>OY856414.1:602805803-604155803 GCA_963693085.1 Alisma plantago-aquatica | reverse complement strand
GTGATACATGTCAAATTGGGTGCAATACAGGTCAATTTGGGCACATTAGCACCATATTTGAGTACTTTACTACTAATATTATGACATACTCTAAGAACTAGGTGGATTGGCATCACAGTTGGGAGCATTCGCACCATCACTACTACAGAGATGGCTTATAAAGCCACTTTTCAAGGTGTCAGTTATTTACAAAAACCGACACCTAATGTCTACAGTGTCGGTTGATAACATAAACCGACATCCAATCTGCTTAGGGAACCCAGACACGGGTACCGCTTTTAATAAGTGTCGGTTAATTAATAAACAACCGACACCTAAACTCAACCGCCAAACCCAAAATTCCAGCAAAACAATTGGCTCCAAAAATTTACATATGGCGTCGGTTCATAACTAAATAACTGACACTATAGGTTTAGTTGTCGGTTTTTTTAAATAACCAACACTTAGTATAGGTGTCGGTTCATAACTAAATAACCGGCACTATAGGTTTAGTTGTCGGTTTTTTTAAATAACCGACATCTATTGTGAACTTAATAGCTCACCAGCGACCGATTCTTCCCCTTTCCCTGTTTCATTCATTCCCGATCGATTTCCCTAACCTCCTAACCTCCGGAGATTTCTTGCTGCTCCCTGTCGCCGTCGCCGCCGCCGCCCCTCCCTTCCCGTCGTCGCCGCTCCTTTGTCGCCGTCGTCGCCGTCGCTGTGAGAAGCTATCGCCGCCCGCCCGCCCGCCGGCCGCCCTCTCTGTCGTCGCTGGTAGCAGCTAGGACCGGCCGCTCCTCTCCTCGCCTCGCTGCCCTCTCCGCCGCTCCTCTCCTCGCCGCCGGCAGCTGCTAGGACCGGCCGCTGCTCCTCTTTCCTCAAGGTGCCCGCCCTAGCCTGCCTTCTTCTTCTTCCTCTGCTCCTCTTCTCTCAAGCTGCCTGCCCTGCTGCTGGGTGTTTTTTTTTAATTTATTTACTTCTCTCAAGGTGCCTGCCTTGTCATACACATATTGATGTACATACAATAAATGCTAAAAAGGTGTGATTTTAGGGTTTAGGTACTTATTTTGTGCTTCTACTGAGCTGAATCCTCTATTGTCTATACAATACATACATGTTCTATGATAAGCCTTAGTTAATTTAATATGCATACTTTGTATGTAAAACATAGTAATCGGGTACTGTTGTATATCCAAGTAAATTACATGTAACTAATCATGACATAGATTTTAGAATGCATACTTTGGTTAAATGTACTGCTGTAATTTTTGATCAAGTGATGATATGTAAATGTAGCAATAAGTTAGTAAGGTATCAATGATAAGTCTGTTGTAATGTGATGCAAAATAGTTATTGTATCATGCATATATACTTAATAATTTTTTGTTTTATAGTTGTATAGGGTGTTTTATGTGTGGCAAGTCTATTGTTTAATAGTTTAGCTATATTCTTGGTGACAATCCTAATCACCCTTCTTTTGCTTAATGATGAACTGTAATGCACACATGTGACATGCTTGGAATGTAAATGATGAACTTTTCCCTAAATTGCCAATCATGCTTTTAAAGACATCAATAATCACCCTAACTTGAAGAACTAGGATTTTAGGTATAAGAATGACAACACATTATTTGTTGGCCTAGAAACCCATCCAAGATTGACTCATTAGGAGTAAATCTTGGATAGTCCCCGGTTTGGGACTGTTCTTGAACACCTAATCTCGCTTAGGATGTAAGTGTATATAATGTGTGTTGGGTTTTCAAGAAAATTTCCGCAGCATTTCCCCATTTGTTCTCTAAGTACATATGTACTTGGAGAACAGCGGGGAAATGCTGCCGAAATTTTCTTGAAAACCCAATACACATTATACACTTACTAGTGAGATTAGGTATTCAAGAATGGGATAGATGGTACACATTTATTATATATAAGAATGACATCACATGTATTTGTTAACCCTAGACCCTAATCTTGTCCTAATATATACTTGTTTTCTCTTTGATCATAGAATGGATAGATCATGGATGTCCATTCGCAATCGCTGCACCCCAGAGTTTATTTCTGGTCTTGACCAGTTTATTAGATTTGCCGAGGAACATAGGAAACTACCTGGAGATAGGTTCTACTGTCCATGTAGGCATTGCGGTAACCACTTGAAAGTCAACACTGGTAACGAAATCAAAACTCATGTCACGTGCAACGGGATTATACAAGGCTATACAGAATGGCACTGGCATGGAGAGATTTCAAACCCGAAACCAGTGGATGTCGATAGCAGTGCTTGTGTGGAAGAAGAAATTGCCTACGATGATGTAGATGTGAATGAACCATTTCCAGTAGACATCGTTGATGCGATGCTGGATAGTTGTGGGGTAGAGCACACCGATCCACCTCCCATTTTTAGAAACATTGTGCATGATGCTGAGATGCCGTTATACACAAGTTGTACTAAGTTTATGAAGCTTAGCGCTGTGTTGAGATTGTATAAGTTAAAAGCTAACAATAGATGGAGAGACAAAAGCTTCACGTCATTGCTGTCTTTGTTGAAAGAAATGCTTCCTGAAGGAAACGAGCTTCCAATCTCAACATATCAGGTAAAGAAATTGTTGTGCCCAATGGGAATGGATGCCAAGAAGATACACGCATGCCCGAATGATTGTGTATTATTTCAAAAGGACTATGCGGATTTGAAAGATTGCCCAAATTGTGGTACGTCACGGTATAAATTGACGACTTCGGGGGAGTTCAAAACTGGTTCTCCTGCCAAGGTGATGTGGTATCTACCTATAATATCACGGTTTCAACGCTTGTTTGCCAATCTGATAGATGCGAAGAATTTGAGGTGGCATGCAGATGTTAAGAAAAATAATGATGGGATCCTACGACATGCGTCTGATTCCCCACATTGGAAGGGGATTGATCTATTGTACCCTAAATTTGGTGAAGAAGTTAGGAATCTAAGACTTGGGCTTTGTACAGACGGGATGAATCCATACGGGACATTGAGCAGCCAACATAGCACTTGGCCAGTCATGCTTGTTATATACAATCTTCCTCCCTGGCTGTGTATGAAAAATAAGTATGTAATGCTGTCGTTGTTGATATCGGGCCCTAAACAACCTGGAAATGACATCGATGTTTATCTTGAACCTCTGATTGATGACTTAAAGAAACTCTGGGGTGAAGGTGTGATGTCCTATGATGCTTCACGAAGAGAGACATTTCGTTTGCATGCTATGTTGTTTTGCACTATTAATGACTTTCTAGCATATGGGAATTTGTCTGGATATAGTGTCAAAGGAGCTAAAGTGTGTCCTATATGTGAAGAGAACACTGATTCAACAAGACTAAAACATGGCGGTAAGAATGTATATCTCGGTCATCGAAGGTTTCTTCCAAAATTCCATCCGTATCGTAGGAAGCGCAAAGCATTCAATGGATTGAATGAGGAACAGAGTGCACCTAAACCTATACCAGGGGAGGTTGTTTATGAAAGAGTAAAAGACATTGTCAATGAATTTGGTAAGAGATCACAATGTACTACACGGAGTGACAATTCTTCAATCAAGAATAAGTCCATATTTTGGGATCTTCCTTATTGGAGTTCTTTGACAGTCAGACATTGTATCGATGTAATGCACGTTGAGAAAAATGTCTGTGATAGCATCATTGGTACTCTGTTAAATATACCAGGTAAGACTAAAGATGGGATAAAATCCAGAGTGGACCTACGTGAAATGGGAATAAGGTCATAATTAATAGAATTACGTGAAATGGGTAATAAAAGAACATACTTACCTCCCGCTTGTTACACGTTGTCTAGAAAGGAGAAGAAAGCTTTTTGTGAATGCTTGGTAAATGTTAAGGTGCCACATGGTTACTCATCCAACATCCGTAGTTTGGTATCAATGAAAGATTTGAAGTTGATAGGTCTTAAATCTCATGATTGTCACACTCTAATGCAACAAATATTGCCCATGGCAATTCGATCTATATTGCCGAAGCATGTAAGGTTTGTAATCACCAGACTTTATTTCTTTTTCAACAGTCTCTGTAGCAAAGTTATTGACCTTGAGACTCTCGATAATTTACAAAGAGAAGTGGTTGTTACCCTATGTCAGCTTGAGATGTATTTTCCTCCTTCGTTCTTTGATATCATGGTACATCGTGTTGTCCACTTGACTAGGGAAGTGAAAATCTTGGGACCGGTTTTCTTGCATTGGATGTATCCCTTTGAACGATATATGAGTGTATTCAAAGGTGATGTTTGAAACCGCTATCGGCCTGAAGGGAGTATAATTGAAGGTTATGTGGTAAGAGAGGTTATGGATTTCTACAATGACTTTCTCAGTGGTAATGACACTCCTGATAATGACAAGAATATTGATGAGCTATTTGGCAAAGGAATATTGGGTTCACGTGTGAAAGTAATCAGCCGTGAGCAGTTGGAACAAGGTCATTTGTATATTTTACACCACATGGACGAAGTGAATGTTTATATCGAGGAACATACCAATTTCATCAAAAGACAATATCCTCGAGAGAATACAATGTGGCTTGCTAGAGAGCATAACAAGACTTTTATTAAGTGGTTTGAAGATAAAGTATTACATCAACTATCTCAAACACCAGATGATATTACTGAAACTATCAAATGCCTCGCCTTTAAACCAAAGTTGACTATTATGTCTTATGAAGGGTATGACATTAATGGATTCACATATTACACAAAGTGCCAAGATGATAAGAGTGACGTCCAAAACAGTGGGGTCACCCTTCAAGCATCGACTATGTTTTTTGCAAGTGCAAAGGATAAGAGTCCACGTGAAGCTAAAATGTCATATTACGGTGTCATTGAAGACATATGGGAATTTGACTACATAGATTTCAGAATTCCGCTCTTCAAATGTAATTGGGTTTATAACACCAAAGGAGTTATAGTGGATGAATTGGGTTTCACTTTAGTGAACTTTGAAAAGATTGGCGAGAAGGCTGAACCATTTATGTTGGCATCACATGCGAAACAAGTATTTTATATCGATGATCCTGCAAATGATAAATGGTCGGTTGTTCTTCATGGTAAAAGACAGTTCGTTGAAGATCCTATAGATGAAGAACAGTACTATGATAAGTATGATGACTCCAGTCCATTCTCAGTTGGGTTGCCAACACCAACAAATATTGAAGCTAATGATGACTTGTATGTGCGTGGAGATCACAATGAAGGATTGTTAATTGATAAAAAATCGCAATATTAGAGGTATATATGTTTTGTTTTATACGTTTTTATTTTTTATGAATATGTGAACTTTACAATGTGAGCTTAATTTATAATGTGAGCTTAATTTTTCTCTTTGATCATAGAATGAATACTTTACAATTTGAATTACTTTACAATGTGAATGTGAACTTTACAATGTGAGCTTTAATGTGGATATGTACTCATTAGCCTAGAACCCCGTCCAAGATTTACTCATTAGGAGTAAATCTTGGATAGTCTCCGGTTTGGGACTGTTCTTGAACACCTAATCTCACTTAGGATGTAAGTGTATAATGTGTATTGGGTTTTCAAGAAAATTTCGGTAGCATTTCCCCATTTGTTCTCTAAGTACATATGTACTTGGAGAATAGCGGGGAAATGTTGCCGAAATTTTCTCGAAAACCCAATACACATTATACACTTACTAGTGAGATTAGGTGTTCAAGAATGGGATAGGTGGTACACATTTATTATATATAAGAATGACATCACATGTATTTGTTGGCCTAATCTTGTCCTAATATATACTTGTTTTTCTCTTTGATCATAGAATCGATACTTTACAATTTGAATTACTTTACAATGTGAGCTTTACAATTTGAATTACTTTACAATGTGAGCTTTACACTTTGAATTACTACTTTACAATGTGAACTTTACAATTTGAATGTGAATTTGCAGATGGCTGACCATTCTCCTGATGACCGTGCTGATGACTACCGTGAGGGTGAGGACATCAATGCGCCGCCTCACAATGTAAGTTTTAAAAATATATCATATATTTATATCTATATGTCCATTTATAGTTATATCTTGTAAATGTGAATTATTTTGTCAAATTTTAGGTTGATGATGCACAGGTACCAGCTGAAGCACTTGAGACACTTGATCAACAACACCAAAAAGTTGACAAGAGAAGGGGCATCACTATGATGAAGAAGTTAATTTCGCAAAAGGTAAATGGACCCAAACTTGTTGTGGATTTCGATAATGCATGAAATGCATGTGGTGTGAATCGCAATTCATTTATTTCATATCTTGGGTTTGTTACTCGTAGCCATTGCGGTTGTTGCTTAGATTCTTGGCATAAAGTTTCTAAGGAGAAGAAAGATTTAATATGGAGGGATTTATGCGTGATTTATTATTAATTTGCAATTCTATTTTGTAGATTACTAAATTTTTGGATACTAGTTAATAGCAATTCTATTTTGCAGAGTATATTTGAATTGGATGAAAAGCTGCATCGTAAATGCGTGATGCAACGCTGTGGGAGAGTCCTAAGGAACTATAGGACAAATCTCACCAGAGAATACATAAAAGAAGCCGACAAGAGGAAGAAGACAGCCACTGAACAGTGGAACTTCCTGGACAAAGAAGAATGGGACACGTTTGTCACTTCAAGACAAACTGATGAATTCAAGGTATTAGGCGTCAATCTCATTAATTAATATATGTTGTATTCACTTATTCAAGATTAACATTTAGTGTTACTAACCAAATCATTAATTTGCATACTAACTAGGCCCTCGGTGAGGCACAAAGATCAAGGCGTGCACTGAATGTGCATGACCACACAATGGGTCCAAAGGGGTATGCAGGCGTTCGCCAAAGACTACAGGCTGAGGCTACTGCTGCTCAGTCTGCTGCTACTCAAGAGTTCTCTACCATAGGTAGCACACCTCTGCCTTGCCATGATGTCTGGATAGCTGGGAGGCAAAATAAGAAGGGAGAAATACCTAAGGCCGCAACTGCTGAGGCGGATGCAAAAATGGTAAAATACAACTCTTACAACAATCATTCGAATATTGATTATTTGTGTTGTTTACTTAAGTACAAATTTTTATTTTGGCGATTAGCGGGAGCTGCACGAGCTGAGGAATCAACGAAAGTTCATCTCTGAGGGAACAAAGGATGAATTGACAGTTGCTCTGGGTAACCCAGAGCATCCTGGACGTGTTAGGGCTGCAGGCGCTGGTGTGGGCATCAAATCTTTTTTTGGGCCATCCCAGCGCAAACATGTCCCAAAAGTGGGACTTTCACAAGAAGAGGTAACATATTCTTTCTTTATAATGTTACTGTAAAAGAGAATTCAAAAATTAGAATTTGACGTTTCTTTTATCCATGTATAGGTGGATAAGCTATTTGACAGGAAACTCGAAGAAAAACTCGAAGAAGCAATGAAAAAGTGGCAGGCATCTCAGACTTCCACTTACCAGACAATACCTACTGTAGACTCTATTCCTACTCCTACTGTAGAGGTTGGGAGTAATCTTGTAGAACCACCACCTAGCACATCCACTGTAAGTATTTTTATGACATAGTAACTAGTTTTTTAATTCAAGATGATACGTATATATGAAATTGTAGTCGTTTAAGAAAAAGATGATATGTATATATGTATATAACATTCTTTATACAAAAATTTGTAGGGGTTGAAGCTATGCCGTCTAAAAAGTAAAGAATATGTCGTGGCAGAGGCGTCGGCTTACCCATCCCTACCAGGGGAAACGTGTCACAGGTCTCCAGTACCAGCTGATTGGATTCGGGTGAGCCCGATACATATATTCCCCCAGTGGATGGATCTTCCACTGCCATATGCCCACCCCAATTGTGAAACTCTTAGTGAGGCAGTAGGCGGAGTGATATTGTGGGAAAAAGCGTATGTCTTCTTTACTGAAAAGGTGCGGTAAATTTACATTACGTTCAATTGTTAGTGTGTGTATATGTTGGCAGTTGATCTGAAATTTTATATATATATACAGGTTAAAAAGAAGACACCCACAACATCTAGGCCTCCACCTCCACCTCCTGCATTACCTAGTTGTGTTCCACAGGACCTACCTATCCCGTTAGGTCCTAACTGTAGGGGTATGGCAGTATGGTTAGGGGAACATGATATAAACTCCCCTATAATTGTTTCTTCTGATTCAGATTCTACATGTCAGTCATGCGAAACAAAACTATTTATACAAGATATTTTGGAGTTATTTCGATATGATTGGCTAAATACATTTGTGATAGAGCTATGGATAAGGTGAGATATTCTTTATACATCCATATACCTTGTGTATGATCTGGTGATATGGTTTCTTATTTATTAATGCATGCGTAATTAATACATATTTTGCAGCTACTTAGATAACATATGTGCAGATTTTGGATTTGAACATGTAGGGTTTTTGATTCCATCCTTGATTAGTCTAGTAGCTAAAGACCCTACATCAGTTCAACAATACTGCTGTGAGGCTTTTTCAATTTTTGTTGTAAAAAAGAAGACGGTGATAATGGCTCCATTCAATGTAGAGTAAGTTTACTTTGCTTATTATAATTTGGACTTAAGAAAATTACATTTTATTGTGGATTTTGAGTTATTAATTTTTAACTTTTTTTCCTCTAGGGGTAGGCATTGGGAGTTATTGGTTATTGCCCCCGAGACGTTCACTGTGTATTATCTAGATCCTAAGGGGGGTAAATTGAATACAAGATTTGGACACATAATGAAAATGGTAATATTTCGGTGAGAAATATTTCATTTTTCATATCTGTTAACATATGTTATTACATTACTATTTAATTGCAATGTTCTGTGTTACATTAACATGTAGGGGTTTTGAGGAGTACAAAAAGGCTGGAGGAAAGGTCCCCACGAAAAAGAACCACCCAATAATTTGGAAGAACGTGAAAGTAAGTTCCCGACTGCAATATATGTATATATTATTTATGTGAACAATGCTTAATTAGTTGTATTTGTTAATACTTTGTATGTTTGAATTTATAGTGTGCTACACAAGACAACAGATGGGCATGTGGATACTATGGCATGCGATATATGCACATGATTATCAAACATGCCGCATTGGATATCGAATGTATTGCTCAGGTATTATATAGTCTCATTAGATAATATGGTCGAAATATATCAATCTTATTTATAGCTCATTAATTATATATATACATCATTCTCTTTATAGGTGTTTAAAGCTGACCCCATTACAGGAAAGGATTTACCAAATGTTAATGCTCCCTATACGATGGGAGAATTAAATGAAGTAATCGAAGAATGGGCAACAACCATAGAATTCGTGGGGACTTTAAAATATAATTGGGATCCTGATAGCGAATAATGACTAAACAATGATACTTTGTAAATAAATTTCTGCATTATAACATATGTGTGAATGTTTCTACATGTCTGGATGTTTCTACATGTGTCTGAGTGAAAATGAATGAAAGTGTTCGTTGCTATATGAATGTTTCTACATGTGTGAATGTGAATGAATGGAACTACAGATTGCTAGCATGTGTGAATGTTTATAAATGTGTGAATGAATGGAACTCTTTTATTGTTAATTTTGCAGGTTTGCGGCCTGTTGTCGGCTGATATCAATGGATGTCGTAAAACCTGCAGTTCATAACTGAACTGAACAGGTTTCTCATCCTGCGACCAGCCACAGCAGGTCTGCAGACTGACAGAAAAAAAAACAATAGGCGTCGGTTATTTGTAAATAACCGACACATAATGATATAGTGTCGGTTTTCCTATAATAAAGCGACGTCTATTTCCTTAACAACACGGCCGTGCTGGACAGCACGGCCGTGGCCAAGATGGTGCGGGTTTGGGCGTCGGTTATTTGTAAAAAACTGACACATAATGTTCTAGTGTCGGTTTTTACAAATAACCGACGTCTATTTCCTGTGGCGCGAAGATATATGGCGTCGGTTATTTGTAAATAACCGACACTGATAGTGGCCAAGATGGCGCCCTTCCTGTGGCGTGAAAGTTTTGGGCGTCGGTTTCTTATCTAATAACCGACGCCTATAGTCCCCTGATGGCGCGCTTCCGGTGGCGCGCGAAGAGTTTGGGCGTCGGTTTCTTATCTAATAACCGACGCCTATAGTCCCCTGATGGCGCGCTTCCGGTGGCGCGTGAAGAGTTTGGGTGTCAGTTTTGGAACCGACGCCTAATGAGTGGACTTTTAGTGTCGCCCACATAGGTGTCACTTAGAAACCGACACTAAAGGCTTTAAATAACCGACACTAAAGGTAGGTTCTGTAGTAGTGCATAATTGTGTGTTTTACTGCAAATATTGTACACTATGTTAAGATTTGTACTATTTTGCTATTATGCACATACCATAAGAACTTGGCGCATAACGCCATACTTAGGCGTATTAGCACTATAATTGGATATTTTGTTACAAATATTAGACATATTATGTCAAATTTTGTGTTAATAGTGCTCATTTACTATTATGCACATACCATAAGAGCTTGTTGCATTAGCGCCATACTTTGGTGTATTAGCACTATAATTGAGTTTTTTACTATTATGTCAAAATTTCTGTTAATTTTTTTATTATACAGGTACCCTAATCTTTGGACGTATTAGTACCATAATTGGGAGCATTATCACCATTATTGAGCATTCTACTAATAATATTGGAAACATTATATTAAGATTTGTGTTCGGTTTTCATTATGTGGATACACTAAGAGTTCTGGGTGCATTAGCAGCACAACTGGATGTATTACCACCACAACTGAGTGCATTATTACCATGATTGGGTGCCTTAGCCCAGTGAGAGGTTTGTGCGTGCGTGAGTGAGAGAGAGGTGGCTGGTCTGAGAGAGAGAGGTTGAGAGAGAGGTGTCAGCGTGAGAGAGGAAGAGTGAGAGGGGGGGTAGTAGGGGGAAGGGTGTAGGGAGTAGAGGGATAGGTGAGTGGCTGGTGGCAGGGGACAGCGGGGTGGGAGCATGAGGAAATTTTAACCCTAATTATATAGTTAAAAACGGTCCACTCATTCACATACATGACAATTTCTTTACATTAGTTGTTCCGAGCTTGCTATCCCAAGGTGTCTTTGTTAATCTCATCTCTAGGCACACCCCATTCATTTTTTTAAGAGTTGGTTTAAATAAATGTCAAGGATTTTTTGGGGCATAACCGGGACAGCAAGCATAGTTCAGTAAATTTGAAGGTCCTAGCCAGCACTATCTCAAATAAATTCGAGGTATCTTTACGTGCATAAGAAATACATGGCAGCGTGGGAGTTATTGCGCATTTCCGCATTTCACATAATAATAAAGTGCTCAACCCAAAGTTGTGTTAAGTGGATTCATCGTAAAGATTGATCATAAAGAAAAGATGTTTCTTGAACAAGGCTGCTACACTCTAGTGGATATCATAGTAGATGACACTAGCTTCTGGAACCAGACCACCAGCATCAACATGGACAGGGATCTACTTTAGTTGATTTCCATATGCATGTTGAGGCTCATTATTTAGAGGTGCCTCCCCCAAGAACATTGCTACTTTAAATCTTTCTTACTTTCAGTTATCATCATCTGACCATGGAACATATCCTAGGATGTGTCATCCATGGAGAAACATCTCGTTATCCCATATTTTCAGGCGTTCCGTTTATAAACATTTTTATTAATGCATGGAACTATTTATCAAAAAAAACCTGAATGAAGCAAAATGGTCGCAGGCTTCTAGGAGATTCAAACTAGGGAAGCTCATGTAAACAACCTCTTCTCAACTTCAGATGTTGGAAGTGAAACTCTAAGTGTACAGTTAATCATATATAGTATTTACAAGAGGTCAGCAGGTTAATTGTTGAATGTTGTGCGCTAGAATTGCAAACTCACTCATGCCAACAGAGGAGCATCACTACGCATCTCCGTATGATGTATAGCTTTGCCTTCTGCTGGCGGTAGGCTCCCCCAATCCCTCCAATGGAAGTTGATCTTCTCTTTTGAACGGCCATGATTGCGCCTGTCATCTTCATCTTCTCCTTTGGGTTTGTTAAGTGAAGGGGAGTAGCAGCCCGGCTAATTGGCAGTGCCTCTGGTAGATAAGGAAATTGAGGCCTGGTGGGATTATATGCAGCATTCAGATGTGCAATTGCAGGAATGGGCGATCCATAAGTAGTATTTATAGGCAATAAAGGGATCCCAAGCACTTCTTGTCCTCTGCAAGCTGGTGTCACCGGACAGGCACCGTGTTTCTTGCGCAGAGTCAAATTAACCAACAGGAGACGTTCAAGCAATACAAACACAGATGGTTAAAATATTGCCGCAGTTTCGCCGGAAGTCCCTGGTTCTGCAAACACGACATCGTTCGCAGTTCCGTCTTTTGTCTCCCGCTGGCTCGTGTATCGCCCACAATGTCCTCAGTTTCCGTATAAGCGTCTACATACCTGTCACCGGCGGGCTCCCGTGTGTCGCCTTTGTGCCATTCTCTGCAAGCATCCGTTTATGCTCTGCCGTCTGCCACTGGTTTTGCATCTACACAGCATTTCCCAAGAATAGCATGACGCGGCAAAGCTTCAGGAACTGTGCGTCTGGCCTTATACAAAACTTGCAAGTATTATTTATATGGAGCTCATCTATGGGAAGAGTGCTAACTATCACTTAAAATGAATGCTAGAAGGAAATAGAAATTACCCGTTTGGCGCGGATCGGAGACATTTGTTTTGCAATTGGAGACAGTGAAGGAAATAAAGTAACTCAAGTCAACTCCTTCCTCAAGCTCCACGCTTTCAGCACGTACAATGATTAGAGGTTAACGTCAATGATTGTTTTTGCTGAATTATCGTCCTTCCACGTATAGTTTTGTGTCCGATCACCGTAATTATATGATTTATTTCCCAGTTTTCATTGTGTATTAATTGCAATTCATCGCTTTCTCCCAACTCAATTGTTAGCTGGTACTAATCATGTCATATAAACACATATATAGGAAAAAGCAAAAACGAATGAGTTTGATCAAAATAAAATTAACATAGACAAGTTTCATCTTATTTCAATATAGACGTGTTTGGAAATAGGGAGGTTATAGAGTCAGTCGAAGGCTAAATTGGCATTATCTCATCACGAGAATGAAGACGCCATTTGCAGTAACATAATATCGTAAATATGTGCATTTACTTATGCAAATATGAATTCACTACATACATGTAGATAATAAACGTATATTATCCCTCCGTCACCAAAAAAACGTTTATTAGATATAAATATTTGTATACAACTCACATATTATATTTTTTTCGATGAAAAACTCGCATATTATATTCACACATGCATATATATAAAAATATGTGAACGTCATATTTACAAATAGTAGTTATATTTCACATATATATTTTAAGTCTTTAATAATATATTTATGTCACAGAATAAACATTTCAATATAATTAATATATTAAGTGAAGCTCACATGTATATTATATCTAATACCATTACATTAATTAATGTTTGTAAATGATAATACACTTATAAAAAACGTAAATATGTAGAAAATATAAATATTGTATATATTATTTATTTTATAAATAATTATAATGGCAAGATTAAATCTGGAAGATACTCTATCCACACACACATATGTGTGTGTATGTGTGTGTGTATACATATGTATGTATGTATGTATATAGGATAGCAGTCTAGTAACAAGCATGCTACAATGAGAGCACGAGAGGCATTTGAATAACTACAAAGTATCAATTTATCTATAAAATCCAACCATATGAATAGAGGAAGAGCATCAATTAATTTACCTTCACAAAAAAAGTCATTGCAATTGGATATTTTTTACTTGTCAACATGTTTCTACATACACTCTTTGCATCCAGCAGTCAGCCTAAAACACAATATAGAGCATTGAAAGGCATTCTATTATTAAGCATGATGTAGAATATGATGAATATGAAATTTTATAGGAATGTAATAATATTACGGTATACTTTGAATCCATATAGTGTGATTATAAGACATTGTTCGCCACAAAGAGTTATTCGAACGCTCCCACCAAGATCTATTTCTCACTTAATCATTGTCATATATATATATATATATATATATATATATATATATATATATATATATATATATATATATATATATATATATATATATATATGTATATATATGTATATATATATGTATGTATATATATGTATATATATATGTATATATATATATATATATAATGTGTGTGTGTGGAATTTGATTCATTACCCACGTGGATGACTAAGGATTCGCTACCCGTGCAGCCCAAAAATAATTATTTGGCCAGAAAAGTAAATATCTGGATTAAAAAAAAAGTAAATATGTTGTCAAAAAAGTAGTTATTTTACTAGAAAAGTAAAAGCAAGCAGAATACATAGTAAAACTTCTGGAATAATTATGTAACTAAACTTTTTACTGTGTACTCTGCCCATTTTACCTTTTAAGACGTATAGTCACTTTTTTTAAAATATAGTTACTTTTTTATCCCGATAGTTGCTTTCTGGCCAAATAGTTACTTCTCGAACTATAGGGTAGTGAAACCATAGTTACATGCATGGTTATTGAAGATAAACCCTATATATATATATATATATATATATATATATATATATATCTGTGTGTGTATATATATGTATATATATGCATATATATATATGTATATATATGCATATATATATATGTATATATATACACATATATATGCATATATACAAATATATATATATGTATATATATACATATATATATAGAGAGAGAGAGAGAGAAATATATATAAATATATATGTAAATTTCAAATATGTATATATATGAACTGGTGGGAACGGAATATAAAAATCTTACATTTATACCCTAACCATTGGATCCATCATATCTATAAAATGTCCATGAAGAAAAGACATGGGAAGAGATAAAGATTGTACCTTTGTGCACACTAATTGTTTAATAACTAGATGTGTCTTTTGTTAATGAAGAAATCAATCTTTTGAATCTAGATCTGGATCAGCCATCAAGAAATCTGAATGGATTAATAAGGGATCCAGGTTGTCCACCAAATTTATATGAATTGCCTTCTTCACAACACCTTATTTCCATCTTGTAGAACTACTTCACTAGTCCTCCACACGCGTGCCTCAATCTATATTTCTTCTAGGAAGACATGAGGGAGAGCGTGGTATACCACCTTGACCACCAAGTAAGAGAACAATAGGAGCTATTGATGTGCTAGTCATCTTGGAACTCCCTTTCTTCTCATATATCATGTAGTAGTCCTTTGGGGCTATCCTCTCTCCAAAAGAGATGTGATGGCCATCTTGTCTCACAAGTTGTCTCAAAAGATGTGTTAAACACTGTGAGACATATCCCCTATATGTAGGAGAGTCATGGACTTGAAAATTTCTAATTCTAATCCCTTTCCTAATTGCAATCCCTAATGTAGAAAACACACACTAGAATATTGAATGCCCAATTAAGTAACCTGAATGGATGATTAGGGTTTGGTTGGGCACTCAGATTGGCCGATCAGGTTAGCTGATCGACCGATCAGGACAGTTCAAATCATGATCTGAATTACTTTCCAATTCGTGACTTTCCCTATTATATTTTGATCGGCCAATCAGGTTGGTTGAACTACTAATCAGATTATTCTAGTGAAAAACACAATGATCAATTAACAATCAATTGATCCATTTAAACCAATCTGATCGGTCAAGCAGACATTCTAACAAGCCTTTTTGATAGGAAATCGGCTTATTTATATTCAGAACCATTTGAATCATTTGTAATGATTTTGTACTTCAATTCCCTTTGCATACTTATGCATGTGATGATAGGTTTTTATTACGTTGTAAGTGACTTCCAAAACAACATAAGAAAATATTGATGTCTAGTCCTACATCAATGCGACCTAAGTAATATGAGTGTGTTGGAGAACAACTACAACTTGTAAAGTAATTAATGTTACCATGACTGTAAAGTCCTTTTGTCACAGATATCTAGATTTAATTTGAAGCAGGGATTGCCATCGTCTTAACATTTTAATCTATGTTCCTTGAACTATAGAAGATAATTTGAGATATTGTAAGCTCATATCATATACTGCCTCACATGAGCATGACCTTATATTTCATAGTGTTTCTTATCAAGAAAGTGGGATATCATTCCAAAGGAGAGACAAACTCCATATACATCACTCATAATTATCCATTGTGTCACATTATACCCAATCACCACCTCTGTGGCAACTCGTATTTTAGAGCATATTGGGTTGAAGTCAAATTTCACAGAATATGTGTTACTATAGTGACTTTAGGTCTAAGGATTGCATCGACCATTGTCACATTATGGTATGACTCTGACATATCGTTACATGACTTCCACTTGTAAATATAAAGATGGGTCTATTCAGTACAACTTGTTCTCTAACAAGTACTCATATATTTGAGTTAATATCCAATAGATGACTAAAGAGACATAGTCATCACTCAATATACATGCTAGTCTTGTGTAGTATTTTCCCCCTATAATATTGACAACAATAAATGACTATAGATATAACAACAATGAAAACTCATAATATACATATCAACTCATGTTCAGTTTCTTAACCCAAATTATATGTCATCAAATTAAAACACTCATATGACTTTATTAGGTTTATTTATTATAATAATATAAAACAAACATAATTGGTAGAATTTTCTTTCATTAATAATTAAATCAAGTGTAGAATGTCACATTTACAATCATCACATGATGGATCTCACAACATATAACCAACAGTCTCCCACTTGCACTGGAGACAATTACCCACAAACCTAAGTTCAATCTATCTTGCATGACAACCATGTTTCTATTGTGAAAGTTCTTTAGTTAGTGGATCAACATTACTTTCAGGTGGTACTCTACAAATCTTTATATCTCCTCCTTGTATGATCACATGTATGATATGGTAACTTCTTAGTATGTGCTTGGGATGTTGATGCAATTTGGGTTCCTTACCATGTAAAATAGCTCTATTATGTCACAATAAAGCTCGACTGCATTTTTAATGGTTGGAACCACCCCAAGTTTAATAATGAACTTCTTGATCCATAATTCTTCCTTTGTTTCAATAGAGGGAGCAAAGTACTTGGCCTCAATTGTTGAATCAGCCATTGTTTCTTGTTTGGAATGAGCATCTTATTATGGTCTTATAGAATGTGTTCTCCAAGAACCTCTTCACATATTCCTTTCTCTCTAATTCATTTACACATATGATAGAGTATGTAGTGCACTACCTTAGCCACCAAGTCTAATAGGAACATGATTTGTCAATGTTGTAGGTGTCTTGAAACACCCTTTCTTCTCCTATATTGGGCAACTGTCCTTTGGGTTGCTTCCTCTATAAGAGAGGGAAATTTGATGGCCAACTTGTCTCATATGATTTCTCAAATGTTATTTTTATAACCCTTTTGGATGTGCCCCCTTTATATAAGAAAGTCATGGGCTTGGAAAAACCTAATTCCAATCCATTTCCTGATAGCAATGTTAAAAACAATTCAATGTCGAAAACTCAAACAGGATATGTGATTGACCAATCACATCTTGTGATCGCCAGATCACAACCCATGATCGACCCATCACATTAGCTGATCGAACAATTACGACAGTCCAAATCTAGATCTAACTTGTTTTCCAAATTTAGACTTTTCATGTAACATTATGATCACCCAGTCAGTTAGCCTAGTCGATCGATCACATGTAACCAGTGGAAATCTTAATCAATTAGTCAACAATCAATTTCTCTATTAACCTAATCAATATGATAAGACGATTAGATATTCTGGTCACCTAATCTCAGGGTAAATTAGCATTTTTATGATTCACAACCATTCTAATCATATGTTTGGTTGTGAAATTTGGTTCCCATATGCATCCTTGTGTGTGTGACCCAGTAGGTTCCTAGTCACGTTGGTATCAATGTCCAAAACAACAAAAAAAAAGATTGGAGTCTAGCCACACATCATTTCCACCCAAGTAATAGGAATGAGTTTTAATGGGATCTAGAATAGGAATGAGTTTTAGAATTACCACAACATGTAAAGTGAACAATGTTAACATGACTATCTAATCCCTTTGTCTCTGATATCTAGATTAAACTTGATGCATGGAATTCCTACCTTTTAATCATTCAATCTATGTTCCTTGAACTAGATAAGACTATTTGAGATATTGTGAGCTCAATATCATAAGTTGACTCACATGAGTGTGTACATGCATTTCATAGTTGCGATTATCGAGTGGTCAGGGATATCACTCTAAAGGAGAAATGAATTCCTTCTAGATCACATAGAGCATGCCTTATGTGTCATAGTGTAACCAATCACCACCTTTTTGGCAACTCATATTGTACAACACATTGGGTCTAACGTTCCAGGATTTAAGGCCTCATATAAAATGATCTTAAAAGGAATTACTAGACTACCCATATCACCAAGGTGCACCTCCTTTTCAGGGAGCCCATCACTAAATAACTCCATAGTTAAGCATGCTCATCTTAAAGTAGTACTAGGATGGGTGATCAGTCGAGAAGTTGATCCTGGCTTGCACGTGAGTGAGGACAAAGCATGTAGTTAAGGCTAGTGGTGGTCTGTAGGGCCAATCATCATTCTTGGAACTCTACTTGAGCCTTGGGCAGTGGGCCTGGGTGTTACAAATGGTATCAGAGCCATATCCCCTGTAGTAGGTGGGGCACACATGGGAAAGTGGCATTCCAGTCTTGAGCCGTGTGGTCCAGGCATGTTGGAAAGGGTTGTCCATGATGATTTAGCCACCCTTGCACTGGTATTCCATGATCGGGAGTTGGTTGACCATCATCCATTTTGGGTCTTCACTGAAATGGGGAAATATTATGAGGCCATATAGTTGAGTGTGGACAAGGACGTCAAGAGTTTAAGTGGGGGAGATTGTATTGTTCCAGGATTTGAGGCCTCAGATAAAATGATCTTAAATGGAATTATCAGACTACCCATATCACCAAGGTGCACCTCCTTTTCAGGGATCATGTTACAACCCCAATTTTTGGGTTCATTTGGTGAGAAATGTAATTTCTCATATCAAAGATATTTGAACAAATAATGGTATAATTTGGTTCAAATAAATAGATTTTGTTTACAATAGCATTGATGTTTGTGTTGTGGGCTTTATTGGCTATTGGGCCCAAATAACAAGGAAATTCATTTAATAAATGAATAATTGAGTTTTTGAGAAAAGAATGATGTGGAAACCTCTGGAAGGCAAAAGAATGTAATCCAAGGAAGGATTTCGTACCTCATGGGTTCCTTGGGTTCCAAGGAGTCCAAAGTTGCATAGAGAATGCAATAAGAAAAGAAAAGATTAATTAAGTATTCCTTTATTAAGAAAGAACTTGAAAATAATGATAAAATGTGGAAAATGAGTGGAAAGAGGCATAAATGAGATTTCTTGGTGAAATTTCGTATCCATAAGGATTCCTAATGATAAAAAGAATACAAATGAGGAAGATAAAAGGGAAATAAAGATAAATCCTAAAAAGGAAATATTTTAATAAGAAATCAACATGATAATGAGGAATAATGCATTTAGATGCATCTAGAAGGATAATGAGTATCCAATAAAAAAGAATTTCGAATTATTAGTGTTTCTTGGGATCCAAGGAGTCCCAATGAAGGAAAAAGAAAGAGAAAAAGTAGATAAAGTCAAATAAGAGGATAATATGATGTGTAATTAATGAATTTCATGGTTTTGTTAAAGGAGTAGTATTTTCTACTAAAGGAAACCATATTTTCATACCAATGGGACAAAAGGAAAATGCAAAGAGAGTGAATGAAATAATTCTCATATTTCTAAGTATCTATGAGATAAGGAATATCAAGGAAGTAAATAGGTGAGAGAAAGCTTGCTTCTCCTTGAAGGAAAAGGTTTCCTTTAAAGAGTGGGACTCGGTTTCTCTTGGAGCAACATCTCTGGACGTGGATACACTCACCTATATAAGGGGTATGCCCTTGGGTCGAGTAGAGAAAGATCCCACCTCTCCCTCTCTCTTCCTCACTTTCTTCTTGTTCCTTTGCGTTTGAAACCCTAACCGAGGACACATGGAACTACCTCGGTGGCATCTAGCAGTTGTGGAGGGATCTCAATGGAAGAAACAAGTGACCACGACAATCTGGGGTGGTTGGCCATCCTTCCCTGCCCGCCACCCTCGTGCGATACCTACAGCCGCTGCGGATGGCAAGCCCGGCCAGCGTAAGCCAGACGCCATGGCTGCGAGAATAGAGCACCTTCAGGTGTGTGGGATCTTGGAGAAGGTAGGCGGAAGATGGGGGACCATCCCCTGTTGCCCTGGAGTCGAAGGTTGGAGGAGGGAAAGCTCCCCGAGCCGCTGCAGGCGGCGACCTAGGGCTGCTCGTGAGGAAGAAGGAGCACGACCAGCTATGGACAAAACTACCCTCCGCAGGCTACAACATCGACTGACTTAAGGGAGGGCATAACGGTCATTTCGTTATGTTTTCCAAAACAAAGGGCGATGTTGCATGGAGCGCACACGTGGCACAATCTGATTGGCCAAGTAAGTAAAATCTTGCTAAAATCGTAATTAATTCTAGGAAACTCGGATTAAAACAAGTCCTATATGAAAATTGATCCTCAGAACGAGAGGAACACAAAGAAATTATGTTTGAAGCCTGATTCTAATTTCAATTCGAAAAGTAATGGAAGTAATCATCTTTAATACTTTAATGATTAAGGAACCCTATTTTGGGATGACTAATGGGTCTAGTAGGGTTTAATGGATCATTAGAGTTTATGTTAACCTATTAAATGTAAAAAGGTACATTATGTTCAAAAGGGAAGAACTTTGCACGTGATTAGTCTAGTTTAGAGTTTATATACATAAATATGCTGGAAATGTGAAAAGTACATAAAGCTATCATCTTTAATGATTTTAATTAAGGAAAAACCCTTAGATTTGATGATAGATGGACTTAATGACGTTATTTGGATAATTCAAGCTGATATTAACCTGTTGTTAATAAAAGTGAAAATAGAATCTAAAAAGATGATCTTTTTATATAATTGGCTTAATTTAGGGTTTCGTGCTTGAATATGCATTAATGAGCTTGAAAACCCTAATTTAGATGAATTTGTCTTTTAATTGGTTTAATTGTTCAAATCCATGAATAAATAGGGATGTGATGATCCTAAGTCAATTTGGGTATAAAAGACTATTAAAATGGATAGTTGAGCTATTAAGGTTCATATAAATGGAAAAGAGTATTTTAGGGTTTGTTAACCTAAAAGGGATAAAATTTGAGAAATTGATCTAAGAAACCCTATAGAATATTAATGAAACCTTAATGTGGATTAGCAACCCTAGAAAGAAAATCCAAGTCAATAAAGTAGATTCTTGATAAAGTGTGTAATAAATAGAGTACATATTCTTTTCAGGAATTATGTGATGATTGATTTACTTGCTTGGATATGTTGATTGGCTTGATTGTATCTACATGAAGTATATGTTGAATAATCTACATGACTCATCAAATCAGGTATGTGGTTACACTTATGAATAATCGCTCTAGTTTCACGGCGATTCTCAAAGTTTTAATCGGTTGCTTGAGAATAACTGTTGGATGTTTACTTATTTCATGCAACTATAAAGTGACTATGATTATCACTATAAATGTGTGTATATAACTGACTAGATCCGGGTCCACCTCTATTGCTTTGAAAAGGCTAAGAAAAAAAAGGGGTAATCCTAGAGCAAGGTCTAGGTTACCGAGAGTTAGAAATTGGGCTACCTACGTGTAGTGCCATGAGACTCATTAGCCTGCCATGAGTTAAGGAGTGGGCTACTTACGAGTAGTGACATATGACTCCACCCTAGAAATTGGTTCACTTATAGGTGGATCATGAGGGGTTTAATGGGGACAACATAGAGGATAGGGTACTCTTGGATCGCGGAGTTATATCTAAAATGTAATCTTGGTTGTTAAGTGATTAACTGAATGATTACATTGTTAACGTATTTACATGATTATTGTTTCCCCCACATACCAGTTTCGGCTGACCGACGTTTTGTTTGTCGGCGTTTTAGGTACAAGCCAAAAGGACAAACAGTAAATCATCATATTATGAAATACATGAAGTTAAATGCAAGGAGGATTAGTTAGAGTAGAATCCTTAAGTGGATAGAAGTTTAGAGATCCAAGTTTTTAAAAAGATATGCAAAAATTTATTTTCTTACAGTTGTTCAGTATAGTAGGTTAAAATTTGATAATTATTCTTGGTTAATTGTCGAACCTTTGATCCGGAAGTTATGGGTGCGGCTTCGACCTATCGGTCTCCCTTAATTGGGGGTTATCAGGAGGTGGGGTCATAACATTTGGTATCAGAGCTTAGGTTCCTCAGTTAACCATTAATAATTATTAAATTTTACAAACTCCATAGAACCCAAGGGAGTTATTAGAGGATTATCCGAAAGACGGAGGTGTCTAGAAAAGGATCACGACCGGGGGCTGGCAATATTTTTCCTCCGCACCGCTAGTCGGAATACGAGGACTCCCGGATCCGTGTGACTGCCTGGCCAAAGTCTTAGGGTATGAATCAAAATAAGATACCTTTAGGGCTTTCTCACCTTATTCATCCCTTCTCAAACTCAAATTCTATTAAGGACCGTAAGGATTAGGGTTTTATCTCTTCTCCTCACCCTCTTGAGGTATGGGTAAGGTTAATAAGGTCTAAGGAATCCTCCATGAAATTAATGATAAGCATGTAATGGACATAAGCTTAATAGAGTAAGTGTAAACTAAAGAATAGATACATGCTTAGGTCGTATGACATAAGTTGTCATGCCCTTAGGAGAGACCTGAGGATAGACCTCCTTATCAGGAGGATGAGTAGAGAGAGATAGTCTTGGAGGTAGAGACATCTGATAAAAGTAGAGACCTGGCACATCCTATGAGGATGATGTTGACCCTAACCCTATGTGAAGGTTAGAGAGAGAGAGAGATGATGCGGAGAGTTAGATGTCTTGATGGACCAGGTGTGTGGATATGTCGTTGGATGCCATATGAGCCATGAGAGAATGGATAACCTAGTACCTTGGATAACCTAACCTCGGAAAGGGTCGTCCATGCTAGGGTGAAGAATAGATCCTTCTTTGATAAGAACCTATGGAAACCCCATGACCTTATATGGGCACGGCATAGTAGACACCCATAGTACATCGGTAGTACAAACAGGAGGCTGAAACCCTGACCAGTAAGCATGATGAATAGATTATGAGATAAGAAAAAAGAGCTATGGATAACCTTGAGCAAACATAAGTTGAGCATAGGCTTAATCTAGGTAGGGGCATGCTTTTGAGGTAGATCCTTCATGAAGAGGGGACCTCTAATGGTGAGGTTGGTTGTAGGGTTAAAGAGACAGCAGGAAACCAAACAAAAAGGTTGAAATCCTAGACTCTGAGATATGAGGAACAGTGGGGAGTCGAGGATGATGCGACATAAGTGGATGATAGTGGTCGCTACATGGTTGACCCTTAAAGGTTGATGATGTCTTGGTGGCCATGAGAGGAACCAAACCCTAGAGAGAGGATGAGTCTGATGGTAGCTCTGTACCTAGGGTATAGACGAGAAGAAGAGTTTCATGGACCTGAAGGGGTTAGTAACAGGTTATGAGGCCTTGTACCTCGTTGATTGTCCTTGAGGAGGACTCAACTTTAAAGTGTTGATCAAGGAAAAAGATGACAGGAAGTGTATGTCATACCCGTTACATGTTTGGTTTGTGGTTAAGAGATAGAGTATGCAGTTGGACACCTACAAGTGAACCTAGGGTCCCTAGGCCTAAGAGGGGAAGTAGTGTACCTAATGCTCATGATGAGAGTTGAGTTCCTAGAAGCGAGCATGGTACTTCTTATGTTGAGAGGAAAGGGAAGACCCTTAAGTTTGAGGTATGTTTGATGAACCCCTCACAACTAGGTTGATGATAAAGGAAGGTATAATCTTGATCTAGCTTTGAGGAAAGAGGACAAGCATGATCTAGTATGGTTCAGTAGGTGATCTTCTTGTGCCTTAACAGCTTGCTAGGGTTAAGTAGGCTCATGTGGATGTAAACCCTAGACCTAAGAGCTTTGGTGACCTTGTTGTCAAGAGATAGTTTTCCTCCCATCCTGGGAGAGGGACCCCTTTAGTAGGGTGTATATCAGTTTTTTTGGTTTAAGGTAACCTAAAGAGGTCTCATAGGATCTTAAGAAGCTATGTGTAAAGTACATGGTATGAAAATGAACCTCTAGACCCATAACCATCTCTAAGTGCATATGGATGTGTTACCATGGAGGTAACCGGTATGGGGGCTTGACCAAGGTGGGCAAGATTTTCCACGATCCATATGAAAGGATGAAAGTCAGCCCATGAATACAGAGAGAGAGATGATGAAGGCTTGGGTAAGGTTCTAAGTTGAACATATACTATAAGAAAATCCTAAGTCTATCCTAGGGTCAGGTAGGGATAAGATCGATGGAAGTAGGAGTTACCTAATTCACTAAGTTGCACATGACCATAGGGTCGGGAGGTAACAACTATCATTGTCTGAGGACCATGGGTTAGGAGATTGATCACCTTCATGAACTCATGGGACCCAAAGGGCAGATGAGTAGGGCACTCTCTTGATGCATGAGGGAAGAGGGATGACCCCAAAAGTGTCGGCACCCTATAGACCTAGAGGAGATGACCAAGGGATGTGTGTAAACCTCAGTAGGTTCAAGACTAGTTTTCCATGGAGGTAACTTTGATACCAAGATTATCATAATATAGAGGCATAAACGACACATTTCAACTTAGGTTTGAAGGTGTACTGGCAAGATGGTATGTATTATCTCTACTCGTGGAACAGGAAGAACTTTGTTTTTTGGACGGCCGCCAAATGCTTATTTCCTTTTGTTATGGGAGTGAGAGATAGGACAGTACGCATGCCATACACTAAGGATAAGAGATGATGTGAGTTGGAACATTGCTACGAGGTATGAGGACAGAGATGATAACATACCTTGGTGGAGTGAATGGTACATGGATGGTTTACAAACACTAAGAGAAGTAGTGTAGTCAGCTTAAGAGGATGTTTTATAAGGAGTTATGTGGAATTTGCAAGTTAACCAAGGTTGAATTTGATCATCATGAGGATGAGTTCAGAGTTTCTTGATGAATACAGACTGAGATTTCGAGTTTGGGATGATAAGTGAAAAACATGGGAGCGTATGTCTTCAATGTTACCTAATACCTAAGGATGTGAAGTGGTAATGGATTTTCTGGTTGAGATGTATCTGACTGGTTTGTCTAGAAGCTAGAAGAGGTTGTTAACCTAACCCTAAGTTTGGAAAGGAGATATGTTTGGCTAATACTTCGATGTAATGAGACCTGTTGAACAAGTTAATGGTTGTTTGGTTAGCCTAGTCCTTGATGTAATGAAAGGATGGTGGTAGAACCTCAGATGCACTTCTTTGGAAAAGAAGGTGATGAAACCCCGACTAGAGTGATTTAGGGTTTCAGAGGAATCGATCTTGAAGAATCATGACATACAGGAAATCATGATTGAAGATCACCATACACCGTGGTTCTACCAAGATAGTAAACGGCAATAGCACTTTGGATGCTTAAGATGAGGTTGCATGTGGTATATGGCCATGCAAGCCAGGAGGTAAAGGACGAACCCCAGTAACCCAGTGTATCGATATAGAGGACAAAAGAGTCCCTAAGAGGGAATGGGAGTTCAACACTATGGATGTTGTGATAGGTCTCCCCTGGACCAAGGGAGGTCAAAATGCAATATGGGTTATGGTAGATCGCCTTACCTAGATGACATGAGAAAGAAAGAGTTCTGTCAAGAGACAGTTTTGGTTGAACCACTCATGAGAAAGATGGTTCAATTACACCATGAAGCGAGTTCAAAGGTTCTTGAGTTTGGCCTAAAGGGTCCCTTCCAAAAGGTGGAAGTAGGTACATGAAATACTCAATGTTAGTACAGTTCATCACCCCAAACTAATGGTTAGTATGATCCAAACTAAAGGGTCTGATGAGAGCATATGTGCTCGTTCAGGGTGATAGCTAGAGACAGTTCTTGTCCTATGAAAGATGTGATGATGACCACCATAGCCAGTATCGGGATTCTAAGAAGCTCTGTAAGGGAGGTTGTGTCGGTCACCACCTCAGTAAGGTGATGTTAGTGAAAGGACCACATGATTAGAAAAGGACCACAGTTAATGAATACGAAAGTCACTTTAATCATGCAATGGATGAAAGGAGCCTAGAGACGAAGAGAGTCGTGAGCATATGCAAAGTAGACTAACATGCAGTGCACTGTGGGAGAATATAATGTGAGAATTCGACCCCTCTGAGCTGCAGCTGAGAAAGCTGAGTCCCCGATACATGGGTCCATTAGAGATGGATGGGTGGAGATGGTTAGGTTTTGACCCTACCCCTCAGGATAGAGTAATGCGGGATGTTTTCCATGTGTCCAATTTAGAGCACTATGTGAGGTACCTCGACCATGTGCTGAGCAATGAACCTAGTGAGCCCCAAGGGAGGCTGAAATGACTTGAGTCACCTCTGAAGTTTATAGACGTCAGGGTGAAAGAACTCAGAGAAAATAATAAGTGATGATAAAGGTTCTTTGGAAATGCCATGGGTAGGGTAAAGCCACATTGGGGCCAATGATGGACATGGAAAAGTCTTATCCTAAATTGTTTGTTTGCTTGTTTGAATTTTGAGGACAAAATTCCTATAAGAGGGGAAGGATGTTACAACCCCAATTTTTGGGTTCATTTGGTGAGAAATGTAATTTCTCATATCAAAGATATTTGAACAAATAATGGTATAATTTGGTTCAAATAAATAGATTTTGTTTACAATAGCCTTGATGTTTGTGTTGTGGGCTTTATTGGCTATTGGGCCCAAATAACAAGGAAATTCATTTAACAAATGAATAATTGAGTTTTGAGAAAAGAATGATGTGGAAACCTCTAGAAGGCAAAAGAATGTAATCCAAGGAAGGATTTCGTACCTCATGGGTTCCTTGGGTTCCAAGGAGTCCAAAGTTGCATAGAGAATGCAATAAGAAAAGAAAAGATTAATTAAGTATTCCTTTATTAAGAAAGAACTTGAAAATAATGATAAAATGTGGAAAATGAATGGAAAGAGGCATAAATGAGATTTCTTGGTGAAATTTCGTATCCATAAGGATTCCTAATGATAAAAAGAATACCAATGAGGAAGATAAAAGGGAAATAAAGATAAATCCTAAAAAGTAAATATTTTAATAAGAAATCAACATGATAATGAGGAATAATGCATTTAGATGCATCTAGAAGGATAATGAGTATCCAATAAAAAGGAATTTCAAATTATTAGTGTTTCTTGGGATCCAAGGAGTCCCAATGAAGGAAAAATAAAGAGAAAAAGTAGATAAAGTCAAATAAGAGGATAATATGATGCGTAATTAATGAATTTCATGGTTTTGTTAAAGGAGTAGTATTTTCTACTAAAGGAAACCATATTTTCGTACCAATGGGACAAAATGAAAATGCAAAGAGAGTGAAAGAAATAATTCTCATATTTCTAATTATCTATGAGATAAGGAATATCAAGGAAGTAAATAGGTGAGAGAAAGCTTGCTTCTCCTTGAAGGAAAAGGTTTCCTTTAAAGAGTGGGACTCGGTTTCTCTTGGAGCAACATCTCTGGACATGGATACACTCACCTATATAAGGGGTATGCCCTTGGGTTGAGTAGAGAAAGATCCCACCTCTCCCTCTCTCTTCCTCACTTTCTTCTTGTTCCTTTGCGTTTGAAACCCTAACCAATGATACATGGAACTACCTTGGTGGCATCTAGCAGCTATGGAGGGATCTCAATGGAAGAAAGAAGTGACCACGACAATCTGGGGTGGTTGGCCATCCTTCCCTGCCCGCCACCCTCGTGCGATACCTGCAGCACGACTGCAGGCCGACTGCAGATGGCAGGCCTGACCAGCGTAAGCCAGCCGCCATGGCTGCAAGAATAGAGCACCTTCAGGTGCGTGGGATCTTGGCGGAGGAAGGCAGAAGATGGGGGACCATCCCCGGCGCCCTGGAGTCAAAGGTTGGAGGAGGGAAAGCTCCCCGAGCCGCTGTAGGCGATGACCTAGGGCTGCTCACGAGGAAGAAGGAGCACGGATGGCTTTGGACAAAACTACCCTCCGCGGGCTACAACGTTGAATGACTTTAGGGAGGGCATAACATTCCTTTAGTTATGTTTTCCAAAACAAAGGGCGACGTTTCATGGAGCGCACACGTAGCACAATCTGATTGGCCAAGTAAAATCTTGCTAAATCGTAATTAATTCTAGGAAACTCGGATTAAAACATGTCCTATATGAAAATTGATCCTCGGAATGAGAGGAACACAAAGAAATTATGTTTGAAGCCTGATTCTAATTGCAATTCGAAAAGTAATGGAAGTAATCATCTTCAATACTTTAATGATTAAGGAACCCTATTTTGGGATGACTAATGGGTCTAGTAGGGTTTAATGGATCATTAGAGTTGATGTTAACCTGTTAAATGTAAAAAGGTACATTATGTTCAAAAGGGAAGAAC
Organism: Alisma plantago-aquatica; assembly: GCA_963693085.1. Lineage (NCBI taxonomy): Eukaryota > Viridiplantae > Streptophyta > Magnoliopsida > Alismatales > Alismataceae > Alisma > Alisma plantago-aquatica. The sequence goes on along the minus strand of OY856414.1, from coordinate 604,127,128 downwards.
TTTGCACGTGATTAGTCTAGTTTAGAGTTTATATGCATAAATATGCTGGAAATGTGAAAAGTACATAAAGCTATCATCTTTAATGATTTTAATTAAGGAAAAACCCTTAGATTTGATGATAGATGGACTTAATGACGTTATTTGGATAATTCAAGCTGATATTAACCTGTTGTTAATAAATGTGAAAATAGAATCTAAAAAGATGATCTTTTTATATAATTGGCTTAATTTAGGGTTTCGTGCTTGAATATGCATTAATGAGCTTGAAAACCCTAATTTAGATGAATATGTATTTTAATTGGTTTAATTGTTCAAATCCATGAATAAATAGGGATGTGATGATCCTAAGTCAATTTGGGTATAAAAGACTATTAAAATGGATAGTTGAGCAATTAAGGTTCATATAAATGGAAAAGAGTATTTTAGGGTTTGTTAACCTAAAAGGGATAAAGTTTGAGAAATTGATCTAAGAAACCCCTAACGAATATTAATGAAACCTTAATGTGGATTAGCAACCCTAGAAAGAAAATCCAAGTCAGTAAAGTAGAGTCTTGATAAAGTGTGTAATAAATAGAGTACATACTCTTTTCTAGAATTATGTGATGATTGATTTACTTGCTTGGATATGTTGATTGGCTTGATTGTATCTACATGAAGTATATGTTGAATAATCTACATGACTCATCAAATCAGGTATGTGGTTACGCTTATGAATAATCGCTCTAGTTTCACGGCGATTCCCGAAGTTTTAATCGGTTTCTTGAGAATAACTGTTGGATGTTTATTTATTTCAAGCAACTATAAAGTGACTATGATTATCACTATAAATGTGCGTATATAACTGACTAGATCCGGGTCCACCTCTATTGCTTTGAAAAGGCTAAGAAAAAAAAGGGGTAATCGTAGAGCAAGGTCTAGGTTACCGAGAGTTAGAAATTGGGCTACCTACGTGTAGTGCCATGAGACTCATTAGCCTGCCATGAGTTAAGGAGTGGGCTACTTACGAGTAGTGCCATATGACTCCACCCTAGAAATTGGTTCACTTATAGGTGGATCATGAGGGGTTTAATGGGGACAACATAGAGGATAGGGTACTCTTGGATCGCAGAGTTATATCTAAAATGTAATCTTGGTTGTTAAATGATTAACTGAATGATTACATTGTTAATGTATTTACATAATTATTGTTTCCCCCACATACCATTTTTGGCTGATCGACGTTTTGTTTGTCGGCGTTTTAGGTACAATCCAAAAGGACAAACAGTAAATCGTCATATTGTGAAATACATGAAGTTAAATGCAAGGAGGATTAGTTAGAGTAGAATCCTTAAGTGGATAGAAGTTTAGAGATCCAAGTTTTTAAAAAGGTATGAAAATTTTTATTTTCTTACAGTTGTTCAGTATAGTAGGTTAAAATTTGATAATTATTCTTGGTTAATTGTCGAACCTTTGATCCGGAAGTTATGGGTGCGGCTTCGACCTCTCGGTCTCCCTTAATTGGGGGTTATCAGGAGGTGGGGTCGTAACAGATCCTCTCACTAAAGAACTCTATAGTTAAGTGTGCTCAGCTTGGAGTAGTATTAGGATGGGTGACCAGTCAGGAAGTTGATCCTGGCTTGCATGTGACTAAGGACAAAGCGCACTGTTAAGGCTAGTGGTGGTTTGTCAGTCCAGTCATCATTCTTGAAACTCAACCAGATCCTTGGGAATTGGGCCCAGTTGTTACATTGGGCTAGTGTCAAATTACACATAAACATGTGTTATTGTAGTTACTTTAGGTCTAAGGATCGCAATCACAATTATCACATTGAGATATGACTCTAACATGGCATTACTTGAATTCCATGTGTCAGGCTCAAGGTCGGTCTAACCAGATAACTTGTTCTCTAACAATTACCCATGCATCTGAGTTGATATCCAATATCATGACTAAAGAGACATAGTAATCTCTCACCATACATGCTATTTTTGTATTATTTTTGTCTTACACTATCCATAATAATAACTTACTAGGGACATAACAAGAATGAATATTCTTATTATATGCATGATCTCAGTATTAGGTATTTAATTTGAACTATATATTATTAGTTAAAACATTCTTAAATGCAATATTTAAACAAAAAAATAAGTGGAATTTCCTTTTAATAATAATAAAATCAAATACACAATATCCCTTCTACAGTCATCACATGATGTCTATCAAAGAATATAAACAACTGGTTCCCAATTGCACTATAACCAATCACTCATTAACCTAACTCCAATGGATCAAACATGACCATCATGTTTTCTCTATGAAAGTGCTTTGATTAGAGGATTAGGAATGTTGGTTTTTGTTGGTACTTTGCAAAGCTATATATATCCTCACTATAAAATCTCATGTATGAGATGGTAACACCTGAGTATGTGCTTGGAACACTAATGTGATCTGGTTTCCTTAGCTTGTGCAATAGCTCCACTATTTTTGCATTAAATCTCTATCGTGTCTTCAGTGGTTCGAACCACCCCAAGTTCATTAATGAACCTCTTGATCCATATTGTTTCCTTTACTGCAATGGATGCATCAATATACTCAGTTGCTATTATAGAACCAGTCCCAATTTTCTTCTTGGATTTTTTCTAGCTTGCAGCTCCATCGTTTATGCATAACACGAATCCAAACTGTGGCCTATAATTTTTCTTATCAGTTTGTAAGCTTGCATCAGTATACCCTTTTACAAATAACTCTTCCCCACCTCCATAAATTCAAAATTGATTCTTAGTTGTTCTCAAGTACTTAAGGATGTTCTTTATAGATATTTAATGACCATCACCAGGATCCAACGGGAACCTTGTCATCGTGCATAAAGCATACTAGACATATGGGCATGTACATATTATTTCATACATAATAGATTTGATTGTCGAGGCATATGGAATCTTACTCATACACGCCCCCTCTTCCAAATAGCTAGGACATTGAGTTTTAGAGAGACTTACTCCATGAGAAAGGGGTAAGTTTCCTATCTTAGAATTATGCATGATAAACCTTTTTCATGCCTTGTAAATGTATGTACTTTGCCTTAAGTTGAGAAGACTTCTAGATCTATATCTATGCAATTGTATTCCTAGAATATAGGATACTTCACCTAAGTCCTTTATTGAGAAGGTATTTCCCAGCCATGTTTTAATCAATTGTAGAGTAGGTATGTTATTTCTCATTAATAGTAACCCATCCACATACAATATGAAAAATAAGATCATGGTCTCACTAACATTCTTGTAAACAAAATGTTCATATTCATTTTGTATAAAGACAAACTATATGTCTATCTCATTAAAAATGAAGATTTCAACTCTACAATGCTTGCTTCACTCCATTTATTTACCTTTGTACCTTATAGACTTTTTTGGCTTCAATTGAAGCAATACCACCTTTGTATTGTTTCATGTACACATCCTCTAGAAGAATTTTATTTAAAAAAAGTAACTTTAAAATCTATTTGTCAAATCTCATAGTCATGATAAGCTTCAATAGAAATAATGATCCTGATGGATTTAACCATGGTAATTGATGAGAAAGTGTCATGATAGTAAACACCTTGAACTTGTTTAAAACATTTTGTAGCCAATCTACCTAGGTAGGTTTGTACATTATGGTCCATGTTGGTCTTCTTCTTGAAGACCCATTTGCACCCTATGGGTTTTACCCCTTCAGGTGGATCTCCCTACCTTATTGGTATACATGGAGTCCATCTCAGATCTCATGTCATCAATCTATTTCTCAAAACTTGGTCCCTCCATAGCCTCATTGTGAGTAGTTATCTCATTTTCTTTGATGACCAACACATCATCTTCTTGAGTCATAGGAAATCCATATCTATATGGCTCAAGGTGTGGCCTACTAGACCTTTGAGGTTCTTATGTTATGACAGGGACTTGAGGTTCCACATATTTTTTTGGTTGTTCTTGATCCTTATCTACCTCCATAGGCTCAATGTTATCTTATTAATCTTGAATTTCTTCAATTTCTATTCTCCTCCCATTGGTTCCTCTAGATATAAATTATTTTTTAGGAATACAGTAGTTTTGGCAAAAAACACTTTATTGTCAGATGGAATATAGACTTCATAACCCTTAGTTTCTTTAGGGTACCCAACAAATATACATTTATGTGATTTGGGTCCAAGATTTTCATGGAACAACTTCTTGACATAAACTTCCATACCCAAACTTTTATGAAAGGCATATCAGGATGTTTCCCATTCCATATCACATATGGCTTCTTTTCAATGGATTTGGATGATACTCATTTAAGTGTAATAGTGTGAGTTTCTAGAGCATGTCCCCAAAAGGAATTAGGAAAATTAACTAAACTCATCATAGATCGTACCATGTCCAACAAGGTGTGATTCCTTCTTTTTGAGACACCATTATGTTGACGTATTCTAGGTGGAGTGCAATGCGATACCATGCCATAATCCCTTGGAAGGGCCTCAAACTCTTAGTTTAAGTATTCACCACCTTGATCTGATCTAATTTCTTTAAATATCTTGCAAAGTTGATTTTGTACTTCATTCATGATCTCTTTAAACTTTTCAAAATATTTTGATTTGACTTTCATAAGATACACATATTTAAATCTACTAAAGCCATCGATAAAAGTGATAAAGTATGGATATCCACCTCTATCACTTATGCTAAAAGGTTCACACAAAATAGTATGTAGGATTCCTAATTATTCACTCTTTCTCTCTCACTCTTTCCATTGAAAGATGTTATTGTCATTTTTTCCAATAAACATTATTCAAATGTCTCTATTGATTAAAAATCAAAAGAGTCTAGATAACTATCTTTATGGAGTCTAGAAATGCACTTCTCATTTATGTGCCTTGGGCGATAGTTCCAAAGATATGCTTTTTTTTAGCTATTAATTTTTAACTTCTTTGTATTTATGATGTCTACATTTGTCTCAAGTTCTAATAAATAAAAGCAATAATAAATAGGGAAAAAGTCATAAAATATATCTTCTTTAGAAATGGAAATACTACCGTTACTTATTATAAACTCAAAACTATATTTTCCCAAACACGATATTAGAAATAATGTTTCTATTTATGTTACATACATAATAGTATCTCTCTAACTCTACTACAAGCCCATGGGCAGAGGCGAACAATACGTTCCTACTCTAGTGGCAATAACTCTACTCCATTTGCATGATGTAGTTCCACCTCCCCTTTGTTTAGAGGTCTACTTCTTTTTTGGATCTTGAATATTTGATCATATGTGATATCCACATATGGTATCCAATACCCATGATTAAAAATGTATATAAGTTTATTTTAGAAAAATATATACCTAAAGTGGAGATATCTATCCCCTATTTCTTATTCTTTAGTTCCTCAAGGTATTGAGGGAAATTCTTTTCCAGTGTCCAACCCGGTGACAATGGTGAAAATTGACTCCCTTATCCACTCCTCCTTTTTCTTTAAGTGTGAGAGACTTTTGTCTAGATCGGAAACCTTTCTTAGCTTTAGCTTTTCCCTTTCTTTTCCCTTTCCTTCCCATCAGTATGGAATTGGGCTTGCTTTGATTTTCCCCTGAGCAGTTTGCAACATGTCAAGTAGCTCAGTCAATAGCTTACGAAAATTCTTCAAGTTGTAATTCATGATAAATTTCCTGTATGAATCTGACAACGATTTACAAATTACATCAGTGACCAATTATTGACCTAAAAGAAATAGCCGTCTTGCAAAACTTTCAACATACCCAATTAACTTAAGTACATGGGGTTAACTGGATAACCTTCTATTGGTTAGCACTTAAACAGGGCCTCATAAACATCATGCCTCTCGTATCTTGCTTGTTCTTGATACATGTTCATGGATTTGTTATCATATCAATAACATCCATGTTCTCATGTAGATTCCCATGATTGGATTTAATTAATTATGCTACCACTTTCTTGTTCAAATTAATAGCCCTTGCTATTAATTCTAAATATTAAAAGCAATAATCTTCAAGTGAGCCAATATCCACAATAATCAAGTTATTTCTCAACCAACGTTGACGCCCATTAATTAACTAGAAGGTAGGTAACAATTAACAATTGCATCACAACTCTGTGTGAATAATTCATGATATTAACGATATGACATCTTTATGCTTCTAGGTGCTTCATCCATTAATATCACCTAGTCACGTCCAACCCAAGGCCAATACAATAAGTATGCACCCTGCTTGGTAGGCCCACATACTTCTTATCACACTTCCCTGAGGTAGATGGTGCACTGCGCCTGGCATGTCCACACTTAGTCGAACAAGGTTTTTATGTGTATCGCACTTGGAAGGAATCTTCAACATTGATATTATACTAAGGGATTTATATATACCCATATGTATCCAATCACCATTACATCTATAGGCATATATATATATATATATATATATATATATATATATATATATAATGTATTGTATTATATAATAATCACCACATACAATAAATATTGGATATGGAAATTAGTGCAACAACTTGAGCCAAGTTGTAGAAAAACAAATAAGATATTCACATCTATATGTAATCCTAATGCTGCCTTTTTTAGGGTTATTGGTCTCCCGATCAGGTAAGCTGATTGACCGATTAGATGTCCTTGATATTGGAAGATCGTGTGTTATTGTTGATCCATCTTCTCATCTTGATTAGAAATATTCAAGGACTACATCCTTGAGCATGGGATTTTGATCGTCGCCTCCTTGCTACCATAGTCCACTAGTGATGCTTTCACATCATCCTATTCTAGTTGCATAACTAAATTAAATGAAGAGTAAATAGAGAGAGGCATGACATGCAATCCATATATGTGTTACATTATTTTTGAACAAAATCAAAACAACAATATTACATGTTTCAAATCAAACTATGACAATCTAGCTACCATATCCACATCCATCAAACAAAACATTCTTCAAGGCGTTGCATTGGTGTATTTAATACATATCGTATATGACATTAGGTGATTATGGATACAAGATTGCACATTTTCAAAACTCAAACCATCATCATAAGAGTATAATATTGGCTCTGATACCACCATATGGTTTTAGGTAAGTGGGTGTAGAAGAAAAATAAGTTTTACTTCCTTTCTATCCAAGTTGTTGGATCTATCATAGCTACAAATTGTTAGTGAATAAAAGACATAAGAAGGGATATAGGTGATACATTTAGTCACACTACTTTTCCAACAAGTAGACTCATCTTTTATTGGTAAAGAACACAATCCTTTGGCACTAGATCAAAAACGACCACCAAGAAGATCCAGATTCTTCACCAAGAAACAACCTGTTGTTGTCTGGTAGAACGTGTTTCCCAAGAGCCTCTGCACATGGGCCTTGGTATCTACTTCATCCAAACATATGAGAAAGTACATGGTGCACCACCTTGGCCATCAAGTCTAAGAGGAATAGGAGTTGTCAATGTTCTATGCATCTCGAAACTCCCTTTGTTCTCCTATCTTGAGCAGCAGTCCTTAGGATGACTTCCTCTCCAAGAGAGATAAGTTTGACTACCAGCTTATTTCACAAGTTGTCTAAAATGTTGTTTTTTAAAGCCTCCAGAAAGTGTCCCCTTTGTATAAGAGAGTCATGGGCTTCAGAACACCTAATCCAATCTTGATTCTAATAGAAATCTAACAATAGTTTGATGTTGAAAACTCAAACAAGATTTGTAATCGACCGATCACATCATGCGATCTCCTGATAACAGCCCCTAGTTGACTCATCACATTAGTTGATCGACCAATCATGTCAATCCAGATCTAGATTTGAGTTTTTTTTTTATTTTAGACTTTCCCTATAACATTGTGATTGCCTTATCAATTGGCATGATCGACCAATCACATGTATTCAGTGGATATCTCAATCGGTCAATTGACAATCAATTGATCTATTAACCCAATCAATATGATCCTCCAATCAGACATTCTGGTTACCCAATCATAGGGTGAATTAGCATTGTTATTATTCAAAACAAATCTAACCATATGTTTTATTAGAAACTTCATCCCTTATGAATCCTTATGTTTGTGACAGGTAGGTTATTAATTATGTTGATAGTGATGTTCAAAACAACACAAGAAAATATTGGTTTCTAGCCACACATCATTGACAACCAAGTAATGTGAATGAGTTGGAGAACAACTACAACCTATAAAGTGAAAAATGTTAGTATGACCAATGTTCTCATTGTCTCATATATTTAGATTGAACTCGAGGCATGGAATTCCATCCTCTTAATCATTCAATCTATTTACCATGAACTAGAGAAGATTATTCGAGATATTGTGAGCTCAATATCATATTGATTCACACAAGCATGGACATGCATTTCATAGTCTCACTTATCAAGTAGTTGGGTCTAACACTCCAAAGGAGGGATAATTTCTATCTAGATCACTCAAAGAATGCCCCATGTGTCATAGTGTACCCAATCAACATGGAATTGTTAACTCATACTTCAGAGCATGTTCATCTAGTGTCAAAGTACACAGAGATCATGTTTTTCTATAGTGTCTTCAACTCTAAGAATCAAAATCACATTTTTCACACTGAGATATGACTCTGATATGTCGTTACATGACTTCCATGTGTTAATTTCATGGTGGGCCTATCATGTAAAACTTGTTCCCTAACATGTACTCATGCATCTGAATGGCCATGAGGGCAACTTGGTGGAGGCAGTGGATAAAATGGCCATGATGGCTGTTGATTTCTTCAATGGAAATTATAATTGCAGCAACTGTGATGACAGTGTGAGATCCAGCCTACCGAAGAAAGTGAATGCTTATATGAACATAAGCTTGGTTAAAATAGTGGATGATGAGGGGATTAAAAGAGTTGTTATGTCCATTGGGGCATCAAGGCGCCGGGACCAGATGGTTTTAACACAAAATTCTATCACACGTACTGGGACATTGTTGGGCCCGATGTTTATAAAGCAACCCGATGGTTCTTGGTGGGTGGGAGGATGGTTAGACAAGCTAACCATGCTTTCATTTTACTAATTCCAAAGAAACCGTCGCCTATAGAGATAGTTGATTATAGACCTATTGTGTGTTGCAATGTGATTTATAAAATCATTTCAAAACTAAATGTGTCGAGATTAAAGGTCCTACTTCCTAATGTGATCTTCACTAATCAAGCTTCCTTTGTGATTGGCCGGTCCATCTCAGACAATACACTGCTGGATAAGGAATTTTTGGTTGACTTTGGTGTCAAGAATGCCACTAAGAAGGTCTGTATCAAAACAGACATATCGAAAGCCTATAATCGAGTGAGATGGGATGCTATATGGAGTTCGCTGGAGGCTTTGGGGTTTTCAGAGAGATGGATTGAGGTGATCAAACAATGTGTGCAAATGACGTCTTTTTCTATCTTGATCAATGGAGTGCCTTATGGATTGTTTAGAGCAACAAATGGATTATGCTAGGGTGATCCAATCTCTCCTCTGTTATTCACAATTGTTATGGAGAATCTTACACACATGAATGAGATAGTTGAGCTGGAGGGTCGTATTAAAGCCTTCTAGGTGAGAGGGGTTAAGGTCAAGACACATTTGATATTCGATGTTGATGTTCTGTTCTTGATCACTGGGCATTATAAATACCTTAAAAATGTGAAGAATCTTATGAAGCATTTTGGGAAGCTCTCCAACCTGTGTATGAACATACTGAAGTCCAATGTGTTCTTGTCCAGGTTGTGTGACAGTAGGAGAGGGAGGATGAAGGAGGAAATAGGGATTTCGATGGGCCAGTTTCCTACAAAATACCTTGGGGTTCTATTGTCCGGGGGGAGGAGAAGAGGTGTTAACTTCTATGAATGTGTTGATGATCTGAGAAGTGTTGTGGACAAATGGTTTGGTCTCAATATCTCGATGGCTGGGTGAACGGTTCTTATTAAAGTTGTATTGAATGCTAAAATCAATTACTGGTGTAGACAAACTGATTTTCCGACTTTTATTCTAGATAAATTTAGAAGCATCATAGCGGGGTTTCATTGGGGTAGAGGCGTGAATGCCATAAGCTGGAAAATAGTGGCTCAACCTTTGTATGTTGGTGGTCTGGGTATTGGTCTCCCACATGATGTGGCATGGGTGGCCACTGCCAGAAGAGTGGACCGACTCCTGAATAATCCAGAGACCATGGACTAGGTGGATGAAAGATAGATATCGGGAGTTGGGCAGGGAGATGAAGCAAGGGGAGTCGTCAGTGTGGATGAGGATGAGAAAGGTATTCTAGGAATTGGGCACATTTTATAAAATGAAAGAGTAGTAGGCCTCCAGTAGAAACCCATGGAATGTGAGGAAGCAAATTCCACAGGTAAGTTGGTATGACATGTGTTGGACCAAGCCTAGATGCCTGAAATGGAGCTTTGGCGCCTATAGGGCTATTATGAGAAGAATGCCTACCAGAGACGGAATCATCAAATGGGGGCTGAACTGTGAACCGAACTGCCTTCTCTACAATAAAGTGTCAGAATCGCATGACCATGTTTTTTTTAATGTGAGTTCTCTGCTTACATTTGAAGATGTGGCTGCCTTAAATGTGGTTGGGGTGGTCTCACCCTGTTGGGTATGGATGAATCTTTACAATGGATGGTGGAAAGAACAAAGTCGAAGATCAAAAATAGACTTCTGGGAGGGATTTTTGTAACGTCCCTCTTTTTTCATATATGGAGGGAACGTAATAGTAGACTACATGGTAAGAGACCTAGAGATAATACTACCATCTTTGATGTAATTAGTAACACCCTGGTGGGGTTCTTCAAAGCTAACTCGAAGAGCATGGTTGGGTTGGACACCATGGCTCTTAGAATGTGGGGTCTCTTGTAAGTATGTATAGTATACGGGGTTTTTGTTATGTCCCCTATACTTAGTTTTTGATATAGTAATATTTTACCTTATCCAATAAAAAAAAGTACTCATGCATCTGAGTTAGTATCAAATATCATGACTAAAGAGACATAGTCATCACTCACCATACATGTTAGTTTTATGTACCATTATTGTCATAACCTATTCACAATAATATCTAATTAGGGACATTACTAGAATGGATACTCTTACTATACATATAATATCAATTTTAGGTCATTAACCTAAATCATATGTCATTCAGTATAACATTCTTAGGAAATTATCTAGTTTATTCATTATCTTAATACTAAAACAAACTTAATATGTGGACTTTTCCTTTAATAATAATCAAATCTATTAAAAAATCCTTTTTACAATCATCACATGATGTCTCTTAGGGCATATAACCAACATAATGCACACAAGAAGTACTTGCACTTTATCGACAATGAAGAATGTGATGTAAGCAAAGGAAAGCCAAGAATTCTAATACATACTCAATGATATTGTCAAAGAGAAAAGCCTACATGGAAGGTGATGGGAGTAGAATCAACATTCTTGGGCTTCTTCACCGTCTGAAGAGATGAATGGTTGAAGATAAACTTCACGGAAGAAGCAGTCCACTAGACTCGCTTCTTTATGAGATGTTATATTATTTTGAAAGAAAGGAAGCAGGATATATTTGAGATGCCCCTCTGTATTATGAACCAGTACATGTCAATTCAGAACTATATTCATAGAATGTGCTAGTCAAGGAAAATATACAACAGAACATAAGGTTGGGAAGGGTTATAGATTGCATTCCACCACTAACAGGTTACATAAAGCTAAATTGTGATGTTGTGACAAAGATTTTTTTTTTTGAGAAAGGACGGGAAACCCTATGATGGGGGTTCCCCGCTAGAAATTAAATAGCTAAAACGAGTCTTACAAGGTTCAAACTACAAGAAGTAAAAGGCTAAAATAAAACTATCCTATCTACTGGTCCACGACGGACGTGGTTGGCAACTAGATGAGCTGCCCTATTGTCTAAACGACTAACATAATTAAAGCTACAAAAGGAAAACAAACATTTCAAATCAAAGATATCTTCCACAATAGTCCCTAGATAGTCCCTCCGTGATGTTGTAGTGTTGCACGCTTGGACAATCATCATGGAGTCTGATTCCACTTCCACCTGTGTAAATCCTTCTTTGTTCACCCATTCCAAAGCTGCCCTCACCGCCAAAGCCTCCGTCATAGCAACATCCTTCCCCGTGGTGACCTTCTCCCCGAGCATCCCCTTCAGCACCCCCGCTGCGTCTCTCATCACAACTCCAATACTAGAGCCTCCATCATCTCCAGAGGAACCGTCCACATTCAGCTTTACGTGACCTTCACTAGGCGCACGCCAACCCCTTCTTTCCACGCCGTCCCCACCGTTCGCCCCATGCATGGGCGTACATGGCTGATTTGTCATCCCTTTAGCCGTCGTCAGCGCACAGCCATACAGAAAACCGTTGTTCACGTTGCCATCATTGAAGACACGAGAGCATCGTCCGTGACACACCGCCCACATTGCAGCAACAATTGATGTAGCTTCACATCTGTTCAGCCTCATCAGTGCTTCCTTCATAGTAGCAGCCACCTCCCCATCCTTGACATCGTCCACCCAATCGTGGACCTCCCTAGGCAGAAGTTCCCACACCTCCACTGCACACGGACACCGGAAAAGCATATGCGAGATGGTCTCCTTTTCCCCCATGCACAACATGCATGTGTCGTCCGGTATGCAATGTCTGTCGTAAATCCATCCCCTAGTAGCTAGTCCTCCCGTGCAGATCCTCCATAAGAAGTGGGCTATCTTTGGGCTCCATCCATCTTGCCAGATCTTCTTCCAAAGATCATCACCGTGTGTCGCTTTATACCGTCTGGCTTCCTCTTTCCCCATCATTCCCAACCAGTAAGCTGAGCGGACTGTGAATTCCCCTTTATTTGTTGGCCACCATATCAAAGAATCAGAAGGTCTGCGCTTACTAATCTGAATGGCACAAATCTTCCTAGCATATCTCTCCAGAAAACACTCCTTTACTCGTGAACGCTCCCATCCTGTCCCATCATCTGTCATAAGATCACAGACTCGGTTGTACTCTGCATTCCTCTCATTCTTATGCTGTGCAAGTGTTTCCTCCTCCTCAGGAAGCCAGTGATCATCCCACAGATTAATATCAGCCCTGTTCCCCACTCTCCATTGTGTTCCTTCCCTCAGTAATGCTTTGGCACCCCACATGCTTCTCCACGTGTAGCTTGGATCATAACCCCGTCTAGCATCCCATATCGACGTCCTTGGAAAATATCTAGCTTTGAGAATTTTTCTCACCAGCGCCTCCAGGTTGTTTGCTATCCGCCACAATTGTCTTGCTAGTAGTGCTTGATTGAAGACATTGAGATCTCTGAAACCCATTCCACTTTGTCGTTTGGGCCTGCATAAGTTGTTCCAGCTCATCCACGATATTTTCCTCTCTTTATCCTTTGCACCCCACTAAAATCTAGCTATGATTCTTTGAATCTCCTCAATGGTTCCTGCTGGTAACTAGAATATGCTCATTATGTAAGTTGGTATAGCCTGTGCCACTTCTTTAATAAGCACCTCCCTCCCTGCCTTAGATAACAGTTTCTCCGACCACCCTTGCAATTTCCTCCATATTCTATCTTTTATGAAGCTGAAAACGTGCTTTTTTGATCTCCCTATTGCTGTCGGTAACCCAAGATACTATGCATGACGATCCACCTCCCTCACTCCCAACGTGTTCTTCAGACGATCTCTCTTTCCTCTTTGTACTCCCTTGCTGAAAACCACCTCTGTTTTAGCGAAATTTATTTTTTGTCCGGATGCCTGTTCATATTGGCTGATAATTTCAGGTATCTTCAGGCATTCTGCAGTGGTAGCTCTAGCAAAGAGAATACTATCATCTGCGAAAAAAAAGATGTGAGATATGGGGTGCTCCCCTACACGGTTGAATGTCGTGTAAGAGATTATCTTGTGTAGCAGCAATAAGAGAGGTAGAAAAAGCTTCGGTGCATAAAAGAAAAAGATAGGGAGAAAGAGGGTCACCCTGGCGAAGTCCTCGTTGATGTTGTGACAAAGATAAATAGAGTATTTTTGGCAATTATTACCAGTGACCAAAAGGCAGGTGGTTATGAGGTTGTGATAGAATCATCTTTGTTAGTTTAGCCCAAGAAGAAAACCTCTACTCCATTATTGTCCTTGGAGATGTCCTAGGAGAGAAATTGGTTGTGTATTGTGATAGAGTTAGACAAAAAAGTGGTACGGAAGGCCGTAAGCATGAAGATGGCGGTTAGGACAACATGGACAAGAAAGACAACTCATCTCCTGGGAAAAAATGATTGGTTGATCTTCAATTGATGAATCAACTTCAAACTACTAGTTTTATGCCCTAGATAAGTTTCACACCAAAACAAAGCATCTTGAAAGTTATTATAACCAACTTCTTTGGAGATAGTTAGTGTGTTATATGTTGTTTCATGTAATGGTAGTAGTAATCCTTTCCATTCTAGAAATTTTGATATTGTAAGTAGTGCTATGAGGGGAGTTGTCTAAATATAAAGTTTCACTTAGTTCTTCCTTACTCCTCTTGAGTTGCATGTATTTATCAATAAATCCTATTTGTAAAATCACACTTCCTATAACGTATACTAGATCCAAGTGTTCTTTCCAACACATCATTCAAAGGGTTCAAAATGTGACTTGATAGATTGTACCTTCACTTCTATTCATGGGAATGGTCTTGGTTAGGTCCCGCTACTTGAGGATTGGCTCACCATGCCATTACACATTCTTCATTTTGTTCATAAATTTATTTTATCATATTCTTCATATGTATGCTCCTTTGTGTTTCTTTTCTTTGTTCTAGCCAACTTCTTTAGATACTTGTTCACACTACTTCCTTAATAATGTCTATTTGAAAACAATTTATCGGAATTTTGTGATTTTTTCTTTAGACTTCCCTATTTTTCTATCCACATTATGAAGTTTCTTAAGGGGTAAGGGGTACATGGGAAACATTCTCTATTTAGAAACATTCACATTGGTTGTCAAGGAAGTTGATCCCTATTTCAAGTCCATTATTCCCCTTCACTATAGCATGTGCTTCATTGTAGGTAAATATATATTTTAGATTAACCACTTATTTTCCTCTATATTCTTATTGAGTTTCAATGTCATTATGGCCCTTGTTCATTGTAGTCATGTCCTTTGTCTCGTATGATAACTAGGTCCTCCTTATTGCCACCCAATATGTCATTTGTTCTCCCTTACTGGATTTTGTGTCATTTCCTCCTCTATCTGCTATACGTTCTTGTATTTCTCCATGATTGCTAATGTTTTATGTGTTCTCAAATTTCTTCTTGGTTTGTGTGTCCTTTCCTTCATTTTTTCCAATTCACCTCCCACTTATATTGGTTCCATTTATGTTTCTATTCCTATTCTTTCCTCTTAATGTCTATCCAATTCTCAAATATACTACCATCATCCTTCAGATTTCCTCAAAGAAAAATATATTGAGTGCATTTTGAAAATTGAGATGTATTTGACTATTCACACAAGGTCTCTAGGGTGAATCTTGGATCTACTTTCCCAAATTGTATCATAACTATCCATATCTTCTTCTTCCAAGTAGTTACGTTAAATGTGTCCAATCATTTTGCATGCATATCAAACACTAGGCACGTCATATACTAAACTCTAGATAGTTAGATCAACCTTCCCTAGACTTGTTCTCATTTTCTATTAGGTTATCATTAAATCATTTTCCCTCTAAGTTAGACTAGTTAAGAGTTATTTAGACAAATAACATATTGTGATTATAAATATTATTTTTATATGAAGTATAGGAGGAAATAACTGAATAAATCTAATAGTATGATTTGAGGCATAAATACACCAATCTAAGTGTTTGAATTTGATTTGACACACTGTATTACTTCAAGAGATATAACAGGAAGGAAATTGAATCAATAGGACATGTGGTGCCATACTTGACTAATTAAGATGAATAATGACTTAATAGGTTCATTAACATACAATTTAAGAAGAAGAAAAATAAAAAAATTATACCAAAAATGAAAATAATGTTAGAACTTAACACCTCACATCTTAAATAGCCTACTCATAAATTTTGATGTTAGAGAATTTCCCTAACCACAAAATTAATTTGTTAAAGAATATTTATTTGATATACATGAATGTTGTTATATTTACATTAATATACCCTTAGCTGCTTGTTTGCCTAGGTAACTGATGCATGGGTTTTGAGTCACTTTTACAGGCTTATTTTATATTCATTTTATGCACGTATTTGTCATTTTCTTGATTATATTTGCATAATTCACTATAGTTGGCCTTTAAAAAATATTTGCATCAAATTATACTTATTTTATCATATTTATATGATTTTATATAATCCCCAGACTTATGCACATGTTTTGACACTTTTTCAGGTACTTTCACACTGTCTAGAGTCGATACCATCGACCTTGGTATCGATAGTATGGACATTTCATCAGGAATCAACCCCGAAACTCAATTTTGGAAGGAAATATCAACATCATGGTCGATACCATTGACCTGGGTGTCGATGGTATCGACAGTGTCGGGATCTGTCAAATTTCTGCACTAAAACGGAGTGTTCTAATCCGACGGTTGAGCTTTTTTGGTGTCGTAAAGTGGTCATATGACCTAAGGAGAGCACGGCCAGCCCTAAGGGGGATCTCATATCATGTTGCATGGCATCCAAGAAGGAGAGAGAGAGAGGAGATGAGAGTCGAAGGCCGGCAATCGGGCAATTCGGGCACCTCCGACGGGCGATTTTGCTGTCGGAAGACTGCAAAACGCACATTTCTGGAGGAGGATCTCCAGGAACACCTTTGTATCAGGGATTACACGATTTTTATCCATGTTTCCCACATTTTTCTTCTCTACTCCTATGTATTCTCCATTTTCAACCATGCGGGGCTAATCCCCATCATTCCATAGGACCCAGGATTAGCCCGGGGAACCGTTATACTGAATTTTTGCATGAATTAATATAGAATTCTCATTTCTTGGATATATAATTGTAGAGATTACTTGATTTACTTATGCTTCATGACCATAGGTAAAGAATTAGACTAATAATTACTCTAGAAAGGGGATTAAAGGTCAGAAAACCCACTTTTATACACCATCTTATATGTTCCTTAGACTAGGTGACGTACGGATAGTGGAGAGATACCCAGAGTCATCGTTAATGCACCTAATCTAAGATATAAATTGCTACGGAAGTAGAATTGGCTTAGATTTGGGTAGTGGATTATACTATGGAAGCGGGAAATCTTTATTATAGGCTCTCTATCCAAGATTCGATAAAATCTATGTTATTTATGCAAGACATTAGGTATAACGAGACCCTGTGGTGAAATCAGCAATCCTAAGGAATCCCATTCCATTTTATTAAACCAACATTTATTCATCGCTCTTTTGTTTTTCCTTTATTTTATTTTCTTTTTCAAACATATCAACTCTTTTAATCAGTTTAGCTGGTTGCAACCAGTTAGTAGTAGTCTATTGAAATTCACATTTCCCTGAGTTTGACTCGGGCCTCACAAGGCCTATATTACATTGATATGTACACTTGCGTTATACGCACGGTAAAAATCGTGTCAAGTTTTTGGCCCTGGTGCCGGGGAAATGGTGAATTTTAGTACTACGAGTGTTGCGAGCAGCCACACTAGGCCACTTTTAATTCCTGTAATTTTTCTTTTAATCTTTTGAACTGAATTGCAAATCTTATTAATTGTTTTAATTATTAGTATTGGTTCATACACTACCATTTAAAATTTCAGGTACTAGTAAAGTAATAATGGGTGACGGAGCGGCAAATGAGGAGCAGACGATCTGGGAGAAGATCAAGGCTTCTTCCTCCTCTGCATCTAAGGGGCCAATCAAGAGGTTGGCCATCAACATTCCTAACTACAAAATTGATCCAGGGCTAATTAATTTGGTCAAATCTAATGCATTCCATGGGCTGAAGAATGAAGATCCGGTGACCCACATCAACACGTTTGTGGAAAACTGTGATATGATAAAGATTGATAGGTTCCCGCAAGATACACTCTACCTGAAACTTTTTCCCAGTTCTATAGTGGGAAATGCTTGGGAATGGCTGCACAATCTGGATGACGAGTACGTTAAATCGTGGGATCACATGGTTGATGTGTTCTTTGAGAGGTTCTTTTTGCCTGAAAAGATGAACGATCTAGTGAGGAAGATACACAACTTCAGCCAGTGAGCCGGTGAAACTTATTCAGAAACTTGGGACCTTCCAGATAATGCTGAGGAAGTATCCACATCACGGCTTAGACAAGGAGAAGCAAGCTAAAATTTTATACTTCACCCTAAATGAACATGATAGGAGAAATTTAGACTCCGCAGGTTCTTGTTTCTTTTTTAACAACACAGGCACAAGGTTCTCGGAGATTCTAAGGAACATGTCCAAAAAATAGTCTTGGGGTGAAAGAGATGCACCCGAGCATGTCGGCGTGACACATGAAGCAAAGGCCATCAAAGCACTTAATGACAAGATGGATCTTATAGCCAAGAAGCACCTTGAGAAAGAGGACAATAGGTCTGATGCTGAAGCACATGCAAAGTATATGCATCAACAAGGATATAGAAATAACATTTACAATTGGAGGAAGGAACAAAATTTTCAGAAGCCGCAGCGTAGCCTAGAGGAAAAGAACTAAGAATTGCTTAGTCAGATGGTGAAGCAAAATTAGGAATTGATGGGCTCACTCGTCAAGACAATACAGTCACACGGTGAGTACTTGAACCAGTTTACGTAGTAGATACAGAGCCATGGTGCACAATTGAGGATGCTAGAGACGTCCATAACCCAAATTGCAACTGAGGTGACTGCCATGAAGCAAATCATTCAACAAAAACCAGCTGGGAATGCAGAGGCTGCTCAAGTACATCATCAAGTGAAGTATGTATCTATGATTAAGGAGACAGAGCCCCCAGTGGGGGAGGTCCATGAAAATGGCAAAATGCATTTTGAAACGGAGGCTAAACCCAGTGTGCCATACCCTCATAGCTTATATGCACTACCAGGAGGATGTCATCCATTCAGCAAATCCCACCAAGAACCCATCACAACCATTCCCACACCTAGTCAAGAGGTGCAGGTGAAGGCCATACTTCGCATTAGATCTACTACCACCGAGAAGGATGAGTATCCACGAGCTACACCAACCATGAATGACATGCCAAAGCCTATGCGAGAGGTTGACATTGAAGCAAGCTTAGGGGAGGAGACCCCAAATAACCCATATGTGACATCGCACAAGCGCATAAAGGAGCCAAGTGTGTCATTCCCAGATAGTCTAAAGTCGAGGAAGAGCGAAGGCACTTCAAGAAATTTCTTGAGATCTTCCAGAAGCTCCACATTAACATTCCATTGGTGGAGTATATAGAGAAAATTCCTTCATATGGAAGATTCATGAAAGACATCATCAACAAGAAACGGCGGATCAAAGATACAGATGTTGTGTGTGTTGATGAAACAGTGAGTTCTATAATCCAAGGAAGGCTGCCAAAGAAGAGGAAAGATCCAGGATGTTTCTACATCCCATGTTCCATAGGTGGCCAAAATTTTCCGCAAGCACAGTGTGACTCAGGGGAAAACATTAATCTTATGCCACTTTCCACTTTTCAAAAGTTGGGATTGAAGAAGCCAACACAAACATCAATGCCAATCGAGTTGGTGGATGGATCCATTGTAAAGCCACAAGGTATATGCGAGGATGTGCTAGTCAAGGTCGACAAATTCATATTCCATGTTGACTTTGTGGTCAAGGACATGGATGAGCTGGAAGGAGGTGAGATGCTATTGGGAAGGCCATTCCAAGCTACGGCTGATGTAATCACTGCCATTGGGTGAGGTTACTTGACACTTGGGATTGGTGATGATAGAGTTGAATTCAAATTGCCATATGAATCATTAGAGACATCCCTTGACAACCGAGGTTAAAAGTATCCTTATGTCAAGCCTATTACATTAAACAAGGTCGCTTGTTGGGAGGCAACCCAACTTTAGGTTTATTTTATGTTTGGTTATGTTCTTTTATGTTTATGTACTTAGTTTTTGCTTAGGTTTTGATAATTTTTGTAAAAATGGTACCCTAACTCGTGTTTTGAAGTGTGCATAATTTTAAGGTCGATACTATCGACACCCCTATCGATAGTATCGAGTTTGGATCAGTAAATGCTGAGAAAGAGTCGATACCATCGACCTTAGTGTCGATAGTATCGAGATGCCTGAAGATTTTCAGAAAATTCGTAGCAGAGATATCGATACCATCGACACCCCTATCGATAGTGACATTTTTTATTTCCTAGGCTTTTACATACATCAGTACACCAAAATTGCTAATCCTGAGTCGATACCATCGACCTTGGTGTCGATGGTATCGACACCTGCAGGACAGCTACATAAAACAGGTCGTAAAAGGTGTCGAAAGGAGATTTTTTCACACCGTTTTTTGCTGAGCAAAGAAGGATGAAGCGAGTCACGTCTTAGAACCACGAAGACACAAAAGTAGGCCACCAAAAAGAGGGATATGGAGAGCATCACTTGGTCTACTTGAGCATCCAACCATCCTTCTTCACCACACTTGAAAGCGAATGGTACCGTTGTTCCGCCTCTTAAGTGGGAATGTTGACTATGAGGCCATAGTCATATTCAAGCTTAGGGGGGGTGTTGGAACAGCCCTCTATCTTAGTTTTTACTTACTTATTCATGTTGCTTTTATTTTTAAAATATTAGTTGTTTTTATTTCTAGGTTTACTGCTTTTTTAGGATCCACATCTATCTAGTGTAATCTGTGGAGCAATAAATGCATGGTTTCAATTGGGAGTTTTACTCTTGGGTTGTGTGTACATGAAAAAAATGAGCATATTGAAAACTTTTTGAGCTTATTCTTGTGAGTAATTGAGTTGCATAACTGAGGATGTGCTTGGGTGAGTCAGCTTCAGGAAATGGGGACTTGAATGATTATCTTTATTGTCCAAGGAAAAGTGATTGAGAAGGATGTTTGAGCCAAAACCGACCAAACGTTAACGTGACTTTAATTTGAAGTGAGAGAGAAACCCCTTGTTTAATTTGTACACAATTCAGTAAGGAGGGACATATAATTCTTTATGAAGGTTCTGTCAATTAGTCTTATGATCTGATCCACCGTAATGTCATTCACACTCCACCATAAGAATTGGGAGCACATTACTATCTTTCACTCATTGACTGCATTCCATGTAGATAGGTCTTGCATTATAGTTATTCTTGCACATTTTTGTATAAAAATGAAAAGAAAAATAATAAAGAGAGTAGTTATACATGCACATTATCCTTAGGTGCATGTCATAGTAGTTGCATAACTGTCATTATGTAATTTCATTTGCATCTTTTGAGCATATTGTACACCATGTATCTTATGTTACTCTGAAAACATTAAAGGTGGTGAACGTGTTTCATACCCTTCGAATAGAATGCATCAAATGCACAAGTTATGTAATAAGAAGTGAGCCCAAAAAATAATTCATTGTCATCTATGAAAATAAGGGCTTGAAAAAAAATGAAAAGAAAAGAGAAGAAAAGAAAAAAAAAAGAATTGAGAAGTAAGTAGGAATGAGAGGGAGAAAGGAACCTGTTCTCACTTACATATTAAGAAGAATAAGTACATGGTGTAGTTTTCTTAGATATTCCATCTCACCTTGAGACATAATGATAGTGCATGAATCATTCCACCAAAAATATGGCATTAGGACATTTTCACTTTCATTTTGCATCATGATAGGTCATTAATTTTTGTATTGTATGATTGACTGTTATGTGCTTCTTTTTCTTCCACATCCACCCATTCCATCCACCTGTTGCTCTAAGTGGTATGCCACCCATGATATTCTCCTCATTCATGAACATCAGGAGATATGTTTCCATTTAGATGGTAGTTAGGAAAAGGAGCAACGTAGATAGGAGATCACAAGATGCACCAAGCCTGAACTGGTGGATTGTCTTATATTAACTACTTTACTTGATAGTGTTCTATAATTTTGGGGTGGACATCTTTCATGAACGATTATTGTCGCCTAAAGGGAAGTTAGTGTTCGGTGGTCAATAAGGGCCGGTTTTTGGAAAGAAAGTGGGGATGATGCAGATACATTTCATGTATTTATGTCCTTTTGTTGACTTATCTCAACCAGATCCAAAGTTTTTTTGCTTGAGGATGAGCAAGGTTTAAGATTAGGGGAGTTTGATGCATGGGTTTTGAGTCACTTTTACAGGCTTATTTTATATTCATTTTATGCACGTATTTGTCATTTTCTTGATTATATTTGCATAATTCACTATAGTTGGCCTTTAAACTCTATTTGCATCAAATTATACTTATTTTATCATATTTATATGATTTTATATAATCCTCAGACTTATGCACATGTTTTGGCACTTTTTCAGGTACTTTCACACTGTTTAGAGTCGACACCATCGACTGTGGTGTCGATAGTATCAACATTTCATCAGGAATCAACCCTGAAACTCAATTTTGGAAGGAAATATCAACATCATGGTCGATACCATTGACCTGGGTGTCGATGGTATCGACAGCGTCGGGATCTACCGAATTTCTACACTAAAATGGAGCGTTCTAATCCGACAGTTGAGCTTTTTTGGTGCCGTAAAGTGGTCCTATGACCTAAGGAGAGAATGGCCAGCCCTTAGGGGGATCTCATATCGTTCTGCATGACATCCAAGAAGGAGAGAGACAGGAGACGAGAGCCGAAGGCCGGCAACCGGGCGATCCGGGCACCTCCAATGGGCGATTTTGCTGCTGGAAGACTGCAAAATGCACATTTCTCAAGGAGGATCTCCAGGAACACCTTCGTATCATGGATTACATGAGTTTTCTCCATGTTTCCCACATTTTTCTTCTCTACTCCTATGTATTCTCCATTTTCAACCATGCGGGGCTAATCCCCATCGTTCCTTAGGACCCGGGAGTAGCCCGGGGAACCGTTATACTAATTTTTTGCATGAATTAATATAGAATTCTCATTTCTTGGATATATAATTGTGGAGATTGCTTGATTTACTTATGCTTCATGACCATAGGTAAAGAATTAAACTAATAATTACTCTGGAAAGGGGATTAAGGTTAGAAAACCCACTTTTATACGCCATCTTATACGTTCCTTAGACTAGGCGACGTACAGATAGTGGAGAGATACCCAGAGTCATCATTAATACACCTAATCTAAGATATAAATTTCTACGGAAGTAGAATTGGCTTAGATTTGGGTAGTGGATTATACCGTGGAAGTGGGCAATCTTGATTACAGGCTCTCTATCCAAGATTCGATAAAATCTATGTTATTTATGTAAGACATTAGGTATAACAAGACCCTGTGGTGAAATCGGTAATCTTAATGAATCCCATTCCATTTGATTAAACCAACATTTAATCATCACTCTTTTGTTTTTCCTTTATTTTATTTTCTTTTTCAAACCTATCAACTCTTTTAATTGGTTTAGCTGGTCGCAACTAGTTAGTCGTAGTCTACTAAAATTCACGTTTCGTTGAGTTTGACTCAGGCCCCACAAGGCCTATATTACATTGATACGTACACTTACGTTATACGCATGGTAAAAATCGTGTCAGTAACACCCAGTCTTTCCTAATTGACATGATCAGTTTGGATCTTCTTTCATAGGTCACAAAGATTGCAAACTACCCATTTTTCTCTTATTCCCTTATTTTCCTCTCTCTCTCTCCTCTCACCCACCCCTCTTCATATTTCTCTTCCTTCATTCCCTCTCAGCATTGGTGGGATTGTAACCCCATTATTCCCTTAGATTGGCATTGGCCATCTTGGCCAAGGATGACCTATCTCTAGTAGTTGCAGAGACATCGAAAAGTGTCGTGTGTTGATGATGCCAGATGTGACCTCTTAGTTTTACATGACTCGATATGCAACCACCATACACTGGTAATCTAGACTCCATATCACCTCGTAACTATCTTCTTCTTCCTCGCACTAACCCTAACTCCACCCATCTTCTTCCCCTCCATCTTCCTTGGATCTACAAGAACCCATCAAACCTACACCTCATCTTCACCTACCCCAGCAACAACCTACTACATGGACATCATCTCCTCTATGTGTATCCGAAAACATCACTAGGTGTCACCAACCTCCATAATTTCATATCAAGCTTGGCCTTTAAGTCTGTCATCATCACCAAGACCTACATCTCTACAACCTCATCCATACCTCAGCCCCAGTTGTGCCTCTATGGTGACTAGATTTCTTTGTTTAGAAGATTTTAGGAACACACCCACAAAGAAGCACCACCACCATGGTCACCTCTGCCATAGGAACATGTGCTAGATCAACTTTTCCTATTTAATCCCTTATATGTGTCTCATATCAGATACATCATGACTATAGTACAAAAGTATGTTATAGACCTATCTTCTTAATTAAAACTCCCTCACCGCTCTAGTGATATTTCAACCTTATTGTGCCCTGCCACTACTAACTTTGATCCCTCACTAATTCAGTGCACGTCAATGGAGATGCAACCCTATAACTTTATATTAACTCCAAGTTGTTGTAGGATGTGCATTGGATCTGAAAATCAAAGTTGTCAACCATACCTTAAATGAAAACTTCTAAAAACCTTGTGCACTGGAGTTTTTCTTCCCCTCATCTTAGACCACTGTAATTGACATGCATACATCATCAAGAACAATTGTTTAAGCAATTATTGATCAACAAGATTCGTGACCATGCTACAGATCATAATTTACTCTTTTTCCCTTCTAAGTTAATAATTCTAGTTAATAGAATGACGAGAATAAATATAAATAATATTCAAGTGAACCTAATTGTAGGATAAATTGTGTGTACTTAGTTGATTCTATGGTGTAGAAAAATATATATCAACATACATATCTATATTAGTGTATTAGTAGGAAGTTTGAATTTTCTAAATGATAAGCTTATTAATATTAATTCATTAAACCATATATAGACCATATATAGGATGAAATTAATGAAAAATGGATAGCAGGATTATATATTCAGCCAATGTTACCTCCTCACACTAGTATGTGTAAGTTAGTCAATAGTCAAGGTAATGAACTATCGTATTTGATTGTTTTATCTAATGTCTATCATATATGTTATGCATTGATACATATACAGTTCTGTATTTACAATTTTATCCTAAGCACTTAGTTCATTCTGGTATAAATTTATAACCCTAGAAACTAGACAAATTTAGTCATATATGAGTAAAGGTGTATATTCAAACTAAGATAGATATCTATTGGATCATAATTTCACATAATAAGTACAAAAATACCAATATATCATCAAGTGTTATGGACTAGGATAAGAAAAATGCAAAAACATATAATAAGAATATATATACATAAGTTTTCTTCCATTTAACTAACATAATAATGTGTTCCTAGGATAAATTCTCAACATTAGGGACCAAGATATCCATTGAGCTACACATCATATGTGATGACCAAGTAAGTGCAATCTCTATTTTTATTTAGGCATTCATAGTAACTTTGACATAACCTTTCCTAAAATGAGGCATCTCTTGACATTATTGTTTTTTAATTATAAATTATATGGATTTAAGTTTTCAATCTTTGAATTATCCTAAAAACATATCCATATTGTTATTTTTGGTTTCTAAACCCTCATGCTATAAAATTTAAT
This sequence comes from Alisma plantago-aquatica, assembly GCA_963693085.1. Lineage (NCBI taxonomy): Eukaryota > Viridiplantae > Streptophyta > Magnoliopsida > Alismatales > Alismataceae > Alisma > Alisma plantago-aquatica. The sequence continues at coordinate 604,101,398 of OY856414.1, read as the reverse complement.
ATAATTTATGTGATCGATAGACATATATTTTTCCTTAATATTCTACATGTGGTATTAGACTAATTTAATTAAAGTAGATACTGATCCACAACTATATTTTTTTATAATGATGTCCTTTTTCTTCTGGGGTGTGCTATTCCACCCTTAATAAATACAAGGGCATGTTACCATCCAAGCATTCTATTCCACCATCCCTATTTTAGGCCAATGATCCTTGGTGTCATGGGCCTTCTTTGGTTTTTTCTAGTCTAAATTATCTACATGCATTTGTTTATTTTATCAATTGTTAATGGAAAAACAGTTGATGAAGTTTTTTTTATTCTATCATGCCTCATTATTTTGGTGTTAGTTATCTTTATTAGTTCTTTTAAACTTACCTACTTATTAATATACCTTTATTGAATGATACCCCCTTTATTATGCTTCTCTAATCTAAATACCTATATATTTTATTGTGCATAGACTTTGTGTTTTATTCACCTATAATATCTTTATTTCTTTCTGGGTGTTATTTCCAAACCACTCGGGCACAGTTATCTTATAAGACAATGAATCATGAAGACCATTTATAGAAGTTCATAGTTGAGGATAGCTTGGAATAGTCAGGTTTACGTCTACAACTGGTCTTGTGTACAACTAGAAGTATCCCTTTTATCTTGTAATACCACTCTTCAGGTGAGGACAAATGTATAAGTTAAAAAGATAATGATTGTGTAATTGTTAAAGTTCATGTTTCTTCCCCATTTATATGGCCCATTGTATTATACCATCTCAATAGATTTCAGCTTGAGTCCCACTCTTTACAATATGGTATTAGATCCAAAGTAGTCAGTCACTTGACTATTTCAAGTTATCCCTTGTAGTTCTGTACTTAAGTAACCCTTTGTAGGTTTTATTATTTCTATCCTTGAGTTGTGGAATACCAACTAGAGTGTCAAACCCTGATGAAATGGTTCACTTCTACTCCCCATACTATCTATGTAGTTGAGACCTATTTTGTGTCACCCTAATCACCCTTACCCTCATTATGGAGATGGAAATTTCACTCACACATGTGTTGACCCTTGTAGTGAATAGTTCCTTTCTCCTATTTTCTAGAGTGCTAGTTGGACTATGATGAAGTGTAGTTTGACTTGAACACTCATAGCTAAGCATAACCTTAGTTCCCTCCTTAAACCCCTATAGCATGTCGTCCACTTTGGGGGTGAACACACATGAACAATAACATTGGTACCCCCACGTAAGTAAGTATTCATAAGACTTCACTCCTATCACCTTCAAGTGTAATTGGATGCCTAGTTGATCAACTATGACATATGAATTTTGATTTTCCTAGTGAATGATAAAATGTGTGATTTGACTGAAGGCATCAAGGTTGTGAACCATCAAGGGATGAATCCCTAAATTTCTTCCTATAATAGTTTGATGATCATGTGACTTTGTAAGGTCTCAAATGAAGTAGTGTAAGTTGTGATTAGAGTGAAGTGAGAAATAGTGGTGGTCGTGTCCTAACAGGATCCGGAGAAAGTTTTTAGTGTGTAATAGAAAACCTTTCCCCCATACTCATACTATATAGGTTAGGAATATTTTGGTAGGCCCTCTTCATTGCATCGTTGAGTAGACCCTTTTAGTAGAATCAAGTGATGATACAATGATAGTAGGTGTTTAGTATAGTAGAGAGTGGTTAATTTGGTCCTTGTGTCAATTCAACACCACTTTTGGATTCCCAACATTAAGTTTTCATCATCACACTTATTTTTATTATTAAACTATATGTAAAAACAAATGTTCTCTAAATTTTGTTGATGGTTTTTGGTACTAAGTCACTGACATAAGAAACGTTGATTAGTAGAGAAAGGCTTTAGTGAAGAAACCCTTAATTAGCATGATCGATCCACCTTAGGCCAAAATGTAAAGTAGAGAGTAAGGAGTTTTAGGTATAATGACCTAGATGATATACCTTTTTTTCCTCTATAGATGGTTAGTTACAATATATCTTAATGATTTTAACGAGTGGAGTCTTTTACCTTAGTATTTGAGGAAAGTAATTTAACATTAGGATTGTATGAAATTCATAATGAATGCACTAGGTAAACCTTGGGAGAAATACTCTATTAATGTTATACTAATATAATTATTCCTAATTAGGATTATTAAACTTTACTAATATAGATATAATGAAAATTAATTGGATTGCTAGAGTGGTCTCTCTCTAGGTTTTCGCTCTTGCCTCTCTCTAGGTTTTTGCGGCGGCTCCCGCTGGGGGGAGGGAGCGCCTCCTAGGTGCTTTCCTCCCCCTGGCCCTCAACGGCGTTGCTGTGATATTCCCTGACTGATGGCCATGATCTCCAGTGAAAGGGTCCACACAGCAAGCAGATCTCCGCCGTCTCCGCAAGGGGCCCTCCGGCTCGGTATCTAGGAATGACGAGGAGGAGATGCTTCGTGCGGGTCAAGGTGGGTTTGGGTGCTGGTTAATCGACTCAGCTTCGACTCCTTCCTTTCAAGCATGATGGTTGGAGAGAATCGCACCCACAGACCTATCCCACATATGAAGCCGCTCCATGGAGGCCGACGGAGCTCGGGCTCCTTGCCCGTCCTCCTCTGAATCCTCCCTCTCTTTTCCGGGATACCGCCTGGTTACCCAGGGAGTTGGTGCCTACTGACGCGGCTGGATCTGCCCAACGATCTAGGTGACGGATGGTTTTCTAGGTGGGCGGCATGGGCTTGCATCCTCTTCTTCTGACTGGTGTCATCCATCCCAACTGCCTTCATCAGAGTTTCGTCTCCGACCTTGGGTGGTTTGCTTGGTGTCCGGCGGTGATCAAGTCCTTCGTAGGGTGGCCTGGGTTTGCACCCTTCCTGTCCTGCAGGCGGCTCCCCCCTGCTTCAGTGACTTTGTTTCACTCCACGGGGAGGTTGCTTTGACTCACGGGTCCCCAACGCCCTCAAGGTGCTCGCGACTTTGTGGGTGTGGGTTTAAGGGGAGGCTGAGCGTATATTCCCCTCCTCTTTGGTCCCATATGTTGATGCGTGCAGGAACACCGGTAAGGTGTTTGAGGAATTCTATCAGTATGGTCCAAGCTCTTTCCTAGACATCTGATACAAGAACTATTTTGAGCAAGTTAGAACAACTGTAGGGCTAACAGGGATGTCTGCTGAGTTAGTAGTGACATGGAATTCCTAAATCTTGGTGTTATACCACATTTTGTGGGTGTGGTGATTGGCAGTTGGTATTGTGCTAAGCTAGAAGGTTTGTGAGCTTCTCTCTTACTGCACCTGGTTTGTAATCTGCAACGTTCCTGCTTGTCACACAGTTAGGTGGTATTTCATGATCAGTTTTGGAGGTTCCAATTGGGCTTTTGCTCCTTTTGGATCCTTGTGTTTATTAACTAAGAAAGCTGGATGCGCTAAGGCTAGATCCAAGCAGGGCGGCTGGTTTTGGACTATGTTGATCTGTGGTTGTTTGTGGGTATGCTGAACGTATGTAATCATGGCTTGTTATAGTCTTCCTCTGGCAGGAGTGGTTTGGTCTAGTCGATTAGCTTGATAGTCTTTCTTAGTGTCTTTTCTCTATCTAGTGATCTCTGTCCCCCTGCGTGGGGTAATGATCCTTAGACTTTCTTGTTCAGTTTCATCTGATGTAATGGGGTACCTAGTGCCCAAAGTTTTTGGTAATACTAGCAAAACGCATTTTCGACCGACAAAAAAAAATAAAATTAATTGGATAACCTAAAATAAATGATACAAATGTTGGACTCATCAAAGTAAGATATTTGTCTAGGTTGAACAATCCCTACAGGATAATAGTATATAAAGGGCACTTAAGTCAGAAAATAATTTACTATAATGGTTGATGTAAGACATATTGGTGGAATAGATTACAAATGGGTAGATTCTGGGGACAAAATCCTATCAAGGGGTGGAGTGTTGTACCCTATCCAAATCTAGATAATTATCTCAACATTCCCTATCTTTGTTCTCATTTTTATTATGTTAGCATTGAATCCTTTTCACTTGAATTAGACTAATTAAGATCTATTGAGTCAAATAACATATTGTAATCGTAAATATTCTTTATATATGAAGTATTAGGAGGAAATAATTTAATAAATCCAATAGTATGGTAATAGACAAAAATACACGAATCTATAGTTTTTAAATCCACTTTGACACTCTGAATTATTTCTAATTATATAATTAGGAAAAAATTGAGTTAGAAGGACATATGATGTCACAGTTGACTAATTAAGATGAATAAGATTTAATAAACATATAATAGTTGACTATGTCTGTGGTGTCATAGTTCTAATGAAATTATTAGGAAAAAATTGAATGTGGCGCAATGTTTGTGGCAATAGGATGTGTCACTATTTCCAGTGGTGGAAATGGCATGGAGCAGCCATCTCCGATCCAAGCAAGTGTGTGGAGTGACTTATTCAAGAAATCTCTAGAGGGAGATACATCTTTGGAGAAAGTAAATATTGAATTGTGGGGACAAACGTTGATCTATCCCATTGTAGAGGCAGATAAGAATGTAGAGAAATGGAGGTCATGTTTATCATGATATGTGGTGGGTTTCATGCCACATTTACCCTCATTGGAGCAGTATCTAAAATAGATTTGGGTGCTTAAAGAATCCATTAATGTTCTAACCCATGGGCGAGGCTTCTTCCTTATAAGGTTCTAGAATAACTCAGATATGGAAGAGGTATTAGATGGAGGAGCTTGTTTTGTTAGAGACAAGCCTCTAATATTGATGAGATGGAATCCAGGCCAACAAATGATGAAATTTAAGCTAGCTGAAGTTGTGATTTGTATTCAGGTTCATGATCTAACCGCTTGAACTGTGGGAAAAGAATATGTTTGATAGAACTGGCTCTTTTTTGGGAGTTCTACTGAGAACTTATTGATCCACTCATGATTTCAAAAGAATGGAGTTTGTCAGAATGCAAGTCTTGGTTTCTGTAGATTCTAAATTTTTGGAGATTTTGGAAGTAGCAAGTGATAAAGGTGATCCAAAGAATATCACCATTATATTTAAATGGAAGCCAATACCTTGTGCTACTTGTAAGCTATTTGGACATGAATTCTAGGAGGTTGAGTTTGAGAAATAGAAGACGAAAATTTGGGTTCCTAAGAAGTCTAAATTGATTATTGAGAAGGTTAGTGATGTAACTGGTGGAAGCAAAGATGAAGCTACTAGTTCACCCAAAGATGTTGATGGAAGTAATGATGACACTGCAAGAACATCCATGAATGGAACCATTGCTCTGGTTAATACTAATAAGATTGTTGAGGATGTCCTGGTTGATGCTAGTAAGGCTATTGAGAATATGCATGTGATTGATGGAATGAGAATGGATTCAAAGGGGTCCTTAGAAGATTCAAAGAAGGAAATCTTTCATGGTGCCAATGATAGTTTTGAAGATGATAATGTTGGTTTGGAGGACACAAGTGATTCACAGGTGATTGATCTTATTACACCTCCTAATTCTACTGATATCTCAAAATCTTCTAAACTAAGTCAGGTATCAGATGGTTTCCATATTCCTAAAAGGTCAAAGAAAGCCAAGTCCAGGAATGCTAGTCCTTCTTATGATTATCCTAGTCCAAATTCATTCAATATTAGATTCAAAAATCTTAAATAGGAGGCAACTATCAAAGATATTGTGCTGCCCAGTGAAGTACTAGATGGAAAGAGTTCCAATGGATGGTTTAAATCTTTGTGTTGTCTCCTGGAATGTTAGGGGCTTAAACAATAAGGCCCTTAAAGTTCGGGAGGAAATAAATATGGTGTTACCTCACATCATTATTCTTAATGAGACTAGAACCAGAGAGAAGAAGATTAACAAAATTCTTAGCAAGAAGTTTTTAGAGTTCAACTGGATGTGTAATCACTATTCAATGTTTTGGGAAGGGTAGTTATTCTATGGAAAGAGGAAGCTTGTGTTATAATGAATGATGTTGAGACTGATCAGTGTATCCAAGTCGAAGTTGGTGTTGATAGTCATGAGTTCATCCTTATGGTAGTGTATGGGCATAATGATGATTGTGATAGAAGGAAGTTGTGGGACAAATTTGAAGATATTCATTCCACTGTAAATTTACCATAGGTAATGGTGGGAGACTTCAATGTTGTTAGGATGGAGAGTGTGAAGATTGGGAGGGATCCTCCTATGAATAAATCAATGGAGGATGTCAATAGATGCCTTCTAAACTATGGCTTGTTTGATCTTAGCTTGAATGGCCCTGGTTTCTCCTGGGAAAATCACCAAGGTGGAGACAGATTTGCTACTTCTCGTATTGACAGAAACTTATATAATAGTAGGTTCATGCAAAGGTATTCAAAATTTGTTGGTTTTCTCATCAATAACACTATTTGTGACCATAATATTTTGAGGTTGATGATAGGTGAAACGAAAAGAGTTAATTCTCCCTTTAGGTTCATTAAAACTTGGATGGAGAGGAGTGGTTTTCTTAAGACTATGAGAGAAGGTTGGTTCACTAATAAAGATGGGTTTCCTTTATTCAATGTCTATTCTAAAATGAGAAATCTGAGATGCAAGTTGATATAGTGGAACAAAGACATGGTTGGTAATATATATGATAATGCTCAGACAGCTAAATTTGCTCTTATTGAGGCTCAAACTATGTTGGATGTTAACCCTGCTGACTTTGGTTTGAGAGATGAGACTGTCAGATGTAGGAAGATTGCTCATGATGCCCTCAAAGTAGAGTAGTCTATTTTGAGGTAGAAATTGAGAGTATAGTAGCTCAAGGAGGGGGATTCCAACACAAAATTCTTTTACTCCTCACTTAAAGTGAGAAGACATATTAATCACATTAAAGGGTTTAATATTTATCAGATTCTAAACACAAATTTCTATGATATCAAAGAGTACATCCAAAAACTTTACATGAAGCTTTTCAATAATGATCATTCTACCAATGTGTCCTTGGTGGATGATATTAACTTTGTCAATATGGATGGTGTTCATAAACTATCCTTAGATAGATTGGTCTCTGCTTCTAAGATTGAGGAGATTGTTAAAAATTTAAATACGGACAAACGTCCTGGACCAGATGGCTACAATGGCATTTTTTTTGGAATTGATGGAGTATTATCAGTTCTGATGTAATAGAGGGTGTACTTCATTTCTTCGGAAATGGTAGACTATTGAGAGAGATGAATAGGGCATTCAACACTCTTATTCCTAAGTCCAAAGATTTTTTATCACTCAAGAATTGGAGGTTGATATCTTTATGTAATGCCTGCTCAAAATCATTACTAAAGTTGTTAGCAACATGCTTCAATCAGTCATTCCTTCTATTATTAATGTTAGTCAGTGTGCATTCATCAAGAGACACAGTATCCATGATGATATTCTCCTATCTAATGATATTATCCATGAGTTTAATAACAAAGGTGGGAAGCATAAATGTGCATCAAATTGGATATCTCTAAGGCCTATGACTCTATTTCATGGGAAGCCTTATTTCGTATTGTTGACCTTATGGGGTTTCATCCCTACTGGAAGGTTTGGCTCAAGGAAATTTCCTCTAATACTACTTATGAGATTTTGGTTAGTGGGGGACCTATGAACTCCTTTAAACCTAGTAATAGTGTAAGATAAGGCGATACTTTGGTGCCTTATTTATTTGTTATGGTGATGCAGTTTTTCTCTTGTCTTATGGAAAAGGTGGTTAATGAAGGAAACATAAACACTCTTAGTTATTTGGATACTATGGTTGTATCTCACCTAATTTTCATAGACAACCTCATGGTATTCATGGAGGCAGATGAGAACAATGTGAGGGCTCTCAAGAAGGTCCTTGATGATTTCTATGTTGTTATTGGTTTTAAGTTTCCTACATGATAAAAGCTCTATTCTGTTCATCATTGGTGCACATCGAGAGTCTATTTGCAGTATTATGGGAATCATTGAAGGGAAGGCTAATTAGAACTATCTTGGTATCCCGCTGTTCATTTGGAAACTATTGAGGAAGCATTGTGGGCCTTTGTTAGATAAAATTAAAGCTAAATTGGATGGTTGGAAATCTAAGCAGCTCTCGATGTAAGGTAAGGTAGAGATGGCTCAATCTACCTTATCCTCTATTCATCTATATTGGACAAAGTGCTTTCCCCTTCCCTACTCTATCATTTACGATATTGAGAAGTTGATTAGAGATTTCATCTGGGGCTTTTCTAAGAATAATTCCAATGTTCATTTGATTAAATGGGATTCTATGACTAAATCAAACGATGAAGGTTGATTAGGCATCAGTTCCATTAGAGACATTAATGTTTCTTCCATGGTCATTCAAGTATGGAACATAGCAAATAAAGATGACTCTCTATGGGTGAAATGGGTTCATGAAAGGTATTTCAACAAAACTTAATTTTGTTTAGTCAATGATTATAGTGGTTTCTCTTGGCATCTCAATAGAGTCATTAAGGAGAGGGTTTTTATTAAGAACCATGTCAGATTTTCCATCGGTAATGGTAAAAATATCTCCTTCTGGGGATAACGATGTCTTCCTAGCAATCATTTTGTGGTTGATTTCTTGGGTAGACAAAGTATCATTAAACTTGGGTTTAAGTCTGATTGCAAGTTGGGTAGCTTGATTACTAGTGGAGAGTGGATTCAAGATAATGTCAGACTTTACAAGGATCTCAACCACCTTCTAAGCAATCTTGACAAGCCTTCTTCTCAAGAAGATAGAATCAATTTTTATGGTTTAGATATTGTTAAACTCAAGGATGTTTGGGAGGTTGTTTGCACTAAAGGGTATTACAATTTTATATTTAAATGGATTTGGATACACAAAGTTTGTAGATTTTTTATTCATGCCTGGAAAGTGGGGGCATAGGAAGTTGTTGACTACAAATTATATAAGAAGAATGGGCATTACTACTCATTCTTTTTTTTCTTTGCAAGGGAAGTGAAGAAGATACTAATCATTGCATGTTTAGTTGTATATACTCACCTCAAGTCTAGAATGAAATAGTGAATTTTGGTTTACCTGTCTGGCCGAGTAGTGTTCTAGATCTGCTATGCTATGATGATAGGAGGAACCATCTCCTTACCATGTGTGTCTTACACTAGCTTTGGGGAGAGAGGAATACCATGGTGCATTTGTATAGGGAGAGGGAATGGAGGATTATTTGGGATGATATTCCAAAATATTTTCTCCTTCTTGAGAATGGGTTGTTGCTTTAGTTCTTGGTTGTTTTCTCTGTCATTAGTTTCGTATATGAAGAGGGTTTTTTTCTAAAGTGTTGGGGAGGTGATATCTCTGATGTTCCTTTCTTATCCTAATCATATGTTGAGGTACTCTAGCTTTAAGTGTGGTTGTTGAAGCTTCCTTTGATGAGGAGAGTGATTTCTCTCTGTTGAAGTGGGGAGTCGTGCAGTCTGAGTCATGATTTGGTTCTATTTTCTTGATTCAAATCCTGGTTGGTTGTAAAGAGTGGGATAAACCACCCTCTTCTAAATTATGGTAAACAAAACACATTGCAAAGCAGTGGAATAAAATTTTCTAACTATATTCAAATTCATGAAATACTGTACAGAATACATCAAAAATCTCCCTTTTAGGGTTACATCATTATACACAACTAGGATCTAGATAGAGGGAAGTCTAGACTACTCCACTTTTGTCTCCACAGCAACAACTCCATCGGCTAGGTCCAAGCCAAAGCTAAGCCTTCATGTCATCCATCACCTTGCTCATCACCTGGGTGGTTGGGAAGGCACTCAGCAAGAGGGAAAGGGAAAAACAAGTATGTGTCATAAAGCTATTCTAATGTAACAAGATGAGAAAAACACGTAAAATAGGCTAGGGTTCATCATAAGATGAAGACAATCAAGAGAATGAGGTTGTATATATCAAAAAGAAGCATTCAATAGATGCTTGCCATAAATAAGATAAAATAAAAGAATTACATGCATGATTAATATTGACTACCTTAACTAAGTAGGGTTTAGGCACCTATCGGACCTTCAACCAAAGGGTGAGGGTAGAGTAACACATTCTCAGTCACCTACACACATTTTGTGTGTGGGGGAGAATAAGACGTTCCCCAGGGGAGAAATAACACATTCCCCAACTATAGGTGGTTGTACATAAGTACCGCTACAATAGCTAGTTAGTCTAATAAAATCATCATGTTGGAATTAATGGCAAGTAATAGAAAGAATCAAATCGATCATGGCAGAGGGGTACCAAGACCCAAGAATAATATTCCAAAACAGATTATGAGGCATGTATAGAAAAAGAATCATGAGCTTAGGATATAGGGTTCAAATAAACCTCATTGTGGAAAAAGTAGGACATGGCACAAATATTTCCCAACTTAAGGTATAAATGCACAAAACCTTAATCTTTAGAGCCCTAAAACCACTTTTCATAACCTTTACACGAGATCAAATCCACTTGCCCTAATTTTATCATCTCATACATATTTTAATGATAAGTTCATTCATTAAAAGGTCAAAACCCTAAAGTTACTAACTTTTTACGCAAACCTTCAAATTAGACTCCGAAAACATCACCATTGTCTTAGTTAGGGTTTTATGATCAAAATAACATATAAGTTTGTATATTTTTGAGATACTGACTTTTTAGGCTATTTTCCATATTTTGAAGTAATTTAAATCATCCTTAAAAACACATATTCAAAAACATCATAATCAAACCACGAAAGTATTTGTGTTAGATAGATCTCGTTCTCCCAATTTCAAAACATATTTCATTTTTAAATTTGGACAATAGAGTAAGAAGTTATCATTTTCCTAAATCTGACCAATTAGTCGATGACACGTAAGTGTTTAAAACCAGAGAAGGGGTAAACCCATAAAAGCACGTGAGGCCTTTTTCCTCAAAGCAGCCGATCGCTGACCGACGAGCAGTTTCTGCTTATAGCAAGCGATTTTGGGGGAAAATGATATACACAACCAAATCCCACATTTAAGCATGCAAATTGAAGCTTAGAGCAAAACGAATATGATGATACCATGAATTGATACAATGGCCGAGGAAGCAGGGAGCAATAGGCACCGCAAATCCTATGGCTTAGGTGGCTAGATGAAGGCCCAATTGTCCACTAAACACAAAATTGAAAGTATGGTTGAGTCGTTAAGGTGACGACGGACCTAGGGGTATGGATATATATAGGCAAGGAGGTCTACGCTAGGGTTTAACTAGGTGAGGTGAGAGAGGAGAATTTTGTCCAAAAGGAGGATTCTCCAAATATTTGTCAAAACTCAAAAAAGTTGGGATACCAGTGAGAAATTTCAAGAGGAATCCATAGAAACAAAAATCACTCGATTTGGTTAAGAGACGAGAGAGATATGGCCATCTGAAAAAAATCACAAAAACTCAGAAATCATTGTTCACGCGTGTCCAAGGTAGGGGATGATCGGATCATTTAATACGACTATCTCAACTTTAGTCTTTTGGTGCATTTAATGTATAAAACTTTTCATAATTATTTAAAGGTGCAAACAAAGTACAAATAAACTCAAATTTGGTAGGTTTATTTATTTTGGGGTGAGGAATCTGAATATAAAATTATATTTATCTTTTGAGAAAGTTAGATTAGTTAATTAAGCCAATTACTATTTTCTCTTTCCTCATACATTAATGACTCTAGGATTCTCCAAAAATAATAAAAATTCACCCATAATTCATATTAAGTATGGTGGATACGAATTTTCCATTATTTCCTATTTTTTGAAGTTGTTTATAATTTTAAATAATGAGTTGAAAGTTTTGCACACTTTCTCTCTCCTAAATTTATCTTCTCAACAAATATTTTTCAAATTGATTCAAAATTCATACAAAGTCCATTTTAACATGTAGAACGTGAATTTGGCATTATTATTTGTTTTGAAGACTTTATTATTTTATTTAATTCATTTAAATTTTATCAATTATTTATCCTTTTAATTTATTAGAGGTATCTAGAAACTTTCTAAAAATATAAAACTTGGCCTATAAGCAATGATAAATGTGAGGAACACGATTTTGACATTAATTTTTTTTCAACATATATTTAAAATTTTTGGTTTTTAAGTCATTTTATGTCTCCTAAATAAAATAAAATATTTAACATGGACCAAATTAAATAAAAATTCACACATAGACTCATTTTGATATATAGATTACTAATTGGTAGTTTTTTTTCCAATTTGAGGATGTTAGATATTTTATTTCACCTTATTGGGTTATCTCCTATTTTCTTTTAATAAAGACTTTAATATATGCATTTATCTTCCAAATTAGGTGATAATTGGCCCTTAAGTTTCTTATAAGTCAAGAAAACGAGATTGATATCCAAATTATCTTCATGGGTTTCCACTTATGAATTTTTTAGACAATATATTCCTCATTGTCTCATTTTATCCATTATACCACATATTATTTCCAATTATTACATTTATCATCTCTTTTATGTATATTTCAAGATTTCCTTTCTTTTTCATATTCTAAAAAGCACTAGAAAGTTCTAGGACGAATTTATTTATTCTTTTTAGCACTTAGGTGGACATTTTACATATTACACCCATTACTAAGCCTTCAATGAGGTATTTGTGCATAAACCCAAATATTGAGAGAAAAGGTGAACAAATGTTCATTAAACCATCATATTCTCCACAAATTAAACACAAAAGCAAGAGAGGATAGAAATGAAAGGAAAAGATGGGAAAGAGGGTCAAAAGACAAAATGTCTAAGATTCAGTATGTTACCTTGGTTTTGGGAGATTCTCCCTTGCCTTTGTGGATTCCCTTTTCCTTGATAATTAGTCATCTTCCTCTTAGAAAGAGGCTATACTTGTACTTAACAAAAATTCAAAAAAAGGAATACAAGAGCTCAAGTTACCAAAAAAAACATCACACATTCTAAAAGTTACAACAATGTCATAACTTAAATCCCCACACTTTGAATAGCCTACACATAAATTTTCATTTCAAACTGACTTTCTTTGACCATTAGATTAATTGGTCAAAGGAACTTGCAATAATATACATGAATTTCATTATATTTACATTAATATAGCCTTGGCCACTTCCTTTTCCTAGGTAACGCCCGCTCCCTCCTAATTGACGTGATGAATCCATCTCTACTTCCACATATCACAAAGGTCGCACAGATCACATATTTTCAATCTCTTCTCCCCTTCAGTTCCTCTCTCTCTCTTCTCCTACGCAGTCCTCTTATCATCCCTCTACCTTCATTCCCTCTCCCTTACAAGCATTGGTGGAACTATAGCCCCATCATTCCCTTAGGTTGGTTTTGACTAGCTTATCCAAGGATAACCTGTTGTCAGCAGATGTAGAGGTGTCAGAAATCATTGTTTACTGATCAAGTCAGATGTGTCCTCTTCACTATACACAACTCAATCTTCCACCACCACTCATTGGTGATCTAGATTCCATATATCCTCCCAACTATCTTATTGTCCCTTATTCCAACCCTAGTGTTGTTCATCTTCTTCCTCTCCATAATAATTGGTTGTTTAACAACCCAACAAACCTACACGTCATCTTTCCCCTACCCCAACAATGACCTTCTCTCCTGATAGTAGCTCCACCACCACCAATATGTGTGGTCGACAACATATCCAGGCATCATCAACCTCCATAAAAGCATATTATGGTTGACCTCTATGTTTATAGACATCACCAACCTACATATGTACCATCATGTGTAGACCTCAACCTCAGTTGTGCATCCATGATGGACTTGAGTTTTTTTCAAGAAGATCTCAAAAAAACACCCACAAGGAAGCACCACCACCATGGTCACCGCCACCATAGGGACCAATCCCAGATCCACCTTTTCTATCATTTCCTTATATTTATCTCATATCACAATACATCATAACTCCAATAACCAAGTATGATATCACATATTTTCTTAATTCAAACCCCCACGCCTCACATGTGATCTATGAACTTCATCATGCCCTTCCACTACTATCTTTTAATCCCTCACTATTTAGGTATCTACCAGCAGAGCTGCAACCCTGCTACATAAGTTGAACTCCAAGTTGAGGCATCATCTGCATTGGATCTGCACACCAAAGTGGGCAAGCATGCCATCAATGGAAACCACTACAAACCTTGGCCACTGTAGGTCCACTTCCCCTTGGTTCAACCACTATAATTGACCTGCATTTGTCATCATGTTTAGTTTTTGAAACAGTTACTTATCAACAAGATTAGTGACCATGATATTGATTGTAAGTTAGTCTTCTATCCGTACTAAGTTCCTAATTCTAGTTATTAGAATGACAATAATAACAATATGCATAATATTCAAGTGAGCCTAAACATAGCATACATCTTGACTACTCAGTCAATTAGTTCGATGGTGTAAATAGAGATAGATAAACATATATATGTAATAGCATATTAGTAGGAATTCTAAAATTTCTATATGCTAAGATACTTAATGTTAATTCATTAAACCATATATTAGACTATATGTAGGATGATATGAATGAACAAGCAAAGAACAATGGTAATCGAGATGATGTACTCAACTAATCCTACATTCTCACACTAGTATGCATGAGTTAGTGAATAGCCATGGTAATAACCTATAGTATTGGTAGGGGTGATAAAATCTCATTGCATATTGATGCATGGGTGAATGGAAAATTCTTTTGTAATTGCATACGGGATAGGCGGATGCAATGTTTTAACTTTAACAATATTTGAAATATAGATATTCTCATAAAAAATAATTATTGGAATATAGAGGAGGTTTGAGGCTCAAGTGAATTAGCTAATGTCTGGAACCAATTCCATATAACAAGTGACAATACTTCATGATCCTTTGAAGGCTCAACAAAGTTATCCCTAAGGGTAGAATGGTATGTATGCAAAAATATTCACCCCACAACTAACTGGGCTCAGTGGTAAAACCCCAGTGAGAAAGGAGGGAAAAATCTTATTAAAGATAATAAATAAACTACTGCAATCCTGACCAACCTCTACCATGTCTAGATAGTTAGGAACCGCACTATCTTTGAAGGAAGCTTGCCATCTAGCAATTTAGTCTAGAGGAAGATTTTGTTAGATATAGAGAACATCTTTTTGCATAGATAGGTTCCTTTTCATTTGCCCTTTCACATGTAATTAGCATAGAATTTTTCTACTTAGTTGAATGAGAAGAGTAGCACACTTAATGATCAAAAACATAACCTATAGTATTTGATTTATTTGTCTAACATCTACCATATATGTTTATACATTGATTTATAACCCTAGATACATAGATATGTAAGTTGAACGTATTTAGACTCATGTGAGTAAACTTGGATCTTCAAACTAGAATAGATATCTACTGGATCATATATTCATGTAATAAGAATAAAAACCTGAACATATCATTATGTGATCTGGACTATGATAAGAATAGCACAAAATCTATAATAAAGATATGTACATAAGTATGTTTTAGTTTGACTAACATACAAAATGTGTTCCTAGGATGAATACTCAACATTGGGGACCAATTATATTTATTAAGCTAGATATTAGTTGTGAAAACTAGGTATGTGCAATCTCTATTTTTATTTAAGCATTCATGTGACTTTGCGATAAACATTCCTAAGATGAGACACCTCTTCATAATACTATTTCTTACTTGAAATTGTAGGCCTTTCAAGTGGGAGTCTTTGAGTTATCATGAAAACCGTTTGATTCCTTTTACATTGGGTTTGTAACCCATCACTGTTTGCAATTAATATTATTGTTGTGATTTAAGGACATATGTCTTTTTGTAATAATATGCATGTGGTATTAGACTAATTTAACTGATGTAGATGTTTATGCATAACCATACTTTTTAATAAGGATGTGTTTTCTGATCTGGGATGCACTATTCTATCCTTAATAAATACTGAGGTGTGATATTCCACCATCCCTATTTTAGGCCAATGATCCTGGGTGACTTGGACCTTAAATAGTTATTTCTAGATTAATTTATCTACATGCATTTATTTCTTTTTTTGGGTCCCGTACATGCATTTATTTCATTTATGAGTTTTTAATGGCAAGACACCTTATGACGTTTTGTTATTCTTTAATTCCTCATTCTTTTGATGTTCATCCATTTGTTTAATCCTTTTGAACTTACCTACTTGTTAATATCCCTTTATTGAATGAGAACCCCCTTTATAACACTCTTCTAATCTAAAATTCATGAAATATTTCCCTATGCACATAGTCAGTGTTTTACTGGCCCATACTTCTCTTTATCTCTTTGTGGGTGTTGTTCACCAACCTCTCAGGTGTAGGTATCTTAGATAATAATGACTCATGAAAACCATTAAAGAATCTTACAGTAAAGGACAGTTTGGAATTGTTAGGTTTCTCCAAGGAACTAGTTTTGTTTGCAATTAGAAGTATCCCTTTTACCTTGTAATACCACCTTTGGGGTGAGTAAAAATGTATAAATTACAAGGAGAAATATTTTCAATGGTTATATATTCTGATGATTTCCATTCATATGTTTCTTTGTGTCATATCATTTGAGTGCATTCCCTCTTGGGTCCCACTCTTTACAAGGCATCCGCTCATAGAGTAGATCATCTATGGTTACTTTCACGTGCTAAATGTTGATTTGTTATATCATTTACATGTGTTTATTTAAATTGATCAATATATTCACTCTTCTTTCCCTTGATCACAATATGTTTAACTTGTTGCTTCATCACATCTCCCTCCTTGGCACAATTAGTCTCACCACTTCTTCATATGTATTCTACGGGTATTTCATAGAATCAGATCTCAAAAGAACTCTCTATGAAACTATTCTAAAATGGATGATCTTTATGTGGTTCATCATTTGTTGATATTCTCTTTAGACTAGAGGAAGCGGTTATAAAATTATAAGGACTCTCCCAAAACCTTCTCCTTATCCTTTTTATTTGTGTGTTTGGATTATCAAAACTCTACGTTCAAATTGCTTGGAAGTTGATTTCTTTGTATAATCATGTACCTACAACATTTGTGCAGAAATTCTTGTAAGTTTAAATTGTTTTCATGTAGGAGTTATATGGTGATGGAAATCCTAAACTAGTTCTTATCAATTGCAAACATGTATGCCTTGAAGTCATCCACAACATCCTCATATCACCTAATTTCTAAAAATTTCATGATATTCCCACCTCCATTGCAATTGTGTTTGGGAAAAGTAAAGAAGCATTGCTCCACTAGCAATAAGGACTCATACTATAGAAAAATTCCCCTTAAAATGTGTCTCAGATACATACAGACCTAAAATTCTGTCATAGTCATCAGACCATCTAGAGGGGAAGAGGGATTCCAATAAGATCTTGAACAATACTTATTCTCTACCGCCATTATATTTAATCCGACAATATACTTTTTAATGGACTTCAAAAAGAATATTATGTTGAAACTTATATAAAGGGATGTCAAAGATATTTTCTAATTGTATAAGCATTTGTTTAAGTAAATTATATGATGAGTTTTAATCTTAATATCTAATGGAGATCTACGGCTCCTAGGATTGTTAGAATGGAATTGATTAACACATGTTTGGACCAAAGAAATGTCTACTCATTATTTAATTGTGCAATTCACTCATTGCTTTTGGATTTGATAGTATGTAGATAGTGTTATGTAAATGATGACTTTTATTAAGGTATTGCATTAACCATGAAACACTTTAGGAGTTTCCCATTCTTGACCTTAACATACACAAAATTTATGAATCAAGAACGAAATTTAGTTTATTAGTATCTTCTATCTCTTTGTTTGTGAAGGTGATGTGAAATGGGAAGGATTGATGAGGATGCTATCCTATAGAGTATATCATGTATAATGGTAAAGAAAAGAAAACGATGGAGGGGAAGGAGAAACGTTATTACATGAAAGTGGAGAGCAGGATAGGAAAAACTGGTAAAGGAAGTAGAAAGGTAATTTTTTGGGCGTGCACTAGGTCTCGGGACAATATAGGGTTACTTTACCCCTCAAATTTTCTTTGCAATGAGGGAACATTATTTATCCAATTATTGCCATGCAAAGGGTGAAAACTTTTATCACGAACTTATCAAATCAAATGTGTGACAAATGGAGGGTCAGTTAAATTATTAATCCCTAAGTAGGTCCCATCAAGAGTAATCACTATAAACGCCCTAAGTCCATGAGGGGGCATGGTGACTATGTAGAGCAAGTGGCAAGTGGTTAACAAAGGCCTAATATCTATTCTTGGGTTACAACTACACAAAAATAAGGCACCCTACAAGATTAGCCCATGTAGACCAACAATCAGACACACATGTCTATAGAAACATTTTCTAGTTTTATTTATATTTATACATAATTCCTTAAACTTTTACATAATAAATTTTTTGAACCAAAACTATATTTATGAATATACATGATTTTACTTTTCCAAGATGAATTTTGATAATAAAAATTGGGATACATCACATAAAGTTATTTAAAGAAAATCCCTTGTAGATGCCCGATCTATGAATTGGGTTGTCAATTCTTTTTGCATGGCAAAGCCTAATGATCTAAAGACAAAATATGAAGAAGTAGATGATGGCATCATTGCATTCCTATTTGTGATATGTTGTATGTTTTGTAAGAGATAAATAGAGTCATAAGTAAACACACAAAATATATCAAAACTAAAGGGATGGAAATAATGATGGTTTGCTTCACATGCAGGTCACATGCTAGGGAACTTTATGTGTGGCCACATCAGAAGTTGTCTGCCTAGCTTGAAATTATCTGCAATATTCCCAATCAACGAAGAGACATTAGTAGCATCAACACAAGTGTGATTTCCATCGGTCCAATCAAATAGGAATATGTTAGCAAGTGTTTAGGCATGGAGACCATCATGATTAAAGGTGATTGGACCTTCTTTCAAGGCTTTTATCTCAACATGAGAAATAATATTGAAGATGTCATATTGAACGACATCATAATGGTGCTTGAATCCTTAGAGGATGTGGTAGTGTACCATAATGTTGCCAAATGAATCAAGATCTATACAATGGAAAAGGGGGAAATTCTCATTTCCTAATAATTTGAAAATAATAAATGAGTATAGGGTTTACCAACTATATTGAAAAATCAAACAAAAGGACTTTAACTATTGACTTTAAAAACTATCTAACAACTAGTAAGAAATCATAACAAATGTCATTATGAGGAACTAGTCCAATATGAATAGATATCGTATATGGTTTGAACACAAAAAAAAACATATTGATAACTTATATTTTTTTATCTTCATCAATGCAACTTTATTTTTGTCACACAATAGGTTATGTCATTTCTTCATACTAGAGATAAACTATAGGTAAGTAGAGAAGTTTTTAGGAAGGACATATGTTATATGGAAGCAAATTAACGTTAATAATCCCTCAAACTAAAGGTGAATCAAAGGCGTGGACTTTTTGATAAGCTTGTTGTGATTTGATGACACAACCCAAACCCGCTAATAGGATTTAGCAAAAGAGGGATTTCATATAACCATTCAATTTTAAGTGCTAGCTGAAAATCAGCCTTGAGTTTTTCTTTCTTTAATTACATAGACCAAAATTAATATTGTGTTAACTAGAAAGATAACATCTTTTTTATGCAAACCATGAAAAAATACAATAGAGTTTAACTTTTTTGTAGAAGAAAGAGTTATCACTTAAGATACATCAAGTACACATATTTACAAATGTCTCTCTTTTATCACTCTCTCATTCACATGACTCATAGGATGGATAAGAGACCATATAACTATTCTAACTATTTCTCTTGAGACCTCAGTTGGTCTACTCTTGGTAAAAACAAGTTTCTAACTCCTCTAGTAGAGTTGGACCTTTGCCTAAAATATATTTTAGACAGTATGAGCTACTGGCTCAACATGTAGAAAATCAATAAGAAACCAAGATAATTCAATTATATGATTTTAATAAATTTTGAAACACATAAGACTACTAACATGATAGGTGAAGATTTGAATCATATAACACGACCGAAAATACTAATAATTGGATGTATTTATAAACAAATAAATCAAAATCGTGATTTCTTTTAAGGTTCCTTTTAATATATACCTTGGACCCACTTGAGGTGTACCATGACATGTGGAAGCATAGTTTCAGAATATGATCACATAGTAAAAGATCTAGAGTAAACCTAAGACTTTGAGTCTACTACCTAGCTACTCGGTCTGCAACAGACCTCACAACATTTAGTCTCAGCGGCTAATGGTAGTGGTCAGATTATCTGGACTCCTCCTCTAAATATCAATACTTAGGAAGAGAGATGAAAGCAATCTGACTTAACTATCTGCATTAGGGGTTCCATAAGGAATTACCAACTAATTATTATTATAATTCTCTATACTAAAATGAGTATCACAGGAATCTCGAGTAAATGTTGCGTACTCCACTATTTTAAAGAGTTCTTATTCATATGCTTAGACTCTAGTATCCTTATGGTAAGCTCCTACTATCTCATACTAGACACTGCCACTCAGTATGCATGTTTCCTCCTTATTCTATAGTGTTCAAATCATCTAAAGTCTAATGATTCTTTAGTTTTACAAGAAATAAACTATAATTTTCTAGTTTTTATCTTAACCCTATACTCAGGGTACGCTAAATTTTGGCATCAAATAAATCACTAGAGTTGATTGAAAAATAATCTTAAATTAATGAATGAGAATTTTAAATTAATTAGTGAAATAACCTAATCACTATAGGTTATACCCTTCTAATTAGCATCAATTACCGATAAAGTCTTGAATTCACAATATGACTTACTGGTTGTAGAGATTAGGGAAATCTTGGGTCTCCAGTGCCTTTAGTTCTACTCTTTGAATTTACCAAGTTTAATGAAAAATCATTACAAGGATAACATTATCTATAACTCATCTCAAAAATTATTGTAATAATGAATACCATGTCTAAGATTTAGCATATAGTGCTATGAAAATTCATAATATAAGTCACTAAGAACCATATGATAACTATATGACATTCGACATTACTTTTGACAAATCAAGATTTAGAGGTGATTTTCAACTCACCTAGATCTGACCCTAGGTTATTGATCTTGGATTTAAAACTCTGTATGTCTGGATTCATGGTCTGTTGAGCTGGGTTCGATCCTTATAGCCTCAAAATCTAACCTTTAACCACCTAATTTAGATTTATAGCTGCAAATAGGTTGTTACATAGGAATAATATGAAGAAACATAGTATAATAAAGCTCCCAATGATTCTCACAGAAGATCTCAACCACGAAAGGGAGAAAATGAGAAGGGATCTACTATCTCCAACTACTTACCATGATCGATTCGTGACTATGTCATTGATTTTTCTTATTCTTGCAGTTCCTCTCAAAGTCTCCCTATTGATCACCTCTCTATCAACATCTTGAGTGGTTTACGGCTCTTATTGTGTGGGGAATATAATTATGAATCCATCTAGACAAATTTTGTCATATTTGGATATGTATAGCAAATGTTATGGTCATTTCACAAATTGGTTGTCCTGGGTGGCTGCACAAAATAATTCCATAGGTTTATGTGGGCATCGGTCTGTGTGGCCCGTCAGCCTGCATGGTCATGGGTGTATGTGGCCCATAGGCATGTGCAGCTATTGATGTGCATGACCGATCAACTAGTGTGGTTGTGGGTCTGCGTGGACTATCCGCCTACTTGGCATGTCAGTCTACATGGCCATCAGTTTGCATGGCCTTTGTTATATATTTCCATCAATCTATATGGTCATCAGTCTGTGTGACTATTGGCCTACATGCCCATCGATTTCTGTGGCAGTCGATCCTAGAAAAAACTAGATTAAAGCTAGTTTTGCATATGTTTACTAGAGCTTCCATAACTCTCTCATTTTAACTCCAATTTAGTTCATTCTTTTTGTGTTTAGATTTGTAATTAAATTCTCTACAATCCTATAGTATCAGTTTGATAAGATTCTTAAATTGTATTTTTTTATTAATTATCTCCTCAAGTATCATCCATTATCTTCTCACATGTATGTGTGGCTATCTCTATATCAACTAAAACTCAGATGTCATGGTATGATCAAGTCATGATTTTGGTTACCAAATCATAATCTTAAATTAACTAAATCGGAGATAAGGAATAAGGTAATTATAATACTAACAAAATAATAATAAACACTAAATCTATCTTTAACCCTATAATTACCAATAAGGAGAGTTATGGATTGTAACATTTGATATAGTGTGCATCTTTGTGGATAGGTTTACGATCTAATCAGTATAAAATATGAAGAGAAACATGATAATACCTGATGGATGCCTTTCACATGATATTATATCTCCATGTGCTTAGTATTGGCATGAAAAACTATATCAAATGGAATTATTACTGCTCACTTGTTGTCATATAATGTAGGTGTACATTCAAAATGATAATTACAATATCACTTAGAAGCCAAAACAAATGTACACTATTTATTTAGTGGTGTCACACATTTTTTATACTCTACCTTTATGAAAGAAAGATATACAACGTTTAGTTTTTATTCTACATGAGAGCATGGTACATCGTTTGGCAGTTGGACATACATTCCAGTCAGCATTAGAGTGTATGCACAAGGTAAGTTAGTAGGAAGAGATCATGTGTACAAATGGTGTGATTGTTCCCTATATGTATCATATGATATAGAATACAACAACATTGCAGACACTTCTATCAGCAAATAACACAATTATGACACAATGCTAATAGAATGATGAATATTTGGCCTAGTTATGTACAAGTATTATATTTGACAGTAGTTTACAATACCTTGTGGGGTCAAGAAGTGGCACACCATCAATAAGCATACAATCTACCATAGAACCATTTATTACTCAATTTCTCACTCCTAATGGTTGGACTGCCAAAGGAGAGAGCATCTGAGTGTCCATCCCTAGAATGGAATAAAATTTCATATAAGGAATATATATATATATATATATATGAAAAAGGCAATGACATTTGATACATCATAATGAAGTAGAAGTTTTAGAACACATCCCATAGGCAACAAAAAGGAAAGACATAACAAAGTATAACATAAGATACACTATGAAGATAGAGTCATATACCCAGTTTTATTTTAAAAGATTCCGCATGAAGGTTACATTTCATATCTTAGTTGTTCTAATGATGTGAGAAGATCTTCACTTGCATACAAAAAATTCATAAACAAAACATATCAATGCTATAGCATTGAGTACTCTATGAAAATATATTTAAACACAGTACAAGAGTATATAAAGTTCTTGTCTAGAAACATTATAATAAGAAAGAAGTAAATCAAGAAAACTTAGATGAGTTTTTTATAGGAAAAACATGTTTTAGGTTTCATTTTTCATTATATCATCATCAACATTAGGCCTTTGACCAACGTATAAAGGAAGGGATCATGAGGGGCATTTGATGGTAGAATCTTAAATGTCAACCTATTTCTACATGAGGGTCCTCAATGCCAAAGTCATTGAACTAAACCTATTTCAACACGACTGTTGTCCTTACCCCATGAATTAAGATAGGGGTACAAGGGCAATACAATAAATTTTATGTATTATGTTCAAGGTTTGTAAGCTTAGAATGATAGACAATGTAGTGGCACCTGAGTGGTAAAGTTGATGTCATATGACCACGAGTTCATGAGTCTGAAACCCCCTGAGAATGGAATGAATGAAAAAAAATGTAAACATAGTATGACCAACCATGAAAGTGTATCAAACAAATAGCTAATTATGTGCATTATTAAGTCCATACTTATAAACAAGCCAATATCATGTTAGGTTCAAGAGAGTAAGTGTATCTTCTAAGACGTGAATAGTTTATGATCCTTAGAAAACATTCCTAGAGAAGGCTCAACCCAATAGGGATCGAAGATGTGAAAAATATAATATTAGGTCCTAGTAAGTAATTTTTTATTAGTATAATGATGTTTTATATCATTTGGATTTTCTCCTAGACATAGTTTTCAAATAGTTCAAGCATAGTCCCATCATATTAAACATGCATTTGTTTTATTCAACATATTTTAAGTGTCACAACAATGCTTTAGGTCTATGTTAAACATAAAGAGTTACTAGATAAAGATGTTCTTTGATTTGAAAATAGGGAAACATGAGATCCCAAATATTTCATATTTTGATATACATGATCATAATCAAGTCATACTAGATCAATTTTGCACAAATTGTCACATTTCCATGTCAAGATCATAAAGGGCATTAAGTACATCTTTTTGGTATTTAGTTTTGCAAGTATGATAAATCTACTTATTTGAAGTTCCAAGATACGTGTGTAACATTAGAGAATGATTCTTGCAATATTAGATTTCAACAATGAACATATACATTTAGATGATGTTAGGTGTCACATGTAGTCAAAAAGAACATACAAGTGCTCTACATGGCATTTCATGTCACAAGTCATATCAAGGACTTACTTGAAGACAAACATAAAGGTTTGAATATTATGGATCAACTTTTTCATAAGGATTAAAGATCCAACCATATAAGTCATTCAACAGCAACATTTAAGGGAATATTAGTGGACAAAGGTGAGTCTTAAGTCATACGAGCTACTCATAGTGAAAATGCATAATATCTTAGTCAATTATGGCACATAATATAAAGAATATTTCTTATTTTGAAGTGGAGTTGTCATTTAATTATTAATTGAATCAAAGATCAAGTCTTAATAAAGTATCATCATGCATTAGTGTTATGTCAAGATACTCCTTAGATGTACATTAAGATGGATCATATAATTATGTTGAATAGTGGATCAAAGTTAGTGATCACGAGATATTGTTCATGTTTTTTAACATATAAGATCAAGTTTGAGCATTTAGTAGCATTAATTACCTCCAAAATACTTAAAACAAACATTTTTGAAAATTCAATAGAACCACAGGTAGATATAGGCTTCAAAACCCTATTTAGCGGACATATCTCATTTTGATTGTGAAAATGGTATATTAGAAGTCTATATTAGCATAATAAAATTGTTTATTATCCTTTTAACAAGATACAAACGTTTTCTTGATTTTTGGTGATATGGATTAACAAAATACCATTTGTAAAAGTGATGGCCGCTAGATAAGGCTTTATCATGGGACCAACCAATCTAGCAGCCCCCATATGCCATGCCCACTAAGAATTTCCAACATGAGAGCAAGAAAGAAAGGTGTGGCCCAAGACATTGGATTGGGAGACCATTGTATAGCCTACATGATCAGACGACCTCACCATCGTCACCTACACGAGAAGATATGCACATGGAGGGTGTCTTGCCCATGACGAGGTCACACCATCAGAGTATTGGAGTCCTTATCTTTTGGTGCCAGGTACATGGGACGCCCCACCCATATGCCACCCATGGACACCTTGGCTCTGCAAATGTGCTGGCTAGCTCGACCAGAGTTGAGGGGCATTGATTCAGCCCTATTTTAGGGCTTGATCTTATGTCATTTTGCATTTCAATCACATCTATAATTGTTAGATTACATGTTATTTCCCTCAATATGTGTTTTATTGTCAAATGCACTTATGGATGGTTTTTGCTTGTTTTATAGGTACTTTGGCCACTACTTGATGGATTGGAAAGAAGATGGTTGAATCTCGGGTTTCCCTAGGCTTAGAGGAGCCCAAAGTGAGGCCAAAATCACTCCAAACCTACCCCAAGTGGTCAAAGGATGTATTGAAGCAATAACCTTCATAGATGGCCAAGTTCAACACTCAAATGCAGGGGAAGGACCCCAGAACAGCCGTGCTACCATGAAATGGCCGTTCTGGGACATGCCCCAATTAGTAGAATCTTCAAAAATTGACACAATTGGCTAGAACGGTCGTGCTATCAAGAATGGTCATTTTGTGAGTTCCCAGCACGGGCGTGCTGGCCATCACGGTCGTGCTACCAGTCCCGAACACCCAAAATTCCAATGTTCATTCCATTTTTTCACCACGGCCATTCCCATCCACCACGACCATGCTACCCATTTCCCACCACGACCGTGCTACACACAATTTTACCCAATTTTCTGCACTGTTCTACCCACTTTGCCCCCACTTAACCTAATGCTTCCCCCACACCTATATATACCTAGGTGGTGGTTGGGGCACGAGGTTAGCTACCCTACAGCCACTCTACCCTCCCCATTTCTTCCTCCATCCATTCCCACCTCATTCCACCTCCATTTTACCATTTCCACCATCAAAACCCCACTTTCCTTCCATTTCCACCCTTTTCCACCATACATCCATGCCATTCACCTACCTTGGAGGAGGGAGAATGAGCTACAGCTTCTAGGAGGTGGAGAAGGAGGAGTCTTCACCGAGATCATCATGGCTTTTCACTCCTCTACTCATTCTTTCTCCTCTCTTTTTGTATTTTTCTTTGTTATGAGTAGCTAGGTGATGTGGTTTATTATCACACTGAAAAATTCACTCGGGGTTGAAATCCCCAAGCTTTTACCAAAGCCTCACGCAATAATACCAACCACAAGTAGAAGGGTCTTATCGCAGTATAGTTAAGGATCGAATCCCAAGAGACAACATTTTTAAGAATCGGCGTTAGTCGGATCTAGCTCAAGTGAGACTAATATTTAGAACGATTGATTTGGTTGAGGTTAATTAAACTAATTGTAGGAAAGTAAATGAGTAGAATGAAAGTTTGTTTTAGATTAAATGATATGGAATTGCTGGGATGGTATCGGGCTTCACCACCACTGCACATGCAAACACATCCAAACACATATCATCCAGGCAAGCATCTAACTATCGAAATGGAACTATTGCGAACCCTCCCGGAGGGATGTTTAGGCCTGCGTAAGCATCCCCTTAGGCATCTGATTTTTCATCTCCATCTAGATCATGCACTTACGGTTCCGAAGATACAACATCCAACTAAGGTTGTGGTCCTCCCTGAGGGATGTTTAGACCACAGAAGTGTCATCGTGGGCTAGATGGCTCGTCCCCTCACGGATCATACACTTACAACCTCAAAGAACCCCATTCTATTTCTAGTATGGGAGTCAACCGCGATAATTGACAAGCATGTAGGCGATAAGTTTGTAAGAAAACATCAACAATTAACAACAAGATACAACATCCACTAAGGTTTTGGTCCTCCCTGAGGGATGTTTAGACCACAGAAGCATCACCATAGGTTAGATGGCGCGTCCCCTCACGGGTCACACACTTATGACCTCAAGGAACCCTATCAGATTTCTCATCAAGGAGTCTACCTCATTAATCAACATTATATGCTACAAAGAGAAGAACAAGATAAAAGCAAGTAGGTAATCAACTACAAGCATATCAATTAGCAACGAAATGAAAAGTTATATACATTGCCTTGGAATGTTAAATGAAAAGACATGAATGCATGGGAAGCGGGGCTAGTCCTTGCACCCCATCGAAAAGGAACTACTCACTCATGATGTGAGAAACAAGAATAAGAAAGAGAGAGGATTCTGCCATGAACATGATGTAGAAGGTGGTCGCAGCTCGGTGAAGATGATGCGGTCTCCTACATCGTGTCGGATCATATCTGGATGAAGAATGAGGGATGCCAAGACAGACCAGGGAGACTTTCTCACTCCTCCTTCCTTCTCTTCTCGGTCTATGTGAGTTGCAGTAGGAATGGCAGGTGAAGTGACAGTGGCAGGATCAGACCAGCGTTTTAGGCAGCCTGGCAGCGTCCCAGATCCGATGCCCAAATGAGGACCCTGTTGGTCCTATTTATAGGCTCGGGTTTCGTTCTCACATTTTTGGTGTGAGTCCTCCATACGGTCTGGTCCAAACGGTTTGGTCACTTTCTTGCCCAAATGGATTAGAATAAGAGACCATACAGTCTTTCTTTGTACTGACCAAATGGCCTGGGTTTTGTTCTTTTTCAAATGGTCTCATGTTTCATACGATCTTGCATGCTTTTTCATACGGTCTCATGCAAGCCACTTTTCCAAGTGGCTTGCATTGCATGCCTTTCTCCTAATGGTATGCTATGTTACTTTTCCAATCGGTCTCACAAGTTCAGCTCAAACGGTTTCATACAAACCCTTTCCAAATGGTCTCGGTAGCCTTCCTCCAAATGGTCTTGTACAGACCTTTTTCAAATGGTCTCGTATTCTTTTTCATACGGTTTGGTAATGCTTGCACTTTATCAAACGGTCTCATGCAAGTAGCTTTATCAAATAGTCTCATGCAATGTGATTTATCAAATGGTCTGGCAACCAGCCTCCATATGGTTTGCTTGCATTAAATGGCCTTGATACTTTGGCTCTATTGGTCTAGAAACTGATGGTGATCAAATGGTCTCACAAAACGGTATCCATGGATCTGCTCCTAACAGTCTCATGCCCTTTTCCAAACAGTTTTGAGGTGAGTATGTCCATACGGTCCTGAGACCGTATGGATGAAACCGTATGGGTGAGACCGTATGGTCAAGACCGCATGGGTGAGATCATATGGTCAAGACCAAGGATGAGTCAAGGGCAGATAAAGGTGGGTCCCACTCATTTGGGGTTTGATGTGGATGACGGTTGATTGAGATGAAGATCGAATGGTGGTGATTCTTATGGATTAGAGTTGAAAGGAGGTGAGTGCCAGCTAATTGTTCAACCTCATCAAGACTTGCATAAAATCAGCATAAACTCAATTAAGAACCTTAATAATTGAACCAATTAGGAAATTTTGCACATTTTGATATGTAGTAACTGAAATTGGATGTATTGAATCAAAAGGAGCCCAAGAAGGTGACTAGAAATCATGATGAATATGCATTCATCAAAATACCCCGAACCTAAATGTTGCTCATCCTCGAGTAACAAAAAATCTAAAACAGTCACCAAATGAATACTTTCTGGTCATGTGATTGCCTCCTCTTTACATCACGATTGTTTCCTTTTTGCTTAGTATGACTACGCATCTCAACTTCCTGAGATCACTGAACACATCTTACCATATCTTCGTTCCTGAGCTTGCTTTCCAACTTCACTTCCTCCTCACTTTTTCCAACAACAAGCATGTCAAAGAGGTTTGTAAGAGTCCAGAGATACCCGCAGAACAACAAGTGTGCATCTGATCTGACACTGGTGTATTTCAGGGTGGTGGAGGCATTTATTTGTGCCTTTAGGTAGAAAAGGGAGTGAAGGGAGGTATGGAAGGAAGAAATAAATCTCTCCTCTATTCGATTCAAGATTTTTATTATATTATTTGCAATTTTATTTATTGCATTTTTTTGTGCGAATCTCTCCTCTATTTTACTCGAGATTGCAATTCTTTTTGGGTGCGCTTTGGCATCTTTTCTTGGTGGTACGCCTCTATTTAATTGCGAGGGGTATGGAAGAAGTAGATATAGAGGGAAGTGGCGTGCCACCCCGAAGTTAGGGTTTGGCACTATTTTGGCTATTTTTTTTTTCTTTTTGATGAATGGAGGGGTACGAAGATGATAGAATAAATGTAGAGGAGAGTTCAGATCAGAATGCAACTTGATTTACAATTTGGTGCACCGGGTTATTCTCTTTATCGTACTCTGCTCAAATAATGACTTTATGGGGATCTGGTGGGGATTTCATGTTGCTATTCCACTAGTCAGTTAGGAAGCACGATGTGTTTGATCCCTACCAGTTCGACAGACACTTGCCATTTTTGCATAAAGATCATGATGTTAGGATTCATAAGCTTCACAAGATGATTTCAATCAAAAGGCTAGTTTTTAGAAAGTGGTCCTTTTGAGGATCTGCTTCAAATAAGGAGGGTATAATGATTCGAAATACATAGAGATTAAAAAAGTGTCAAAACTTCATCTGGTATCTGTTCGAATTTCTTTTGAAAACTTTAAAATTTTTGAAAATTTTATTTGAAAATTTAGGTCAAAAATGTGACAATGAAATCTTAAGTCTGATTAAGATGGGTGAAAGTGGAGAGTAAGATATGTACCACCCACCCTCCACCCTGAACTTAGAAATTTTCTCATCTTGAGCAAACTCTAAATCTAAGATGGAGGGGAAATTTCATGTTGTTTGGACCACCGGATGTGGTTGCGTTCCAATCAGTGTGTTTCCTCCATCTAAAAATCTCAAACATAAAGACCATTCAAAACTCAAAATAGCATCTCACTATGCAATTTTATTTGGTGTAAAATTATCTAAAAGGTAAAAAAAAAATTAAGGAAAAATCCTAATTCGAAATTAAAACTGAATATGAATTTATTTATCAGGTTGCCTTCCGACAAGTGCCTTTGTTTTACGTTGATGGCTCGACTTGATTCCTTCAACTTCTACGGCGGATATGTTGGATTGGTGAGATCCAGCATCATTTCAGAGCATGTACCTGTAGAGGTGAAATATCTCTTCAATCGTTGACCATTTGCCACGAATTTGTCGGACTTTTCACTCCATAAAGAAAAAGCACCATGTGGGGAGATGCTCTTGACGATGTAAGGTCCTGACTAGCGGGAATGGAGTTTTCCTGGGAATAACCATAGTCTTGAGTTGAACATAAGAACTTCGTCTCCCACTTAAATGTCCTTCCTCTTGAGATGACCATCGTACCATAACTTTGTGTGTTCTTTATAGATTCTAGCATTCTCATAAGCTATCATTCGGAGTTCTTCCAGCTCCTGGAGTTGCAGAATCCTGGCTTGGTCTGCTTCTTTCATATCAAAATTTAGTTGTTTTATTTCCCACCATGCCTTGTGTTCCAATTCTATCGGCAGGTGGCATGACTTTCCATAGATTAGTCGAAAAGGTGTAGTCCCAAGGGGAGTTTTAAAAGAAGTTTGGTAGGCCCACAAGGCATCATTGATTTTTACTGACCAATCTTTCCGATTATGGCCTACAGTCTTTTCTAAAATAGCCTTGAGTTGACGGTTAGAAACCTCTACCTGTCTACTAGTTTGTGGATGGTAGGGTGATGCTACTTTGTGAGTTACACCATATTTCCTTAGCAATGCATCAAAGCTTCTTTCTAGGAAATGAGAACCTCCGTCGGAAATCACAGTGCGTGGAACTCTAAATCGAGGGAAAATGATATCTTTGAACATATTGATGACAAGTTTAAAATCACTAGTGATGGTTGGTATGGCTTCAACCCATTTTGAGACGTAGTCCATCGCCACTGGGATGTATGAAAATCCATGAGAAGATGGGAATGGACCCATGTAGTCCACCCCCAAAACATCAAATATCTCTACTTCTTGCCACAGGTCCACTGACATCTCATCTCTCTTTGTTATGTTTCCTAATCTTTGACATTTGTCATATGATAAGACAAAGTCATGGGAATCTTAGGATATGGTTGGCCAAAAGAATCCACATTGCAAAACCTTCAAGGCAATCTTTTTAGATCCCATATGTCCTCCAACTGGTCCTGAGTGACATTGCTCCAAGATAAGTTGAGCTTCTTCCTTAGCAATACACCATCTGTATAGACCATCAGCACATAGTTTGAAAAGGTATGGCTCATCCCAATAGTACTGTTTCACATCATGCATAAATTTCTTTAGTGCATTTCCGGTGCATTCAGGATGGATAACCCCAGCAGCAAGGTAGTTCACATAATTTGAGTACCACGGTGTAGCTTCTAAAACCTTCATTAGTTGGTCATCTGGAAGGGAGTCATTAATCGGAATCCTCTCAGTATTCTAAGTGTGGATGTGACTGATGTGGTCTGCTACCACATTCTCTATACCCTTTTTATCTCTTATTTCAAGATCAAATTCTTATAAGAGGAGGATCCATCTAATTAGTCTAGGTTTTGCATCTTTCTTTGCCAAAAGGTAATAGATAGCAGCATGATCCATGTAGACGATGACCTTCAAACCAATTAGGTAGGATATGAACTTGTCAAAGGCATACACTACTTCCAGAAGTTCTTTTTCAGTAGTGGCATTATTCCTCTGAGCTTCGTCAAGTGTTTTCGATGCATAGTAGATCACATAGTGTTTCTTTTCTATATATCGGCCCAAGATAGCACCCACTACGTAATCGCTTGCATCACACATAATTTCAAAAGGATGGTCCCAATCGGGAGCTTTGATGATGGGTGTGGTTGTAAGGGCATGCTTTAGTTTGTTGAAACTTTTAACACATTCTTCGTCAAAATTGAATTTAGCATCCTTTAGTAACAAACTTTTCATCTGCTTGGTTATCTTTGAGAAGTCCTTTATAAACCGTTTGTAAAAGCCAGCATGACCTAGGAATGCTCAGACTTCCATTACATTGATAGGGATAGAGAGCTTGGAAATCACTTCTATCTTGGCTTTATCTACTTCAATTCCTCGATTACTAATCCTATGGCCGAGGACAATGCCTTCCTTCACCATAAAGTAACA
The DNA here is from genome assembly GCA_963693085.1 of Alisma plantago-aquatica. Classification (NCBI taxonomy): domain Eukaryota; kingdom Viridiplantae; phylum Streptophyta; class Magnoliopsida; order Alismatales; family Alismataceae; genus Alisma; species Alisma plantago-aquatica. The sequence goes on along the minus strand of OY856414.1, from coordinate 604,069,006 downwards.
CTTCTCCCAATTCAGCACAAGATGTGCTTCTTCACATCATTTGAGAACAAGGGAGAGGTGTTTTATACATGAATCAAATGAATCTCTGTACACAGAAAAAGCATCCATGAAGACTTCCATAATTGTTTCAGTGAGACCGACAAATATGGCAGTCATGCAATGCTGGAAAGTTGCAGGTGCATTGTAGAGGCCGAACGACATTCTTCTAAATGTGTATGTTCCAAATGGGTAGGTGAAAGTAGTTTTCTACTGGTCATCTGGATGTATGGGTATTTGATAGAATCCAGAGTACCCATCAAGAAAACAGAAACATTCTTGATGAGCCACCTATTCTAATACTTGATCAAGAAAAGGCATTGGGAAATGATCCTTTCAAGTTGCCTTGTTTAACTTCCTGTAATCAATGCACATCCTCCACCCTGTAACCATTCAAGTGGGGATCAGTTCATCATTTTCATTTCATATTACAGTGGTTCCACCTTTCTTTGGCACCACGTGCACGGGGCTCACCCATGGTGAATCTGATATCGAATAGATAATACCTGTCTTGAGCAACTTTATAACTTCAAGGCAGACAACTTCTTTCATATTTAGATTAAGCTTCCTCTGGTATTCAACAGTTGGCTTGTGATCTTCCATCGTGGGGATTTTGTGCATGCACATCGTTTGACTGACCCTGGTGAGATTGCTCATCTTATAGCCTATGGCTTTTCTTCTTTCCTTTAATTCCTTCAAAAGTTTATCTTCTTGTTCTATCGTTAGATCAGAAGTTATGATGACCGGACAGACCTTGAGTTCATCTAAAATCAAATATTTCAATCCTTCAGGTAAGGGCTTCATTTTGGGAGCTTGTGGTTTTTCACATGGTTCTTCAGTAACTTCCACAACTTTGAGTTCCTCAATTTTAGTTTCAGGATCTTCTTCGGCAGTGTCAAGGTCGTTAACATAAATTTTGACTTGTTTGTCAACTGAACTGGCAGCCTTAGGATTAGTTAGAGACACTCCTAAGGGATCTTATGGTTCATAATCCTCTTTTGTGAGCAGTGACATCTGCTTTATGCACTCAATCAGGTAGACTTCTTCTTGCATGCTTGGTCTACGCATACTTTCAAAAACTTTGAATTCAAGAGTCTCTTTACCTAATCTGAGAAGCAAAGTTCCTGCTTCAACATCAAGTAGGGCTCTTACAGTGGCAAGGAATGGATGACCAAAAATGAGAGGGTATCTGGTGTCTATATTTATATCCATGATGACAAAGTCACAAAGGACATAAAAATCTTTGCCAACCTTGACAGGGACATCCTCAATGATTCCTAAGGGTAGAGTCACGGTGTTGTCTGCAAGTTGTATTGTCATGCCGCTTGGGAGCAGTTCAATGAACCCTAGCCTTTTGCATAGGCTCAGTGGCATGATGGAAATGCTAGCACCAAGATCTTCTAATCCTTTCTTACATGAACAATCATCGATATGGCAAGATATCCCAAAAGATCATGGATCTTTCTACTTCTTGGGCATCTTACTCTGGATGATGTCTGAAGTAGTTGTTGCTAACTTGACTATCTCATATTCCTTAGTTATATATTTCTTGGTAAGAAGTGACTTCAAATACTTAGTCCATGCTGGTATTTCAGCCAGCACATCAAGAAAGGGTATATCGACATGAAGTTTCTTCATAGCTTCTTTGAACTTTTTGAATCGAGTATCAAGATTTGTCTGCCTTAAATGAGCTGGGAAAGGTATACGAGGCTTGTACACTGGTACTTCTAGCTCTAGTGTTTCTGGTTCTGCATCAGTAGGTTTTTCAGAACTTGGCTCAGCTGTTTTATCAGTAGTTACTACCCCTTTTGGTTGAGACTCAAATGTAGTAGAGTCTTGGACAACCACATAGTCATCTTCATTTGTAATAACTACTGGTGTCTTGACAGGGGGATCTGAATCGTCTTTTCCAGACCTGGTGGTGACAGCCTTAAGTTGCTCGGGATGCTTGGGATTGTTCTCGGGCTGGCCAACAAAGGGGGCAGCAGGTGGCTTCATGCTAGCTGCAAGTTGAGCTAGTTGAGATTCAATAGCTTTCTGATGGGCTTGCTGGTTAGCTATCATTGTCTGATGTGACTACAACATCTTCTCAATGGCCGAAAACTTGTCATCAGGAGAGATGGGGCTGTCTTGTTGCCCTTGTTGTTGGTTCTGGTAAGGGGCTTGGTTGGGATTCTGGAACTGAGAATTGTTCTGATAATTATTGTAGTTCCTGTTCTGAAAGTTACCCCTAAAGTTTCCTTGATTCCCAAAATTTTGTTATTGGTTATACTGGAATCCTGGTGGGCCTCATTGCTGATTATTGGAACCAAATTGTTGCAAGTTTTCCGCTCCTGAAGGATTTCCATATTGAAAACCAAGGTGGTTCCTGTTCTAGCTCGGATTGTAATATCCTTGACTAGGGATGGTGTTGACAGCATTAATATTTTCCATCTGACCATTATCTCCTTGTCCACATGTGTTTCTTAGAACAACATCATAGAGAAAATTGCATGCTAAAGTAGAATGATCAATACCTTTACATGCTTCACAGAACAATGAAGCTGACTTGCTCTGTTCTTGTAGTTGTGGGAGTGAATTTCTTCTTTCAAAAGTAGCAAGGGATGATTCAATATGGTCTTGCTTTGTAACTAAGAGTTTGAGGGTCTCAACGATAGACTTGTATTCAGGAATAACTTCAGCCATAGCTACCTTTTATACTCCTTTTCCTACAGACCTTCCCCAACTATCTTGATTCTCAGCTCCCAGGGTGACGACCCTCCATGTGCTGTCATAATTTTGGCGCATGAAGTTTCTTCCAGATGAGGAGTCTAAGAATCTCTTGATATCGTCATCCACACCTCTATAGAAGATATCAATGAGTTGATTCTTGGGAATTCCATGGTGTGGACACTTGCATAGAAGCTCTTTATATATTTCCCATGCTTCAGTAAGGGTTTCTCCAGGGGCCTGAGTGAACATTGTTATATGACCCCTAATTTCATAAGTGAGAGAAGGAGGATAGAAATTTTCCAGAAAAGTGTTTTGAAGCTGCTCCCAAGTAGTGATGGGTTCAAATTGTAGGGAGTTGTACCAACTTATGGCTCTATCAGCAAGCAAATACTTGAAGAGCCGGAGTCGGATGGCATCGTCTGAGACTCCATTTTGCTTTGTCATAGCACATAGATCGACAAACCTTAGAAGATGTTCCTGACTATCTTCTGCTTGTTTACCATAGAATGGGTTGTTTTGAAGCAAGGTAATCCATTGTGCCCATATCTCAAAATTTGGTGCATGGATGGGAGGAGGTTGAACTGGTTGATGAACATCGGCAGCTTTAGGGATTGAGAACTCCCTAAGATCCTTTTGCAGTTTGGCTGCTTGCGTTGCTGCTTATACTATTAGGATTTCTTCTTGAACTGTGGTCCTAGCTTCTTGCATGAGCCTTTCTCTCTGTGCATTGATGGCTTGAGCCACCCTTCAGGCTATTTCCTCTTCTAGAGCCATTCTTGCCTGATTTTCTCTATTTTGATTATGAAAGGTTATGTTAATCTCCGGATCGAAGTTGGCGGTTAGTCTGAGACTATTCAAACGGTGCATGCACTAGTCCTTCTTAAAGTATCGGAAATAAAAAGATTTGAAGTAATATTTATGGAGTAGGGTAAAATTCAAGTACATGATCAATGGTTTCAAAAAGAAAAAGTAAAATCCTAGATTATCCTTAAAAGAACTAGATTTGACTAACTGATTCCGTTGTCCCTGGCAACGGCGCCAGAATTTGACGTGGTTTATTATCGCACTAACAAATTCACTCAGGGTTGAAATCCCCAAGCTTTTATTAAAACCTCGTGCAATAATATCACACGCAAGTAGATGGGTCTTATCGCAGTATAGTTAAGGATCAAATCCCAAGAGACAATGTTTTTAAGAATTGGTGTTAGTCAGATCTAGCTCAAGTGAGACTAATATTTAGAACGATTGAGTTGGTTGAGGTTAATTAAACTAATTGCAGGAAAGTAAACGAGTAGAATGAAAGTTTGTTTTAGATTAAATGATATGGAATCGCTGGGATGGTATCGGGTTTCACCACCACTACACATGCAAACACATCCAAACACATATCATCCAGGCAAGCATCTAACTATCCAAATGGAATTACTGTGAACCCTCTCTGAAGGATGTCTAGGCCTACGTAAGCATCCCCTTAGGCATATGATTTCTCATCGTCATTCAGATCATGCACTTATGGTTCTGAATATACAACATCCAACTAAGGATGTGGTCCTCCCTGAGGGATGTTTAGACCATAGAAGCATCACTATGGGCTAGATGGCTCGTCCCCTCACGAATCATACACTTACGACCTCAAGGAACCCCACTCTATTTCTAGTCTGGGAGTCAACCGCGCTAATTGGCAAGCATGTAGGCGATAAGTCTACAAGAAAACATCAACTATTAATAAGAAGATACAACATCCAACTAAGGTTGTGGTCCTCCCTGAGGGATGTTTAGACCACAGAAGTGTCACCTTAGGTTAGATAGCTCGTCCCCTCGTGGGACACACACTTACGACCTCAAGGAACCCTATCAGATTTCTCATCAAGGAGTCTACCTCATTAATCGACATTCTATGCTACGAAGAGAAGAACAAGATGGAAGCAAGTAGGTAATCAACTACAAGCATATCAATTAGAAACGAAATGAAAAGTTATATACATTGCCTTGGAATGTTAAATGAAAAGACATGAATGCATGGGCAACGTGGCTAGTCCCCGCACCCCAGTGAAAAGGAACTATTCGCTCATGATGCGAGAAACAAGAAGAATAAGAAAGAGAGAGGATTACGCCATGAGCATGATGTAGAAGGTGTTCGCAGCTCGGTGAAGATGATGTAGTCTCCTACATCATGTTGGAGAAGATCTCGATGAAGAACGAGGGATGCCAAGACAGACCGGGCAGTCTTTCTCACTCATCCTTCCTTCTCTTCTCGGTCTCCTTGAGTTGCAGCAGGAATGACAGGTAAAGCGATAGTGGCAGGATCGGACAAATGTTTTAGGTAGCCTGGCGGCATCCCAGATCTGATGCCCAAATGAGGACCCTCGGGTTTGGTTCTCACATTTTTGGTGTGAGTCCTCCATATGGTCTGGTCCAAACAGTTTGGTCACTTTCTTGCCCAAACGGTTTAGAATAAGAGACCATACGGTCTTGCTTTGTACTGACCAAACGACTTGGGTTGTGTTCTTTTTCAAATGGTCTCATGCACTTTTTCATACGGTCTTGCATGCTTTTTCATACGGTCTCATGCAAGCCACTTTTCCAAACGGTTTGCATTGCATGCCTTTCTCCAAACGGTTTGCTATGTTACTTTTCCAATCACTCTCACAAGTTCAGCTCAAACAGTTTCATACAAACCTTTTCCAAACGGTCTCGGTAGCCTTCCTCCAAATGGTCTTGTACAAACCTTTTTCAAACGATCTCGTATTCTTTTTCATACGGTTTGGTAATGCTTGCACTTTATCAAACGGTCTCATGCAAGTAGCTTTATCAAACGGTCTCATGCAATGTGCTTTATCAAACGGTCTGGCAACCAATCTCCATAAGGTTTTCTTGCATTAAACGGTCTTGATACTTTGGCTCTATCGGTCTGGAAACTGATGGTGATCAAATAGTCTCGCAGACCAGTATCCATTGATCTGCTCCTAACGGTCTCGTGCCCTTTTCTAAACGGTTTTGAGGTGAGTATGTCCATACAGTCTTGAGACCGTATGGATGAAACCGTATGGGTGAGACCGTATGGTCAAGACCGCATGGGCGAGACCATATGATTAAGACCAAGGATGAGTCAAGGGCAGATAAAGGTGGGTCCCACTCATTTTGGGTTTGATGTGGATGATGGTTGATTGACATGAAGATCGAATGGTGGTGATTCTTATGGATTAGAGTTGAAAGGAGGTGGGTGCCAGCTAATTGTTCACCCTCATCAAGACCTGCATAAAATCAACATAAACTCAGTTAAGAACCTTTATAATTGAACCAATTAGGAAATTTTGCACATTTTGATACTTAGTAACTAAAATTGGATGTATTGAATCAAAAAGAGCCCAAGAAGGCGACTGAAAATCATGATGAATATGGATTCATCACTAGGCCCCTTGGGTGGGCTGTTTGGGGGAAATTATGTTACTTTGATACTATGTTTGGGGGAAAGGACATTTAAACTTTGTAATTCCATTTGCTAATGAATATATTCTATTTATTTCTCATTCTCCATGAATTACTTGTTGGTTTGTGTGTGGAATCACCTAGGAATTTTGGCAAATTGCTTATATGTGTGAATTTTGGGATTTGCCCCTAGGTCCAATTCTTGGATCCCTAGGTTGCCTCCCATCTTCCTACATCCTAATCAATCTCCCTAAACCTAAGTGAGAGATCTAAGTAGCTAGATTGGTTAATTCTAGTGCAATTAGCATGGAGCCTTCTCAAGTCTAGAATGTGGGGGAATTGGGATCTAAAACCATTATTTCACCTCCCCATTACTACCCTCGGCCCCTAATTGCCCTAGGAATGCCTAATCTAGAAACCTAGACTTGATTAGACTCTAATTGAATTGAACCTAATCCCTAACCCAATTGAGCCTCATAAGGGTAGTAGGGGTGTTAGGGACTAGTTCCCCTATACACAACCTAGCATATCCATGGACAGTTAGTAGCTTAGGTTAATTCATTAGACTCTAACTCGTTGTTTAGTTTGGATAATCTAAATGGAATCATAATGTTCATATATCACCCCCCCAGCTTAAGTGATAAGTTCATACCCCTAAATAGCCCATACCCCTCTTTATTTCTTAAAACCCTAGTTTTGTGCTTGCTTGGCTTAGTTAGCTCTTTCCTTGCTTAGTTAGCTTCTTGCGTTGTTCTTGCCTTGTTTATGTTAGTTTAGCTATTTAATTTCTCTTTTGCTTCTCTCTTGATTTCCTTAGTGTAATTTCCCTTTCATACCTAGCTTAATCCTTTCTTGCCTGTTTAGCCTTACTCTAGCCTAGGGTTAACTTAGATTTCATTCTTGCCTTTAATTGCTTGTTTGTCCATAATAGTTTAACAATCAAAACAACCTTCAAACCCTTAACCCTAGTCTCCACAGTAGGAACCTAGCGAAACTAAACCTAGCTCTAGTGCCCCCTCTTCTCCCTGTGGATCGACCCTATACTTGCCACCTTCTTGTACTATGACAAGACATATACTTTCCACCTAGTTAGGTTTTATAAATATCAAAAGTGAATCCACCGTGTGTGTTCCGATCTCATGAGGTGCCTTAGTCAAGTCAAATCGGCTAGTGTGTAGAACCTTTGGCTGGCGCACCAGGCGTCCGAGGGGTGGGATCCAAGGAGTGGCCATTACAACATCAGTATTAAGAAGAAGCATAAGAAGGGGGTGAAGGGTATAAAATTGTAAGAATATACAGGGGATAAGAAGAAGAATAATAAAGAAAGAAAATGTGGCTACAAGTTTCATGCAAGGGCGCTTGTAGAAGGGGATTGGTGCTTGCTCTAGTAACGTTGTACCATGGTACAGTTTGGAGGTCAAGAGAAAGCATAACACCCCTTGACTGTTCGATTTGGGTCCATCACAATCCAAATTTAGATCCAAGGGCATAGAGGAAAGATCAAAGACCTAGTATGTGTAGCCTCTTATTGGATGAGAGGGATGGACACAGATCATTGACGTGTATAAGCCAAAAAAGGAATTGTGTTTCTATAGAAATTTGTTTAAAATCATATATCTCAAATCATAACTCTGATTTGGATGAAATTTTCACCAATGTTTCAAATTTCTTATCATTCATATATTAAAAGATTAGATCCAAGATGATTATGTTGATTTCACTCAATAATCCAAATTCATGTTCAAAAGTTTAATTATGCACTCAACATCAATCAATTGGGCTTAATGTGACATTTAATAAAATCCAATTCAACAATTAAGCATAATGTGACTAAGAGTAATCCAATTGAGGGTGAGGGGTTATTGAATACAATTGAGAATCATAAGATTCAAGTGTGCATGATTAGAGGAGAGAGAAAGATATAGGTTGTTACATCCTCCCCACCTTAAAAGGAACTTTGTCCCCAAAACTATAGCAATTCTTGATAGGAGATTGGTACTTCATATTTCTTATCCTAATCATCATAGTTTTCCAAATATGGTATCAATATCACAACATTATTCCAAAATTTGGTAATCAAGCATAAATGTCAAATCATAGACACATCGATCATCGAATTGGTAAGATCATCACATCGATCACCTTACATGGAGAGATCCATTTAGGTCAAACAAATAGGGATATTTAATTCCAGAGTAAATCAACTCTCAATTTCACCATTAAGGCTTATAGCCTTGACATTGGCTTGGGCATGATTATACATCCACTATAAATTTTTAATATTTCACCAATTCAAGAGTACCATAATATTTGACATCATAATTCATATGAAAATTGATGGAAGCTCCCAACCTAGTCCACCTGATCTCTTATTCCTAATTCATAAATTTGGAGGTCAACATAAATAAATAATTTTTTATTTTTTAGGATTTGAGAACATCGAAGTCATTAATCACATATTGAGTGTGATTCCAACATCTAGATAGGGTCATCATAGAAGTCGAGTAGATATAAATATCAATAAATTGTGGGTCCACATCTTGTAAATCAATATTGAGAGTCAATATTTGGATGTAAAGAGTCATAGGTCCAAAAATTTTGGAATCTAGAGCATATGTTACTACCTACACCATAGGTATAATAATTCATTCATGAACAGACATCGAGCAACATTTAGTGATATCAGCGTCAATTTCATTATCATAATATTCAAGGACAATGAATAATATAGACCTAGGTTATTCTGGAAACCTTAACCACAAGCGATAGTCAAAATTATCAGGGTAAAGTTTATCATCAAATCAAAATGCTAGATAAAGTTTCAAAATCATCATAATATTTGACCAATTAAAAACTTAGGTAAAGAGATAAAAATTATATGAATGGATTACCTTCCAAAGATCTTAATAATTGAGAGACAAGAAAATAGAGAAAGACATAATCAGGATATGACCTAGGTTAGGGAAGTCTTAAATCAAAGTACCACTCTAACCTAGAACACCTTTCCTCAAAGGAAATAGTGAGAGAAATAAATATCATTTGGTACTACATCATGAGATCAAATATCAATCATCCATGTTTCATGATTTTTAGCATGTTTGGGGTCACAATATTGTTTCCTTCATTTAATAGATTAAGGAAAGGGGGTATAGTTGGAAATATGGAAGTCCAAGTAGGGCACTGCAAGAGTTAGAGAACTCTTGGATATAGCCAAGACCTCACATGATTCATATCATTTAGAATTGAGCCTTACAAAGAGGAATACCAATCAATAGGGAATTTTCCTCTTGTAACAAGTCTTCCATGCATCATATAGAGGTCAAACAAGTATTGTGTATGATACATATAAATAGGAAAGATTTTCTTGGTCATGTTTGAGGTTTTATAAAAAAATAGGGATAACATAGGTTCAATCATATAGGGGCCTCATCAACCATGAGGTATAAAGTACGAGTTCCACATTATTTCATCATGCAAAGGATCTTTCTTATTTACCTCAAACATAGAAAGCACATATGTCTGGTTTGAGTTTGCATAATCTTAGGTTATACTCATGAGTACATCACTTCAAGAGTACTTTCATTAATGAAAGTAAGGTATTCAATTTAAGATCAGATCATGGAATTATTATCTTAATTAACATTTATGAATTTAATTGAATTTTAGCTTTCCCATGCATAAGCTATCCATAATCAAGAAATTATCTGATTAACTATCATGCGAGAAGAATAGCATAAGGATATGAGAGATATAACTAATCAAATATAATTGGGCCTCTTAGGTTAGTCCTTAAAGAAGATATGAGATGCTATAAGACTGTGTAAGCTTTAAAGGAAGAAACCTAATACAGTCTTGGATCCACTTTGGATAGGTAGGTATGAAGAGGAACCTCAACCACCACAATAAGGAAGGAGGTGATTAGTAGCCAGAACATCCACATTCAGTACCATACACATTTCTTTAGCTTCATCATGTGATGGATTTTGGTTCTCTCTTGGTTCATATGAAGTATTATGCCCCAGAAGAGACATAAAGGCATATGTGTATGTGTAACATCCCAAGATCTAAGGCCTCAGATAGAATGATCTTAAAAGGAATGATTTGACTACCCATATCACCAAGGTGCACCTCCTTTTTAGGGAGCCCATCACTAAAGAACTTTTTGGTTAAGTGTGCTCAGCCTAGAGTAGTACTAGATGGGTGACCAATCGGAAAGTTGATCCTGTCTTACGCGTGAGTGAGGACAAAGTATGCAGTTAAGGCTAGTGGTGGTCTGTAGGGTCAGCCATCATTGTTGAAACTATACTAGAGCCTTGGGCAGTGGGTCTGGGAGTTACAAATGGTATCAGAGCCAGTTCCCCTCCACTAGGTGGAGCCCACATGGGCATGTGGTATGTCAGTTTTAAGTTGTGATGTCCAAACAAGTTGTAAAGGGTTATACGTTGAGATGAGATGGAGCCACCCTTGTGTTGGTAGTCATAGATGGGATCTGGGTATCCATGGGCCATTTCGGGTTTGCACCGAAATGGGGAAGAGATTATGAGGTTGTATAGTTGTGCCTTAACGAGGGCATCAAGAGTCTAACTGGAGAAGATTATAACATCCAAGGATCTAAGGTCTCAGATAGAATGATCTTAGAAGAAATGATTGGACTAGCCATATCACCAAGGTGCACCTCCTTTTTAGGGGGCCATCACTAAAGAACTTTGTGGTTAAGCATGCTAAGCCTAGAGTAGTACTAGGATGGGTGACCAGTTGGGAAGTTGATCCCAGCTTGTGTGTGAGTGAGGACAAATCACACAGTTAAGGCTAGTGGTGGTCTATGGGACCATTCATCATTGTTGAAACTCTACTAGAGCCTTGGGCAGTGGGCCTGGGTGTTACAAATGGTATCATAGGAAATTCCCCTCCACTAGGTAGGGCCCACATGGGAATGTGGCATGCCAACATGAGTGGTGACAAAGTGTGCAATTAAGGCTAGTGGTGGTCTTTGGGGCCAGTCATTCTTGTTGAAACTCTAGTAGAGCCTTGGGCAGTGGGCTTGGGTGTTACAAATGGTATTAGAGTCAATTCCCCTCCATTAGGTGGGGCCCACATGGGCATGTAGCAAGGGTTATCTACTGAGACAAGATGGAGCCGCCATTGTGTTGGTAGTCGTGGATGGGATTTGGGTGGCCATGGGTTGATCCCAACTTATGCGTGAGTGAGGACAAATCACACAGTTAAGGCTAGTGGTGGTCTATGGGACCATTCATCATTGTTGAAACTCTACTAGAGCCTTGGGCAGTGGGCCTGAGTGTTACAAATGGTATCATAGGAAATTCCCCTCCACTAGGTAGGGCCCACATGGGAATGTGGCATGCCAACATGAGTGGTGACAAAGTGCGCAATTAAGGCTAGTGGTGGTCTTTGGGGCCAGTCATTATTGTTGAAACTCTATTAGAGCCTTGGGAAGTGGGCTTGGGTGTTACAAATGGTATTAGAGTCAATTCCCCTCCATTAGGTGGGGCCCACATGGGCATGTAGCAAGGGTTATCTACTGAGACGAGATGGAGCCGCCATTGTGTTGGTAGTCGTGGATGGGATTTGGGTGGCCATGGGTCATTTTGGGTTTGCACTAAAATGCAAAAGAGATTATGAGGTCGTATAATTGTGCCTTCACGAGGACGTCAAGAGTCTGACTGGGGGAGATTATAACATCCTACGATCTAAGGCCTCAGATAGAATGATGTTAAAAGGAATTATCGGACTACCCATATCACCAAGGTACACTACCTTTTCAGGGAGCACATCCATAAAAAACTTTATAGTTAAGCATGCTCAGCCTAGAGTAGTACTAGGATGGGTTACCAGTTGGGAAGTCAATCTTGGCTTGTGCGTGAGTGAAGACAAATCACACAATTAAGGCTAGTAGTTGTCTTTGGGTCAAGTCTCCATTACTAATACTCTACTAAAGCCTTGGGCAGTGTGCCTGGGTGTTATAGTATCCCTATGATACCATTTTCTATGAAACTATTTATTGCCTGAGTCCTTCTAATGACTAGATAGACAAAAAGGACTGGGTGTCCATCCCTAGAATGGCAAAAAAAATCATAAAAGCAATTTATATGAAAATGTGAATGACATTCCACACATCATAATGAACCAAAAGGTGTGGAACATTGTGTCTGTAGGCAATAGAAAGGAAAGACATAACCAAAAGAGATAAAATAAGTTATACTATGGAGACATATTTATATACCCATTTGTTTCAAAAATATTCCCCATGAAGGTTACATTTATATCATAGTTGTCATTTTGATGTGTGCAATGAATCTTCCCTTGGCATCTGAAAATTTGACAAATTAAAATATATCAAGTTAGATAATCGAGTATGCTATGAAAAGATATGTAAACACAATTTAAGACTATATAAAGTTCTTAGCTAGAAACATTATAATGAGAAAGAAGCAAAGTGAGAAAACTTAAATAGCTTCCTTTTTAGGAAAAGCATGTTTATGTTTTCATTACATTATATCATCATCAATATTTGTCCTTTGACCAACTTCTAAAGGAAGGGTCATGAGGGTCATTCAAGGTTAGAAGCTTAAATGTCACTGTATATCTAAGTGAGGGACCTCAACACCAAATTCAATGATCTAACCCTATTTCAACATGCCTTATGCCCTTACCCCAAAAATTTAGGAAGGTGCGCAAGGGTTTTCGTTAGTGGGTTTTTGATATTATGTACAAGGCTTGTCAATATAGTATAATCAATCATGAAAATAGTATTCATAGGAACAATAACTCAAAGAAGAAACAAATTAGCCAAGCATTACTAAGTTCATACATACAAACAAGACAATATATTAGTTGAGTTAAGAGTTTAAGGGTACCTTGTCGGAAGTGATTACTTTATAGTACTTGGGAAAGATTCCTACTGAAGGCATGACTGAAAGGGGGCCTAAGATGCAAAAAGATATAATACAGGGTCATAGATTAGTAAGTTTTTGATAAGATAATCATGTTTCATATCATGTGGATGTACCCCTAGAACTAAGTTCAAAAATTTCAAGCTTAGTCTCATCATATTAAACATTCATTCATTTATTTAACAAAGTTCAAGTGTCATAACAATAACTTAAGCCTAGTTGAAAGATCCACATTATGAGAGTTATTGGATGAATATGTTCTCTAATTTGGAAATAGACAAAGTATGAGATTCAAAATATTATTGTATTACAAGATACATGATCATAGTCAAGTCAAATTTGGTATATTTTGTAAAATGTTGTCACATTCCCAAGTTATTGGATCATAAAAGAGCATTAAATATATTGAGTTCGAATTTAGTTCTAAAAGTATGATAAATATATTGATTTTTATTATTAAGATACATTTATAACGTTAGAGCATCATTCATGCAAGATTAGATTCCAATAATCAACATGTTCATTTAGATCATGTTAGGTGTCACATGTATGTCACTTGTAGTCAAAAAAAGCATATGAGTGTGCTATACTCTCCATTTCGCATCACAAGTCATCATAAGGACTGGTTTGATGGACATCATTGAGGTTTGAACATTATGGATCAAATTTAAGGATTAAAGATCTAACCGTATGAATACTTAAACATCACATATTTGGGCATATCAGGGCACAAAAATGAGCCATAATCCAATGAGCTAATCAAGGAAAAAAGGCATAAGATTGTAGCCAGTCATGGCACATAACATTAGTAAGATTTTTGATTTTGAAGTGGAATAATCATATTTTTATTAATTGAGTCAAAGTTCAAGTCTTGATCAAATATCATTATACATTAACAAAAAATTGCTTTTAGGTAAAGATACTAATTAGATGTACATCAAGTTGTCTCATATCATTATTCGTGTTTAATAGTGGATCAAAGTTACTAATCAAGAGATATCATCATGTTTTGGAAAATCTAAGGTCAAGGTTGAGCATTTTGGTTGCATTAATCATCTAAAAAATACTTAAAGCAAGAACTTTTGAGAAATCAATAGAACCGCATGTATATCTATGTAGTGAAACTATTTTTACTGGATAGATTTCATTTTTACCTTCAAAATGGTATATTGAACGTATATATTTGGATAATTGAGTTGTTTATTATCCTTTTTTCAAGATAAGATAATTTTACTTATATATGGTGATTGAGAGATTAAAAAAAATACCTTTTTTGAAAAAGCAGTGGTCACTGGATGAGGATCAATCATGGACATAGATGATCCAGTGGGTCCATGGATGGCATGCCCACTGAGCGTTTCCAGCATGGGAGGGGAAAAATAAGGCCTTGGCCATTGGATCTGGAATCATCATGCACCCTTGATAATCAGACGCCCTTGCCATTGTCACCTTCATTGGAAGCCACCGTGTGGAGGGTGGCTTGCCTAGTGAAGTGTCACACCCATTGAAGCATCATTTATCCTCAATTTTAGGTTCCATCCACTTGGGAAGCCTCGATAAGATGTCACCCATGCACACCTTGAGTGTGTAGACATGATGGATGGCTTGTTCGAAGTGGAGGGGAGTCAGAGGGGACGGATCTGAGTAATGGCCATGGCGACAAATGATGGGAAGAAGAAGGAGTGGAAGAAGGGAAAACAATTGTGAGAAAAGAGGGGGTAAAAGAAAAAGAATAATAATAAGAAGAAGAAATAAATAAATAAAGAAAATGGGGATAAAAATGTCATGTGATGGGGCTTGTAAAAGGGGATTGGCACTTTCTCTAGAAAGGTTATACCATGGTATAGTATGAAGGTCGGGAGATAGGGAAGACCCCTTGGTTGCAGGATTCGGGTCCATTGTGAATGAATGTCGATCCAAGGGCAGGGAGGGGAGATCCATGACCCGGTATCAATGGAATCCTTCTTCTTACTATATTAAAAGATTAAATCCACAATAATGATGTTTAGGGAACTCAATAATTGAATTCAATTTAAAAAGTCTATTTAGAGCTCAACTTTAGTCAATTGGGCTCAATATGACATTTCACCAAATCAAATTGATCAGTTGAGCAAATTTTGGCTCAAAGCCATCGAATTGAGGGTGAGGGAGTTTACCGAACACAATTGAGCATCATACAAGTCAAGTGTATGTGATTAGAGGAGAGAGAAATATCTAGATTGTTATACTTTCACATGAATTTCAAGAGGTGTGCCTACATCTTGTATGTCAAATATCTTGGCAATTCTCAATGATATCCGCTAGATGGTTTTTCTAAGAGGCCAATATTCCTTTTTTTTCAAGATAAATCTCCCGGCATAGAAAATATTGAAGTTTCCCAAGATCCTTCATCTAAATTTTTTTGACAATACAATGTTGTGATTCATTATTTCTTGTTGCATCATCTCATGTGATGATCGTGTCATCTACATACATGAGAAAAATAATCAATTCATAAGGTTATTGTGCACAAGTGTTGAATAATCATTTGAGCTTTGGGTGTATTCAGGATAGGAAATGGCTTAACTGAAGCATATAAACCAGGGCATGGTTGCTTGTTTCCATAAAGGACTTTATGCAAAACAAAAAAATAGTATTCATATGAATAATAGCTGATAGAAGTTATTAAGTAGTCAAGCATTACTAAGTTCATGCATACAAACAAGCCAATAGAAAAGTAGGGTAAAGGTATTAAGTGTACTTTGTGAGAGTGAATAGTTTATGGTCCTTAGAAAAGACTCCTACTGAGGCTCGACCCAATGGATACCTATGATGTAAAAATAAATAATAGGAGTTATTAGATCATTAATGTCTTGATAATATAATCATGTCTGATATCATGTGTATGTTCCCCTAGACCTAGGTTTCAAATTTTCAAGCATAGTCTCATCATATTAAACATTCATGCATTTATTCAACATAGTTTAAGTGTCAAAAAACCCTTATGTCTAGATGAAACATCCACATTATGAGAGTTACTAGATGAATATGTTCTATGATTTGGAAATAGGGAAATATGAGATTCGGAATATTATCATCTTACAACATCCATGATTATATTCAAGTCAAATTAGATCAATTTTGTGCAATATGTCACATTCCCAAGTCATAGGATCATAAAAGAGAATTAAGTACATCAAGTTGGAATTCAGTGCTACAAATATGAGAAATCTATTGATTTTAATTCTTAGGATACATTTGTAACATTGGAGCATCATCCTTTCAAGATTAAATTCCAATGATCAACATGTGCATTTTACATCATGTTAGATGTCACATGTATGTCACATGTAGTCAAAAAGAGCATGTGAGTGTGCTACATGGCATTTCGTGTCACAAGTCATCATAATAACTGACTTCAAGGCCATCATAGAGGTTTGAACATTACAGATCAAATTTTAGATAAGTATTAATGATCCAAACATATAAGTACTTAAACATCATATTTTTTGCATATTAGTGTACAAAGATGAGTCTTAAATCATATGAGCTACTCATGGAAAAAAGCAAGATCACAGTCAATCATGGAAAATAATATTAGGATGATTTCTAATTTTGAAGTGGGGTTTTCATTTGATGACTAATTGAGTTAAAGTTTAAGTCTTGATCAAGCATGATTATGCATTATCTTAAAAAAGTTGCTTTTAGGTCAAGATACTCATTAGATGTGCATCAAGTTGGCTCATGTCATTATTCAAGTTTAATAGTGGATCAAAGTTACTGATGAAGACATGTCATCATGTTTTGGAAATATTGGATCAAGGTTGAGGATTTTGGTAGCATGAATCTTCTTCAAAATACTTAAAGAAAGAAGTTTCAGATTTTAGTATAACCACATGTAATCTAGGTTGTGAAACTAATTTTAATGGATAGACTTCATTTTTTTAAAACTATTTTTGATGGACAGAATTCATTTTTATTGTCAAAATGTTATATTGGACATATATATTTGCATAATCAAGTTTTCTATTATATTTTTTTCAAGATATGACAATTTTTTAGATATCCGGTGAAAGAGAGATTAACAAAATACCTTTTTAAAAGTAGTGGTTGTTGGATGAGGGTCCATCGTGGACCCAGCTGATTCGGTGACCCATGGATGGCGCACATTATGTGGATATTATTGTACTCCAAATTCATTAGGAATATAATCCAAGAGTTCACCAAAACTAATGTGCAATAATGCCACCCGCAAGCAAAAGGATCTTATTGAAGTACAGTTGAGGATCAAAACCCAAAGGACAACTTGTTTAAGAATTATCTGATCAAAGTAACTTATCAATAGTTAGTAATTATTACAAATATTGAGTTGCTTTGATTAACTAAGATTGCAAGAAGAACTAAAAAGAGCTAGATTAGGGTTCTAGTTATCAATGGATGGAAACACTAGGGTGGACCTTGGTTTCACCTCCACTACTTGAATCAGCACCTCCATTCAAATCCAAATACATATGAAGATATAATTGGAGTTATGCAAGTTTCCCCTTTCAGTGTTAGAAACTTGCATGAGTAGATATCCATGTAAGCTTGATGTCTCATTACTTATAGATTCTATATCCACTACTCTGTAGACTTCCTGTCAGAAGTTCTTGTTAGGGCATCAACCAAAGCTAATCCATATTCAAATATTAAATGTTGAAGTTCTCACAGAATAATACTATAATAAATCACATAAAGTGGGACCCTCAACATGGCGGGATTAATATCACTAGTAGATGAAAGGGACACAATCATGGTCATGACGGTAGCAGAAGTAGCTCGGTGTAGTATGTGACAGTAATTTCCTTCCTTCTCTCTCTTCCAGGTACTAACCCTAACTTGTAGTTGAAGGAGGTGGATGAACAGTAGCTTCTGAAGGAGATAAATCACCTTAGAGAAGGAGGTTGAAGGTTGTTGATGAGTGGAGGTCGATGGAAGTAGCCAAGTCTAGAGGTTGATGGCCTAGCTAGGTTGATGGGACAAACTAGGTCGATGGTCTTTTAGACTTAGCTCTGATCTCAGTGTCAGCCTTTCAGCTTGTTCGTCTCTAATATTCAAGATGTCTTGAACTGATGTCCTGGGGGTTTGCTTATAGTGTTCTTTCTGTCAATCACTTGTATCTCCCATCGAAATCAAGCAATGGTTGTCGATCAATGGTAGTGACTCTTGGGCTTCCATTCGTCGGTCTTGGAGGTCAATGGGTCATCGACCTAGAAGGTCAATGGATTTATTAACCAATGGTTGATGATGTTGGTCGATGGAGAGAGGTCGATGGGTCATCAAACTTGGTCATCAATGGTCTTGAATGTCGAGATCCTATGTGTCGACCAAGGGGGTTGATGGGTCATAGACCTTGATCATTGAGATGTCTTAACATCGGGCTTATGAACATTAACTAGATGGTCGACGGGTCATTGACCTTGAGGGTCGATGGGGCTCTAGAGCATTTAAGTCGATGGACTATAGGTAAATGGCTTGGTAAATGATGATAGTTGAAATTCGATTTGCATGTCGATCGATGGGTTGATTTTATCCTGGGGCACAAAATTTGTCAATCAATTGCCTTCTGAATGTTCTCAAAATCCATTATAAACTTGTTGTAGAGTGATAGAGTTCAAAACCTACAAAGAGAGTCAAGAAAAGTATCAAATCCATATAAATTAGCATAAAACCCTATCTATATTGAAAAAAGTTATTCTAGTAAAATTCAAGAGATTTGGATGCTAAACTAGACTAACAATGCAACAAAAATTGGGATGAATATCAATTCATCAAAATACCCTAAACTTAAACATGGATCGTCCCCAAGTTACACAAAATCTAAAATAGTCATCAAATTGGTTTTTTCGTCCCATGCAATTTTCCTCATCCTCTTATCATGTTGTCTTCCTTACCACCTGATATGGTCAAGCTGCCCCAAGTTTGTGAGATCACATAACACATCTTTCTATATCTTCGTTCCTAATTTCACTTCTTGACCAAACTTCCTCACCATTGTCCCAACATCAAACATGTCAAGAAGTTTCACGAGAGCTTGGAGAGACCCACAGAACAACAAGTATGCACTTGATCCACCACTGGTGTAATACAATAGAATGTAAAACATTGAGGCATTCATTGTGCCTATAGGTAGAAAAGGAAGTGAATGCAGGTATGCAGGAAGGTGATCTCTCCTCTATTCGACTCAGATCTTTCATTTTCTTTGATTGTATGTTATTGTGTCCACTTTTGGCATATTTTCTTGGTGGTATGCCCCTATGAAATTTATGAGGGGTGTGGAAGAAGTGATGGAGAGTGAAGAATGGGTTGTGCCACCCTGAACATAGGTTTTGGCACATTTTGGTGGCTTTTTATTTTCTTTTTGGTGGAATGGAAGGTAAGAAGATGGAGGAAGAAGTGTAGAAGAGAGTTTAGATTGCCATTCAACTTGACTTACAATTCAGTGCACTGGGTTGTTCTCCTTATCCCACTATGATCAAATAATGACTTAAAGAGGGTACAAATGGCAATTCCATGAAATTATTTCACTAGTCAGTAGGAAGAACAATGTATTTGACCCCTCTCAGTTCCATTAGAGCTTACCATCTTTTCCAAGGAAGCATGAATTTGGATTCTTAGGCCACAAAGGATGATTTCTAGCCATCAGTCAATTTCAAAAATTGGTCCTTTTTAGGCATTGCTTTGAATAAGGGGATTAAATGATGCAATCATGTTGAGAAAATTGAATCCAAGACAACTAGATATTTTTACTTTAGAAAATAACTTTTTGAAAAAATTGAGCTAAAAGTGATGCATAATGAATGCAATGACAAGATCATAAACTAGAAGCAGATAGGTATGGGTAAAAATTAGAATACCTACCACCCACCCTCCACCCTAAGCTTAAATATATGCTTCTCCTCGAGCAAACACTAAATCTAATATGGAGGGGAAAGACTTCCTTAGTTTGTCCTTGTGTTGTGGTTGATCTCTCTTCATTAAGAGCCATTCACCTAAAATCAAAATTGTTAGACTAGTGATCTTATCACGAGAAGCACTAATTAAATGCAATATGAACTAAAATGTAAAAACAACTAAAAATGAAAGTAACACCCGGATTGCCTCCCAAAGTGCACCTTTGTTTTATGTTGATGGCTCGACACCTAAAAAAATAGTCATGATATGTTGGAGTGAGAAGTGAGAGTGGTTATTTGGCATGCATATCCAAGGTAGTGAAATAGTGTTTGAGTCATTCGTCGTTGACTGTGAATTCCTAAGTCTTCTCACTTCACACTATGATAACTCCATGAGGAAAGATGTTCTTGATTATGAATGGGTCTGACCATTGAGTCTTGAACATTCCTCGAAAGAGGCAGAGATGAGAGTTGTGAAGAAATATTTGGTCTCTGACTTGCAGATCCATCCTCTTCAAGTGGCCATCATGCCACATATTTGTGTGCTCCTTGTATATGCATGAATTTTCATATGTAGTCAGTCTTAACTCTTTGATCTCTTGAAGTTGAAGTATCTGGTCCTCCTTTGTTGCATGGAGGTTGAAGTTGAGTCGCATGATGGCCCATTGAGATTTTTTTTCAAGCTCCACCGGTAGATGACATGACTTCCCATAGATGAGGCGGAAGGGTGTCATGTTTAGGGGAGTCTAGTAGGTAATTCCATATGCCTAAAGGGCATCATTCAGCTTGTTAGCTTGGTCTTGCCTTCTCCTGCTAAATGTCTTCTCTTGGATAGCCTTTATTTGGCAATTGGAAGCTTCCACGTGGCCACTCATTTGGGGTGGTATGGAGTAGCTACCCGATGGGATACATTACACCTATGGAGGAGTGCTTCAAAGCTACACTTAGGGAAGTGTGATCCCACATCAAAAATGACGGTACGAGAAACTCCAAAGCATGGGAAGATGATGTCCTTGAATACCTTGATGAATGGCTTGGAGTAACAAGACTTTGTGAGGATGGATTTGACCCATTTGGAAACTTAATCAACAGCAACTAGAATATACAAGAATCCATAAGAAGAGGGGAATAGGCCCATGCAGCCCACACCCCAAATTTCAAAGATCTTCTCTTCCTACAAACATTGAAAGGCATCTAATCCCTCTTGGAGATATTACCTAATCATTGGCATTGATCACAAGACTTGACGTATCGATGAGCACCCTTGAAGATGGAGGGCCAGAAGAAACCACATTGGAGCACTTTGAATGCAGTTTTCTTTGAGCTCATGTGGCCCCCAGTTGGGCCCGAGTGACATTTCTCAAGAATGAGGGGAGCTTCTTATACAAATATACATTGGCAGTAGAGACCATCAGAGCATAATTGAAAGAGATAGGACTCGTCCCAGTAGTAGTGATGAATGCATGACATGAATTTCTTTTTATCATTGCATGTGCATTCTAGATGAAGGACTTATGTAGTTGGGTAGTTGACAAAATCTTCATACCATAGTATGAATGTAGATATATTCATAAAGTGTTCATTAGGTAAGGAGTCCTTGATAGGGACTTCATCAAAATCATGAATATGCAATTGGTTGAGGTGATTAGCAACCACATTTTTTATCTCCTTCTTGTCTTTGATCTCAAGGTCAGACTCTTATAGCAATAAGATCCAGCTGATCAATTTGGGATTTGCATATTTCTTTGTCATCAAGTACCTAATAGCAGTATGATCAGTGTATACAATCACTTGCAAACCTATTAGGTAGGAATGAAATTTTTCGAAGGTGGAGGCAATGGTAAGAAGCTCCTTATCCGTGGTTGCATAGTTTTTCTATGTGTTGTCTAGTGTATTGCTAGAATGGTAGATGGTGTGTTGCTTTTTTCAACATGCTACCTAGTTTCTATCCCTATGGCATAATCACTGGCATCGCACATGATCTTAAAGGGGAGAGACCAATCTAGGGCACAAAGGATGGTAGTTGAGATGAGAGATTCCTTCAAAATGTTGAAGCTTTTCATGTAGTCATTGTCAAAGTTGAAATCCACATCCTTCTGAAGAAGGTTTGTCAGTGTGACATCCCGCTATCACACAGACAACAAAATGCCACGTGAAAACGTGTGGACTTCCATAAACCACATATTACTGAAAACACGGGTTAATTAAAACCGATTTCGGATGGCAGATAAAGAAAGAAACTATTACATCCAGATCCTTATCCTACAAGGAAACATGTTATATAAACATACATAACCTTGTTACATGTCCAAAGTACATAGGATCTAGCTGTCACATAGGCACGAAGAGTTCACCACATGTTTATATACAGAACAAGCCATACCATGCCAACAGAAGGATAAACAAAGCTACATCAGCTATACATCGTAAAACATCATCAAAACACCTCCAAGGACCCGAGTGTACAAGGAGACTCTAGGACTCTACTACAAAACAACCAAAACAACAGTGTATCCATCTCTTGCCTCCTACTGTTCTTCCTGCTTCTTGGTCGCAACCTCACGACCACCACCACGTCTAGCACGATCACCTAAAAAGGTTGTAAACCAGCGGGGTGAGACACACTCCCAGCGAGAAACATAACTCCCCACCGAACAATAAAACTTCAGATAAAGCAGGTAACTGGTATAAGCAACATACATAACAGAGCTTAACTTTATTAACAACTTACCAAGATATTTGGAAGGCATATAACAAAATATTTTCTATGGAACATGATTGATAAGATAAGATTTATAAGAACTTATCACAAAATATGAGGAATGTATAGATAACCACAAGATATAACTAGGGCAACTATACAAGCAAGGCCTCATGTAATATCCTCAAATATTGGTAAAAACTGAACTATAAAATATGATGCATGAATTAATTTGATAATTCATCAATGATTTTATTGGTGGAATAGTAATGTTAATTGCCTTTGTCGCACAAGTGCTTTTAGCACAAGACAAATAGATAAATGGAATTCATGCATTAATAAATAGTAATGACTTTTGATATTGATAAATGTTTTCCAAAGGAGAATAAAGTTTATAATGTGTTGGATAGTTAAAAGAATACTTATCTTTCCATTATTGGAAACACAATGGTAGGGACACAAATAGTGTTACCTTGGTTTGCCTTTTTGGTATGTTGAAGGATAATTGGAAAGAAGGTCATGATGTGCCTTGCCTCTTCACATATTACTTGTACGCAAAGGAAGAATTTGGAATAAAAATTAAAAGGAGTCCAATTATATTATTATGAAGGTGTTTGATGATTTTCCATGAGATATCTTTTGTTGGAAAGGTATTGATTGCTTCCTTTCCTTATACCAAATCCAAGATATAAAAGAGTGGTGATTTGTGGGGCTATTCGTCATTCCTGAAACTCTACTAGAGCCCAGGGTAGTGGGCCTGGGTGTTACAAATGGTATCAGAACACAGATTCATCAACTAATACTTAATAGTTTATAATTTCAAATTATCCTTAGAAATTTTAAGAGAAAAATTAAGTTCCTAATCTCACATTTTCATCTACTTCTCATCTCTTTCTTAAAAATCTTTGAAAAGAAAATATTAATAAGACAAGTAAAATGTGAAACTTGAAATTGGCAATCAACATGGTGTGGTGGTATGGGACACTACCCATGTGAAACTTAAAATCGGTAATCAACATGGTGTGGTGGTATGGGACACTACCAATGTGAAACTTGAAATTGGTAATAAACATGGTGTGGTTGTATGGGACAATGCCCATGTGAAACTTGAAATCATGAATAAGAAAGATAAGGGATGGTTTATGTAACCCGATATCCCATGCATGTGGGCATGAGGAGCATAAAACTTATGTGATAGGTCTTAAGAGATATAAAAAAAACTATAGTTATATATATATATATATATAAATATACATATGGAAAATGAAAGTTTGAAAATAACTTGCTCAAACTCCTCATGTTGTCTCTAGAAGTTTAGTGATGGTGGCCAAGCCCCTGGAGGGGAAGGCCGAGGTAGTACCAAGCCCTGGAGGGAAGGTGACCCAAGTTCATGGAATGGACAGAGACCATGAGGGGGGTATTCCAGAGATTGAGCAAATGTGGGTTGATGATAAAAGTTATGCCTAATGAGAAAAAAAAAGATACCTATGAAACCTTTAGGGTTAGTGAGACAACCCGGGGTGGGTCAACCCAAAGAGTGGGAAGATGACCTATGAGGGAGGCAAAACCTTAGATCTTGGGATCAGGTTGTGGCTAGAGAGCCTAACCCCCTCCTATGAGCCATGAAGGCACCCTAGGTTAGGACTTTCCCTTAAAAGGTAAGTGAATAAATGTAATTAAGTATTGAGATAACCTTAATCCTCACCTAAAGTAGTGAAGAGTTAAAGATTAAAAAAAAAATGAAAGCACTTAAATTCTTTGAACCCAAGGATGCCAACTCTGAGTGACACAATTGGTCAAGCCCAGGAGGCAAGACCAGTAAGGCACCAAGCCCAGGAGGGAAGGTGGCCTAAGTGGACAACCAAGCCCAGGAGGGAAGGTCATGAAATGGTCAAGCCCAGGAGGGAAGACGAGGCAGGCACCAAGCCCAGGAGGGAAGGTGGCCTAAGTCCACAATGCAGTTGTTTAGGATCAAGCCCCTGGAGGGGAAGATCATAGAGGTCAAGCCCAGGAGGGAAGACCGACATGGCACCAAGCCCTGGAGGGAAGGTGGCCCAAGCCCAATGATGGGACGACACTGCATTATGTGTACTCAGAAGAGAGAGATGAAGGCAATCCAGGTTAAAGAATTAAATAAGAGAATAATGTGCTTAAATGATGTGACATATCAAAAGAAACCCTTAGGGAGGGTAGAGTCCTAATGCAATCCTAGGGTCAAGTAGGGTGTATTAGAGGTACATAGGACCAATGGGTTGGGAGTTGATTGTGCCCTGAATGCACACGACCATGTGGTCGGGAGGTAACAACTGAGTTTGCCCAAGGTCTATGTGTCTCAGGAGATTAGCTACCTCTGTGATGATCATGTAGCCTAATGGGTAAATGTGAAAGGCACTCCCTTGATGCATAAGGATGAGATCACTCCAAAGGAGTACCTATACCCCTAGAGACCCTAAGGATTTGGCTAAGGCTCATAATGATACATGAGATGTAAATATAAAAAATATATAAAAGAAGTCATGAAAAACTTAGAGAAGTTGTGTCTTAACTTAAGAGTAAGAAAAAGGACACTTGACTTCATGTAACATAAGAATGCTATAAAATTAAGAACAAGTAAGTTTAGAGTCATATCGAGTATGATTCAACTTAATGCGTGAAATTGAAAGGTAATGTGTGGATGTACTATCTCTGCTCTTGGAATGGATTCAACTTTGTGTTTGGGCTGTAGCCAAATGCTTATTTCATTTCGTTATAAGGGAGGGAGATTGGATAGACACACATTATTCTTACAATTGAGATAATGGGGATGAATATCTTACATTTAATGTGTAATGACATGAACTAGGGTTAGAGGTGTTACCTCACCCTTATGTGAAAATAATGTGTAATAGGTTGGAAACCTAGGTGAAAAGAGAAATCACCAAGTAGTAATGAAATCACAAAATAAGAATGAAAACATCAAGTGATGATAAGATGTGTATACTAAAGATGTAGACATACATTGAATTGAATTCAAGTACCAATCTTAGACTTAATGTGTGGAATTTGCATAATATCATATGTAAAGATGTCTAAGTAGGTTGCTAACCCTAAGAATTGAAACTAAGATGAGTTATAATTCACCTTTTTCTTTTGGGTGTGAATTTTGAGGACAAAATTCCTTTTAAGGAGGGTTGAATGTAATATCCTCAAATTTTGGTAAAAACTGAACTATAAAATATGATGCATGAATTAATTTGATAATTCCTCAATGATTTTATTGGTGGAATAGTAATGTTAATTGCCTTTGTCGTACAAGTGCTTTTGGCACAAGACAAATAGATAAACGGAATTCATGCATTAATAAACAGTAATGACTTTTGATATTGATAAATGTTTTCCAAAGGAGAATAAAGTTTATAATGTGTTGGATAGTTAAAAGAATAATTATCTTTCCATTATTGGAAACACAATGGTAGGGACACAAATAGTGTTACCTTGGTTTGCCTTTTTGGTATGTTGAAGGATAATTGGAAATAAGGTCATGATGTGCCTTGCCTCTTCACATATTGCTTGTACGCAAAGGAAGAATTTGGAATAAAAATTAAAAGGAGTCTGATTATATTCGGGAAGGTGTTTGATGATTTTCCATGAGATATCTTTTGTTGGAAAGGTATTGATTGCTTCCTTTCCTTATACCAAATCCAAGATATAAAAGAGTGGTGATTTGTGGGGCCAGTCGTCATTCCTGAAACTCTACTTACTCACGCGCAAGTCGGTGTCAACTTCCTGACTAGTCACCCATCCCAGTACTACTCCAAGTCGAGCACGCTTAACTATGGAGTTCTTTAGTGATGGGCTCCCAGAAAAGGAGGTGCACCTTGGTGATATGGTTAGTCCAATCATTCCTTTTAAGATCATGTTATCTGAGGCCTCAAATCCTGGGATGTTACACCTCAACCAATGTTCCGTGTTTTGCCTTAAGCAATATATAATATACGGCTGGATTATGATTTATTATTCCCTAAGGAAATGAGTCGTACTGCTCAAATACAACCTTCGGCTATGAAGCCCAAAACCGGTGCCATACAAGGTCAATGGAAGATCTGGACTCCATGACCTCACCTTTTCGTGGTCAGTGCATGATAACTAAAGCAGGACCGCAATCTCTTGCTTGAGTGGCCTCAGGCACATGGTTAGGTCATGCAGTCTACCCTTTTTATCTAGCTCGCCTTGGTACAGGTCACGACGCTAGTATACTTGAGCCACGGTCCAGTTCACTGTGCTCCTTGAGCCATGAACGCATTCATGCTCTATCATACTGATCCATGGGCTTGTTTACCATGCTCTTATACACATCTTGAGTCCACAACCACAGTTGTACTCTAATCCTCCTACTTTCATCTAGGAGAAACCCCACATATTCAAAAATATGCGCTCCAGGTAATCCCGCAGGATAAACCTGTTTCACCATCACCAGCTACTAATGATGATGGATCTATGGTCAGGGTAAAACTAGATGAAATTTTTCATTGTAATTAATTAATATATTTTAGGTGAATTGTTGAGGCAACCAGGTTATAAAACATAAACAACATTGTATCACATTATTACTGTCATTATCACATTTCCATGGGATCTCAATCCCTCATCTCATAATGCCACTGCCTCTCAAGGCTTCATCATCATACATCATTATGGGATATCAATCCTTTATCTCATCATCGAGGATAACACCTCAAATAGACACTCCGCCTTTATCAGATCACCAGACCTTTCTCATCAGACTGGTGGACATGTTATCTCATCAACAAGAAACATCATAATTCAGCATTATACAAAACACATATACACCTCATAGCTCTTACCTGGCTATGAATTCATTTGATACACCTGCATGGTTAGTATGCATATCAAGAGAGATAACTGGATCACTAAACATAAATCTTAGAGAACATAGTATTATTATCATAACATTCAGATTTAGGGACCATAACCATTATCTTATCATCTTACTTAACAAAGACCTTAGGTAACAACATATCACTGGTCACAACCTATCTTTCAGATATCAAAGTCATTTTAACCAAAGATGTAGGCTCCAGAAAAAAGGTTCACCAATCTAGAGCTTCCAGGCTAGGCGCATCCCTCACCAAGGGTGTCACCG
Source organism: Alisma plantago-aquatica (assembly GCA_963693085.1). Classification (NCBI taxonomy): domain Eukaryota; kingdom Viridiplantae; phylum Streptophyta; class Magnoliopsida; order Alismatales; family Alismataceae; genus Alisma; species Alisma plantago-aquatica. Next base: position 604,041,163 of record OY856414.1, on the reverse strand, counting down.
ACCCTCACCAAAGGTGTGGCAGGTAGCCCCGTCCCTCACCCAAGGGATATCGACCACAAGCATGACATGCACCCATGCACAAGAGGATAACGGGAATACTAGATCTAAAGGTGTGTCGTGCAGCCATGGACCAAGAGTGTATCATGCAACCAGAGGGGATATCGTGCAACCAGAGGGGATATTGTGCAACCAGAGGGGATATTGTGCAACCAGGAACCATGGGTGTATTGTGTAGTCATGACCAGGGGTGTATCGGGCAACACATCCATCCCATCAGCCAAGACGCCCTGTCACCCACTAGGGTTAGGGTTCCGTATTGAGAAATCATCAAAGCCAGAACACCCAAGGTCACACTACTGTCATCCCTAATATGATACCATGGCACCCAAGATCATCTATCGTTCAAGCTAGGGTTTGGGACCCTATAACAGTCAAGGTACCACATCATCCATCAGGGCACTTGTAACGACCCCGCCTCCCGGTAACCCCCAATTAAGGGAGACTAGAAGGTTAGAGCCATTATCCCAATTAACAGGATCAAAAGTCCGACAAATAATCAATAACAATTATCAAATTCTACCAACAATACTGAAATCTAATATAAAATAAAACTTTGCATACCTTTTTCAAAAACTTGGATATGTACTTCTATCCACATCTGGAGTCTATTCTAACTAATCCTCCTTTATACTTTAATTCTTATTTAATTCCACATATGTCACTTTACTATTTGTTCTTTTCAATCTTGTACCTAAAATTCCGACAAACAAAATGTTGGTCAACATATCGAAATATGTCGGTATGTGGGGACAACCAAAATTTTACAAATATGGCTAACAATCTAATTATCACAGTCAAGTAATTAACAAGCCAATTTAAGTTTTCAATGTGTAAATCTCCACCACTTTTGCCCTAACCCAGGAATACCCTCTCTAGGGTTTGACTTAAGGCCACCTTCTCAATCCTGAGCTTACTGCCTGGGGTCACCTCTCATGGTGCCCATTAGTCATGCAACATAGACCACCTTCTCATTCCCGAGCTTGGTGTCTGGGGTCACCTCTCATGGTGCCCATTGGTCTTCCCTCCTGGGCTTGACCTTTTTGCATCATCCATCAGGGTGGCATGTAGGTGCGAGAATACACATTTATATTACAAGTGTGATAATCATAGTGACTTTATAATTTGCAAGAAATAACATCCAACTGATAGGTTGCATTCAATGTGATTAATCATTTGGGAAACTCTTCGGGAAACTAATGTGATTAACCATAATTAACCACATACCTGTCAAGATGACTTGAATGCAGAAATAACTCAACCAATCAAGGAATCAAGCAAGCACACACAAGTTGATCCTGAAAAAGGCATCCAATTTTCCTATCATTAATCATGTCATCATGATCTATTAATCCTAGTTGTTTCCTAGGGTTATTAGTCTTTTTTAGGGTTTTGAGCATAATTAGGGTTCCACTTCATTTCTATTACTCTAAACCCTAATTTTATAAAATCACTTACAAACCCTAATTATTTCATCTTTCTTTCACAAAAGATTCTAAGTTCATCTTTTAGCAACATGAAACCCTAATTTTGGATCATCTATTCTTTTCTTCCCTTTTTCTCTTATTTAGGGTTTCTAAAGTTATTAACCACAATATTAGGTTTAAAACCCTAATTCTTGCAATTTCCTCTTCAAAATAGGTTAAGATCCATTTTTATCATTAAATAAGTTAATAATGCTTGAATTACTTATTTGCAAGATTAACTTTATCCTTTATCATCAATTAGGGTTTCTAACCACAAATTAATACTTTTTCCATCAAAATGATACATTTTTGCAAATATATACTGATTTAGGCTTCCAAACCATTTTAGCTTATTCCACGTATTTTTCTGATCAATTTTCATGTATAAACTTTTCTCATCCGAGTTTTCTAGCAAAAGATATGATTTTTTGTAATAAAAATCCTTTCTATTGATTTATTAGCTAATTCCAGAAAAATGAGGATCACTGGATCCGTGGTCCTCTGGTCCACTCAAGATCGAATAGCTCCGGATCCATGTGCCTATTTTTGCGATCAGAAGCAAGCGAAGGACAAAAATGTCCTTACCTGGGTTGAAGACCCAGAGGGGTAGTTTGGTAAAAGACTGTGAGGTCTTCTTCTTCCTCGCACCACAGCGCAACGAGTCTTGCGGTCAACTCGATCATTGACTTCTCAATCTCATCCTTATGCAAGCGCGCCAAGGGGTCAGGGAGCTCCACCTCCCTCCGTCAAACTCACCTATGTGTCCAATTGATCACCACGAACATGTTGCGACTCCCTCCTACTTGCCGGACTTCCGCGAGGCTTGCCAAGGGTACGGGGGTGCAGGTCAGGGTGGATCTTCAAATTGATCGCACAAGAACGCTCCTCTATAGTGTTTTGGGTAGCAATTTGTCATGCTAGTGCCCTCACACACCTCCCCCTATATATAGGGTAGAGATAGATGTGCGAGAATTGGGAACTTCCCCAATAAACGGCCAAACCTCGCCAAAGTAGGGGTGAACCTCTGCGGTTTCCTCTCCTGAGTCCAAAGAAATCTTCAACCGGTTTGCACACTCTCTAGATCGTGAGAAATCTGAGAGGGAAAATCCCTCTTTACATGGAAAAGTCCTAGTCCTCATGGAACTGGTCCATGAGCGATCAACGTTGGATCAAGATCCAATGGTTCCTATTTTGAGCGATCATCCAAAAGGAAAATCCTTTTCCTATTTTCAGAATAATTCTAATTTTGGGAGATAACTTGAGAAATTCATATCTCCTAAACCATAGATCATTTTTATCTCAAATTTTAAGGGAAAGTTCTTCTTGACATTATCTAGCAATTTATGAAGTTTGGGAAACAAATTCCAATGTATGAGAAGGCTTCCTTCCCTCCTAAGTTATCCTTCAATTAATCCATTTTTAATTAGTATTTATTTTTCCCTTTTCCATTATCTTGTTATTTTGGGTCCCTTGGACTTCAAGAAATCCTAAAGGCACAGATTCCCATATTGGGAAATACCTATTCGCCTTTATCTTTCATTTGTGTCTATTTCACATATTCTCCTTATCCTTTTTTATTTCTTCATTAAAATATCTCTTTTTGAGGATTTCTCTTTATCTCTCTTTTTATTTTCCTTATTGGAATTCCTTTGAACATTAGAAACCTCATGGATAAGAAAATCCACCAAATATTACTCAATTATACCTCTTTCCACTTATTTCCCATATTTTATCATTGTTTTCAATTTCTTTCTTAATAAAGAAATATTTAATTGATCTTTTCTTTTCTTGTTGCATTATATTTGCAACTTTGGACTCCTTGGAACCCAAGAGGCACCAAATCCACCTTTGGATTATATTCTATTGCCTTCTAGAGGTTTCTACATCTTTCTTTTCTCCATTTTCTCATTAATGGAGTTTCTTTTTGTCTTTTCCTTGTTATTGGGCCCAATAGCCAATAAATCCCACAAAACTATCAACAAGGCTATTGTAAACGAAACTCATTTATTCAAACAAATTATATCATTATTTGTTCCAATATCTTTAATATGAGAAATTACATTTCTCACCAAATGAACCCAAAAGTTGGGGTTGTAACATCCTTCCCCTTTTATAGGAATTTTGTCCTCAAAATTCCACCAGGCACACAAACAAATAGGATAAGCCTTTCTTATGTCCATCATGGCTCCCATGTGGCCTCACCCTTTCTATGGTGCTTCCCAAGAACCTTCATCATCTCATATTCTTTCATCTGAGTTCTTTCTTACCTTGGTATATCATACCCTCATAGGTGACTTAGGACTTTTCATCCTCTCAAAAAGATGAATAGGTTTAGGGTTCAACACATGGCTTGGGTACCTCACATAGTACTCTAGATCGGACTCATGGAACATATTATACATCATGCTATCCTGAGGGGTAAGGATAAATACAACCATCTCCACCAATCCATCTCAAATGGACCATGCAATCGGGACTCATCTCTCTTAGTTATAACTTAGAGGGGCCAGATTTTCACGTCACATACTCTCCCATAGTGAACCGCATGTCAGTCTAATTTACATCAGCTCACGACTCATGTCGCCTGTGGGCTCTCTTTTAGCCATTGTACGATCAAAGTGACTTCATCTGCACACACTGTGGTCCTTTTCTGACCTTCGCGAGCTCCATTCACCAACATCATCTTAATGAAGTGGTGCCTGACACAGCCTCCCTTACAGAGCTTCTTTACATCCAGATACTGGCTAAGGTGGTTATCATCACATCTCTCATAGGGTAAGAACTGTCTCCCCCATGTATCACCCTGAATGAGCATACATGCTCTCATCAGACCCTCTTGTCTGAATCATACTAACCATTAGTTAGGGATGATAAGTTGTACTAACATCGAGTTCTTCATGTACCTACTTCCACCGCATGGAAGTAAGCCTTTAGGTCATACTCGATAACCTTTGAACTCGCATCATGGTATAGTTGAACCATCTCTCTCTCATATGTAGTTCAACTAGATCCATCCCTTAACAATATTCTTTCTTTCTCATGTCATCTAGGTAAGATGATCTACCATACCCATATTGCCTCTTGACCTTCATTGGTCTAGGGGAGACTTACCACAGCATCCATAGTGATGAACTCCCATTTCCTCTTGGGGACTCTTAATCCTCTATTGGGTTACTGGTGTTCATCCTTCACCTATTGGCCGACATGGCAGCATACCACATGCAACTTCATCTTAGGTATCCAAAGTACTACTGTCACTTATTACCACGGTATATGGTGATCTTAAATCATGATCTCATGTATTTCATGATTCCTCAAAATCGATTCCTCAAAAACCCTAAACCACTCTCATCAGGGTTTTATCACCTTCCTATTCAAGAAGTGCATATGAGGTTCTACAACCATCTTTTCATTACATCTCAGCCTAGGCTGGCTAACCAAACAACTACTAACTTGTTCAATAGATCTCTTTACATCTGAGTGTTAGCCAAACATATCTTCTTTCTCAAACTTAAGGCTAACCTAACAGCCTCATCTAGCCTCTAGATATACTAGATAGTTGCCTCTCAACAAGAGCATCCATTACCACTTCACATCTTTAAGTGTAAGGTAATGTTGAAGACAAACACCTCCTCATCTCAGCTCTAAGTCTTACTTCATCAAGAAAACTCTGAGCTTTTTCTCTTGGTTTTTCAAACTCAAACTTGTACAACTCATAGCTCACGATAAAAACATCCTCATAAGATGACTACCTTGTTTCTCTTAATGTTTGTAAACCATCCATGTATCATGCACTCCACCAGGGTATGTTATCATCTTTGTCCTCATACCTCATGGCAACGTTCCAAATCACATCACCTTTTATCCTTGGTGTATGGCATGCGTATTGTCCTATCTCTCACTCCCATAACAATAGGAAATAAGCATTTGGCTGCAGTCCAAATGCAGAGTTCTTCCTGTTCCAAGAGTAGAGATGGTACATCCCACCTTGCAAGTACACCTTTAAATCTAAGTTGAAACGTGCAGCTCGTACCTCCACATCACAAACATCTTGATATCAAAGTTACTTCCATTGAAAACTGGTCTCGAACCTACTTGGGTGCACACACAATCCTTGGTCATCTCCTCTAGGTCTATAGGGTGTCGGCACTTTTGGGGTCATCCCATTTCCCTTATGCATCCAGAGATTGCCCTACTCATCCACCCTTTGGGTCCCATGAGTTCATGAAGGTGATCAATCTCCTAACTCATGACCCTCAGACAATGATAGTTGTTACCTCCCGACCCTATGGTCATGTGCAACTAGGGAATTAGGCAACTCCTACTTCCATCGATCTTATCCCTGCCTGACCTTAGGATAGACTTAGGATTCTATTATAGTACATGTCTAGCTTAGAACCTTACCCAAGCCTTCATTGTCTCTCTCTACAATCATGTGCTATCTTTTATCCTTTCATAGGGGTCATGGTGACCTACCTACCTTGGTCAGGCCCCATCCATGGTAACACATCCACATGCACTTAGAGATGGCTATCTATGGGTCTACAGGTTCATTCTCATGCCATGTACTCTTCACTTAGCTTCTCAAGATCCTATGAGACCTCTTTTCCCTACAAAAGGGCCCCTCTTCCAGGATAGGAGGAAACTACATCTCTTGACAACAAGGTTACAAACGTCCTTATATCTAGGGTTTACATCCACATGAGCATGGTTAACCCTAGAAAGCTACTAAGGCACAAGTAGGCCACATGCTAAACCACGCTAGGTCATACTTGTTCTCACTCCTCAAAATTGGACCAAGAACAAATCTACCCATGTCACCAACTTAGTTGTGAGGGTTCATCAAACATACCTTAACTTAAGGGGTTTCCCTTTCCTCTAAACATGAGGAGTACCATGCTTGAATCTATAGAAACTCAAATCTCATCATAAGCATCAAGTACACCACTTCCCCTCTTAGGCCTAGGAACCCTAGGTTCACTTCTTTATGCAACAGTTGTCCAACTGCATGCTCAACCTTTTAACCACAAACCAAACATGTACAAGGTATAACATGCACTTCCCATGATCCTTGTAGTTGAACAACACTTCAGAGTGGAGTCTTCCTCAAGGTCAACCAATAAGGTATAAGGCCTCACAACTGGTTACTCAAACCTCCTCAGGGTTTAAGGCACTCTTTGTCTCATCTCAGTAGGTAAACACCTATACTATAGGCACATAGGTACCAGAAGCATCATCCTCTCTCTAGGGTTTGGTTCCTCTAATGGAAACCAAGATATCATCAGCCTCCAGGGATCAAGTATGAGACAACCACTATCATCCACTTAGGTCACATTATCCTCAACTCCCCACTGTTCCTCATATCTCAGAGTCTAACTTCCAACCTTTTTGCTTGGGTCCTGCTATCTCTCTTTCCAGTGCTAACCCTACAAACAACCTCACTATTAGGGGTCCTCTCTCCATGAACATGGATCAAGCTCACAAGCATACCTCTACCTAGGTGAAGCCTATGTTCAACTTATTTTTGCTCAAGATTATTCATGGTTATTTGTGCTTATCTCGTAAGCTATCCATCATACTCTGGGTGCATGTTATGCCCTACTCGCATAAGCCCATAGGGTTTCTATAGGTTCTTCTCTAACCTCATCAATGAAGGTGCTATCCTTCACTTCAACATGCACGACCATTTCCAAGGTGGGGTTGCCAAAGGTACTAGGTCATCCAACCTCACATGGCTCATAACGTCATGGGTATCTAAAAGCATGTCCACACACCTAGTTTATCATGACATCTAACTCATCATGTCATCTCTCTAACCACCACTTAAGGTTAGGGTTAGCATCATCCTCAAAGGATGTGCCAGGTCTCTACTTATGATGGAGGTCTTTACCTCCAAGACTAACTTTCTCCACTAATCCTCCTGACAAGGAGGTCTAGCCTCAGGTCTCTCCTGAGGGCATGACAACATATGTCATACGACCTAAGCATGTATCTATTCTTTAGTCTATGCTTAAACTATTAAGCTTATATCCATGACATCTCATTTGCATGCTTTTCATTAATTTGGTGGAGGATTCCTTAAACCTTATCAACCTTACCCATACCTCAAGAGGGTGAGGTAGAGAGAGAAAACCCTAATCATTAAGGTCCTTAACACCATTTGAGTTGAGAAGGGATGAACAAGATGAGAGAACCCTAAAGGTATCTTATTTTGAGTCAAATCCTGAGACATTGGCCAGGCAGTCACACTAATCCGCGAGTCCTTGTATTCTGACTAGCGATGCGGAGGAAAATCTTGCCAGCCCCCAGACGTGATCCTTTTCTAGATACCTATGACTTTTGGAAAATCCTCTAATAAATCCCTTGGGTTCTACATAGTTTGTAAAATTTAATAATTATTAAAGATTAAATAAGGAACCTATGCTCTGATACCAAATGTAACGACCCTGCCTCCCGGTAACCCCCAATTAAGGGAAACCAGAAGGTTGGAGTCATTATCCCAATTAACAGGATCAAAGGTTTGACAAATAATCAATAACCATTATCAAATTCTACCAACTATACTGAAATTTGATATAAAATAAAACTTTGCATACCTTTTTCAAAAACTTGGATATCTACTTCTGTCCACATTTGGAGTCTATTCTAACTAATACGCCTTTGTACTTTAATTCTTATTTAATTCCACATATGCCACTTTACTGTTTATTCTTTTCAATCTTGTACCTAAAACACCGACAAACAAAATGTCAATCAGCATATTAAAATATGCCGGTATGTGGGCACAACCAAAATTTTGAAAATATGGCTAACAATCTAATTATCACAGTCAAGTAATTAACAAGCCAATTTACGTTTTCAATGTGTCAATCTCCACCACTTTTGCCCTAACCCCAGAATACCCTCTCTAGGGTTTGACTTAAGGCCACCTTCTCAATCCCAAGCTTGGTGCCTGGGGTCACCTCTCATGGTGCCCATTAGTCATGCAACATAGACCACCTTCTCATTCCCGAGCTTGGTGTCTGGGGTCACCTCTCATGTTGCCCATTGGTCTTCCCTCCTGGGCTTGACCTTTTTGCATCATCCATCAGGGTGGCATGTAGGTGCGAGAATACACATTTATATTACAAGTGTGATAATTATAGTGACTTTATAATTTGTGAGAAAGAACATCCAACTGATAGGTTGCATTCAATGTGATTAATCATTCGGGGAACTCTTCGGGAAACTAATGCGATTAACCATAATTAACCACATACCTGTCAAGATGACTTGAATGTAGAAATAACTCAACCAATCAAGGAATCAAGCAAGCACACACAAGTTGATCCTGAAAAAGGAATCCAATTTTCCTATCATTAATCATGTAATCATGATCTATTAATCCTAGTTGTTTCCTAGGGTTATTAGTCCTTTCTAGGGTTTTGAGCATAATTAGGGTTCCACTTCATTTCTATTACTTTAAACCCTTATTTTATAAAATCACTTACAAACCCTAATTATTTCATCTTTCTTTCGCAAAAGATTCTAAGTTCATCTTTTAGCAATATGAAACCCTAATTATGGATCATCTATTCTTTTCTTTCCTTTTTCTCTTATTTAGGGTTTCTAAAGTTATTAACCACAATATTAGGTTTAAAACCCTAATTCTTGCAATTTCCTCTTCAAAATAGGTTAAGATCCATTTTTATCATTAAACAAGTTAATAATGCTCGAATTAACTTATTTTCAAGATTAACTTTATCCTTTATCATCAATTAGGGTTTCTAACCACAAATTAATACTTTTTCCATCAAAATTATACAATTTTGCAAAAAGATACTGATCTAGGCTTCCAAACCATTTTTAACTTATTCCTCTTATTTTTCTAATCAATTTTCATATATAAACATTTCTCATCTGAGTTTTCTAGCAAAAGATATGATTTTTATAATAAAAATCCTTTCTACTGATTTATTGGCTAATTCCAGAAAAATGAGGACCACTAGATCTGTGGTGCGCTGGTCCACTCAGGATCCAATGGCTCCAGATCCACACACCTATTTGTGTGATCAGAAGCAAGCGAAGGACAAAAATGTCCTTACCTGGGCTGAAGACCCAGAGGGGTAGTTTGGTAAAATACCATGAGGTCTTCTTCTTCCTCATGCCACAGCGCAGCGAGTCTTGCGGTCAACTCGATCATTGACTTCTCGATCTCGTCCTTCTTCAAGCGTGCCAAGGGGTCAAGGAGCTCTGCCTCCCTCCACCAAACTCGCTTATGTGTCCAATTGATCGCCACGAACATGTCGCGACTCCCTCGTACTCGCCGGACTCCGGCGAGGCTTGCCAAGGGTACGGGGATGCAGGTCAGGGTGGATCTTCAAATTGATCGCACAGAAACGCTCCTCTCATTCCTCCGTAGCGTTTCGGGTAGCAATTTGTCATGTTGATGCCCTCACACACCTTCCCCTATATATAGAGTAGAGACAGATGCACGAGAATTGGGAACTTCCCCAATAGGCGGCCAAACCTCGACAAAGTAGGGATGAACCTCTGTGGTTTCCTCTCCTTAGTCCAAAGGAATCATCAACCGGTTTGCACACATTGCGAGAAATCCCAGAGGGCAAAGTCCCAGTCATCATGGAACTGGTCCATGGGTAATCAACATTGGATCAAGATCCAACGGTTCCTATTTCATGCGATCATCCAAAATGAAAATCCTTTTTCTATTTTCAGAATAATTCCATTTTTGGGAGATAACTTGAGAAATTCATATATCCTAAACCATATCTCATTTTTATCTCAAATTTTAAGGGAAAGTTCATCTTGACATTATCCATCTATTTATGAAGTTTATGAAACAAATTCCAATGTATGAGAAGGCGTCCTTCCCTCCCAAGTTATCCTTCAATTAATCCATTTTTAATTAGTATTTATTTTTCCCTTTGCCATTATCTTGTTATTTTGGGTCCCTTGGACCTCAAAAAATCCTAAAGGCATGGATTCCCATATTGGGAAATACCTATTTGCCTTTATCTTTCATTTATGTCTATTTCACATATTATCCTTATCTTTTTTCATTTCTTCATTAAAATATCTCTTTTTGAGGATTTCTCTTTATCTCTCTTTTTATTTTCCTTATTGGAATTCCTTTTAACATTAGAAACCTCATGGATACGAAAATCCACCAAATATTACTCAATTATACCTCTTTCCACTTATTTCCCATATTATATCATTGTTTTTAATTTCTTTCTTAATAAAGAAATATTTAATTGATCTTTTCTTTTCTTGTTGCATTATCTTTGCAACTTTGGACTCCTTGGAACCCAAGAGGCACGAAATCCACCTTTGGATTATATTCTTTTGTCTTCTAGAGGTTTCTACATCTTTCTTTTCTCCATTTTCTCATTAATGGAGTTCCTTTTTGTCTTTTCCTTGTTATTGGGCCCAATAGCCAATAAAGCCCACAAAACAATCAAAAAGGCTATTGTAAAAAAACTCATTTATTCAAACAAATTATATCATTATTTTTTCCAATATCTTTAATATGAGAAATTACATTTCTCACCAAATGAACCCAAAAGTTGGGGTTGTAACAGCACTTCCTATCGGTCCACACTATGGCGTCCAACCAGGGTTTCACCATCAAGACCCATATCGGGCAACACCAAAACCAACCCATGTCGCCTAAGGCACCAAGAAGGGATATCTACCAAGCATCTCATCGGCCAAGGGAATAACGCCCACAAATGCCATCTAAGGCAAAGGTTCATATCGGTCAGAAGGGTCGAATACCACTTAGCATATCACCCAAGACTCATCCCTAGAAGAGGGATATCAGGCAGAACACATAAAAAGGGGGTATCGAGCAGAGTTCAAGGCCATGATGGGTTGGTCATCTTTAACCTCAAGGCTGCCACCAAGAAGCCCTAAAAGTTCAAGAGAGTTGGCTCATCTCTCAAGACAATTAAGTGCGAGAGGGGCATTGCACAACATCCATCACCTATCGGGAAACAAGGAGATCCATCACATCATATCGGCCAACCAACCAAAGCTCAACTAACCATTAGATTTGGAGACCCTAAGCTCACCTCTCAACAACTAAGTGAGAGAGGGGTTTTGCCCAAGGAACTCCACATCCATTGTCCGGCCAACCCAAAGCAACCCAAGATAACCATCTCCATAAAGTCTAGGTTACATCTAATGCAACCTTATAACCATTAACGCAATAAACATAGCTAAAAGATGACATGGTCGATCAAGATAGAACATATAGCATGCAACATGAAAAAGAAGTAGTATAGCTAGGGTTAGGAGTTATGTAACCCGCCTCAAGCTCTAAAGCTCCAAGCTCCTAGCTCCAAGCTCCAAGCTCTAAGCTCCAAGGCACCACCACAAGAGGAGAAGGAGAAAGGCACTCTCTAGGGTTCGGCCACTACTAGAGGAAGAAGGAGACTAGAGATATGTCGCCCACTAAGGAGAGAGTATCGTCCACCAAGCTCCACCAAGGGGAAGTGTATCAGCCACCAAGGAAGAAGGAAAGCAACTAAGGGAACTAAAGGAGCTGCTAGCAAGCAAGAAGGGTCGAATATATACGTAGGGGTGAAGAAGAAGAGCATGGCAAGGTGGCACCCGACCCTAGTACACTTGTCCTTGGGTCATGCCACATGCTAGCACCCTCAAAACCACATGTCCATGACCTGCCACCCACTAAGCAAAGAAACTGCCACTTGTCCCAAGATGGTGACACAAACGAGGCTAGGGTGGAGGGTGTGTGTCTCCCAAGATGGCAACCCTACACATCCACCAACACCCTTGGCCGATACACCTTCCTGGCTGATACACCATGGAATATACAAGGCACCAGGATCACCCTTGCCCGATACCAAGCCTCAACAAGGCACAATCAACCCTAATCACAACTTCAGGTGATTAGCAAGCAACTCAATACAAGGTTTAGGCAAAGCAAATAGGGTAAGCCCAAAACAAAGGTATGGGTCCTTATAGTCAGAGGCTTGGTGATCTTGTTGAAGTCATGAATAAGCCTTCTAAGAACCGACCATGTTCTAAGAATGCCCAAGCGTCTTTAACAGTGGTTAGAGGAGATAGCTTTTATATTACTTCAATCTATACTTTATCAACGTCAATGCCTCTAGAGATGACAAGATGCCCTAGAACAATGCCCTCCTTCACCATGAAGTGGCATTTTTTCCAATTCAACACTAGATGTGCTTCTTCACAATGCTCTAAAACCAGGAAAAGGTGGTGCAGACATGATTCAGAAGAATCACCTTAGACTGAGTAGTCGTTCATGAAGATTTTCATGAAAGTTTCAATAAGGTCAAAGAAGATGGCAAACATGAAAAGATGGAAAGTGGTTGGTGCATTGCATAATCCTAAGGGAATCCATCGAAAACATGCATGCCAAAGGGTTAGGTGAATGTCATCTTATCTTGATTGCTTGGGTGAATGGGAATCTATAGTAACCAGAGTAATCATCTAGGAAACAAAAGAACTCCTAGTGAGCAAGTCTCACCATGACTTGATCAATAAAAGGATGTGGGAAGTGGTCCTTTGTAGTTGCATTGTTGAGCTTGCGGTAATCTATGCACAAATTCCATTTAGAGACAGTATGTGTGGGAAGAAGCTTGTTATTTTTATTCAGAAAACCTATAGTGCCTCCCTTGTTAGGAACAACCTACACAAGTATCACCCAAGGTGAATCAAATATGGGATAGATGATCCCAAAAGTCAAAATCTTGATCACTTCCTTTTGCCCAACCTCCTTTAGAATCAAAATTGACTTGTTTTGAGGCTCGATGGAGGTCTTCTAGTTGTAAACCATGTTGATTTTTTGCATACAGATTGCTTGGCTCACACCTGTTAGGTCAGTCATTTTGTAACCTAGTGTCTTCTACCTTTTCTTTAGTTCAGTCAATAGCTTGTCTTCTTGGTCTACTATGATGTCTAAATTGATGATGACTGGGTTGACCTTGTTCTCATCTAGGAAAGCACATTTGAGCCCCTCAAGTAGTGGCTTCATCTTTGGTACAATAGGTTCTTTGTCTTCTTATTTGATAAGGGAGGAAGATTGAAGTTCTTCAAAATCCCTCAAGATCTTCCTTAGTAGAGTTTAAGAGGAGGAGAAATTTTTGTACATGTTCGTCATTCACTTCATGAGCATTTCCGTTGATGAGTACAATCTCTAGAGGGTCATTTGAAGTGGGTTCCTCCTATCCTAGTTGTGCCATTTTGTCAACACAATCAATTAAATAGCATTGTTCCTAAAAGGAGGTACCTTGAGACTTTCAAAGACTTTAAAGTTGATAGTGTTTATCCCAAGCCTTAATGTTAAGACTCCTACTTCAACATCAATGAGTGCATGAGTTGTTGCAAGGAAAGGACAGCTGAAGATGAGGGGGTAATGTTGGTATTCCTCAATGTCTATGATGATAAAGTCACATGGGCAATATGATTTGGGACCTACACGAACAAGGTTGTCTTCTACGATACCCATGGGGGTAGTCATAGAAGAGTCAGCAAGTTGAATCACAATGTCAGTAGGAAGGATGTTTGTTGTGAAGCTTGTTTATTTACACGAGCTATAGGGCATGATAGAAATCCTTTTCCCAAGATCATCTAGACCCTTTTGACATGTAGTGTCTCTGACAAAATAGGAGATGCCACAAGATCGAGGATCTTTTGATTTCTTTGGCATCTTGCTTAGAACAATGTCTAATTCTATTCATGATATCTTCACATTATCAACCTCCACTGTTAATTACTTGTGAATGAGGAGGGTCTTTAAGAACTTGGTCCATGAAGGAATTTCTATAAGAGAATCAAGGAAGGGGATGTCAACATGTAGCTTATTTATTACTTCCTTGAACTTCATGAATCTTGAGTCTAGTCGTGTCTGAGCTAGAAGACTCTAGTAGGAGACTCGAGGTTTGTAAATGGGCACCACAGGCATAGAAAGAGAGGTTGGTGTAGATTCTAGAGCCTTCTATAGATCGAGCATGTTGTCTGACATAGGATATTTGACCGCTGGTTTTACTGGGATGGTTGTGGGGATAGACATTTGAATAACTTCTTCATCTTCATCATCTTCAAGAATCAACCTTATATTTTTTATGATTAGATTTGGAGTTTGTGGTAGTACATGACCAGAGTGTGTGGTCACTACCTTTAGCTATTCTTCTTGGGGATTGTGGTTGCCTTCAGGTTGACTTGGAAATGAGCAAATTGGAGGACGAATTCCGGCAGCAATTTTTGCATGCTGAGCCTCCATAGATTTGTTGTAGGATTTTTGGGTAGTCAACATCTTCTTGATAGTATCCAAGCAACTTTGTTCATTGGGGGAAGGTATATTCTACTAACTATTTTACCCTAGGAGAAGTTGCCCTTACTGGCTATATTGTTGCTTCCCTTGATTGTAATTGTTTCCCTAGTTGACATTGTTGCGATAATGAATAGGGTTGTAGTTATTTTGGTTGTAGTTTTGATTTTTTTTTTAATCCAGGAGGACTCAAAACTTGGTTCTAGTTGGGTCCCTGTTGGAGCTGTTGGGCATTATCTTCTACATCTGGATTCCCATATTGGAAGTCGGGATGGTTTCTTGGCCTATTGGGGTTGTAGTACCCCTATCTTGGAATGATGTTGACCGCCTTAACTTCTTTAATGATTGGAGCATTGTCAAACTTAGGTCGGATCATGTTCATAGTGGCTTGATAGAGATGGTTACATTAAAGGATCATGTGGTCTGCACTACAGACTATGCAGACTTCTGGGGTTTCCTTAAGTTGAAAGGAGGATTGACCTCCTTTCCCACTATTCAGGACGTTATACTTGATATTGTCTTGCTTGAAGGCAAGCATCTTTATAGACGGCCTTCAGTTCGCATTTTTCTTCTCCCATTACCACCTTGAGAATGCCTCCTTTATAGTATGAGTCCCCAATTGGCTTGATTCTTGTCTCCCCTACTGAGACCTTCCAGGCATCGTGAAAGATATTCCTCATGAAGTCTCCATTAGAGGCAGCATCAAGGAACTTCTTGATATCATCATCAACTCCCCTATAGAAATGTTCAAGAAGTTGTGAAGGAGGGATGCAGTGGTGAGGGCATTTTTGTAGCAACTCCCTGAATCTCTCCCAGACTTTTAAGAGAGTTTTGGATGGATCTTGTTTGAAACCAATGATTTCCCCTCTGGTCTAATAAATGAGTGATAACATCCCATTTTATACACTTTTTGCACATGTTTATACCTCTCCTAACATACCTTTTATAGACTTTTTCCACTTGTTTTAGTACTTTGTGCAAAAAATCTTATTCGCACACCTCTTCCACCTTTGTAGGGTCATATCAAGCCACGGCCGCAGTTAGCACCTCGACCGCAGCACATCGGCCACTAGGGGGCCCACCCACCGCAGTCGATGTTCTCTTAATCACACCAATTCTTCACGACTACGGTGCCTCATGCCCCTTTGATTGTGGCCTACAATCCACACACCTCGACTCTGATCAGGCCTCGACTAAGGTTTGTACCGTGACCGCGGCCATACACCCCAGCCTCAACTGAGATCTAACCTCAATCAACCTCAATGGTAGCCTCGACGGAGGTGTTGCTTCGACCGTGCTCAGATGGTTAAGTCGTTGGGAAGAACCTATAAATAGGCCTCCCACCTCAACTTGTCACATCATCAAATCATCAAGAACCATGAAGTACTGCCAAATTCCATAGCCACTCTCATCCATCCGACCAGTCTTGGATCTCCGAAGGTGGAAGCTGAGGAGATAGAAGACTGACAACCCCTCTTCCTCAAAAGAAGGAGAAGCCTCCACATCATCCATTCCAGATCTAGATTCGAAGGACTATATTCGTGTATCACCATCTTCTCTCTCATCTAGATTTATCATCTCTGTTAAGTTGTACCCCCTTCCCTCTTCTTGGTTGTAATGTATCGATAATTTTGTAATGTCGTTATGTTGCCTTTAACATGTGTGCCTAAACATTTAACTCGGGTTGGGAGTAGCCACTAAGACTCTCCCAACATGTATATTTTTTCTTCCCTTTGAATACATATATGCTCATATCAAGATTATCTCCACACACTTGCTCTTAATGCTTCACTTGTATGCTTAGCTTCCATCTTGTGATGTTTGATCGTTGGTACCTAGAAAGAGCAGTATCTTCTTTATCTAGTGTTGTTGAGTAGTATGAATGCATGAGAATGTTGGATTGTTGAAGATTTTGTCCATATGGTTTGTTTTGTGGTTGTAAGGTGGTTATCTCGAGAGGGAGGCCACCTTAGATCCTAGATCTATCCTTATTTCAAGAGAGGAGGGAATATACATTTTTATAACTGCTTGTAATCTTGATAGGAGTATATGAAGGGAAGTGAGTTTTGCATGTTAGTGAGAGATCTTAGTAGGTGAAACCCCATCCGAGTTTCCTTCCATATCTTTATTTCTTACCGTTCATACTTGTTATTTTCTTTCCTTTAACTTTCTTTGTTTTGGCTTGAGCACGATCATTCCTTAAGGAACAACCTTTTAAACCCATCTAATTGTCCAGAGTGTATGAATGTGAGACCATGTGTACTTAACACCTACCGACCTTGTCCCTATAGTTTGACCCTGATTACTACGTCAGACCTTTTATAATAGTTGTGGGGGCTTGAGTGTCGGGTTATAATCTTAAGAGTCTGACTACTCTGGATCTGCTCCATTTTGGATGCATGATTTAGGCTGGTTAACTTTTTGGCACCAATTTTGGGTACAAGGAAAAATGGCACTGTTAAGAACTTGAGTCCACTCACTATACTCCCGTATCTCAAGCTTAGTGATAACTTTAATTGCACAGAAACCATAAATCTACTACCCTAGGATTACATAGAATAGTTCATTTTAACATGTCCAGATTCCTAACTCGACTGTGTGGTCTATTTAGGGAACCCGAAGGGAAGTAGATCTATTCGATTTTTCACCTTAAACATCATGTCACCATGCCAGTGTGTGTGGATGGCACTCTTATTGGGGATGATCAGAATGTAAGAGTTCAACATGACCGCCCACTGCATGAGACAAATGAAGATTGAGATTGGTGTCACTCAGACGGTCGTCAACATGAGAAAGGACATCGTGAGGAAGAACGATGCTACCATAACCGTAGAAGGCACCATCGTAGTCATCGTGAAGATAAATGTGAGTGTGATGATCAGAATAGAAAAAGTGAAGATGATGAAGAATGAAAAACTCTTAGAGAGTTGGCCGCAACTAGAGCCAATGAATCCAGATGCCCAATTGTCATTCTACACTTCAATGTAGTGATCTTTGAATTGAAACTAGCTATAATCATAATGATCCAAAACAAACCTTTCTGTGGGAATTCAAGCAGCGAAAATCTATACCATCACCTTGATGCCTTCAAAAATATCTACGATACCATTAAGATGAGGGGAGTTCCTCAAGGAGTGATATATTGTAAGGGGTTCAATTTCTCCCTTGAAGATAAGGCTCTGTCCTGGTACCTCAACCTACCCCACCAGTCCATAGATGGATGGAGACCCCTTGTAGATGCCTTTGTTACTAAATTTTATCCTACTGAGAGAACTATTTGTAATATGCAAAAGATCACTTCTTTCGCACAAAAACTAGGAGAAAACCTTCACAAGGCATGGGCACACTTTCAAGAGTACCAGAGAGATTTCCCTCACCATAAATACCGTAAGGGGTTCCTAGTGACCACCTTTTACAATGGGTTGACTCCCACTGAGAGAACTTTGTTGAACACGGCTGCAGACAGTGACTTTCTTGGAAAAAAGATGAGAAGAACTATGAAGATAATTGACAACATAGCTGCACTGCAAGAGGGCACGGACTATGACAGAAATGATACAGTATTGAGAAAGAAAGTAGGATTTGAAGGACCATCAATCAAAGCCAAAGCCTTAGAGACTATTACAGCCCAAATTCAGAAAATCACCACTGATGTCAAACGGTTAAAAGATATTGGGGCCAAAGGCAAGAAACACAAAGAGAAAGCCATAAAATGTGTTACCTGTGGAGAAGGAGGATATGGAATTGACAACTGTATCTATACCTGGCCAGAGGAGAGCGAGGAAAGTGAAAGTGAAGAAGAAACTGAGAATGTCTCCTATGTTAATTTCAAACAACAACACAATCTTGGGTTTGACTATGGCAACAAAGAAGATTTGGAGAATGTGCATCAACTAAGCAGATCATCTAAACCTCCTCCAGGATTCGAGAAGAAAGGAGGGCCAACTCAATACACTAAGACTACTAATTACTAGACAAACAAGAACAACTATCAAGGTCAGAATAAAAATCTAAGTCAATAAGGGCAAGGACAAGGCCCAGGGTCGAACCAAGCCAAGGAAAACAACCAAAATGACATGATTTCTCAACTATTCAACTTTGTAAAAAGGCAAGCTTCAATGAATGATCAACTCCCTCAAAGTGATATCATAAATTCAAGAGTGCTAACTTCAATGCAAACTCAAATGGAAAACATGCAAACTCACCAAAGGCAGATTGATCAGCAGCTTGCACAACTAGTTGAACTCATGAAAAACCCTTCAGGAAAGATCCCATCAAATACTGAGACTGCAAAAATGGTCACTCTCTGATCTAGGAAAATTTTGGAAAATGATAATGCTAACAACACCAAAGAAGGAGGAAGCCATATTAATCAACAATCTGAGAATGAGAAGGCAATAGAAGAATCAAAAGGGAAAGAACAAGCTATAAGTGGCAAAGAATAAGGGAAACACAAAAAGAAGAAGGAAGAAGAGGAAAAGAACTTGGATCCTATAAGAAAAGTCCTTTTGAAGAAAAATATCTATGCCCCAAGAGTTCCTTTCCACTACAAACTGATAAAAGCACACTTGAAGAAGAGGTATGAAAAGTTTATGGAAGTTGTAAAGAAGATACACTTGGATGTGCCCTTTCTCGATGCAATAGAAGAAATGTTGACCTATGAAAAATTATTTAAAGACATGATCATGAAGAGATGGAGAGGAGACCACATTGAAAGTGTCCAATTGGCAAAAATGTCAAGTGCCTTTGTTCAAGCTGAGTTGCCAACCAAGAAGAAGGACCCTACCTTTCTGTGTCAGAGACAATGTGGAGAGAAAGGGGTTAGCCGACTTGGGAGAAAACCTTAGTCTAATGCCCTTGACTATATAACAAAGGCTTGGGCTAATAGATATGGTGAAGATGGGGATGAGAATCGAGTTGGCTGATCACACCTTTATAAGACCTATAGGAATAGTTGAATATGTTCTGTAATGGGTCAGACAATTTTTCATACCGTGTGATATAGTAGTGATAGACACAGTTGAGGATTCTAAATGCCCAGGTATATTTTGGAGGGCTTTCCTCACAATAGGGAGAGCCTTAATAGATGTAGTAGAAAGAATCAACACCTTGCGAGTGGGGAATGATCACCTTGATTTCTGGGTACAAGATGCCATGAGGGGGCCTTCTCTATCTGAGTCATTCTACTTCATGGATAGCTACAATCAATATTGTGAAGAGGTACAAGAGGACAAGGCAATTTTTTATCCCCTCATGCGAGCCTTAAATAGTTAGGACCCTATAATGGAGGGCCAAGAGGTTGTAGAAATTTTGGACTACCTAAACCTACCCAAAGAGGAATTTAGCGACGATCAAGAGACAATCAAGTCAGTATAGTATGCTTCTCTAGAGCAAACCACTGAGGAGAAGGAAGCATCAAAGTGAAATCTAGAATTGAAACCTCTTCTAGAGGGGCTAAAATATGAATTTCTAGACAAAGAAGAGAGGAATCCAGTGATCGTTAATGCCAACTTAACAAAAGACCAGTTGGAGAAGTTGCTAAATGAGCTCAGGCTACATAGAAAGGCTATAGGGTATTCTATTGAAGACATTAGAGGCCTTAACCCGGCCCTATGCATGCATAGAATTTATCTCAAAGAGACAGCTAAGCCTCTAGCTCAACCATAGAGAAAGCTAAACCAAATGCTAAAAGAAGTCATAAAGAAGGAATTTATAAAGCTGCGAGATGTTGGGATCATCTACCTGATAAGTGACAGCAATTGAGTTAGCCCCATCCATGTGGTGCCCAAGAAGGGCGGAATGATGGTTATACAAGGGGAAGACGGAGATGAAGTAGCAATGAGGACAGTGATAGGTTGGCGTATGTGCATCGACTATCGCAATCTAAATATAGCCACCAAGAAGGATCACTTCCCTTTGCAATTTATAGACCAAGTCCTAGAGAGGTTGGCTCACCATGACTACTTTTGTTTTTTTATGGATATTCAAGATTTGTCAAGTACCAATTCATCCCGATGATCAAGAAAATACACACTTATGTCTTCAGAAGGATGTCCTTCGATTTGTGTAACACACCAACGACCTTTCAGCATTGTATGATATCTATGTTTTTAGATTTTCTGGAAGACATAGTAGAAGTCTTCATGGATGACTTCTCTGTATATGGAACATATTTTGAATCCTACCTAAGAAATCTATCTTTAATGCTACAGTGATGTGAAGTGAAGCACCTTGTCCTAAATTGGGAGAAACACCACTTCATGGTTCAGGATGGTATCGTGCTAGGCCATAAGGTTTCCAAGAAAGGAATTGAAGTAGATTTAAGTAAGATTGAAGCCATATCCAAACTCCCGCCACCAAAGTCAGTCACAGGAGTACGAAGTTTCTTGGGACATGCAGAATATTATAGAAGATTCACAAAAGATTTCTCTAAGATCGCCAAACTATTATCAAATCTACTGATTTAATATGCTGAGTTTGAGTTCACTGGTGAATGTCTAGATGCCTTCAATACCCTCAAAAGAGCATTAACGATAGCACGTACACTACAAGTACCATATTGGGAGCTACCTTTCAAGATCATGTGTGATGTCAGTGATTATTCCATCAGGGTGGTCCTTGGGCAAAAGAAAGATAAGAAACAGCATTTGATATGCTATGCAAGTAGAACCTTGGATGAAGCCCAAGTGAACTACACTACAACTGAAAAAGAAATGTTAGCTATCGTGTTTTTTTTGACAAGCTCAGATCGTACTTGGTAGGGGTCAAAGGTGAAAGTGTACACAGATCACGGGGCGATAAAATACCTAATGCAGAAAAAGGACACAAAGCCAAGACTTTTGCGATGGGCCTTGTTACTGCAAGAATTCGACCACGAGATCATTGACAAAAAGGGAAAAGAAAATGTGGTCGCAGACCACCTATTGAGAATAATTTTTGATGAAGAAAACCATTTGCCAGTGACTGAAAAATATGCTGACAAAGATCTTTTGATGGCTCAATCAGAAGAGCAGTGCCTGCCTTGGTTCACAAATATTTGTAATAATTTAGAATGTGGACAACTTCCACCAGAGATAATGTATAATCAGAAGAAGAAGTTATTCTCTGAGCTGAAAAGTTACTATTGGGATGACTTGCTGCTATTCAAGAGGCGCTCTGACAACCTATATCGTTGATGCATACAAGAAGAAGAGGTACCTTTAATCCTCAAGGAATGACATGCCTCACCTTATGGGGGACACCATGGAGGATAAAGGATGGCTGCAAAGGTTCTGCAATCAGGATTTTACTGGTCAACGCTCTTCAAGGATGTTGTGTCATTTGTCAAAACATGTAAGGAATGTCAGCTTACAGGAAACATAAGCAGAAGGAATGCAATGCCAATGGAAGATTGGGTGGAAGTCGAAATCTTTGATGTATGAGGAATCGATTACATGGGACCTTTTTTTGTCATCAAAAGGGAACCAGTACATACTTGTTTCCATCGATTATGTTTCCAAATGGGTTGAGGTTGTTGCTACTCAAACATGCAACTCCAAGGTAGTCATTAAGCTTTTCTAGAAAACTATCTTCCCACGCTTCAGAGTACCATACACTATTATAAGCGACGGAGGGTTGCATTTTGGTGAAAAGTAGTTTGAAGCTCTGTTAAGAAAGTATGGAGTGAAACGTAAGGTTGCAATGCCATATCACCCCCAAACGATGGAGCAGGTCGAAGTTTCAAATAGGCAGATTAAACAGATACTAGAAAAAACTGTCAGTCGTACAAGGAAGGATTGGTCCATGAAACTTGACGATGCACTTTGGGCTTACCACACTACATATAAGACACCTATAGGTACGACACCCTACATGTTAATTCATGGGAAGTCATGTCATCTACTGGTTGAACTCGAACACAAAGCCATGTGAGCTATCAAGTTTTTAAACATGGACCTCGATAAGGCTGGTCAGAAAAGATTCCTTCAACTCCAAGAGCTCGAAGAGTTGAGATTACACGCTTATGAGAATGCAAAGATTTATAAGTAGAGAACAAAGGTCTGGCATGACGCCCATCTGAAGAACAAAGATGTTCCTGAAGGAGACAAGGTCCTTTTATTCAACTCAAGTATTAGGTTATTTCATGGGAAGCTGAGAATAAGGTGGTCATGTCCTTTTTCTATAGTGAAATCATACCCATCAGGGATGATGGAGATAGAAAGAGACAAGATAGGAACCTTCAAAGTGAATGGATAGAGAGTGAAAAGATATTATGAAGACGAAGCTTTTATAAGAAGGATAAAACTCAATTTCGGGGAAAATAGCCCAGTAACAAGTGGAATGAATGAGGAAGTAATAGCACCTGCTGAAGGAGAATGAAGATATATGATAGAGAAAGTCAAGCTAAAGACTTTGAACATGTGCTTCTTGGAGGCATCCTAAGTTTTTGTTGCTTTCCTTAATTCATGTTTTCCTTATCTAGTACTTTAGCATTACAAGCTATGTACCTCTTGTTTTCCAATATTTCATATTTCCACATCTAGTAGGAGTGTAAATATATTATGGACTTTAATCTATCTCTACCAAAGAGACTTTCTTGGGAAGTACAAATTTTTTCTTTAAATGGTTTTTTTGTTAATTTGGTTTGGAAGGACCGGGGTCACGGTCTGGACCATGGTCGCAGCATGAGCCATGGTCGAGGGGTGTGCCGTAGTTGCGGTACTCGATCTTTGCATGCTAGGTCGCGGTCGTGGCGTATATAAAAATGAACATGGTCGCAATCACCGCGATCCTCCCGCCACGGTCACGGTGATCCAAGGGTATATATAGGTAAACCCTTTGGTATTAGGGTTCTTCTTTCACACAATCTCTTTGAGATTCCCGAACAATCAAACAATACTCCTTGACGTTGGTGTGTGAGACAACAAACAAGTTTGATTCAGACCTTCACTGACAGAGTCACGCTCCCACCACAACAACGCCCCTATAGCCTCTACCTTCACCGTCGATTAGAGCCGTTTAACCTAACCGAGGTACTCGTTAGGCACTTTCTCGACCCCTGTCATTACAACTCCCCAATTTTCTTAAGCTTCATCATCTTTTTTGTGCATTTAACAGCATGTCAATTTGGGTAACACTCCGGCGGCCACCATGGCTCTGCCTTATCTAGTTCGATGATCCTCGCTGGCATTTTTCCTTGTACACAATTCATCCAATGTTGTTTAACCTAGAATAGGTCTTGGGGTTGTGATTTGACTCGTGGGACCCCGCCACTTTAGCCTTGGTTGATGGACCCTTGAACAGGGACTTAGAACACAATCACCATTTCTTCAATCATGCAGGTACTCCTCCACCGTGATCGTAGCACCATATCCTTAGTCACGGTCACGGTGCTCCTTAGGTGTGAAGGTCGGTCGAGTGACGACCGCAGTCACGGTTTTTCTTGGTCATCGTCGCGGCACCTCTTGTTTGCTTATAACTCACCACAGTCATGGTTCATCCATGCCACAATCAGGGCATACCATTTATATGGCTTGATACCCAAGCTCAGTGATGGTGAAGTTGCGGCACTGTGAGCGTTGAACGATATATATATATATATATATATATATATATATATATATATATATATATATATATATATACATATATATATACACATATACATATATATGATAATAAAATGAAATAAATGATGATGAATTAAAGGCTGATATAATTGTGCTAACAACAAAATTAATGTTGAAACTTTCATAATGTCAACCTCAACTAAAGACGTGTTGATGAAGAAGGAAACCTCATTGAAAGGGGTAGAGGAAATCCTAGAAAAGATAACAAATATGTTGAATGATAACTCAAACCTCTCCCAAATAGAAAGACTCCAGTTGCAGTTGATGAAAAAGAAGTACTACTACATTTTGGCCCACAAAATGCCAAAATAGTCAGAGGAGTCCCCAAACACATCCCAAATGGACACTTCTGAATACCAGCCTCCCAAAACTGAGCTAAGGAAAGCTGAAACGAGGGAAGCGAAGAGCAGTAAAAAGAGGAAAGTGACAGTTGTAGAAAAGTTAAAAGGGTAGGAGAAAGAAGCAGCCCCTGAAGAGGTGGAAGAGATAAAGGAGATGGCACTCAACCAACAAATGCCAACATTCGTGCCAAGAGATCCTACGCACCAGTCGGAGTTTGATTGGATATTGCAGACTAAGGGGTTAAATCCTACAAGGTACTTGGACGTCGAGGACTTCAAGAAGATGGGAGTCTATGGCAGGGTAATTAGCTTCCTAGCAGGTGAAACTATGTGCACCCTATGCACCTTATAAGCCCCCTCCCTAACACAACTGATGGCAGATTTCATGTCGTCATTGGAGAAGTTCCCAGTCAGCGATGGTGGATGCAAGAAGGGAGGCGGCAACTTCAAACTGGAGGTCAGACTAGGAGAAAAGTTTCACATGATCACGGAGGCCATGCTTAACACAATTTTCACCAGAACAACTAAGGAAGCAGGCCTACTCCATCGTGCCTAGAGAAAAGGACACCATCGGGTACAACATCCACAGTATGTGGGAGAAGCTAATTGGAGAGCAAGAATACAATTCAAAGAACTCAAAGGCGACTCTCATCACCTCGTGCTTTATCAGGGTGGTGCAGAAGATAACTGCCAACACTATCTTCACAAGGTCAGAAACCGGCGGTGTAACAAAAGGCAACATGTTCATAATATGGTCAATGTTGAATAAGAAGCCGGTGAATATAGGAAGAATCCTTATCAAAAGGCTATCAGTGGCAGTAGGAGGGGAGTTGAAATAGACAAAGGAGTTATGCATGGGAGGTCATATTACAAAGATAGCATATCATTTCATGGATGTAGACCTATTGATGAAATACAAGAAAACAAATGGACATACAAAGATCGATATAAAGTCCCTAATCAATATGGGGATCTTGGCACAGAAAGGAAATCAACTCTTCTACAAACAAAGTTGCTCCAAGACACTCCTTCCCCTCCCAGAAATGGCATATTATGATGCCTAAAATCTACGGCCCACTCAAGAAGATGTCGATAAGATGTACTCAGGGGTCATCCGCATACCGCAGACTTGTCATATGTAGCTGGTGATAAAGGTGAAAAAGCTAAATCTCCATAAATAGAGATAAGGAAGCCAAAGGAAAGGAAGAAGATGGAAATAAGAAATAAAAAGAAAAATACATCAGAGAAGACCATCACCTTGAACCCGCCATCACTGTAAATTCCAACCAAACGACAACGAGTGAAGGGCACCAGCCTGAAATTGAAATCATAGAAGGAGGCGACCATGCATGACTTGAAGCTACAACAACAGAATAGCATGTTGAGGTCGAGTAAGAAAACAACCAAGCATGCAAGGACCCCGAAGTTGTACATGATCCTGTGATCCCAGACATGATCCTATAAGTGTCAGGACAACCAGAGGCGAGCACCCCCAGCCCAGCTATGTTGGCTCTGTAATCAAAGGAGCCCAGAGCATCAACAACACCTATGGAGAACAAACAACAGTGCCCACACACGTTCAGTGATGTACTGGGAAATAAGTTTGATGTCATGTGGAAACACATGCATCAAACTTCAGAATGAAATTTTAATATTACCTCTAGCCTATGTACACTAACTACCTAGATACAAACTTTAAAATGAGAGAACTGAGGTTCTTCCCCAGTTCATGTAAGGGGTAATGAATGCCCAGAACGTGCTGATGGGGGCCCTAAAGACTCTTATCGAGGAGATGGAGGACCTCAAGAAGGAGCGAGACGCCATGAGAGTAGACAAAGAGCTCATGCAGAAGGGGTACAAGGAAGTGTTGGAAAACCTCAAAAAGGAGTGTCAACGCCTAGATGAAGAACATCGATAGTTAGATGTTGAATTCCAAGAATTAGACAGTTGGCGACAGAGAAAGAAGAACAAGAATCTAACAAACCCTTCAACATCACATGCTTCCTCAAGCCCTTCAAGCCTCGACAAAGATGATGATGGTGTGGGGGGGGGACTGATGCTGGAGCAACATTGAAAGATGAAAGCACCAATGTGAAGAATTCTCCGACGGCTAAACCACAGGCAAGGGAAGCACCACCACAGTCGAACACTCATCAAGACAACAAAGCAATGAAAACAAATATGTTGTTAAGGGCTTTCGATTTAAATAGTAGCCCAAAAGAAGATAAGGCTGCCCTAGAGGATCCAAGCAGGTCGTCATTGCCAGAGCAGAGAGCATTACGACAGAAGATCTCACGTCATGAGAAATAAGAGATCTCAATGAATTCTTAGATGACCTGACATTTGGGATGGATATCTGCAATGACTTCCTAAAGGACCTGGACCAGTATGGACAAGATGATCCTTTCTATGATAGAAAAATAGTCATGACGTTAGCCGCACTCAATGTTGTAGAACTAGAGAAACCTTCAGAAGTGAGTCATCCAACAAAATACATAACTATAGAGATATCCACGAAGGATGAAGGTAGGGAAACAACCCAAACACTGACTGAAACTAGGGTTCATCCCCATACCATAGACACACTTCCCATATAAACACAGGCAGTAGAAGACGGCACCTCAGAAGATGAGGAAGGTGGGCTCACCTCTTTCTTCATGAATGAGCCAGTCAGAAAGCGAAGAACACCAGATAATGAAGTAGAATTAGGTGTGGCTCCTCCTCTTCCCTACAAAATGGCGGGTATGGACATGACCACATTATCAAGGATAACATATATAGATGTACATACCCTAGCAGACATACTTGATGACAACCTGCCTGGAACTAAAGTTGTCTATCACAACAAGGGTAGGTCTCTTAATAGAGATCACTTTAGAAATATTTTCCTGAAACGAGCATGCATACATAAGAAGATATTCAAAGTATTGTATGCCACTCTATTGAAGAGTTCTTACATCCTGATAAAGTACAACCAGTGTTCAACAGCACCACACATCTATCAGGCCTACTATTCAATGACAATAACAAAGTTGTTGATGTGATAGAGCTACAACGTGCAGTGAATGGGGAAGAAACAAAATGTGTGGTCTTACCCATAAGGACTATAAAGCATTGGGCATTGATTATCATCAACCTATACAAGAGACAGACAATAGTGTTCAACTATTATGCAGCTAAACTAGACAGCACCTCCTTGAACTACAAAAATAAGGAAGCAAGGGATATCCTAAAGGTGCTACTACGTATGCAATGAGTTGTACAATTGGCAGACAAAAGACATAAGGCGATGTGGAAGTGATTCTCCATCTGCAAAAAGATCCCCCAAGAAAAGGTTGGAATAGGGGACTGCGTCTTTATAGTGCTACGTATGATGGAAGCCATAAATAAGGGAGTCTTATTGGAAGACCTCTGCATGGGTTACGTGGTATCTATGCAATGGAGGTTATCTACAATCGCCGCTTCTTCAACAACCTGGTGATGCCTTCAAACGTAGTATCGTGGTGGCTTCACTAAGAAATTCCTCTCCCAGAAAAGAAAACATGGAGAGAGGAACTTAAAACCCTATGGATCGATCCTACAGAACCTTTTAGAGTGGCAGCTTGGAAGGAAGGTTGCGTAGATGACACACCTGACAGAGTGGAAAGAATACCAAAACACAAGCCCGAGCAGCCTCTAGTGGCAGAAGAGAAGGATGAACAACCTCTAGTCGGCCAGCCAGAAGAAGGAGAGATAGAGGAAGATGATCTGCCTGGTAGTAAACTAGATGGCCCAGCTGGGGAAATAGTGCCAACCTTCAAAGATTTCGACATGTAGAGCTACGTGAGCCTACCCTTAGAATCCATAAATATAATAATGAAATCTTTGAAGGAAGACGACATGTCGGCAGAGGTGATCTTTGAAAGGGATGGCATTTGCGTGCTGAAGGGAGACCTCTGAGATACATTGAAAATAGGAGGGTACCTCTATGTCAACACCATGTCAGCTTACCAAGCTCTACTAAACAACAACATGCCAAACATACGCATGGCCTATTTCCTTTTGGTGGATGACATCCTAAAAGATAAAAGGTTAGGGGAAAAGGAACGCCTACAACAATGCCTTGTGACATCTCTCCCAAACTACATCTTCCTGCCTATCCTTCATGACAGTCATTGGACTTTGCTAGTAGTCAGTGTCATTATAAGAACTGTGGTACTATACAATAGCTCAGACATATCATTCACACTGAACAAAAGAACAAACATGAATACTGCAAAGACACCTACAGAAGAAAAGGCAGTCACATGCATTAAGGTGATTGTAGGGATGTTGAAAAGTGATGAAAAAGGGTACAAGCATAAAGAAGGCAAAGACTTCAAGAAGACATAGTTCTATCATAGAAGCCCTCAGCAGGTGCATCAAATGACTGTGACTTCTATTGTCTATCCTAGATGATGGCCCTAGCTACGATGAACAAAAAGGTGGTGGGTATGCAGTATGAGCAATACCACCCACTACATGAAGTGTTTGCCAGCATGCTCCTTGAGTCAAAGTGGGCCACCAAGAACAATTAGCAGAAATAAAGCAAGCATGTTTATACATCTAACCCTAATTTTGACACCCCTATTCAGGGTGAATGATAAATTTGGGGGAGGAGTCATAAACGGGCGAAAAGAGGTCAATTCCATCCCAAATTTTCAAAAATTCAAAAAAAAAAATTACTTGTACATATTCTAGTTCCCACCAAACTGATTTTGTGAAAAGTTTATGCTTTAAGAAAATTTTGTTATGAGACAGCTTTGTGTAGTTACCCTTGAATTTTTCTGTTCCCTTACTAAATGTTGTAGTTCTACTGTTTCTAGAGAGGAATATATGAGCAACTAATGCATATAACAGTAAGACGAGAAGCATAACAATACAGTTTTATCTCATTCTTACAATAAGACGTTGTGTGTAACAATCCTAATCTCATGAAACCCTTAGAAACTGGAGGACTTCCCCGAGCCAAACCACCCAAACCTGACGATTCCAGTCAAAAAATCCTCACCTCCCTCGAGAAGGAAACAACTACCTCTTTCGAGTTTGATTATCCCTGCTTTGGGATGAAAAGAGGCTTCTCCGCCCACAAGACCGCATAAAAACCCACTCATCCAAACCTGAGAGGAGATATGAAAAGCCAAAAAGAAAAGAATATATATATAATGAGAGTGGTGCCCAAAAGATGTCGAAGGGTTCCACATGGCTGGCGTATTACTGCACTCACGAATGAATATATGGCGTGCCCATAAGTGGAACCTTGAAGCCAAATCCATCCACCTACTATCCTGAACGACCCTCACACAACCACCTGACTTAACGTCAGAAGCCCCTGAGGGTAACACTGTCCTTACGGTAGTTCGTGGGTGAGGGAAATTTAGGAGAAGAGGAAAACACTTAAAGTCTGAATCCCACCCAAACACACCAGCATAGGGCCAACTAAAAATAAAGGAAGCATGTGAAAGCTACCCCTCAAGGAGATGTTGTACCAGTATGGCTAGCAACCTAACGTAGGAAGGGGTGAGTCATTGAGACGGAGAGACCTTTTACTATCACAAGGCAGTGGCAAGAATTCAAAGTTGTGCAACTCTAGTTATGAAGGGGGAGGAATGAGATTTTAAGATTGAATGAACATACCATAAGAGTTTTGCTGTAAGAATGAGATAACCCAACAATGTTAAGTTTTACAAAAAAACAATTGTCACAATTTTCTCTTCTCTCTATGATTTCTAGGCTTGATTCTAAGTTTGGGGGAGTTGATAGAATCCCATTTTATACACTTTTTTCACATGTTTTATACCTCTCCTAACATACCTTTTATAGACTTTTTCTACTTGTTTTAGTACTTTATGCCAAAAATCATATTCGTACACCTCTTCCACCTTTGCAGGGTCATATCAAGCCACGACAACGGTTAGCACCTCAACCATGGCACATCGACCACTAGGGGGCCTCCCATCGCAGTCCATGCTCTCTTAATCACACCAACTCTTCACAACCACGATGCCTCATGCCCCTTTGATCGCTGCCTACAATCTGCACACCTCAACTCCGATCGGGCCTTGACTGAGGTTTGTACCGCGACCGTGAACATACACCCCAGCCTCAATCGAGATCTAACCTTGATCGACCTCGATGGTAGCCTCGAACGAGGTGTTGCCTCAACCATGCTCATGTGGTTAATTTGGTGGGCTGCACCGATACATAGGCCACCTACCTCGACTTGTCACATCATTAGATCATCAAGGACCATGAAGTGCTGCCAAATTCCATATCCACTCTCATCCATCCGATCAGTCTTGGATCTCTGAAGGTGGAAGCTGAGGAGAGAGAAGAATAACGGCCACTCTTCCACAAAAGAAGGAGAAGCCTCTGCATCATCCATTTGGGATCTAGATTCAAAGGAGTATATTGGTGTATCACCATCTTCTCTCTCATCTAGATCTATCATCTTTGTTACGTAGTACCCCCTTCCCTCTTTGTGGTTGTGATGTATCTATCATTTTGTAACGTCGTTATGTTGCACGTTAACATGTGTGGCTAAACACTTAACTCGGGTTGGGAGTAGCCACTAAGGCTCTCCCAACATGTATATTCTTACTTCCCTTTGAATACATATATGCTCATATCAAGATTATCTCCATACGCTTGTTCTTAATGCTTCACATCTATGATTAGCTACCATCTTGTGATGTTTGATCGTTGATACCTCAAAAGAGTAGTATCTTCTTTATCTAGTGTTGTGGAGTAGTATGAATGAATGAGAATGTTGGATTTCTAAAGCTTTTGGCCATATGGTTTTTTTGTGGTTGTAAGGTCGTTATCTCGAGAGGGAGGCCACCTTAGATCCTAGATCTATCCTTATCTCGAGAGAGGAGGGAATAGACATTTTTATGATTATTTCTGATCTTTATAGGGGTATACAAAGGGAAGTGAGTTTTGCATGTTGGTGAGATACCTTCGTAGGTGAAACCCGATCTGAGTTTCCTTCGATATCTTTGTTTCTTACCGTTCGTACTCATTTTTCTCTTGTTGTTATTTTCTTTCCTTTAACTTTCTTTTTTTTTGCTTAAGCACCATCGTTCCTCAAGGAACAACCTTTTAAAACGATATGTTTGTCTGGAGTGTATGAGTGTGAGACCCTACGTACTTAACACATGTCGACCTTGTCCCTGTGGTTCGACCCCAATTACTACGTCAGACCCCGTATAATAGTTGTGGGGCCTTGAGTGTTAGGTTATAATCTTAAGAGTCCGACTACTTTAGATCTACCCCATTTTGGACGCACGATTTAGGCCGGTCAGTGAGTGAGGATGGAAAGAAATTCTCAAGAATCTGAATCTAAAGTTGTTCCCAAGTTCTGATGCTACAATCATCTAGGGAATTGTACTACACCCTGGTCTTGTCGTTGAGGGAGTAATACAACTCTCTCACATTTATCGCCTCTTCTGGCATGCCAGCTTGCTTACTCAGTCCAAATAGGTCTATGAACTTCTATAAACGATCATGAGGGTCCTCACCAATGCATCTTGCAAAGCTGTTGTTTTACATCACCATTACCCAATTTGTCTTTATTTTAACGTTTTGATCTTGGATAGTAAGTTGGGCAATGTGGTAGTGTACATCTACAGCCTTTGGGATAGAGAACTCTCCTAGTTCTTTCTATTGATCTACTTCTATGACTGCTTGTTGCTCTTCTTGAACTGTGGCTATGGCTTTGGCTACGAGCCTCTCTCATTGTGCATCCTAGGTTGCTTGCACCCAGTAGTTGACCTCCTCGTCATTCATCCTGGCTCTTTGTTCATGAAGGAGCATGTGATAGGTTCTCGCAATCTCAGGGTCAATATGGGTCAACAAATCTACACTAAAGGAGCATCTCATGCATGATAGTTATCACCATGAGAAAATAAGAGATACCAAATTCAGATGGTTTGAAGATAAGTTTGATTCAAGATGATATGCAATAGTATCAATCGGAAAAAAAATCCTAGATAATCCAAGTGAGTTACAAAGATCAAAAAATTTGTTTACCCCAACAACCACACCAAAATTTTATGTGAAAATTATCGCACTAGAAATTCACTAGGAATGAAATTCCTAGAGTTTACCAAAACTAATGTGAAATAATGCCACCCGCAAGCAGACGGATCTTATTAAAATACATTTGGGGATCAAAACCCAAGTGACAACTTGTTTAAGAATTATCTGATCAAAGTAACTTATCAAGAATTATTATTTATCACAAAGGTTGAATTAGTATGATTAACTAAGATTGCAAGAATAAATTAATAGATCTAGATTAAGGTTTTATTTATCAATGAACGGAAGCACTAGGGTGGAGCTAGGTTTCACTGCCACTACTCAAATCATCTCTTTCATTCAAATCCAAATACATATGAAGATATAATTGGAGTTATGCAAGTTTCCCCTTCCAGCATTAGAAACTTGCATGAGTAGATATCCATGTAAGCATGATGTCTTGTTACTTATAGATCCTATATCCACTACTCTGGAGAATTCCCATCAGAAGTTCTCATCAGGGCATGAACCAAAGCTAATCAATATTCAAATCTTAAATGTTGAATTTCTCATGGAATAAGACTATAATAAATTACATAAAGCGGATGATTAGTTCACAAGACTAGCGGTAAACAATTAGCTATGAATTTAATGAGTTCAAACAAGCATTAGAATATGAATGAAATTTCAAGAAATGGGTAGTGGGGCTAATCCCCACATCCCAGTGAAAAGACTACTCCCTTGACATGGAGAATTAATATAACTAGTAGAGGAACATGATACGATCATGGTCATGACGGTAGAAGAAGCAGCTCAGTGTGGGGTGTGATGGCAACTTCCTTCCTTCTCTCTCTTTGAGTTACTAACCCTGACTTGTAGTTGAAGTAGGTGGATGAATAGCGGATTCAAAACGAGATCGATCACCTTGGAGAAGGAGGTCGATGGCTTTTGATGAGTGGAGTTTGATGCAAGTAGCCAAGTCTAGAGGTTGATGGTCTCTTAGACTTAGCTTTGATCTCGGCATCAACCTTTCAACTTGTTTGTTTCCAAAATTCAATATGTCTTGAACTAATGCCCTGGGGCCTATTTATAGTTTTCTAGATATCGACTACTTGTGCCTCCCATAGGTGTCGAGCAATGGTTGTCGATCGATGGTTGTGACTCTTAGGCTTTTGGTTGTCAGTCTTGGAGGTTGATGGGTCATTGACCTATAAGATCGATGTAGCTATCAAATGATGAGTGATGATGTTGGCAAAGGAGATAGGTCAATGGTTCATCAACCTTGGTCATCGATGGTTTTGAATCTCTAGCTCCTGTGTTTCGACCAAGGGGGTTGATGGGTCATAGACCTTGATCATAAAGATGTTTGGAATTCAGGCTTCTAAATGTCAACCAAGTGGTTGATGGGTCATTGACCTTGAGGGTAGATGGGGCTCTCAAGTATTTAGGTTGTTGAAATGTAGTTCAATGGCTTGATTATTGACAATAATTCAAGGTCGATTTGCATGTCTATTGATGTGTTGATTTTGGCCTTGGGGACAAAATTGTTGATCAATCTGCCTTGTGAAAGTGCTCAAAATCCATTTTGGTTCGGGCACTACCTCACACCCGTGAGAGGTGTCCTCCTCTCGACCCCCACCCACTGAAGGGCAGTTAGAACCCCTAGGCAAACTTTTTACAAAGTGATAGAATTCAAAACTTGTGAAGGAGGTTAAGAAAAGTATCAAATTCCTACAAATTTGCATAAAACCCTAAGTATATTGTAACAAATCTATTCTACTGAAATTCAAGAGATTTGGATGCTAAACTAGACTAATAATGCAGCTAAAACTGGGATGAACATGCATTCATCATCACCCATTGAGTGTTGCCAGCATGATAGGGGGAAGGAATGTCTTGGTTGTTGGATCTGGGTTCACTGTGTGCCCTTGACGATCAGGAGGCCTCACCATCACCACCTTCATGGGAAGTCACCCACATGGAGGGTGGCTCACCCACGGTAGTGGCATATCCATCAAAGTGTCACTGATCCTTACCTTCAGGTGTCAGCCGCACGATAAGCCCTGCCAAGATGTCACCCATTTGTGACTTGGGTATGGAGACATGATGACTGGCTTGTTCGAAGTTGAGGGGAGCCAAAGGGGTGGTGTATGAGAAATGTCCATGGTGGCAATGATAGGAAGAAGGAGTGGAATAAGGGGAAGAAGAGCATGAAATCGTGAGAAAATAGAGAGGAAAAGAAAAACTAGAAGAAGAAGAAGAAGAAGAAGAAGAAGAAGAAGAAGAAGAAAGCAATCAAATCAGGAAACAAATTTAGTCAAGGGGGCTTGTAGAAGGAAATTGGCACTTGCTGTAGAAAGGTTGTACCATGGTATAATATGGAGTTAGGAGAAAGGAGAAGACCCCTTGTTCATTGGAATCAGACCACCGTGAAGGAATACTGATCCAAGGGCAGGGAGGGGAGATCTATGACCCAATATTTGTGGCATCCTTCTTCATCCTGTATTAAAAGTTTCGATCCATGATGATAATGTTTAGGGAAAGCAATAATCAAATTCATGTTCAAAAGTCTAATTATGAGCTCAACTTCAGACGATTGTGGTCAATATGACATTTAATCAAATCAAATTCATCATTTGAGCATAGTGTGACTCAAAGTCATCCAATTGAGGGTCAGGGAGGTTATTAAACACAACTAAGCATCATACAAGTCACATGTACATGATTAGAGAAGAGAGAAAGATCCAAATTGTTATAGTTTTAGATGACTTTCGAGATGTGTGTCTACAACCTATATGTGAAATATCTTGGCTGCTAGATGCTTTTTCAAAGAGGCCAAAATTCATTTTTTTCAAAGAGAAATATACAAACCTAGAAAGTATTGAAGTTTCTCAAGATCCTTCATCTAAAATTATTTGATAATATAATGTTGTGATTCATTTATTCTTGCTACATCGTCTAAAATATAAGTTACTAATCAAGAGATGTCATTATGTTCTAGAAAATATGAGATCAAGGTTGAGCATTTTGGTAGCATGAATCATCTTCAAAAGACTTAAAGAAAGAATTTTTGGGAAATCAATAGAACCACATGTAGATCTAGGTTTTGAAACTATTTTTAGTGGATCGATTTCATTTTTATGGTCAAAATGGTATATTGGACATCTATATTTGGATAATTGAGTTGTTTATTATCCTTTTTGTGGGATAAGACAATTTTCCTATTATTTGGTGATAGAGAGATTAACAAAATACTTTTTGGAAAAAGCATTGGTCATTGGATGAGGGTCCATCGTGGACCCAGTTGATCCGGTGGCCCATGGATGGCATAGACACTGAGTGTTTCCATCATGAGAGGGGGAAAGGAAGTCTCGGGTTGTTGGATATGGGTTCACCATGCACCCTTGATGATCGAACATCCTCACCATCGTCAGCTTCACAAAAGCAACCCGTGTGGAGGGTGGCTCACCCATGATAGCGCCGCACCCATCACAACATTAGTGATCCTAGGCTTTAGGTGCCATGTGTATGGGAAGCCCCATCACACTGTAGCCCATGTGCACCTTGGGTGTGGAGACAAGATAACTCGCTTGTTTGGATATAAGGGGAGTTGGAGGGGTGGGATCCAAGTAGTAGACATGGTGGCAATAATAAGAAGGAGTGGAAGAAGGGGAAGAAAGGCACAAAATCATGAGAGAGGAGAGGGGAAAGAAGAAGAAGAAAGAAAAAAAAAAAAAAAAAAAGAAAGGAAGGAAGGAAGAAAATGGGTCTACAAATTAAATGCAAGGGGGCTTGTAGAAGGGAAGTGGAACTTGCTCTATCAAGGTTGTACCATGTTACAGTATGGAGGTCACGAGAAAGGACAAGACCCCTTAGTCATTGGATTTGGTCCATCCCAAAGGAATTTTGATCCAAGGGCAAGGAGGGGAGATCCATAACCCCATATCTTTGGCCTAATTATATTTCCTATATTAAAAGTTTAAATCCAAGATAATGATGTTTAGGGAACTCAATAATCAAATTCATGTTCAAAACTCTAATTATGCACTCAACTTTAGTCGATTGGGATCAAATGGCATTTTATCAAATCATATTCATCAGTTGAGCAAAGAGTGACTCAAATTCATATAATTGAGGGTGAGGGAGGTCATTGAACACAATTGAGCAACATACAAGTCAAATGTGCATGATTAGAGGAGAGAAAAAGATCTATATTGTTATAGTTTTAGATGACTTTGAAGAGGTGTGTCGACGTCATGTATGTAAATATCTTGGCATTCTCAATGATATCTACTAGATGCTTTTTCTAAGAGGCCAGAATTTATTTTTTTTCCAAGATAAATCTCCAGGACTAGAAAGTACTGAAGTTTCCCAAGATCCTTCATCTAAAATTATTTTAAAATATAATGTTTTGATTTATTAATTCTTGCTACATCATATATAAATAAGTTTCCGATCAAGAGATATCATCATGTTTTAGAAAATATAAGATCAAGGTTGGGCATTTTTGTATCATGAATCATCTTCAAAAGACTAAAAGCCAGAATTTTTGGGAAATTTTTGTGAAGCTATTTTTAATGGTTAGATTTAATTTTTATGGTCAAATGGTATATTGGACATCTATATTTGGATAGTTGTGTTTTTTATTATCCTTTTTACAAGATAAGACAATTTTTCTGATATTTGGTGATAGAGAGATTAACAAAATACCTTTTTGGAAAAGTAGTGGTCATTGGATCACGATTCATCATTGACCGAGATGATCTAGTGGCACATGGATGGCTTGTGCATTAAGTGTTGCTAGCATGAGAGGAGGGAAGGAAGGTGTGACGTCCCTAGATTTTCTAAAACTTAATATGATGTGTGACGTCCAAATTTAAATGCTCACCTCAGTGAGAATCCCAATTTAAACACCCCACACTAGGATAACAAGAAGAAAATCAGAGGAAGTCAAAATGAAACAACATTAGCACATGTACATGAACAATAATAAAACCATACAACATGTGTTCACTATTCAACATATAATTACAACATGAATTGTTACAACATTTGGTATTACATATTGAACAACAAACTTTAACATATACATGTACTGCATCTAAACAACAGGATCTTAAGACAACAAGTCCACCTGTACATCAGCTCGCCACACAACTCTGACTATCCTAGATCTTCAAGAGCATAACCACAACCTAAACAAAAGATTACATGTGGTACACGTCAGCACAATATTCAAGAATATTGTACTGAGTACGCCTGCGTGTCTTTTATATACCTCTCATGATATCTTGGCAATAAGATAAAACTAATACTTGGCAATAACAGAAGAAATACAAGAAAATCATATACTTGCACAAAGATTTTTGGTAACAAAAGAGAACACATATTTTAAGCACATTTCCATTATACCATCCATGCATTGACCGCTGAAGGTTGAATGCATTAAGGCCTTTATGATCACCACCAAAGAGTTGGATCATATGTACAATGTGACCACTACCAAAGAGTTGGGTCCAAGCACACTACCAAAGAGTTGGTGCTTCCATATGTACAAAGTGACCACTACCAAAGAGTTTGGTCACTTCCAAGCACACTGCCATAGAGTTGGTGCTTTCATATAATGGAACAGATATATTATGTTTGATGTGTTCATAGAAATATGTATGGAAATTCAAGCAACATATCATATAAGACAATCATTTCAATCAATACCATATGCCAAGTCTTTACTACCATATAACACAAGCATAATGTATAATAAACCAAGTAAGAGGTAATGGTGTACCTTCCCAAGAGATATCCTAATCACATATATCCATGCCATCTATACCTTTGCTAAACCTGATTAAGACAAGATCATGTATCATCATCAGGTTCTCATCATCATAGCCCTAGTTATATCCATTTTAGGGTTTACCTTATCTCTTTAGTATATTTCCATATCACTTGCATTCTTGTCCTATATTTATCTTACTGATGTTATATTCTAGATTATAGTTTATCAACTAGATACACTCATGTGTCACATTATTATGTGAGCATATTTAACATTATGTCACTTTCATTAACCATATTAGGGTTACATCACACGAATTAAGGGTGCTCTTCATATAACATGAATTTCGTGCATAAGACTGATATCAAAGTTACATATTAACTTTCAGTTACATATATGAGGGTTTTCTGTAAATCTCATCATTTATTGAGCATGTATGCATTATTTGTATTATCTTTAGTGTTATTAGCCCTAATTAGACATATTAATCAAATTATATGCTTTCATGCATCATCATCATAATCACTAACATCAGATGGATTATAAGCATGAATATGGATTTACTTACCAGGATATGCTTTTTCCATTGAGCCCTGTCCCGGACCTTGCACGATCATCCGCAGCAGCAGCTGCACGGCTGCAACTCAGTCGTGGGATGCAGCTCTCTCCAGCCCAGGCTAGCCATGCTAGGCGGGGTTGTTCTGGTTCCCCAAGGGCGGCGGAGGGCGGAGAAGTCAAGATAGGCTCGGCGGCGGCCAACAGACTCCGGGAGGAAGAGGAGTAGCTGCGCCCCGCGCAGCTAGGGCGTGGCAGCGGCGCCTGCGCGAGGAGGAAGAAGGCAGAGGTCCCGTTGGACCGTTCTGCCCCTCCCTATTGTAAATATGGTCATTTAAGTGGAGGGGTATATCCATCTTTTGGTTATAATTCACAACGGGCTGCTTTGCATGGCTTTGATGACGTGGCATCGTGTTATTGGCTCAAACAGGTAATTCATACAAAATTCATATCTCGGTATTTGTAACTCCGATTGGGACATGTAATATATGAATTTTAATCAGAAAAATGCAAGGAACCCATTAAAAATAGTTTTATAGCCTGAATCTAATCATAGTTCGAAATGTAGTGCAAATTATCATCTTTAATGAATTAAAGATTAAGAAACCCTATTTTGATATGATTAATGTGTTTAAAAGGGTTTAATGGATCTTTAGAGTTGATATTAATCTGTTAAATGTAAAAAGGAACATTGAGTTCAAAAAGGAAGAACTTTGCACGTGATTAGTTTAATTTAGAGTTTATATGCTTGAAATTGGAAAAGTACATAAAGTTATCATCTTTAATGATTTAACTAAGGAAAAACCCTTAGATTTAATGATAGATGGATAATTCAAGCTGATATTAACATGTTGTTAATAAAAGTGAAAATAGGATTTAAAAATATGATCTTTAATAGGGTTCTATGTACATGAATATGCCTTAATGGGATTAGAAACCCTAATTTATGCTAATATGAATTCTAATGGTTTTAATTGTACAAATTGAAGAATAAAATAGAGATATGATGATTCGAAGATAAATTGAGTACCAAATATCTTTAATGTGAATTATTTGGATAATTAGTGTTTCCTAGTGTATAAAAGTGGAAATAGTGATAAATAAGGTTCATATATGTGAGTTGAACTATAATGAAATATGATTTGTCAATTTGGAAGAAACTGAAGATGATAATTAGCCTTAATGTTTTGGATATGACCTAAAAGGATAAAGATAATAGTTTTAGTGTAAAAGAAACATATTAGACTTAATTGACATTCAATTGTGCCTATGATGCAGAAATTAAAGTTTGTGAACTAAAAGAGCATTAAAAGTGATAAATGCATAATGAAGGTAAAAACCTAATAAAACCCTAAGGTTGGCCTAGAAATTATAAGGTGGAATCCAAGTTGATCTTGTGGATGTTTGAATAAAACAATGACACTTGTGGATGTTTGAATCACTAACATATGTTGAAGAAAAGAAATATGTAGAAATCTCTAGAAGGCAAATCCAAAGGAGGATTTCGTGCCTCTTGGGTTCCTTGGGTACCAAGGAGTCCAAGGTTGCAAAAAGAGAGCAAAAAGAAAAGAAATGTTTAATTAAGTATTACCTTATTAAGAAAGAAATTGAGAATAATGATAAAATATGGAAAACATATGGAAGAAGGTATAATTGAGTCATCTTGGTAGATTTTCGTATCCAAAGAATTTCTAATGTTATAAGGAACTCCAAATAAGGAAATAAAAGAGAGATAAAAAGAAATTCTCAAAAAGAGATATTTTGAATAAAGAAAAAGTAAGACAATAAGAAAAAGAATGAAAGATAAGGAAAGAGGCTAAGGAAATATTCCCAATAGGGG
The DNA here is from genome assembly GCA_963693085.1 of Alisma plantago-aquatica. NCBI lineage: Eukaryota > Viridiplantae > Streptophyta > Magnoliopsida > Alismatales > Alismataceae > Alisma > Alisma plantago-aquatica. The sequence continues at coordinate 604,000,159 of OY856414.1, read as the reverse complement.
ATTTCGAGCCATTAAGGTTCCTTGAGGTTCAAGGAACTCAGAATAATAGAGAAAATAGTAATTAAGAAATTAAGAAAGAGAAAATAGGTGAAACTTATATATAATTAAGAGATATCTTGCACTTAAAGAAAAGTAACGTTTTCTTTGAGATAATAAGCCCAATTTTGGTAGAGAGATGGATTAAGTCATTATGGGCCTTCCCTCAAAATTTGGGATCAAACGTGTAAATGGATTGGGAGATACAATTTTTAGATGTTTTCCTAAAGTGTAGAGGAAAACATTAATGTCACGTTTTATCTGGGATTAAATCCCGATTTTTGGGTTAAGAGTGACCGTGGATCTGTGATCCTACGGCTGGGAGTGAATCCCAGTCTCGCGGGTACTTGCTCGCGCAGAGTCCACCTGCGAGATCTGTGTTTGATGTTTTTCTCGAAAAGGAAAGCAGATCTTCGAACGAGGAGAGATCCTTTAGCTTCGGGAGGCTATTCCAAAGCCATCCAACCTGTTTTGTGTGGGGGTTCGTCGACGAGAGTGGAAGTCCCCAAAAACGCAGGATCCTCAGATGACGGTATATATAGGGGAAAGCGAGAGGGGGGCACCAGCGTGCTTCCTCACTACCCTAAGCTTTGCGACACATCTAGAGGGTCGTTTCCAAGCCCTCAATTCGATCATCTACCTTGACCCTCATCTCCAGCTTCTCTGAGGACCCCGCCGGCATCAAGCAGGTAGGAGGTGGTCGCAACAGGTTCTCGGCAAGCAATTGCGGTCATGATTGCATTCGACGGATGGAGGTGGAGCTCCCTGGGTGGCCAGCACGCACGCAGGTGGTCGGAACCTCGGAGTCAACTCAGCAGTTGACCGCCGAACAAGATGGGCCGCAATCAGGGAGAGCGCGAGAAAGAAGAAGAAGGGAAGGGGCGAAATGACCACCTTGCCCTCGACGACTGTGAAGGTAGGAAAGGGCCTTCTTGTCTTTAACTTGTTTTTAATCGCAAAGATAGGTGTGTCTCTGTGGGCCCTTAGATATCGTGTGGTCCATGGGACCACAGATCGGACGGCCAATGAATTTCTAAAATTAACTAGATAATCCAAAGTCATGCTTTTTCTTGCAAAATTCATGGAGATTGCTAGGAACCTCGAATTAACAAGTTTAATACATGAAAATTGATCAGCAGAAAATGAGGAATGCAATAAAAATGTGAATGAATCTTAATTCTTCTTCCAGTTTAAAAAGTATGTAGAGATGCTATCTTTAATGGTTTATCTATTAAAAGAACCCTAATCTTTATTGATTAATTATTTGGAAGGGTTACATGGATGACTAAAGTTGGTCTTAACCTGTGGTTAATAATAGGGGAACAATAAATCTAAAAGGATGGTCTTTGCATATACTTGGTTTAATTTAGGGTTCCATGAGCATTAATGGGTCTTAAAACCCTAATGTTAGTGATTATGATTCATAATGGCTTTGAATGTTGCAATTCATGTATTAAGTTAAAAAAATGACGTTTTTAAACTATTTCAAGTATGGAAGTTCCTAATTGTGGTTAAATAACCTTAATATAGAAATTAGGGTTTTCTAATGAATAAAAGATAGAATTAATTGTAAATCAAGTTCATATGAGATTTAGACCATAATGAACTATGAATTGATGATTAATGTGCCTGTAATATGAAATTAGGGTTATATGTTGTTAAGATAACCTTAATGTTAAAGAATAGACGAGATAATTAGGGTTTATGAGTAATGGCATAAAATTAGGGTTTAATATGGTAAAAGATGAAGGGAAACCCTAATCGTAAAATGAAACCCTAAAATGGATATAGAAACCCTATAAAGTGAATCCAAGTTAATAAAGTAGGTTCTTGATAAAGTGTGTAATGAATAGAGTACATATTATTTTCAGGATTTATGTGATTGTTGAATTACTTGGATTGCATGCGTGGTTGGATTTTCTTAATGCTTCTGAAATCATCAAATCAGGTATGTGGTTATGCTTATGAATATCTCGAGTTAGTTTTCCGAGGTTTTATGAAGTTTTCATCGATGACATGAATTAACTGTTGGATGAATTTAGTTCATGCAAACTATAATGTGGCTATGACTACCATAAAGGATATATGCCTACTAGCTCAGATCCTGGTCCTATCTGTGTCATAATGGCTGGCCTAGTATATGGCTACCTAGAGGGTAGGTCCATCAGGTCATGAATGATTTAGTATATGGCTAGAGGGTAGGTCCATCAAGTCACCTTTACAGAGGTACCATATAAGTCCTTACAGGGACAACACAGAGTTGTGGATAGGTATGGATTGAGTAGTTTGGCTTAAAACGTAATCTTGGTTGTTAAATGATTAATTGAATGATTACATTGTTAACATACTTGCATGATTATTGTTTCCCCCACATACCAGCTTCTTGCTGACCGACATTTTATTTGTCGGCGTTTTAGGTACAAATGAAAAGAACAAATAGTAAAGTGACATATGGGGAATTAAGTGAAAAATAACATGCACCGGAGGATTAGTTAGATTAGCTTCTTCATGGATAGAAGTTTAGAAATCCCAATTTTTCCAAGGTAAGAACAGTTTTATTTTATACCATTTTCAGTTTAGTTAGTAAAGTTTATTAATTGTTATTGATTATTTGTCGAACCTTCAATCCTGTTAATTGGATAATGACTCTGACCTTCGGGTCTCCCTTAATTGGGGGTTACCGGGAGGCGGGGTCGTTACAATTGGTATCAAAGCATAGGTTCCTCAAGTAATCCTTAATAATTATTAAATTTTACAAATTCTGTAGAACCCAAGGGAGTTATTAGAGGATTATCCGAAAGATAGAGGTGTCTAGAAAAGGATCACGACCGGGGGCTGGCAATATTTTCCTCCGTACCGCTAGTCGGAATACGAGGACTCCCGGATCTGTGTGACTGCCTGGCCAAAGTCTTAGGGTATGAATCGAAATAAGATACCTGTAGGACTCTCTCATCTTGTTCATCCCTTCTCAACTCCAATTCTGTTAAGGACATTAAGGATTAGGGTTTCCTCTCTCTTCTCCTCACCCTCTTGAGGTATGGGCAAGGTTGATAAGGATTAAGGAATCCTCCACCAAATTAATTAAAAGCATGTAAATAAGATGTCATGGACATAAGCTTAATAGAGTAAGCGTAAAGGAATAGATACATGCTTAGGTCGTATGGCACAAGATGTCTTTGCCCTCAGGAGAGACCTGAGGATGAACCTCCTTGTCAGGAGAATGGGTAGGGAGAGTTAGTCTTGGAGGTAGAGATTTCCATTAAAAGTAGAGACCTAGCACATCCTCTGAGGATGAAGTCAACCCTAACCCTAAGTGAAGGTTAGAGAGTGAGAGATGACATGATGAGGTTAGAGAAATACCTATAGAACCCTATGTTCTTATGCAGGTAGGGTATAGCTTGTGCCTAGAGTACGACAGTGGATGGCAGTAGGTTGAAACCCTAGACAACATGCATGATGGATGGCTTATGGGATGAGCATAAAGGGCTAGGTATAAACTGGAGCCAAACATGAGTTGGGCATAGGCTTCACCCGCATATGAGTATGCTTGTGAGCTTGAGCCTTCATAGAGAAGGGACCTCTAGTAGTATGGTTGGAGGTGGTATTAGCTCTAGAGAGAGGAAGCAGGACCCCAACAAGGAGGTTGGAAGCCTAAAACCCCGAAACTGGAGGAATAGTGGGGAGTTAAGGATAATGCGACCTATGTGGATGATAGTGGTTTCCTTATGCGTGACCCCTAAGGGCTGATGATATCTTGGTTATCTTTAAAGGAAGCAAAGCCGAGAGAGAGGATGATGCTTCTGGTACCTATGGTATAAGTAACTGCCTGCTGGATGAGACAAAGAGTGCCTTAGACCCTGAGGATGTTTAAGTAACCTATTGTGAGGTTTTATACCTAGTTGGTTGTCCTGGAAGAAGACTCAACTCTGAGTAGAAGGATCATGGAAATACATGACATTCCTTGGACATGCTTGATTCGTGGTTAAGAGGTTGAGCACGTAGTTGAATATCCAGAAGTGAACCTTGGGTTCCTGGCCGAAGAGGGGAAGTAGTGTACCCAATGCTCATGATGAGATTTGAGTCTCTATAGTTTCAAGCATGGTACTCTTCATGTGTAGAGGTAAAAGAAACCCCTTAAGTTGAAGGTATGTGTGATGAACCCCTCACCACTAGGTTGATGATAAAGGAAGTTATGATCTTAATACAACATTGAGGAAAGAGGACAAGTATGACCTAGCATGGTTCAGTAGGTGATCTGCTTATGCCTTAATGGCTTACTAGGGTTAAGTAGGCCCATGTAGATGTAAACCCTAGACCTAAGAGCTTTTGTGACCTTGTTGTCAAGAGATAGTTTTCCTCCCATCATGGGAGAGGTACCCCTTTGGTAGGGTGTATATCAGTTTTGTTGGTTTAAGGTAACCTAAAGAGGTCTCATAGGATCTTGAGAAACTAAGCGAAACATACATGGTATGAGAATGAACCTACAGACCCATAGATATCCATCTCTAAGTGCATGTGGATATGTTACCGTGGAGGTAACCGGTAAGGGGCCTGACCAAGGTAGGCAGGTCGACATGACCCCTATGAAAGGATAGATGTCAGCCCATGTATACAAAGAGAGATGATGAAGCCTTGGGTAAGGTTCTAAGTGAACATGTACTATAATGAAGAATCCTAAGTCAATCCTAGGGTCGGGAAGGGATAAGACCGATGAAAGTAGGAGTTGCCTAATTCCCCAGTTGCACATGACCATAGGGTCGGGAGGTAACAGCTATCATTGTCTGAGGGCCATGGGTTAGGAGATTGATCACCTTCATGAACTCATGGGACCCAAAGGGCAGATGAGTAGGGCACTCTCTTGATGCATGAGGGAAGAGGGATAACCCCAAAAGTGTCGGCACCCTATAGACCTAGAGGAGATGACCAAGGATTGTGTGGTGACCCAAGTGAATTCGAGACCAGTTTTCCATGGAAGTAACTTTGATGTCATGATGTTTGTGATGTAGAGACATAAGTTGCACGTTTCAACTTAGAATTGAAGGTGTACTGGCAATGTGGGTTGTACCATCTTTACTCTTGGAATAAGAAGAACTCTGTATTTGGACGGCCGCCAAATGCTTATTTCTTCTTGTTATGGGAGTGAGAGATAGGACAGTACGCATGCCATACACCAAGGGTAAAGATAATGTGGTTTGGAACGTTGCCACGAGGAATGGGGATAGAGAAGATAACCTACCCAAGTAAAGTGAATGATACATGGTTTGCAAAGACTAAGAGGAATAAGGTAGTCACCTTATGAGGATGCTTTTATCATGAGCTATGTGGAACTTACAAGTTATACTAGGTTGAGTTTGATCACCATGATGATGAAATCAGAAAGTGTTCTTAATGAAGATAGACAGAGAGTGTGAGGCAAGACAATAAGTGAAATACATGGAAGTATATGTCTTCAATGTTGCCTAATACCTAAGGATGTGAAGTGGTAATGGATGTTCTGGTTGAGATACATATGACTTGTTGACTAGAAGTTAGAAGAGGTCATTTGGCTAACCCTAAGTTTGGAAAGGAGAAGTGTTTGGATAATACTGAGATGTAACAAGATACGTGGAGGAATTAAGGATTGTTTGGTTAGCCAGTCTAGCCCTTGATACGATGAAAGGATGGTGGTAGAACCTCAAGTGCACTTATTTGGAAAAGAAGGTGATGAAACCCCGACTGGAGTGGTTTAGGGTTTCTTGAAGAATAATGACATACAGGAGATCATGATTTTAAGATCACCATACATTGTGGTATATGGCAATAGCACTTTAGATGCTTATGATGAAGTTGAATGTGGTTTATGACCATGCAAGCCAGGAGGTAAAGGAGGAACCCCAGTAACCCACTGCATCGATATAGAGGACAAAAGAGTCCCTGAGAGGAAATGGGAGTTCATCACTATGGATGTTGCGATAGGTCTCCCCTAGACCAAGGAAGGTCGAGATGCAAAATGGGTTATGGTAGATCGCCTTACCTAGATGGCATAAGAGAGAAAGAGTATTGTCAAGGGACAGATCGGGTTGAGCTACATATGAGAGAGATGGTTCAACTACACCATGATGCGAGTTCAAAAGTTCATGAGCATGACTTGAAGATTCACTTCCATAAGGTGGAAGTAGGTATATGTAGAACTCGATTGTACAGTTTATCACCCCTAAATAATGGTTAGTATGATCCGGACTAAAGGGTCTGATGAGAGCATATGTGCTCGTTCAGGGTGATAGTTAGAGACAATTCTTGTCCTATGAAAGATGTGATGATGACCACCATAGCCAGTATCGGGTTTTATAAGAAGCTCTGTAAGGGAGGTTGTGTCGGTCACCACTTCAGTAAGGTGATGTTGGTGAAAAGGACCACATGATGGTTAGAAAAGGGACCACAATGCGTGTAGATGAAGTCACTTTGATCGTGTAATGGCTAAAAGGAGCCTAGAGACAACGAGAGTCGTGAGCAGATGCAAAGTAGACTAACATACAGTGCATTGTGGGAGAATATAATGTGAGAATCCGACCCCTCTGAGCTGCAGCTGAGAAAGTTGAGTCCCCGATACATGGGTCCATTAGAGATGGACGGGTGGAGATGGTTAGGTTTTGACTCTACCCCTTAGGATAGAGTAACGTGAGATGTGTTCCATGTGTCCAATTTAGAGCACTATGTGAGGTATCCTGACCATGTGCCGAGCAATGAACCTAGTGAGCCTCAAGGGAGGCTGAAGGCTTGAGTCACCTGTGTAGTTTATAGACGCCAGGATGAAAGAAATCAGAGAAAAGAATATGTTGTGATAAAGATTCTTTGGATGCGCCATGAGTACGGTAAAGCCACATAGGGGCCAATGATGGACATGGAAAAGTCTTATCCTGAATTGTTTGTTTGCTTGATAGAATTTTGAGGACAAAATTCCTATAAGAGGGGAAGGATGTTATAACCCCAATCTTTGGGTTCAAATAGTGAGAAATGTAATTTCTCATATTAAAGATAATTGAACAATTAATGATATGATTTGTTTTGAATCAATGGATTCTCTTCACAATAGCCTTGACTGGTTGCTTTGTGGGCTTTATTGGCTATGGGGCCCAATAACAAGAAAATTCAATGAATAAATGGATAATAGAAGAAAAGAAATATGTAGAAATCTCTAGAAGGCAAATCCAAAGGAGGATTTCGTGCCTCTTGGTACCAAGGAGTCCAAGGTTGCAAAAAGAGAGCAAAAAGAAAAGAGAAGTTTAATTAAGTATTACCTTATTAAGAAAGAAATTGAGAATAATGATAAAATATGGAAAACATATGGAAGAAGGTATAATTGAGTCATCTTGGTAGATTTTCATATCCAAAGAATTTCTAATGTTATAAGGAACTCCAAATAAGGAAATAAAAGAGAGATAAAAAGAAATTCTCAAAAAGAGATATTTTGAATAAAGAAAAAGTAAGACAATAAGAAAAAGAATGAAAGATAAGGAAAGAGACTAAGGAAATATTCCCAATAGGGGATTTCGAGCCATTAAGGTTCCTTGAGGTTCAAGGAACTCAGAATAATAGAGAAAATAGTAATTAAGAAATTAAGAGAAAATAGGTGAAACTTATATATAATTAAGAGATATCTTGCACTTAAAGAAAAGTAACGTTTTATTTGAGATAATAAGCCCAATTTTGGTAGAGAGATGGATTAAGTCATTATGGGCCTTCCCTCCAAATTTGAGATAAAACGTGTAAATGGATTGGGAGATACAATTTTTGGAAGTTTTCCTAAAGTGTAGAGGAAAACATTAATGTCACGTTTTATCTGGGATTAAATCCCAATTTTTGGGTTAAGAGTGACCGTGGATCTGTGATCCTACGGCTGGGAGTGAATCCCAGTCTCACGGGGACTTGCTCGCGCAGAGTCCACCTGCGATATCTGTGTTTGATGTTTTTCTCGAAAAGGAAAGCAGATCTTCGAACGAGGAGAGATCCTTTAGCTTCGGGAGGCTATTCTGAAGCCATCCAACCCGTTTTGTGCGGGGGTTCGTCGACGAGAGTGGAAGTCCCCAAAAACGCAGGATCCTCAGATGACGGTATATATAGGGGAAAGCGAGAGGGGGGCACCAGCGTGCTTCCTCACTACCCTAAGCTTTACGGCACATCTAGAGGGTCGTTTGCAAGCCCTCAATTCGATCATCTACCTTGACCCTCACCTCCAGCTTCTCTGAGGACCCCGCCGGCGTCAAGCAGGTAGGAGGTGGTCGCAACAGGTTCTCGGCAAGCAATTGTGGTCATGATTGCATTCGAAAGATGGAGGCGGAGCTCCCTGGGTGGCCAGCACGCACGCAGGTGGTCGGAACCTTGGAATCAACTCACCAGTTGACCGCCGAACAAGATGGGCCGCAAACAGGGAGAGCGCGAGGAAGAAGAAGAAGGGAAGGGGCAAAATGACCACCTTGCCATCGACGGCTGTGAAGGTAGGAAAGGGCCTTCTTGTCTTTAACTTGTTTTTAATCGCAAAGATAGGCGCGTCTCTATGGGCCCTTGGATATCGTGTGGTCCATGGGACCACAGATCGGACGGCCAACGAATTTCTAAAATTAACTAGATAATCCAAAGTCATGCTTTTTCTTGCAAAATTCATGGAGATTGCTAGGAACCTCGGATTAACAAGTTTAATACATGAAAATTGATCAGTAGAAAATGAAGAATGCAATAAAAATGTGAATGAATCTTAATTCTGCTTCCAGTTCAAAAAGTATGTAGAGATGCTATCTTTAATGGTTTATCTATTAAAAGAACCCTAATCTTTATTGATTAATGATTTGGAAGGGTTACATGGATGACTAAAGTTGGTCTTAACCTGTGATTAATAATAGGGGCACAATAAATCTAAAAGGATGGTCTTTGCATATACTTGGTTTAATTTAGGGTTCCATGAGCATTAATGGGTCTTAAAACCCTAATGTTAGTGATTATGATTCATAATGGCTTTAAATGTTGCAATTCATGTATTAAGCTTAAAAAATGACGTTTTTAAACTATTTCAAGTATGGAAGTTCCTAATTGTGGTTAAATAACCTTAATATAGAAATTAGGCTTTTGTAATGAATAAAAGATAGAATTAATGGTAAATCGAGTTCATATGAGGTTTAGACCATAATGAACTATGAATTGATGATTAATGTGCCTGTAATATGAAATTAGGGTTATATGTTGTTAAGATAACCTTAATGTTAAAGAATAGACGAGATAATTAGGGTTTATGAGTAATGGCATAAAATTAGGGTTTAATATAGTAAAAGATGAAGGGAAACCCTAACCGTAAAACGAAACCCTAAAATGGATATAGAAACCCTATAAAGTGAATCCAAGTTAATAAAGTAGGTTCTTGATAAAGTGTGTAATGAATAGAGTACATATTCTTTTCAGGATTTATGTGATTGTTGAATTACTTGGATTGCATGCGTGGTTGGATTTTATTAATGCTTTTGAAATCATCAAATCAGGTATGTGGTTGCGCTTATGAATATCTCGAGTTAGTTTTCCGAGGTTTTACGAAGTTTTCATCGATGACATGAATTAACTGTTGGATGAATTTAGTTCATGCAAACTATAATGTGGCTATGACTATCATAAAGGATATATGCCTACTAGCTCAGATCCTGGTCCTCTCTGTGTCGTAATGGCTGACCTAGTATATGGCTACCTAGAGGGTAGGTCCATCAGGTCATGAATGATTTAGTATATGGCTGCCTAGAGGGTAGGTCCATCAAGTCACCTTTACAGAGGTACCATATAAGTCCTTACAGGGACAACACAGAGTTGTGGATAGGTATGGATTGAGTAGTTTGGCTTAAAACGTAATTTTGGTTGTTAAATGATTAATTGAATGATTACATTGTTAACATACTTGCATGATTATTGTTTCCCCCACATACCAGCTTCTGGCTGACTGACATTTTGTTTTTCGGCGTTTTAGGTACAAATGAAAAGAACAAATAGTAAAGTGACATATGGGGAATTAAGTGAAAAATAACGTGCACCGGAGGATTAGTTAGATTAGCTTCTTCATGGATAGAAGTTTAGAAATCCCAATTTTTTCAAGGTAAGAAAAGTTTTATTTTATACCATTTTCAGTTTAGTTGGTAAAGTTTATTAATTGTTATTGATTATTTGTCGAACCTTCGATCCTGTTAATTGGATAATGACTCTGACCTTCGAGTCTCCCTTAATTGGGGGTTATCGGGAGGCAGGGTCATTACAGTTTATCAACTAGATATACTCATGTGTCACATTATTATGTGAGCATATTTAACATTATGTCACTTTCATTAACCATATTAGGGTTACATCACACGAATTAAGGGTGCTCTTCATATAACATGAATTTCGTGCATAAGACTGATATCAAAGTTACATATTAACTTTCAGTTACATATATGAGGGTTTTCTGTAAATATCATCATTTATTGAGCACGTATGCATTATTTGCATTATCTTTAGTGTTATTAGCCCTAATTAGACATATTAATCAAATTATATGCTTTCATGCATCATCATCATAATCACTAACATCAGATGGATTATAAGCATGAATATGGATTTACTGACATGTTCTCATAATTTTAGAAGATTGTTTGATATTTATTATCCATTAAACTAGCATTTCACTAATTACATGATATCACTATTATTAGTGCATCAAAAGCCTGATAGTATTCTTCCATATTGTTATATGTATTTTTCTGAGAATTTTGGTATATTATATGTATTTTTCTGATAAGCATGCTAATTATTGTAAATTATACAAGATCTAGACATTTATTAAATTATTACCTTTATTCGTGAATCGAAGGCTACCACGTGGCCACTAAGAGGTGTTGCTCTTCATTGGTTGAGTCGGTTGGTTCTTAACTGATCTGCCTAGTTTGGTCTGGGATGTGATTGCCCGGTTCACAAGGAATCTAACTTGGGCCAATCTGCATCTCTCTTTCTTCCTCGCAGGATGCATGTGTGCATCCGTTCTCGGCGCCGCACGACGCCCGTAGGTCCTGTGATTTTTCTCCTCCTCGTGGACTCAAGGATCTCACCTAGAGTGGTTGCTTCTATAGCGACGAAGCAAAAGGGGACATACCCTGGCCTCCATGTCGCCGCCACACAGATCGAAGTCGGCGAGAACTCCTAACGTACGGAGATAGACCATGGTCTGCTATGCACGAGCCGACATTGCGGTGATGGTCCCTGGCACCGTCGTGGTTTGCCGTCGTGCGGTCTTGTGCGAACTAAGGAAGACCTTCGGCTGCTTCCGCAGCTGTGATGCCTGGAGCGTCACCTCCCTGACGTCGGCCTGTGTGAGATGGCCATGTCTGTTCCTTATGCCGTCGTTGATCTCTTCCCCAGCAAAGCTCCTCCTCCTAGCATTCTTGCACGATCACAGCCACTTCCCAGGTGGCATCGTGCTGCTGGACTCTGTTCTCTTGTGCGCAAGCTGCCACCAGTGGATGGGGAAGATCTTCGGCATAGTTGTGATTGCTGGTGTTGGTGTGTTGCACACTGGAGAGAGATCCAAGGTGGTGTGCATGCCTTCTCCAGGCTTGTGATCTCTGGGTTTTGGCTATAGGTCTATGGATAGTCTTTGGAAAGGAATCATGGAAACTCCTCCCTTCCTTCCGTCCTCGCTAACTTGTTGCTGATAGGCTAAGGAAGAGAAGGCCCCACTCTTGTTGTTCCCTCATCCTCACCAGCACTACAGAATGCAAAAGGGGAAGCCATGGGAGAAGGACTCTCTCTCTCTCACTATTCTTAGTAGAAGAAGGCACCATCAAGTGCCAAGGCAACTGCTCAATTGATACAATCATGAGATAGCCCCTGATGAAGACGTGGTAGTGGTCAAGGGTCACCGCCTTGCAAGTACTCCCACATCCTCATTTCAGTTGGAGGTAGGGATAAACAACTGGTCTTATGTTACATTCAAGGGTCAGGATTAAAGAACCCCATTTCTCCTTTTCAAAGAAACGTGTGACACCGAAGATTATCATATCCTACTCTAGTATATTGAAACATAGGCCATTGGTCACCAACAAATATTGATCCATTCTCCATATTTAAACATGTATAACTTCTTCCCAAAACATACATTTATTATGCAACATTAGACATAGTTTTGTCACCACTCAAGATACATCTCATCCAACTTTGGTGCAAAAACTCACTTACTTGATCGATCAACAAATTAATCCAACAAGGTGTACTTAAGGGTATTAATCATATTATTATCATCAACGAATTCCAATCTTTGCCAATCTAGTTGAAGTACCTTCATATGATCGAAAGTCAAAAGCTCACTCTATGACAGAAGGCCTGGATCATTGGACCTAGGTTTACCATGCACCCTTGACGATAAAAAGACCTCATCATTGTCACCTTCACGGGGAGCCACCCACATGAAGGGTGGCTCACCCACGACATTGCCATATCCATCGGAGCATCAGTGATCCCCAGCTTCAAGTTCCAGGTGCACGGGACGCCCCGCCAAGATGTTGTCCATGCGCACCTTGGGTGTGGAAACATGATGATTGGTTTGTTCAAAGCTGAGGGGATCTAGAGTGTGGGATTCAAAGTGGCCATGGTGGTACTAATAGGAAGAAGAAGGAGTGGAAGAAGGGGAAGAAGGGCACGGAGTCTTGAAAAAATAGAGGGGAAAAGAGAAGAAGAAGAAGAAGAAGAAGAAGAAGAAGAAGAAAGAAATCAAATGGGGCTATTAATTTGGACTTGATCTTGCAAGGTTGTACAATTGTACGATATGGAGGTTAGGAGAAAGGAGAAGACACCTTGGTCATTGCATTTGGTCCATTACTAAGGAATGTTGATCCAAGGGCGAGGAGGGGAGATCCATGAAGCAATATCTATGACATCCTTCTACTTCCTATATTAAAAGTTTAGATCCAAGACTATGATGTTTAGGGAACTCAATAATGGAATTCATGTTCAAAAGTCTAATTATGAGCTTAACTTTAGTCGATTGTGCTCAAAATGACATTTAATAAAAATCAAATTCATCAATTGAGAAAATTGTGATGCAATTTCATCCAATTGAGGATGAGGGAAGTTATTAAACACAATTTAGCATCATAGAAGTCAAGTGTACATGATTATAGGAGAGAAAAAGGTCCAAATTGTTATAGTTTCACATGATATGCAAGAGGTGTATCTACGTCTTGTATGTAAAATATCTTATCATTCCCAATGATATCTGCTAGATGATTTTTCTAAGAGGAAAATTTTCTTTTTCTCAAGAGAAATCTCCAGGCCTAGAAAGTATTAAAGTTTCCCAAGATCCTTCATCTAAAACTATTGGACTATTTAATGTTGTGATTCATTAATTCTTTCTACGTCATCTCCTAGGTTGACCATGTCATCAACACAAAGGAGAAAAATAACCCATCCTTGAGGTTTATTGTGCACAAGTATTGAATAATCATATGAGCTTTGAGTATATCCACTACAAGAGATAGCTTAACGAAAGCATTTAGACTAGGGCATGGTTTCTTGTTTACATAACGTGATTTATGCTAAATAAAAACATGGTATTTAGGTAATACTATCCCAGGTGGGGGAGCCACGCATTATGTTTCTAAAAGTTCTCCATGAGATAAAGAATTTTCAAACATCCATTTGGTATAAAGGTCATTGGCAAGTTGTGACAGCCAATAAAAGAGTTCTATCAACATTCAACTGAAAATAGGAAAACGATTTTCCACATAGTCTATGTTATATTCCTGAGTGAATCCCCTATAAACTAAGTGATCTTTGTATTTGTCACTCTTTCCATCAACAGTTAAGCTTGTTCTTATAAAGACAGTTGCAACTTTGAAGTGAATTGCATGTTAGTAGAGGAACTCACAAGTGTGGGTGTAATCAAATGCTTGGAGTTCTTCATGCATAGCTTTCTCATAGTGCATAGAACCAAAATCTTTATGATATGAAGGTGAAATAAAATACGTATGAAGAATGGTGAAGAGATGTATAGATTATGATGAGTAAAGGGTGGCCATTGAAGAGCATAGTAGGGATTTGGTTGATGTTTGTGTTGGGATCTTCTTGAACTCACATTTTAGTAGGATAATAGTTTTGTACAGGTTGGGACCATGACCATGTGTTGTGTCATTATATGATGTATGAAGTTCAACATGGGTATCCTAAAAACCATATTGGTGATAGTGCGGTAGGAGGCTCAGCATGGGTAGCCTCACTCACTATAGGAGTCGCAACAAGAGTAGCCTAAATCCCAGTGAGAAGCACAAAAAGTGTAAATTCAACATCTAGTTTTATGATGGTAATTGTTGTGGTAATGGATTCTTCATGAGGGAAAATGATGAAATCATGAAGAAAATTTCAATATGTGTTGGTGGAAGTGTAGTAAGGAGACTCATCAAGTAAGGTGGCATGCTTACTATGCACAAGCAATAAAAATAGATTAAAGACACCAATATCCTTTGCATTCATCATTGTATCTAGAAGGACATAAAGTGTTGGTTGTATATCAAGTTTGTTCCACTTGTGTTGAGTAAGAAGTACAGAGAAAGTGATGCCAAAATAGGCATATGGGTGTACGATGGTGGTTGGGTGTAGAGTTTTTCATGAGGTGAAAACCCCCATAGACTCTGATCGGTCATAAGATTGATGAGATAAGTGTATGTGACGATGAATTTTTCCCACAAACATTGGGGAATGCCAAATTTAGAGAGTAGTGTATGACAGTTGGTTTCAAGAAGGTATTTGTGTGTACGCTCTACAACACCATTCTATTCATGGGCATAAGGGAAATATTGTTGGAATAAGGTTCCTTAGGAATTGAGGATCACACAGATGATACTCCTTTGATCCATCTATAGAAAAAACACAAAGGACTTTATTATGTTGGATTTTAGTGTTTCTAGTGAATCATTAGTATTTGTGTAGAGATCTAGATTTGTTGTGCATTAGGTTGATCCCAAGTAAATCTCAAAATATCATCAGTAAAAATTACATAATATAGAAATCCACTTCCAAAGATGATAGGTGTAGATCCTAAAATATCAAAATGAACAAGATCAAATATATTTATACTTTTACCGCTTGAGTTTGAGAAAGGAAGAGCTATAATGTTTGCTTATTTTCTACATGTGCACTCTTGCAACTGAATGGAGGTAAAAATTGAACCAAGAGTGTCAGACTTAAGACTACTAAGATGACTTACAGCTATATCTCCTAATCTATAATGCAATAATTGAGATGTGACCATCACTCGAGTTGATGAAATGATGGTAGTGCTTTGAATGTGAAGAGTATACAAGTGAAGAGTGGGGCATGCACTGAACACCATGTTGAAACGGTTAATCAAAAAGTTTATAATAGATATGAGATTCGTATTAATTATAAACATGTAAAAGTTAAGGCAAAAAGAGATATCCACTAATTGTGAATGAGGTATGATGTTATCAATCTGAGATATATCATTAAGAGTATCTACTATTTCTATCATTTGTTGATGTATAGAGTAGATATTCATCAAAATAAAAGAACTAAGAGTCATATGTTATGTGGAACCTCAATTAAAGATATAGGTATGATAGCATGAACCTTTAGCACAGGAAGATGAAGATAAAGTTGTTCTTCCAATTCTTGAATATGTGGGGGTGAAGATGTGGGGGTGTCAAAACTCCATATCTCTTTTATTTGTCACAATACATTTGTGATATCAATGGGATAAAGAGTTTCTTTTTCACATTGACTTGCTATAGTAGTGTTGTTTTTTGTAGTCGACGCATGATCATGCTTGGTTTTTTTGTTGTATTCTTGAGGAAGAATTGGATAAAGCATGAAATAGTCAATAACCAAATGACCATTTTGTAGTAATGTGTGCATATAAGATGATCATGAAATTTTGTGCTTTTGATAGTAATAGTTCCAAGAGCCATGCTAGCCCCATATGTCATTGGAGGCGGGCTGTGCATTAATAGTGTGAACTTGACAAGACAGATATGAGTTTCATTTGCCATGATTTTAGGTATGATGGATTCTACAGAAAGTGTGACAGGTCTTTGTATTATTTTGATCAAACAAGATTGAAATTTTAGTTGTAATGTCATAAGGAATTGGTACATCTAGAATTGTTTATTGTATTGTGTACATGTGGAGTAGGAAGGTTGTTAATGTTTCCCAGATGTGAAAGGCCAAGTATGTGGTGCAAAATTCAAAAATAGAGAGTGTCATTTGATTGGGTGAATTGACTCTCAAGGTTGGCCCATATAGAAGCGTGTGTTCTTCAATGATTCTGTTATTAGGTCCAATGTGAACGGAGCTAATGAGATAGGTCGTTCATTACAAATTTTTCACTTTTTAAACTCAGAATTGATGATAGTGCCCTCCTTTTCATCAACCTCTTTTTTACCAAGTAGAATTCGTTTTGGAGGAGTTCTAGATGGATCCAGATGAGAGAGAATATTTTTTTAGGTCACCACAAGCATTTTCCTTCCATTGCATGTAGTCTTTGGAGGTGTGAATATGAATTCATATGCATGATGTAGGATGAAGTTGATGTTGGTGTTGGTATTGTTGGTGTCCATTGTGAAATGGAAGTAGAGTAAGATGTGTGATGACTACTGCATGGAGAAGACATGTTGTGGATGGCGGCAGCTGCAGGAAAAGACAAGACGCATAATGTTGAGTGCATATTTTATAGAAGAATGCTAGTGTCACAGATGATGCAGGATGGAAAGGTTGAAGACCAAATATAGCAGATCCAACCTTTGCAACGTCGGGTAGATTTACTAGTCCTTGCATTGAAGATAAGATTTGATAAGAGAAATGGAAGGGAAATCTTAAACCTCAAATGCTCTTATACATATCAAATTCATAATCCCAATAGTATACTATGTACACATCTTCTTGATATATGATTATGTTTGGTTATATGGCATAAGGAGTGATAAGTAAATACCCATCTAAGATGTACATAGGTAAGGAATGTAGAGAACTTATAGGAAAGGAGATAAATATATAGGGAAGGAGAGAAGCTACGAGGAAGAAAATAAGTTTCATGGAAACAAATTAATATTAATACACAAAATTGGCCCGTGTTTGATCTTCTTGACCATGAGAAGAACATATTGAAAATTAATCATTTTAAGGATGTGTTCTACATAGAGGACATGGAGAAGATATCATTGATGGCAATGTTTTGCAATCAAATAGATAAGAGGTACTGGTATCTGAAATTAGATGGGTGTTTCTTGGTTAAATTTACCAATGGGATTGTGAGCTCGACACTCTTAAGTTTGAATCAAGATGTTGTTGGTTTTTGGCACCAAGTTTTGGAAGCTTAATTTGTAAGGAGTGGGATCCACTCCCTACTAAAACAAATTTAAGAATAAAACATTCATTCCAAACACACTCAAAGGTATGTTGGAATAGGTGCAAAATTTTAAAACTTCAATAAATGGTATTCAAAACAACCAAAGTGTGGCAACGGAATAAAAATAATAACTATATTCAATATTCACAAAAGATTACAAAAGTATATCATAATATCCCATAAGAATTTACATGTATGATACAACATAAGGGTCTAAGTAAAGGGAAGTCTACACTACTTCAAATCTGTCTCCAAGCAACATCTCCAAGAGTTAGGTCCATGTTGGAAGCTATGTTCTCCTTGGTCATGTTCAACACCTCGATCTAAACCTGGGTGGTTGGGAAAGCACCCAACAAGAGAGAGAAATACAAGGTATGTGTCAAATAATGAACAAGAACAAAATATAAGGAAATAACTTGAAAGTAAAGGCTAAGATTTCATCATAAGATGAAAAAAATAAGAGTATGAGGCTATATTCAAAAGAAACTTGCCATTAACAATTATATTAAAAAGAATTTTAATGTAAAATAATTATGTCTACCTAAATAAGTAGGGTTGAGGCACCTACTGGACCTCTAACCTATAGGTGACGGGAGAATAAGACATTCCCAGTCACCTACACAATTATATAGGGGAGAATAAAAACATTCCCCATGGCGATTAAATACATGCCCTCTGTGGGTGGTTGTACATAATTACCGCTACTTTAAATTAAATAGAACATAAATCTACATGCTAGAAAAGTAGTCATGGCAAGAGTAGCCATAATATTCAATAAGCATGACAGTGGGGTATAAGACCCAAACAAAAAGAAATTATAATTTGATTTGAGGCATGAACAACATTAGGATTCAAGAATAGAAGATTTAGGGTTCATTTAAGCCTCATTAGGGAAATATAGGGTTTGGATACAATTATCCCAACATAGGGTGTAAGGAATGCACATACATAAAGAGGGATTGCACATACATAAATAGAGATTGCACATACATAAAGAGGGATTGCACATACCTCACTTACTGATATCAATTACTAACTTTCACCACTTTAATTGAGTCCAAGTTCCACTTTGCCTATTTTCCATGTATTAACATGTATTAGAGTACATAGTGCACATTAATGTATAGAAACCCTAATTTTAGAATTTTTTAGAAAAACTCAGATTTAGATTTTGAAAATATCACCAATGAACTTATTAGGTTCTCCTGATGAATAAAACATATTTTTGTGTTAATTTTAGAGTTATGATGATTCAGATGTAATTTTTATGGATTTTATGCATTAAATTCATTTTACAAAAATCACCCTTCGTCAAACCATGAAATAATACCTTGAAAATATTTTTATTAGATAGAGATTAAGTTTCCAATTCCAAAAAATATTTATTTGTCAAAATTGGATAAGCGGATTAGAAGATATGAATGTTTCAATACTGACCAATAGGAAATTGCCACATCATCAAACCGATCAAGATAATTGAAGAGAGAGGGAGAGGGATAAAACACCATTTGACCCAAGATCAGGTTTGAAGTTGTATACGTAACCAAACTAAAGCTTCTAGAGAAGGTAAAATAGCAAGAAACCAAAACCCTAGAAGAACATGGTAAAAAGAGATGGAAATCATCGATTTTAAACATACAAGCATGAGTTTTAAGCATGTACTAAGCAATATATGAGAAGGGGGTTAACAAAACTTTCCTCTAGGAAGGTAATAAGGTCCAAACAGAAAGGATCCCAAGATTAGAAGGTCTAGTTGCTCCAAGCCAAGCTCCTTTCTTGAGCAAAGGTCACCTTCTCCACTTTAGAGGTACAAACCCTAGCAAAAGAGCTTGGAGATGAGATGTTTTAGGGTTCTAGGTGGAGTTTTACCATGGAACATCATGGTTATGACCTAGAAGAATGTGGGAGGAATACTAACAGCATGAAAATAGGGAAGTAAAGGAGGATTATTACTAGATTTGGTCAAAATCACCAAGGAGGAGCTTAAGAAATCCTAAATAGAGAAATTTGGAACCATAGGAGCCTTCTTCACCAAGGTAGGAACCTTCTTTTACCTTGGGACAACAACTTTGCAGAAAAACATAGAAGGGAAGATGCTATAAGATGTGGGAAAGAGAAGGAGATGATTTCTTCTTGGGTTGGGAGGTGGGAAGGGGTAGGCATGGCTTTATAAAGAAGGGGCCAAGTATGAGGTGTCTATGGGACTTTCCGTGTGTCCTTAGGCTAAGGCTTCATGGCCATGTAATAGGACAGCTCATAGACTCTTCTTTTATATCAAATGTCGGTCCTAAAAGCCTCTAGAGCCTTCTAGGCCATCCCCACCGTCCTTCAAACAAAGAAATAACCCCATTGGTTGATAACTTTTAAAGATAAGCACATTTAAAAAGAGGGTAATCCCTATAATACCCTTAGAGAGAAACACCTTCAAACCAAGGTGAAACCAGGTGCCCCATGGTTCAAAATCTCGAGAATGGTAAGGGAATATATAAGGATTAAAATTCAGGTGATAATTTGCAAAGAAAACCTCCCAAGTGGGTAAATTGTATGAAAGTCCAGATTGTACATAAAATTGCATAACTTGCACAAACAACATCCGAATCGAACCAAATTTGAAACTTAGGCTCATTTTATGTTTTAAAAGAAAATCAAAAAGTTAGTTTAAGGTTTAGAGCATTAATTATGGTAATTAATCTTTCATTGAGGTATTTGTGCATAAACCCTTATATTGGTACAATTAGTGAATAAATATTCACTAAACCACTATAAATTCCACTAATTAAACATAAAGGCCAAAAAGGATAGATATGATAGGAAAATATTGGGAAAAGTCAAAAAAAGAGAATATGTCAAAGTTTTGGTATGTTACAACACTCCACCCCTTAAATAGGATTTCATCCTCGAAATCTAAAGCAAAGTGAGAAGGGTGACTATGCAACATCTCACCACTAAACTCCCAAGTTGAATCCATTAAACTTCCACCAAAACTTTTACCAAGATAAACTCCTTGTTTTTTAACTACTTAACTTGCGAGTTCAAAATCTTCTCAAGCAACTCCACATAGGTCAGGTTCTCATGGATCACCTAAAGGTTCCACTTTTATGATTTCTTTTTTTTAATGTCTTATTAGAATTATATTCATTAGGATATTACATTATCATCATTATTCTTTTATTTGTGTCATGTCATATTTACTTTGTTTCCAAAAGAGTTATATTTCATTAGTATGCACAAAGTCCTATATATTTATTGTTTATCTCATTAAGAGTTTTAGCACAATTAGAGTTTACTCAATTAAATCAATATGCATTATTATATCTGATCATTATCTTTAATAATTTGTTTTTAGAGTCCATTATCACCTTATTGAATTACATTAGATTATTTTTTATGAAATAGGACACTTTATCCAATTTGTTACAATTAATCCAAATAATGTCACATTAATTACTTATATATATATTAGACATTGTTACTTTATCGTTCTTGCTCACATTAATGTCATCATTAACCATTCCCTCATATTTATTTACTTCTTATTATTGATTATGAACATTTGTGTGAATCAATTACTTCTTATCCATATTGAAGTTATTATATATATTTTTTAATGATCAAGGTGGGACATATTACATATTAATGATTTGATTCACATACTGAGTCATTAGGTGATTTATTAGTGTGTATTAGAGAACAAGGTGATATGCCTTTCATACTGATGACCTGATTAATCTATGTTTTATGTGTATTAAAGTATGTTATCTTATTACGACACCTAGTGACACTAATGTATCATGAATGTCATTAAGGATGTATAGGTTAAGGTTAGATGATTACAACTTAGGGTTTAGGTTAACATGATCATTATTCTTTGCTTATACCTTCTTAGGATGCATTACGTCCAAGGTTAGACTACAATTATCTTGTCCATCATATCATTAGGGTTTAATGGTTTATGACATGGTCAACATCATGCTTATCCACTATTATTATTAAAATGTGAGTTACTCTTATTATGTGCATTAAATATTCATTAGGGTTCAAAAATATGAACTATTCATTAGATGATCGTTATATGTTCTTTTGGATACCAAGAAGCATGTGGTTACAACTATAACTTGTTTGGTTAACACTAAGGAGTCAAGCACACTAACTTCCTAAGTAGGGAGTTAGGGTTTCTAAAGTCAGAGTAGCTAGATTTCAGTATGTTACATGACTCCATCCCCTTAGAAAGGATTTCATCCTCAAAATCAAACCACCCAAACATCATCAAATCAACTATTCTCCACCCCTTAAAAGGTTTGTCCCACCAAGCCAAACTAATCTAGAGGTAAAAGGGTGAGTCTAACTAAACCATATACAATATCCATCACGCTTCACTGCACACTCTGATTGCTTGCTAAACACCAAACTTCAAAGTCTAGGTTCTGGGGATAACTATCCAAACATGTGGTTTTATGGGTCATAAGGGAACTATATTGGGTATCCATCCTCAAACAGGTCATTACATCTGAAAGACTAGTTCAACATATTAGGGTCCCTAAAGATAAATCATATAGATCTCTAAGGCTACTATTACCTAAAAACATTCTATTTTTAACAATTCACATCAGCTCAGGTCAGGCCGGTATCATATGGATTCGGGAGTCCTCGTAAACTAAGCTAGTGGTGCGGAGGAAAATCTTGCCAGCCCCGGAACCCTGATCCTTTCTAGACATCTTTGCTTTCAACTTCATGTCCTAGTAGCTACCTAAAGGCAAAGCTAAACAACCTCAAGTTACTATGGTTACTTATGCATCTTTTAGTTGGAAGTATTTTAGGAATATATTCATGATTATTCTAATGTGAAACTATGGGATCATAAATCAACCCTTCATCATCTATTGATCAACTCTATGGAAAACATGTCACTTAAAGGTAAGGCAAGGATTCTAACTAGGGAGATAAAATGTAATGCACGGGCCCACTACCCTAGGCTCTAGTAGAGTTTCAGGAATGACGACTGGCCCCACAAACCACCACTAGCCTTAACTGAGTACTTTGTCCACACTGACGCGCAAGCCATGATCAACTTCCCGACTGGTCACCCATCCTAGTACTACTCCAAGCTAAGCACGCTTAACTATGGAGTTCCTTAGTGATGGGCTCCGGGAAAAGGAGGTGCACCTTGGTGATATGGGTAGTCCAATCATTCCTTTTAAGAGTGTTTTATCTGAGGCCTCAAATCCTAGGATGTTATAATCTCCCCCACTTAGACTCTTGACGTCCTCGTCAAGGATCAACTATAAGGCCTCATTATCTCTTCCCCATTTCAGTGCAGGCCCACAATGGGTAGACCAATGGACACCTTGAGCGGTTACCCCAGGCACCAAGCTCGGGAATGAGAAGGTGGCCTATGATATTGCATGACTAGTGGGCACCATGAGTGGTGACCCCCAGGCACCAAGCTCGGGATTGAGAAGGTGGCCTTAAGTCATTGGCAAAGGGAACCCTAAGGTGGGTATGCCAGGGTTCGGGCAAAAGCGGTGGAGAATGTCATATTGAAAAGTGTAAATTGGCTTGTTAATTAATTTGATTGTGATTATTTGATTGTTAGCCATATTTGCAAGATTTTGGTTGTTCCCACATACCAGTATATTTCGATATACTAACCGACGTTTTGTTTGTAGGCATTTTAGGAACAACAATTGAAAGAACAAACAGTAAAGTGACACATTGCGGAAAAAGAAATAAAGTGCAAGGAGGATTAGATAGAATAATTCAAGACCAGGATAGATAGATTTCCAAGGTTTTCAAAGGTAAGTAAATTTTTTATTTTATACCAAATTCCAGTTAGTTAGTAGAATTTCATAATTATTATTGATTAATTGTTGAACCTTTGATCTTGTTAATTGAATAACGGTTCTGACCTTCGGGTCTCCCTTAATTGGGAGTTACCGAGAGGCAGGGTCTTTACAATTGGTATCAGAGCGTAGGTTCCTCACTTAATCCTTAATAGTTATTAAATTTTACAAATTTTGTAGAACCCAAGGGATTATTAGAGGATTATCCGAAAGACAGAGGTGTCTAGAAAAGGATCACGATTGGGGGCTGACAATATTTTTTCCTCCTCACTGCTAGTCAGAATACGAGGACTCCCGGATCTGTGTGACTGCCTGGCCAAAGTCTTAGGGTATGATTCAAAATAAGATACCTTTAGGACTCTCTCATCTTATTCATCCCTTCTCAACTCAAATTTTGTTAAGGACCTTAAGGATTAGGGTTTTCTCTCTCCTCCTCACCCTCTTGAGGTATGGGAAAAGTTAATAAAGTCTAAGGGATCCTCCACCAAATTAATAAAAAGCATGTAAATAAGATGTCATGAACATAAGCTTAATAGATTAAGCGCAAACTAAAGAATAGATACATGCTTAGGTCATATGGCACGAGTTGCCTTTGCCCTCAGGAGAGATCTGAGGATAGACCTCCTTGGTAGGAGGATGAGTAGAGAGAGTTAGTCTTGGAGGTAGAAACCTCCATTAAAAGTAGAGGCCTAGCACATCCTTTGAGGATGATGTTAACCCTAACCCTAAGTGAAGATTAGAGAGAGAGAGAGATGACATGATGAGTTAGATGTCATGGTTGACCAGATGTTTGGTTTGTCATACGAGCCATGTGAGGTTGGGTGACCTAGCACCTTTGGCAACCCAGGAAAGGGTCGTCCATGTTAAAGAAAAGGGTAGCTCCTTCATGGATGAAGTTAGTGAAGGA
This sequence comes from Alisma plantago-aquatica, assembly GCA_963693085.1. Classification (NCBI taxonomy): domain Eukaryota; kingdom Viridiplantae; phylum Streptophyta; class Magnoliopsida; order Alismatales; family Alismataceae; genus Alisma; species Alisma plantago-aquatica. The sequence continues at coordinate 603,975,981 of OY856414.1, read as the reverse complement.
CATATAGAAACCTTATGGCTTATGCAAATAAGGGATAGCATGCCCCCAGAGTACATCAGTGGTACAGTAGTAGTTGAAACCCTAGCGAGAAGGGCATGATGGATGGCTTATGAGATAAGCATAAAGAGGTATGAATAATCTTGAGCCAAACATGAGTTGAGCATATGCTTCAACCACATAGGGGTTTGCTTGAGAATATGAGCCTTCATGGAGAAGGGACCTCTAGCAGGTATGGTTGGAGGTGGTTTTAGCTCTATAGAGAGGAAGAAGGACCCCAACAAGGAGGTTGGAAGTCTAAAACCCCGAAACTTGAGGAATAGTGGGGAGTTAAGGATGATGCAACCTACGTGGATGATATTGGTTGCCTTATGCTTGATTCCTGGAGGTTGATGATATCTTGGTTACCTTTAGAGGAACCAAACCCTAGAGAGAGGATGATGCTTCTAGTACCCATGGTGTAAGTGGTTACCTGCTGGATGAGATAATGAGTGCCTTAGACCCTGAGGAGGTTTAAGTAACCTGTTGTGAGGTTTTATACCTAGTTGGTTGTCCTGGAAGAAGACTCGACCCTGATGAGTTGCTCGAGTAGAAGGATGGCAGGGAGTACATGACATACCTTGGACATGCTTGATTCGTGGTTAAGAGGTTGAGCATGTAGTTGGATACCCAAAGGAGAACCTAGGGTTCCTAGGCCTAAGAGGGGAAGCAGTGTATCAGATGCTCATGATGAAGATTTGAGTCTCTATAGTTTCGAGCATGGTACTCCTCATGTGTAGAGGTAAAGGAAATCCCTTACGTTAATGGTATGTTTGATGAACCCCTCAAAACTAAGTGGATGTAATGTTGAGGATGAGAACAAGTGCGACCTAGCATGGTTTTGTAGGTACGCTTGTTCCTTAGTAGTTGTTGGTTTAAGCATGCTCATATGGAGGTAAACCCTAAGAATGCTTGTGACCTTTGTTATAAAGGTGTAGTTTCCTCCCATCCTGGGAGACAGACCCTTTGTTAGGAAGTTTACCAGTTTGGTTGGTTTTGAGGTAACCTAAGGAGGTTTCGTAGGATCTTGAGAAGCTAAGTGAAGAGTACATGGCATGAGAATGAACCTATAGACCCATAGATAACCATCTCTATGTTCATGTGGATGTGTTACCATGGAGGTAACCGGTATGGGGCTCGACCAAGGTAGGCAGGTCGCCATGACCCTTATGAAAGGAGGAAAGTCACCCCATGAATGCAAGGAGAGAGATGATGAATGATTGGGTAAGGTTCTATGTTGGACATGTACAATAATAGAATCCTAAGTCTATCCTAGGGTCAGATAGGGATAAGACCGATGGAAGAAGGAGTTGCCTAATTCCCTAGTTGCACATGACCATAGGGTTGGGAGGTAACAGCTATCATTGTCTGAGGCCCATGGGTTAGGAGATTGATCACCTTCATGAACTCATGGGACCCAAAGGGCAGATGAGTAGGGTACTCTCTGGATGCATAAGGGAATAGGGATGACCCCAAAAGTGTCGGCACCCTATATACCTAGAGGAGATGACCAAGGAGTGTGTAGTAACCCAAGTAGGTTTGAGACCAATTTTCCATGGAAGTAATGTAGATATCAAGATGATGGCATGTTTCAACTTAGAATTGAAGGTGTACTGGTAATGTGGGTTGTACCATCTCTACTCTTGGAATAGGAAGAACTCTATATTTGGACGGCCGCCAAATGCTTATTTCTTCTTGTTATGGGAGTGAGAGATAGGACAGTATGCATGCCATACACCAAGGGTAAAGATGACGTGAGTTGGAACAAGGAATGAGGACAGAGATGATAATGTGCCCTTGTGGAGCAAATGAGACAGGGATGGTTTACAAATACTAAGAGTATTGAGGAAATCATCTTGTGAGGATGTTTTATCTTGAACTAGGTGGATTTTTGCAAGTGTTACAAGGAATCACAAGGTGGAGCCTGATAACTAAGAGGATGAGCTCAGAATGTTCTTGATGAAGATAGACTTAGAGTTTGAGATGAGATGATAAGTAGAATACATGGAGGTGTATGTCTTCAACATTACCTAACACCTAAGGATAAGAAGTGGTAATGAAGGCTCTGGTTGAGATATAGGTGCCTAGTTAGCTGGAAGCTAGAAGAAGTTGAGGTTGTTTGACTAATCCTATTTTTTTGGAAAGAGGATGTGTTTTGGCTAACACACGGATGTAACAAGATATGTTGAGCAAGTTAATGGTTGTTTGATTAGCCAATTTAGTCCTTCATGTAGTAAAAGGATGGTGATAGAACCTCAGATACACTTCTTTAGATAGGAAGGTAATAAAACCCTCTTGAGAGTGGTTTAGGGTTTCCGAGGTATCAAGGTTGAGGAATCATAACAATACAGGAGGTCACAATATACCTTGATACTAAAAAGATAGTAAGTGATGGTAGCATTCTGGATGCTTAAAATAAAGTTGCATATTGCATGTGGCCATGCAAGCCAGGAGGTGAAGGACAAACACCATTAACCCAGTGCATGGATATAAAGTATAAAGAGTTCCCGAGAGGGAATGGGAGTTCATCATTATGGATGTTTTGAGTCTCTCCTAGACCAAGAAGGTCTAGATACAATATGGGTTATGGTAGATCGCCTTACCTAGATGACATGAGAAAGGAAGAGTTCTGTCAAGGGATATATTTGGTTGAATTACATATGAAAAGAGATGGTTCAACTACACCATGATGTGAATTCAAGAGTTCTTTATGTGACCTAAAGGTTCACTTCCATAAGGTGGAAGTAGATACATGAAGAGCTCATTGTTTGTACAGTTTATCACCCCATACTAATGGACAGTATGATCCGGAATAGAGGGTTTGATGAGAGCATGTGTGCTCATTTAGGGTGATACATAGAGACAGTTCTTAAGATATGATGTTAACCACCATAGCCTTTATCGGGATGCAAGAAGTTCTATAGGGAGGTTGTGTCGGTCACCACTTCATTATGATGATGTTGGTGAAGGAGGCCTCACGAAGGTCAGAAAAGAACCATAGTGTGTGTAGATGAAGTTTCTTTGATCATGCAATGGATGAGAGAGAGCCCAGTTGTGATATGAGTCACAAGCTGATGCAAAGCAGACTGACATGCAGTTCACTGTGGGAGAATATGTGATGTGAAAATCCGACCCCTCTAGGCTACAGCTGAGGAAGCTGAGTCCCCGATATATGGGTCCATTTGAGATGGATTGGTGGAGATGGTTGTGTTTAGCCTTGCCCCTCAGGATAACTGTTGGGTTTTGTGGAGAAAACATGCACGGCGGAAGCAATAAAATCCACGCAACCCAAAATAGGATCTCGTCGACAACAACGTATTTGGAAAGTGTTGTTTGCGGGATATACCTTATCGTGGAGCAAGTCCGGCGATGTCCCGTTGCACGACGGTGCAACACTACTTGTCGACACAGACGGAACTTCTCCCCCATTCGCTGTCGTAGGTTGATCCGGCGGCGCTCCTTTACGGCAGTGATGTCCGCCGCTCGTAGCGCGTACAGGTGGTCGTCGACGTCCTCTGAACGCAGGTGTCAAGGCGTCTGCGTCTCTACTTCGTCCACGCGGATGGACGGAACTCCACGTCGCACTTCCCTAGCCGGAGGGAAGGAGTATGTCTCTGTGGTGGCGTGCTAGTGGCGCGTTGCTCTCCTTTCTCTCCTAAGGATGGCGACGGCTAGGTTTACGAACGTGAGCGTAAACTAAAAGTGTCTATCTATCTTATATAGATATCGGCCGTCAATCCTCCTTTAAATAGGATACGAAGGGAAATAGGGTTTCCTAAACCCATCGGTAAACAGAAACGTTGCGTTAATTAAAACGCTCGTGGATTAATTAGAATATTCTGGAATTCATTAATTAACCAAATAATCACATTAATTGATTAATTAATATCTGACTCCATGCAATCGCTTGGGATGGCTCTACAGGCATACATATACCAACAGAATCCCACTTGCACTTAGAGCCAGTCACTCCAATATTATTCTAATCCATTACATAAACATTTTAGTAATCAATGTGATTCGGAGCAATTCCAATCAAATCCACAATTATACTCCTATTCCAATACATCCTATGTGTGTGACCCGGTAGGCTCCAAATTACATTGGCAGTGATATCCATAATCATATTATGATTTCACAAGCAATGATTGGTATCTAGCAAGACTTCATTGCTACCCAAGTAATTGGAGAAGTTGGAGAACAACTTAACCTATCATTCATGACTGGTGTTACAGTGATTGTATAGTTCTTTTGTCACTGATATCCGGATTGAACTCAAGTCATGGAATTGTTATCCTTTTCAACGTTCAATCCATGTTCCTTGAACTAGAGCAGACTGTCTGAGATATATGTAAGCTCAATATCACATATTGACTCACATCAGCATGGCCATGCATTTCTCAGTCTCGCTTATCAAGTGGCCGGAATATCAAACTCCCGTAGGAAGGACAAATTCCATCTACATCACTCACAGTCATCCCCATGTGTCACAGTGCACCCAAGCACCATCTTTATAGCAATCCTTATTCAGGACCACGGTGGATGATGTCAAAGTACACCGAACGACATGTGATAAGTGTAGTGACTTCAGGTCTAAGAACCACAATCACCACCATCATTATGAGATGTGACTCTAACTACCAATCATGGTATCCATGTGTCACTCTCAAGGTGGGTCTGTCCGATACACTGTTCTCTAACAAGTATCTATGTATTTGGTTTGATATCTCCATATCATGGATAATGAGATTCTTCCATCAACCAACATACATTCTAATCTTATGTGTTATTGATGTCTATGGATATTTCCACAATAACAACCGATTAGGGACAAAACAAGAATACATACTCTTAGCATACATATGATCTCACTGTTCAGGTCATCAACCCGAAGATATTTCATTGAGTATATTATTCTATAGACATCTATAAGTTTTATGGTCATCTCACAATATAAAACACAAACATATAGATTGGAAACTCGCCTTTATTGATATGATCAATGTAGTATTACAAACCGTTTACATAGTATCCCATTACAATCATCGAATGATAGTCTCTATGGGCATACATACCAACAGATTCCCACTTGCACTCATACCCAATCACTCATGAATCTCAATCCAAGTGACCGAACATGTCCGTCATGTTTCTGCTGTGAAAGTGCTTTTGTGAGCGGGTCAGCCACATTGCTTTCTGTAGGTACTCTACAAATCTTCACATCTCCTCGTTGTACGATCTCTCATATGAGATGGAACCGTCGTAGAATATGTTTGGAACATTGGTGTGATCTTGGTTCTTTAGCTTGTGCAATTGCTCCATTGTTGTCGCAAAATAACTCAATTGCATCACCAGTGCTTGGAACCACTCCAAGTTCAGAAATGAACTTCTTGATCCACACAGCTTCCTTCGCAGCATTAGATGCGGCAATATATTCGGCCTCTGTTGTAGAATCCGCAATCGTCTCTTGCTTGGAACTCTTCCAGCTCACAGCTCCATTGTTCAGGCAAAACACAAATCCAGACTACGATCTGTAGTCATCTTTGTCAGTTTGGAAGCTAGCATCGGTGTAACCCTTTACCACAAGCTCTTCCTCACCGCCATATACCAAGAATTGATCCTTAGTCCTTCTCAAGTACTTTAGGATGTTCTTTACGGCTGTCCAGTGACATTCACCTGGATCTGACTGATACCGGCTCATCATGCTCAAAGCATATGACACATCAGGATGAGTACATAACATTGCATACATGATATATCCAATTGCTGATGCATATGGAATCTTACTCATGCGTGCCCGTTCATCACATGAACTAGGACACTGGGCTTTAGAGATTGTAACCTCATGGGACACGGGCAAGTTACCTCTCTTAGAACCCTCCATGCTAAACCTCTTTAGCACCTTGTCAATGTATGTGCTCTAGCTTAGGCCTAGAAGCCTTCTAGATCTATCTCTATAGATCTTGATCCCTAGTATATAGGATGCTTCGCCTAAATCCTTCATAGAGAAGGTCTTCCCTAGCCAACCTTTTACTGTCTGAAGAGTAGGGATGTCATTTCCCATCAATAGTATGTCATCCACATACAATATGAGAAATACGGCTATGCTCCCACTAACCCTTTTGTAAACACAAGGTTCATCTTCATTTTGACTAAATCCAAACTTTTTGACTACTTCATCAAAATGTAGATTCCAACTCTGAGATGCTTGCTTCAATCCATAGATTGGCCTTTGTAGCTTACAGACTTTATTGGCTTCCTTTGGATTGATAAAACCCTCAGGTTGTGTCATGTACACATCCTCGAGTAAATTCCCATTAAGGAATCCTATTTTAACATCCATCTGCCAAATCTCATAGTCATGATAAGCTGCAATGGCAAGCATGATCCTGATGGATTTAACCATGGCAACTGGTGAGAAGGTCTCGTCATAATCAACACCTTGAATTTGACGGAATCCTTTTGCAACCAATCTACCTTTATAGGTTTGAACATTTCAATCCATGTCAGTCTTCTTCTTGAAGACCCACTTGCACCCTATGGGTCTTACCCCTTCAGGTGGATCCACCAAGGTCCATACCTTGTTGGTGTACATGGATTCCATCTCAGATCTCATAGCTTCGAGCCATTTCTCAGATTATGGTCCCTTAGTAGCTTCTAGATAGGAAGTTGGCTCATCTGCTATGCCCAATTCATCACTGTCTTGAGTCACGAGAAATCCAAATCTCTCAGGCTCAAGTCGTGTCCTACTAGACCTACGAGGTTCCTGTGTTACATTTGGAACTTGAAATTCCACAACAACTTGTGAGTCTTCATGTTCCTTATGTACCTCCTCAGGTTCTCTACTTTCTTGTTGGTCTCAAACTTCTTCGAGCTCTACATTCCTCCCACTAATTCCTTTGGAAATAAATTCCTTTTCAAGAAATATAGCAGTCCTAGAAACAAACACTTTGTTGTCAGTTGGTGTGTAGAAGTAGTATCCCCGTGTTTCCTTGGGGTATCCAACAAAATAGCATTTTTCTGATTTGGGTCCAAGCTTTTCAGGAAATTGTTTCCTAACATAAGCTTCACATCCCCAAATCTTTAACATAGACAAATTGGGACGATTCCCATTCCATATCTCATATGGTGTCTTTTGAACCGATTTGGAAGGCACGCGGTTAAGTGTAAACGCTGCAGTTTCAAGAGCATATCCCCAGAACGATATTGGAAGTTTGGATGAACTCATCATTGATCATACCATGTCTAATAATGTACGATTCCTTCTTTCTAACACACCATTATGTTGTGGTGTACCATGTGGAGTCCATTGTGATACAATACCACGGTCTCTCAGAAGGTCCTCAAACTCTTGGCTTAAGTATTCTCCACCTCGATCTGAACGGAGTGCTTTAATACTCTTACCAAGTTGCTTCTCTACTTCATTCATGAATGTCTTGAACATTTCAAGAGTTTCTGACTTGTGTTTCATAAGATATACATAGCCATACCTACTGAGGTCATCAGTGAAGGTAATGAAGTATTGATAACCTCCTCTAGCATTTGATCTAAAAGGTCCACATACATCAGTATGTATGAGCCCTAGCAGATCACTGGCTCTCTCACTGTGTCCAGTGAAAGGAGTTTTGGTCATCTTCCCTAATAAACATGCCTCACATGTCTCTAATGATTCAAAATCAAAAGAGTCTAGATAACCATCCTTATGGAGTCTATATATGTGCTTCTCGTTTATGTGCCCAAGACGACAATGCCATAAGAATGTTTTGTTTGAGTTGTCAAGTTTTAACCTTTTAGTATTTACGTTATATATGCTAGTCTCAAGTTCTAACAAGTAGATACCATAAGACATAGGGGCATTGCCATAAAAGATCTCATCTTTAGATATAGAAATAATTCCATTCTTAATGTGAAATTCAAATCCACTCTTCTCCATACAAGATACAGAAATAATATTTCTATTAATGGCAGGTACATAATAGCAATTCTCTAATTCTATTACAAGGCATGTAGGCAAAGATAAACTAATAACTCCAACTGTGGTGGCAGCAACTCTTGCTCCATTAGCAACCCGCAACTCGACTTGGCCCTTTCGTAAAGGCTTACTTCTTATCAGATCCTGCATATTAGAACATATGTGAGATCCACATCTGGTATCCAGTACCCATGATGAAGAAGTATTTAAGTTTATCTCAATAACGTATATACCTGAAGTGGAGATCTCTATCCCCTGCTTCTTCTTCCTCAGTTCCTCCAGATAGAGAGGACAGTTTCTTTTCCAATGTCCAGGATGGTGACAATGGTGACAACTGCCTTCTTTGGAGATCCCACCTTTAGCTTTGAGCGCGGATGACTTTGGCTTCTGCCCGGCTTTAGAACTTTTCTTAGCCTTGCTTTTTCCTTTTGACTTTCCCTTTGCCTTTCTTATCACCATCACAGACTTGGGCTTGTCTTTCTTCATCTGTGCTTCAGCTTTCCTCAACATGCCTAACCATTCTGACAACGGCTTATCAAAATTGTTCATGTTGTAGTTCATGACAAAATGATTATATGATTCAGGCAACGATTGTAGAATCACATCCATGGCCAACTCTTGACCTAAGGGAAATACCAGCTTGGATAGGCTTTCCACGTACCCAATCAAGGTGAGTATATGGGTGCCAACTGAGTCTCCCTCTTTCATCTTGCTTTTGAACAAAGCCTTTGAGACATCATATCTCTCCTGTCTTGCTTGATGTTGATACATGTTCTTGAGATGTGTTACCATCTCCATGACATTCATGTTCTCATGCTGCTCTTGCAACTCATAGTTCATTGAGCACAACATCAGGCACTTGACATCCACAGCATCATCAAGGTGCTTCTTGTAAGCATCCTTTTCAGCCTTGAGCGCATTTACGGCGGGCTCCTCTGGCTCTGGTTTTTCAAGGACATAGAGCTTACGCTCATGTGTGAGAAGAATTCTCAGTGTCCTAAACCAGTTTTGAAAGTTGGTTCCGGTAAGTTTGTCCTTCTCAAGGACCGATCGCAACGAGAAAGTGTGAGTGTCGGTTGCCATTTGATTGCTACAAAAGAAAAAATTGCATTTAGTCCAAAACATTTTGACTTGTAAAGATTTGATTAACGAGATTAATTAGGCCTTTAATTAATTATGCTCCCACTATTTTATTCAAATTGATAGCCCTCACTATCAACTCGGAAGATTGCAATGCACAACCCTCTAGTGAGCCAAGACCCAAAATAATTGGATCAATGCCCAGCCAACGCCGGTGTCAAAGACCAAATACTAAGGTAGGCAACTTTTGCCAATTGCATCATATGCAACTCTTGGATAGATGATCATGCACAACTCCTTGCTGTGATGCATCTGTGTGCCTCTAGGTACTTGATCCTATCAAGGTTCCCTAGTTAAGTCCAACCCATAAGCCAACACGATGAGTGTGCACCCTGCGGAGGCAGACCCACACACCCACCATCACACTTCCACGAGATAGATAGTGTACCACGCGGAGGCGTGCCCACACATAGTCGATCAAGATTTTCATGTGTGTTGCTTTATGGAAGGCAACTAAAACTTAATATTATTAATTGAGGGTTTTTTTTAATACATATACATATCCAAACACCACATACTTATAGTATGTATCATATACTACTATATCCACAACCACAAATGATAGACATGCAATCACAAACACAAATACATCGGTTATGGCCATACTATTGTAATCCTTTGGAGCAAAAAAGGATTACGGTCCGCCTATGGTCTTATGCATCTCATGCAACACCTGTGAATCAACCTGTAAGCCTGTAATGATCAACATTACAATGAACAACTTCATGGATGCTTTGTGAGGTTGGAATTTCAAGTTGCTTCTTGGAATTGGATCTTCTTGTTGCTTCTCCATGGATGTTCCTTGGAGTTGGATCTTCAGGTTGCTTCTTGGAATTAGATCTTCATGGTGCTTCTCCATGGACACTCCTTGGAGTTGGATCTTCAAAGGGCCTCCTTACATCAAGTATACAAAAACTAAAACTAATCCTATCTCTATTACATCATATGAGTACAAATATAAAAGGAAAGAATTAATTACACTTTGAAATAAGAGATGAGGCTTGGCATGCAAGCCGAATACTTTATATAAAGGATCCATATGTAACCATTATACATCCATAGAATTCACAAACAAACATATCCACAAGATTGACATCCACATTCATTCACAACATTCACAGAAGGGGATACTAGGCCATAACCGTGTATGCATTCACCACATAAAATAGATTTTAAAGGCGACGTGTATGCTATCATAGGTATATCTACATATACGTATATACATATTAAAATTGCAGTACTTTTAATGCGGGACATTCCCCATTAAATGATTTCTTGACTCCCACGCAGACTATGCGGGGTCTACGGAATTTTACTTCCGTGCACTAAGGAAAATCAATATTTTCCATAGTCGACCCCGTCCAAAACGTCAAAAATAATAGTCTGCGGCGTATGTGGAATTAGGTTTAGATTTGCACATTAACAGGTTTAATTCGCATCGTATGCAACTTAAAAACAGTATACAGCGATTCGATCATATCGAAACTAATCCAAATACGTCGTAGATCGACGCTGCTCTGATACCAATGTTGGGTTTTGTGGAGAAAACATGTGTGGCGGAAGCAATAAAATCCACGCAACCCGAAACAGGATCTCGTCGACAACAACATATTTGGAAAGAGTTGTTTGCGGGATATACCTTATCGTGGAGCAAGTCCGGCGATGTTCCGTTGCACGACGGTGCAACACTACTTGTCGATGCGGATGGAACTTCTCTCCCGTTCGCTGTCGCAGGTTGATCCGGCGGCGCTCCTTTGCGGCAGTGATGTCCGCCGCTCGTAGCGTGTATAGGTGGTCATCGACGTCCTCCGAACATAGGCGTCAAGGCGTCTGTGTCTCTACTTCGTCCACGTGGATGGACGGAACTCCACGTCGCACTTCCCAAGCCGGCGGGAAGGAGTATGTCTCTACGGCGGCGTGCTAGCGATGCGTTGCTATCCTTTCTCTCCTAAGGATGGCGACGGCTAGGTTTACATACGTGAGCGTAAACTAAAAGCGTCTATCTATCTTATATAGATATCAGCCGTCAATCCTCCTTTAAACAGGATACGAAGGGAAATAGGGTTTCCTAAACCCATCGGTAAATAGAAACGTTGTGTTAATTAAAACGCTCGTAGATTAACTAGAATATTCTGGAATTCATTAATTAACCAAATAATCACATTAATTGATTAATTAATATACGACTCCATGCAATCGCTTGGGATGGCTCTACGGGCATACATATACCAACAATAACATGATGTGAAATGTGTTCCATGAGTCTGATCTAGAGAACTATGTAAGGTACCCAAGCCAGGTGTTGAGCCCTGAACCTATTCAGCTTTTGAAAGGCTGAAAAGTCCTGAGTCACCTATGAGGGTACGATATACCAAGGTAAGAAAGAACTCATATGGAAGGAAATGAGATAATGAAGGTTCTTGGGAAACACCATGGAAAGGGTGAAGCCACATGGGAGCCCTGATGGACATAAGAAGACTTATCCTGTTTGTTTGCTTGCTTGATGGAATTTTGAGGGCAAAATTCTCATAACAGGGGAAGGATGTTACAACCCCAAATTTTGGGTTCCTTTGGTGAGAAATGTAATTTCTCATATTAAAGATATTTGGACAAATAATGATATAATTTGTTGTGAATAAATGGATTTCATTTAAAATAGCCTTGTTGTTTGATTTGTGGGCTTTATTGGCTATTGGTCCCAATAACAAGGAAATTCAATTAAGTAATGAATAATTGAGTTGATAGAGGAAAGAAAATTGTGGAAACCTCTAGAAGGCAAATCCAAATAGGGATTTCGTGCATCTTGGATTCCTTGGGTTCCAAGGAGTCCAAGGTTGCATAGTAAATGCATAATAAAAGAATAGATCAATTACATATTTCTTTATTAAGAAAGAAATTGAAAACAATGATAAAATGTGGAAAACAAGTGAAAAGAGGTGCAATTGAGTTACCCTTAGTGGGATTTCGTATCCCAAGGATTCCTAATGTAAAAAAGGAAAACCAATGAGGAAAATTAAAGAGAAACAAAAATAAATCCTCAAAAAGAAATATTTTAATAAGAACTCAACATGATAATGTGAAATAATGCATATTGATGCATTTAGGGATACTGAGTATTCCTTAAAAAGGGATTTCAAATTCTTTGAGTTCTTGGGGTCCAAGGAGCCCTAATAAAGAAGAGAGAGAGAGGAAATACCAAGATTGCAAAATAAGAGCATAATGTGATGTATTATCGATGAATTTTGTAATATTGATAAAAGGAAGTATTTCCTACGTAAGGAAAATATAATTTCAAGACCAATGAATAAAAAGGCATGAATAAAGAGGATAAGAGGGAGGATTTTCGTATTGCTAATTATCCATGCAATAATGAATATCAAGAAGGTAAATAGGAGAGAAGGATTTCTTTTCCATGAAGGAATTTGTTTCCTATTGGGAATAGAACTAAGTTAACCCATAGGTGGTCGTCCTAGGGCATGGATACTCACCCTATATAAAGGGGATAAAACCCTAGTTTGAGTGCAAGAGAGGGAGAGAGAATCCTGCACATCCTTCTTCTATATTTTCGTTCTTAAACCCTGGCCATGGGGAATTGCATGATCAGGAGGTCATGAGGCGGAAAGGGTGGATTGCAATGTCATCTTGATGCCCCAAGGTGCCAAGGAGATGTGTTTCCATCATGGTCGTGCCTTGGACAAGGCGCAGCAACGGCTGCATGGCTGCAGCAATGGCCGCATGGCTGCAACACCTTCTGCAGGTCACACGACGACCCTGCTCGAACCAGCCACTCTGGTTGAGATTTGGGAGGTGCCCCAAGTCCGGAAGGAGGTGGCGGAGAAAGGGCGACCTACTTCGGTGACCTTCTGGGTCCAGAGGAGGGAGAGCAGACGATGCAAGCCGCGGTTAGGGCTGTTGCGGCGGTCTGGTCGCGGGAGTCTGAGGTTGAATATGCTCAAAAGGGAGTTGGACGAGTTTGCCCCTCTGTAGGCTGAAGAAGCAACAACTTACGAGGGGTACAATGGTAATTCGGTTATGATTTCAACCAGCGAGCTCCTTGTAAGGGAAAAGGTGATGTGGCGACTCCTGATTGGCCAAAGTAAGTAAATTTTGTAAAAATCATATCTCATTAACCGTAGCTCGAATGAATGCGTATAAAATATGAAAATTGCTCAGAAAAATGAGGGGAATATAATAAAAATAAAATTGAAGCTTGATTTTGTTTGAAATTCAAAAATTATATAAAGATACTATCTTTAATAGTTTAATCAATGAAAAATCCTAACCTTTGATGATTAATGAGTTAGAAAGGGTTAAATGAGTATGTAAAGTTGATATTAGCCTGTTAATGATAAAAAGGATCATTAAGATCGAAAAAGATGAACTTTGCATATAATTAGTTTAATTTCGAGGTTAATGTGCATGAATAATACTTTAATGGGCCTTGAAACCCTAATGTTGGTAAGTTTGACTCTTAATGGCTTTAATTGACTAATTTCATGATTAAAGTTGGAATATGCTGAATCTAAGCTATTTCGAGCATTAAAATACCTAATTTGTGGATAAATAACCTTAATATTGAAATTAGGGTTTTTGATTGAATTAAGGTAGAATTAATAATAAATAGAGTTCATATGGGATTAGACCATCAAGAATTATGAGTTGTTAATCTGAAAGAAACTAAAGGTGATAATTGAGTATAATGACCTTGAAATAACTTAAAAGGATAAAGGAGGTAGTTTCGGTATAAAAGAGAAATAATCGACTTTAATTGGGCTTATGATGTTGAAATTAGGGTTTATGAACTAAGAGAGCATTTAATATGATAAAAGTGTTATGGAGGCAAAAACCCTAATAAAACCCTAATGTGGTCTAGAAAGCCTAAGGTGGAATCCAAGTCTAGCTTTAGAATGTTCTGGATAAACTATAACACTTGGATCATATGCATTAATTTCAGGATATTTTTGATTGCTTGTTGATTGATTCTTTATCATTATTGCTTGGACAATCAAGTTGCTCTAGATCAGGTATGTGGTTAATTATGGATAACCACCTTAGTTTCCCGAGGATCTTCCGGATGATTAATCGCATTGAATGCAAATTATCTATTGGATGTTCATACTTGCAAACTATAAAGTCACTATGATTATCACATTAATGATAGAAGTATGTATTATCACACCCACATGCCACCCTGATGGATGATGCCAAAGGTCAGGCCCAGATGGGTAGACCAATGGACACCTTGAGCGGTTACCCCAGGCACCAAGCTCGAGAATGAGAAGGTGGCCTATGATATTGCATGACTAGTGGGCACCATGAGTGGTGACCCCCAGGCACCAAGCTCGGGATTGAGAAGGTGGCCTTAAGTCATTGGCAAAGGGAACCCTAAGGTGGGTATGCCAGGGTTCGGGCAAAAGCGGTGGAGAATGTCATACTGAAAAGTGTAAATTGGCTTGTTAATTAATTTGATTGTGATTATTAAATTGTTAGCCATATTTGCAAGATTTTGGTTGTTCCCACATACCAGTATATTTCGATATACTGACCGACGTTTTGTTTGTCAGCGTTTTAGGAACAACAATTGAAAGAACAAACAGTAAAGTGACACATTGCGGAAAAAGAAATAAAGTGCAAGGAGGATTAGATAGAATAATTCAAGACCAGGATAGATAGATTTCCAAGGTTTTCAAAGGTAAGTAAAGTTTTAATTTTATACCAAATTCCAGTTAGTTAGTAGAATTTAATAATTATTATTGATTAATTGTTGAGCCTTTGATCCTGTTAATTGAATAACGGTTCTGACCTTCGGGTCTCCCTGAATTGGGAGTTACCGGGAGGCGGGGTCGTTACACAAAATTGAAAAGTCAGATTCTGACTACCATGGGCTCTGATGCCATGCTGTAAGGATTGGGATCCACTCCCTACTAAAAAAAATTGAAGAATAAAACATCCATTCCAAACACACTCAAAGGTATGCTGAAATAGGTGCAAATTTTCCAAATTGATTATAATGGTATGTAAAAGACCAAAGTGTAGTAGTGAAATTAAAAAAATGACTATATTCAATTTTTATAAAATATTACAAACGTATATCATAATCTACCATAAGGGTTTGCATATATGATACAACATAAGGATCTAAGTAGAGGGAAGTCTAAACTACTTCAAATATGTCTTCAAGCAACATCTCTAAGAGCTAGGTCTATGTTGGAAGCTATGTTCTCCTTGGTCATGTTCAACACCTCGATCTAAACCTAGGTGGTTGGGAAATCACCCAGCAAGAGAGAGAAATACAAGGTATGTGTCAAATAATGAACAAGAACAAAAGATAAGGAAATAACATGAAAGTAAAGGCTAAGATTTCATCATAAGATGAACAGAACAAGAGTATGAGGCTATATTCAAAAGAAACTTGCCATTAACAATTATATTAGAAAGACTTTGCATGTAAAATAATTATGTCTACCTAACTAAGTAGGGTTGAGGCACCTACCGGACCTCTAACCTATAGGTGAGGGGAGAATATGGCATTCCCAGTCACCTACATAATTATATAGGGGAGAATAAAAACATTCTCTAGGATGATTAAATACATGCCCTCTATGGGTGGTTGTACATAAGTATCGCTACTTTAAATTAAATAGAACATAAATATACATGCTAGAAAAGTAGTCATGGCAAGAGTAGTCAAAATATTCAATAAGCATGACAGTGGGGTATAAGAACCAAACAAGAAGAAATTATAATCTGATTTAAGACGTGAACAGCATTAGGATTCAAGAATAGAAGATTTAGGGTTCATTTAAGCCTCATTAGGGAAATATAGGGTTTGGGTACAATTATCCCAACATTGGGTGTAAGGAATGCACATACATAAAAGGGATTGCACATACATAAATAGGGATTACACATACCTCTCTTACTAATATCAATTACTAACTTTCACCACTTTAATTGAGTCCAAGTTTCACTTTGCCTATTTTCAATGTATTAACATGTATTAGAGTACACAGTGCACATTAATGTATAGAAATCCTAATTTCATAAATTTTTAGCAAAACTCAGATTTAGATTTTAAAAATATCACCAATGAATTTATTAGGTTCTCCTAATGAATAAAACATATTTTTATGTTAATTTTGGAGTTATGATGATTAAGATGTAATTTTTATGGATTTTATGCATTAAATTCATTTTACAAAAATCACCCTTCATCAAACCATGAAATAAGACCTTGAAAATATTTTTATTAGTTAGAGATTAATTTTCCAATTCCAAAACATATTTATTTTTCAAATTTGGATAGGCGGATTAGAAGATATAAATTTGTCAATACTGACCAATAGGAAATTGCCACATCATCAAACCGATCGAGATAATTGAAGAGAGAGGGAGAGGGAGAAAACACCATTTGACCCAAGATCAGGTTTGAAGTTGTATATGTAATTAAACTAGAGCTTCTGGAGAAGGTAAAACAGCAAGAAACCAAAACCCTAGAAGAACATGGTAAAAAGAGATGGAAATCATCGATTTTAAACATGGAAGCATGAGTTTTAAGCATGTACTAAGCAATATATGAGAAGGGGGTTAACGAAAATTTCCTCTATGAAGGTAAGAAGGTCCAAACAGAAATGATCTCAAGATTATAAGGTCTAGTTGCTCCAAGCCAAGCTCCTTTCTTGAGCAAAGACCACCTTCTCCACTTTAGAGGTGCAAACCCTAGCAAAAGAGCATGGAGATGAGATGTTTTAGGGTTCTAGGTGGAGTTTTACCATAGAAAGTCATGATTCTGACCTGAAATAAGGTGGGAGGAATACTAACACCATGAAAGTAGGGAAGGAAAGGAGGATTCTTACTAATATTGGTCAAAATCACCAAGGAGGAGCTTAAGAAATCCTAAATAGAGAAATTTGGAACCCTAAGAGCCTTCTTCACCAAGGTAGGAACCCTCTTTTACCCTTGGACAACAACTTCATGGCCAAACATAGAAGGGACGATGCTCTAAGATGTGGGAAAGAGAAGGTGAGGATTTCTTCTTAGATTAGGAGGTGGGAAGGGGTAGGCATGGCTTTATAAAGAAGGGGGCAAGTATGAGGTGTCTATGGGACTTTCCATGTGTCCTTAGGCTAAGGCTTCATGGCCATGCAAGAGGACAGCTCATAGACTCTTCTTGTATATCAAAGGTCGGTCCTAAAAACCCCTAAAACCTTCTAGGCCATCCCCACCATCCTTCAAACAAAGAAATAACCCCATTGGTTGATAGCTTTTAAAGATAAGCACATTTAAAAAGAGGGTAATCCCTATAATACCCTTGGAGAGAAACACCTTCAAACCAAGGTGCAACCAGGTGCCCCTGGTTTCAAAATCTTGAGAATGGTAAGGTAATATCTAAGGATTAAAATTTAGGTGATAATTTACAAAGAAAACCTCCCAATTGGGTAAATTGCATAAAAGTCCAGAATGTACCTAAAATTGCATAACTTGCACAAACAACATACAAATCAAACCAAATTTAAAACTTAGGCTCATTTTATATTTTCAAATCACATAAAAAAGTTATATTAATATTTAGAGAACTTAATTATGGTAATTAAGCTTTCACTGAGGTATTTGTGCATAAACCCTTATATTGGTACAATTAGTGAAGAAATGTTCACTAAACCACTATAAATTCCACTAATTAAACATCAAGGACAAAAAGGATAGATATGATAGAAAAATATTGGGAAAAGGCCAAAAAGAGAATATGTCAAAGTTTCGGTATGTTACATAATGTCCCTCCCAAACTCTACCATCCCGTCTAGAGATTCTGTAAAAGGTATTTGAAAACATGGGACAAGCTTGACCTTAAACATATCTTGTAGATGTAGGAGACATAAATCACACTTTTTTAAAATGTAAGTTTTCCGCTTAGCTTTGGTCTCATACTCTTTTGTCACAAATTATAGTTGATAGGCAATTTGTGTTGGAAAATGATTGTTTCATCCCATGTCCTAATTGGATTTGGGCTTGAATAGGAGTTATATTGTGTTGCCAATCCTAATAGGAGTTAAATCCAATAAGAAAGAAGATGATTCTCTATTTGCAACATTGGAATTGGATTAGGAATTGGACTATGAATTGGAGTGAGATTTTTAATTGCTACCACATGTCATGGAGGCCTATAAATAGAGGCTCTCGGCGAGGCCATTGAGATCATCACATCAGTAATTTATTGTTGGTGTCTTCTATGGTAGAAGAGCTAGAAAATAAGAACAATTGTTGGTGTTCTCTTGTGGTAAGAGAGGTTCAGTGACTTTGCCTGGAAGTAAAGTAGCGGTTGATAGTCAGCAGCGCATTGAAAATGACGACATATCCGATCAGCAGAAGACGCACATCAATTGATGGCACTATGTTGGTATTGCGGCAATGATGAATACAACAATTCATCCATTCAGCAGAGGACATGCATCTGCTCTCTCAGGCAAAGAGAGCTTCTGGTTGGCGGCAAGGTAGGCTGCCTCGTCAGGAGCAAAGACGGTCCTGTCAGTGGTCGCAACGACAACATGTAGGGACACAACTGTGTCTGATCCCCTACAATGACAGAGGTTTCGTGAGGAGAAAAAGATAAGTGGGATGTTTTTTACATGTTGGATGTAATTCTATTCTTCTCTATCTTTGTTCTCGTATGGGGGGAGGTATCCAGATTTAGGAATAATTAAATCTATACGGTGTGAGATGTATTCTTGATTACATAGTGCATGTTGGCTGGTATTACACTGTGATTTTTTCTCCTCGTCTTGGGGAGAGTTTTCCACATTAAATCTTTAACTTTTAGTTTTACAAAACACGTCACTTTCCCACTTCAATTCCTAACAATGTGTTGTTGTTGTTTTGGATCGCAGTGTTAGGCTTATTGAAATGTGGATGACTTCATAGCAACTATCACTTGCCTAGATTCGTTGAAAATATAGGAAGAGGTTTTGCAAGGACACAACCACTTACTGGTATTCTCAAAGCAAATTTTCTCAACTGGGTTCTGAAATACATAAATTCAACTGCTGCTCCAAGTATAATAACAACATAAGTCAGTTAGATGACAGACACACCAAGTGGTCTTTTCCATCTGTTGGTTATACTAAAAATAATACTAATGTAGATACAGTTAGGTATAAAGGGATGAGCTATGGCGTTGTGTTTAGGGATCATAGTGGCTGATTACAGAGCCATAGCAGCCAAATCTTTTATGGGTGATTGGCTTGTTCACGTTGTTGAATAATATTCCATACATTGGCTTCTTCACATTGTTGAATAAAATTCCATACTCTTTATATGCAAGGTGCGGTCATATTGACCATCTCTCAAGCCATCCTTAAATCTGATGATGCAAACATAATCAAACGTAAACAAAGCATAGCAAGAGGTCGAGGAATGGTTATGCTTTTTTTAGGAAGGACAGAGGATCCTAAGGTTGGGATCCCCCGTCATCTATTAGCTAGGATAAATCAACCATGGCAAGGTTTTCAATACATGAAGGAAAAAACTGGACGAAAGCAAAGTTATCTACTTGCCCTCTTTGTGCCATTGTGGCAGTTTTGGGGGCAACTTTATTACATACCTGACTAATAAAAGAAATACTACAAAAAGAAAATTGTTGTTGTAAAGAAACGATGTCCTCTGCAAGGATGCCCAAGTAGTCTCTCCTTTTGGTTGCTTCTCCACATGCCTGGACGACCTCAAGGCAGTATGTCTTTGCTTCGATCTGTTCAGTGCCATGGATACTTGCCCACAGTAGAGCTATCCTCATGGCAATGTCTTCCGTTGTTGCTATCCCCGTGCCATTGTTAATCTTCTCACCCGCAATCTCTATCAAATCTCCCTCGCTATCACGTATCACCATCCCAGTCTCCGTCATTCCATTTTCCCCACAAGATGTGTCCACGTTAATTTTTAGTCTCCCTTGCGCTAGCTTGGCCCACCTATGTGTGCCACTACTTCCTGGTTGGGCATTTCTATGTTTTGCTGCATGTCGCTCTCCACTCGCTTGCTTCATCATGGATAGTGATGTTCGGATTAGGAAGCCACTATGCACCTCACCGTCCTGGAACACCCGCATGTTGCGCCCCCTCCATATAGCCCACATAGCTGCAACAATCACTTCTTTATCCTTTCTGTCCAATGTCGTCTCCATGGTAACGTTGATGTCCTCATCCTTATAATCATCCACCCACCGTTGTACTCCTCGGTCCGAATGTTCCCAAAATTCTATCGCATTCGGGCAGCGGAAGAGCATATGGGGAATTGACTCCTTCTTTGACATGTAGAGTCGGCACAGTCCTTCCATGATGCAGTGGCGATCAAACAGTCTGCCCTTTGTTGCTAATCCCCTGGTACATACTCTCCATAGAATATGAGCAGCTTTGGGTGCCCAACCTCCTCTCCAAATGTGGCACCACAACTCCTCTCCTTGATTTTTTGTGTGTCACTGAGCTTCCTCCCACCCTAGCATTCCAAGCCAATACGTTGATCTGACTCAAAAAACTCCTTTCTTGGCAAGCCACCAAGACCATGTGTCGCACAGGTGTCATATATTGAGTGGAATAGCACTTATCCTCTCCACATAAGCCATCGGGAAGCATTCCTCCAGCCTTGCGATGTTCCACCTCTTTTCATCCAGGCTTATAAGGTCATTCACCTTGACGTAGGGTATCTCCTCTGGAGCCTTGAATCGTGCAAGGGTGTCTTCCTCTCCTGGAAGCCATGTGTCCTCCCATATATTGACATCTTTCCCATTGCCTATCCTCCATTCCACCCCTTCCTTGAGCAGTGCCTTTGCACCCCCATAGGCTCCTCCATGTATAGTTGGGATTGTAGCCTCTCCTTGCTTCCCATATGGATGTCCAGGGAAAATATCTAGCCTTCAACACCCTGTTGACAAGGGAATTCAGGTTCACAGTTAATCTCCATAGTTGTTTTGCTAGAAGGGCTTGGTTAAAGATATGAAAATTTCTAAAACCAAGTCCTCCCATTCTTTTTGGCTTGCACATATTTGCCCAGCTCATCCATGCAATCTTCCTCTCATTCCCTTTATCTCCCAACCAAAATCTTGCTATTATGCTTTGAATCTCGTCCAGTGTGCCTGCTGGAATCTGGAAAATGCTCATCACGTAAGTCGGGATTGCATGTGCCATGGCTTTGATAAGGACCTCCCTCCCTGGTTTAGATAAAAGTTTCTCTGACCATCCTTGCAATTTTTTCCATATTCTCTCCTTTATGAAGCTGAAAATCTATTTCTTTGACCTGCCAATGGACATTGGGAGGCCTAGATATTTTTTGTGTCGGTCAACCTCCTTCACTTTCAGCAGCCCCTTAAGCTCCTCCCTCTTTGTTGTTGTCGTCCCTTTGCTGAAAACTACCTCAATCTTGGATAGATTAATCTGTTGCTCGATGCTTGTTCGTACTAGCTGATAATTTTAGCTATCTTCAAGCATTCTGATGAGGTTGCTCTAGAAAAAAGGATGATGTCGTCTGCAAAGAAAAGGTGAGAGATATGTGGCGCCCCTCTACACGACGTAATACCGTGTATGAGGTTGTCATGTGCAGCAATGCCTAACATAGTGGAAAAAGCTTCAGCAGACATAATAAAGAGGTAAGGGGAGAGAGGGTCATCCTGGGGAAGTTCTCATGATGGCTTTGTTCTCCTGGTCTGATCTCCGTTGATGGAAAACATATGTTGGACAAATGTGATGCAGTCTTGTACTTTATCCCTCCATTTCACCCCAAAACCCATTCTCTCCATGACATGATTAAGGAAACTCCACTCTACTCTGTTGTATGCTTTGGATATATCCAACTTTAGAGTGAGGCTACCTTTCTTTCTTCCTTTATCCCTCTTCATAGCATGGAAAAGTTCATAGGCTATAAGAGCATTATCCATAATCAGTCTTCCCAGAATGAAGGCACTCTGGTTTTCCGATATGATGTTGTCCATGACCGGTTTTAATCTGTTTGTCATAACTTTTGAAGCAATCTTGTATAGCACATTACAAAGACTGATAGGTCTAAACTCCCCTACTGATTTGGGTTGTTCGGTTTTTGGGATCATCACCACCATAGTGTCATTTATCTCCTCCATGCTTCTTTCACCTTTACACCATCCCTTAATATAGTTTGCCACATCATGGCCCATAATGTTCCTGTATTTTTGGTAGAACATAGTCGTCATTCTGTCTGGTCCTGGAGCCTTGTTCGGGTGCATCTGTTGTAGGGATGCCCAAATTTCTTCATTAGAAATATCTCTTTCCAAATCTTTATTTTGTGGCTCATCTATCAACCTTATGATTCCCGTCGTTGCTTGTTCAAACCCCGTAGGATTACTTGTATGAAAAAGTTGGGAGAAATAGTCAGAGATGATGGCTGCAATTTCCTCTTCCTTTGTTATGAAAACACCATGTTCGTCTTCAAAACCCTCAATTTGGTTTATGTACCTCCTGTTGGTAGCTTTTTGGTGGAAATAGGTTGTGTTACGGTCCCCCTCTTTTAATTCTTTTACACGTGCACGTGCTGCCCAATACTCCTCATCCTTAAGCAGCCAGTATTGGAGTTCTTTAGAAGTATCTTCATCCCTTTGAAGCATTTCTTGATCAAGGGGGAGAGATTGGATTTTCTTTAGATCATCTTCTAGTGCTTGGATCTTCTTTTTTCTATTCCCAAACTTATTCATGGCCCACATTGTGAGGTGATCTTTGCATTTATTCAGCTTTCCCCTAAGGTCTTCACTACTTGCAGATGACCATGCTTCCTTGATAGTACTTTCGCATTCCTCTTCACCCATCCACATGGGTTCAAAAGCAAAGTGGCTTCTTTTCTTTCTCCCTTTTCTGTCCCTGTTGTCAGCTATCAAAATGATAGGCGCATGATCCGACTCATAGATAGGCAGATGGATGATCCTGCAATGGTTGAAGAGGTCTCTCCAGCGAGGCTCAGATAGGTACTTATCAAGCCATTCTTGTACAAGAGTCCTTTCAGATAACCCCCTTCTCCATGTGAAAATATTTCCTTCATAACCAAGATCCAACAAGCCACAGTCATCAATTGCATCTCGGAAGTTTTGCATGAACTTTTATTCTTTTGACGGGCCCCCTTTCTTCTCAATGTTAGAAACAATCTCATTAAAATCACTAAAGAAAAGCACTGGCTCATCAGCCTCATTCTTTAATTTCCTCATTAAGTCCCAGGTCTTTGTCTTACTCTGCTGGTCCGCCCATCCATATATACCAATAGCACGTCATCTAGCCCATGTCACAACATCTTTGACAAGACTAGTTACATGCTGGTTAGAGTAGTTAAGAATCTCCACCTCTGCTTCTTTCCACCAGAAGCCAATGCCCCCCGCCCGGCCATTGCTAGAGATGCACAACCCGTCTTTGTACCCACAACTTTTTTGTACAACTTCCAGCTTTTTATCAGCAATCATAGTTTCCATGACGAAAACTATATTTAGACGTTCTCTCCAACACCAAGACCGGAGAGTCGTACATGTATCAGGGTTGCCCAATCTCTGACCGTTCCAGCTGAAGATTTTCATTAATCTTCACGGGATTGGACACCGCCAATCTCCGCTACTTGGGTCATAAAGGCCCTTTCTGTATCCAGTCCACCTCCATCGTTTTGCTTTGCTTTCTTCTCCCCGGTTCCAGTGATTGATTGGTCATCCAGCTCCATGTCAGACCATTCTGAGTTTCTGTATCTCTTCCCAGTCGTTTGTTACCACACAACCTCTTCCTCTAGAATTCCAAGACGTACACCTCTACTCATCTTATAAACCCAGGGTTGATGTTTTTTCCAAACTAACACCTTTCATTGTCTTCTGGCCCGCTTTCCTTCTCTGTGATCTCGTGATTGTCCGGTGCTCTCCCTTTGACTTTGAGGCGTTGCTGCCATCTTGTTGTTGTACCTATTTATGCATATCCCCTAATTTCGGATCCCATCCTCTGTGTCGTTGTTCACCAGTGGGTTGTGTAGTAAGAGGATGTTGTGTCGTTTCCCTATTGACCTCCTCATCCTCAACTGTTGGTGCCTGCTCATCAATTATATACATCTCTCGGAGTGCCAAAACCTCCTCCCTATTAAAACGCCTTACCGGATGGTTTCTATTGGACCCCGACAGTTCATCGGCCCCCTGAGTTTGAGTCCCTACATGCAGCGTTGTTGTTTCATCTGTCATTCCGGCCTTCCGAACACCCTGTTCTCCTCTCGCCGCATGTCCATTGACCTCTCCTTTCTTGGACACATGATCGGTATCACTGAGACCAACCTCGACGCTCCACCTATGCTGGCCTTGTGACGAACTGTCCTCCCCCTCCTGCTGACGTCCGCTCCACCCATCACCAGAGTCATTGCGCTGCATGTTGCCCTGTTGGGTAGACGCTCCGAGATTGTCGTTCTTGAAAGTGAGTTTGTGTCTCGTCTTCCCCGCATTCCCCACATTATCTCAGTCCAGGCGTTGTTGCTTCCACGGTGATGCTCGCAGCCAATTTCCCCACCTCTGCACTTGCTCGATCTCAGCCGTATCGCACTAGCAATCCTTGTCCACGTGCCCTAGCATCCCGCACACAAAGCAGAAATTTGATAGACGTTCATATTTCACCTCTATCTCGAGGACCTTGCCTCCTTTAATCTTGATCCGCAGCACTCGCTTCAAAGGTTTTGAGACGTCAAGCAAGATCCTAATACGGATGGAGGCATCCCACCCCGTGCCGTCAGAGCCTACTTGCATCACCTCGCCCACCCGTTCAGCGATCTCTCGGACTGTGTTGTCCCCCCTATACCCTAGAGGAAGACCGTATAGTCGTATCCAGAAAGGGCTTTTGTTAATGACGATCTGTCCCGGTTGCTCCTCTTTACGGATTTCCTTAAACAGCAGAAGGCGCCCATCAAAATTCCATGGTGCACCGTCTATGACTCTTTGCCTATCGCGCCAGTGCGTGAATTGCATAATGAATATGTCTCGCTCAAGTTGTTTAAATTCCACCTTCTCTCTCATGCTCCACGCCTATGACAGTGTACGCTCCAGCGCTCTGAAGTTGAAAGTGTGATCCATCAGTAATTTCCCTACCAAGGCCAATTCTGTATGATCTTCCTCATCGCCGCTTCCAATAGGCTGAACCTCGATGGGTTCCTCCTCATCTTCAGTCAATCGGAGACCTGCATATCTGTCCGCTAACTCTGTCGCCATCCTGGAGACAGGACCAGAAGAGAACCAATCACTTGAACCTGCAGGAGTCGTAACCCTAGACGGGT
Source organism: Alisma plantago-aquatica (assembly GCA_963693085.1). Classification (NCBI taxonomy): domain Eukaryota; kingdom Viridiplantae; phylum Streptophyta; class Magnoliopsida; order Alismatales; family Alismataceae; genus Alisma; species Alisma plantago-aquatica. The sequence goes on along the minus strand of OY856414.1, from coordinate 603,950,552 downwards.
GGAGGAACGTCTACGACTTGGAGCCCTAATCGCCAGAGCACGGGCCGCAAGGAGATAGGGTTCTAATGCAGATGGCGTTGAATCTCGAGGCCCGGTTATGCAAATACCGAAAGAAGTGGCGGTATGAAAGCTTCGCTGATCTCGAATGATTTGGAAAGCATAATTTACACTAATTCTCTGGTCTTGAAAATGTGTCAAGATACAAGTATGGTCTTGCATATTAGTAAGAGCATATACTTGTTGTCTTGGATTAATCTCCTATAGATAGAATGCTTTTGGCCAACCATACTGGCCTTGTTACTGATACCATATTTAAGGTGGAACTTTATCTTGTGAAGCTTTTTATTAATTTCTCGTTTGAATCGGAGATTTTATCCTGTTTCTTGGTGCAGAAATGCGTACCACAATCTCTAACATAATTGGGCGAAATATTTATATATTTACATCTCCAAGCTGTAAGCCGCTGTCTGTTTAAATCTTTCACCTACAAAATTTGGTTTCTCACGCATCTACATGAGAAGCATCGTATATATGTACAAAAAGGACATCACCCTAAAAAAAAGATGCTAACACTATTGCTACTCTGGTCTGTGGCCGCCGGTACCGGAAGGGGCAGCCAGCGGAGGCTGAAAAGCAGACTTAGTCATGCCAGCAGAGGAGCATGGCGACACACCTACTTATGATGTATAGCCTCGCTTTCTGCTGCTTCAGAGGGCCAGCAATCCCCCTGGCTATCGATCTTCTCTTCGGCATAGCCACCGTTGCGCTGACGAGCTTCATCTTCTTCTGGATTACTCACTAAGGCTGCTTCAACTGTATGTTTTTAGCTCTATTTGCTCTGGTCTAGTATCGATGGTCGTTGTCTTCGATAGGTGTTGTTATGACAATCGCTAAAGGTATTTATAAGCGGGATCGGGGCGATATACTTGTCCGACGGGCCTGTCAAGACTTACCTTTCTTTGCAACCGAAGGATTCCACTCCGTCAGAGGCGTTCAAACAAAGAAAGTGTACCATTCCGGAGAACTCCGAGGCTGGAGGTGTTTCTCTTGTTGCCTCTGCTTCCCACAACGTCCTGAAATTCGTGACCTTTTGTCTGGTGGGCTTGCTCCGCCCGTCGGGAGCTTTAACCGAGAATCCTTGTTGCTGGTCCACCGGCAACAAAGGTTGCAACTTGTATCATATTTTTGCAACTTGTATCATTTATGTTGCTGCTGTCGTGCGCAGCACATAGTGCGAGTGCTGATGAGCCGTTTGGAGCTTTGAGCAGCTACTCTCGTCCTTTACACTAAGCACAAAAGATGCATGTGCTATCGAGCCGAAACCGATGCAAGCAAGTAGCAACAGCTACAAGACACATCACATGTGTTGCCGGATGGGGAACTGTTACAACGCAATTATCAGGGAAAAAGGCAGTTAAACGTACATACCTCTGTAATTATAATCGTTGATTTGCATGCATGCAGCTAATACACCTTTTTGTCTAAGTTAGCCGTTAGTCATGATGTAGCCACGGAGCCGATCCCCAGACAGCCTAAAGAACATTTTGACTGTACCCAAGTGAGCAGATTCCGTGAGATTAGTCATAGAATTGAAGCGAGCTCATGTGATGATACTCCACGGCCCTATCCTGAGAAAATGTTGCTCGTCGTAAACGTATGCTAAATTTGACCGGAATTATAATCGCAAGTTATATAGATAGACAATTCTGGTTTCATAAAAACGATGTGTATTTGACCGGAGTTCTAATCGTAGTACTTTCACAATTCACAAATTGTACAACCACCCTATATCCCGTGCTTTTATCTTTGTAAACAAGTCAAGAGCAAGTGAGGGAGGCCACATTTTCGACCGAGGCTAACAAAGGACCATATGTACCTTCACCGCCCTCATCCCTCATGCGAGAATAATGAATGCCAACCATTGTGAACAGGCCAAGAGCAAGTAAGGGAGGCCACGTTTTTCGTTGGGGCTAACAAAATACTAGATGGCTTCAACGGTAGGTTTTGTAAGGCGTGTTGGAATGTGGTTATGACATATAAAGAGTGGTTAGACGGTTCACGAAGGGTGGGTACATACTTATAGAGGTTAACAATGATTTCTTCAAGCTCATCCAAAAAACGCTCTTGTTACATGGTTGACTGTAGATCAATTGTTTGCTAGTCGGTAGTATACAAAATCATCTCTAATTAACTACTCTCTAATCGGCTTCAAGCGTGCCTACTGAACAAAAAATCACTTAACAATGTGCTTTCATCAAAGGTAGGGGCATTTTCTAACTGTGCTCTCATGGCTCTAGAATGTTAGACGGATTTCGAGGTTAAAAATGTTGCCTCCAAAACCTGCATGAAACTTGACATTTCCAAAGCATATGACTATGTTCAGTGGGACATGTTGTGGACGACTATGAGGGCTATGGGTGTCTGTGAGAGATGGATTCCGCTAATTCCACAATGTGTGCAACACACCTCCTTCTCCATTAATTCTTCTAAATGGGGCGCAAATGGCACTGCTAAGAATAGACTTATATAGGGGGGTCTCGTCTCCTTCCTCTTGTTCACTTTGGCTATGGAGTGTCTTACATCTATGATCAACGAAGTCAAGGATTGCACCATAATCAAACCATTTAAGATTAAACGCATCAAGGTGATGACACACCTCATCTTTGTGATGATATCCTTCTCTTCTTAGGTGTACATGTAAAGAGACTAGTGGAGTTTAAGAAGGTTGTGTTGATGTTTGGAAAGCTTAATGTGTTGTACAGGAGTGATGTAAATTCCACGATTTTCTTTCTAAACTTGTCATCAGAGAAGAAGTAGGCTGAGAACAATATTAGCTTTATGTGTGGATCCTTTTCCATGAGGTACATTGGCTCCTAGATATCTAGTGGGAGGGGTTCCTCAGCGACTATATAATGTGTCTGCACAAGATCAAACTAATGCTTGCTGGTTCGTATAGGTTAAGGATTTAATTTCTAGGAGGGGGCACATTTGCACACTGTCTAACCCTACCGTGGAGAGCATTAGGAGAACAACCACAAAATTTTTGTGCAGTGATAAGAACCATGGAGTTGTCTGCAAGACTATTTCAAAATCCTTTAAACTTGGGGTTTTATGAATTGAAGATACCAATGAGAAATTGTGAGAAACTAACCTCAAAATTGTTTACATTTTCTTGAGTTAGCCCAACAGAGATTGGGTTTCGTAGATGATAGTGAGACATGGCATGGAGATGATGGGGTCCAACATTGGCAACCCACATGATTCTAAAATTGGGGAAATATATGAATAGAGTGTGGGTTGAGGGTAGGATGTTGTACACCTGTGACATTGATGGGAACTAGACCTTCCTATCCGCATACTAAACCTTAGACAATGGAGATTGTGTTTAGACTCCTTAGTTTTCTATTATCTAGGGTAAGGGGCATGTCCCCAAGTAGAGCATGATGTCCTATAGAGCTATGGAGGGGATGTTGACTCAAGGTCAATATTAACTTTAGCTCTAAATTGACTAAACCCTTGTTTTGATGACGACTAAACCATTCCAATTATTTGTGTCTAATGTCTCTACTTGAGTGATTTCTAATTAAGCATAGACACACTCCAAATGCCCTAAATTGCACATCCTAACTTGGAGAAAAGACAAGTCAAAGTCAATACAAGTGCATATTTTTGGAATATGATGTAAATCCATTAGAATCATGTTGTAAATCACTTGTAATGATTGTATGACTTGTAATTAAGCTTAGAAAAAATCAAGAGTACTTAGATCGAATATTTAAGCACTCAAAAGCCATTTTCCAAATTCACATCAGGTTGTTCATCGGTCGAATTGCAAACTCAACCAATCTTTATTGCGTTTTGAAAATGACTTTTGATTGGTCGAGCTTCCATTTCACAAAACTCAAATGATCCCTCTACAAACCAAAGACTGATTTAAACTCAACTGATCCCTCTACAGACTAAAGACTGATTTAAGTGGATCGGTCGAGTTGCCACCAGGATAAACTCGACAGATGGGTTAAATTAATGATAAACTCGACTGATGGGTTAAATTGGTCTTGTCACATAGTGGGATCGGTCGAGTTATATTTATTGAAACTCAACCCATCGCACTATACAAAAAGTGCAAAAAGGTACTTCTAGTCGTTGAATGTTACAAATCTCAAAAAAAAAATATGTTGCAACATCCCAAATAGCTATTATTCATCCTTAAGTGTTCCCAAAGGCTTCTAGGCATCCTCAATTATAAATAGGACCCCTTAGGCTTCATCCCATGGTTAGCCAACCACTATGAAGGTCCCTATTCTATAGTTGAGTGCATCCTATCGCCTCATCTCTCTCTAAGCTTAATCACTTGCATCGTCCATTAGAGTGAGTAGGAGATTTGTAAGAGAGCTAGTCCTACATGTATATCTTGTGAGGCTCTCACTTCCATCACCTCTAAATCTCTTATTCAACCATGAAGATGAAGGTTCTCTCTCTTGGATAAGAGAGGTGAAGAAGAATAAGGGAAGGAATCCCTTGGTGAATAGATTCAAGGCCAAAGACTTGGAGCAAGAGTGGGTAAGCCCTTAGTGAAGGAAGAAGACTGCTTGCTCAAGTGGGTAAGTCTTTGGTGAAAGCTTCTCCTTGACAAAGTTGAAGTCAAAGTAGGAAGATCGAATAAGAGTGGGTAATTCCTCAAAGGTTGAAGACTTGTGCAAGAGTGGTTAAGTCCTTGGTGAAGGCTGAAGACTTGTTGCAAAGTGGGTAAGTCCTTGGTGAGGTAAAAGACTCTTGGTTGGATAGGTAATTCCTTTGGTGGGTCAAATGTTGTAACTCTTATAAGTGAATATAAGGAGTGGACATGGTTAAGAAATCCTAGAGGTTGACCTCTCTAGGTAGTAGAATGACATACTTCTAGTTTGAATTATGGAACCACTCTACATAGCTTGTTAATTGATGCATGTTCAATCTCTCTCATCCTTGCTATGTATGTTTAGTTGCACTCAAATTTCCTAAATTAGCAACCTTATCTTATAAAATATCTTGAATGTCTAATAAATTTTGTTTAAGTGCATTCATCTCTATTCACCCCCCCCCCTCTAGAGCACACAATCACCGATCCTAGGATCCAACAAGGGAAACTTCCCACTAGAGATAGACTTTATAGATGGGGGCTTGACATAGAGATTATATGCCCTCTTTACAAAGATGAGGAGGAGTCTCACCCACAATTTTTCTGATTGTATGTACTCACTCTACTTTTAGAGTAATACCTACCTCAAGAATGGGTGGGGAACCTCCCTCTACACCACTTGCAGGATGTCATTTTATGGACCAAAGATAAGAATAAGAGGTGCTTCGGGGGCATTTTTTTCACCACCTTGTGCTTCCATTATTTGCATGAAAGGAACAATAGGTCTCGTGCAATACATGGCATACGTTACTTGAGATTATTTTAGAAGATCCAAATGAATATTGATTGTGTATTCAAGGAAAGACCTCCTATAACCTCTATTATTTGGATACAATGTGTTTTTGTAGCTTAGTTACTTCTATTTTGGTTTTGTGGTTCTATTTTAATTGTTGTGTTCTTACACGTGTAGGGGATTCTCTAATCCTTGGTTTTTTTTTGGAAGATCAATATGTTACTTTATTCTAACAAAATGACTCACATGGTGTAAAGAGTGGGACCCGATAGGGGATCCACTCAAATGGTATGTGCATAAGCCATGAAATGATCAAGCAAAAGAAAGAAAAAAATTCATTTATCATAAATATCCCAATACATTGATCCTCACCTTAAGAGGTGGTATTATAAAATATACATTTTCAACTATTTATATATAAGATCAGTTGTAGAGGGCAACCCCGCCACCCCAAGCTATCCTCATGTTCACATCATGTATGAGATCTTCCTGAGTCATTATCTTCTAAGTCACCTATCACATGGGTGATTTGGTAAAAACACCTGAAAGAGGAAAGACAAAGATAAGGTATGCATCAGATGAAGCTGGTATATGTGGATATTAAAATATTTGGACATTAAAAGAATACAAGAATAATGGAATGACAAAAGAAAGGGTGTTCCCTAAAAAAGGGGGTTATAGAAACTAGATAGTTCAAGAGTAGGTTGTCAATGAGATAATCAACCAAAGAATAAGTAATCAAAAGGTTGAGACATTATAGATGTTAGAGGAACAAATTATGGATAAATAAATTCTTCCCTTCAATCACAAATAACAACATATAAAAAGTTGCATGTAGATTAGACAAGACTAGAATAAACCAAAGTAGGGCTAGGGAACCACAACCCATTAGAAGGAGGAATAAAACCCTAGTGCCCAAATATAAAACATGGTAGGGGGATATAACTCGATGCCTAACATGGGAATAAAACGTAGTTTCTATTACAACATTATAGGATAATAAAATCTAGTGCCTAAGATCAAATGTGGAAGGGGTATAAAACCTAGTTCCTGGTAGGGGAATAAAAACCAGTGTCAAAAAACATGGTTACACTACTAATAGTTATTATCAGTCCATATCTAACATGCAAATAGAGTATGCAAGATCATAGTGTAATCCAATTCATATACCAAAGGGATGAGAACAGTCAAGGTATGAGGAAAGAAGTCACATGACTCATATAAAAGGGAAATATGGTTCCAATAATTAATAATGGAGTATTCACTAGATAAAAAGTAATATTCAAAAAGGGAGCTCAATGATAGTCAAAGAAACGAGTGCCAATAGAATATGCCTCAATATTAACAATTTAGGTCTCAATCAATTATAATGCCCAATTGAAATAGGGGAATAAGTGTGTACCTGATTTCTTCATTACTAATTCTAATACCATAGGTCATCCTCGAATCATTGCTTCCTCCTATATCAATATATTTCAAACATCAGTCAAGACATACAAATATGTTTTTATTTATTTAAAATTTTATTGTTGGTTACTTAAGGCTATATTAGGATTTTTCTCCTGGTATTACCCATCATACATTTGTAATACTATTTTATATTAAAACATATGGTGAATGATTATATCATTTATAGTGTAAGATAAGTTTGGTGTTAACATTACTCTGTCATCATGAGATTGAACTAGATGCTACCACCCTCGTATAATTATACATATTGATAACTAACACTCAAATATTCATATTAATCCAATTATAATCGTATTAATATATGATTGGAAAAATGAATAACATCATGTATAGTCAAACATTAAGTGATATCTTATCATTTATTTTTGGATATATGGTTATCCATAATCAAACATGTCTTTCTTTTATATTTCCTATCTTAACCTCAAATGTAATCAAGATGTTTTATTTTTAGCTCATAATACTTCATAAGTCTGTATCTTCTCTCAAAATGTTTTGTGAGATATATTTCTAGGGTTTTGAACTATTAATCAAGTTATTACTAGTATTTATGATATATCAATTAATACTTGGTGAATTAATTTTAGTCCTACATATACCAATATGATCAAGGAATCTAATTTGTCAACTTAGATGGGGTTTGCAACTCAAAAATTGTTATTATCATATTATCTAGTACCTAACATATCCTTGTCAATAGATTCCTAGAACACAACCTTAGATGAAGCCACACTCTTTTGTAGGTTACTACATATTGTCATATATATATATATATATATATATATATATATATATATATATATATATATATATATATATATATATATATATATATATATATATATATATATATATAAAAACAAGTATGATAAATATAGTTGTTGTATATAACATAAAATAGATGTATATTATATCCAAGTTTAATAATACTATTTAATCTAATGTCTACTCTATTAGTATTCATGATATAACTGACAAATATTTCTAAAATTTTGCTTATTAGCACTAATATACCTAGTTACATGTGTGTATATGCTGAAATCATGGAGTTGATTTTCCAAACATTCTGTATTATTACTAGGTTTCCTGCCCATTGCAGGTGATAGATCTTTACCCTGAGTTTTTAATGGATCTTCAATTGATAAAATGAATAGTAGAATCTCACTAATAGGTCAACATTGTGCTACCAGTTTAGGTTAGTCCTCTTGAGACCTGGTGGGGTTGTGAGTTGAGCCTAGTGTTGTTCACATTGTGACTTGAATCGGTCCGGCATCAAGGTGAATCCTAAAGGTAGTTGAAGTTCTCATGGATTTATAGGTGAAGGAATGACGCTATTGGTGTATGGATGTCATGGAAGTGGAGTGATAGGGAAAAGAAGCCAGTGATACTAGGGCTCAGCTATTCATGGTTTGAGGAAAAGAATAAAACAATGCTTCATGATGATCTATGTATCAGTTGGGTGTCTACAGACGTTGCTAATGGCCATTGCATCTGGTGACTGAGCTTCCAGTGACCAAGGTGTATGGAGTTATAATAGCAACTAACTCTCTATGAGACATGGTTTCATGACTTACTCACCAGATCCGATCACCATATAGGAGGAGGATGGATGGATAAGAGAAGAATAGGGTGTAGAGGTGTTAGTGTCCCTTGTGGTGAGGATAGGAGATGGAGAAGAAGGGATGTGGCATGGTTATGGATATTGAGGATCCAATTACTAGGCAGAGGGGTGGAGGAGCTAGTCGTGAAGGAAGAGGATCGGTTCATGAGCAGGCTGGATACGTCCTTGTCACTTCTTCAATGGGTGGCACATCACTTGGTTAATGTCTCTACTGGAATCTGCAACACATGACGGTGGGAGTCTCTTAGTCAAGTAGCCATACACCAGTTGAGGGGCAGACTACATAGCTAGGGTTTTTTTGTGGGAAAGTATGGAGCATGTGGTGGTTTTTAGGCTAGAGGATGACAACCTGAGGGAAGAAATAAAAGAAAAAAGGGGAAGGAAATGGTGGTGAGATGAAGAGAGGAGGGGAGCAGCCACTGGTTCAAAGTGGTCTATGAAATCATAACGAGAACAAGAAATGATTAGCAAGGAGTGAAAGTCACATATTATTGAGAAAGATGGAGTAGAAACTTAGGGGTAATCAAAGTTAGGCATTGATTACCTGAACGAAAAGTAGGTTGGTTAATGTATTTCTTTACTTGTTCAATTGAATGGCGAAACAATACTCAAAAGACATGAAATTTGACATACTTCCTAATTAACATATAAGGTGTCAAGATTTAATATTAATTTCACCTTTTAAGCTTGGTGATGTTTTATTTCATTGTTTGTATATTAAGTCTTCACTTAAGGCATTATTTCCTTTTTATTAACCAATCATGACCCAACCATATGTATTAATTTTATTCCTTTCATTCTATAATCTTAGAATGATATTTAAGTGTCAAATTAGGGTCAAGTCTAATTAATTGATTTTATATAGTTGACTCCATGAGATAGTTAATGATTTAACTTATTCAAAATCTTCATACATAAGGACTTCTATTGAAATATTACATTTTTGACCTCAATTAGTGCCACTTTAATCTATGCTAAGGAAAAATATTATAAAGCTAAAATAATTAAAAATAAGCCTAAGATAGGAAATGTTGCGTTATATACCAAAAATATAGTATGTTCCAATGCTCCACCCCTTAAAAGGGATTTCATCCCTAAAGTCCACATGGTCATGTCCTAAAGCACCATTATGACTAACATCAACTAGTTGGGCTCTCCCACCTAGAAACTTACCTTCCATATGAGTACAACTTTTTACTGATTTATTTTAGGTTGTACAATTAATGTTTACTATATCAATCTTAGAAAGGTTTCATACCCTAATTAGGGAGTAATCATATGTATATGATTTTTAGTTGAGGAAATTACTCAAAGGTAACCTAATACATTTAATATTAATTTTAGACATTAATAAAGTCAAGTTATTCCCCTAAACTATTGAGGTACAAAAATCCCATTGCTTAAAGTGTCAAAATATAATCTCTTACCATCTAAAGAGGTATGTAGCTATAGTTCTACTAAGTTTTATATAACCAAACAACTTCTTACTCATTGCTCCAAACTTGGGTCTAAGATTTTAGGATTGGCCTAACGAGTTTAGATTGTCTTGTTGAAGGGTTCCAAACTAACACAAGCTTCATCTTTTGATGACTGGGTTCATGAAATCCATTGATAAAATTTAGAAAACCATCTTTTATGTATATATTATAATAATGAAAATATATTTGACGATGAAAAATTGTTGCGAAGTGAAGTTGAAAAATTGGTGTCAAAATCAATGAGAGAACTAAGTCAATCACTTTTCACCATAAATTGTTCAACCAAAAGAGTCTAATTCCCCATGGGTCTATAAGGTTATACTAAAAACATCTCTAACACATAGCATAGATGACAGGTACATAAATTGCATGAACATTATGCCAACTTCTAATGGATTTGTACGGGTTGCTTCACATGTCATACTCAAACCGATTAGGTGATATTTAACCTCAATATGGGACGTTGGGGTTCTCATGTCAATGGGGTATCTAAAGAAGATATTAGGGTATACAAGATCAAGGGAACTATATGGGCACATGGTTTCATCAGGAAATTATGTATCCATATGCACTAAGGGAAGTATTTAGATATCATATCATCATGAAGAGGGTAGGGGTGATTCGGGTTTCCAAAGATTGAGTCTCCCAAAAGGAAATTTTTTATAGAGTGGTATATGTAGGGCTTGAAACCCTAATTGATATTCCACAACTCAAGATTAGGTATACCAACATCCTATAGAAACTAGATATTTCAAAAGTAGGTTATCAATGAGATAATCAACCAAATTATAAGTAACCAAAAGGTTGAGGCATAAATGACTTTAGATAAACAACTAATTGATATAGAATTTCTTGCATTAAATCACATATAATAACATATAAAAAGGTGCATGTAGATTAAACCAGACTAGAATAAACTAGAGTGGGGCTAGGGAACCACAAACCACTAGCCATGAAAGGAGGAATAAAACCTCAATGCCCTTATATAAAACATGGTAGGGGAATAAAACCCATTGCCTATTATAACATTGCAGGAGAATAAAACCTAGTACATGGCAGAGGAATAAAACCCAGTTCCTAATCTCATATTTGATAGGGAAATAAAATCCAATTTCTGACATGGGAATAAAACCCAATGCCTAAAACATGGTTACCCTACATGTAACATCCCAGGTATTGAGGACTCATATGAAATGATCTTAAAAGGAATGATTGGAATACCGATATCACCAAGCTGCACCTTCTTCTTCAGGGAGCCCATCACTAAAAAAATGTGTGGTTAAGCGTGCTCAGCCGATGGTAGTAGTAGGATGGGTGACTAGTTGGGAAGTTGATCCTGGTTTGCATGTGACTGAGGACAAAGAACACATTTAAGACCAGTGGTAGTATGTAAGGCCAGTCATCCTTCCTGAAACTCTACTAGAGACTTGAGCAGTGGGCTCAAGTACAAATGGTATCAGAGCCAAAACCCGTCCATTAGGTGGGGCCCACATGGTCATGTGGCATGCCAGTCTTGAGCTATATCGTCCAGGCAAGTTGAAAAGAGGGAGCTCATCACTAAGGAACTATGTGGTTAAGTGTGCTCATCCCAGAGTAGTACTAGGATGGGTGACCAGTCAGAAAGTTGATCTTGGATTGCATGTGAGTGAGGACAAAGCACGTAATTTAGACTAGTGGTGGTTTGTAGGGCCCGTCGTCATTCCTGAAACTCTACTAGAGCCTTGGACAGTGAGCCCAGGTGTTACACCACAGATAGTTATTACCAGTCCACATATAACATGCTAATGGAGTAGGCAAGACCATAGTATAATATAATTCATGTACCAAAGGGATGAGAACATACAAGCTATGAGGAATGGAGTTACATGATTCATATAAAAGTGAAATATGATTTCAATATCAATAATGGAGGTTTCAGTGGATAATATTCAATATTCAAGAAAGGGAGTTCAATGATATTTAAAGAGATGAGTGCCAATAGAATATGCCTCAATGTTAACAATTTAGGTCTCAATCAATTATAATGCCCAATTGAAATAGGGGAAGAATCACATACCTAATTTCTTTATTGTTGATTCTAACACTTGGTCATCCTCGAATCATTATTTCCTCCTAGATCAATATATTTCACAAATCAGTCAACACATACAAATATGTTTTTATTTATAAATATTATTGTTGGCTACTTAATCCTAGATTAGGATTTTTCTCCTAATATTCCCCATCATACATTTATAAAACTATTTTATATCAAGATGGTTGGAGAGTTATTATATCCATTATAAAGTAAGATAAGTTTGGTGTTAGCATCACTCTTTCGTCATGATATTGAACTAGATACAATGACCTTCAAATGATGTTACATGTTGATACCTAAGACTCAAATATCATTTTAACACAATTATAATTGTACTAATATATGATTGGAAAATTAATAATTTTTCATATAATCAAAACATTAAGTTTTATCATATCATTTATTTCTGGATATGTGGTTATTAATAATCTATACGAAAATATGGTGATAGAGATAGAAATGGAAACAAACAAAATCTTCGCATGTTCTTGGTAACCATATGATTGCAACAAAAACTATGAAATGGGAAGGAAGGTGCAAGGTATATACTTGGTGTTGGACCAAGTCCGTCGACAACCCCTATAGAGTTGTGCTTCTTTCTCAAGAAGCACTCGAACAATAGGTTGGCAATAGCCTCTTGGCATAGAACCACAGACGGTGTTGACAATATCATCCTAATGTGATGGCGACTGGCTTCACGCCTCTATGTAGTCCATGTGTACCATCAAGTACTCACTTATTTCTTCTAAAATGATGAGAAGGAGTCACCCATCCATGTTGTCAATGTGCTAACATTGATTTTTCCTGTTTGGATATCTCTCCCTCTTTAATGGGTAAGATGCCTCTAGCTCTCACATTACCACAATGTTGAGATGAGGAGTATTTGTACTGAGAGCCTTGGCCACCACCACCCATTAGGATTTCCTCACACTCGGAGACACAATTGGATGGATTTCATGAATTTTTAGTTGTTGTGAACCACCAGTCAGTCGAATGGCATGCCACTCAATTGACTGGACAATCCATTAGGTTGATTGGTTATTTATCCTATTTGCAAAAGTATTGGCTTTTAATGTGACTATTAATGCACATCATTATGTCAGCTTTTAATGTGACTATCAATGCACATCATTACATCATCTTTTAATGTGACTATTAATGCACATCATTACGCCAGCATTAATTCCTTGATCTAGTCCTACTAATCATCCACTTGGTCAACTAGAATTTTTAGCCGGTCAACTAGACACTCCAGTCAGCCAACTGCTAGTCAGTGTTGTTTAAGTTGATTACTGAAACATTTTAGTAACCAAGTTAAACCTTATCCATGAGTAAAGTCCTATTCTAGGTGCATTCTATGTGTGTGACCCTATAGGTCACAAATTACATTGGTAGTGAATGTCCATAACCAGATTATGACATCACAAATAATGAGCGGTATCTTGAAAGACATCACTTCTATCCAAGTAATTGGAAAGTTGGAGAACAACAACAACCTACATCTGTAATTAGTTTTATCATGATCGTATAGTCCCTTTGTCACTAATGTCTAGATTGAACATGAGGGATGGAACATGATCCTCTTAATATTCAACCCATGTTCTTTGAACTAGAGAAAACTATTTGAGATGCATGTGAGCTCACATATCACAAGTTAATTCACATAAGAATGGTCATATGTTTCTCTATCTCACTTATCAAGTAGCTAGGATATCAACTCTGATAGGAGAGAGAATCCCATCTTTATCACTCAAAGTCGATCAACATGTGTCCCAACGTATCTGGGAACCACCTTTATGCTAACCCTTATTCAAGGTCATGTTGAATGGTGTCAAAGTACATCAAGTGACATGTGATGAGTGTAGTGACTTTAGGTCTAAGAACCACAATCACCATTATTACCATGTGAGTTGATTCGTACTACCATTCAATGGTTTTCATGAATCACTGTCCAGGTGGGTTTGTCTAGTACACTATTCTCTAACAAGTACCTATGTGTTTGGCTTGATATCATATATCATGGCTAATGAAATTCTATCATCAATCAACACATATTCTACTCTTATGTATTATTGTTTTCTATATTGTTTCCACAATAATATCTGACTAGGGACATAATAAGATTGTATATACTCTTATCATGACATATGATGTCATTGTTCATATCCTCAACCTGAAGACATGTGTAATTAAGTATCATCATTTTTTAGACATTTATCATGTTATAACATCATCTTATAATTGAACAAACATATAGATAAAAACTTCCTATATTTTTAATCAAATCAAGTACATGATTCCACAATGCAATCATTTTATGATTGGATCTCTAGGCATACATACCAACAAACTCCCACTTGCACATAGAGTGTATCATCGATGAATTTAATCCCAATTGATCTACCATGACTTTCATGCTTCTGTTGCATTTGTCAGGGGGTTAGCAACATTTCTTTTAGTTGGTAATTTGCAAATCTTCACATCTCCTTGTTGTATAATCTCTTGTATGAGATGGAACTGATGTTATATGTTCTTGGAATGTTGATGTGATCTATATTCCTTAGCTTATGCAAAAGCTCTATTGTTGTCACAATACAACTCTATTGCATCACTGATGCTTGGAAACCACCCCAACTTTAGTGATGAACTTCTTGATTCAAACGGCTTCCTTTGTTGCATTGAGGCAACAATGTACTCGACCTCTGATGAAGAATCAACAACTATATTTTGCTTGGAATTCTTCCAGCTTATGAGTCCATTTTTTAGGCAAAACACAAATCCAAATTGTGATCTAAAGTCATCCTTGTCAGTTTACAAGCTTGCATCAGTGTAACCCTTTACCACCAACTCTTCCTCACCATTATAGACAAGAAATAGATCCTTATCTCTTCTCCAGTACTTAAGGATGTTCTTTACGACAGTCTACTAACTTTCACTGGGATCTGGCTGATACTTGGTAGTCATACTCAAGGTATATGAGACATCAGGACATGTACATAACATTGCGTACATGATAGATCCAATTGCAGGTGCATATCGAATCCCATTCTTTACAACAACTAGGACATTGAGCTCTAGATATACTAACACCATGATACATGGGTAAGTTTCCTCTCTACAAGTTCTCAATGTTGAATCTATTCAGCACTTTTTCAATGTATATTCATTGGCTTAGGCCAAGAAGCCTTTTAGATCTATCTCTATAGATCTTGATTCCTAAAATATAGGATGCTTCGCCTAAGCCCTTCATAGAGAGTATACTTCCCAGTCAGATTTTAACCATTTGTAAGGTGGGGATGTGTAACGACCCTGCCTTCCGGTAACCCCCAATTAAGGGAGACCATAAGGTCAGAGCCATTATCACAATTAACAGGATCAAAGGTTCAAAAAATAATCAATAACAATTATCAAATTCTACAAAACTAAACTACAAATTGGTATAAAATAAAACTTTGCATACCTTTTACAAAATAGGGATATCTACTTCTATCTGCATCAGGAGTCCATTCTATCTAATCCTCCTTTGTAATTTACTTCTTATTTAATTCCACATGTGCCACTTTATTGTTTGTCCTTTTTGATCTTGTTCCTAAAACACCGACAAACATAACGTCGATTAGCATATCAGAATATGATGGTATGTGGGAACAACCAAAATTTCACAAATATGGCTAACAATTTAATTATCACAATCAGGGTAATTAGCAAACCAATTTACATTTTCAATGTGTTATTCTCCACCGCTTTTGCCCTAACCCTGGAATACCCCTCTAGGGTTTCTCTTTTTCCATTGACTTAAGGCCACCTTCTCAATCCCGAGCTTGCTGCCTGGGGTCACCTCTCATGGTGCCCCATAGTCATGCAACATAGACCACCCTCTCCTTCCCGAGCTTGGTGTTTGGGGTCACCTCTCATGGTGCCCATTGGTTTACCCTCTTGGGCCTAACCTTTATGGCATCTTCCATCAGGGTGGCATGTAGGTGTGAGAATACACACGTGTTCATAATTGTGATAACCATAGTGACTTTGTAATTGCAGTATGAACATCCAAACTATTTAGTTTCAATCAATGTGATTAACCATCCGGGAAACCTTCGGGAAAACTAATGTGATTAATTGTAATTAACCACATACCTGTTCGGCTGAATTGAGATAGAATAGTCCAATCAATCAAGACATCCAATCAAGCAAGTGCAAGAAACCTGAAATTACATTCAATTCCTTTTTATCAAAATCTATTAAAACCATCTTGCTACTTAAGGTTTCTATTCCCTTTTTAGGATTTCTACCTCTTTTAGGGTTTACTTTGCAATCAGGGTTTTTACTTCATTTTACTCTTTTAACCCCAATTTCTCATCTATCCTTCATGAAAGTTATTAAGGTTACCTTTTAACAACATATAACCTTAATTTCAGAAACAGTACAATTACTCATCAATTAAGTCCATTATGCCTCTTTTACATTAAAGCTACCATTTTTATCCTTTTATTCTATGAAAAAGTCATTATTCTCATTCATTATCAATTCGTAGTTCATTAGGGTCTAATTCACATATGAATTCTAATTGTCATTAATTCTACCTTTATTCATTAGAAAACCCTAATTTCTATATTAAAGATATTTATCCACAATTAGAAACCTTTATACTCAAAATAGCTTAGAATCATCAAATCTTAACTTTATTCATGATTTTGAATAATTAAAGCCATTGAGAGTCGCATTTACCAAAATTAGGGTTTCAAGGCCCCTTTAAGCATATTCATGCATATGAAACTCTAAATTAAACTAATTACATGCAAAGTTCATCCTTTTTGTTTTCAATATACCTTTTTGTAATTAACAGGTTACTATCAACTATAATCATCCATTAAATCCTACAAAAAAACATTAATCATCTCGAAATAGAGTTTCTTAATCATTAAAGCATTAAAGTTGGTAACTTCCATTACTTTTCAAATTGCAAGAGGAATTTACATCTACAACTATTTCTAATGGATTCCTCTCATTTTTCTGAGCAATATTCATGATTATATGTTTCCATCGGGGCTACCAATAATTAACTATGGATTTTGTAAAATATCTACCTCTTGGCCAATGGAAGACCGCCATATGTCCTTCCTCTTTTCTAGCGATCAGGGTCTTCGATCCGGCATTTACCCTTTTTGTCCCTACTCCCCTTCTCGTGTGCCAGGGGTAAGAGAGACTTTTCTCTCTATTCACCTTCAACCTCGCGCTCTGCCAACTCGCGAGCCATCTCCAGACCCCGGTCAACCTCGTCGTTGACTCTGGGATGTCATCCACCAGTGAGCAAGCTAGAGGGCTTGAAAGTTCCACCGCCACCATCCGATCTTGAACGCCTCTACAATTGTATGCCTGCATCGTGCCTCTGCTCCCAGCTAGTCACTGAAACTCCGGTAAGGTCGACCGGAGCATGAAGGGGAAGGTCGAGGTGAATTTCTCAATTGAAAACGTCAAACGCTTCGTCGGCACTCTCTGAGGATGTTAGGATGGGTTTAATAGGTGTGGGTACCCCTGAGCACCATCCCCTATATATAGGGTTGACGACAGAGTCCAGCAATTTGGGGATTTCCTGGCATGTCAATGAAACCACCCATAAATTGGGTTGGATGGCTTCAGAATAGTCTCCCGAACCTAATGGAAAGCTTTCCCAATCTCCTCGTGCACCCAGTTGCAAGAAAATCCAGGATAATCGAACTCCTCTAGTTTCCAATCCTACTGGAGGTAGAAGAGGACCTATGTACCCTTGGATCTTAATCCAACGGCTGCCATGGTGCGCGCCTGATCAGTTTATTCAGGAAAATAGGTGTGACATTTAATGATTACTCATTCACTTTATGGATTTTAAAAAATCCATATCTCTTAAACCATTCATCCAAATAATCCCAAATTTTTAGGGAAAATTATTAATGTCTTAATCTATCATCATGTCAAATTTTGGATCATTATCTAAAGAAATCGGGTCCCTTTCTTTAGTTTCAAGTTATTACTCAATTATGTATATTTCTCAACTATTTTCTCTTTCCTTTGCCATTAAATTATTATTTTGAGTTCCTTGAACCTCAAGGAACCTTAATGGCTCGAAATCCCATCTTGGTAATATCCCTTAGCCTTTTACTTATCTTTTATCCATTTTCTTATTATCTTACTTATCTCCTTATTCTTTTTAAGGATTTCTCTTATCTTTCATTTCCTTTTTCCCCTTTTCACATTTCTTTTCTTAGAAATGAATTTTATTCAATTGTGACCATTAATGCCACTTTGTAGATATTTCCAAGTATTTCTTATAAATACTTTGCTTAATACTCATTATCTTGTATCTTTTTCTAATAGTTGGACTTTTCTTCTCTTTTATATCCATTATTGGATTAATATAATAATGGGAATCACGAAATTCCTATCCAAAGGAATATTTGTAAGGAAACCCTTCCTTTGAAGCAAAGCTTACAACCTTTTTAGTTAAGCCCAAGTTCACAAAATCATTATATTTCAATTATGAAAATATATGCAAAAAATTGAGGTTGTAGCATCCTTCCCCTCTTATAGGAATTTTGCCCCCAAAATTCCATCAAGCAAACAAATAAAATAGATTAAGCCTTGCTTATGTCCATCAGGGCTCTCATGTGGCTTAACCCTTTCCATGGTGCTTCCCAAGAACCTTTATCATCTCATATTATTCCATCTGAGTTCTTTCTTACCTTGGTATATCGTACCCTCATAGGTGACTCAGGACATTTCAGCCTCTCAAAAGCTAAATAGGTTCAGGGCTCAGCACGTGGCTTGGGTACCTCACATGATGCTCTGGATCGGACTCATGGAACACATTATACATTATGTTATCCTGAGGGGTAAGACACAACCATCTCTAGCAATCCATCTCAAAAGGATCATACAGTCGGGACTCATCTCTCTCTTAACTATAACTTAGAGGGGTCATATTTTCACATAACATATTCTCCCACAGTGAACTGCATGTCAGTCTGCTTTGCATCAGCTCACGACTCATGTCGCCCCTGGGCTCTCATTCAGCCATTGCACGATCAAAGTGACTTCATATGTACACACTGTGGTCTCTTTCTGACCTTCACAAGGTCTCCTCACCAACCTCTTCTTAATGAAGTGGTGACCGACACAACCTCCCTTGTAGAGCTCCCGATACTGGCTATGGTGGTTATCATCACCTCTTACAGACAAGAGTTGTATCTATGTATCACCCTAAATGAGCATGCATGCTCTCATCAGACCCTCTAGTCTAGATCATACTAATCATTAGTTAGGGGTGATAAACTGTACTAACATCGAGTTCTTCATGTACCTACTTCCATTGCATGGAAGTGAATCTTTAGGTTATACACAAGAACTTTTGAACTCACATCATGGTGTAGTTGAACCACCTCTCTCCCATATGTAGTTCAACTGGATCCTTCCCTTGAGTATACTTTCTCTCTCATGTCATCTAGGTAAGGCGATCTACCATAACCATATTGTATCTTCACCTTCCTTGGTCTAGGGGAGACTTACCAGAACATCCATAGTGATGAACTCTCATCCCTCTCAGGGACTCCTTTATCCTCTATATCGATACACTGGGTTACTGGTGTTTGACCTTCACCTCCTGTCATGCATGGCAACATACCACGTGCAACCTTATCTTAGGCATCCAAAGTACTACCGTCACTTACTATCTCCGTAGTACGGTGTATGGCGATCTTAAAATCATGATCTCTTGTATGTCATGATTCCTCAAGATTGATTCCTTGGAAACCCTAAACCACTCTAGTCGGGGTTTCATCATCTTCTTTTCCAAAGATGTGCATCTGAGGTTCTACAACCACCCTTTTATCACATCAAGGTCTAGGCTGACTAACCAAACAACCACTAACTTATTCAACAGATCTCATTACATCTGAGTGTTATCCAAACATATCTCCCAAACTTAGGGTTAACCTAATAACCTCTTCTAGCCTCTGTATCTCATCCAGAGCATCCTTTACCACTTCATGTCCTTAGGTGTTAGGTAATGTTGAAGACATACACCACCATGTATTCCACTCATCACCTCATCTCAGCTCTAAGTCTATCTTCATCAGAACACTCTGAGCTCATCCTCTTGGTTATCAAACTCAACCTCGTATCACTTGCAAATTCCTCATAGCTCATGATAAAACATTCTCACAAGATGATTACCTTAATACTCTTATCGTTTGTACCTATCATTCACTTCGCAAGGGTATGTTATCGTCTCTCTCCTCATACCTCATAGCAACGTTCCAACTCACATCATCTTTATCCTTGGTGTAAGGCATGTGTATTGTCCTATCTCTCACTCCCATAACAAGAGGAAATAAGCATTTTGTGGTTGTCCAAATATAGAGTTCTTTCTATTCCAAGAGTAGAGATGGTACATCCCACCTTGCCAGTACACCTTCAAATCTAAGTTGAAACGTGCAACTTATGTTTCTATATCACAAACATCATGATATCAAAAATTACTTCCATGGAAAACTAGTCTCGAACCTACTGGGGTTTACACACAATCCTTGGTCATCTCCTCTGGGTCTATAGGGTGCCGGCACTTTTGGGGTCATCCCTCTTCCCTCATGCATCCAGAGAGTGCCCTACTCATCTGCCCTTTGGGCCCCATGAGTTCATGAAGGTGATCAATCTCCTAACCCATGGCCCTCAGATAAAGGTAGTTGTTACCTCCTGACCCTATGGTCATGTGCAACTAGGGAATTAGGCAACTCCTAATTCCATCGGTCTTATCCCTACCTGGCCCTAGGATAGACTTAGGATTCAAGCATAGTACATGTTCAACTTAGAACCTTACCCAAGCCTTCATCATCTCTCGCTCTGCATTCATGGCTGACTCCCATCCTTTCATAGGGGTCATGGCAACCTGCCCACCTTGGTCGGACCCCATACCGGTTACCTCCATGGTAACACATCCACATGCACTTAGAGATGATTATCTATGGGTCTACAGGTTCATTCTCATACCATGTACTTTTCACTTAGCTTCTCACGATCCTATGAGACCTCTTTAGGTTTCCACAAAACCCACAAACTGGTACACACCCTACCAAAGGGTTCTTCTCCCAGGATGGGAGGAAACTACAACTCTTGACAACAAGGTCACAAACATCCCTAGGGTTTATATTCACATGAGCATGCTTAACCCACAACCACTAAGGCACAAGCAGACCACCTACTAAACCATGCAAGGTCATACTTGTTCTCATCATCAACATTGGGTCAAGATCATACCTTCCCATGTCATCAACGTAGTTGTGGGGGTGGGGTTCATCAAACCTGCCTTAAACTTAAGGGGTTTCTCTTTCCTTTAAACATGAGAAGTACCATGTTTGAATCAATAGAAACTAAAACCTCATCATGAGCATCAGGTACACCACTTCCCCTCTTAGGCCTAGGATCCCTAGGTTCACCTTCAGGTATCCAACTGCATTCTCCATCTCTTAACCACGAATCCAGCATGTCTAAGGTATGTCATGTACTCCCATGATCCTTCTATAGGAGCAACACCTCATGGTTGAGTCCTCCTCAAGGACAACCAACTAGGTATAAAGCCTCACAACGGGTTACCTAAACCTCCTCAAGGTCTAAGGCACTCTTTGTCTCATCTCAGTAGGTAAACACTTATACCATAGGAACATAGGTACCAGAAGCATCATCCTCTCTTTAGGGTTTGGTTCCTCTAAAGGCCACCAAGATATCATCAGCCTCCAGGGGTCAAGCATAAGGCAACCACCATCATCCACTTAGGTCGCATCATCCTCAACCCTCCGCTATCCCTCATGTCTTGGAATCTAAGCTTCCAACCTTCTTTCTGGGGTCCTGCTTTCTCTCTCTCTAGAGCTAACCCTACAAACAACCTTACCACTAGAGGTCCTATCTCCATAAAGGATCAAGCTTACAAGAATACCTCTACATGGATGAAGCATATGCTCAAACTTATGTTTGCTCAAGGTTATCCTTAGTTCTTTATGCTTATCTCATAACTTATTCATCGTGCCCTTCTGGCCAAGGTTTCAACCTACTGTCGTACCACTGACGTACTCTGGGTGCATGTTATCCCCTACTTGCATAAGCCCATAGGGTTTGTATGCGTTCTTCACTAACCTCATCAATGAAGGAGTTATCCTTCACTCTAACATGTGCGACCCTTTCCAGGGTTGGGTCACCAAAGGTACTAGGTCATCCAACCTCTCCTGGATCGTAATGTCATGGGCATCTAAAATCATGTCCACACACCTGGTCTATCATGGCATCAAACTCATCATGTCATCTCTTTCTCTAACTACCACTTAGGGTTATAATCATGCCAGGTCTCTATATATATAATGGAGATCTCTGCCTCTGAGACCAACTCTCTCTACTCATTCTCCTGACAAGAAGGTCTAGCCTCAGGTCTCTCCTGAGGGAAATGACAACTCGTGTCATATGACCTAAGCATGTATCTATTCTTTAGTTTATGCTTAATCTATTAAGCTTATTTCCATGACATCTTATTTACATGCTTTTCATTATTTGGTGGAGGATTCCTTAAACCTTATCAACCTTACCCATACCTCGAGAGGGTGGGGAAAAGAGATAAAACCCTAATCCTTAAGGTCCTTAACAGCATTTGAGTTGAGAAGGGATGAACAAGATGAGAGAGTCCTAAAGGTATCTTATTTTGAGTCAAATCCTGAGACTTTGGCCAGGTAGTCACACGGATCCGGGAGTCCTCGTATTCTGACTAGCGGTGCGGAGGAAAATATTGCCAGCCCACGGGCGCGATCCTTTTCTAGACACCTCTGTCTTTCAGAAATTCCTCTAATAACTCCCTTGGGTTCTATAGAGTTTGTAAAATTTAATAATTATTAAAGATTAAATGAGGAACATATGCTCTGATACCAATTGTAACGACCCCGCCTTCCGGTAACCCCCAATTAAGGGAGACCAGAATGTCAGAGCCATTATCACAATTAACAGGATCAAAGGTTCGACAAATAATCAATAACAATTATCAAATTCTACTAAACTAAACTACAAACTGGTATAAAATAAAACTTTGCATACCCTTTACAAAACAGGGATATCTACTTCTATCCGCATCAAGAGTCCATTCTATCTAATCCTCATTTGTAATTTACTTCTTATTTAATTCCACATGTGCCACTTTACTGTTTGTCCTTTTCGATCTTGTTCCTAAAACGCCGACAAACAAAACGTCAGTCAGCATATCAGAATATGATGGTATGTGGGAACAACCAAAATTTCACAAATATGGCTAACAATTTAATTATCACAATCAGGGTAATTAGCTTTTGTCCTTTTTAAACAAAGTTGTAGTATTGTTTTGTAATGCAGGGACCTATGTGCAAATTACCCAGTTAAGGGGTTTAACTTGCAAATTTCACAAGTTAAGATGTTCTTCTGGTAATAAGACATCATATGAGTGAATATGATGAAATATAATGGATTTCCCACGCCTAGGCATCAGATACAGCTTGTGGAATGATCATTGTGCTTAACTAGCAGTAGCTTCCCAGGCCAATCTACTAGGATCCTTAATGTTCAGACCTCCACAATAATACGGTTGCGCAATCGTTTTCCACGCTATAGCATGTGTATTTCTTCTCCAAAAAAACCCAGCAATGACACTTCTAAACTTCTCCATGATGAAAACCGGCATTTCAGCAAGTCGGCACCAATATCTAATTTTGCTAATCAACACAACATTGATCAACACCGCTCTACCAGCCATAGAGACGTGGATACTAGACCATTTATCTACCACATTACGCAAGCTATCAACACAACTCTTGTAATTTTCTCCTTTCCCCACGCCACCAGATATAGGCACACCTAGATATCTAGTAGGAAAGCTGCCTTCAGATTTTCAATGTGTCATTCTCCATCACTTTTTCCCTAACCCTGGAATACCCCTCTAGGGTTTCCTTTTTACCATTGACTTAAGGCCACCTTCTCAATCCCGAGCTTGGTGCCTGGGGGTCACTTCTCATGGTGCCCCATAGTCATGCAACATAGACCACCTTCTCATTCCCGAGCTTGGTGTCTGGGGTCACCTCTCATGGTGCCCATTGGTCTACCCTCTTGGGCCTGACCTTTATGGCATCTTCCATCAGGGTGGCATGTAGGTGTGAGAATACACATGTGTTCATAATTGTGATAACCATAGTGACTTTATAATTGTAGTATGAACATCCAAATTGTTTAGTTTCAATCAATGCGATTAACCATCTAAGAAACCTTCGGGAAAACTAATGCGATTAAACTTAATTAACCACATACCTGTTAGGCTGGATTGAGATAGAATAGTCCAATCAATCAAGACATCCAATCAAACAAGTGCAAGAATCCTAAAATTACATTCAATTCCTTTTTATCAAAATCTATTCAAACCATCTTGCTACTTAAGGTTTCTATTCCCTCTTTAGGATTTCTACCTCTTTTAGGGTTTACTTCGCAATCAGGGTTTTTACTTCATTTTACTCTTTTGAACCCTAATTTCTCATCTATCCTTCACGAAAGTTAGTAAGGTTACCTTTTAACAACATATAACCTTAACTTCAGAAACAACACAATTACTCATCAATTAAGTCCATTAAGCCTCTTTTACATTAAAGCTACCATTTTTATCCTTTTATTCTATGACAAAGTCATTATGCTCATTCATTATCAATTCGTAGTTCATTAGGCTCTAATTCACATATGAATTCTAATTATCATTAATTCTACCTTTATTCATTAGAAAACCCTAATTTCTATATTAAAGGTATTTATCCACAATTAGAAACCTTTATACTCAAAATAGCTTAGAATCATCAAATCTTAACTTTATTCATGATTTTGAATAATTAAAGCCATTGAGAGTCGCATTTACCAAAATTAGGGTTTCAAGGCCCTTTTAAGCATATTCATACATATGAAACTCTAAATTAAACTAATTACGTGCAAAGTTCATCCTTTTTGTTTTCAATATACCTTTTTGCAATTAACATGTTACTATCAACTATAATCATCCATTAAACCCTACAAAAAACATTAATCGTCTCAAAATAGAGTTTCTTAATCATTAAAGCATTAAAGTTGGTAACTTCCATTACTTTTCAAATTGCAAGAGGAATTTGCATCAACAACTATTTCTAATGGATTCCTCTCATTTTTTTGAGCAATATTCATGTATTATACGTTTCCATCGGGGCTACCAATAATAAATACGGATTTTTTAAAATATCTACCTCTTGGCCAATGGAAGAGTGCCACGTGTCCTTCCTCTTTTCTTTTCTAGAGATCAGGGTCTTCGATCCGGCATTTACCCTTTTTGTCCCTGCTCCCCTTCTCATGTTCCAGGGGTAAGAGAGACTTTTCTCTCTATTCACCTTCAACCTCGCGCTCTGCCAACTTGCGAGCCATCTCCAGACCCCGGTCAACCTCGTCATTGACTTTGGGATGTCGTCCACCAGCGAGCAAGCTAGAGGGCTTGAAAGTTACGCCGCCACTGTACGATCTTGAACGTCTCTACAATTGTGTGCCTACATCGTTCCTCTGCTCCCAACTGGTCACTGAAACTCTGGTAAGGTCGACCGAAGGATGAAGGGGAAGTTTGGGGTGAATTGCTCAATCGAAAATGTCAAACGCTTTGTCGGCGCTCTCTGAGGATGTCAGGGTGGGTTTCGTAGGTGCGGGTACCCCTGAGCACCATCCCATATATATAGGGTTGACGACAGAGTCCAGCAATTTGGGGATTTCCTGGCGTGTCAATGAAACCACCCATAAATTGGGTTGGATGGCTTCAGAACATTCTCCCGAACCTAATGGAAAGCTTTCCCAATCTCCTCGTGCACCCAGTTGTGAGAAAATCCAAGATAACCGGACTCCTCTAGTTTCCAATCCTACTAGAGGTAGAAGAGGACCTGTGTTCCCTTGGATCTTAATCCAATAGCTGTCGTGGTGCACGCCTGATCAGTTTATTCAGGAAAATAGGTGTGACACTTAATGATTACTCATTCACTTTATGGATTTTCAAAAATTCATATCTCTTAAACCATTCATTCGAATAATCCCAAATTTTGACAGAAACTTAGTAATGGATTAATCTATCATCATACCAAATTTAGGATCATTATCTAAAGAAATCGGGTCCCTTTCTTTAGTTGCAAGTTATTACTCAATTATGTATATTTCTCAACTATTTTCTCTTTCCTTTGCCATTAAATTATTATTCTTAGTTCCTTGAACCTCAAGGAACCTTAATGGCTCGAAATCCCATCTTGGGAATATCCATTAGACTTTTACTTATCTTTTATCCATTTTCTTATTATCTTACTTATCTCCTTATTCTTTTTAAGGATTTCTCTTTATCTTTCATTTCCTTTTTCCCCTTTTCATATTTCTTTTCATAGAAACAAATTTTATTCAATTGTGACCATGAATGCCACTTTCTAGATATTTCCAAGTATTTCTTATAAATACTTTGCTTAATACTCATTATCTTGTATCTTTTTCTAATAGTTGGACTTTTCTTATTTTCTTCTCTTTTATATCCATTATTGGATTAATATAATAATGGGAATCACGAAATTCCTATCCAAAGGAATATTTGTAAGGAAACCCTTCCTTTGAATCAAAGCTTACAACCTTTTTAGTTAAGCCCAAATTCACAAAATCATTATATTTCAATTATAAAAATATATGCAAAAAATTGGGGTTGTAACAGGATGTCATTCCCCATCAATAGTATGTCATCTACATATAATATGAGGAATACAATCATGCTCCCACTAACCTTCTCGTAAACATGTGGTTCATCTTCATTTTAACTAAATCCAAACTCTTTGACTGTTCTATCAAATCAAATATTCCAACTCTGAGATGCTTGCTTCTATCCATAGATTGACTCTTATAGACTTTATAGGATTCTTTTAGATTTATAAAACCCTTAGGTTGTGTCGTGTACACATCCCCAAACAGATTCATGTTAAGGGATGTGGTTTTAACATCCATCTGCCAAATCTCATAGTCATAATAAGATGTAATGCAAAGCATGTTGATGAACTTAACCATGGAAACTGGATAAAATATTTCATCATAGTCAGAACCTTGAACTTGTCTAAAACCCTTTGTAAGCAATTGTCCTTTATAGGCTTGCACATTACCATCCATGCCTGACTTCTTCTTGAAGACCCACTTGCATGCTATGGGTTTTACCCCTTCGTATGGATCCACCAAGGTCCATAGCTTGTTGGTGTACATGGATTCCATCTCAAATCTCATGGCCTCAAGACACTCCTTAGACTTTGGTCCCTTAATAGCTTCTAGGTAGGTTGTTGGGTCATCATCTGTGACCAACTCATCACCTTCCTGAGTCAAAAGATAACCAAATCTTTCAGGCTCAAGGCTTGTCCTACTAGATCTGTAAGGTTCATGTGTTACATGAGGAACTTGAGATTCCACAATAATTTTTGAGTCTCCATGTTCCTTGTGTACCTCTATTGGTTCAATGTTTTCTTGTTGGGGTTGAACCTCTTCGTATTCTACTTTCCTCCCACTGATTCCTTTAGAAATAAATTCCTTTTCTAGGAATTTAGCATCCCTGTAAACAAACATTTTGTTGTCAAATGGGGTATATAAATAGTATCCCTTTATTTCCTTAGGATATCCAACAAAATAGCATTTATCTAATTTGGGTCCAAGCTTTTTAAGAAACTTCTTTCTCACATAAGCTTCACATCACCAAATCTTCACACAAGACACATTGGGATGCTTCCCATACCATATCTCATATGGTGTCATTTGAAATGATTTAAATGATACGTGGTTAAGTGTAAATGTTTTGTTTCTAGAGAATATCTCGAGAAGGAAGTCAGAAGACTAGAAAAAGCCATCATCAGTTGCACCATATCTAGTAATGTGTGGTTCCTTCTTTCTGATACACCATGATGATGTGGTGTTCCAGGTGAAGTCCATTGTGATACAATTCCATGGTCTCTTAGAAGGTACTCAAACTCTCAGCTTAAGCATTCTCCGCTGCGATTAGAATGGGTTGCTTTAATATATTTACCAAGTTGGTTATGTACTTCATTGGTGAAATCCTTGGAACTTTTCAATATTTTTTTACTTATGATTCATTAATTACACATATTTATACCTACTGAGATCGTAAGTGAAGGTAATTACGTACTGGTAACCACATCTAGAATTTGTGCTAGATGGTCCACATACATCATTATGTATGAGTCCCAATAGATCACTCGCTCTCTCACCGTATCTAGTGAAAGGAACCTTTGTCATCTTGCCCAACAAATAAGATCTACGTGTCTCTATTGATTCAAAGTCGAAAGAGTCTAGATAACCATCCTTATAGAGTCTAGAAATTTGCTTCTCATTAATGTGTCCTAGACAACAATGCCAAAGATATGTTTTGTTTGAGTTATTGAATTTTAACCTTTTGATATTTATGTTATATATATTTGTATCTAGATCTAATAAGTAAAGACTATAGGACATAGGGAACCACCACAAAAGATCTCATCTTTAAAAATAGAATATCAAAAATTATGAATATGAAATTTGAATCCATTCTAGTCCAAACATGATATAGAAATGATGTTTCTATTAGTGGTAGGTACATAATAGCAATTATGTAACTCCTTTGAAAGCCCACTTATATGAGATAAACAATAGGTTCCAACCAGTGGCAACAACTCTTGCCCCATTCACAATGAGTAGTTATACCTTGCCCTTTTTTACAGGTTTATTTCTTTTTAGATCTTGCATATTTGAAAAGTGATATCCACATCCGGTGTCTGGTATCCAAGATGAAGAAGTAGACATATTTATCTTAGTAACATATATACCTAAAGTGGAGATCTCTATTCCCTGCTTCTTCCTCAGTTCCTTCAAGTAAAGAAGGAAATTCCTTTTCCAATATCAAGCCTGGGAAAAGTGGTTATAATTGCCTTCCTTATTCACTCCTCCCTTTGCTTTGAGTGCAGAAGACTTGGATTTCTAGACAGCTTTATAACTCTTATTAGCTTTACCTTTGCCCTTGGACTTCCCCTTTCCTTTGTTGATTATAATCACATATTTGTGTTTGTCCTTCCTCATTTGCACTTCAGCTGTTCTCAACATGTCAAGCAATTCTGATAATGACTTATCAAAATTGTTCATGTTGTAGTTCATGACAAATTGCATATATGAGTCTAGCAAGGATTGTAGAATTACATCTATGTCCAACTCTTGGCCTATGTTCTCCACATATCCAATCACCTTGAGCACATGGGGCCCCACTGGATCTCCCTCTGCTATATTGGACTTGAATAATGTGTTGTAGACATCATGTGTCTCTTGTATTTCCTGATCTTCCTACATATTCTAAGATGTTTTACCATCTTAAGAACATCCATATTCTCATGTTGTCTCTGCAACTCATAGTTCATTGAGCATAGCATCAAGCACTTGACATTTACGATGTCTTCAGTATGCTTCTTGTAAGAATCCCTTTCTACCTTAGTAGTGGTGGAAGCAGGTTCATCTTGCTTTTGTGTCTCTAGGATATAGAGCTTGCACTCTTGAGCGAGAATGATTCTCAATGTCCTGGACCAGTCATGAAAGTTATTATCATTCAACTTTTCCTTCTCAAGGTCCGATTACAAATAAAATGTTGTGTTGTTTCCATTTGTTTCTACAAAAGAAATTACGCTTTGTCAAAACCCTTTTGATTTGATTTGATATAAATAAAATCTTAATGATATTAATTGGACCATTAATTAATTATTTCTCCCACTATTTTGTTCTGATTGATAGCCCTCACTATCAATTCAGAAGATTGCGGCGTACACCCTACTAGTGATCCAAGATCCAAAATAATTGAAGTTATTAATGTTAGGAAATATGGTATCATATATGGCAGTGGAAACAAAAATTTCACTTTCCATGTTCCCCATTGATAATAGATCATGTCAACAACTATGAGATGGGAAGGAAGGTTGCAAGACATATACCTAGTCCTGGAGAAAGTCCGGTGGCAATGCTTGTTGCAACCTGCTACTTCATCGAGTTGCACCTTGATGGTTGTCTTCGTCGTGACAACATCCTCCTAGAACTAGGTAGAGCCTCCTCGCCTCTACAATAGTTCATGCAAACCACCACAGATTCCCTTCATTCTATATGAACGGACAGGAAGGAGTTTTCCCTTATAGTTAGTGCAGTACCACCGACTTACTCTCCCAATTGTATTTCCCTTGTTGTTCCTCCCTTTGATAGATAGAACTTGCCTAGGCTCTCTTGGTTACCACAACCAAAGAAGACAACAACTCTCATAGCAATTTATGTGTCTGTAGAAGCCCCCAGTACCTCTCTATTTATCGAAGGGTCAGAGTCAGGTTTCCTAGTCTGAGCGAGAGTCGAAGGGGATGGAATTTCATGATTGTCAAAGTGCATAGAACGACATGTGATGAGTGTACTGATTTTAGGTCTAAGAACCACAATCACCACCATCACTATGAGAGATGATTCAGACTACCATTCAAAGGTTCCATATATCACTCTCAAGGCGGGTCTTCTGATACATTGTTCACTAAGAAGTATCTATGTGTTTGGTTTTATATCACATATCATGGCTTAATGAGATTTTGTCATAAACCAACACACATTCTAGTCTTATGTGTTATTGTTGTCTAACAAGATTCCATAATAACTATAAGGAGTGGGACCCAAGAGGGGATCCACTCACTTACTATATCAAATAAAAAGGAAACACCCCATATGCCAAACACTACCACCTTTTTTTTGCAAAAGGGATGATAACCAATTTATTCAAAATATATGATTCAAGTAACAAAATGTAGCAGCAGAATACAAAATATCTAACTATTATAAAGATTTATATTATTATTGGTATGTATGCCTAGAGAGTCAATCATATGATGATTGTAATGGCATAATTTGTAAATGATTTGAATAATAATAAAGGCATGCTTCTGATTTATTTTGTTTTATTTAGTTATGAGATAATGAAGTAACTTAATAAATGTCTAGAGAATGATATTACTCAATGATGTATGTCATTAAGTGTGTGACTGGAACAATGAGATCATATGGATGTTAAGAGTATATACATTCTTGTTGTGTCCCTAGTCAAATGTAGTTGTGGAAGGTTGATGGATAGCAATAACACATAAGGATAGAGTGTGTGTTGGCTGATGACATAATATCATCATTCATAATATGTGATATCAAACCAAAGACATAGATACGTGTTAAGGAACAGTGTATCAGACAGACCCACCATGAGAGTAATGCATGGAAACCATTACAATGGTAGTCATAGTTAGCTCTCATAGTGTTGGTGGTGATTGTGGTTCTTAAACATGAAGTCAGTACACTGATCACATGTTGTTTGGTGTTCTTTAACATCATCCACCATAATCCTAAATAAGTATTATCATAAAGGTGATGATTGGGTGCACTGTGACACATGGGGATGACTGTGAGTGATGTATATGGGATTTGTTCCTCCTATATATGGAAGTATGAAACCCTAGCCACTTGATTAATGAGATAGAGAAAATCATGGTCATGCACATGTTATTAAATATGTGATATTAAGCTTACATATATCTTTGATAGTATGTTATAGCAATGAATAGAGATTGATTATTGAAGAGGATGATTGCTCTATGCCTTGAGTTCAATATGGATATCAGTGACAAAGAAACTATACAAACACTGTAACACCAATCGCATATTGTAGGTTGAAGTTGTTCTCTAACTTTCCATTTACTTGGGTAGCAATGATGTGTGACTAGGCACTGCTCTCTCCTTGTGATGTCATAATTGGTTATGGACATTCACTACCAATGTAATATGGGACCTATAGGGTTACACACATAGGATGCACCTAGAAGAGGATTTTAATCATGAATGGTAATTGAATTTATTTATGAGTGTTTAGGTATTCAATTCAAGAAACAAATCAACTAACTGGACTCCCAACTGATCAGTTCAAGTGTTAAACTGACCAGTTGGAATGTTAGGTTGATTGGATATTGCATCGGCTGAATTCTGGATGAATCAGGGTTAAACTAACTGGTTCACTGAGTGAATCGATCAGCTCATGGTCATGAGACAACTGGTTCATGAGATGAATCGCCCAGTTCAGATGTGCAACTCAGTTGCATTAAGGATTATTGTTGATGTCATGTTGTGCATTAATTGGATTAGAATTTCCAATACAATTGTGATTGGGAAACATGCTAAAATGGTCGGTTCACTTGGTGAAATGATTGGCTCACATGCCAATCGATCGGTTCACTGGTGAATTGACCATTTCGCTTGTCGTAGGTTGTGAAAATTTGTGAGATTTCATTCTCTTCCACTCCTGCACAGATTGGGAACCATGGTCCTCACCCTCCTATAAATAGAAGGGTATTGGGGGCTTCCCAGAGACACAATTTAATTTTTTATGGCAATTATTGTCCTCTCTGGTTGTGGTAACCAATAGAGAGTCTAAGCAAGTCCTACTTGGTAAAAGAAGGGATAACAAGGGAGAACAATTGTGGGAGAGCAAGTTTGTGGCTAGTACACCAATGTGAGGGAAAACTCATGCATCTCCGTTCTAGTAGGACGATAGGAGTTATAGGTGGTCTGTGTGGACTTCTCTAGAGGAGTGGATACTTTTTTCGCTAGGAGGACAATGTCATCCTATTGTCCGTACTGAGACCAGGAGTTGCTACAGACATTGTCCCAGTACAACTACAAGACAGTTGCATTACTAAAATGATGAGGAGATTATCATTAGACTTGCTCCAGGACCATGTATATCCTCAAAACCATCATTTAAATTATATAGTTATTGACGCGATCTACTAGTTTAATGGGGAATATGGTAGTAAAATTTTGTTTCTGCTACCTACCTGATGCCATATTTCCCTACAACGTTATAAGAGCCACGTCAACTCACTATACTTTGGGATTATTGATAAAATTAGATTTTTAGTTTTATCATTTATTTATTGCATACTATGCAAAAATTAATGTTTGATCAAATACCCAACATAAAACCCAAATTAATATATATGATATATATGTAATTGACATGTATCACCCTAAAAGTGAGTTTTGATGGTGGATGTGTAGTGTGGTTATGGCCAATAATCCTAATTATCTGTGCATGGCAGTTGTGTGTATGTTCTGTGTCAGTTTGCATATCGAGGCTCAGTCTTATCTTCCAATTGTAAAAGTATTATTCTCGCCTATCTTTACTCCACTCGTATGTAACTCAAGATTTCTCTATAACCACATAATAGTAGGATCAAGGAGGACCTATCAACTGGAGGCCCAGCCGATCAATTGGAGGAACAAAAAGGTTGTGGATCGGAGTCTAGAAGATTGGGAATGTGACCAACCGATTGGCCAGGAGGCAATCTGATCGGTTCAAGGGTTGAACCGGTCAACTCATATTGTCAAGCATGGATATTCATCAACAACATGTTTATGCATGATATGTAGACCCTAGGTTGTGGTAATTTCTTGTGGCTCCAAGGAATTGCATTAGAATGGCCATGATCATCGCATTTTGTTTATTGCATGTTTTTGTTGTGGGATATAGCATGTATATGATATGTATTGTGTATATGTGGTGGTTGCATAATGCATATGTATTTATAAATACAAACTCCCTCAATTAACATATTAAGTCTTAGATGCTTTCCATAAACAATACACACAAAAAGCTTGATTGACCAAGTGTAGGTTACTCCCAAGCATGGTGCATTGTTCATCTCATGGAAGTGTGATGGTACATATGTAGTTTTTGCATAAGTAGGGTGCATATATGTCGTGTTGGGTTTTGGGTCAAGCTTAATTGGTATCCTTAATGGGATTTATCACCAAAGGCATATATATGACTATGGCAAGGAGTTGTGCATATCATATATCCAAGAATTGCATATGATGTAGTTAGCAAAAGTTGCCTATCTTAACAATTGACTATGGATGTTGGTGTTGGTTGGGTAATAGTTGAATTGTTTTGGATCTTGCCTCACTACAAGGTTGTAGATTGTAATCTTTTGAATTGATATGTGAGGGCTGCCAATTTGAGTAAAATAGTGGGAGCGATAACTAATTAAAGGCCTTATTAAATTTCTATGAGATATATAACAAAACAAATTGCATAAATCCTTTCACATAGGAACAGTCAAAAAATTAGTTATCATGCCTTTCTAGAATGTGAAGCTTAAAATTCAAGTAGAAATTTTTTTGAAGTACAAGACTTTTTATAATTATTATCATGAACATGACAGATAGGTCTAGTACTATCACAATAGTTTGAAAGAGAGTCTTTAGATGTTGGATACACCTCCCCCTTTTATCTGGGTTCTCTAACTGGGTATTGAAGCTGCAACATGCAAATGACAAATTGACTAGGCTTACGAGTTGAGCCAACTGGAAAGTTATGTTTGGATATAGATATTGGTAACATAATGATCCTATTTTTACAATGTTGAAGGGAATGAAGAAAGGAAATTGCATCATCATCTGGAAACGCAAATGTATCAAACACTAAACACAAAAAATGATGATTTGCTTCACAAGTTGCACCATGTTTGTGGACCTTTTGTCTAGTAGCCTCAGATATGTTTGATCTTCTTTAAAGTTACTTGAAAGAAAAAAATTCAAAGGGGAAACATGCGTAAGATCAACATAGGTGTGTCTTTACTTGTTCAATCAAATAACAAGATATCATCTAGTGGTTGGGAGTCCATCCCATCAGACTGTATGTCAAAGAAGCCAATAGGGGATTCTTTGAGGACTTCTGACCCAACCCAAGAGATTAGGTTAAAGATATCATAACAAATTATATCATTACATAACTTATATCTAGGTCGTGTGGGATAATGCTCAACATGATCACCAAAGGCGTCTAGGTCGGCAACCATTCAGAGTGGGAAATTTTCATCACTAGAGTGTAAAGGAATCATGACGGGGCACCAAAAGATAGCTCAATACTACATGTGACATGGAAAAGCCAAGGAATTCAATTGGGATAAAAATCAAGGAGTTTTGTGCATGGTTGTCATATAGATAAGCATGAATAGCTTGTTGACATAGGTATAAACCACTTGTAATACATTGTTGGATGCCTTTTCTAGTAGTAAACGCCCTACCTATCTCAAACTCTTCTCCCCACTTCAAATTTTTCTCTGTTCATTTTTGAATTTATTACAAATACCACATTTAAAGAAACCTCTTTCTTCATTTGTGAAATTATCATAACTACCTCATTGAAAGAAACTTGTGCATTATTGTTCTTTGAATTTGCTACTTTCTTTATCATGAAGCATGGGTGCAACATAAAGATGAGGGACGTGCATTGGGTGAGAACTACTCTATGGAAGTTTAGGTTTTATAATTATAAAGAAATGGTTTTACAATAGAATATCTCAATACCACTATCAAAACCATCCCAATATCTATGAGTGAATTGAATTTTCATAGAAAAAATTACGCTAAATGTGCCTCTTGCTCTCTTTCTCTCTCTTCAACCACACCTTTTATTTTTCTTATCATTATTTCCTCCTCATTTAGGACCCTCTATTGATTCCTCCCATTCTCCACCAATCCATATTTTTCTTGTGTTTGTCTACAAGAATAAGCTTCATCAACAAGAAGTCACCACCACTACCAACTATAGGGGGCAGACACTAGAATAAGTCAGACCACTGTTGTCTATATTCTATTCCCCGAGAACTTGGTTCAACTCCTTCATATCAATTCATCGACAACTAACATACCACCATATTAATGAAAGCATAGCAAAGTCAGCCACGTGGGCACCCTTTACTGTTAGTTGTTTCACCATTATAATCTGATATAACTTCTACAGTAAGCCCTCAAACCCTAGTTTATACCACCTAGAGTTCATAAGGGATGTATTCCATGTGTGAATGGTGAAATAGTTGCTCTGAGACAGTAATTTCAATGCATATGTAACTATATAAACTTGCATTAAGGGGACAATGAGTCTTCTTAAGTGACAAAAAATATGCTTTTCAAAGCAACACTGTGTGCTTCATTTCCCATTTTCCTCTTAATTTGAAGTTACATTTTATTTTTTTATCTTTTTGTAGTTATATTATTTGGTCAATTCTCCTTAATTAGTTTGTGCACATGATAATGAAAAGGACATCTAAATCAATATTCACTCCAATAGTTGGGGCGTATAGATACAAGAGTGATCAGAGACATAGTGAAGCTTGTTTCAATCAATCCTATCATATGTTTCCCCACTAACCAACTCAACTCTCAATGAAGACACAACTTCAGCATGAAAGAACCAACATCATGACATTAATTAGAAATCCAATAGAAGGGATCTATCAGTAGCACTGGTTTATGTAGAGGACAATTTTTTTAAAGATGACTAGTATTGTAACGACCCAAACTCACATTAAAACTAAATCTTAGATTAGTCATCATGATTAGTTCGAACCTCATTTCACCTTTTTTTCATGATGAGTAACCCCTCGCGGGAAAGGCCACCATTGGACTCGACCCAGCCGAGGGTAAACTCTGGAACCAGCTTCGTACTTTAGG
Source organism: Alisma plantago-aquatica (assembly GCA_963693085.1). Classification (NCBI taxonomy): domain Eukaryota; kingdom Viridiplantae; phylum Streptophyta; class Magnoliopsida; order Alismatales; family Alismataceae; genus Alisma; species Alisma plantago-aquatica. The sequence continues at coordinate 603,913,850 of OY856414.1, read as the reverse complement.
GGCACTGTAGCATGCTCAATAATGTGGAGCTTTGTTACACCCCTAGGGAAACAACCTCATTTCACCTTGTTAATTCAAGAATTTTTCTCTGATGATGTGAATGAGTAAACACTATATATTTACTAGATTATATGTGTATTAAGTCTAACCTTTTAAATTGGAAGCTTAATGAAGGAAAAAACAAAATAGAACACATAAGGAAAAAATTTCTATACTCAAAAACTTGAATAATCAAATTATAAAAATGGGCATCTAGTATTTTGTTAAACTTGTATTGCATTCTTATAGAGAATTTTATTATGAATACAACTCAAAAAGAAAGATGATCAGAGTGAAATTGAGAGAGTTAATATATTTTTAGTAAGCATGTACATAACAACCAATAGTTGACATGCGAATAGCATGAGATTGGCGATGTTGTTCACATCTAATCACAAAAAATGGCATAAATTTTGATATACTTAATGAACTTCGATGAAACTTGGTTTTCTTGATTTTTAATCCAATCCTCTATCTAACCAAACCCTAAAACGCATCTATGGAGGTTGTGAGGGCGTTTCCTATGGAAGATAAGGGAAAACCTTGGTAACAGAGGTTGAAAGGAGATGATTTCTTGTAGAATTTTAGCTAAAAAGTTTAGATCTCCTTTTCTCTTCTTCTATCTAAGGTAGTTTTCGTCCAAACATCTAATTCCCTTTCTTTTTCTCTCCTTTCCTTCTTGTTTCAGTCCATTTGGGGAGGAAAACTATGATCTTGGTTTATTCTCTTTCTTTCTCATCTTTGTGATTGAATTCTGAATTAAGGTGTCTACATCAAAGTAGTTTCAGAAAAAAAAATATTGAACTAAGATCTAGAAGTTGTGATCTTCTTCTCACTTTTTCTTCCTAGTCTAGGTGAGTATATATGTATCCTGAGCCTGCAAATACATGTTCATTTCCTAGACTTCCTGATTATGCTTAAATGTTTGCCAAACAATCTTTAAGACTAAAATCCAATTTTATATGATGAAATCAGACCTGAGACAAATGGGTTATGCTAATTATTCTTGTTAGTTCTTGATGAACTCTAGATCACTTGTACTCTATGTTGTTTGAGTTTGTGCATGCAAAAATTATACTTGATCAAATGATAAAGAGTAAATCCTACCCTCTTGGTGAAATTAGATCTATGGATTTCTTCGTACTTGGTAAATATCATGCAAATGTAATCTAGGAAGCTAGATTTTTATGCCTTAAGATTTCCTATGCTTGCATCATGAAATCTAGATCATGGAAAAATAATAAAAGAAAACAAAGTATTCATATGTAGTTTGGGAGATAAGAAATTTGAGATGTGTTATATTTACTATGGCACTGAAGGAGAAATTATAAAATGGTATTACATGAATTTATTCTTGTTTACATATGCATTCACTTTCTAGTATTATAAGTCAAGGTTGTACTTGTATGTATTTGGCTATATATGTTGTGACATAATACAAATTTGGATATCATTGGTCTATTTAATATTTGTTGAGAATTTGGGCTACATAACTAGAGTTGAAATATGCTTAGTACATCATATTCGGTCCTTAACTACATTAGATTTACCTATGAACTGTAAAGAAGAAAAATAATTTTATTTACTTTTGGTGATGTCTGCATTTGCATTGTAAATCATACTTAACCTCAAGGATATGGACTGAATCCAATATTTAATCATCATGATAATGATCTATGAGATAAATTAAGGCTGAATCTATATGATTCAAGCCATGGCTAGTCGATGACATGTCTTGTATAGAATGAGAGAATGAATTTTGAATGATTTGTGAGGAATCTAAGCCGTTGGCCTTGAGGGATACTAAGCCAACTTTTGAGACTTAACAAGAAGACGTTGTTAATAGGCCTTCAGAGGTCATACATGTTACATGTGATCTTTAGTGAGAACTTAACTAGTAATATTGTTTTTCCAGACCGTGTTAGATTCTATTTGATTTTCTTATAGAAGCTTATTTTTGTCTTATAGTGATTCACATGAACACAACAATAACTGAGATAGAGAGTTCTTAGTTGAGAAATATATGTAATGATAAAGAGAAATATAATTGTTTTTATAGGAGTCTTGGACTTTGTGATCCATTCTCAGATCTGTAAGGGGATTGTGAAACGGGTCAATAACACTTAGGGTGAAGCCAATGTGGTGAAATCCTAGAGTAGGTTAAACCTTGAGGGATAATCTATGGGAGGTTAGGGGAAGTTCCACTTTGGTGGAAGTGAGACCCCACATTCTATTGGTTTAAGGTTAGTGAAAGTTCCACAGAGGTGGAAGCATAACTCCAACATTTTTTTTATTGAAAATTATGTTAGGAACGAACCCCCAGTGAAATATAAAGAATATTAGTTTGTGATACGTGATTGAGCCCCATCATGGTACCAAGGTGGGGAAGAGGTAGAGAGGCAATAGGCCATACTAATCTAGTGGTAGACTTGGACGTAATTTTTCTTTAGGGTGTCTAACTATACCCTACGGTATGAATGGTGTATTCATGTGTGTGCATACTATAATGATGTCTAATTGGATGGTAGAAGCTTTTAGATTCAGGGCATAAAATAAAAGTGGACAAGCTAATAGTATTGTTATGAAAGTTGGCATTGTGTACATATTTTTTTATGGTTGTTGTTAGGTGTGTATTTGTTAAATTATGACTTTGTACCCTTTTCTAAGATCATATTGTCTATTAGGTTTTAATATTTTTGTTGTTCATCCATATTTTGGTATGTCAGTATATGTTTTCTTGTTTATAGATGATACTTAATACATGTTGTTTAATTAACTATTTAATTTCTAAACAACTATATAAAGAGAAGATAAGAGGATGAAATAGTATGTTCTCACTCTTATGCTTAACTAGACATTGTCTAACTAACCAATGATAGATTTTTAGGTGAGGAACTGAAAGAGGATTTATCATCTTGATCTATGCGGTGAGCATCATAATAAAAGATCTCCATGTGTTGTAGTGTCTAGTACTTCCTATACATGGGGTCTTGGGAAGTTTGTGTACAAGTGATGAAATGAACTTACACATGTAATCAAGTATTCCTATGAACATAATCAACTTTTCTTATTTCTTCATTTTTAATTTGTAAAGCATTCATATGACTATAAAGAACTTGTCTTAAGCAAAATTGTAAATCTTAAATAGTATGTTCTCGAGATGTATAATAATAAATTTTATCTTTGTCTTATAATCATTTCTACATTTTGCTTGTATTTAAATCAATGGGCTTGTTTTGGGTTAAGTTTGATCCAAACCTTGGGTTCAGGCCTTAATAACCATAATGAGGCTTAATAACCAGAATGAGGATGATTCTTGGGATTGGGTCCCGAGAGCTTGGTATCAGAGCTTACGTTTGGCTTGGTACAAGAACTAAGGTTGGGTTTAGATTATCTTCCTACCATGTATGCATATGATATCTTTTGGCCATTGGTTAAAAGGAAGGAATATGAGAGAGAAGATGCTCCATAGAATTTATAATCATATTAGAGTGAAAAGAAGAAAATGAGATATGGAAAAGAAAGGAAAATAAAGATTTCAACTTCATGCATAACTGTAATTTGAAGGTTAATGAGAAACTATCATCTTAATGAAGATGATAAGTTGTTGAGAAATGAGTTATAGAATTGAATCTGACTGATAAATTCAGCAATAAAGACATGAATCAGATAACTATTAGTTGAATTACTTAAACAATAGGAGTAATGGTCCATACATGCTTAGGTACCCTGGCCAGGTATTTGAGTAGTGGAGGACCTCATTCTTAAAAACTTTAAACTCAATTGGATATGGTTACCTTGTCTATGTACCCAGATACAGATAGGTGAAGGATATAATTGTACAAAAGATGACAGATGATGAATAAAGAATGAGACAGGTGTTAGTCAAATACATGTGGTAGTAGTGATGAGAAATTGATAATGGAATGAATTAATAAATAATAATTTTGCATGCAATAACAATTAAACTATGCAACCTAAAGAAAAGAATTCAAATGGAAGAGAAAGAGCACATGATAACAAAATAATTAAATTAATTATCAAGATTAAAGAAGAAGCTTGCATGTATATAAAGATGTGTTATATATATATATATATGTGTGTGTGTGTGTGTGTGTGTGTGTGTGTGTGTGTGTGTGTGTGTGTGTGTGTGTGTGTGAAAATAAATCTATTTTTTGATGGTATATGTGGAAACATGAATGAGGACAGAGATAACTCATAAATAATGCATGTATGTATGCTTGAATGTTTTGCAATATGTGATTACATGTTTTATAGTGGATATGTTCATTGTTTGTTGAGATTCATAATGTTTTAAGAAATATATGCTAAATGAAAGGAGGAGGTGTCTTTCATATCTTAATTTATAATATGTTAAAAATTCATAGAATATCTTCTATGTTGAAATATGAGATTCCATAATATGTTGCTAAAAATGACGAGAAATATATTAGAAAGAAGGTAAATTAATGAGAGAGAGAGAGAAAAAAAATGGTGTCTTTGTCTTGGGACATAAAATGAGTTTACATGAATACATGTGAAGTACATACACAATAGAATGCATGTTTATGGCTTACATAATGTAAATGACTACTGTGTAGGATGATGTTCATATAAATCTAATCTTGAATATGAGAAAGATGATAAAAATTTATGTGATAAAAAATAAACTATTGTGATATCTTGTGGTGTATATATGTATGTGATGCCTATAAAATAGTATGTTGTGGTTAGGGGATAGTCCCACTAGGATGGGAGTGAGACCCTTGGCTTATGTTGATGAACATGGGTTAGAGGAAGCCCCATAGAGATGGGATCAAGACCCCAACCCTAGGGATTTCAGAAATCACATTGAGTTGGGAGCGAGACCCCAGTCCCATCTTTTATCCGATATTTAAGCAGTATTGTATATGAGTAGGTTATAAAGAAATAAAAACTGAATTAAACATAATGTGAAATGATGTAATATTGTATAATGCCTAAACATGTAATAGTGATGAAAGGCGGACTTTAATTGTTACCTTGTGTTGATCTTGTACTTGGAATAATATTATACCCTGTTTAATGGTTAAAATAGATAATTAACAAGTAAAAAGTAATTAAATGTGAGGATGAATATAGGAATGACCTAGATGAAAATGTTAAAAATAAAACATGAAGGTTGGTTTTTGAAAAGAAACAAAAAAGAGATACATATTTTATTTTAAATGATATGTGCATCATTTGGAACTCCAATATTGTGGTCTCCAATTGATGAAAATATGAGTATTGCCTATATATACATGTTTCATAAAATTAATTTGTAATATATATGGCTAAAAATATTGAATGCTTGATATAGAAAACACATGAGTGCACATGACTTGTGAGTATAATGGGTTTAGGGGATAACTCCTAATTTAGGGAAGGGATATGGTTGAAAAGAAATTTAAGTGTGAAAACTATGAGTTTGATTTATAATTTTTTTATTGAAGTCTGGGATAGATAAACTAGAATGAAATAAGGAAATGAAAATATGTATATCAGTATATTATATTGTAAGCTAGATATGTGCAAATTTCTAAGTGAATGAGAAAGTTGTTCCGACATGTGTGTTAGTCATATGAATTAAGAAAAAGAGAAGGATGGCTTGAGAAATAATTGATGTTAATGCCTTGTTTAAGACTAAAATGTTTCTTGTCTATAACATTAAAGGAAATGTGACCAAATGAAAAGCCATAGAAAAAAAAAGCCAGTGATCATGATAATGATTGAAGGCACACATTCTATTAGTGATGAACTCAATGAAGACAAAAGGTTTTTCTAATTTAGTTTTAATGGTTAGCATATATAGTTCCTTCTGCTACCCATTCATATAACTATTTTCTTGATCATGTCATTATCTATATTGTCTTGTATATAAGTGATAAATACAACATATGATAACATTTATGCCTCAAAGAATAGAATGAGGATATGGAAGTACGACATAACTATATGAATCTTATGTGTTAACCTTTTAAATTTCTTCTGGTCCCTTTCTCCGACTATGGGTGGCAGGTATCGATTATGCACACCAGACATGTACTTGTGCTATCGAAAGGCAATGTCCAGTTTTTCCTATGCAAAAGGGAACTCCTTATGATTGAACTAGTCATCGGTGTGATTCTTGCATGATATAGAAAAAAAAATCTTTTTAAAATTATAACAATAATTCTAGAGAGAAATTATCATGTTAGATGATGATATATTCCAACCTTGCTTTTAGATGAATTACTAATTTTAGCAACATTTTATTTCATACACTAAGCTTTGTACCATATTGAATGGGTGAAATGATAGCCTCATTTTTCTTATATGTGCATTTATATATGGGATCTTTCTTATATTGACTTTCTTTAAACATGAGTGACCTGACTACTTTGGTATTGTGAATTTCTTGATGTTAGGTTGAAACATGCAAATGATTATATATAATATTCATATACCTTAAATATGAATGATAATTCATGTTATAATAACCCTAGTGATGCTTCTCCTTAGCATGGAGTATATCTAGCATGCAGCCTATGGTAAATTATCCTTATATATTTAAAATGTTATACATCCAGGTTATTTTGAATAATAATATGAGTGAATACCTGATTCACCTTGAAAAGATAATTAAACTGAAAAAGAAGTGATATGTTTGATATACACTATGTATAAAGAAAGAATACATATATTTAGTTTGATAGTGTATGAAATCTAAAAGAAATGATATGAATAAGAAAAGACTATCTTGAAAACACAGTGCATCGTGGTAAATTAAATATATGTGCATATGCATGATAACTGTGAACTAATCTTGTTCACCTCCTAAGTTTTATTCAATTTGGGGGGGGGGGAATTCTTTTAAGGGATGGAGGATTTGTAATGACCCAAACTCATGTTAAATCTAAATCTTAAATTAGTAATCATGAATGGTCCAAACCTCATCTCATCTTGTTAATTTTAAGAATTATACACTCATGATGTGATTGAGTAAACACTATACATTTACTAGAATGGATATGTATTAAGTCTGAATTAAAGTTGGAATCTTAACGGAGGAAAAAGCATAACAACAAACATATGGGAAAGCTTTCCTTACTTAAAGACTTGAGTAATTAAATCATAAAAAATTAGTGTTTGATATTTTCTTAAACATGATTGTATGCTTGTAGAAAATTGAATTATGAATCCAACTCAAAAAGAGTGGATGAAATAGTAGTTATATTGAGAATTTATTGTATTTTTAGTATGCAAGTATAGAACAGTCAACAACTGACATGCGAACAGCAGATGGTGAGTGGCGGCTTTGTTCAGGACCAATCACAAAAAATGACATTTTGTTGATATATTCAATGGATTTTGATGCAATTTGGTAATGTGGATTTATAATTTGATCTAACATCCAACCAGACCCTAAACCGTAGATATGGAGGTCATAAGGGTTACCCCCATGGCAATCAATGGAAAACTTTGGTGTCTATGATGAAAGGAGGCGTTCACTTATGGATTTTTAGCTAAAACGTTCAGATCTCCTTCCCTCTTCTTTGATGTAAGGTTGGTTTCATCCAAGACATCCAATTCCTTTTTATTTTCTCTCCTTTATTTCTTATCCCAGAACATTTTGGGAAGAAAACTTTGACCTGAGATTCTTGTCTTTCTTCCTAAACTCCTTGATTGAATTCGAAGCTAAGGTGGTTGGATTAAAGTAGTTTCTTAACATATTCTTGAACTAAAAGTAGGAAAGAGCTTCCTAGCTCTAGCTTTTCCAAGTTATGATGTTCTTCTCACGCTTTCTTCCTGGTCTAGGTGAGTAGATATGTATCTAGGGCCTACAAATAGCTGTTGGTTTTCTAGGATTTCTGATTATGCTTAAATGCTTGCCAAACAATCTTTAAGACTAAAATTTAGTTTGATATGAGAAAACCAGACATGACAAAAATGGGTTATGCTAATTGTTCTTTGTTAGTGCTTGATGAATTCTAGATTGCTTTTTTATCTATGTGTTTGATCTTGATCATGAAAATATCATACTTAATCCAATATAAAGACTAAAACCTACCATCTCGATGAAATTAGATCTACACATTTCTTTCTACTTGGTAAGTAGTATGCTAATTTAGTCTAGGAAGCTATATTCTTTTTGTTAAGCCTTGATATTTCCTATGCTTGCATCATGATTTCTTGAGTATGGAAATAGAATAAGTGAAAACAAAGTGTTCATATGCAGCTTAGGAAATAAGAAATCCAAGATGTGTTATATTTTCTATGTTAGTGAAGGAGAACCCCTAGAATGATATTGTGTGAATTTATTTGTGTTCATGTATGCAATATTATAATTCAAGGTTTTAGTGGTGTGGATTTGTTTATGTATGTTATGACATTAAACTTATCACGATATTATTGGTCTAATTAATGTTTTTTTTGAGAATTTGTGTTATGCCTAGAGATGAAACAAGATTAGTACATCACACTCAGTCCTTTGTAACATTATATTTATGTATGGATTCTGAAGAGAAAATATAATTGTACCTTCTCTTGCTAATGTTTTTTTGTGTTGTGAATCATACTTAACCACAAGTATATGGATTGATTCCGGAATTTAATCATCATGATAGTGATCTATGAGATAAAATAAGTTTGATATGTATGATTAAAGCCATGTCTAGTGTACGACATGTATTGTGTAGAATGAAAGAATGAGTTGTCAGTGGTATGTGATAAATCTAAGCCATTGGGCTTGAGAGCTACTAAGACAGCTTTTTCTCCTTAACATGAAGGTTGTTTTTTGACGAGAAACATGTCTTAAAAGGCCATACATGTTACATGTGATCTTTAGTAAGAGCCTAACTAGTAATATTTTTTGCTAGACTATGTGTTAGATTCTATTAGATTTGCTTATAGAATCTTATTTCTATCATACAATGATTCACATGAATAAAATCATAATTGTGAAAGAGATTTACAAGTTGAGAAAGCTATGTAATAAATAAGAGAAATACAGTTTTTCTTTATAGGAGACCTGAACAGTAATGACCACATGTGTGCTTAATTGGTAAACTAGGGTTTACCTAAATGATTACATGCTTGATTAGATTGAACATCGTTTAGACTTGAATAACGATAGTAGATCAATTGTGATGTTTCAAACCTAATAAGAAACTCTAACTATGATTTTAGTTTGAAGAATTAGGGTTTGATAAATGTAAACCCTAATCGGAAAACATTAGGGTTTTGATAATACATGAATATGGAATTTGATCAGGACAGCATTGTGGTAAATGATTTTTCATATTTTCTAAAAATTTTGTATTGAATTTAATTTTGGATATGATATGGATAACTCAATCATGCATATTGGAGAAAAAGTTCAGAATATTTGAATGTTCTTTGAATGTGGTTCTTAGTCGAACTATACTTCGACCAAAATGCTGACAGAGTGCTTTTCAGTAGTGTAGTTTTTTATTTTTATTTATTTATTGGCAAGTCTAAATGATCTCAAATTTTAACTAGAGATCTGAAACTCAATCATAAACAAATTCATAATTTTCATAATTTTTGTATGCATTTAGACCTTATCAGCAGATGAATTACAGTAATATTTTTATGATTGAAAATTCAGCTGAAATAAGAGAAAGTATAGTGAGGGGTCAATGTGCAATTGACCCAAGCAGCCCAATTGCTCTATATGGTCAACCTAACACACAAGGAGCTCTCATAATTTGTGATTCAATCCATAGAAATGAAATCCTAGAGAGAGAGGGAGAGTTAGGGTTTGAGAGGAGAAAGTGATGGAGATGCTGACCTAGGGTTTTGCAGTCCGAGGAATGATGAAATTATGTAAGTTTAGCTTCTTTGGATATAGCTTCATGGTGAATATTCTTTCAGATGTCAAAATTCCATCCCTCCCCTGATTGGATTTGAAATCATATCAAATCAAGTCCTATTCTCACTCTTTCTCTCCTAATCTTCAATTCTAGAGTTTCCGAGTTGAAAGGAAGAAGAAAGTGGCGATTGCTAGGGTTTTGATATGGATTTGAGATTTTTAGATTTGGGATACATTTTTAAGTTGTTATACAGCTTAGGGTGAGTGAGTAAAAGAATAATTCAGTCAATTGTCCTCAATGAGATGGTTTTAATTTACATTCTCAATTTCTCCCTAGATGACAATAAATGAAAAGAACTATTCTTGAATTCAGTTTATAGAATACTTCAATTCATGTTCCAACTATGATCTAAAAATGTTTATATGATGACATGGATATAGATATCCATGTATCTTGAATACTACAGAATTAAGAAGTTTATTGAGAATCTTCTGAAAATCTGAATTTTCAAGTTATTCGGGTGCTTGAACAACATTATAGTTGAAATTCAGATTTATTCTTATATGATTTTACTTATGTTCCTAGTGCATATAATTCTACATGTTTGATCTCTTTGATTTGATATATGGAAAAATAGAGTTTCTGATTCTCACAATACATATCCTGTGAATAACAAGTAATCAAGGATGGAAACCCAATCTAGTATGCTTTTACAAGTATACATATCTAATTTAGTAGTAAATGGTTGATTGAAATGATTCATGTGATATTGTGGGATTTTATCTGAATATTATCTTATATGCATATATGCTTTGTTTATGAGATTCGAATTTTCTAACTCCAATACTTGTCATGAAATGCATATGTTGTTATGCTATTGCAAGTGGAGATATGACATGCCCTAGATAGGTATATTATCGATGCCATGCATAAATGTGAGAAATGTTGAATGAGAATATTTATATTAGTAGACATGATATATGTTTGAATACATGAGAAGTGTTATATGTGCATGAGTAAGGAGAAACCCTAAGAAAGGGGTAAACAATATGTTAAGCATTTAGTTCGGTATCATCAGTGTATTAAGAAGTTCAATTGCATGATTACAGTGTATAAGTGCCAAGTGGACATGTATTCTATTTATTTAAGTATTTCAGTCTGGATGTATGTATAGTATGTTGATTTCTCAATATATTACAGTGTTTTGAATATACTACTCTGCCAAGTTAAGGATGAGATACATGTCGTACTTATAAAATTCAAATAAATAGATGTGGTACCATAGAGATACCAGAGTCAAGTATAAGTAAGGAAAAGATACAATATAGTAAGAGCTTTCTAAGAATAATAAAATAATAGACTTAGGGGCCATGAACACCATATATTCCCTATGAGAGGTCTGTGCCATAGGGATGAAATGACCTAACCCTGGCAGTGTCCAGTATACGGGGTTCGGAACGTACTAACAGGTGGTATGGGGGACGAAGCCCTAGTGGAAGTCTCCTTAAAAATACAGTATGTAGTGTCCGACATCAACCAGAGATCCTGGTGGCACTAGAGTATAGAAAAGCCAATAGGTGGCTTGACTCTCCACCTGTGTGCTCGAGTTAGAGGAGGAGTCAAGTTTTACGGCCCATAGGTGTGGCGAGGCCAGAGAGCCATTTTCATGTTGCAGACTAGCAATCCCGGGGTGTCAGCTAAGTCTTGTACGGTGAGATCGTAGTTCACTACCAGTCTTCATATGTAGAGTACACTGCATATGCTTAGGGCATAAGATAAAATATGATAATACAAGTTTAAAGGGTTTCTTATAAGTAAGAAGAGTTAAGAAAGATTTGATTTCAGTTTCGCAACAGTTGTTCTTTAAATGTAATATTGAATATAGTGAGGATTATATTTCCATACTTGTTTATTTCTAATGATGTAGGCTTCAATGTTATTAGTAAGTTTTTGAATATCTAGTCTTTTAATTTGAAATTTACTATCTTGTTTTATTTCAATTATCCAAGAATGATAAATATATGATTCAATACTTTAGACTGCGTTATTGTTTTACTCATTCACTGAGCGAGTAGGCTCACCCCTCTACTCAAAATTTTTAGGGAAACTGTGGGGATTGAAGATATCATTGCATCAGAGTAGATCTACCACAAGAGTTAAGTCTGAGTATAGTTAAGTTCAGTCGGTCCTTGTCACTCTAGGTCCTTGTAAATAAATAAGAGAGAGTTGTAAATGATGGTGTATAACATTATTCCTCTTTTAGAAATATATGTGAATCAACAAGTCTTATGTGCTTAAAAGTATGAGAAACATAATGAATGTTCATACATGCATTTTTACTGTTGAAATCAGATTAGAGAAATCAATGTTTAGATTCCCTTGTAAAGTTAGTTTATGTGGTTCAATGTGAGAAAACAAAGAGTTTGAAAAAGAATAAAAAGTTAAGGGTGATCTTTGTATTCCGTTAAATCCTCAATTTATGCCCTAATCTCATAATTAATGGTAATTGTGAGATCGGGGTGTAACAACTTGGTATCAGAGCTTAGGCTGAGTTGTCAAGGACTGTTAAGTTAGTAAGTTAGAGTCATAAGTGTGGCAGATAGGAGATGTTATGATGTTAGCTCTGGGGATTTGAGCATTTGGATATCCTGGCCCGGTATTTAAGTACTTGGATCAACCAGTGTCAAGCTGCTCTGTCTATTCTTTCATGTTTACCCTGTCTAGATATACAATGGAAGGATGGTCTAGAGAGGAACCCTAGAAATATTAGGGTTAAAAACAAGATAAGTAACATGAATTAAGAGCATAAATATAAAATGAGATAGAATTTTCATTTCCTATTGTTGTTTTATTGGAGATGAATAGAAAGGCTCTTATATGTTTGAATTCAGATATTCAGTATTTTGAAATATATGGGTCTTTAAGATTTGTTGTACACTATGTAGTTGTAGCATTTATTGATTACACTCTTTGTATCAAGTAGACTAGAAATGATCTTTGAATGAGCTTTCCTAAGTGGATAAGTTTTCTTCCACACATTTGAGATGAATAGGAGTTGAGTAATCTTGAGTAGCTCTTGGCTTTAGGACTGCAGGTTTGGCCTGGTTCAGCTGGCAGGATGCATTACTGGGATCTAATGACTCCTATTAGTAACATAACAAGAGTAAATTCTGGATAGATTAGATCCAAATTCTAGTATGAATGTATATACTCTAAGATTTTGAAGTATAAGGGAAAGACTAGGATAACTAAGAATCAGTTGGAACTGATATCTAAGATCCAACTTTGGGGCCTCATATGAGAAACCCTTAATTTGGAATAAAGGAACACGACATAAGGTTCAGATTAAGTTTAATTATTAGTATTATATGAATTCTAAATATGAAATATGGAAAAGATATGAGAAAAGTATGTAAGGGGCCAAGATAGTAAGAATCAAACATGAGAAATGGATTATATAACTGAGTACAATGTTTTTATGTACTCCAAATCAAAGGGAAAATAGAAGAAAAGAGTTAAGTATATGATAAATACATAGAAGTGAAGAGTCTTTAGAAGAGTTAAAGTGAATAGAACTAGATGAGCATGTAAATCATAAAACTAGGATAAGAAACTTAGTTGATACAAAGAGAAATGTTGGAAATAATGAGCTTGATTAAGGAATGAGGGTTATGATATAATTGAGAGCATGGAATGTATACCTTTATTAATAAGTTTAATACATTCATGCTTACTGCCTTTGGATTCTAGGTCTCTATAGAACAACAAACTAGTTTCTAAAAGAAGAACAAAAATGTAGCTAAATAAATGAATGAGTCATACAAAGGTAGACTATATTCAGGAAGGAAAAACTTGATTGAAAGAGAAACTATGTTTCACCCATGCATGATCTGTTTGATTTAAAATGAAGGATGTGTAATGTATTAAACATGAGGTGATACTAGTAGAGAGATTATTGATTTAGAATTTCAACTTCACATTAGTATAGGGATGAAAGGAAATATATGCAACATGATATACATGATCATACACATAAAAGAAGCAACATGATCATAAGAGAAAACTAGAAGTTAAAGATGACATGTGGAATAGTAGTATATGGTAAGGGGATTATGAAAAGTAAAGAAGGGTTTGAAACATAATGGAGTAATATAGATTATAAAAGAAAGAGGTTGCGAGATTCAAGAAAGTGCTAATTAGTCAAGTATACTTGTTGATAATTAATTAAACCTACATATAAGAAATGTATTATTGAATGTTTGGAGATAAGAATTCTAAGTCTCAAATCATCTTCTCTTTCATATCTTCCTTAATAAGATCAATGTGGGAATGAAGTGATAAGAAAATGAATCATATATGATGCATAACCACCGTGGTAGAGACATCTAGTGAATGTAATAATGACACACAATATGATGACAAAACCCTAGCAGGGTAATTGAGAATGTAATCTATCTGAATGGCCAAGTAAGAGAAAGGAAATTCAATTGATAAGATAAAAAAAGTCTTTAGTAAAACTTGTGAGATCCAAAGTTTGAAATTCAAATTAAGGGAGCAAAGTCACACCACAATAACATCATGCTACTGATAAGGACAAAACCCTAGATGTTTAGAGTTGTAGTAGTTCAAGGGATATCACTAGTGATTTGACCTTGAATACTACAATCTCTATAAAACAAGATCATGAGATTTGCACTATGAGAAGTAAACTAGCACCGATAGTAATTCAGGGTTTATAGGTAGCTAATCTGACAGGTAGATAAACAATACAGAAATGATTCAGAGCAAAGAGTAAGATATAAATTTGAAATGTAACAAGTGTGTTTTGAACAAAAGGAGAAATACAATATGAGTGAAGTGTGATATGAGATAAATTCTTGTAGTGATAGCAAGAATGATGAATAATCTATTTGTACCTTGTATGTTTCAATTTTAGGAATGTTTAATCTACATGATTAAAATGAGAAGAATAAGTAGCAAAAAATAAGTAGTAGTGAATGAGGAGAGAGATAAAAGAAAACAATGGCTTTTAGTAATATGTGAACTTGTTTTTAGAAGTATAATTTGTTGAAGGGATATTAAGGGATTTAAATTGGTTCTACGTAATATTTCAGTGTACATGTGCAAGCAATATGTTCATTAAAGGTGTCTGATAGTTGTAGTCATTCATACCAGTAATCCATCTTAGTATTGTACAATTGTGGTATGGTTATATGGGTTGAATGATGATGGAACAAATGGAGGGTTACTCTGAATAAGGTAGTCTTACCTATTCACTCATATGAATAGAAGGGATGATAACCATATTGTATTGATATGTAACCCTAATGAGGTATATCTTGTTATACCTAGCTTTAATATAACTAAGTGATGTTAATTGGGTATGAATAGTCCTTGAATGACTAATATAATCATGGAGTACTTTGTTACTGTTGTTGAAACCCTAGTATGTTATAACTCGATGGTTACACCTTGAATTATGTGTGGGTTCATACTTGAGAATAATATGGAATGTGATGGTAATGCTTCACCTTATGCATCCATGATGCAATGGGGATGTCGTGAATAGTATTGTATAATTGTTGTTGAATCTAGTCTTTCAACTCATGATTGCTTTTCTATTTGAGTAGAAAAATAGTAATATTCAAAACAACATGGGGAACTCTCTTTTGTGACTTAGAGGTAATATATAACAATAGTACATATTGAGCCGTATGAATTGAGATAGTTGGATCGGATTATCAATGTTGAGGTAACACCTCAAGAGTATGAAAATATTGAAATGGTTATTTCTCTCTCTATCATATGATTGATTATGGCATAGAGAATTTGTTTGTTATCATTGAGAACTATTTTAACATGTTGTGATTAGAAAAGAAATAAAGGACTTAACGTTGAAAACTACATTCAAGTATAAAATATAAGAATGTAATGACATGTAAGATTTTAGAAGCTTAAAATAAACTTTGAATATACTTTGTTTGCGTATTTATGTTTCGGGGATGAAACTTTTTAAGGGGGTGAGAATTGTAATGACCACATTTGTGCTTAATTGGTAAACTAGGGTTTACCTGAATGATTACATGCTTGATTAGATTGAACATCATTTAGACTTGATTAATGATAGTAGATCAATTGTGATGTTTAAAACCTAAGAAGAAACTCTAACTATAATGTTATTTTAAAGAATTAGGGTTTGAGAAATGTAAACCCTAATCGGAAAAAAATTAGGGTTTTGATAGTACATATGGAATTTGATCAGGATAGCAGTGTGGTAAATGATTTTTCATATTTTTTACAAAATTTTTATTTAATTTAATTTTGGATATGATATGGATAACTCAATCATGCATATTGGAGAAACATTTTAGAATATTTGAGTATTCTTTGAATGTGGTTCTCGGTCGAACTATACTTTGACCAAAATGTTGACATAGTGCTTTTTAGCAGTGTAGTTTTTTATTTTTAATTATTTATTGGTAACTCTAAATGATCTTAAATTTTAACTGGAGATCTAAAACGCAATCATAAACAACATGTAAAATTTTCATAATTTTTGGATGCGTTTAGACCTTATCAGTAGATGAATTACAGTAATATTTTTATGACTGAAAATTTAGCTGAAATAAGAGAAAGTATAGTGAGGGGTCAATGTACAATTGACCCAAGCAGATCAATTGCACTATATGGTCAACCTAAAATACAAGGAGCTCACATAATTCATGATTCAATCTAGAGAAATGAAATCCTCGAGAGAGAGGGAGAGTTAGGGTTTGAGAGGAGAAAGTGATGGAGATGTTGACCTAGGGTTTTGCGGTCTGAGGAATGATGAAATCATGTAAGTTTAGCTTCTTTGGATATAGTTTCATGGTGAATCTTCTCTCAAATGTCAAAATTCCGTCCCTCCCCTGATTGGATTCGAAACCATATCAAATCAAGTCTTTTTCTCACTATTTCTCTCCTACTCTTCAATTCTAGGGTTTCCGAGTTGAAAGGAAGAAGAAAGTGGTGATTGCTAGGGTTTTGATATGGATTCAAGATTTTCAGATATGGGATATGTTTTTAAGATGTTCTACAGCTTAGGGTGAGTGGGTAAAAGAATATTTCAGTTAATTGTGCTCAATTAGATGGTTTTAATTTATATTCGCGATTTCTCCCTAGATGACAATAAATGAAAAGAGCTATTCTTGAATTCAGTTTATAGAATACTTCAATTCATGTTCCAACTATGATCTGAAAATGTTTATATGATGACATGGATATAGATATCCATGTATCCTGAATAACATAGAATTAAGAAGTTTATTGAGAATCTTCTGAAGATCTGAATTTTCAAGTTATTCGGGTGCTTGAACAACATTATAGCTGAAATTTGGATTTATGCTTATATGATTTTACTTATGTTCCTAGTGCATATAATTATACATGTTTGATCTCTTTGATTTGATATATGGACAAATAGAGATTCTGATTTTCACAATACATATCCTATGAATAGCAAGTAATCAAGGATGGAAACCAAATCCAGTATGCTTTTACAAGTATACATATCTAATTTAGTTGTAAATGGTTGATTGAAATGATTCATGTGATATTGTGGGATTTTATCTGAGTATTATCTTATATGCGTATATGATTTTTTTATGAGATTTGGATTTTCTAACTCAAATACTTATCATTAAATGCATATGTTGGTATGCTATTGCAAGTGAAGATATGGCATGCCCTAGATAGGTATGTTATCGATGCCATGCATAAATGTGAGAAATGTTGAATGAGAATATTTATATTAGTAGACATGATATATGTTTGAATACATGAGAAGTGTTATATGTGCATGAGTAAGGATAAACCCTAAGAAATGGGTAAACAAAATGTTAAGCATTCAGTTCAGTATCATCAGTGTATTAAGAAGTTCAATTGCATGATTCCAGTGTATAAGTGCCAAGTGGAAGTGTATTCTATTTATTTAAGTATTTTCGTCTGCATGCATGTATAGTATGTTGATTTCTCAGTATATTACAGTGTTTTGAATATACTTTTCTGCCAAGTTAAGGATGAGATACATGTCGTACTTATAAACTTTAGATAAATAGACGTGGTACCATAGAGATACCAGAGTCAAGTATAAGTAAGGAAAAGATACAATATAGTAAGAGCTTTCCAAGAATAATAAAATAATAGACTTAGGGGCCCTGAACACCGTAGATTCCCTATGAGAGGTCTATGCCATAGGGATGAAATGACCTAATATGGGGGTCAGAACGTACTAACAGATGGTAAGGGGGATGAAACCCTAGTGGAAGTCTCCCTAAAAATATAGTATGTAGTGTCCAACATCAACCAGAGATCCTGGTGGCACTAGAGTACAGAAAAACTAATAGGTGGCTTGACTCTCCTCCTGTGTGCTCAGGTTAGAGGAAGAGTCTAGTTTTACGGCCCATAGGTGTGCCGAGGCCAGAGAGTCATTTTCCTATTGCAGACCAGTGACGTTGTCAGGCTTAGTAATCTCGGGGTGTCAGCTAAGTCTTATACGGTGAGATCGTAGTTCACTATGAGTATTCATATGTAGAGTACACTACATATGATCAGGGCATAAGCTAAAATATGATAATATAAGTTTAAATGGTTTCTTATAAGTAAGAAGAATTCAGAAAGATTTGATTTCAGTTTCACAGCAGTTGTTCTTTAAATATAATATTGAATATAGTGAGGGTTATATTTGCATACTTGTTTATTTCTAATGATGTAGGCTTCAAATTTACTGTCTTGTTTTATTTCAATTATCCAAGAATGATAAATGTTTGATTCATTACTTCAGACTACATTATTGTTTTACTCATTCACTGAGCGAGTAGGCTCACCCCTCTACTCAAAAGTTTTAGGGAAATCGTGGGGATTGAAGATATCACTACATCATAGTAGATTTGCCACAAGAGTTAAGTCTGAGTATAGTTAAGTTCAGTCGGTCCTTGTCACTCTAGGTCCTTGTAAAGAAATAAGAGAGAGTTGTAAATGATGATTTATAACATTATTCCTCTTTTAGCAATATATGTGAATCAGCAAGTCTTATGTGTTTAAAAGTATGAGAAACATAATGAATGTTCATACATGCATTTTTACTATTGAAATCAGATTAGAGAAATCAATGTTTAGATTCCCTTGTAAAGTTAGTTTATGTGGTTCAATGCGAGAAAACAAAGAGTTTGAAAAAGAAGAAAAAGTTAAGGGTGATCTTTGTATTACGTTAGACATTGGCTAACCCAACAATGAAAAAAAGTTAGGTGTGGAGTTGAATGAGGGTTTATCATCTTGAGTTATGTGATGAACATCATAATAAAAGATGTCCATTTGTTGCAGTGTCGAGTAGATCATGTATTAGAGTCTTGGGGGAGTTTTTTACAAGTGATGAAATGAACTCACACATGTAATCAAGTGTTCCTATGAACATGATCAAGTTTTGCTATTTTCTCCATAATGGATTTGTAAAGCATTGTTATGACTATCAAGAACTTTTCACACGTAAAATTATAAATCTTAAATACTATGTTTGTACCATAAATGCAAAACAATAAATTTTATCTTTGTAAAATAATCATCTTCCACATTTTTCTTGTGATTTAATAAATGAGATCGTTTGAGGTAAGTTTGATCCAAACCTCAAGTTTAGTCCTTAATAATCACAATGTGGATGATTATTGGGATTGGGCTCTGAAAGGTATTGTAAGCATTAAGACTTAAATTCAAAAGATGATTTATGTGTAATTCAATAGGTGTTAGGCACTTTCTCCCAAGGAGGACATCAGAGTTTTGTGGGGTGGTGACCATGGTGACTTTTTCCCAAGAAATGCCAGCTTTCACATACTGGCTTGGGGTGACAAACTTTACATCAACACAAGTGTGAATGCGGTAGTGTGATGGACATGATATCAACTTGGAACCATTCTCTAGGTCTATATTGAATAAAAATTTCTTGCATCTATTATGTAGAGTCAAATAATTAGAGTACTACAAAGCATGGAGACAACTAGGTGAAAACACCCGACTACTCATTCCAATTCGCTCGCAATATGTAGTTGTCTACTAAGAACTAATACTTGTTATTGGTGTATGTATTGAATTAATAATAAACACAATCTATAAGATTATGTCTTCAATATATAGAACCGCTATATTTTTTAGGAGATTTAGATCTACATAAACTTGTCCACACACTTACCTTTTGTTCAAGCTTATTTAAATATCTACTTTTGGGGATGTTTGGATTCCTATTCAAATAATACAACATTCGTGTATTAAATGATCAATCAATGACACATACAAAATAATTTGAAATTCAAAGGTGGTATTTATGTATATCATTATTCCAATCTCTCAAAATATAACTAGATCAGTAACATTTGTGTTTATACTAGGTTAAATCTCTATTTTAATATTTTCTTATTTTCTTATATTTCATGCTTTCATTTTTTTTATGTATATATAATTTAAGCCTGCCAGTAAGTATTGGTATGACATAATTAGATAGGTATTGTTTAGATTGGTCATTGTAACAAAAAAGAGATTACCCTAGGCCAAGTATTTTTTATAAGCTCAAATTCTAAAAAACCCTATCTAAGTAATAATATATCCCTACTGACTTACAGTTTCCTTGCCATGTTGTTGTAATATGCTTCTGTATTGTCAAACTCCCCAAAGATAGTGGTGTTTTATTAACATCAATATTTCTAACATCCTCAAATTCCATATGATGTTTGTTTTTAGATTGATAACATTCCATGGACTTTGAACTTTATTGCAGTACGATATTTTTTTATTTCTTGCATTACAAATGAATAGGATGTTCGTATGTTTTGGAATCCATATAGTTTCTACATATTAGTGTATAAGTGCATTAAGAAAATAGACATACAATTGTCTTCAAAACCACATTTTTGAATATTTTAATATTGTATTGTTTACTAAAAACATATTGGTCGAAGTGTTTTCAAAGTTGGATGCATGCTTGAGAAATTAAGTTGTGATTAGTATAAGAAATAATATAACACATAAATAACTTCCTTGATAGATGTGTTTGCTACAAATTGATCTATCAGTCCTTTTTGGATGGAAAACCCCACATATATAAAGACAAAATTGGAAGAGTTAGAAGATGCTATCATCATATTTCTATTTATGAAATGTTGGATGCACCTTAAGAGATAGGTTTAGTTGTCAACTAGCATCCCAAAGGTGTCACATGCAATCATCCTTGACCACCAATATAAATCTTTCTTATACTTGTACATCTTGGTAATGCAGTATGCATAGTCTACATTGAGGAATGTTCCTCTTCAAGCACTGTGTCCCTTAAACCTCCTACTTTAAGACAAAATACACCCATGCAATAAAATTGAAACACCCTTTAACTCATGGAAACCTTCATGCTTCACTTCACCAAGATCTGACTTTATATTCTATATCAGTGTATATGTTCTATGGGCATATCTAATCTAATGTGCCAAAGTTATCTTGCTCAGAAGTTATGCCATCAAACTGCCTATAAAAGAAACTTCCATCTATGTGTTCATGTGACGAAGTGATACTACCATATCTCTTTCTCTACACACTAAAGAGTGCAACTTAACTATATTTTGTGACAAAGATGAAGATGTCACCTTGCCCAAGTATAATCCACATGATTCACCTTTCTAAAGTGAATATATGTGGTACAATCATAGTTTTTTATCATCTACAGCAATCTCATTTTCCTCATGTTCATATCCATACATCTAAATGTATAATTGAGTCTATCATGATTCATGAAGATATATCACTTCTCTTTATAGACATAGTGCTTCAACACTTTTAAACAAAAGACAACAATTGGCAACTCTACGGCATGTGCTTGATAGTTTTTTTTAATTCTTCTTGAGCTATCTAAAATCATAAGGAATCAAACTATTATCCTACTCAACACACATCATCTGTTAGGATGCCTCAATTTCATACATCATGGCACTTCCACTTGACACCTATTGTAATTATTAAAGAGTCTAGTTAACTTAATTAATTAAATATGGGCCCAAGTGTGTCTTGGCCCATTAGATTCTAGTCTTATGTATGCATGATATCCATGCTCTCTTGTCTTTTGTCCCATATTGGTGAACTATGTAATGAGGCATTGTTCCTATCTTATATAAGGAGGGTGTCTATTCTTTTATTTGATATCTCAATAACATAAACTTATTCTCTTTCACATGGTATCAGAGTAGTGATCCTTATCTGAAACTATAGGAGAAAAGTCTGGGGGCGATAATCATTCTTCTTGGATTGGCCACCCTCCAGGCAATCCCTTGGCCATGTCTTTTTTTTCTTCTTGTTCTAGCCTATGTATTCTTTTCTTGTGACTCCTTGCCTTACCACCACCCCGTCAACCCCCCACCATCACCCATTGACCACCACCACAATTGATCAAACACCTCCACCACCTTCAATACCATCACCATCTTATTAACCCATCAACCTCTGACACCCATCGACCACCACACTCTACCACCTATCGACCACCCTGTCACCACCACACATTAATCCCCTCCCCATCTACCACCTATCGACCACCCTACCACCACCACCCATCGACCACCCTACCACCACCCATCGACCACCACCACCACCCATCGACCACCCTACCACCACCCATCGACCACCACCACCACCCATCGACCACCCTTCCCCTACCACCCATTGACCCCCTCCCCATCTACCTCCTCAAATACTTGTCCTACCCCCATATTATCTTTTGACCTACTCTAAAAAATTTCTAGGCACTCTGCCCATGCACCCCCATTTGGGTCGTAAAAATATCCATTTACTTTTCTACCTAGATCTATGGAATTGGGTCATGTTGCATATTGACTCACATTATCACCACATATTTGCCTACACAACCCTACCTCTACCATTTTTTTGACTCTCCGCTCCAACCACTATTCGGGAAATCGGTCCGCACAGCCGCATATACTCCCACATATACCTATTCAGTCACCCTACCACACCGCATATTACTAATCGGTCCACTAAGTGGTCATGGGCCACATATACTCCTGTTTGACCAATTAAGCGGCCGATTAAACTCCGCTTTTCGAAAATCCCACAACTAATGTTCATGCATTTCATACATGCATGCATATATATACACACATTTCATTATATATTTAAACTGAGATATATATTCTTTGAAGTATATGTATACATTGTAATACATAAAAATTTTCCACATGCATTTGTACATTTATTCGAATACCTTTTGATATATTAACATGTACATATACATATACAATATACCTAAATATACAATCACATATTTGTGCATGTATATATACATTTTTATTTATTCACATTTATACACACTATACATATATGTATACATTGATTTACCTACATTTTAGCATTTGTACATATATTATAAACACATTCTATATATTGACATATATACATATATAAGCATATCATACATTATACATGCATATTAATATGTTTATAAGTAAATAGATGTATGTGCCTATTCTATATATTTTAATTTATGATCTTGATATATTATTTTATATATAATTAGTTTATTAAAATACAAAAAAATCCAAAACCACATATACTCCCGTATATACTCCCGCATACCGCATATACTCTATGTAGTACCATCTCCGCCCGTACACCACATACCACTTTCCTGAACCATGGCTCCAACCACTCTCTTGACTCTTTTCATGGTTGGCGTGATATAGAATGAAGAGTAGAGGGAAGAGATGAGATAGAGGAGAGATGAAGAAAAAAGAAGAAAACTTTGGTTCTACTGATATAAGGATCTTCATGATACTTTTTGTTGCTGATATATGGATCTTCATGCCACTTTTTACTGTTGATATATGGATCTTCATGCCACCTTTTTGCTGCTTTGTGATATTACTTTTGCTACTATGTGGATCATTTTTCTACTATTTGGTGCTCCTTTTGCTTCTATGTGTATCCTTCTACTGATAAGAGGACTCTTCATATATTTGATATTGCCTTTGCTGTTATGTGGAAATTCCTGCTGCTATTGTGTATCATCATCTACCTCGATTACTGCTGTGGAGTTACATGTTGGGAGTCATTCTTTCTACTTATGCTATGATTAGCCCGTTTTATTTGTTGCTTTGTGCTTTTGCACTATATGTTGTTTGTGCTCTATTTGTACGTTGACTTTCTACTATGAACCAACACTCTCTGGACTTTGTGAACCAGCACACTCTAGACTTTTTGAACCAGCACACTTTGGACTTTGTGAACTAGCACGTTATGGACTTTGATGCTTACTACAAGGATGGAAATTATATGATGAGATTATGATGTTATCTTTTATGACTTAAATGCTATGACATAGCTTCATGCTTTTGTACTATTTTTGTTCATCTTGGAGACTTTTTCTACTTTCTAATTCAGGCACTGATCTTTTATCCAGCTACATCATCTATAGTATGTGCTTTCTTTGCAAGTTGATTGTTGTAACCCAACACTCTTTGGGACTTTGACCACCTATGCTCCAGCAGACTCTGGCTTGTCTATGATTTGTGCATGTTGACTCTCTACTTGTCCATGCTGACTTTCTGTTATTGTGATCCAGCACTCTTTGGTTCATCTATGCTTTGTT
This sequence comes from Alisma plantago-aquatica, assembly GCA_963693085.1. NCBI lineage: Eukaryota > Viridiplantae > Streptophyta > Magnoliopsida > Alismatales > Alismataceae > Alisma > Alisma plantago-aquatica. The sequence goes on along the minus strand of OY856414.1, from coordinate 603,889,307 downwards.
TGCACGTTGACTATTGCTTCTTCTTGTGACCTAACACTCTCTAAGACTTTGATCCAGCACTCTATGGCTACTACGATGATGATTGTGATGAAGATATTGGTGCTGATCCATTATTCTTTCTTTTGCTCCCGATGCCATTATGATGATTAATAAGCCTATATGCATCCCTAGATATCTATTGTTTTGGAGTATCTACTTGAGGGGGAGTATTTGAGTATTTGAGTGCTTGAAAGACTCATTGTAATATTGAGGGGGAGAAATTCTTATATGGGCTTGGTTACCTTTTTATTATGTTGAGTTTGTTTGTCAATCTATCTATTTATAATATCACTTGGGATTCTCCCAAGCTTCAGCTTGAGGGGGGTATTTGAGAGTCTGGTTAATTTAATGAATTAAGTATGGGCCAAAGTGTGTCTTGTTCCATTAGACTCTAGTCTTCAGTCTGCCTGGTATCCATGCTCTCTTATCTTTTGTCCCATATTTGTGAACTATGTAATGAGGGACTCCTCCTATCCTATATAAGGAGGGTTCCTATGCTTGTATTTGATATCTCAATAACATGAACTTATTCTCTTTCACAATAATGATAAACTATTTGTCTTGTCGTTACTTTATCTTGGATTCTCAATACTTTTGTCGCTCCATCCCCGTGGGGGCTCTCTCTCAATCTACACTCATGAATGCTTCGCAAAACCTATTTTGTAAGAATCGGTAAGATGATGTATCATTTTCCTATCTCTAGAAGAACTTACACATGATGTTGAGGTCAAATTCTCCTTGAAAAAATAGAAAAAATGTTGAAATTCTTCACGATAGACAAAAGTTACACCCCTTCTTGGTTATCCTATTCAATGTCATAATTACACAACTAAATTTCTAGATGAGTCATCTATAGTAACCAACTAATCCAACATAACTCCAAACTTATATTGGCATCTTCAAATGTTCTCACTATAAAATCAACTCTATCTTTTTAGGATCTATACAAATCCCCTTCCCGAATGTGACATGACCAAGCAGAGAGACTTTGATCAGCTAAGCCTCACATTTACTAAACATTACATAAAACTCATGTCCCCCTCAATAACTTCCAAGTCTAACTAAAGATGTTGTTCATGTTGATTGGTATACCTAGATTATATTAAGATATCATCTATGACCACCACCACAAATCTATCTTAATATTACTTGAATAGTATAAACTGTTTATCAGATCCATGAGAACTATAGACACATTGGTTAGCCAAAACAACATAAACACAAACTCATTGTTCCCATACCTAGTCCTGAAAGTTGTCTTAGGTATGTCATCTATCTTTATCCTCAATTGATGGTATCATAATCTCAAATAAATCCTAGAAAATATTTCATCTCTATTCAATTGATCAAATAGATCACCTAGCCCTAAAAATAGTATGTATTTGTGACGACCCGCCATTAGACCGACAGCTAAATTGCCACCAGTAATTATGTGAAATAACCATTAGCAGCGGATTAACAAAAATCACTAAAAATTTAAAACCATTTTGCAAAGAGATCCATTTCCCAAAAACTCTTAAGAAAATAACCAAAACTTTATATACATCATGGTTCACATTGTACATTCATTGTACCATCTCATCCTGAGAATATCATATATTAGTTGCTTTGTCCAAACATATACATAAGCAACATGAAACCTCGAGGCATACGAGCCAAAATCTCAAATTGTTCATAAATCATTACGGACTAACTCCCAAGGACCTGAGAGTATAGAGACAACACATAGGACTTCTATCTATAAGACACGACAGACAGTACACTCAACCTGAGTTGTTATTGCTATTCCTGCTACTGTTGTCCTTCCTTTGTAGTATGGTCTCTACCTCCTCGTGTACGTCCACCTAAAAATTGTGGAATCTATGGGGTGAGACACAAGTCACAGCGAGAGATATAACTCTCCGCCAACAATATTATTATCATAGGTAAACAGTATAAAACTAAGCAGAGGATATTTTATGTAAATAAGCATGTTTAATCATTATTTAATTGTAGTGCAAAGAAATAGCAATGTTAAATTAGTCCAACTATCCATGATAGAGCTATAGAACATCTATTTGCTTTATAAGGAATATGAAGAACATGTACAACATCTATCCATCTAAGATGTATAAAAGTAATGAAGCATCGCCTAATATTTTCGTATTCATTCCTTAAGCAAATATGCTATACGATTGATTACATGTTCACAATCACACTTATGTCCAAAGGATATGAGGTATACCGCTCATGCTCCAACCGACCACTGCTTAGTCAAAATTGGTACCATACAAGGTCAATGGAAGAGTCGGATGCCATGACCTCACTTGTCTCAGTCAGTACGAGACCACTGGCAGTGGCTACATATCAAACTGCAACTAGCTTGTCGGGATATAGCGGCATCTCCTCTGTAGAGCTACAGACACAGCATGCACTCTCTTCAAGGAGATATCACATCAATCCCCGGTACATTTTCATCAGGGAGATCACACGACAACCCTGGCATTCATCGGGGAGATAACACATCAATCCCCATCTGGACGTAAGGATATGTTCGTCCTTCACCCCCCACATATTCAACAATATGCACTCTGAGTTAAACTCATTTCTCCATTCAGCAAATCCTGACACCGAATGGATCTATGTCCTGGGCACTACATGACAAGGTTCCATTTGATTAATTAAGTGTATTACAGTATCTTTTAGCATCAATCAAGTTACAAGCATGGATTATAACAGATGCTACAAAGAAAAAGGTGTAATACATTTATCAAGTCCTTTCATAATTATTGGATCACAGTGAATTCATAACACTCGGGATCTCAGTCCCTTATCACATTACTCGAAATTCTCATCCCTTAACATTATCATCATCATGATTTCAAGATCTGGGAATTCAAACCCTTAGTTCATCACTGAACATTGTTACCTCTTATCAAGTAACTATTACCTCTAGGTCCTCAGTCCAGGTATACATTATATTTATTGCACAAGTATTTCACATGGCTCACAAGGCCCATTTAAATTGTATCATATGAAACATCATAGCTCATACTTGGCTATGTTCATCATCTCATGATACATGCATGGTTAGTCTTTCATGATAGAAACAATTGTCAAGTACATATCATTACCATGCAACATAAGAGATACACAACCTTCCCATTAATAGGGTTAGGGTTTTCCTTTCAAACCAATTAGGGTTTCAAGCCAATTAGGGTTTCAAACCAATTAGGGTTTCAAGTTCATGTTATCAAGAATCAAAATCCTAATTCATAGATCCACATATATTAGGAGTATCAATGTATTCTCATTGAATGATTATCACACAAAGTATGAGTTTCTCTCATCCTTTCTAGGATAATGATTACATCATAATTTATTAAGTTGGCTCAATCCTTCTCTCAAGGTACATTGGCTTATAATTATCAAAATGCATTGAACTCTATACATCTTAATGTATCATTTGACATAACACACTTCATGTGTTACTCAATCAAGTATATTAGATTGAGGTGATTCCACCATATCAAGCATAGAGGTGTGTATGTACTTCACACCATATCGGGCATAGAGGTGTGTGTGTGCTTCACACCATATTGGGCATAGAGGTGTATGTATGCTTCACACCATATCGGGCATGTGGTGTATGTTCATCGTCATATCATGCATGTGGTGTATGTTCATCATCATATCATGCATTTGGTGTATCCTTGATCACCATATCGTGCATAAGGTGTATCCCCATCACCATATCGTGCTTCCATATCATGTTGCTCAAAATTAGGGTTTGCATATTGGGTTAGACCATTATGCTCGTATCTCTTCAAACCTTCATAGTATCGGCCTACCTTTCACCATGGGTTAAGTAACAGCCTAGACAATAGGTTAGTCTTAACCAAACCAAATGTACAAACCAATAGGGTGTGGGGTTCCAAGGTATATCAGGTTTCATATCACCATCTAGGTATTTCAACACCATATCGAGTTAGAGGTGTATACTTGACACCATATTGTGCATAAGGTGTGTGATTGACACCATATCGTGCATGTGGTGTGTGTCTGTGTCACCCATATCATCCATGAGGTGTAAACTCATCACTATATCGTGCATGGGGTGGGTACTTGGATTACTTATATCGGGTTGCTCATAATTTAGGGTTTGTCATATCGGGTTAGAGATACTTCAACCCGATATCGGGTTGAGCCATGATGATGTCATCATCATCAAGCTCAAGACCTCCGTTATTAATATTCAAGTTCATGGACAATAGGTCCAAGCAAATGTTAGGAATCATAGATTCATCAATCATTCAAGGGAACTCAAAATCGAAAGTAGATCATCAAGTATAGCAAGATTGATGGTGAATAATAACATAATTGGGTTCAAGTTATAAAACCTGCCTCAGCAACAAATTCAAAGATCCAACCTCCAAATATTCACATTCCCAAGTTTGAAGATGAACTTATCACAGATTCAAGACTTGTTCACAACTCTTCTACATGCAAGTAATCACCATGGTTAAGAACTTGGTCAAGAAGAAAAGAAAGGAAGAATCACAACCCGAGATCATGCTTTATCCAAGGTTGAAGGTGACCATGGCTTCACCTTTAAGCTTAATGGCTCAAGATCCTCCTTTATACTCAACTCTTTGCAAGATATCTAAGATAAATGGAGTGATAAGGTTCGAAAAGATTCACTAGTAGGTGAAAGGAGTGGTATATATAATTGAGGTTCATGAGAGAGGGTGTATAAGAGGTGTCATCATTTTACACTACTAGGTGCCACGTGTCCATGCATGGTTGACACGAGTCCATGATGCATATTTATCTTGACATGAAATCTCTTGAGGATAATATAGGGATAAGATTTCAGCCATTAATTATCTTGTTGAGCAAGATATTTCAACTTCAACATTAGTTTATTCACAAATTGATACACTTTTTCTAAGGAAAGTTGCAAACTGATATCCATCACCTCCTTGAGGTTCTTAACCCATCATGGCAAAGGCCAAGAGTTAACAAAACAATATGGGACCTCCTCTATGGCTCCTTGGCTGATAGGCATCCCCATATAAGCTCTACAACTCGACACAACTCAAATTAGGGTTTCAATTATACAACTCTTCTTGGTCTTTTCATCACCCCGAATGCTACCGCTCAAAGATGATTCAAACATGGTGCCTCTTTCTTTATCTCTCCTCTAGATGATGCCAAGAGATAGTAGGGACACTTTAGATGTGGTAATTTGCATATCAACCCTACATTTTGGGTAAATTGCAAATTGCATCAAAACTTATACAGATGGCACAAGCATTATTCAAACAAGTTCTAACTTGGAACTTAGGCTTTCCACAAGCCCCCCTAGCAACATCCTCTCTCTTATGATTCTAAAGCACTTGAAGCATGTTCAAAATGTGACATATTGCAATATAACCCCTCATCTTGGGTAAATTACAATTTACACCCAAACTATCATATAATGCCCAAATAGTTTGTAAATAAGCTCAAACTTGAAAATTAAACTCAAGAAGAGTCTTGATTACTTTTCAAAAGATTAAAACAAGTTTATAAATACTTACTTAAGCAAACTTCTAGGTTTATACCATAATCCAAGTCAGGTATTTTACAATTATCAACCCCTAAAATGGGATTTCGTCCCCGAAATCTCAAGAGAAAAGAGAAGGGTATTTCTTCCTTATTTCTTCCTCTAGATCCCATGTGGCTTCTTCAACGCCACAATGATTCCAGAGAACTTTCACAAGAACTATGTTTTTCTTTTTCAACTTCTTGATTCTTCTGTCAAGAATCATCATTGGACCTTCCACATAGGATATATCTTCATCAATTCCACCTCTACAGGTTGCAACACCAACTCTGTATCAGGATGATACTTTCTCAGCATAGATATATAAAACACTAGATGTAGTCTATGTAGCTCAGGTGGAAACTCCAACCTATGGGATACCTTTCCAATCTGTGTTGTCACTGGGTAAGGTCCCATAAATCTAGGAGATAACTTACCCTTCTTCCCAAATCTGATAACACCTTTCCAAGGAGAGACCTTATGATACACTCTATCTCCATCTTGGAATTCTAAAGGTCTACGGCGTTTATCGGCATAAGACTTCTGTCTATCTTGTACAACCTTCAACTATTGTTGTATTACTTTAATCTTTTCAGTTGTCTGTTGCACTAATTCAGGACCCAGAAGTTAGTATTCTCCTGTCTCATACTAGCATAATGGAGATCTACAACGTCTACCATATAATGCTTCATATGATGACATATCAATACTAGTCTGATAACTATTATTGTAGGGAAACTCTATTAAGCTCAAGTGTAAGTCCCAACTTCCTACAAAGTGAAGAACACATGCCCTAAGAAAGTCCTCCAAAGTCTGTATAGTCCTTTTAGATTGTCCATCCGTCTGAGGGTGAAAATTTGTGCTAAACTTTAACTGCGTATCCAAGGCTTTATGTAGTCATTCCAAAAATGACTTGTAAACTAGGGACCTCTATCATACACAATTATAGCTGGAACTCTGTGTAACCACACTATCTCATCTATGTAGATCTATGCAAGTTTTTCAACAATATAGGTTGTTTTAATAGGAAGAAAATGTGATGTTTTAGTCAACCTATCAACTGTCACCCAAATGGAATCATGACTTTTAGCTATTCTGGTTAGACTAACCACAAAGTCCATTGTCACGTGATCCCATTTCCACTATGGTATGGGTAAGGGTTGCAATGTTCCTAGAGGCTTTTGGTGTTATGCTTTAACTTGTTGACACACAAGACACCACATAACAAACTCAGCTACATCCTTCTTCAAACCAGGACACCAATACATATCTTTTAAGTTATGATACATTTTAGTACTCCATGGATGCACTGCATACATGGATGAATGAGCTTCCTCCATAACTATCTTTCTTAAGTCATTGGCATCAGGTACTACCATACTACCATGGTAACAGACTACCTCATCCTCTGACTCATGAAAACTATCTCATTTCTCACTACCATACTCTGACTTGATATGCTGAATCACAGTATCTGCCTGTTGAGCCTCTTTAGTATGTTGTTTCAGAGTAGGTTTCACATGCATCTCAGCCAGTAATCTTGCTAACAAAGATGCTTCTAATTGTACATTCATTTGTCTCATAGAGACAAACATGTCCCGTTTAAAGCATATTAAAGAGTTCAACTGTGCTTTATCTGTGGGTGGAGATGAAGATTTTCTACTCAGTGCATCTACCACTACATTAGCTTTTCCTGGATGATAATCAATTGTGCAATCATAGTCCTTGATTAATTCCATCCAGTAGTGTTGTCTCATTTCAACTCATGTTGTGAGAAGATGTACTTTAAGTATTTATGTTCTGTGAAAATCTGACATGTTTCTCCATAAATATAATGCCTCCAAATCTTCAATGTGTGGACCACTACATCTAATTCTAGATCATATGTCTAATTATTCTCCTCATGTTTCTTAAGCTGTCAGGAAGAAAAAGAAACTACATGATCACTCTGCATCAGTACACATCCTAGACCATTCTTAGAGGCATCACAGAAAACAATGTATCCCTTTCCCTACTCTGGTAAAGCCAACACTGTTGCACTAATCAACCTTTCTTTCAACAACTGGAAAGAACATTGACACTTTTCATTCCAGATAAAAGGAACCTCCTTCCTAGTTAACCTAGTTAGGGGTAATGCTACAGAACTAAAGTCTTTAATAAACCTTCTGTAGTAACCTACCAGACCTAGGAAACTATGAATCTCAGTCAGTGTCTTGGGATGTTCCCACTCTACAACAAACTCCACTTTCTTAGGATCAACATGAATGCCTGAAGCAAATATAATGTGTCCTAGGAAAGACACTACTGATAACCAGAACTCACACTTTCTATACTTAGCATATGGCTTGTGATGTCTCAACAAAGTCAAGGCTTGACGAATGTGTTGTTCATGATGTTGACCATCTCTACTGTATATCAGGATGTCGTCTATGAAGACCACTATGAACTGATCAAGGAATGGCCAGAAGATTCTATTCATCAGCTCCATGAATGTAGTTGGTGCATTAGTTAGTCCAAATGACATAAATACAAACTCATAATGACAATACCTTATCCTAAAGGCTGACTTAGATATGTCATCCTTCTTGATATGTAACTGATGATATCCTGATCTTAGATCTATCTTAGAAAACATTGTTGCACCATGCAACTGGTCAAACAGATCATCTATCCTTGGCAGAGGATATTTGTTCTTTATAGTCACCTTGTTAAGTTGTCTATAGTCTATGCATAATCTCATATGCCCATCTTTCTTTTTAACAAAAAGAACTGGAGCACCCCATGGTGGAGTACTCAGTCGAATGAAACCTTTCTCAAGCAACTCTTGTAACTATTTCTTGAGTTATGTCATCTCAGCAGGGGCCATCCTATAAGGTGTTTGTGTTATTGGTTGTGTACCCAGAATTAGATTAATCTCAAAACCAATCTCTCGAGGTGGAGGAATATCTGGAAATTCTTTAGGAAACACATCCTTGAATTCCCAAACAACAGGAACTTCAGGAAGACTAGGACTTTCTTCTTTGGTGTCTACCACATGTGCCAAGAATGTTTCACATTCTTGCCACATCAGTCTCTCCACTGTCATTGCTGACACTAGATAGGTTGGAAAAATCTTTCTGTCCCCCTGAAAGACCCATGTCTTATCACTATCTCTGAACATAGCTTGCTTGGAACCACAATCCAAGACAACCTTATATTTTTCTAAGTATCCATCCCAAGAATTACATCAAACCCGCACATCTCAAGTGGTATAAGATCCACCTGAATATTGTGTTCTAAAAAGGAAAGAACACAGGGAGAACATATCTACCGCAACACTACAGATCCGACTAATGGAGTTTCTAATAACAGATTATCTGCTCTACAACTGACAGTCATATTACAGTCATGAATCACTTCTCAAGTGATAAAGAAATGTGTAGCACCCAGATCAATCAAAACATATATGAAATAGGATGAAGACATATCAGAATGAAACAATTCCATCTGACCTATCATGACTCATGGATTTACTACTGTTGGTTTGTTACACTAACGAGTTTCAATCATAAGAATGATCTTTTCCTCAACTAGCTATTTCTCACAAGTATACGAGAATAGTTGTAGTCAAGGTCGAACATAAGGAGTGTTGGTTAGCTAGGCGCAAGAGTTATGATTTTCAATAATCTAGATCATTTTACACAAGATGATTGGATTAGAACAACTAAATTACAGATTTAATACAAAATAGTACATTATCACTTAAGTAAGGTTAAGATTTAGATTTAGGAGGATCCTAGACTTGGGATTTCACTATCACATCATAGCTTATATTAAAATATGAATTTAAACATGTGAATTAACTTGCAAAGGAGGTCTGTAGTCATCACTCACCTCCTGGTGAAGTGATGATGATTCTAACTCCATACATCACTCTCGTGTATGTATTTCATTTTGAATCACAAAACTTGATCCTCAACTTAATCCCAGCCACTCTCGCGGTCAAGGACAAGTTGCCAAAAGAGTAACTCCATACTCTCAAACACATCTTCTTATATTATGAAAGAAAGCATAAAATATGCAAGTATGATGAACAATCATACAAACAAGCAGTTTAGATTTGAAACAACTCTTGGAACATGCAAGCAACTAACATTTAGTATGAAATGCATATGTTCCTACAAGCTATGACATGAGAGATACTCTCCCGTGTCTAAGATTTTGATTCTACTCATCCATGGATAGATAAAGAAGGTACAAGCAGTAGAAAACATCAAAGGACATAGTAAAAGAGTAGAAAGAACTAGTATGTCTGTGAGAAGTAGTAGAATGAAGAAGAACTCCGGCTAGAAATCAAGTTCCATCCTTGTTTACTGCACTTTCTCCAGATTTCTTCACTCCCAAGCGGATAGAAGAGGAAGAAGAAGATCTTTGCTACAAATAGTGAAAAAGAAGGAAGAAGAAGAGGGTTCTCTCTCGAGTAACCACCTCCTATCTCCCTTGGTCTCCTCCAACTTCTCCTGGACTCCCTCCAGTCAAGTTGCCCTCCAAAAGGTCTGTCCTAAGCCGTCATAATTGTCCCAAGATGAGTTGGGGTCGTATATATAAGTGTGAGACAGTTAAATTCATATTTGAGTGAAATATGCAGGTCACACGACGTGTCTTTTATAATACATGGTGTGTCTTATGCAATAAATGAAGTTTGGATCGAGTTCTGGGAGGTTACACGACGTGTCTTTAATAAGACACAACGTGTCTTTAATAAGACCGAACGTGTCTTTAATAAAACACGGCGTTTTGTTGCAAATCTGGAGTTCTGCATTCAATTTTTGGACTGAGACACGGGGTATCTTTAATAAGACACATCGTGTCTTTTTAAGACACGGCGTGTCAATGGCTGTTCTTGTTGGGTTTTAGGGGAGGCATAGAAGGCAGCGGAAAAAAAAATTTCTCCCCCAAACCCAGAACAAGGAAACGCATCAACGTCTATACAATAGGAAAGGATGGTTTGTAGAATCATACCTTGTCCCGAGGCTTTCTCGGTGACAATACCTCGCTGCTTGCGTGGTCTTCACCTCCAGTCTTAGACGGTGTCTGTGCATCTCCTGGTCACACCGGGACTGATGACTCCTGATCTCACCGGGACTGTCGAGATTGATAGTTGTCCTCCAAGCGGCAAAAATCTCCCCCCTCTGAAGTAGTCCACACGGACCACCTGGAACTCCAATCTCCTTGTCCCACAAGGAATTGGAAGGAGTCGCACCCTCCTGTCAGCGTACTAGTCGTCGACACACTCTCCTGCCACCAGTCGCTTTCTGCAGTTGTCTTTCCCTTGTTGTGCCTCCCTTATCAGGTGGCACTTGCTCAGGCTCTCTCTCTCGGTTACCAAAACCAGAGAGAACGACAACTTCACAAAGCAACTGGTTGCACTAAGTTTTTCTTTGATAAGCCCCCAATACCCCTATATATATATGAGGGTCATGGGATAGGGTTCTCCATCCGGGGCAATGCGGGACTAAAAGCAGGAGTAGAAGGGTTCGAAATTTTCCACAAAACAACCAACTCGCAACCTGAACCGATCGTTTCATTTCTGAAACGATCGATTGGGGACTTGAGTCGGTCGATTGACACCTCAACCGATCGGTTGGGACACCTCAACTGGTCGGTTCATTTCTGAACTAGTCGGTTTGTGGTCTTGGTCAGTTCTCGATTGACTTTCCATCTTTTGTTTCTAATTGGTATCAAATACCAATCCTTGTTCCAATCAAATTGGGCAAGTGAAACGAAAGGAAATTTCTCACCAATCCTACTTTCCCAACTTGCTCGGTTGTACCAGTTGAACCGATCGTTTCAACACTTGAAGTGATTGTTTCACTCTGTCCTTGAGTCGATCGACTCACACCCTGAGTCGATCGGTTCACCAAGCTGAGCCAATCAGTTCATCACATGAGCCGATCGGTTGGGAGTGCAGATTGTGCAGAAATAGTCAATTGCAGTTTCAATCAATCTGATACTCTAATCAATCTGTCCAACACCTTGAACACTATGATTTTGAGCTATTAATTAATTGAGTGTTTAATTGAACTACTAAACTCCTTTAGTAATCAATCTAAACATTGTTTGTGGACAAAACTCCTTTTCCAGGTTGAATCCTATGTGTGTGATCCTGCAGGTCCTTTTCACATTGGCAGTGAAAGTCCATAACATTTATGACTTCACAAGCAAAGAGCGGTGCCTAGTCACACATCAGTGCTACCCAAGTGAAATAGAAAGTTGGAGAACAACTTTCAATCCTACAATCTGTGAATGGTGTTACAGTGAATGTATAATTCCTTTGTCACTGATATCCTGAATGAACTCGAGGCATGGAACAGTCATCATGTCAACGTTCATTCACTTTCTTGATCTCAGAGCAGATTGGAAGAGATATGTATGACATCAATATCACATACTGACTCACACATGTATGCGCATGCCTATTTCAATCCTACTCATCAAGTGGCCTTGGATATCAAACTCCCTCACGAGGGACAAATCTCATATCTATCACTCACCCCTCAAAAGCCCCATGTGTCAAAGCCACCCAATCATCACCTTTATAACAACCCATGTTTCAGGACTCTGTTTGATGATGTCAAAGTGTGCCCAATGACATGTGTTGAGTGTAGTGATTTCAGGTCAAAGAATCACACTCACCACCATCACTGTGAGTAGTGACTGTGACTACCATGTCATGGTTCCATGTGTCAAACTCACGGTGGGTCTGTCCGGTACACTTGTTCTCTAACAAGTACCTATGTGTTTGGTTTGATATCTCTATATCATGACTAATGAGATTTTATCATCAACCAACACCACAATCTAGTCTTGTGTGTCATTGCTATCTATCAACCTTCCACAATGACATCTGACTAGGAACATAACAAGAATGTACAAACTCTTAGCATCTATATGATCTCATAGTTCAGGTCCTCAACCTGAAATCATACGTCATTTGAGTATTATCATTCTCTAGACATTCAATCTGTTCTATCACTATCTCATATGACTGAACCAGAACGAATTGGAAGCTTTCCTTTGATGTTTATCGAATCAATCTTAATGTATCCCACCAATCATCCCATGATTGGCTCTCAGGGCATACATACCAACAGACTCCCACTTGCACTGCGAGCCAATCACCCTTGAATCATATTCATAGTGATCTTCAAACATGTCCCACATGTTACTGTGCTCTAGTGCGAACATAGTGAGTAATGGCAACACCTTGCCAAAGTCAGCATAAATTGCATGTCTCTCATCTCTTCGTTGTACGTCACACGTATGAGATGGAGTTGTTGTAATATGTGATCTAGTATTCCTTTGCTAACCTTTAGCCACATTGCATGATCAAGGATTCCATACTTGTCATCAATGAGCAGAATATCTATAAGTTCATCTCATGAACTTCTAGATCCATATAGTATCCACTGCTTTTCTCTAACGCTTAGATACTCGGCATTTCCTTTTAAATGGTTTTATTGGAACACTTCCAATTATCAACAAACTTTCACCTATATATATATTTTGCGATTAATTTTCTGTCCTTTCAGAAGTTCGCATCAATGTAACTCTTTACATTGAACTCTTCCTTATCTCCATAGAACTAGTACTTCACAAGTACTTATCAAGTTCTCATGGTATTCCAGTAACCCTTACTGGAAATAGACAGACATCCACTCATCATGTCTCACATACGAGTTATCAAGATGAGCACATCATATTGCCATGTCCTACATACAAGATGATGAATGCATTTTGTTCTTTCCATGTTGATACATGCAAGATAATGGGATGACTACATACATGATAGATCCATATCTATTCTTAGTGTTCCCATTCTTCATAAGAATTGGACACTTGGCCTCGGGATACTAACTCCATGTAACATGGACAAGTTTTCTCCCACTGAATCTGTGCATACTGAACCCTTCAGTACAGATTGCCAATGTATGCTTTCTCTTTTCAGGTCAAGAGGTTTTCAAGAACTATCTCTATAGATCTCTATTCCTTTCACATAGGAAACATCTCTATCTTCCTTAAAGATGATTTCCACTTTTGGATTTCCATTCTAGAACATTTCCATTTCACATCAACATGTGGAATGTGAACACGCTCCCACTAAATCACAGATCCCTTCTTTATCTTTGACATATCAGTCAAACCCTTTGACTATATCATCAAAGTAAAGATCCAATTCTGAGTTGCTTGTACTCAATCAATCACATTGATTAGTCCATTATAACTTATAGACTTCATTTGCATTAGTGGATTCATAAACCTTATGGGTTGTGTCACGTACACATCCTTGTTTTATTCCTCATAGGAATGCGGTTTTAGTATCCATATGCCAAATGTCTTAGTCATTAAGTTGCAATCAACAAGCATCATCCTTCTCAAAATGTTATCCATGTGTCTTAACACTTAAGACTCATTTGCACTTATGGATTTCATCCAATGAGTGCTACCATCAAGGTCATACCTTATGGTTTACATGGAAGTCATTTAGGATGTAATGGTCATAAACCATAACTCAAAATTTGGTTCCTCATATCCATCTAGATAGTTGACTCATCACATGAACAACTCATCCCATAGATAATTGAGGTGTAAGGATATAAGAATTCACAACCCTTGTGATTCTTAATTTCTTTTATTAGTGTGGGGTATTCTTGTATTAAGAAGAATTCAGTTATTTGATAATCATTCTCTAACTCCTTAGAGTATGATTCCTTCTTGATTTAGACATCACCATGCCTTAACCATGAGTTCACTATGATACACTATCATAATCACTCATAAGGATCTCAAACATTAGGTCCAAGTATTTCATTCATTGATCTCATCAAGAATTAACACTTTACCAAATTCGTACTTCATCTATGATATTCTTGAACACTTCAAGATATTCATATTGGTATTTCTTCAAACACCATTTGAAGTACTAGCATTTTCTCCAATAGGTATGTAAATACATCACATGTATTATACCTATTTGGATAATCATTCTCCCACTACCATTAGTGAAGATTGATTAATCATGTCCAAGAGATTCATGTCTCTTACTGGTTACCCAACCAAAAGAGTCTAGATTTATCCATCATATGGAAACTAGAAATGAATTTCTCATGATTGATGCTAATTTGATTGTTTGAGTTATCAATAACTTTAGGTATCATTTTATCTTATGCATACCATGTATCACAAGATAAACAAGGCATTGCCACAAAGATCATATCTTTAAGATTGAAACATTAACTTTATTAATTGCCATCATTGTCATACAATATGCAAAAATAAAGTGTTTCTATCTATTGGCAATATATGAAATAGCAGTTCTCAACTCTATTTCATCCCCTTTAGGCTGAAATAAACTGAAAGGTACTCCTATCTATGGCAGCAACACTTTCTCCAATGATGGGTACTCCTTTCTTGGTCCTTTCACAAAGGCCATCACTTCTTTTTTGATATTGCATATCATATATGACATATCCATATCTTGGTATCATATACCTCAGATAAAGAAGCGGTTCATTTAATGATACCTTAGGTGGAGATCTCCATCCCCTCCTTCATCTTCTTTTGTTCTTCCAGATATAGAGGGCAATCCCTCATACACCCTTTCCCCATGTGCCTTGAGGCTGAAGACGGCTTGGATTACTGGCTAACATTAGAACACTTCTTTGCTTTTCCATTGTCCTTGCCCTTAAGAATTACCTTTTCTTTGATCACATCAAAGATTATGGTTTGTCTTTCTTCATCTTTGCCTCTACTATCCTCAACATGTCCAACAACTCTGTCAACGCTTGTCAAAGTTGTTCATGTTGTAGCTTATCATGAATTGTATGATTCTCGCAACATTTGCAGTATCATACCAATAGCCAACTCTTTGATCAGAAGGAATCCTTTGTAGTCAGGTTTTCTACATACCCAATCACATTGAGTGTGTGAATACCTTACTAGATCTCCTTCTATCATGACATACTAGGACAGTGTCCTTGAGACATCATATGTCTCATGTTGTGTCTGCAACTCATGGTTCAGAGAACACAACATCAAGCACTCCTTGTCAATGTCATCCTCGGTATGCTTCCATAAGCATACTTTCAACCATTGATGTGGTGGGATTGAGTTCATCTGGTTCTGGTATAACTAGGACTTAGAGCTTTCATTCTATGATTGAGAACACTTCTCAATGTCCTAACCGGTCGTGGAATTATTCCCATTTAATTTGTTGGTCTCAAAGACCGATCGCAAATAAAGTGATTTTTTTATTAACCATTTATTTTAATAAAAGGAAATATATGCAATTTTAGTCCAAAACTCTTTTTGACTTGTTTGATTGATTTGAAAAGTTGACGATAAAATTAGGCCTTTAATTAATTATTGCTCCCACTGTTTTAATTCAAATTGATAGCCCTCACCATCAATTCGGAAGATTGCAGCGTACAACCTTCTAGTGGGCAAGATCTTGAAATCCTCTAAGTCATGGACCAGCTAGGGTTGTCACCCACAACTTAGATCTCTCAGGTAGGCAACTTTTGCCAATTGCATCATATGCAACTCTTGATGAATGAACATGTGCAACACCTTGCCATGAACATTCCTTGCCTCTAGGCTTAGACGCTCTAAGAATCACCAGTTAAGTCTAATCCAAAAGCTGACACGGTAAACATGCACCCTGCTTTGGCAGAACCTACATGTCTACCCTTCACACTTCCACAAGATAGACGACGCACCACACTTTGGCATAACCTACGCTTGGTCGATCGAGTTTCTCATGTGTGTCGCTAATGGAAGGCATATAAGACTTAATATTTTAATGAGGGATTTGGTTTTTATATACATATACATATTCAATCACCACAATACATAGTATGTATCATATACATGCTATATCCCATAGAAAACATGCAAAATGATAAAAGCGATGATTATGGCCATCCTATTGTGATTCCTCGAGCCAAGAGGAATCACGGTCATCTAGGTCTATATCACATGCAACATGTACAAGATGAACTCTGTGCTTTGCCTTTCTGGTTTTGATCAACTCATCACATGAATGATCGGCTCGCCATCAGACTGGTCGGTTGGGTGCCACCAGCCGATCGGTTGGCTCCTCCAACCGATCGGTTCGCCTGGTCGTCGTGCATCTCATCATGGCCGCCACCCGCTCGTCTCACTCCTCGAACCGGTCATCAACCGATCGGGTCACTCCTTGAACCGATCGTCTCGAACGTCAACCAATCGGTTCACGCCTTGAACCGATCGTCTCAGCTGTCGTCAGATGTCCTCCGTTATTTGACATAATAGGAAATAAAATTCTATCCTATTTTACATTGTAAAAAGAGAAACCTCAAGTTACATTCGAGGGGAGCAAAGGTAGGAAAGAAATCTCGAATTATTTTGAGTTACATCAGGAATAGGAGAAGGAAGATCGGTGCGCAGACCGAGATGCAAGCAACCACATACAATCATATACATATAGGGTTTATTGGCCATAACCACGCTATACATCCACCACAAAACTCATTTAAGGGTGACGTGTATCGAGTGCATTTATAATGCATATCATATATGTAAATTGGGATTTGTGGATTTAGGATTGGACATACATAAAGCCAATATTATTTGCATCGTATGCAATAAATAAAGGCGACAAACCAAAATCGATCATATCGATAATCCTAAAGTATAGAGCACTTGACATGGCTCTGATACCACTGTTGGGTTTTAGGGGAGGCAGAGAAGGCAGTAGAAACAAAAAATTTCTCCCCCAAACCTGGAACAAGGAAACGCGTCAACGTCTATACAATAGGAAAGGATGGTTTGTGGAATCATACCTTGTCCCCATGCTTGCTCGGCGACAATACCTCACGGCTTGCACGGTCTTCACCTCCGGTCTTGGACGGTGTCTGTGCAGCTCCTGGTCGCACTGGGACTGACGACTCCTGATCTCACCAGGACTGTCGAGATTGACAGTTGTCCTCCAAGTGGCAGAAATCTCCCGCCTCTGAAGTAGTCCACACGGACCACCTAGAACTCCAATCTCCTTGTCCCACAAGGAATTGGAAGGAGTCGCACCCTCCTGTCAGCGTACTAGTCACCGACACACTCTCCTGCCACCAATCGCTTTCTGCAGTTGTCTTTCCCTTGTTGTGCCTCCCTTATCGGGTAGCACTTGCTCGGGCTCTCTCTCAGTTACCAAAACCAGAGAGAACGACAACTTCACAGAGCAACTGGTTGCACTAAGTTGTTCTTTGAGAAGCCCCCAATACCCCTATATATAGGAGGGTCATGGGACAGGGTTTTCCATCCCGGGAAATGCGGGACTAAAAGTAGGAGTAGAAGGGTTCGAGATTTTCCATAAAACAACCAACTCGCAACCTGAACCGATCGTTTCATTTTTGAAATGGTCGATTGGGGACGTGAGCCAGTCAATTGACACCTCAACCAATCGGTTGGGACACCTCAACCGGTCGGTTCATTTCTGAACCGGTCGGTTCGTGGTCCTGGTCAGTTCTCGATTGACTTTCCATATTTTGTTTCTAATTGGTATCAAATACCAATCCTTGTTCCAATCAAATTGGGCAAGTGAAACGAAAGGAAATTTCTCACCAATCCTACTTTCCCAACTTGCTCGGTTGCACCTGTTGAACCGATCGTTTCAACACTTGAAGCGATTGTTTCACCCTGTCCTTGAGCCGATTGACTCACAACCTGAGCCGATCGGTTCACCAAGCTGAGCCGATCGGTTCATCACATGAGCCGATCGGTTGGGAGTGCAGATTGTGTAGAAATAGTCAATTGTAGTTTCAATCAATATGATACTCTAATCAATTTGTCCAACACCTTGAACACTATGATTTTGAGCTATCAATTAATTGAGTGTTTAATTGAACTACTAAACTCCTTTTGTAATCAATCTAAACATTATTTGTCGACAAAACTCCGTTTCCAGGTTGAATCCTATGTGTGTGACCCTGCAGGTCCTTTTCACGTTGGCAGTGAAAGTCCATAATAGTTATGAATTCACAAGCAAAGAGCGGTGCCTAGTCACACATCAGTGCTACCCAAGTGAAATAGGAAGTTGGAGAACAACTTTCAATCCTACAATCTGTGAATGGTGTTACAGTAAATGTATAATTCCTTTGTCACTGATATCTCGAATGAACTCGAGGCATGGAACAGTCATCCTGTCAACGTTCATTCACTTTCTTGATCTCAGAGTAGATTGGAAGAGATATGTATGACATCAATATCACATACTGACTCACACATGTGTGCGCACGCCTATTTCAATCCTACTCATCAAGTGGCCTTGGATATCAAACTCCCTCAGGAGGGACAAATCCCATATCTATCACTCACCCCTCAAAAGCCCCATGTGTCAAAGCCACCCAATCATCACCTTTATAACAACCCATGTTTCAGGACTGCGTTTGATGATGTCAAAGTGCGCCCAACGACATGTGTTGAGTGTAGTGATTTCAGGTCAAAGAATCACACTCACCACCATCACTGTGAGTACTGACTGTGACTACCATGTCATGGTTCCATGTGTCAAACTCACGGTGGGTCTGTCAGGTACACTTGTTCTCTAACAAGTACCTATATGTTTGGTTTGATATCTCTATATCATGACTAGTGAGACTCTGTCATCAACCAACACCACAATCTAGTCTTGTGTGTCATTGTTGTCTATCAACCTTCCACAATGACACCCGAATAGGAACATAACAAGAATGTACAAACTCTTAGCATCTGTATGATCTCATCGTTCAGGTCCTCAACCTGAAAGCATACGTCATTTGAGTATTGTCATTCTCTAGACATTCAATCTATTCTATCACTATCTCATATGAATGAACCAGAAAGAATTGGAAGCTTGCCTTTGATGTTTATCAAATCAATCTTAATGTATCCCACCAATCATCCCATGATTGGCTCTTAGGGCATACATACCAACAGTTCTGGTCTATTTTGGGCTGCTGTGTATTCTACTCATAACTTACGGCGTGTAGGTCAGTTTTACATGCCGTAAAAAGTAGTATTTGCATAGTTTCAAACCCCAAAACATGTAGATACTTGAGGAGTGATCCAATAAGTGATAATATGATATATTCCTCATCATTTCATTGTAAAATGTAGTACCTACAATCCAAACCATGAGACAAGTAAGAATAGCTAAAAATATAGAATCTAGCATGAATGAGAGTGATAATTGAGTCAAAACAACATGGATACACAACCAAACATGATCCAAAAGATGATATGAAATATTCACATCAAATCCCACTAAGCTTAAACCATTGCTTGTCCTCAAGCAAAAAGAGCATAGAAACCCAAATGAAGGAATTGTCAAGTTCATGCATAAATCAAATGAAATGAAAGATGTGTATATGACCAAACCAACCATGATCAACATGTTTATACTCATAGCCATCAATTCAACTTAAACACCCAAAAAAGAGATTTTTATATCAAATGGGCTGGTGACAATTAAATGAATCAATCAATTAAACAACACTAAGTAGAACTTGGATGACCAAGCCAAATAATTAGTGGATGTGCAACTCAAACTCTCAACTATTAAGGATATAAATGATGAAATCTTAGTTAAAATCAACAATTTTAGTTGTACTCTCCTTATTTCCTAAAAGTGATATGATAATGGATTATGGGTTCCAACACTCGACTGCTAATGTAGGCTTATGCACACGTGGAGTGTCGATTGGAGTATTTTACCCTCTTTTAAGACATACCACCTAACCATCGTGGCCAGATCGGACTTACACTAGGCTAGCATGACATATGGGCGGTTTAGCCATCTTTTATGGGGTATAAAGATGAGATAAGCCAAAAGAAATTTTAAAAAAATTCTAAAACATAGGAGAGTCAACTAAATTGCAACATTAGCTAGATTTCATTCATTTGTTTTAAAAAAATCATTGAAAGACTGGTTGAAAATGCACTAAGAGCTTGGCAAGGGCATCATGTATTCCAAATGATGTTGTAAAGTTGATTTACTCACAAAAATTGAAACCATTACATGTTTTAAGGAATCAAGGATGTGTAAGATGAATTTTTGGGCTAGAAGCATAAACCAGAGCTAAGCACATGTTGATGGCCAAAAGGTTTCAATTGATTGATGCATGCTTTTTACAATTTCTCCAAATGATATTTCTCATCAAAAAAGGATAATCAGTTAAGCCTAGGATTTCAATCCACATATAAAATATGGGTCTCAAATCAAACTGGATTTTCCACAAGAAGAGAAAATTTGGAAACAACAACAACAAAAAAAGATAATAAAAAGGAAATAAAACTACACTACACTACCGGCTGGTTGCTCTCCCGCTAAGCTTGAAATTTGTAGTGGCCTCACTACATATAACAAACTCAAGAGGATTGCAACTGGATACCTGTCATGGTGAATGATGGAGATGGAGGTATGTTGCTTTGATTTGCAACTAGAACTTGTTGTGCTAAAGATTAATGCCTCCTTGCAAATATGTCCTTGATTTGGGGTAAGGAAAAGCACCTATGAGTTGCAGCAAGAATAGTCTTTTGTATGCCAATACTATTTGTCATTTCATTCTCCTTTGAAGCATCATCAAAATATGAGTTGGGAAGAGTGTTCTTATTATAAAGCAATGTGTCATCTAGAGTGTGAGGAGGAAGGACATGTGGCTTGCTTAAAGAATCTAAAAGTAGATCATGTGTTGTAGCTTTCTCCCCTTGATTTGTAGCTTCATAATCCTCATAGGTATCAACATAATCATACCTTGAAGGATATACTTCTATGACAACACCATTCTTCAATGTCACCGGCCTGAAATATGTAGGATTCATCTCCGGTGGACTAGGCAAGAAAGGTGGAAATGCTTCTTTTCTAGAAAGAGCTTGTTGGGCAATTTGTTTCTCCAAGATGTGTGCATGAGTGGCAATATCGTCCACCTTAGAAGAGAGTTGGAAAATGTCACCCTTCATTGATTGTATTTGTTGATTGAACTCCTCATTTTGTTGTATTTGAGAATGTTTCAAACATGGACTCTAATCTAGAAGTTACTTGTGGTTGTTGTGGCTGAATG
The DNA here is from genome assembly GCA_963693085.1 of Alisma plantago-aquatica. NCBI lineage: Eukaryota > Viridiplantae > Streptophyta > Magnoliopsida > Alismatales > Alismataceae > Alisma > Alisma plantago-aquatica. The sequence continues at coordinate 603,867,590 of OY856414.1, read as the reverse complement.
AAATTCAGGTTGACATTGTTGTAGACGTCCAGTGGAGTGTAGCCCATTGGAGAATAAATAGAAGAAGCATAGCATGTATAAGATAAGTGTCCAAGCAACCCACATGCATCACAAATATTGTTGGCTATTTGAATTAGTTGTGTGCTTAGATTCTCAAACCTTTGTGACAAAGTGTCTAGCCTTGCTGCAATCAAGTCTATTGCACCAACCGTGTGATCTTCCACTTGCATTCCGAAAGTAGTATGTGAAAAGGATGGGTGGTACCTTGTAGCTGGACTCCATTGGAAATGATTTGCTTCCATATATTCAATAATAGCATAGGCTTCTCCATAATATTTTATCATTAGAGCTCTATTTGCAGCTGCATCAATAGACATCCTTGTAGTGTAGCAAAAACCATTATAGAAAGATTGCAATAGAAGCCAATTTCTTAGACTGTGATGTGGACAAAGATGTTGAAGATCTCTAAACCTCTCACATGTATCATACAAGGTCTCTCCATCCCTTTGAGAATAATTGATGAGTTGACTCCTCAGCTATAAAGTTTTGCTAGGTGGAAAATATCTTACTAAAAAGACCTTTAGAAGCTCCTCCCAAGTGTTTATTGACTTCTTTGGCAAAGTATAGAGCCATGACTTTGCTCTATATCTAAGAGAGAATGGAAAAAGGATTAGGCATATCCCATCAGTAGGAACGCCATATATCTTTATGGTGCTTAGCAACTGCAGAAATTCAGCAATGTAGAGGTTTGGATCCTCCATTGGTGTCCCTCCAAATGCATTCAGCTGTAGCAATTGTATGATGGTTGGGCTGATAGAAAACTCCTCTGCCTCAAATTTTGCATTTCAGCTGTACCAAAGTAGTCCTTAAGAGGAAGGTCATCCTCCTTGACTAGTTCTTCATGTGGATCCGGAGGATTAGGTGGATGTGGCGTAGATGGTGGTGGTGTATGTGGTATGCATGAAGGTGGTGGATATGAGGGTGTGGAAGAATGTGGTATGGGTGTTGGTAGTGAATTAGGTATGAATGATGGTGGTGTGGATGAAGGATGCATGGATGAGGGTGGTGCATATGATGGTGACATGGATGATGGTTGTGTGGGTTGTGATTCCTCCATACATGTTTGGGTTTCACTCCTTCTTTCTCCATGAGGGTTGCAAATGATGTGTTCATTTTTTGAATGTAGAGATATGCACGGTTCAAGGATCTTTTTATGAACACCCCATATGCTCTTGCAAATAAACAAGGTGAATGAGATATAAAAACAAACATGGAAGATACAACAAATTATGATTTATGGATATGATGGTGGATATGAAGGTTGTGATCTAGTCTCATTTACTTATCAACAACTCTTACTCTAACAGGAATATCGATGCTACCCGGCAATGGCGCCAAAAACTTGTTGGTTTGTTACACTAACGAGTTTCAATCATAAGAATGATCTTTTACTCAACTAGCTATTTCCCGCAAGTATACGAGAATAGTTGTAGTCAAGGTCGAACACAATGAGTGTTGGTTAGCTAGGTGCAAGAGTTATGATTTTCAATAATCTAGATCGTTTTACACAAGATGATTGGATTAGAATAGTTAAATTACATATTTAAAATAAAACAGTAAATTATCACTTAAGTAAGGTTAAGATTCAGATTTAGGAGGATCCTAGACTTGGGATTTCACTATCACATCATATCTTATATTAAAATACAAATTTAAACATGTTAATTAACTTGCAAAGGAGGTTTGTAGTCATCGCTCACCTCCTGGTGAAGTGATGACGATTCTAACTCCATACATCACTCTCATGTATGTATTTCATTTTGAATCACAAACCTTGCTCCTCAACGTAATCCCAGCTACTCTCACGGTTAAGGACAAGTTTCTAAAAGAGTAACTCCATACTCTCAAACACATCTTCTCAAATTATGAAAGAAAGCATAAAACATGCAAGTATGATGGCCAAGCACACAAGCAAGCATTTTAGATCTGAAACAACTCTTGGAACATGTAAGCAACTAACATTTAGTACAAAATTCATATGTTCATACAAGCTATGACATGAGAATTACTCTCCCATGTCCAAGATTCAGATTCTACTCATCCATGGCTAGAGAAAGAAGGTACAAGCAACTATTAACATCAAAGGATATAGTAAAAGAGTAGAAAGAACTAGTATGTCTGTGAGAAGTAGTAGAATGAAGAAGAACTCCGGCTAGAAGTCAAGCTTCATTCTTGCTTGCTGCACTTTCTCAAGATTTCTTCACTCCCAAGCAGATAGAAGAGGAAGAAGAAGATCCTTGCTGCAAATAGTGAAGAAGAAGGAAGAAGAAGAGGGTTCTCTCTCGAGTAACCACCTCCTATCTCCCTTGGTCTCCTCCAACTTCTCCTGGACTCCCTCCAGTCGAGTTGCCCTCTAAAAGGTTTGTCCTAAGCCGTCATAATTGTCCCAAGACAAGTTGGGGTCGTATATATAAGTGTGAGACAGTTAAATTTGTGTTTGAGTGGAATCTGCAGGTCACACGACGTGTCATTTATAAGACACAGTGTGTCTTATGCAATAACTGAAGTTTAGATCGAGTTCTGGGAGGTTACATGTCGTGTCTTTAATAAGACATGATGTGTCTTTAATAAGACACATCGTGTCTTTAATAAAACACGGCGTTTTGCTGCAAATTTGGAGTTCTGCATTCAATTTCTGGACTGAGACACGAGGTGTCTTTAATAAGACACATCATGTCTTTTTAAGACATGGGGTGTCCTTTTAAGACACGGCGTGTCAATGGCTGTTCTGGGCTTTCTGGGCTACTGTGTATTCTGCTCATAACTTACGACGTGTAGGTCAGTTTTACATGTCGTAAAAAGTGGTATTTGCACCGTTTTGAACCCCAAAACATGTATATACTTGAGGAGTGATCTAATAAGTGATAATATGATATATTCCTCATCATTTCATTGTAAAATATAGTACCTAAAATCCAAACCATGAGACAAGTAAGAATAGCTAAAAAATATAGAATCTAGCATGAATGAGAGTGATAATTGAGTCAAAACAACATGGATATACAACCAAACATGATCCAAAAGATGATATGAAAGATGCACATCAACTACTGCCTCCAGCTGATTCATAGCATAGAATCTTGTCATTTCCTGTTGTCGACTCTGTGCTCTGTTGTTTGGTGAAGATGAACCTACTTGTAATGCATGTCCACGTACTCGAGTGCCACTACTAAAATGTTGCCTCTGAGAACCTTATTGACTCTGTCTCAATGGTTGGGTTACCTCCATGTATTTAACTGGACATTCTCTCATCATATGTCCTTTCTGCCCACACTTGAAGCAGTTTATGTCCCGCTGTGGTCTAGATGGTCTTATTATTAACATTTATGTCGTACTATGGGCTCCACTTGACAGAATACTACGGTCTCTACCCTTGCTTGATATCTACTGCGCCTAAGCACTAAACCTCTGTGGTGCTACTGGTGCAGGAAACCTCGGTTTCTTAAAACTTCCAGACCTCTATCCCTAGAACTGGGTAGGTACTTTCCTACTATTAACCTCACATTTCTCAGTCACAGACCTCTCTATCCACCTAAATGACTCCACAAAGGTGGCAAACCTCTCTCTATTCTCTAGAGCATATATAGGTGTGGTTAACTCAGCGTTCAGACCCTTCTTAAAATGATGAATCCTCTCCTCATCCATAGTAGTGATGTGTGGACAAAACTATAGAAGCTCCATAAACTTAACTTCATACTCACTAATATTCATCGGTCCTTGTCTAATCCGCTCAAACTGCAAGATTTTCTCATCCAGATAAGTCTTGGGAAAGTATCTACTGACAAACTGACGTCTGAATTCCTGCCATCCAACCTCAACACCAAGTCTTTTCTCTTCTTCAATGGCCAGCGCTTCCTTTTAAAAGGTACATACCATGCCTAACTTTATCACTCTCTAGAATGCTAAGGATTCTAAAGGCTTTCTCCAGCTCAGTGAGCCATAAATCTGCGTCTGTTGGGTCAGTTGTATCGGCATATTCAGTGGCTCCTACCCAGCATAACCGGTTAAAGGTCTTACCATATCCATGTCACTCATTGGGAACTGATGGCCTAGGTGCTAGTGCTGGCATCTGATCTTCCATATGCATCAGTATGGTCATGAACTTCCTGAAAAGAGCATGAAAGGTTGGATTTTCTAGCATGGCTTGATCAAGCCGGGGATTCTTAGGCACTGATTCCTTTCTAGCCTGATCCCTTGCACCTCCTCCTGGTGTAGCAACACTACTCTCAGCAGCATGTTCTTCGTGTGCTCCGGCCATCTTTTAGCTTTACTTCTTCTCTTATATGAGCAGAAGTCACTATAACATAAACTGGAGGATACTAGAACAGACTCAACAACCTTAATCCTATGTCTCTGTAGACTCAGCGAACCTTAGGCTCTGATGCCAAAACTTTGTGACGAACCACCATCAGACTGACAGCTAAATCTCCATCAGTAATTATGTGAAATAACCATTAGTAGAGGATTAACAAAAATCACTAAAAATTAAAACCATTTTGCAGAGAGATCCATTTCCCAAAAACTCTTAAGAAAAGAACCAAAACTTTATATACATCATGGTTCACATTGTACATCCATTGTACCATCTTTTATGTAAATAAGCATGTTTAATCATTATTTAATTGTAGTGCAAAGCAATAGAAATGTTAAAGTAGTTCAACTATCTATGACAGAGTTATAGATCATCTATTTGCTTTATAAGGAATATGAAGAACATGTATAACATCTATCAATCTAAGATGTATAAAAGTAATGAAGCATCACCCAATATTTCCGTATTCATACCTTAAGCAAATATGCTACACGACTGATTACATGTTCACAATCACACTTATGTCCAGAGGAGATGAGGTATAACGCTCATGCTCCAACTGACCACCTCTTAGTCAAAATCGGTACCATACAAGGTCAATGAAAGAGCCGGCTACCATGACCTCACCCATCTTGATTAGTACGAGACCACTGGCAGTGACCACATGTCAAACTGCAACTAGCTTGTCGAGGTATAGTAGCATCTTTGCTATAGAGATATAGCCACAGCATGCACTCTCTTCGGGGAGATATCACATCAATCCCCAGTACATTTTCATCAGGGTGATCACACAGCAACCCTGGCATTCATCAGAAAGATAACACATCAATCCCCATCTGGATGTAATGATGTGTTCATCCTTCACCCCCACATATTAAAAAATATGCACTCCGATTTAAACTCATTTCTCCATTCAGCAAATCCTGACACTGAATGGATCTATGGCCTAGAAACTACATGATAAGGTTCCATTTGATTAATTAAGTGTATTACAGTATCTTTTAGCATCAATCAAGTTACAAGCATGGATTATAATAGATGCTACAAAGAAAAAGGTGTAATACATTTATCAAGTACTTTCATAATCTTTAGAACACAGTGAATGCATAACACTCGGGATCTCAGTCCCTTATCACATTACTGGGAATTCTCATCCCTTAACATTGCCATCATCATGATTTCTAGATCTGGGTATTCAAACCCTTAGTTCATCACTGAACATTGTTACCTCTTATCAGGTAACTATTACCTTTAGGTCCTTAGACCAGGTATACATTATACTTATTGCACAAGTATTTCACATGGCTCACAAGGCCTATTTAAATTGTATCATATGTAACATCATAGCTCATGCCTGGCTATATTCATCATCTCATGATACCTGCATGGTTAGTCTTTCATGATAGAAACAATTATCAAGTACATATCATTACCATGCAACATAAGAGATACACAACCTTCCCATTAATAGGGTTAGGGTTTTCCTTTCAAACCAATTAGGGTTTCAAGCCGATTAGGGTTTCAAATCAATTAGGGTTTCAAGTTCATGTTATCAAGAATCAAAACCCTGATTCATAGCTACACATATATTAGGAGTATCAATGTATGCTCATTGAATGACTATCACACAAAGAATGAGTTTCTCTCTCATCCTTTCTAGGATAATGATTACATCATATTTTATTAAGTTGGCTCAATCCTTCTCTCAAGGTACATTGGCTTACAATTATCAGAATGCATTGAACTCTATACATCTTAATGTATCATTTGACATAACACACTTCATGTGTTACTCAATCAAGTATATTGGATTGAGGTGCTTCCACCATATCGGGCATAGAGGTGTGTGTGTGCTTTACACCATATCGAGCATAGAGGTGTGTGTGTGTGCTTTACACCATATCGGGCATAGAGGTGTATGTATGCTTCACACCATATCGGGCATGTGGTGTATGTTCATCATCATATCGTACATGTGGTGTATGTTCATCATCATATCATGCATGTGGTGTATCCTTGATCATCATAGCATTCATAAGGTGTATCCCCATTGTCATATCGTGCTTCCATATCGGGTTGCTCAAAATTAGGGTTTGCATATCGGGTTAGACCCTTATGCTCATATCTCTTCAAACCTTCATGGTATCAGCCTACCTTTCTCCATGGGTTAAGTAAAAGCCTAGACAACAGGTTAGTCTAAACCAAACCAAATGTACAAACCAATAGGGGTGTGTGGTTCCAAGGTATATCAGATTTCATATCACCATCTAGGGATTTCAACACCATATCATGTTAGAGGTGTATACTTGACACCATATCGTGCATAAGGTGTGTGATTGACACCATATCATGCATGTTGTGTGTGTGTGTCACCCATATCATCCATGAGGTGTAAACTGGTCACTATATAATGCATGAGGTGGGTACTTGGGTCACTTATATCAGGTTGCTCATAATTTAGGGTTTGTCATATTGGGTTAGAGATACTTCAATCTGATATCTGGTTGAGCCATGATGATGTCATGATCATCAAGCTCAAGACCTCCATTCTTACTATTCTAGTTCATGGATAATAGGTCCAAGAAACTGTTAGGACTCATATATTCATCAATCATTCAAGGGAACTCAAAATTGAAAGTAGATCATCAGTATAGCAAGATTGATGGTGAATAATAACATAATTGGGTTCAAGTTATAAAACCCACCTCAAGAACAACTTCAAAGCTCCAAGATCCAAAGATTCACGTTCCTAAGGTTGAAGATGAACTTATCATATATCCAATACTTGTTCACAACTCTTCTACATGCAAGGAATCACCATAGTTAAGAACTTGGTGAAGAAGAAAAGAAAGGAAGAATCACAACCGGAGATCATGCTTTATCCAAGGTTGAAGGTGACCATGGATTCACCTTTGAGCTTAATGTCTAGAGATCCTCCTTTCTCCTCAACTCTTTACATGATATCTAAGAGAAATGGAGTGATAAGGTTTGAAAAGATTCACTAGTAGGTGAAAGGAGTTGTATATATAATTGAGGTTCATGAGAGAGGGTGTATCAGAGGTGTCATCATTTTACACTACTAGGTGACGCGTGTCCATGCATGGTTGACACATTTCCATGCATGCATATTTATCTTTACATGCAAAACTCTTGAGGATAATCTAGAGATAAGATTTTGGCCATTAATAATCTTGTTGAGCAAGATATTTCAACTTCAACATCACTTTATTCACAAACAGATACACTTTTTCTAAGGAAAGTTGCAAACCGATATCCATCACCTCCTTGAAGTGCTTAACCCATCATGGAAAATTACAAGAGTTGAAAAAATTATATGGTACCTCCTCTATGGCTCCTTGGCCGATAGGCATTCCCATATAAGCTCTACAACTCAATACAACTCAAATTAGGGTTTCAATTATACAACTCTTCTTGGTATTTTCATCACCACGAATGCTACCACTCAAACATGATTCAAACATGGTGCCTGTTTATTTATCTCTCCTCTAGATGATGCCAAGATATAGTAGGGGCACTTTAGAGGTGGTACTTTGCATATCAACCCTACATTTTGGGTAAATTGCAAATTGCACCAAAACCGATACACAAGGCACAAGCATTATTAAAACAAGTTCTAGCTTGGAACTTAGGCTTTCCACAAGCCCCTCCTAGAAACAACCTCTATCTTATGATGCTAAAGCACTTGAAGCATGTTTGAAATGTGTCATATTGCAATATAACCCCTCATCTTGGATAAATTGCAATTTACACCCAAACTATCATATAATGCCCAAATAGTTTGGAAATAAGCTCAAACTTGAAAATTAAACTCAAGGAGAGTCTTAATTACTTTTAAAAAGATTAAAACAAGTTGATAAATACTTACTTAAGCAAACTTATAACTTTATACCATAAGCCAGGTCATGGATGTTACAGTATTCTTCTTTGTAACTATGTTAAACAACTTATATTCAATGCATAACCTCAAAAGTCCTTCCTTCTTCTTTACAAATAAGATAGGAGCACCCCAAAGTGATGAGCTCATCTTTATGATACCATTTTACAACAAATCTTGAAGTTGAATCATCAACTTCCTCTCCTTAGTTGAAGCCATCACATATGGTTCTTGAGCTACAGGTTCAATATCAGGTACTACATTGATTTCACAAAAAAATCTCTATAGATGGTTGAAGACATAGGAACTTCTAAGGTAACACATCATTAAACTATTATACCATAATAACATCCTCTACTGTAGGACTCTCGATCTTCGTATCCACAACTTTTGCAAAAAAATATGCACATTAGTGGCTCAACATCTTCTTTGTTATAGCAGAACACTCAACATGTTCGTAGGATCCTACTATCTCCTTGGAAACACCAAGTGATATTGCCATCTCCAAACTCCACGACCTTAGACTCACAAGTATTGAACCCACAAACCAAGTCTCGACAAAAGCATAGAAGACATACTACTAATAGGAAAGCTATACAAATATATTGCCTCTTTGGTGATAAACAAGTGTGTCGTACTCGGGTCAACAAAAACTAAAATGAAATATGATGTAGTTAAGTTGAAATAAAAGAGTTTCATTTAACATGTTATGACCCGTGGGGAAATAACTCCTTGTCACTGAGTCATGGTATAGACTCATTCAATTCCATGCAAGTGTATAAGTCCTTAGCTCTTGGTGTCTGGTCTAGATGACCATATCTAAGATGCTTGTACTTTCCCTCTCCATAAACTCCATATTGTTGCACCAACTGTGAGATATGCCTCTATTTTGCCACTTCATACTACTAAAACTATAGACAGAACATTCTGACATTCCAATACTAGCAACACTAATAACACTGTGTATTCTCAAACTAGCTTGTTCTAGTATGATGATGTTGTAGACCATGCATTGTCTATCAAAATGTAACTTAGACTGCCTTGTCACTAACACATTTCATGAACTCATTACCCTAGAGGGTATAAAACCCCTTCCTTTGCCCTTGCTCAAGGATCACTATGACTGGTTCTTTGGCTCTAGCACTGCCAATATGTTGAATGACTATTGGTGAGACTATTTTATGGTGTTCAATGCCTCATCCACATGAAATTTCTCAATTGTCTAATAAGGAAACATCTTCTTAGACTCAAAGTCATGGGGAACTTTGTTTGCTCTCTCGATCCTCCTCACCGACTCCGTGAAGGAGTAAAACTTATCCCTCATCACTATTGTAAATGTTATTTGTGTTAGTTTTGTATTCAGACCCTCCTCAAAACGTATGATCATCTCTGTATCTATTAGGCCTAACTGATGATGGAACGTCAACTGATTCAAAATTGTTCCTTAGACATATAAATGGCCATGGTTGTCTAGAAGAGGTTATCAAATTATTGCATTTTCTCTCATAGGTGTGACTAAGGAAATTATATATTCTTAAAATTCTTCCTAAATGATGTCAAAGTTATCACCTATATTGGCCTCTTCTCCTCCTTTATAGTCACAAGTGTCCAACACTCCCCTTTAGGAGATAGGTTGCATGGTTGATCTTCTCCTCCTCCATTATATCGAGGATTTAGAAAGGCTTCCCCAACCCCATCAACCAAAGATTTATATCTATTGGATCTACTACATCATGTACTCTATCTTCCCAACTCTACATAGTCACTCAAGCATCTTCCCAAACCTCTGTACCACTCAATTTGTGACAACAATGTCTAGGGTGGGGAATATGCATCCTCTCTATCATATGCATAAAGGTGGACACCAATTTTGCAAACATATCTTGGATAGACAGGCCAACTTGTGAGTTGGGTTTACAGGATGTAGTAGAGGACGTGAAGGACCAACCTCATGAACTCTCTGTAATGGTGACCTCTACACTCCTTAGTTGTAGGCATCATGAATTACTCTCAGCATGATCTTCACATCATTATTTCATACTACTAGTCAAATGGTGATTAGATACGGTGAACACTGAAGAACATGCCTGACATCATGCGTCAATATAACTCTAGGAAAGCAAAGCTCATATACCAACAAATGTGAAAATCAATTGTGGGATCAGCACATAAGCATGCCTTGAGGCTGGATGGCCACACTATCAAAAGAAAACCCAAAAAACACTAACTAATATATATTACCATCATCAAATCAAGAAGGCAACTAAAAGCCCGATAAAAATTTCCAACAAAGTTCACATATATGATCATTGAAAATGCACATTATATTCATTTACCAACAAATAATTGTGCATCATTATCATAAGTGACCAAGGTCCCCACCTATATTTATAAAAGATATCCATTTTTGTACATAAAACATAGAGATTGTGTAAGTGGGGCATATAAATAAAAACCAAGTCATAAATACATCATCATATAAAAGACTATCAAGACACCACAAAATACCAAACTCCCGCTATTGACACTCCAACTTTAGTTTTTAATCATATTTTTTTGGTTTTAAAATGAATTGGTTTTTTATTATTAACATAATAATCATCAACTAAATAATAGCGGGTGAAATCAAGAAATCCAAGACATGTCAAAATAAGATATAATCAATTGTGGACTATGAGAATAACCACGACTACCTAATCTTGTTGCAATGCACTAAATGTTGCATTTGAATGAAAGAAAGAAATAATAACATCTTAAGTCTGTGAATTACATCCCCAGGAATGACAAAACATGAGGAGATGATTCTCTGCAATGCTCAACAAATACAACAAACCACTAGACACTTAAATGAACATAAGCTCAAATACATGAAATGATTCCAAATCACCACAGTTGATACTTATTCTATATGAGTTCTTTAGTAACAACTTAAGGCTCTCCTATGATAAGGATCTGACTGATAACCTCGAGTAGAAATTTACATAATGGAAATTAGACAACCAAGGTGGATATGCAATCAAAGGATGTTCCGTTACAAACTACCTTGTTTGGAATCATCATCAGAGGACCATGAGATCTTGATCTTCAAACACAACACACTCAAGTATTCCACAAAAATGCACCTCAAAGTCTATTTGAAACACCCCAAATCATTAACAAATATCCCACAAATTTCTTATCATCCTAAGCTACCCAATAGGACACTTCACCCGTTCAAAGTTTCGGGACAAACAAACATCTAAGTAAGCTGAAAATCTCACTTTTTAAAGTGGATGCTTATCAAAAGGATGCCCATTCTCTCTCTGGATATTTTGAGGACTCCAAAACCCTAATCTCCCAAAATGACATTCCTGGGGCAGAAATTTTAGTTGACTAAAAGCTTTTTATGAGATATATTATGAATATATTTCATTCTAACGTTTATGTTATAAGATTACATTTTAGTCCAATGAATACAAATTGGTTCAAAACACCCCAAACTGTAATTTCAGCCTCCACTAGGACTTTTACTTGTTTAAACCTTAACAAACCATCTCATCGCATACAAACTTCGAAATTTTCTTGATAAATATGTTGAATAACTAACCTCGAATTAGGAAGATACAACCATATTAAGAAACTTTCATGATGTCACGCTATGCCTTTTGTGTAATAGGTATCACGTACCCGACAGGGACCTCCCGCTCTGGAGAATTGGTTGGCAATGGTGTGAGCGAGGTGTCTCTCTCTCTCTCTCTTTTCCTAATGAATCCCATTTTATTTTTTTGGTAAATTTATTGGTTCTTTTTTCTAAAAAGTCTACTGATCAGTTCTTCGTGGACAACATAATTCCAATAAATGTTGACACTGCATTTGATTCTACGTTCAGTCGTTCACCAAAGGAGGAATTAACTAATTGGGCGTTCCTTCTTGCACTACTAAATTTGCTAGTTAGTTATCTTTTAGCAAACTCACATCTCATATTTACTCAGTCGCTCCTGCCTATATAATTCGTGACTAATTATCACAATGCGTTGATAACTTGATGTACCTCAATGCCAATGCAAGCAAAGCTTAGCGGTGGCGATTTAATTAGCTAGACGTCGTTTCATTTTTGTAGAAGCTATAGAGATAGACAGCATATAATTCGTGCATGGCTAATTATCACAATGCGTTGATAACTTGATGTACCTCAATGCCAATGCAAGCAAAGCTTAACGGTGGCGATTTAATTAGCTAGACGTCGTTTCATTTTTGTAGAAGCTATAGAGATAGACAGCAATAAAAATCGGTATCTACCTAAAACCACTTTTCCTACCTTAATTTTCATTAACATATCAAAAACAACTTGCAATTCTCCCCTACAAAATTTGCATTAGCATGCTTCTATCTGTATGTACAAAAGGACCTGGAACTCTAATGAAGGTGCTAAAACTACTCTATGGCATCCGGTGGAGTTAAGATGCGGCCGGAGCAGGCTAGTCATGCCAGCAGAGGAGCATGACGACGCACCTCCTTATGATATATAACCTTGCTTTCTGCTGCCGGAGAGGGCCAGCAATTCCCCTGCCCATCGATCTCCTCTTTGGTGTGGCCGCCATTGCGCTGAACAATTTCATCTTGCCCTTTGGATGGGGATTATGGGCCTGTGGCAGTATAGATGGCACTGCTTCTCTTTGCTCTGGTATAGCTCCGATGATTGTTTGTGTCTAGCGGTACCCTGTTGCTACTTAGCGGATGTGTTTCTGTAGAATGATGACCTTCACAGAGGGTATTTATAACCTGATCAAGGTGCCTGGCACATGAGTCGACCCTAAACCCGTCTTCCAATGTAGTTGCAGGGATTGGTACCAGCAGAGGCGTCGAAAGAAACGAAAGGTGGCAAAGACAAGGAAGACAGCACGCCGTTCTAGCGAACTCCATGGTTGAAGGTGTGTGTCTTGTTCCCCCTATTGCCCACAATCTCCTCATTGTCCGTGGAAGAAAACCTCGATACAGTCATACTTACACTTGCGGGCTCCCTTGTTAGCTTTTAGGGTTAATTCAACTTGCGGCCTTGGAGTGATCAACGCGTATTTGTTGCTGGATCATCAGTAACACAGGTTGCCCTAGAATTATAATGCACCTCGTGAAAGTGCGAACCGCAAGGTGCGCCAGGCATCGCTTTCTCTTCTCCGGTAGCTTTCGTAGTTTGTCTGGTGTAGAAGCCAATTGTGGTGCTTTGAGCCGTTATGCTCGTCCTTCGAACCCCATGGCATCACTTTCTCCGGTCGCTTCATAGTTTGTCTGGTGTCAAAGCAAACTTTGGTGCTTTGAGCCGTTATGCTCGTCCTTCCAAGGACGCAATACAGAGAACGCGCCGGTCAATGCGGGAGATTACCCAATTAGCAAGTGATAAAGTTTGTAATCCCTTCTTCCAACTTGATTATAATTTTTAATTGCCTTATAGTGTATCGAAAGTCTGATAAGGTGGCATCGGGGACCACTGTGGCCTTTTAAATTGACTTTAATTACCCAAATCAGAGATACCTGGAAAAAGTCGCAGCAGTCAAGCAGGCGCCTGGGATGAATTAGCCGCACTAATTGCCAGCCGTACTGATGAACCGGTCTGTAATTCTGTATCATTCTGTAACGTTGTAGGTGTTGTCATTGGCCAATTAGCAGATCATTGCTAATTAGATCAGTCGTTTTGTAGTCATTTGACTAATGGTGCTTGGAGTAGAAGCCAGGAAGCAAGAAGAAGGCAGCAAAGCCTGCAAGTTGCTGCGCTTAGACAAAAGGATGCCCAAACTTGTTGGTTTTTCCGAATTCCAAAATCCACAGTACCGAAGATTGCTGCCGGCGGATGTCTCCTCAAGCCTGCGTTGCCGCATAGATCGATTGACAGGCCTACGCAATATACATGTTCGATGCTTCCTTTCAAGTCCCACCATCATGAACTCATTGTCTATACTATATTGCAAAATGACAGTATTGAGTCGTTACCAAAGAGAGGAATTAAAACAGCTGCAACCGTCGTCTGATGTGTGCAAAATAGAAAATCTAATCAAACCCACTAAACAACCTAAGAATTTAACAGCCTCAAGTGACTGCAAGAGCCTCTCGAACAGTAAAGCGGGACAGTGAATATGAACCCCTGATTAAGTAGATCCTTGGCGAGGCAAAGTCTTGCTGGGAACCAGTCCAGAGCAAAACAAGTTAGTAATCCCTCATCTTTTAACCCTTAAAAATTGGACGATGTGAATGGGTCCACGATCTTCTGGTGCGGAGGCCTACAATTTTCTAAGGCCTAGTTTGGGATAAAAATTTCTAAATGCAGCAGTCTTGTACCGAAGCAGCTGTAGAATATTATATAAAGCGGTGTTTACAAATATTGTATTGTTCATATTTAATAACTAAAAACAGTATTTGTGAAACACGTCAAAATCGGCCGACATTTTGATTATCATGTTTCCGTGGCTCCGGGCTCGCTCCAGACACTCAATGAGCTCGTGAACTGAAAAAAGCTGCAGCAAGAGCTGCTAAGCAAGCGACCAAAATATCACCGGCTCTAAATTTACATATTAAATGCTAGTAGTTAAAAAGGTGGCACACAAACGGCCCCTAATGGAGAGGCCCAAGACTTTCTCATCGAAGTATAAAATAAACAGAAGTGTTACAACCCTCAAAAAGTGACACTATCAACCCACTTTTTTCATTTCACAAACTGAAAGGTCCCCTATCCCTAATATACGATTCATAATGATAGAAAACTCAAAGCATGGTCATAAAAGTAACTAAGAAATATTGTTGGGTTGTTCTCAATTAAGTTCATATGTAGTCAGTACTACCTAGCTACTAATACTACCTAGCATCACAAAAATTATATTATCCTTGCAGCTTGAGTATAAATCATATAGGCATTTAAGGCCTTGTCAAGAAATCAAGAAGAAAGTTCTCATATCCTCTTATGCATGACCAACCCTTTGTATTGTATTTTGAAGCTAGGTGTAAAGCTCTAGAGCATGCTCAGTCATGCAGATGTAATTAGTTGAATAACTATGTGTTTAAGTTTGTTAATACCTAGTTAATTTTTTGATATGGTTTAAATCTAATAAATTATTTTTTAAGAGTGGATAGTTTGATTTATATGGGTTTACATAAGTTGAATCTCATATTTGGCTACATTAGGGATTTAGGGGAAATGTTGTTTCTTTTATTGTCAAGTGGGTGGACTCATATATAGCAAAGTGTGCCCCATAAATTCCTAGATTAAATAGTGAAAGACCCTACACTTGTAGCTCCTCAAAGGGAAACAATCAGAACAAAGAGATAATAAAAACATTAGCATGCATGTTACAAAACCATATTTGATAAATTGTGAAGCTTCAAAGGTAAAATATACTCATAGTCAATCAGAATAAAAAAAAAGATCTCGAGATTCATTGTAATGCAAATAACATTTATTAGTTAATTGAGATTGCATCTAGGTAGAATTTTTCTTCTTTGATTTCTTCTTCCCTTTCATAGTCATGGAGTCTTCACCCTTTCTTATAAACAATTCCCATGGTTTCGAATCGAACTCATGCATGTCATCTGTAGTGTCTTCACCTTTGTTATCGAGTTGGTCACATCTCCTTATTTTGTAAGAGAATCCATAGTTTTCCCTACTTTTATTTGTGATCCATGTTTTAGATTTTGAGTACCCAACAACTTGAGACAAGTTTACTTTCAACTTTCAATCTAAAAAATGGGCATAGAACAAAGACTTTGCATACTTGGATCTTCCATTTAAGCAGTAGACCTCATTTGATCTAGGAATGATGCTTCGTACCTCCTATGAACAACCTTTAGAGCCTCATCATAGGTAGGCTCGTCGTCTACTAGATAAAGGACTTGATGAATTGAGACAACAACTCTTAGATGTATCATCCATATAGGGTGGTTCGTTAGCTTGGTGTTGTAAAACCTACACTAACAAGATTTCTTTGTCTTTTGAAGAAGATTGGAATTCCCAGTGACTAGATAAATTGTATCCAACATTCAGATCTAATTTATTTTTCCCATATTCTTGTTTTGTTTTTCATCATAGCACTGGGCATATTCCCTCTATTTTCCAACTGGAATGTAATTTGTTGTGGTCCTTGGATACTTTGGAACCTCATTGGACATGAAGCAAGTTTGTAACAAACATCTTACATCCAGTATGCATGGAAGGTTTGTCAATATACTTGTTATTTAGTGTGATAGGATTATCATCAACATTGGACATTATAGTTTTGGTCATTAGTGAGTTGGAATACACCTAAACACATCCAAATCCTCGTCTTTGATCCCTCTACATCTCCGAGCATAATCTTATTGTTCCAAGGCATCCTACCTTTAGGACATAGTCCTCATTAATTAGGGGGTTGATCCACTATGCCAATCATCCTTACCAATATTTCCAAGTTCTAGGGGATCTTGGATTCTCTGCACTCAACCATACTGGCACCGATGAGGAGGATAGTTGAAAAAAGAACTTGGTGAATTCCCTCCTTGATGATAACTAAGACGATATTCATCAGCTAAAGAGTACCACCTAAAATCATCTCCTCCTTCTTTGTTGGTAATATAACGACCTTCCTTTCCTTTTACAATTAAGTTAAACTTACCACTTGAGTGCCACTACCTTTCAATCAATCCAACAAGCACTACAACAAAATATTATATAGGTAAAGGTCGCATGGTCAGGGATAGCTGCCCTCGGCAATTAAGGAACAATACTGAAAACATGTCCTTGACTAATAAATACCCAGACCTGACTATTAATTCTATCTTAAAAACTATATAAGTGGCTATTCCTTTCCAAGCCCTCTCAAAACCTAACCTAATATCTCTCTCGAGTGCCACCTCCACATTGTCGTTTCTTCTCCCATACTCGATCTTCCCTTCTATGCTATGTGCGAGAGAAGTTCTTCTTCCCGTTGACTGGGCATGCACTACCCTCATCCTTCCAGTCATTTCTTTTCTAGGTTTGTACTTTATCCCCTCTTAGTTTTGTTTACTTGCTTCTCTTATCAAATCTCTCTCCCAGTTGTTGGTTGCACTCCCTATCTTTCTTCTTGGAAACGGTAGATTCATGTATGCATTGGCTAAAAGATGCTCAGGTCTGACCGATCATCATGTGAGCACCAACATGGTGAAGAAAGTGCAGATCTATGTAGGTTATAGGTGTTGCAGAGAAGTGACAAGCACTAGAATTGGATTAAAAAATAATTTAGAATCATTGATTATCATCTACAATAAATTCTATATTTATTTGATGACCAAGTGATGAGAGATGAGAATGGACAGACCCACTCAAATAAACACCAATCATTTGTGTTCCACCGTTCTATTAAAAGGTAAATTGCAATTACCTTTTTTTATTTTCTCATTGTCAATCGCACCAAGCACTAACAAATGAAAATGTTTGGGATAGTATCTTTATTACTTTTACATCAAATGTGTGTCATATTTGCATTATTACATATATTTTCTTACTTGTTTGCATTTTTTATGGGTTGTGTTAATTATATGCTTTTGATATTGTAAAAGTTAATTTATATGAAGCTAATATAAGTTTTTTGCAGTACAAGAAATTGACAATGCTTTGTAAGCAAAAATTTTGTAAGTACTAGAGAAATCCTTGAAGAGAAAGTTCAGGAAGAATAGCTAGGAGATACATATGAAGTAAATTGACTTGGGTGGATGAGGTTTACTTTTAGTTTATAACAAATGTCAAATAATATGAAAAGTATACATGTACATGAATGCTTTTAAATAGTGCTTTTATAAGATATGCATTTCTTTTTTTTATTATAAACATGATACTCCAATCATGTATTTTGAATGTATACAATTGGTGATTCAATGTAATGTTTGTGTGTTACAGTTCATTTTGTTGTGTTCTGATGAATGATGAGCAAAATTTTAATGGTATGTTTATCTTAAAATCTATATATATCCAGATATGGATGTTAAAAAGTGAATCAAACTAATTAGTACTAGTCAAAGATTAGCCTTTGATGTATTCTATTGATAAGGACCAAAAAGACTCTTTTGTTGGTCAATGCTTGCATCACTATTGGTCAAGGATAGGACCTGACCAACCACTACTGGTCACCAAGTTTTTGCCGAAGGTGCGTTGGCCAGGGTTGACCCTGACCATCACCTTTTGGTCAGGGATTCATAGGTATTGGCCAAGGATTTGTCCTTTGGATTTAGCATGTCTTGTAGTAGTGAGAAGGCCATGAAATAGTTTCTTGCATGTAAATCAAAATGACAAATGGTCATCATGTGTGGAGTCTTCATTTGCATTTCTTGAGCTCTACAAACTTGGACCATGTTGCCCTGACGGCTTCAAAAACACTATCACAACAACATCAAGTTCATCCTAACCTTGGCGGCAAGACAAAATTTAGTGTAGGTATGTATGCCCAGAGAGCCAATCATATGATAATTTTAATGGAATAATTTATAAATGTTTTGATTACTAATAAATACAAGCTTCTAATGTATTCTATTTATTCAGTTTTGAGATAATAAAATAACATAATAAATGTTTAGAGAATGATATTATTCGATGATGTATGTCTTTAGGTTGAGGACCTGAATAATGAGATCATATAGATGTTAAGAGTATATGCATTCTTGTTATGTCACTGGTCGGTTGTTATTGTGGAAGATAAATAGACAGTAATGACACATAAGATCAGAATGTGAGTGGGTTGATGACAGAATCTCATTAGTCTTGATATGGCAATATCAAACCAAGCACACAGATACATGTTAGAGAATAGTGTATCATACAGACCCACCGTAAGAGTGATACATGGAAACCTTAACTAGGTAAGTCAGACTCATATCTTATAGTGATGGTGGTGTTTGTGGTTCTTAGACCTAAAATCACTACACTAATCCCATGTCGTTTCGTACGCTTTGACACCATTAAATGCAATCTTGAAACATGGGTTGTTAGAAAGGTGATGATTGGGTGATTGTGACACATGGGGACTAATTGTGTGTGATAGAGATGAGATTTTTCTCTCCTAAGTGAGTATGATATCCAAGGCCTCTTATTTAGTGAGACTAAGAAATGTGTGGCCACGCACATGTGAGTCAGTATGTGATATTAAGCTTACATATATCTCAGATAGTCTGCTCTAGTTTAAGGAACAAGATTGAATGATAATGAGGATGAGTGTTCCATGCCTCTAGTTCAATCTGGATATCAGTGAGAAAGGAAATATATAAACACTATAACACCATACACATATTGTAGGTTGAAGTTGTTCTCCAACTTTCCATTTACTTGGGTAGCAATGATGTGACTCAGACTACTCATTGCTTGTGATGTCATAAGTTGTTATGGACATTCACTGCCAATGTAATATGGGACCTATAGGGTCACACACCTATGAACTCATCTAGAAGAGGAGTTTAATCTTGAATGATGATTGGGTTGATTACTAAAGTGTTTAGATATTCAATTCACGCAACCAATCAGTGGAATAGACTGTCAAACGTTCAGTTCAAGTGTCGAGACATTCGTTTGGAGTGTCAAGCTAATTGTATTGTACATCGGCTAGAATTCAGCCTGACTCGAGCTGTAAGACACCCATCTCTCTTTTGCAAGATGACCGTCTCATGTGGTGTGAGACACCCATCTCACATGCACCAAATGGCCATTTTGGGGGTACAATTTGATTGCTTCAAGGATTGGTGCTGACGTCATGACGTCTACTAATTGGAATTGAATTGTCGACATATATACAAAATTGCAAAATTGTGAAATGACCATCTCATAGTGCAAGATGATCGTCTTGCGTTCCAAATGACTGTCTAGATTTTCCAGACAGCCGCTTCGACTGTCGCAGGCTGCAAAGTTTTTAGAATTGTTGTGAAAATTTGATATCTTCTTGTCCCTTCCACTCCCGCAAAGACTGGAAATCCTGACCCTGATTCTGCCTATAAATAGAGGGGTATTGGGGGTTTCTCATAGTACAAAACAGACAATTGAGAATCAATTGCTCTGACAAATATTGTCCTCTCTGGTTGTGATAACTGAGAGAGCCCAAGAAAGTCCTACCTGACTAGGGAGGGATCGGTAGGGGAGAGAAACAATTGAGGGTCATTGTTGTGGGAGGGCAGGTTGGTGACTAGTATACCAACAGGAGGGACAACTCCTTCATGTCTATTCTAGCATGACGACATGATTTTTAGTTGGTTAATGTAGACTTCTCTAGAGGCTAGGTGGCCTTTTCTTATCGTTAAGGAGGAGGACATCATCTAACAGTCTGTGACGAGAGGAGCTACTACAGACGATGACGTTTGATTCTGCTATCCATGGAGGAGAAGTCATACGAGTCCCACTACAATCAAGAGTTACACAGACACCATCTAAGACAGTGTGTGCATCTACATCAATGAGGATTGTCACTAGACTTTCTCCAGGCCCATGTATATCTTCGTCAAACTATCCTTTCTATTTTATAGTTATTGACACGATTCGTTGTTTAATGGAAAACATGTTAGTAAATTTTTTATTTCTGCTGACTGTCTGATGTCTTCCCTATAGTGGTATCAGAGCCACGTCAATTGATTATATTTTAGAATAATCGATATGATCATATTTTTTATTGAGTTTAATTATTGCATGTGATGTGAATATTTAAACCGGTTGATGTGCATGTTCGACTAATCACCACATAATAACCCATATATATATATATATATATATATATATATATATATATATATATATATGTGTGTGTGTGTGTGTGTGTGTGTGAGAGTTACATGTGTCACCCTAAAAGCAAGTTTTGATGGTAGATGTGTAGCATGGTTATGGCCAATAATTGTTATTATCTATGCATGGTCGTGTGGTTGGTTAATCATATTTATCTCAGTCTGTGAAACAAGCCTCTCTCTTATCTTTCCAATGTAAAAGTATTATTCTCTTTTACCTTTGCTCCCCTTGAATGTAACTTGATGTTTCTTAATAATTATGTAAAAGTATGATAGTTTACTTTCTTATTTTAACAAAGAAGAAATGCACCCAATAACTGCACTAAGGAGCCGAGTCGACCGACTGGCAGGGCCGAGATGACCGACTGGCAAGCCGACTAGGAGCTCAAAGGACCAGAGGAGGCGACCTTTTGGAGGAGCCAAATAATTGGTTACAGGATGACCAACTGGTCATTTGGAGGATCCAGACGATTGATTGAAGGTGACCAACTGACCGCCCAAGAGGTGAGTCGACCACTTCATAGGTTGAACCAGCCAACCCGAATTTACAAGCATGTATCTTCATCAACAACAAGTTCCTACATGTGATGTAGACCTAGGATGATGTAATTCCTTGTGACTCTAAGGAATTACATTAGTTTGACCATAACCATCACTTTTTGTTTATTGCATGTTTTCGTTGTGGGTTATAACATGTATATGATACGTACTATATATATGTGGTGATTGGTTAATGTATATGTATTATACAAACTCCCTCAATAAAATATTAAGTCTAAGATGCTTTCCATTAGCAACACACATAAAAATCTTGATCAACCAAGTGTGGGAACCCCAAGGGTGGTACGCCATTTATCTTGTAAAAGTGTGATGGTAACAATGTGGGTATTCCAAGCAGGGTGCATTATATCATGTTGGCTATTGGGCCATGCTTAACTAGTGATTCTTAGAGAATCTAAGCCCAAAAGCATGAAGATGATTATGGCAAGGAGTTTTGCATATCATCTATCCAAGAGTAGCATAAGATGCAATTGGAAAATGTTACCTACCTTAATAATTGGTCATGAGCGCCAGCATTGGTTGGGTATTGACTGAACTGTTTTGGATATTGGCTCACTAGAAGATTGTGCATTGCAATTTTCCAAATTGATATTGAGGGCTATCAATTTGAATAACATAGTGGGAGTGATAGTTAATTAAAGGCCTAATTAATATCGACTTTTCAAATCAAATCAAATTAAAAAGAGTTTTTTGACAAATAAAAATTTTCTATTATAGAATCAGATGGAAAACACTCAATCATCGCAAGTGGATGAATTAAATGAGATTTATTTACATAAATGGTTCAGGACCTTGTGAAGTGTTTTGCATTATCCTGAAACACCAGTGCCAATATCCACTCCAAATTTGCCTAAGACTAACATGGATGCTTCTTTGAAACATGCCAATGATGTTGTGGACATTAAGAACCTTATGTTGGGTTGTATGAACTATGAGTTGCATAAACAACGTAATAAGCAAGAAAGGTATAATGTCTCTAAGGTGTTATTTGAGTACAAACTGACAGAGAGAGATCCAGTAGAGCCTCATGTGCTCAACATGATTGGGCATATGAAGCAACTCGAGAGACTGGGATTTTCTTTAGGTCAAGAGTTAGCCACATATATGATTTTTCAGTCGTCGCCTAAATCATATAGCCATTTTATATAGTGTTATCACTTGAGTAATATGGCTAGACTGTTGTCAGAGTTTCTTGACATCTTGATAAGATTCGGAGCACAAATGAAGTTGGATAAATTTGTGATGGTGATCAGCAGAGTTAAGTCCAAGGACAAAGGCAAAGCCAAGAAGTGTTCCGTGGCTAAGCTAAAATCCAAGTCTTCTGCCATCAAAATAAGGAGAAGGATAAGGGGACCAAGGAAGATGAAGCAAGGGATTGAGATCTCTACTTATGGTATATATGTTATTGAGGTTAGCTTTACTACTTCCTCATCATGAGTACTAGATACCGAATGTGGATCACACATTTGCTCAAATGTGAAGGATCTGAAAGGAGTAGACCTTTAGAGAAAGGTGAGGTAGAACTGTGAGTCGCAAATGGCGCAAGATTTGCAGCTAGTGCAGTCGGAACGTATGAGTTATCTCTACCAAGTGGGCTAGTAATAGAGTTAGAGAACTACTATTATGTAACTACCATTGATAGAAACATCATATTTGTATCTTGTTTGGATAAGAACATATTCAAATTTCTGATAAAGAATGGAAGATGTTCTATTACTAAAGATGGGATCTTTTATGGTAGCACCCCAATGTCTTATGGTCTATACTTGATAGATCTATAGACAAATGTATATAACATAAATGCAAAAAGACAAAAACTCAATGACTCAAACAAGACATATCTTTGGCATTGTCGTCTAGGGCACATAAATGAGAATCACATATCTAAACTCCATAAAGATGTTAGCTAGACTCTTTTGATTCCACATCAATAGAGACATGTGAGTCTTATTTGTTGGTCAAGATGACTATGACCCCTTCACTGGTAACAATGAGAGGGCTAGTGATCTATTAGGACTCATACATATTTATGTGTGTGTGAACCTTTTAGAACAACTGCTAGAGGTGGGTATCAGTACTTCATTACCTTTACTGATTATTTTAGTAGGTATGGCTATGTTTACTTGATGAAACATAAGTCAGAAGCTCTTGAAAAGTTTAGAGAGTTCATGAATGAAGTACATAACCAACTTGGTAAAAGTATTAAGGAACTTTGTTCTGATCGAGGTGGAGAATACTTAAACCAAGAGTTTAAGAACCTTCTTAGAGACCATGGGATTGTATCCCAGTAGACTCCACCTGGAGCACCACAACATAATGGTGTATCAGAAAGAAGAAATCACACATTGCTAGATATGGTGCGATCTATGATGAGTTTTGTTGATATTCCAACCTCCTTCTGGGGGTATGCTCTTGAAATCACTGTTTATACACTAAACCGAGTATCATCTAAGTCAGTTCAAAATACACCATATGAGATATGGTACGGGAAGCATCCCAATGTGTCTTATATGAAGATTTGGGGATGTGAAGATTATGTTAGAAAAATATTCTCCGAAAAGCTTGGCCCTAAGTCTGATAAATGTTATTTTATTGGATATTCTAAGGAGACCAAATGATATTACTTTCATTCTAAATTTGACAACAAAGTGTTTGTTGTCAGAGAGGTTGTATTCCTAGATAAGGAATTTATTTCCAAAGGAATCAGTGGGAGGAAAGTGGAACTTGAAGAGGTTCAAGACCAATAAGAGATCATTGAACTGATAGATGTATAAGATGAACAAAGAGAATCACAAATTGTTATGGAATCTCAAATTCCTCAAGTAACATAAGAACTTCATAGATCTAGTAGGACATGCCTTGAGAGATATCAATATATTGTGACTCAAGAAGGCAGCGAATTGGTCGTAGATGATGAGCTAATATCCTATAATGCTATTGAGGGACTAGAGTCTGAGAAATGGCTTGAGGCCATGAGAACTGAGATGGAATCCATGTATACCAATAAAGTATGGACTTTGATGGATCCACCCAAAGGGGTAAAACCCATAGGGTGCAAATGGGTCTTCAAGAAGAAGACCGACATGGATGGAAAAGTTCAAGGGTAGATTGGTAGCAAAGGCTTTGAGACAAATTTAAGGTATTGACTATGATGCAACCTTTTCTCTAATGGTCATGGTTAAGTCCATCAGGATCATGCTTGCTATTGCATCTTATCATGACTATGAGATTTGTCAAATGGATTTTACAACAACATTCCTTAAAAAGAATCTTTTTGAGGATGTGTATATGACACAACCTGAGGGTTTTATAAATCTGAAGTTTGCAAATAAAGTTTGTAAGCTACAAAGGTCAATCTATGGACCGAAGCAAGTATCTCGGAGTTGGAATCTTCATTTTGATGAGACAGTCAAAGAGTTTGACTTTGTTCAAAATGAAAATGAACCTTGTGTGTACGAGAAGGTTAGTGGGAGCATGGTAATATTCCTCGTATTGTATGTAGATGACATACTATTGATGGGGAATGACATCCCTACATTATAAAAGGGAAAGAAATGGATTGAAAATACATTCTCTATGAAAGAATTGGGATAATCATCTTACATCTTGGGGATAAAGATCTAGAGAGATAGATCCAGAAGGCTTCTTGGACTAAGTCAGAGCATGTACATTGACAAAGTGTTAAAGCGGTTTGGCATGGAGAACTCAAAGAGAGGAAACCTGCCAAAGCTGCATGGAGTGACCATCTCTAAAGTTCAATGTCCCAGTTCTTATGAAGAACGGGAGTGCATGAGTATGATTCCATATGCGTCGGCAATTAGATCCATCATGTATGTGATATTGTGTACCCGTCCAGACGTCTCGTATACCCTGAGCATGATGAGAAGATGTCAGTCAGATCCAGTTGATACTCACTAGACAGTCGTGAAGAACATCCTCAAGTAATTGAGAAGGACTAATGATCAGTTCTTAGTCTACGTCAGAGAGGAAGAGTGGTGGTAAGAGGTTACACTGATGCATGCTTCCAGACTGACAACGATGATTACAAATCGCAATCAGGATTTGTGTTTTTCCTAAACAACAAAGTCCTAAGTTGGAAGAGTTCCAAGAAAGAAATAGTTGTTGATTCTACAGCAGAGGCCGAGTATATTGTTGCATCGAATGCAACAAAGGAGGATGTATGGATCAAGAAGTTTATTACAAAACTTGGGGTCGTTCCAAGCATCAGTGACACAATTGAGTTATATTGTGACAATAATGGAGCTATTGCACAAGATAAGGAACCCATATCGCATCAATGCTCAAAGCATATACAAAGGCGGTATCATCTCATACGAAAGATTGTACATCGAGGAGATGTAAAGATTTGTAGAGTACCAACTGAAAACAATGTTGTTGATCCCTTGACTAAAGCACTTTTGCAGTAGAAGCATGATGATCATGTTAGGTCACTTGGAATAAGTTTCATGGGTGATTGGATCTAAGTGCAAGTGGGAGTCTATTAGTATGTATGTCTGGAGAGCCAATAATGGCATAATTTGTAAATGATTTGATTATTAGTAAAGGCAAGCTTCCCATATTTTGTTTATTCAGTTTTAAGATAATGAGATAACATAATAAATGTCTAGAGAATGATATTACTTGATGACATATGTATTCAGGTTGAGGACCTGAACAGTGAGATCATACGAATGTTAAGAGTATATGCATTCTTGTTATGTCCTTGATCAGTTGTTATTATGGAAGGTAAATAGACAACAATGACACATAAGATCAGAGTGTGAGTTGGTTGACAATAGAATCTCGTTAGTCATGATATGGAGATGTCAAACCAAGAACAAAGTTACATGTTATAGAACAGTGTATCAGACAGACTCACCATAAGAGTGATACATGGAAGCCTTAACTAGGTAAGTCAAAATCACGTCTTATAGAGACGGAAGTGTTTATGGTTCATAGACCTAAAATCACTATAATTATCACATATTGTTTTGATACATTTTGATATCATCAAACACAATCCTAAAACATGGGTTGTTATAAAGGTGATGATTGTGTGACTGTGATACATGGGGACAGACTGTGAGTGATAGAGATGGAATTTGTCCCTCCTAAGAGGGTATGATATCCAAGGCCTCTTGATTAGAGAGACTAAGAAATGTGTAGCCACGCATGTGTGAGTCAATATATGATATTGAACTTACACATATCTCAGACAGTCTGCTCTAGTTCAAGGAACAAGATTGAATAATAATGAGGATGAGTGATCCATGCCTCTAGTTCAATCTGGATATCAGTAACAAAGGAACTATACAAACACTATAACACCATGCATTGATTGTACGTTGAATTTGTTCTCTAACTTTCCATTTACTTGGGTACCAATTATGTGTGACTAGGCATCACTCATTGCTTGTGATGTCATAAGTTGTTATGGACATTCATTGCCAACGTAATATACGACCTATAGGGTCACAAACATAGGAACTCATCTATGAGAGGAGTTTGATCTTGAATGATGATTGGATTGATTACTAAAGCATTTAGTATTCAATTCATGCAGTAAATCAGCTGACTGGACTACCAACCAGTTCAAATGTTGAGATAATCGTCTGGAGTGTCAGGCTGATTATATTGGACATTGGATGGAATTTAGTCTGACTCGGGCTGCGATACGCCCATCTCGCTTGTGCGAGATGACCGTATCAGGTGGTGTGAGATGCCCATCTTACATGTACCAAACGACCATTTTGGGGGTGTAATTCTATTGCATCAAGATTTGGTGCTGACATTATGACGTGCACTAATTGGAATTGTATTGCCGACATATGTACATAGGTGGGAAACTACAAAACGACCATCTCATCGTGCAAGACGACCATCTCATGTGCTAGATGACTGTATGGGTTTTTCATATGGTCGTTTCGGCTGTCACATGCTGCAAACTTTCTAGAATTGTTGTGGAAATTTGAGATCTTCCAATCCATTTCACTCCCGCAAAGAATGGGAACCTTGACCTTAACTTCACTTATAAATACAGGGGTAATGGGGACTTCTTAGAGTACAACATAGACAATTGAGAATCAGTTGCTCTGAAAATTGTTGTCCTCTCCAGTTGTGGTAATCGAGAGAGTCCAAGCAAGTCCTACCCCATTAGGTAGGGATAGTTAGGGGAGAGAAACAATTGAGGGTCATTGTTGTAGGAGAGCAGGTTAGTGACTAGTACACCAATGGGAGGGACAAATCCTTCCTATATGTTCTAGCAGGATGAAAAGAGTTCTAGTTGGTCTGTGTGAACTTCTCTAGAGGTGAGGTAGCCTTTTCCCATCTCTAAGGAGGACGACTTCAATCGGAAGTTTGTGATGAGAGGAGTTGTTGCAGACGATGACGTTCAAGTCTGATGTTAATGGAAGAGTAGGCAAATGAGTCCCAATGCAACTAGGAGCTGAACAGACACTGTCCAAGATAGAGTGCACATCTACATCAACGAGGATTATCATTGGATTTGCTCTAGGACCAAATATATCTTCGTAAAACTATCCTTTCCATTGCATAGTTATTGACATGATCCGCTGGTTAATGGGAAATATGTCAGTAAAAAATTTATTTCTGCTACCTATTTTGATGTCTTATTTCCCTACATTTCGTTAGTTATAAATCCCATTTTCATCGTCAATTTTGCTAAGGAGCTTTAATTAGGCCACTTAGTGTTCTTTGTGAGATCAAAGGATGACGACATTGTGGTAAATTTGTGGCTTGTATCTTCCCTCTCCTCTACACTCGAGGGTTTCTCACTATTCACATATCATGAAATCACCACATGTTCCCTATTTAAGTCATTATTTGAGCATAGTGGGATAAGGAGAACAACCCAATGAAATGAATCATAAATCAATTTGCATGATGATCCAAACCCTCTTATACACTTCTTCCTCCATCTTCTTACCTCTTATAAATCAAAGAGAAATAAAAAGCCATTAAAATGCGCCAAACCTAAGTTTTGGGTCCTTCTATCTGCTTCTTCCATACCCCTCTTTATGTAATAGGGTGTACCACCAATAATAAAGAAAAAAAGATGTCAATGTACACAATAAAAATGTTGCGATATATGTATTCATAGAAATCAAATGCAATCTCAAGTTGAATATAGGAGAGATATGTTTCTTACTTCCATACCCCCTATTCACTTCCTCTTTTATCTATGAATACAATGAATGCCTCAATATTTTACCATTCTATCGACTTACACCAGTGTCTAATCAAGTGCATGCTTCTTGTTCTATGGGTCTCTATGAACTCTCATAAAACTCCTTGACATGCTTGACATTGGCTTCATGGTGATGACGTGTTATTGGGAAACAAAACCAGAACTGAATATATAGAAATATATGTTATGTGATCTCATGAAGATGGGAAGCTTAATCATAGCAGGTGGTAAGGATAACAACATGATAGGAGGATGAGGCAGTCACATGGGCCAAAAGTGTAACGTACCGAAACCTAAGTATAATCATTAAGTATGGTGTTTTTAAACCTTTTCATTTAGAACATGTTCTAAGAATACCAGACTTAGGGATTATACTTAGGTCTCAGTATGTTACAAAACTCCACCCATTAAAGAGGATTTCGTCCCCCAAGTACAAAAAACTATATTATAGTCTATATAGTCATCCATTGAGTAGAAAGTAACTATATCAATCTTAAGCATTATTTCATCATTATTTCTCTACCAATAAAAGTCAATCTAAGAGAGTTACATCACATATTGGGTTCTCTTAAAATTGTTGTACTTACTCGGGTTAACTAAATTGTGATGGCAAATTTATCATCATTTTTTAATCAATGTTAATTCCATAATATTTTCTAAAGTATTAGAATTACATGCATGTGGTCACTAGGTTTAACAATAGCCTCTTATCTTCCATTACATAATCACGAGATAACCAAATTTTGTAACTGGGTTCCCTTGGGATTATCATTTTTTTCTAAGAGATTAGGTATGCAGTTACTCAAAGAGCTTGATGAGTATAAAAGTTTTTCTTTAGTATTCAGTATTTGGGTTATCTCATTGAGCATTTCTATATGTTTTACCACGATGAACTAACATCTTGTGTCCAATGATCATATTGCTAGATATTTGGTTGGGTGGACTAGTATTATGGTGTAAAGTTAGAGTTTATTTAGCACACACATTTCTTTTGCCTTAATTGAGTATTATAGTGTATTATGCACATATTATGAAATGAATGATTTATGAAATTATTGCACAACTATACACATGTATTATGATAAGAGTGTACTTAAATTCATTTTTCATTATCTCATAGGAAAGGGATGATCATGCATCACGTTAGACATTACTAGTACTTTTGATGTGGTTTATAGAGTAGAGATAAATACCATTAATTGTTAGCAAGTTGGGGTAATGGGTCATCAAGCAAAAAAAAACTTCACTACTTTTCCAAGTTTTTTTATACCTAATTACCAACTTACCTCACATATGTTCACCATTCTATTAAGAGCAAAACAAATTTAAAAACTTTATTTAATCATTTTATTAATGATCCATGGTACTCCACTCCACAGGGTGTGCTCATTTTCATTAGTTTGGTGGTAGTTATATACATTTGACACTAATTGAAGAAGTCAATGATTCTTTATTAAGTCCATGTTTCCCTAAATTTGAATCAAAATCTTAGAGAAAACATGTTATAATACTCCATTCTTTAAAAGGATCAAACTAAAACCTAAATGATATTAAAGAGATAACGAGGGGTAAACCAACTAAGACATATAGTTCCAAACTTCTTCTCATCATTTCTCTACACTAGATATAGGACCTAAGGGTTGATCTAACAAGTCAGGATGTATCTTAAACATAAATCTAATCTAGTGTACAAGGGTTAGTTTATAAGCATGTTTGTTCTAGAGGAAACCCTAGTTGAGATCATACTTGAACGGAACCTAATATGTGACTTAAGGTTGAAACTAGGTTTGACCTAGTTGAGTCTATCTACGGTAATCTAAAACCCATAGTGTTTAACTGACTCTCCATGAATTCCAGAAATAAGATTTAATCACTAAAAGTGTCATCACATACATATGTAAAGTTATATCCACTATTGAGAAGTTAGGGTATTTAAGGTTAACATAGGTTGAGTTTCAAGTGGTTTGGGAAATAGGAGGGGCCAAGTTAAGCATGGATTAAAACCATAATTTGTATCCCATGACTTAGAGGTACAACCATCAAAAGCCTATATAAGTCATCTAACTATCTACACAAGACATATATAGAGGAACAAATAGAATAACTTGAAATGGTCAGATTCACCGACCACAAATGCTCTAATACCATCTTGTAAGGAGTGAGACTCGACCCTTCTTACTTACTCAGATAAGAAAGGAGTGGATCCCCTCTCGGGTCCCACTCCTTACAGAAAGTATTAATTTGGTGATTGTTTCAAATTTTGTGTTACTCAAGGATGATCAACATTTAAGTTTGTGTTAATTTGATTAATGCATACTCATCCTAGTTTATATGGCATTTTCAACCCGCTTAATCATTTAGACCTCTTAGTTTTCATTAGAAATAGTTTTGTTTTGATGTGCTTAGGTTTTCATGCTAATTTGTAGGAATTCGATACCTTTCTTGACTCCACTTGCAGGTTTTGATTCTTATGTCTTTATAGTAAGAAGGCTTGGGGGTCCCAAGATGGATTTTGGTCACTTCTAGAAGGCATATTGATCAACAATATTTATGTCCAAGGCCATAATCGACCTAATGCTCAATCGACAAATATCATCGATTATCGAGTTGTTGTGTTCCACCTTATGTATATCAACATTTAGGTCAATCAATCTTCACTGGGAGATCAAGAGGGCTATCGAACTCAATGCTCAAGCATCATATCGACCTTTAAGGTTGATATATGGTCTAACGTTTGACCTTCAGCTCGAGTAGCACTCAACCCACCCCCCAGATTGACAACTAGAGCTCAAATCAACATGTGTCAATCGACCTTCATGCTCGAGCTCCAAGCTATCAACCTCACCCATGTTCCTTCTCCACTAATCATCCACGTGATGTAAATCCATCTACTGATACCCAGGTATAGAGGCCTATAAATACCCATTGTACAACCCAAATTGTTGTCTCTCGGATCGTATGCTAGTCAAGTCATACTTGTTTCTTCACGAGAGGACAAGTCTTCCACCTACTATTGACAAGAGCCATCGACCTTTCTAGCCAGAACTATTGTCCTGTAGAGGTTCTTGAGTTGTTGAACTTCATATTTTCCTTGAGCAATCAACCATTTATAACCTCAATTTTCTGAATAATGTAATGAGAAGTGTAATTCTCTTTTAATGATAAACAAAATCTATGATTGATTTGTTTTCTTTAATTAGTGGATTTTGTGTACAATGGCCTTGATTGTTTGTAATTGAGCTTAGTTGGCCATTGGGCCCAATTGAAAAGAAAAGAGAAATAAAAAGAAAAGGATTTGCCTAATAAAAAGAGAAAAATAAGAAAAAAGGTAAAGATAATGAGAAAAGGCAAAGAGATATTTCCCAATGGGAGGTTTCGTACCCTTAGGGTTCCTTGAGGACCAAGGGACCCGAGATAATTAGATAATGGAAAATGAAAAGGCAATATTAATTAAAATTGGTTTAATTGATGAATAACTTGGATGAGAAGGAAACACTCTCTTCCATTGGAATTGAACTTTCAAATCTAATATACGGTTAGATAATGCCAAGATGGAGTTTTCCCTAAATTTTGAGAAGAAAATGTTAAACAAGGAGAGAGAAATGATTTTTCCAAGTTATCATGTTAAAATACCCTTTTTAACTCATTTTTTTTATCTACAGGGGCCGAAGCCCCCCCCTCCAAATAGGTTCCAGAGCCCGGATGACCCAAGATGTTGGTAAATACGGTTGTGCTACGGGAGGTATCGAACCCGGGACCCCCGGTGTAACATCCCTGACCTGGGTTATGTTCTAACCCCAGGAGTTTTGCTTAACAAAGTTGATTATATGCTTGTACTTATCCTGTGAAAAGTAATTAGGGCTCATGAGGAACTTATGTTTCAATTTTGGTCCTGTTTGAACAATGTTAAAGCAATGATTGCTTGTTTTGGACTAAAGTGCAAATTACCCAAGTTGAGGGGTTAAC
This sequence comes from Alisma plantago-aquatica, assembly GCA_963693085.1. NCBI lineage: Eukaryota > Viridiplantae > Streptophyta > Magnoliopsida > Alismatales > Alismataceae > Alisma > Alisma plantago-aquatica. The sequence goes on along the minus strand of OY856414.1, from coordinate 603,834,860 downwards.
TTGCAAATTGCATATGATAAGATGTTCCTCTGATGTTGATACATCATAAGGATGAATATGATGTAGTAGTATGGTTTCCACAAGCCTGGACACCAAGATAGAGCTTGTTGGACAATGTTGTGCATTAAAACCTAGTTTTGGAGTAAAGTGCAATTTACCCAAATTCTAGGGTTCAATATGCAAATTACCACTTCAAAAAGGTCCCTAATGTTTCTTGGCATCATGTAGAGCAAATAAAATGAGAGGGGTGCTTAATTTGAATTAATTTGGAGGAGAGAGAATCTTGATATTAAAATAATCAAGATTAATGCCTAATTGAAACCCTAATTCGATTTAGGGCAAAAATGAATAAAAATAATTGAAGGGCTTTTAACCAAAATGTTTTGGGTTGATTTTGAATAAGGATGGACGTTCCTTTTCCAAGATAAAGAATGAAAATATCCTAAGTAGGTGAAATTCCACTCACCATTATTATAAGGAAAAGAAAACCCACTCACATATGGATATTAATATAATAAGCATTAAGGTGCTTAATTTGATTTTCTTTAAATCATGGATAATGGAGAGGAATAAGAGGCAATGAAGATAGCCTCGTCCTTAAGGATTTTGAGGAGAATTTGAGGGGGAAGAGGCGGCACCAATTTTGGAATTAAATGCATTTTAATAATGCATTTTCTCTTTCATTGAATTTTTATAAAAAGGCCTTTTCCTAGCCAAATGAAAGGCTATTTCGACCCCACTTCTTCTCTTAGCTTGGAAACCGACCAAGGAAGCTAGGGAGGACCAGGAGGACGAACCCCAACCTGTGGGTAAGCTCTTGACCTTCGTTCTCCTTGATTTCATGGTGGAAATCGAAAATAAATTATGGATTCCTTCTTATTTCGATCTCCTCTTCAACCCTAGCCAACTTTTGCAATAAAAAGCTTGAGGAAGAGCCTAGGGGGAGTTGCAAGAGCTTCATACACCATTAATGGTGTGAGTGTGGAGCTTTGGAGCTCAATTGGAGGTGGGTTTTATAACTCAAACCCTTAAACATTGCTATTGCATCAATTCTCTATGCTTTGTTGATTGATTTCTTCAATTTGATACACTCTTGTTTCTTTGCTGCAATTTCCATCAAGAACGGTTGATGTTCTTGGTTGTTCGAAGGAAGGGGATGATGACATCATCCTAGATGCTTATCCAAAGAAAATTACCAAGAAAAACCGTTTTGATAGCTACTCCAAATCGTTTTAATTTGATTGGCTATGCGGTTTCAGCAAACCATTTAAGGGCAAACGGTTTGAAACTGTTTGGGAGAAAACGGTTTCAAGACCATTTGAGATGGTTGAACAAGCATTGACCGTTTGGGAATTTTGTTCCTAATTATGTAGTCTGATAACCCTCCAAATTTGAGGGATTAACTCCAAAGTAATCGAGAGTTGAAGGCCAATCAATTAGGCAATCGGATTGAATTATGTGCTGATTTTCAACCTGATTAACTTGACCTGGTTGAGCAAACGGTTTCAAGACCATTTGAGATGGTTGACCAAGCATTGACCGTTTGGGATTCCTGTTCATAATTGTGTTTATTAATAACCCTCCAAATTTGAGGGATTAACTTCAAAGGAATCGTGAGTTGAAGCCTAATCAATTAGGGAAACCTAATTGGATTAAGTGCTGATTTTCAATCTGATTTAATTGAACTTTTTGGGCAAACTGTCTCAAGACCGTTTGAGTGCGTTGACCAAGAGTTGACCGTTTGGTATTACTGTTCCTAATGATGTGATCTAATGACTCACCGAATTTGAGGGATTAACTCCCAAGGAATCATGAGTTGAAGGCTATTCAATTAGGCAAACTCTAATTGAAAACAGTGCTGAAATTCCAATGAGTTAAGTTGAGATTTTGGGTTGATTAGCCCAAACGGTCTCAAGACCGTTTGGGTATCACCCCAAGACCATTTGGAGGTCTTGGGTCAAGTATAGTTGACCAATTGAAGGTCCAAAGGTACTAATCATATTGCAATGTAGTGTTGATCTGTTGATCAACTTGATAGACCAATCCATGATGATTTTTCACTAGAATCCAAAGGTTGGATGGGCCAAACGGTCTCAAGACCGTTTGGTGGTCACCCAAGACCGTTTGGAGGTCTAGGGTTGAGTATGGTTAGGTGTTTGAAGGTCTAAAGGTACCAAGATGTTATAGAATGCAATGCTGATTTGGTGATCAATCCAATGATCCAAACCTTAATTGGATGGCTTGGATTTGAGTGATATGATGGGCAAACGGTCTCAAGACTATTTGGAGGTCATCCAAACGACCTCAAGACCGTTTGGGGTCAGGTCATACCCAATTTGTATAATGGTTCAATAGTTTCAAAGTAACCAATCTTGCATTGATGAGTGTTGTTGGATCTTCGATTCCAAATCCTAATTCAATTGAATCAAGCCCTAATTGATGACCAATTGAGGGTCAATTGAGGGTCAAATTAGTTGAAGGTTGACCTATTAAACTCAATTGAAGTATGAGCATAGGTCCAATTGATGATTGGCTCCATGAATTCAATGGTTGAAGGTCCAATGCAATCAATTGAAACACAATTAGTAGTATGATTGATGATCAACTTCAAAGCTCTAATTGGTGTTTATAAACCCTAATCCCATTGAGATCAGACCATAATTGAAGTCCCAATTGAGGGGTGAGCCATGATTCAAATGATGATGGAGTTGATGATCCAATTGGTTGAAGTTCCATTGATTAGAATTGAGTGTAGTTCAATTTGGTTAATTCAATTGGATACCTCATGTTATTGAAGGTCTAATTGATCAAACCTTTTTGAAAACCTAATGTGATTAGGTGGGAGATACCTTTAATGGTACTAGTCATTAATGCATAACAAATGCATGGACCCAATACATGATGTAAACCCTAATTGAGGATGATTCAATGTATAACCTTAATAAGAGGTTGTCTACCTGTGAAATCACTAATTAGGATGTTAGTAAACCCTAGTTGAGGGTGTATCCTTGTGAAACCCTAGTAGAGGGTGTATCATTGTGAACCCTGGTTGAGGGTGTATCCTTGTGAAACCCTAGTTGAGGGTGTATCATTGTGATTGTTTATAGGCAACTTTATAATAAAGTTATGCCTTAAACTAAGATAAGTCCATATCATGTGAGATAGCTGGACAATTCTAATGTGTGGCCTATGCATTATATGCTAAGGGTGAGTATTCTGTGATGGAATGTATTAAGAGGGGAAATACCTTAATACAAGATAAAGTTGGTTAACTCAAGAGGGTCTGAATTAATGAGAAATGGGAAACCCTAACCCTGGTAAGGGAATAGTGGTGTTGCCCTTGAATAATGATGTTATATATTGTTTTTCATGGTGCTGATATGAAATTGATGTATTATCATCTGTACTAACCATGCAGGTATGATGTGATGATGAACATAGCCAGGTATGAGCTATGACATTTTATGTATTGACATTGTTTATTGGGTCTTATGTGCCATGCTATACCTTATTGCCTAGTATGAGGTAATAAGAGAAGTAATGGGCCTTAAGTGCCATGAGAAGATGTTTATGTAATAAGCATCATGTTTACCTTGGTCAGGTGACCTGAAGGTGATAATTACCTGAAAAAGTGGTAATAATGCTCAATGATGAGATAAGGGTTTGAATACCCAGAACCATATGATTATGGCATTGAGTTGCAAAGGAATGAAAATTCCCAGTATTGAAATGAGGGACTGAGATCCCCATGTCTTATAAAGACTGAGAAGTGATTAATGGAAATAGTACATGTTTTCTTTATAGCATTTGTCTTATTAAGTTATGTTTGGAAACTTGGCTGATGCTAAAAGAATATGATAATGTACTTAATTAATCAAGTGATACCATATCATGTAGTTGCCCTGATCACAGATCCATCAGCGTCAGAATTAGCTGAATGGTGAAACGAGTTTACTCGGAACACATATTTTTGAATATGTGGGGGTAATTGGGCAATTATATCCTTATGCCCCATAGGCATTGCTACGGGCTATGTCCTATGAACGGGATTGGTTACGGACCATACCCCAATAAGAGCATGGCTACGGGCCATGACTCCACAAAATAATACTGGGCATTGGCTATGGGCCATATCCTGAAGAGAGTATATGCTATGGGCTATAACTCGAATAGCGATGTTTCCAGTATACCCTGGAAAGCTATCTAGCAGAGACACAAGATGTCCTGCATGTTATCTCGTACTGACCGAGATAGTTGAGGTCATGGGAATCCGGCTCTTCCATTGACCTATGTGTGGTACCGATGCTTTACGTAACCGTGGTCGGTTGGAGTATGAGCGGTATACCTCATCTCCTCAGGGCATAAGTATGATTGTAAAACGTAATCAGCCGTGTAGCATATTTGCTTAGGGTTGAATTGCGAGAATCAATGGTTGATGATACATGGTCTATTATATCATAGTTGGATAAATGATATACATGATCTTCATATTCCTTCTTAAATGAATGACTTGCTGCTTAATCAAGTTATAATTGAAATGATTGCATAGAGAATACTGCTCTGCATATCTTATTCAATGATTTACCTGCTGTTGAGTAAATATAATTCTACTGCTCAGTGTTATTCTATTATCAGCAATAACAATGTTTCTGGCGGAGAGTTATATCTCTCGCTGGGACAATTTTTATAATTGTCTCACCCCCGTGGGATTAAATTTTTAGGTAATCGTCGAAGAAGAGGAAGAAACCTTTCAGTGGGTGGGCAACAGCAGCAGCAGTCACAGGGACAACAGTGATCCAATAGGTGGAGACATTGGCTGTCTGGTTTTGTGTAGATAATCCTATGAGTCGTCTCTGTACTCTCGGGTCCTAGGAGTTAGTGTTTTGATTCTCCGATCTGAGATTTTGTGCAAAGAGGCATGATATGTATATATATGAACCAGGATGTAATGTTTTACTTTGGTTCTAAATGAAAGAGTTTTCCTATGAATGGATCTCTTGATAAATGGTTTTAAATTTTCAGTGATTTTCAGTAATCCGCTGCAAATAATTCGCTTCCACATTAGTTAATCCTATTTTCGCGAGACGGTTGTTACACCCGGGGGGCCAAGCCATTCCGAACCATCCGCGCTACAACCGGCCGGGTTTTTTAACTCGTTTTTAGATAATAGCAATGGGGGGGAGCAATGACGGTCGTTGGATGACCTGTGTGGTCCAGGGGACCACGGATCCAAGGGCAGCCGTGTATCATCTACCCCGAGTTCCAGTGGGACTGGGAGATGATTTGGGAATCCCAATTCCCATCATTTGAGGTGATAATCTGAAAAACCAATGAGTCCATCGTCTTCGGGAGAACGTTCTGAAGCATCTAGACCCTAAGTTCGGGGGCTATCGCCTACGAGGGAAGAAACCCCCAAATCGTAGGACTCCCAAGACCTAGCCCTATATAAGGGAGGGTACTCGAGGGTACCGACAAACCTAAAAACCATCCCAATCGTTGTGGATCACGACGACGAGTGGATCGACGCCTTCAATTGCCAATTCTAACCTAACCCACCCCTCTGCAACCTATGAGTCACGGTGGAGATCTGGCGACTCGTTCACAGTGAAGGTCAGGGTAGATTGCACAATTGAGTGATGCATCGAGTTCAGAAGATGACGACGAAGCTTCGTGGATTCTCAGATCTTCTGTTGGTGGCCTGGAGCTCGAAGTCAACCGGAAAGTCTGTCGCTCAGTAAGAGGAAGACGATGACGAGCAGCCATCCGATCGCGGTCTATCGTGATCCCGAGCGGGGATCAGACGAATGAGAGTGAGAGCGGCTAATTTAGGCATGCGCAACAGGGATCATCTGATCCAGGGAGCGGATCACTGGTCCATCAATTAAATGGCTCGTGAATTTTCGGTAATTTTCCCTCTCCGCTTAAATAATGATGAAAAAGGCCTTTTCTTGTAAAAATCATAGAAATTAATAGAAAACTAGGACGAATAAACTTTGTACATGAAAGTTGATTAGAAAAATACGAGGAATGAGTTAAAAATAGTTGGAAATCCTAAATCTGTATCGTTTTGCAAAAGTATATAATTTAGAGGGAAATGCATTAATTTATGGTTAGAAACCCTAATTAATGATAAAGGATAGATTTGATGTTGCCAATAAGTTAATTCAATCATTGTTAACTTGTTTAATGATAAATATGAATTTAACTTGTCTTGAAGATGAAATTGCAAGATTTAGGGTTTTAAACCTAATATGATGAATAATATCCTTGGAAACCCTAAATAAGGGAAAAGGGGAAGAAAAGAGTAGTTAATCCGAAATTAGGGTTTTGTGTTGTCAAAAGATGATCTTAGGATATTTATGAAAGATAAAATGAGATAATTAGGGTTTGTGAATATTCTTATAAAAATAGGGTTTAGAGTAGTAAAAATGAAGTGAAACCCTAATTGTAGTCGAAACCCTAAAAAGGACTAGTAACCCTAGGAAGCAACTAGGCCTTTTAGATCTAGATGACATGATCCATGATAGGAAACATTGGATGTGTATTTTAGGGCCAATTTGTGTGCTTGCTTGATTCTAGATTTCTTGCCTAGTTGGATTATTCCTGTACTCAAGTCTGCCTGACATGTATGTGGTTAATTATGGTTAATCGCATTAGTTTCCTGAAGGATTATTAATTGCATTGAATGCAACCTATCAGTTTGAATGTTCATACTTTCAAAATTATAAAGACACTATGATTACCACAAATATAATATAAGTGTGTATTCTCGCACCTACATGCCACCCTGATGAAAGATGCAAAAGGTCAAGCCCAGGAGGGAAGACCCATGGGCACCATTAGTGGTGACCCCAGACACCAAGCTCAGGATAGAGAAGGTGGTCTTTATTGCATGACTAATGGGCACCATGAGAGGTGACCCCAGGCACCAAGCTCATGATGGAGAAGGTGGCCTTAAGTCAATGGCAACGAGAAACCCTAAAAGGGGGTATTCCATGGTTAGGGTAAAAGTGGTGAAGTTTGATCCATTGAAATCGTAAATTGAATTGTTAAATAACTTCATTGTGACAGTTAGGTTGTTAGCCTTATATGTGACATTTTAGTTGTCCCCACATACCAGCATATTCATATATGGTGACAAACGTTTTGTTTGTCGGCATTTTAGGTACAACTCTAAAAATAACAAACAGTAAAGTGACACATTGTGAAAATAAGAAATAAACTACAAGGAGGATTAGATAGAATAAATTTAAGCTGTGGATAGAAGTAGATTTCCAAAGTTTTTAAGAAGGTATGCAAAGTTTTATTTTATACTAGATTTCAGTTTAGCTGGTAGAATTTCATAATTATTATCAATTAATTGTCGAACCTTTGATCTGATTTATTGGGTTAACGACTCTGACTTCTTGGTCTCCCTTAAGTGGGGGTTACCAGGGGCGGGGTCATTATAATTTGGTATCAGGACATAGGTTCCTCATTTAATCTTTAATAAATATTAAATTTTACAAATTCCATAGAACTGAGGGAGTTATTAGAGGATTTTCCGAAAGACATAGGTGTCCAGAAAAGGATCATGTCTGAGGACTGGCAATATTTTCCTCCGCACCGCTAGTCGGAATACGAGGACTCCCATATTTGTGTGACTGCCTGGCCAATGTCTCAGGATATGACTCGAAATAAGATACCTTTAGGACTCTCTCATCTTGTTCATCCCTTCTCAACTTAAATGTTGTTAAGGATTTTAAGGATTAGGGTTTCCTTTCTTTTCCTCACCCTCTTAATGTATGGGTATTGTTGATAGGGTTTAAGGAATCCTCCACCAAATTAATAAAAGATACGTAATTAAGATGTCATCGACATAAGTATAATTAGTTAAGTATAGACTAAAGGTCTGTTTGCATGCTTATGTAGGTGGCTCGTACAAAGATCGTTGCTATCCCGGTTGCCACCAACGGTGGTGGGCCTCCCCGCAAGGAGAAGGGGTCTTCCGAGAAGAGGAAGTGGAACCATTGTGGTGAATCCTCAAAGAAGAGGAAGAGACATGAAGAAACTGCTCATGAGGTCCCCAACCCTGACCTGATACCCTTCAACAACCTTGAATAAGAGGAGGGATAAGGATACGAGGAGCAACATGTGTACGAGGAGGAAGCCTAGATGGAGGAGGACCAGTCTGGTGGTATGGAACCGACTATGGTGGTTCACACCACTGATGCGGTATGGATGGAGCAGAAGGATCGACTGACTGAGGCTATCTATGCCCTGGCCCTCCGGGATATAGCTAGAGATGAGAATGGCGAGCCCCTACCTGTTCATCCTCGGCTGGGAGCCACCATATTGGACTTCGTCATGCTAAATATCGAGAAGTTCTGGGGAGAAGATAAGTCAGAAGTGGTCGACAAGGCGGAGGCTTGGCTGCTTGCAGTTGAGAATGGGTTCTGCATGCTTGAGGTGCAACCAAATAAGAAGGTTCTCTTTGTTGCTCGCCTCCTTGAAGCTGCAACCAAGATATAGTGGGAGAATCACATCACAGGAAGAGACCTAAGCGAAGAACCAATGGCGTGGACCGATTTTAAGACTATCTTCACTGCCAGATTCATCCCCGTCTCATCTAATAAGGAGAAGGAAAGGGAGTTCACCAACATGACTCAGGGGAGCTCGTCAGTTGCGGACTTTGGTCGCAAGTTCCGCATCCTGGAACATTTCAGACACATGATGGATGAAGAGAGGAGGGTGAACCACTTCATAGAGCGTCTACACCCTGCCATCAAGCCTCGTGTGATGGCGAGTAAGCCAAAGACCTTCTCGGAAGCCTACAACACTGCCTTGGACATGGAAAGGATGGTGATGCCTGTACAGAATCCCTCCAAAGGATACCTATGTTTCACTGAAGGAGCTCAGGTACAGAAGAATGAGCAAAAGAAGGGACAAGAGAGCAACCACAACAAAGGCAATCACGGACACAAAGGCAAACTACGTGGTGAAAATCGCTTCAAAAAGCATCGTACCTGTGGATGGACGCATCTTGGGAAGTGCCGCTTTGAGAAGAAGGTGTGTTTCCGATGTCAGTAAGAGGGGCACTTCATCGCCAACTGTCCTCAGCCTGACCCAAGAGGACCTTTGGGGTCACAACCGGTGGTAGCACAATCAGTATCTATAGCACCCCCAGCAGGAGCACCCCAGCTAGAGAGAGGAGACAAGCTAGAGTGTTCGCCATCGACAATGAAGAAGCTCAGGCAAATGTTGATAGGCTGATCGAGGGTAATAACCCCTAGACTTTTCCTTTTTGTTCAGTAGGTCATGTAATATCTTTCTGATATGGTATGAACTATGTATGCTTGTTGGAAGTCACAAGACAACATGTAAAAGCACTTTTTGATTTTGGTTCTACTAATACTTTTATTTCGAGAAATCTGGAAACTATGCTTTATTTGGACATCAAGGATTTAGGGTATGTTTTGGATGTCACAACCCTGAGTGGTCGTATCTATACATCTCTTTTGAAAACCCATGTCTTTTCAGTTAAGTATCTGAACCATGAGCTTCCCACTGACTTCATCCTTCTCGATATGAATGATTTTGATGTAATCATCGGTATGGATTGGCTTTTCACCTATAGAGCCCAGATTGACTATAGGGAGAAGAAAATCCTTATTAGAAAAACCAGCCATCCACACTTCACAATCTGAGGAAGGAAGGATGCGACGACCATCCTTTATGTGTCCGCTTTGAAAGTTGAGTGGATGGTATACAAGGGTTGTCGAGCCTACCTAGCAATAGTTACGGAACCTGAGGTTAAGGGGTGATCCATAGAGGAGATAGAGGTGGTTCAGGAGTATGCAGACGTGTTTCCGGAAGATCTACCTAGTATTCCCCTTGAGAGGGAGGTAGATTTCTCCATCGAGTTAGCTCCTGGGACTAACCATATATCTAAGGCACCCTACAGAATGGCCCTTGTAGAATTGCTTGAGTTGAAAACCAGTTGCAAGAGTTGTTGGATAAAGGTTTTATCCGTCCCAGTACATCACCTTGGAGAGCACCAGTCCTCTTTGTGAATAAGAAGGATGGGTCGCTTCAAATGTGTATTGATTATCGGATGATCAACCAGGAAACCATTAAGAATAAGTATCCTTTTCCTAGAATAGATGACATGTTCGACCAACTCAAATCAGCTTGAGTTTTTTCCAAGATCAATTTGAGGCCAGGATACCACCATGTGAGAGTAAGGAGTGAGGATATACCTAAAATGGCTTTCCGGACCCGATACGACCACTATCAGTTTGTAGTCATGTTGTTTGGATTATCCAATGCACCTAGCGTCTTTATGAACCTCATGAACATTGTGTTCCAGCCTTTCCTTGACTCTTTTGTGATAGTGTTCATAGATGACATCTTTGTGTATTCTAATGACCTAGCCCAACACTGTGACCACCTGGGTAGAGTCCTTGATATCCTAAGAAATCATAAGTTTTTCAAAAAGTTCTCGAAATGTGAGTTTTGGATAGACCAAGTCATGTTTCTTGGACACATAATCTCAGGAGGAATGATCACCGTAGATTCAACCAGAGTATCAGTAGTACGAGACTGGATAATTCTGAAGAACCCCTCTGATATACGTAGCTTCTTGGGGTTGGTCGTATATTACTGTCGCTTCATCAAAGATTTCTCAAAGACTGCTTTGCCACTGACCATGTTAACCCAGAAGGATGTGAAGTTTGTGTGGTCTGACGTATCTAAAGCTTGCTTCCAGGAGCTGAAGGAGAAGCTGACCACCACCCCTGTGTTGACTCTGCCTCTTGGCAATGATGGTTTCATGATATTCACTGATGCTTCCAAGATGGGACTTGGTCGTGTGTTGGAACAAAATCGACATGTGGTTGCATATGCTTCCCGAAAGCTCAAGCCCAATGAAGTGAATTACCCAACACATGACCTGGAGTTAGCTGCTATTATCCATGCTTTGAAGATATGGCGGCATTACCTATATAGTGCTACCTTTGAGATCTTCACCGACCATAAGAGCTTAAAATACCTACTCACACAGAGAGACTTGAACCTACGACAGCGACGATGGATGGAGTATATGAAGTATTACGAATTCACCATCGCCTATCAAAAGGGTAAGACGAATGTCATAGCTGATGCTTTGAGTCAGAAACAGCTTAAGTGTGCAGCCATTTTATTCAGTCAGTGTAAGAGTTTAGAAGAGCTGGTGGAGTGGACTCCACAACCACTTGAAGATCGAGTTCGTTTGGCTAATATCCAGATCCAATCTGAGTTGTTAAGTGAGATCATAGCAGCACAGTTGACCAGTGAAGAGCTAAACAAGATGAAAGGTTTGATGGCGAAGCCACAAACTCGTCTATCCATGGGAGTAGACAGAGGAATAAAGTTTGAGAATCGTATATGGGTTCCGGTGGATTCATCGATAAAGGAATGTATCATGCAAGAGGCTTATGGATCCAAATACACAGTGCACCCTGGGACTACTAAGATGTTCAAGGACATGCAATGATTTTTCTGGTGGCCGGGAATGAAGAAGGACATTGCGACATGTGTGACCAACTGTCTTACATGCCAGATGGTGAAGGCTAAACACCAACGACCCGACAGACTTTTACAATCAATAGAGATTCCAGAATGGAAATGGGAGTAGATCACCATGGATTTTGTGGTGGGTCTACCCCAGACCAAGAAAGGTCATGATGTGATATGGGTCGTGGTAGATCGTCTTACTAAGTCTGCACACTTCCTTGCCTTAAAGACCACTGCTAAGGTATCAGACCTAGCTGAGCTGTGTATTAGGGATATAGTACGTTTGCATAGCATACCAGGCTCGATCATCTCGGATAGAGACCCAAAGTTTACTTCCAAGTTGTGGAAGCAAGTTCAAGAGGAACTCGGTACCAGCTTGAAGTTTACTATGGCTTATCACCCTTAGACAGATGGTCAGTCAGAAAGGATGATCCAAACTTTAGAAGATATGTTAAGAGCTTGCGTGCTCGATTGGGGTGGCTCATGGGAGCAGTACCTACCTTTAGTTGAGTTTGCCTACAAAAACAGCTACCAAGCCAGTATCGGGATGCCTCCGTATGAAGCTTTGTACAGGAGACCGTGTCGGTCCCCACTTCACTGGGATGATGTGGGTGAGAGGACCCTTTTGAGGTCAGATGAGCTCCAAGTGTATGCTGATAAAGTTGCTTTGATCAAGCAAAGGATGAAGAGAGCCCAGGATCAACAGAAGTCATATGCTGATGCAAAGCGGACTGATGTGCATTTCATTGTAGGAGAGCATGTGTTTTTGAAAATCCGACCGCTCTGAGCTATAGCTAAGAACAGAGGAAAGCTGAGTCCCCAATATGTGGGTCCGTTTGAGGTGTTGGAACGGATTGGTGAAGCTGCCTATCATTTGGTGTTACCCCCTCCGTATAGCACGATGCATGATGTGTTTCACGTGTCCAACATGAAGTGATATGTGCAAGATCTGAGCCATGTGTTGAGCATTGAACCTATTGAGCTTCAAGGGAAGATGACCTATCCTGAGTCACCTTTGCAGATTCTAGATACCAAGGTGAAAGAGCTCAGATGCAAGAATATAGAGATGGTGAAGGTTCTTTGGAAGCACCATGGAGAGGACGAGGCCACATGGGAGCTGAAGATGGACATGGAAAGAGCATACCCCGACTTGTTTGTTTGATTGTTGAATTTTGAGGGCAAAATTTCTATAAAGAGGGGAGGATGTTATAACCTCAATTTTCTGAATAATGTAATGAGATGTGTAATTCTCTTTTAATGATAAATGAAATCTATGATTGATTTGTTTGCTTTAATTAGTGGATTTCATGTACAATGACCTTGATTGTTTGTAATTGGGCTTAGTTGGCCATTGGGCCTAATTGAAAAGAAAAGAGAAATAAAAAGGAAGGATTTGCCTAATAAAAAGAGAAAAATAAGAAAAAAGACAAAGATAATGGGATAAGGCAAAGAGATATTTCCTAATGGGAGATTTCATACCCTTAGGGTTCCTTGAGGACCAAGGGACCCGAGATAATTAGATAATGGCAAATGAAAAGGAAATATTAATTAAAATTGGTTTAATTGATGAATAACTTGGATGAGAAGGAAACACTCCCATCTGTTGGAATTTAACTTTCATGTTTAATATATGGTTAGATAATGCCAAAATGGAGTTTTCCCTAAATTTTGAGAAGAAAATGTTAAACAAGGAGAGAGAAATGATTTTTCCAAGTTATCATGTTAAAATACCCTTTTTAACTCGTTTTTAGATAATAGCAATGGGGGGAGCAATGAAGGCCGTTGGATGACCCGTGTGGTCCAGGGGACCACAGATCCAAGGGCAGTCATGCATCGTCTACCCCAAGTTCCAGTGGGACTGGGAGACAATTTAGGAATCCCAATTCCCATCATTTGAGGCGATAATCTGAAAAACCAACGAGTGCATCGTCTTCGGGAGAACGTTCCGAAGCATCTAGACCTTAAGTTCGGGGGCTATCGCCGACGAGGGAAGAAACTCCCAAATCATAAGACTCCCAAGACCTAGCCCTATATAAGGGAGGGTACTCGAGGGTACCAACAAACCTAAAAACCATCCCAATCACTGTGTAGCGCGACGACGAGTGGAGCGACGCCTTCAATTGCCAAATCTAACCTAACCCACCCCCTCTGCAACCTACGAGTCACGACGGAGCTCCGGCGACTCGTTCACGGTGAAGGTCAGGGTAGATTGTGCAATTAAGCGGTGCATCAAGTTCAGACAACGACGACGAAGCTTCATGACTTCTCAGATCTTCTGTTGGTGACCTGGAGCTCGAAGTCAACCGGTAAGTTCACTGCAGTTCGTCGCGTAGTCGGAGGAAGACGATGACAGGCAACCGTCCGATCGCGGTCTATCGTGATCCCGAGCGGGGATCAAATGAATGAGAGTGAGAGCAGCTAATTTAGGCGCGCGCGATAGGGATCGTCCAATCCAGGGAGCGGATCACTGGTCCATCAATCAAATGGCTCACGAATTTCTGGTAATTTTCGCTCTCTACTTAAACAATGATGAAAAAGGCTTTTTCTTGTAAAAATCATAGAAATTAATAGAAAAATCGGATGAATAAACTTTGTACATGAAAGTTTATTAGAAAAATACGAGGAATAAGTTGAAAATAGTTGGACATCCTAAATCTGTATCGTTTTGCAAAAGTATATAATTTAGAGGGAAAATGCATTAATTTGTGGTTAGAAACCCTAGTTAATGATAAAGGATAGATTTGATGTTGCAAATAAGCTAATTTGAGCATTGTTAACTTGTTTAATGATAAAGGTGAATCTTAACCTATCTTGAAGATGAAATTGCAAGATTTAGGGTTTTAAACCTAATATGATGAATAATATCCTTAGAAACCCTAAATTAGGGAAAAGGGGAAGAAAATAGTAGTTAATCCGAAATTAGGGTTTTGTGTTGTCAAAAGTTGATCTTAGGATCTTTATGAAAGATAAGATGATATAATTAGGGTTTGTGAATATTCTTATAAAATTAGGGTTTTGAGTAGTAAAAATGAAGTGAAACCCTAATTGTAGTCGAAACCCTAAAAAGGACTAGTAACCCTAGGAAGAAACTAGGCCTTTTAGATCTAGATGACATGATCCATGATAGGAAACATTGGATGTGTATTTTAGGGCCAATTTGTGTGCTTGCTTGATTCTGGATTTCTTGCTTAGTTGGATTATTCCTGCACTCTAGTCTGCCTGATAGGTATGTGGTTAATTATGGTTAATGGCATTAATTTTCCGAAGGATTTCCAGATGATTAATCGCATTGAATGCAACCTATCAGTTTGTATGTTCATACTTACAAAATTATAAAGACACTATGATTACCACAAATATAATATACGTGCATATTCTCGCACCTACATGCCACCCTGATGAAAGATGCAAAAGGTCAAGCCCAGGAGGGAAGACCCATGGACACGATGAGTGGTGACCCAGACACCAAGCTCAAGATAGAGAAGGTGGTCTTTATTGCATGACTAATGGGCACCATGAGAGGTGACCCCAGGCACCAAGCTCAGGATGGAGAAGGTGGCCTTAAGTCAATGGCAATGAGAAGCCCTAAAAGGGGGTATTCCAGGGTTAGGGCAAAAGCGATGGAGTTTGACACATTGAAATCATAAATTGAATTGTTAATTAACCTGATTGTGATAATTAGGTTGTTAGCCTTATGTGTGACATTTTGGTTGTCTCCACATACCAACATATTCATATATGGTGACTGACGTTTTGTTTGTCGACGTTTTAGGTACAAATCTGAAAAGAACAAACAGTAAAGTGACACATTGTGAAAATAAGAAATAAACTGTAAGGAGGATTAGATAGAATAGATTCAAGCTGTGTATAGAAGTAGATTTCTAAAGTTTTTAAAAAGGTATGCAAAGTTTTATTTTATACCAGTTTCAGTTTAGTTGGTAGAATTTCATAATTGTTATCGATTAATTGTCGAACCTTTGATCCAATTTATTGGGATAACAACTCTGACCTCTTAGTCTCCCTTAAGTGGGGGTTACCAGGGGCGGGGTCGTTACACAACCTCTTCACCAAAAGAGCAATCGACATTCGGTAGTTCAACGAACGATCGGTCTTTAGAAACTCTATAGCTATCTACATCCAAGTGCTCGATCTCTCTATGAATCGACCTCGCTTAAGTCAAGGATGATCAACCTCTCAATCGATCGACCTCTTTGCCGAGGTGCTACCCATATGCTTTCATTGATATGAAACAATCAACCTCCAGCCTGGCAGGTCGACCGACCTCCTACACTCGACCATATCCGTCGTTGTCAGCTTTCAGTGATGTCTGAGACCGCCTTCTTTGCTGTTGGTGGTTGTAAAAATCTCGCTATGAGGAGTGATCAATCCTTTCACTAGGGTGCATGGACTAGCCCCGCTACCCGTTTCTTGTAATTTCTTTCTTATTACAACTCTTGTATGAACTCATTTAATTCATTATCAATTGTTTAACACATATTTTATGGATTGATCACCCACTTTACACGATTTACTATAATCTTAGGCTGCAAGAACTTCAATATTTAAGATTTAAATATCGACTGATTTTGGTTGATGCCCTAACAAGAACTTCTAATGGGAAGTTTCTAAGTAGTAGATATATGATCTGTAAGCGTAGAGACATTGAGCTTACAATGATATCCGCTCATGCAAGTTTCTAATGCCAAAATGGGAAACTGAAATAGATCCAATTAGATCTTCATACATGTTTGGATTTGAATGAATGCGTAGATTCGATTAGTGGTGGTGAAACCCGATCTTGGCCAAGTGTTTTCAACCATTAATATAGACCCAAATTTCTTCCAACTTTTACTTTTCCTACAATTAATTTAACTCAACCTAAATCAAATCTTGATTTTAGATATTAGTCTCAGTTCAAACTAGATACAAATTAGCAAATTCTTAAAGATTTTGTCCTTTAGGATCCAATCCTCAACTATGATGCGATAAGACTCGTCCTCTTGGGAGTAGTATTATAATTTTTACACCAAGGATGAGGGTTGACTCTCTTTGGGTAGCTAGTCATGTCCTTTTTGTGTTATTTTTATCAATCTTTTAGGGATCTGTACCAATTTGTTGCTGTTTCTATTTTTTTTGAAAGATACTTCTTCTACCTTTCCTCTTTCCTTTTACACGCGATTGGGATTTCTACCTATCGTTTTATGAATAAATGAATGATACTTACTAATAAGAACATTACAAGGTAAAAGCCGACTGCTATTATGAATTAGTCCATGCTTGATTGGTGAGATACGTAGGAGGATTGGGCGTAAACCGGTTCCAACATCCGTCTCCCACGTTTGTTTCCATTAATAACCGATTGAGATTATGATTGGGATTTGCATCACGGATAGGATTAGGCCTAATTTGGTTGGATGTAGAATCAACACACACCATGAGTTGTAAAACAAAAATTCGAATGGTTTGAGTTGAAACTGAAAAGTATTTGTTTGGTTTCACCGAATTTGAGTTCATGCAGTTGTTTTGTTTACGTTTATTTGCGTGAATTTTCGTAGCTGTGACCATTTTCGTAGCTGTGACCATACAGATGCTGATGTCGTATGCATAGATCAGGAAGCAACCTGTTTAGCATGGTCAGGTATATACGGTTTGGTGTTGCGAACGCTGGTGGAAAATGAATTGCGCCTAAAAACGGTGCAGTTGGTTTTCTACATTTTTCTGCAGAAAACAGGTCAAAGTGTGGGTTCATTTTCCACTGTGGGTTGCTTTTACACGTAACCAAACACAAGGAGTCCAAAAACACTGTGGGTTCCAAGTGCACGGGTTGCATTTCAGTGCAACCAAACTAGCCCTTAAACTAAGGATCGTGTAGGGGTAGGATGCAATATCCCGGCTCCGCATGGCGCTGCGCGTTCTAAGAAAAACTTGCAAATTTCTGCCCCGGTCAGAACTCAGAAATAGCCAAAGCTGTTTGTTGTGTTTTCTCGTTGCGGCGGACAACACCACCTCCAACACCGTGCTCCTTGGCTCCAAACTTGGAGTCCGAGTCCGAGTCCGAGTCCGAGTCGAAGACGATAGCGACGGTTAGGCGATCCGGTTAACCAATCTCCTAAATCAGAAAGAAAGCGGGGCTCTGCTGGACCTGGTTAATTGGGGCGTACGCAGCGGCCTGCTGCCTGCAATCACAGAGACTTCCCCATCTCATTGCACGACGGGGTGAGGACGCCGCTCTAAAATTTGGCGCGAGGTCCCTAGTCCTACAGCGGGGAAAAACACTGTAGCCCCCAAAATCGTCAAATCCGACTGCTGCACGATTCTATTTCCCCGACTGCTGTCGGAGGAGAACGCGGACGTCCTTCGCCGTTGCCAGCATCATCTCCGGCCAGGCGGTAGCCACTCGACAACATGGTATGCTATCAGACATATCGATCTCCTAGGTGTTGTTTCTAAATGAGACTAGTTGGGGATTAGTGGATCTCCGTACCGGATTCCTCCAGTTTTCTATCTCGAGCGTTTAACTAGATTAGGGCTTTCAATAACCCGGTGAGGGCGCCGAAATTTGAGAGCGAAAGAACAAATTGACATATTTTGAGGGGTTGAACTCAGAAGTTCCGTCAATTGGTATTATCGTTTCTTTCAATCGCTTGTCCCATCTAGTCTTCAAATAACTAATTTGCTAACCATATGGTTCAATCATGGCCTATGGGAATCTGCAGTCAATGTGATGTAATGTTTTTTACCTGGTGTTATGGCACAGTTCTATGATTTACTTTCTGGGATTCCTTGCATTGCGATTGCAATTGACATATTTGATAAACTATTGAGTAATAGTATCAGGTACTAGTGTAATTCGGTGTTTGTTTCAACTCGTCCTAACCGTAGTTTATTTGTTTCTTTCAGTCTTCTCTAGCTGCTGCCAGAGCTGACAACTTCTATTATCCTCCAGAATGGACCCCGAAGAAGGTAATTATTGTCTTTAGCTAATTGCAAGCTCACTGAGTTAGTAACATCCTTACTTTCCCCACTTCCGTTGTACATGATCCTAATCTTTAAACATAATTCATGAATTCAGGGTGGCTTAAACAAGTTCCATGGCCAACATGCTCTGAGGGAGAGAGCAAGGAAGCTCGACCAAGGAATTCTTATAATAAGGTAAGCTCGTTCGCATTTTGAAGCGTCGTCTGTTTCCTTGACACTCTCTGCAAACACATATCTGTTGTTATGGTTGTGAATTGTGATTTTCTCCCCATATACTGTAGTTGATTGAATTACGTTCTATGAAACTAACGTCAAATACTTATTGCTTTTGCTTATGTTAAAGCCATGTGTTTAATTAACTACACAAAATTGTCATCTGAATCGAGAGTTGTAAGAATCAGTGTCAATATCCTATGTTTAAAATCAGAAGTAGGATTCGTTAATGGCCATTAAGCCCATCCAAAATGAAATTGGCATTTCATTACTACAATTTGTCCTTGTGTCCGAGCATGAAGATACCTTTTAGCATTTCTGGTTTAGATACCTTGTGGTTGTACCTATATGAAGA
Organism: Alisma plantago-aquatica; assembly: GCA_963693085.1. Taxonomy (NCBI): domain Eukaryota; kingdom Viridiplantae; phylum Streptophyta; class Magnoliopsida; order Alismatales; family Alismataceae; genus Alisma; species Alisma plantago-aquatica. The sequence continues at coordinate 603,815,782 of OY856414.1, read as the reverse complement.
AAGTATTTCAACCCAAGCCTCTTTCTGTTTCTTTTTATCATTATAGTTGTCAACCGACCAATAGTTGTTAGGTTCAACAAAAAAAGAATTCGACGAATTTTTTTATCTCACAGTGATGTTACGTTCTTTTTTTTTTCCCATTTCATTTTCGGGATGGGGTATTCTGGCTTGTGTTGGCACCTGTCTATAAGGGTCACCACTAGCATCGTTGAACAATAATATTTTAATACCATGGGAAATATGGGCAATCTATTCATGGTTGTGAAAATTGGTATGTGGTGTATGTTCCAAGAGGATAATGCATGTAGTAAGTCATATGCGGGAGTATATGAAGTTTTGATTTTTTTTGTATAATTTAGTTATATATTGCGTATGTTGCCATATCATACAATTAATCTAATAATAGAATATACAATTATGTATATTCAAATCTAACCGTATACTCAACCTACCACAAGCCACCAATTATTCATGTGAGATATGAAGCCAACCACTTAGCTGACGATTTAGCAAAATGCGCTATGAATCATGTAGAAGGAAGAAAGACCTTGTACTCTTGCCTAGATGTTGACCTAACAAACTGGGTTAAAATCTGTGTGCACCAGGGGCAGAATCAAGGGGGGGCGGGGCGGGCATGGGTCACCCCCTCCCCCCCCCCCCAAAAAAAAAAAGAATGCAGCATATATACATGTATATATTATATATACCGCATAAAAGTTACAAAAATGGGCTTGGTTTAGTGGTTTGTAGTTTCAATCATGTCCAAGAGGTTTCAGGTTCGATTCTCTGTGTAGGCATTTTACAGTTTTCGCAATACATGCAGAATATAATTGCTATATATATGTTCTTTGACACAACAAGACACATAAGTACATTTGGTGTAGTGGTTAACATGTTTGTTTTTATACTTGAGGTCTTGAGTTCAAATCCTATATTTAGTATTTTAATTTTTTGGCCTCACCAGCCACCAACTCCAGGTTCCGCCACTGGCGTGCACCAATGTTTTAAAAGGCGGGAAGTGGGACGCGTGCGGACAACACCTTGTAACTGCTTAAGCGCGCACTTTTTGAAAAAGCGGGTGCCTAATTTTTTACATATTTTTATACAAAATTACACACATTTGTAAATAAAAATATATTTCTAAGAAACTTTTATACATCTCATCAGTAGATCAGTATTTAATTAAGTATAAATCAATACTTTACTACTAATGAATATTTCTAATCACTAAAATCAGCAAGCAAATCAGCAATTGTTAATTACCCAACTATGAATTGATTATTAAACTCATTACTACTAATTAGTAATACTAATTGGTAAAATTAGCAAGCATATCAGTAAATCAGTATTTAACTAAGTATTTACCAGATTTGACTACCAATCAATATTTCTAATCACAAAATTCAGCAAGCAAATCAGTATTTGTAAATAACCAACTATGAATTAATTATTTAATGCTTTACAACTAATATGTAATACTAATCAAGTAATCAATATTGTATAAAAATAGTAATACTAATCAGTAATAGAATCAATAATCACTGAAAGTAGCAAAGAAATCAGTAAAGCTAATCATCCACTCGAAGTATTATAGAGTAATATTCATACAAGTATAACATCAACTTAGAAATCCGTAAAAGTAATCCAATATCATGGTCTCTAGGAGCTGATTTTTACTTAGGCAGGTCAAAGCGGCTGCACAAAACAGCTGTTGAAGTGGGCACTTAGGTGGGCTGAGCTGCCCAAAACGGGTGCTTAATGGCCCAAGCGCCACACTGGTGCCTAAGGCCTGGATTAGATGACCATCACCTGCAACGCTTAAGTGGCCGCTTGGACCATTTTTTAATATAGTGGCGGGCACCCACGGGCCAACCCCTTTAAGTCGGGAATGGTGATGAAATTTGTTACCAACTTAAAATCACTCAAACCATATCCACCCTTTTTAGTGGATTTTTGCGAGGGAACCATGGGCACGCACGACATAGGTGACCTAATTAATAAAAGTTAATAATATATTAATGTATATGGGATACATGTATACCTATTAACAAATGTTGCCAATTTAGCACAAGTTAATGTTTTACATTTAATTGTAGCAGTTGTATTTTATTTATTTTGTGTTGTGTAGCGGAGAACCACAAGTACTTGTGTACTAAGATTGTCTAATGTTAAACGACAAAATAGTATTGCTCTTTTTGGTATTTCATATATGATTATAGAATCTCATAAGATTTTCTCGTTTTACATTAAAACATAACTAGTTGTTGTCTTTTTGTTTTTGTATAAAAACAAGTCAACAATTAAGCTATTGTGTTTTGAGGCTGGCGGTTGCTTTCGTTGTACTACATCTGACATCAACAACATTGTATTGAATTATTTTCTTTTTGTTTTGTAGCATTAAGAGAAGTAACTAGCAACTTATTTTTGCAATATACAAGGTCAAGTTTGGGTGTGCTTTTGTTCCATCCATTTAAAATTGAGTTTTTTGACCCATACTTGCAAGAGCCGCACCTGTAAGTAATGACCCAACCCACCCACCCATTTGACAGGTCTACCTATATGCCCTTATGTTCATGGCTTCATGCAATGTTTCAAAGAACAGTCGGTGTAGCTGCATATGTGACCGCTTGTGCGGTTCGGTCCACTGGCCGCACTGCATATTCCCATCCGACTCTGTATGGGGCCAATGGGCGTATATGTGGCCATGTGCGGGGTATATGCTGGGCATATGTTTTTCAAATGAAGGTTTTGTAGACATTTTTTCTTCTTCAATATAATTCTTCAAATACGCCACATGTATCTAGGCTATATAGGCGACCAAGCTTTCCACTGGCGAACCCAACGACCTAGGTGCCTAGGTAAAGCTTAGGCGTTTCTAGGCATTTTATTTATTATATATATTATTATATATCTGTATATATTATACACACAAACACACACACATATATGTATACGTGATATTGTCAAGGTTGTCAAACTCGAACCAGTCAGCGAACCGGTGAGGCCTCTGGTTCCCGGTTCACTGCTTCAACCAATGGTCTGACCGGTTCAACCGATGACGTCAACATGACATCACAAATAATTTAAAAATATACAAATGTCTTTGATACTCATAAAAGATATCCCTACAAAAGTTACGAAACATGAATAATAGCACAACTGCTCACAATAACTTGATAAACAAATCAAATAACAAATATTATTCTATTCCAACATTTATATAGTATTCAATATTAATTAAAAAAATAGCAGCAACAATGCATTAACTTGTCAAGTGAGAGACCCGGCCACTTGGACTAAAATCGGACCGGTTCAACGGTTCAACCGGTCGGTTCACCGGTTTGATGCCGGTCAGACTTCATTTTCGGCTTTGGGAGGGAACCGACCCGGTAGAGTGACCGGTTCAACTGGCCAGTCTTGTTCGGTTCTGATAACCATGGATATTGTGTTAACTTATGAGCAATATATGAAGGAAACTAGGAATAAGAAGATTGGTTGACTTGAGGATATATATATAGTCAGGCTAGAATACACTCGAGTGTATTCAGAGCAGAATACACTCAAGTAGTTTTTCATGATGCAATATTTTTTTTCAAAAATCTAATCCGTTGATCCTCTTAAACATGTTGTGAATAGGCATACGCAAAATTTGAGCACATTTGGACATTTATAGGTCATGTTATAAAGATCGCAAAAATTATACATTTCAAATTAGTTTCGCGCGTCGATTTTGTTGCTCTTGGATGAGTGACTTACACTCATCCAAATGGGCTCAAAATTTGTATGTAGCCTAGTTATAGTATGACAGTGCATATCAATGGTTTACATTTTGTAAAAAATAGTCTTGATATGCAAACACACGAGTGTATTCGTGCGATCTGTACACTCGAGTGTATTCTAGCCTGACTCTCTCTCTCTCTCTATATATATATATATAGAGAGAGAGAGAGAGAGTAGAATACACTCGAGTGTAATAGGAGCAGAATACACTCAAAAGTAGTTTTTCATGATGCAATACTCTTTAAAAAAAAATCTGATCTGTTGATCTTCTTAAACATCTTGTGAATAGCTCAAATATAAAATTTGAGCCCATTTCAACATTTGTAGGTCAAGTTATAAAGATCACAAAAATAATCCATTTCAAATTAGTTTCGTGCGTCGATTTTGTTGCCCTTAGATGAGTAACTTACACTCATCCAAATGGGCTCAAAATTTGTATGTAGCCTAATTGTAGTATGACAATGAAGATCAATGGTTTACATTTTTCAAAAAATAGTCTTGATATGCAAACACCACTTGAGTGTACCGTGCGATCTGTACGCTCGAGTGTATTCTAGCCTGACTCTCTCTCTCTCTCTATATATATACACACACACAGACACAGACACATACACACACACACACACATAGTGAAGCTAGAATACACTCCAGTGTACCGGAGACGCTATACACCTGAATTGTTTTCCATCATGAAGTAGTTATTATGAAAATCTGAACCGTTGATCTTCTTAAATATCTTGAGAACATCCTACATAATAAATTTCAGCTCATTTGGATACTTGTAGGTCATGCATTTAAAGGGGGCAAAAATCATGCATTTCAAATTAGTTTTGTACGTCGATTTTGTTGTCCATGGATGAGTGACTTACACATCCAAATGAGCTCAAATTTTGTACGGGGCTTATTAATATTACAATAATGAAGATAAATGGATTAAATTTTACAAAAATATGGTCGAGAGGTCACAATGCGATATGTACACTTGAGTGTGTTCTAGCCTGACTCTATATAAATGTGCGTGTGCGTGTGCGTGTGGCAATTTGCTGCTTGACAGAGAAAAAAATAAGAAAGACGAAAAATAAAAAGTGGATAATGCAACAACTCAGTAACTTCACAACAACTTGCTGCTTGCTAGAACTATGGAGAAGAAAAAGAAGAGGAGATATTAAGGTAGAAGAACAATTATCAAAACAAAAACAAAAGAAATTCATAGAAAGATCAGATGAAAAGAAATTCATAGAAAGATCAGAAAAAAAAGTTAACTCTCGGAACCTTGGCCCAATAAGGTGCGGCAGGCGCTGAGGCGCCACCTAGCCCACCCAGATCGCGCAACAGCCTAATGAGGCTGGCGCCCACTGTCGAGGTATATCATACATCTGGATTTATACATGCACTTTTAAATATACGTAAATGCAGATTTTACCATAAAAATTTATGAACTTGTACACATAATAGATTATGTTATGCTATATGTAAGTAAAATATTGAAAAAAACCCAAAATCGCATATACTCCCCCATACGACTTATACTCTATTAGGTAACCTCTCCGCTCTTAGATCTGATACCGCTATCTAAAACCATGTGTTCATATATGTAAGAGACATAACCACAATTTGAACTCCTTGAGACCTTTTTAATTTGGACAATGATAATTCCTATAGGAGGGTGCTAAATAGAGCACCTCCTCAATTCTTTTTAAAAAAATTACCATATAAATGTACATGTTTCACATGTTTATGTGTATGTGTATTTGTGTATATATATATGAAATGTTAATTTGTATTGTTTGTGTATAAAAATGTATGCATATTAATAGACAAATGTATGGGAAGTGTTTGTGTGCATTATATATGTATGCATACTAAAATGTACACATGTAGATATACATAATTAATATATGTATATGAGGTTGTATGGGCATATAACTGGATGAAAGCATAATCAAACAACTTTAATGTAATTATTCTTCTGTATACATACATAATAAAAATATCCACATTGAACTCATATTCAAATCACAACTTCATATTCTTATATATATTTATATATATAGAATCGTCATCATCATCATCATCATCTAAGCCTTAGTCCCAACTATGTTGGGGTCGGCTACATGGATCCTTCGTTTCCATTTAGCTTTATCATGGGCCATATTTTGGTTGAGATGTAGAGATTCAAAATCTCTCTTTATAAGCTCATCCCATGTTAATTTAGGTCTTCCCCTTCTTCTATTTATTGTGCTTGACTCAATAACACTGCTTTGTATAGGCGCATCAGTCGGTCTGCGTTGCACATGTCCGTACCATCTGAGTCAGCCCTCGCGCAACTTGTCCTCAATGCTTGCCACCCCCCCCCCCCCCTTTATTGCTGATATAATCATTACTCAAGCGATCTTTTCTTGTCTTCCCACACCCATCTCAGCATACACATTTCAGGCACATTCATCTTGTTGAGATCTTGTTTCTTCACCGCCCAACATTCACTTCCATAGAGCATAGCTGGCCGTATAGCTATATAGCTATTTTATAGAACTTACTTTTTAACCTAAGAGGGATCTTCCGATCACATAATACTCAAGTTGCACTCCATTTCAACCATCCTGCATTGATCCTGTGACAAACGTCATTTTGGACATCCCAATCTATTTGAATTCATAGAAAGAGTGACATCCCGTTCCCCAGAGGGCCTTATTATCTGACCAAGGCCACTCAAACAAATTCCCAAGAATGAAAGTTTTGTCGGAGTGACCCAACAACGTATTTTGTATGTGTTTCTCTTGAAGTAACCTATATCGTGTCTCTCTATGTACAAGCCTCCCATCTTCACCTAAGAAGTAAACTCGTAGATGCCTACCAACTCCCAACTCCATACTTCGAAAGAGCAGTAGCCGACCTATACATGTTAGCAATCCCAACCCTGACCTCCAAAAACTCCCTACCATCACATAACGTGCGCTTCAACGTCAAGGAGGGAGAATTTGCTAGAGAGCAATCAACCAGACGTTGGTCATCTGTCTCCAAAACAGTCGAAGCCCAAATTTCACCACACAGGAACGAGCAACCAACTAAAAGGTGTTGAAGGCTGCTCCAACCTATCCCACCCAGCCCCGGGTAGGCAAAGTCCCAAACATTGCCATCTTCCCCCTCAATAGGTCACCACCGCATGTGCTCCACATATGACTGCATATGTTGCCATTGGTTGCATACTAGGCTGCTAGACATGTGCAATGTGACTAGTTAACCAAACTGCTTAAACGACTGCACATGCATCCATTTAGACCGATTTAAACCAACGACATGTGCGTGTGACTAGTCAACCAAATTGCTTAAACGACATATGCGGTGTGACTGTATATATTTGTCTTTAATGCCATATGATTATATCTAAATATAAACTATTTATATGAATGCATTATACATTTTGTTTGCTTAGGTCCAAGTAGTCAATTTGGTCTCTGAAACTATTTATATGAATGCATTATACATTCTATTTTCTTAGGTCCAAGTAGTCAATTTGGTCTCTGAAACTAACCCTAATGCTCCGTTTGGTTTGTAGTATTACATGAAGGAAAGTATTCTAATCCTATTAATAATTGTAACACTGCGTTTGTTTCGCACCATGACCATGTTAGGATAGCATTATGAACGGAAATCGAGTCCAGATTAGGTGGGACTTTTAGTTCCCCTATACCCCCAGGTATTTGTGCAATACTAAACCAGTTTCACGGCTTGATGCCCCGACTCTCGACTCCGGAACGCCCCTTCTCCAGGTTTTGTTTTCAGATGTCGTACCTTGCATCTGTGTAAGAAACTTCTCACATGAAGGTTCATCTTTATGTGCCATCCTCCCCTAACTGTGGACCTATGTGTGCCGTCCTCTCCTATTTTATGCTGGAAACTTTCCTGACTATTGACTCTCATTTGCTCCTCTTTCCCCGTCGCCTCCACAACGTGAAACCTCGCTCTGAAAGTAGTCTGCCTGCCGTCGTCGTGCCTCCATATCACCTTTGTGATCTTTCTTCTTCACACAGGTCAGATTTTTATTTTCTATTTTCCACGATTCCGTAATTCTTGTTCTCCTTGTGTATCATCGCTTCTTCATTCCAATTCTTCTCCACAATTTCATTTTTTATCTGCTTAAATTTCCTCCCTCCTCACTGTTGCTTCTTTACATAATTATTGATTCTCCCCTCCAATTCTTCTCCCCTCTTCCGTCTTCTCTTCTCTTTCTTTTTCTTCCCTTTTCTATAAATCCCCTCGTCATGTTCTATTGGGTTCCACATTCAACCGATAACCAGAACAATGATTTTGCCATTAACAAATATCATTTTTTTCGGTACATAGGTAATTCACATGATGGTTTATAGCTGATTATATCCTTATTTGCAACCAAACATAGGACGAGACAACAAGCATCCCATCCTATTGGTCTACCTTCCCATCCTTTTTTTGACATCCCATGCTAATCCTTTCCAACGAACCAAACGAGACCTAAAGGTAACTCCGAAGGTTTCTAGATCAAACTAGACTACATTACCTCACTTGAACCATATAGTTTGGTTCAATTTGGTTTAGTTAGCAACATGTTCTAGTTTTTATCCACCTACTTGTGTTTGAATTATTTATGGTGTGATAGAGGTCAGATGAACGGACTCAGGATAAATATATCATTGACTCATTTTATGCATAGTTTAAGCACATGCCCTACGCATGCACCACATAGACACATCACACCGGTGTTCTGGGCTGGGACCACATGCTCGCTATGTCAATGTACGACATTGATAGGTGAGTCTTGATATAGTACAATGTCAACAGGTGGATCCCCTTCAACACTACTTTGGTTGCCACACGAGCAAGTCTTGCCATGACAATTTAACTGAATCTTGCCTGACCCAACCCTATTCGGCTTGACTCGAAAAACTTGGGTCAGCTGGGCCTGTGGCAAGGAACGAGGTATTTGATACCGATGTTGTTTCGACAACCTAGCTAGAAATAGTTATTACTAGTATACTGAGATAAACTTTGATAGATGCAATCCTTGTCGTTTCGATGCCAAAATGAACGGATTAAATCATGAAATTTTCCAGATGTGATTTCTACACCTAAATGCATCGTTTTATGCAATGAAATTCCATACAAGGTATGTGGCAAGGAACGAGGTATCCGATTTCGATACCGTTTCGACAACATGGAAATCGAAATTTATGGAAATTTCGATAAATGCAATCGTGCCCGTTTCGACGCCAAAATGAATGAATTAATTTATGAAATTTTACAGATGTGATCTCTACACCTAAATGCATCGTTTTATGCAATAAAATTTTATTTGGGGGTAGGTTAGGGAGGGGGTCCTTCATGTGGGAGGTAAGGGAACTGTCCTGTTTCTTGAGGATTTCGATGACAAAATGTAGGAATTAAGTTATGCAATTTTGTAAGTATGAGCTATATACATGCATGTACTTGTTTGTGTTATAATATCAAATATTGGATATGTAGGGCATCCCACACATTTTACTTGGGTTTATAGTTTGTTGCTGATATTGACTTAATAGTCAACCATTTCATTGGTCCCAAGAATACTAGTGCAATGTTTCCAAGCTAAATCATCATTTGTTGGTGTGGTTGGCTTCCTAGCACCCTCATTGTCTAATAAATCACCACTAGGATACATGTCATCCACATTGCAGAAACTAAAATAGCATGCATCACATAAGTATTTAATAATTTGAATAGCAAATATTAGGGAAATGCAATGCAATTATGATATACTATAAGTATATACTATGTATGAGTACTAAATGGTGAAATGACCCCAATCCCCCTTTGCTCCTCTTCAAAAATCAACAAAAACAACAAGGATTGCAATTATAAAAAATTTCATCGAAAATTTCATCGAAATTCATCGAAATTTGACGAAATTCATCGAAATCGTCGAAATTTGGCGAAACTCATCGAAATCATCGAAATCGAAACAGTCGCACGTTTCGGTACCAGATAGCATCGAAATCGAAATTTCGAGCAAAATTTTGATGATTTCGACGAAACCTCATTCCATGTGTGGGGGTAGGGGTTCATCATGTGGAAGGTAAGGAGTTTATCATGTTTCCTAAGGATTTTGATGACAAAATGTAGGAATTAAGATTTGGAACTTTACTAGCACAATCTATTAACTTAAATAGACACACTTATCCAATGATATCCAATTAACAACACACTAACAAGTAACAACATAGTAACATACTCACTCATATCAGTTGTATGCATAGTAACAAGTTCGGGATTCAACAACTTTTCGGCTGGTTGGAAAAAGTCAAAATTCGGAAAAAATCGAGAAAAGTCGTGAAAAGATCGATAAATTTCGGTCAAAGTTCGATCAACTATTTGGAATTAATTGAGAATAAGTCAGCAATATAAGTATATACATATATATGTATGTATGTGTGTGTGTGTGTGTATATATATATATATATATATATATATATATATATATATATATATATATAAATGTATGTATGTACATACATATATGATGCATGTAACTGTTATGACCACAAGACATACAATCTTAGTGAGTGAAAAAGTAGGAAAAAAAGTAAAAAATAGTTGAGTAATAACATGAACTGTCCAGAGGAGTGGGGGGATTTGAGGTTTAGTGTGTATTAGGAATTTTGTGTACATGGTTTGGTAAAAAAAGAACAAGCGACTCAAAAGAGAAAAATCGTGAAAAGCCATGAAGAATCGTAAAAAATCGTATAAATCACGAAAAAGCGGGATTACTTGTGAAAAGTCGTGAAAAATCGGCGATTGGCGTATTAATCGTGATGAATATTCGGGAGCCTATAACATCGTGAAAAATCGCCGATTTTTCGTAAAATTCGGAGACTTGTTTCTATGGTTGTATGTTAGGTATCGCACTGGTATTCCATACAATATTGAATTGATATGGGTGACATATTACTCCCATGGCATGTACATTATGTAAGCTTGGTTATATGAAGGTACATGTTGCTCATACACGTCATGTACAATACTGTATAATTATATTACTCATTTCTATTATGTAAACAAACACAATATATTTTAGAATTTCATTATTTTAAATAAGCTTTTAAAATAGTCTAGAAAATAATTAAAATTGGTACTTAATGATTAAAACCTAGGAAGCACATACACTTCCCGGAGGCTGGTGTCACACACATGTCCAACATGGACACACCTTGGACACTCCTGGACACGTGGCCGACACGCCTACGCTGTGTCCACTTTGAATTTTTTTTATTGCAATGTCGGACACAGCTTGGACACTCCGTGGACACATCTAAGACACGCCATCCCAATCCATTTAAGCCTAAGCATGTGAAAAAAATCCAAACCTTCTCCAAATCCCCATTTCCGGTCCTCCACTACTCCTTGCCCTACTAACGTTAGGTGGTTAAGCTTTAGCTACTACATGCAAGTTGACGACATGCTTCTTTAACAAATAATGCAACCATCATTAACGATATCATCTCCAGATTCTTCACCAACTATTGCAACATTTAGAGATTGCCACATCACCCACAAGAAGGAAAGTAGTTGGTTTCACCACCTTCTCTTCCAATTCCATGTAATTCTTCCTCCTTTGTGTACCCCCTCTTCTTCCTGCTTCTTCTTGTCCCTTCTTTTTCCTACTTTTAGCTACAGTAGCTGCAAAAATATCCTTCACCTCTTCTTTATCCTGCTCCTCTATTTTTGCTTTTCCCTCATCTACTTTTCCGTCTTCCCCTCTTTTCCCTCTTCTCATTCCTGCCCTTTCTTTATTTCCAAATTGAATGTGGCAGAAGCCACTCTCCACCCCCCTCTTATTTCACATTAGTTCTCTTCTCCTCCTCCTACCTTCTCTTGCCACTCCTCTCCCTACACTTCTTCTTGCTCCCTCAAGCAAATTAGCAGAGTATTGTCCTCCCTACATATACTCTTTTTTTGCTTCTCTACATCACCATCTCCCCTCTTTTTTGCCCCTCCATTTTAAGTAGCTCTCCAATGTATTCCCCTCCTTTTCTTCCCTCTCAACCTCCAAGGCACCTTCATTTCCACCTCCTCCACTACCAACTTCATATTTCCTCACCCCTCCCCTTCTTCATCTTGATGATAAATCTTGTTCACCATTACTTCCACGTACAATAAAACTATGGATATACATATAGCAATTATTTGTCATAATATGTTCTACAAATATATGTGTTTATTTATATATTTGCCGTGTCCACTGTCATGTCCGTATCCTATATTTTTGGAAATCGCAGTGTCCCGTGTCCGTGTCTACACTCGTGTCCGTGTCTACACCCGTGTCTGGGCTTCCTAGATTAAAACACATTTAAAGGCCTACCAAATAATAAATTTAACTTATATAAAATTAACACACAAACATATAGAAAATTATGTAAGTGAAGTTATATTTAACTTATTGATTTTTTTAACTTTTAAAAAGCAAAATATCTATTTTTCACTATATTTCTTTATATATGTTCACATTACTCTTTACTTTAGTAGAACTTCTACTAAGCATAAATTAGTAACTAATTATACAAGTAATATATTATTACTAGAAAGTAGATAATTACATGATGATAGTAAATTACAATGTAGGAAGTAGCTAGATCTAATGATAATATTGTAGATCTACATAATATACTTATAGATATATCTATGATTAGCATCAAACATATCAATTTTGGAGTAGTGCTAGGTTTTGGAGGTAGAAAGTAGGTGAAAGTAGAAGAAATTAGTAGGGAAAAGAGATGGAGATATTGCAAATGGAAGAAATTAGTTAAACTTACCTTGAATTGGGTTGATTTGAGTCCTCATTGCCAAAAATAACCCAAATGCCCCTTCTTTTCTCTTCCCAAGTAGCAATAACAGTCACTCTCGCAAAAATCGGTATACCCGTCGGTATACCGTCAACTTCGGTCTGTTTTGGGAAGTCAGTAGTGCATTTTGCACCGAAGCCATCGAAACGTGTCGGTATTGGTGGTATACTCATCGGTATAGCAATATTTGCGAGCCTATCGGTACGCACACATGTTTCCATATCCAATGGGGTTGATATCGGTATTTCGAGCGGTATACTGCTGATATCGTCGGTATCTCATTCCTTGGTCTGTGAGCAGGGCTGCGCAGGGGTTTCAGGCGTTGGGTAGTTCCTGGGTGAAATACGGGAGCACAAAGCCTATTCTATCGGGCGTGCCCGTCGCCATCTCTCGTTTCCAATAGCAAGGAGAGTGAGTATGAATCCCTTTAACCTCAACTACGTTGACTGCTTGTGATTCTTGTCCCTGTCAGCGACACCCCGTACGTGATGATTTCTCTCTCCCCCAAGTTCTTCCTGGCCACCAACCTGATCCTTGAACCTATTGACCCTAGCCTCCCTATCCTCGCCGGCGTTGCAGCGGCCAGCAGGGTCTTTAAACACCGCTGCACTATTGCAGCTTCTAATTCTTTATGACCTGGGTATTCTCATGGCCTGCCTGTGTATAGTAAGGCAACTGTGCCAGTCAGCCTCTGGCCGTCATCACGGCTGCCTGTGGGGGTGCAAGTTAAGGAGGTCATTGCTGCCGGGACTGCCATAAACTTGCAACCAAGTAGACCGCACATGCACAGGGGTCGATGTATTACAACTCAATGACCACAACGCCGGGGTGATGGAACATGGTTCGACAAGTGCAGTTGAATTGTTTCACTCCGGTGGGACGTTTCTTCAATGGCAGTTCACGTTTCTGAACCTGGTGTTGCACTGGAACTTGCTGGCCTCTCTGAAGAGAAGCAGCAACAGAAGTTCCTCTTCTCCAATACAGAGTCGTCGAATGCTTTCCCGTACTCCAGCAAGAGCACAACATACCCTCAGTACCACTTCCCATCCTGAACTGCATGAACATCGGTTTGCACTTTGCAGTAGATCGCATCATTGCAATTAAATGCATTCCGTCCTTAAATACCCTACTTATATTGTGAGCGGATGCAACTGTACAATTAGAGCATCCCCTGTCTTGGTTATCCTTCTTCATGTATAATTAATTAATGTTTGATTAGAAAAGATGTGCCATGGAGTTTTGGAATTAGTGTTACGAGTACATCTCTAAGTAGCAGATTTTATTTTTAGTCGGGTCGGGTGTATTCCTCTCGGGTTGGGTTTTTTTCGGGTTTGGGTGCTTGTGGTTTTTTTGAAGTCAATTATTTTCGACGGTTTTTGTTCGGGTTCGGGTCAGTTACAAACAGGTCGGGTTTTCAAAAATCCAACCCATTGCCATGCTTAGTTTAGAAGTTGAGTTAACAACGGTTGGATGAAACTTGGGTATCAAGATGGATCTTACAAGGTTTGGTGAACAATAAGACTTTTACTGGTGTCATACTGAATGCGGAAAACTACATTAGTTGACAAGTTTCAAATGTTGGATCTTATGTAAAATTAACCCTATAAATCACCTATTGTCACGAGCATCTTTGAAACTGTTTGATTATCAAATTTATTCTCCAAGCAATTGTTCTAAAATTGGTCAATGCAGCCACGCTCAATGCATATGGCACAATTTGTGGTCTATGACTATATCTGCTCTCACATGTATATGCACCGTCACATTTGGTTTAGAAATGTGTTGTATGTATTTGCTTGTTATCAACATTGGCGGTATATTTAAAACTGCTTATATAGAGTTAATAACAGTGATTGTTGATTATTATTTGATATTTATCCGAATAATATCGTAGTTGTCATAGTTTTATGTAAACTCAATGTGTGTGTGGGGTTTAATGTTGTGTTCTTGGACATGCATCTGTGTTAACCGCTTCATTGTTTTTGTGTATGCTAATTTTATTCAAGGTTATATTTATTCATGCTTGGGAGTCACTTTAAATGGATGCTTATCTCTTGATGCTCTTTTACAAGTGCATTCATGTAACAATAATATGATACACCAAATATTAGTGCAGTAAGGGAGATATGAATTTATATGTATTTATCAGCAAACGTGCACACACACAAAAACCTACCTGGTTGCTCAACATTATGGACGTTCTTTTACGAAATACCCTTTCATTTCACATTCTGCACGTTCTTTTAGGCTATTTCGTATTCTGCATTTCACTTGCATATTGGATCATTGTTTCAAATAAAGAATTCAACAACAATACTGTCAATTGTATAGACCCAGTAATATAGTTATGCCTATCATCTATGATCAATATCATCACAGAAAACCAATTCTATGCATTTAAACAACAATTACGGCTCGTTTGTTTTTATGTCTTTCTTTAGTTTATAAATGTAACTGACTCCTATTTAATATATTAGATTCGAAATGCCCTTTAACATATGGTGTGGAGGATGCAACTCTATGATTGCCAAGGGTGTAAGGTTCAATGCTGAAAAAAAGCAAGTTGGAAATTATTACTCCACAAAGGTATGTCCAATGAAATTGTAAGAAAAATATCTCGAGTGAAGTTATATTCTCATCTCATAATCTTATAAATGCTTCATATTCTCTATTAATGTTTTCTTATAAAACCATAGAGCTCTTTCTGCTCCTGTTCTGGAATTTATAGAGATCAAACATGTGCATTAGTTAATTCCAGATATTTCTTTCAGAGGTAATGATCACATATGTTGATGTGTCATCCCTACATTGAAAACATGAAGGTTGAAGTTAGTGCACACAAAGTTTATAGTAATGACATGGTGTTTCTTTTGAAGAGACCTTATATATCTGTTGAAATTAGTTTCCCTGAGTACTGAGGATTATCAAACATGTATTACTTCTTTTTTATGAGATGGTTTTCATCAACTTCCTGTGTGCTTTAACAAATCAGGCGAATGGGCATCTGTACCATGGTTGTATAGGCGGCTAGGCGACGAGGCGTTGCCTGGGGACGCCCAGGCCGCCTAGGCACCCCGGCGGAGGCCCAGGTGTTTCCAGGCGTTTTCTTATATATATATTAATATAATGGATACATGTAAAATATACGATAAATAAAGTTAAATGAGTAGATGATTAAATAATATCAGAATCAGTCCATAAATAAACACAAATCAGTAGATAACTAAATAAAAAACTGTAGATAAATAAATACAAATAACTAGATGAATAAATACAATTAAGTGGATAAATAAATACAAATCAGTCGATAAATAAAGTTATATCACTAGATGATTATATAATTTCAAAAGCAGTACACAAATAAATTCAAATGAGTAGATAACTAAATAAAAAATAGTATACGGATAAATTTAGTAGATGAATAAATACAAATAAGTAGATGAATAAATACAAATCAGTTGATAAACTAATATAAATCAGTACATAAATAAATACAAATAGTAGATTAATAAATACAATAAATACAATCAGTAAATAAATATAATTAAATCAGTTGATAAATAAAGTTAAATGAGTAGATGATTAAATAATATCAGAATCAGTACATAAACAAACACAAATCAGTAGATAACTAAATAAAAAACAGTAGATAAATAAATACAAATAAGTAGATGAATACATAATGTTAAGCGGATAAGTAAATACAAATCTGTTGATGAATAAAGATGCAACAGTAGATGATTA
Organism: Alisma plantago-aquatica; assembly: GCA_963693085.1. NCBI lineage: Eukaryota > Viridiplantae > Streptophyta > Magnoliopsida > Alismatales > Alismataceae > Alisma > Alisma plantago-aquatica. The sequence goes on along the minus strand of OY856414.1, from coordinate 603,799,406 downwards.
TGTAATTTCAAAAGCAGTACATAAATAAATTCAAATGAGTGGAAAACTATATAAAACAGTAGACAAAAAAATACAAATAAGTAGATGAATAAATACAAATCAGTTGATAAACTAATATAAATCAGTAGATGATTAATTAATTCCTGAATCAGTACATGATTAAATACAAATAGTAGATGAATAAATACAGATCAATTGATAAATAAAGTTAAATCAGTTGATAAGTAAAGTTCAATAAGTGGATGATTAAATAATAACAAAATCAGTACATAAATAAACACAAATCAGTACATAATTAAAAATGTAAAAATAAAGCTCAGCAGCAGCCTAGGCGCCGCCCAAGCGTCCGCCCAGTCTGCCCAGGCCTCCCAGAGGCCTAACTAGGCTGGGCGCCTGGGATTGGGACCCTAGGTGAACGCCTGAGCCGCCTGGCCGACCGCTCGTACAACTCAGATCTGTACTGGATGCATGTTTATCAGTACCATACCTGGCTGCTAGTATTATTTTCTGACATATCTATTGACATGGTTCCAAGTTTTTACGCTTGTCATAGCTAGAACCGTTAATGCTTCAAAAGTGCATTGACTGTCTAAGATGTTACTAGCTCCTGAAGTATATGTCTGAAGATACAGTGATGTTATGATTATTTGCCTAGGGGAATGTAATTCTCTGGAAGTTTCTAGCATTAACATGACAGGCTGTTGAGTGCTGTGCTTATAGTTTACTATACAAATGCTGTCACTTTCAGTGAAGCTGGTAAATGATGGGAGTACTCTTAATACCATGATACGTTATTGGTTTAATCTACTAGATGTAGTTTGCTTATAAGCTTGTTTCTGTGAAAAAAACTGTAAAATTTTGGTTTAAGGGATGCAACCTTGGTGTATATGTCGTACACGTTTTCATTTATCTAACAAAGGTGGTTCCTGTTTCAGATATGGAGTTTCACTATGAAATCTGCGTGCTGCAGACATGAGATTGTTGTCCAGACTGATCCTAAAAACTGTGAATATCTAATAATAAGCGGTGCCCAGCGCAAGATTGAGGATTTTGATGTTGAAGATGCTGAAACACTAGCCCTCCCTGCTGATGAAGGTTTGCTTTGAATCTTCTCAGAGTGCATTTTGAGCTGCTCTGTGTTTGATCGTTGGGAGAAACTTTTACAAGAGTCACACCCAACTTGCCTGTCTTTTCTAATAAAACATATATGAATGCTGTTCGTGCTTTCAGAAAAGGGCAAGCTTGTAGACCCATTCTACCGCCTGGAGCATCAAGAAGAGGACATAAAGAAGAAGAAAGAAGCTGAGCCCCATCTAGTGCGCCTTCAGAAAGTATCAGACAGTAGGCATGCAGATGAATATAAGCTGAACAGATCCCTTCGTGCCCGCCTAAGGGTATGACATCAGTTCACTGTCAATATTTCCTGCATTTTCTCCTTCATTGTGGCTCACGCCTATTAATATGTCACTGCACATTAACAGGGTCAAAAAAGAAAGGTTGCTGAGGAAGAGGAGGCTTCAAGGAAGATGGGACTTGGCATACGACTGCTCCCGGCATCACATGAAGATGTTGCTGGTGCTGCTCTAGTGAACTTCTCTTCCAAATTCGAGAGAAATAAGCAGGACAAACGAGCTGCAATCAAGGCATCTTCCATATTTGCTGGGTCGTCTTGTGCTTCTTCTGGCTCAATGGACAGGAGGCGGATGGAGCTAGAATCCAAGAGGAGGAAAATCATGGCTGCCTCGGCATCCAGCCTGCTTGCTGGGAGAGTGAAACCATCAGCATGGCTTCAGAATTTTGCTTTTCAGAGTGGGCAGAGCGCAAGGAATGCAGTATCGAGATAGAGATAACACTGCGTTTTCAGATGATCTAATCATCTCATGTATATACCTAGCAACAAAGAAAATTTCATGCGGCACCTCAGCTGCCTTCTAGAGTTGCATGGCTTGTTTCACCAAGATTTGTGCTCCTCTCCGTTCCCGCATGGTTGAAATGGCAGGGAGAGTCGGTCTATCTTGGTTATATTTTGGGTTCAAATGTTTGTATCACTTGTGAGTTGCATCTAGTTCCTGCTGAAGTTGTTGTAACCTTATAATGTGGTAATTTTATTTTGAGTAATAAAGTTGCAATAGCATCTCGTATTCTACTTTGATGTGTTTTTGTTTAATGGGATTAGTTTAATTGCTTTAAGTTGAAATAAGGGCGTTCTCCTTTTTTGTTTTGTTTTTACTTTTACAGTATTTCAGTAGTCTGCGTTACAGATTAACCGCATTTGTGGCGGGAGATGAGAAATAAACTTAATATCACTGGAAGAGAAAAAAGAAAGAAAGAGAGAGACTATATATTTGGTACATTACTATGTGTTGTTTTCTGTGTTCATTTCTATTCAGCTTTAGTTACATGCCTGGGCAACAGCCCGTTATACAATAGAGGCTTCTTTGTGAGGCAGCCCCAACACAAACTTTTATCATCTGCGGTTCCCTGTCATTTTGCTGCTTTGATGGCAGCTGACACCACTTGCAAAACGGTATGGACGTCCCACTAATTTCCCATACAGAAATGGGATTTGGCATATGGTATCCATAGATATCTTCGTATCCACGTTTACACATGCGCGATCACTTGGTAATCCTAATTTGTACAACAGCGTACATCATACCACCAATGTCCTTTCTGTTAACTAGCAGTTCGAGTAGAATCATTTGAAGTACCTGTATGTATGTACTAACACGTTTAAGATTAATGTTTGCTAAAAACTATGTATTTACACAACCAGTTATTAATACTATGGCATATTTGCAGGATTTGGAAGCATGCTTGTATCGGTGAAATTGAGAAATCATGTTTCTGTACTGGTGATACCTGTTTTGCACCTTGTTTTTTGTCCCTGGTATCCAAACAGCACTAAAGTGAAATACGACTAATGTTCGGAGTCCAGCCAAACGATTTACTGGCACTTGCCGCATTTATGTGGAAAGGCAGTTCACTTTACTGCCGCCGAGTCTAGCCGGAAAATTTTAATTGTCAAAGAGGGAGAGCCCGATGGAATAGGCGACGCTGAACATATTTTTAATAGGCCAGGTCACTGCTAAGAGAGCAGTTTAAACCTTGCATTACAACCTCCCCAACCAAAACCACCTGATTTATGTATAGGTCATCGGAAAAAAATTGTGTAACCAAAATTTCCTAGTATGTGTTAATTGTCGTAATCCTCACCGGGAGCAATATAGAGACCCGAGCACTTGCCAACTAGTTCAGTTGGTCAAGCCTGCAGCTTGTGAAGCGCAGGTTGCGGGTTCGAATCTCAACGAACTCGTTGTGGCACTACAGGAAGAGATTATAGCTCTCGGTGTAGCTGATGGTGTTCTCTCTCTCTTGCTACTTTGAACATGGGTGAAATTCCCCACTTCAAAAAAAAAAGAAGCAATATAGAGACCCGAAATACAAGGACATCACGAAAAGTGATGTCTTATCGCGGAAGCCAGAACGTTTGTGAATATGAAAGCCCCAACAAGGCGCATCATTTGATTTCTAACCTCCATTGCATTTGGAAGGATCTTCCAAGGTATATCGCCATCCTTCCAAATTATATCCATAATGCATTTGTCCTCCAATTCATTTACCAATACAACCATATTAGAATTGTAAGACCCCAACCTTGTTTAAAGTGTTGAATATATTTGATTATCATAATTGAGTTCTTTAAACTTTAATCTAACCTTGTGATATATTTTGGTATCATGTGACACACTTAAGTTTTAAATTTGGACATTATTTGTGCAAGTTATGTAATTTTATGCACATTTTAGACTTTTCTATAATTTACACAAATATGATATTTTATTTGCAATTTTTCACATGAATTATGATCCTTAGATGCTTCAATATCAGGCTTGAGCTTGTTGGGCCATGGGGTGCCTAGTTGTACCTAGGTTTGGAGGTGTTTCTCTTCAAGGGTATTTTAAGATTTACCCCTTTATGGATGGGCTACCTTTAGGAGCTATCAACCAATGGGGTGGTTTCTTTGATTGGGGGCCGATGGTGGGCCTGGAGAGACAACAACATATGCCCTAGCAAGTCTCCACAATTGGTGGACCTGCTGTTGCATGGCCATGGAAGCTCTAGGCTATGGACACGTGCAGAGTTGCTTGGACACCTCAAGTTCTTTCTTTCTTTATCCATAAGCTTTATATACTTATCCTTTAGCTCAAAAATGAAACATTTATACTCTTATCTCTTCCCTTCTTTTTAGAGATTCATATTTCCCTACTAGGTGGCGAACAAGAGTGCCCAAGGAAGAAAAGATAACCAACCTTCTTGTGAGAGCATCTAGGATTCATATCTGCCCTCATCTAGGGTTTATGAAGCTTCCTTTAGGTGATGTTAACCTAAAATAGTAAGTTTCTCCTTCTCTACTCTGTTTCTTTTGTTCTTCTTCTTCCTCCTACCTTCTTCCTGGACGGAACCATGTTGTTCCATGGTAAAATTTGCTCTAAAGCTCAAAAACTTAATTTTCTTACTCCCTTCAACTAGGGTTTACTCCCTTTCTCGGAAGAGAAACTTACTTGGCTGAATTTAGAGCTAAAGCTAGGATTCTTTACCTTTGTTGCTTGAGTTTTCATGTTGCTTGGACTCTGATCTTCTTTCGAGAGGCGAGTTTTATAACCCTTTTTCACTTTTATTGCTTACTATAAGCTTGATTACTCATGTTCTTGCTCTAAAATGACGAGCTAAGCATAAAGAAGCTATGTATGCTTAAGGTTTTGATTTTATTACTATTTCTTGGTTAGTTTCCAGTTCTAGATGAACCTAAAACCATGTGCATGACCTTCCCGAGGTAGAGGAAGACTTGGATCAGGTTTAGATGGCAATCAATGGTGCTAAGTACCTATCAAACGATGGCTTATACTTAGTGTTTTTAGGCTGTTTTTCAACTTTACACATGAACCGATGGATGACCTTATATTAGAACTTCTGGAGATGCCTTTGTGGCAACCAACAATGATTACCAATGATTTCAAACAACGGTCACACCTTAGGTCAGTTCTAGACTCTTTTGTAAGCTCAATGATTAATGGTTTAGCGCCTTAAAGATGACATGATCCAATGATGATTTTAGCTCAACATCCGATGGTGTTCAATGATGGTAGTATTGACCCCATCAGCCAATGGTGACATAATGTGTCACAACTGATGGTGGTTCAGGTTACCATGGTATATCTGTCTAATCTAAAACATCAACAAACAATATGTGAATGTTGCTTCAATTGAATACTAAACCGATGGTTTCTTTGGTTATATGATCCAAGGGTTACAACTACATATTAACCGATGGTTTTGAAATGTTAAATCTGATCCCACAATTGTGATTCTTAAACATCCAATGGTTTACAATGAAGTTTATAGTATAATGTGTTGGTTCTAATAATGTGAATTCAATGGATCAATGTCTTTTAAATTTTAGTCTTACCTTTGCCCTCGTATGAATATATTTGATAAATCACCATAATATGTGGATGTGTAACTTTAATGTGATACAACTTGTTACATCTAACCCTAAGGTAACTAAGTGATGGTGATAGATTGTAGTCATCCCTCTTGAATGATTAATATGATAAGGGAATGCTCTCTTATTTTTGTTGAAACCTTAATATGTTGCTACATGAATATCATAGTTCCTTGATATATTATACTCATATGTCACATGTTTGGCGACAGACTGTTGAGCCATGTTATAAGGCATGAGAAGATGATAATGATCTTACAGGGTATGATGTGATGGTCATAATGACCTTGGGCATGGTTGAGCCCTAATGGATGTTTAATCCTCTTCATGATATTATAAGGGTTGGAACCCTGGAACAATGTGATAAGGATTTGAATCCTATGGTGATATGATGACTAGTATAGTCTCATGAATGACAATGAAATTGTACCATGTGGTAATTGTGGTTGAGATTTATATCTGATACGTTTTATATCTTCTGGAGTTGTTATACTTATACACTTGCTAGAAATCAATTAGGGTTTGTATGTCCACTTGCACGATGCAACCTTATTTCACATAATTGATAATAAATAATCAAGTAAAACCCTAATCATGTAGTTTCCCTATTCCATAGATCCATTCCAGTGTCAGAACTTGCTGGATAATGAAATGAGCAATTTCTACGAGAAACTCAGAGCACATATTTTTGACTATGCAGGGGCGCAAGTTGAGAGTGTCTCATTGTGTCTACAATTGCAGGTTATGGAGGATGGCTGCAGTCATGCCTCAAATATTTGTGATATGTGTGAAAGGCAGCAGTACAACTGCAAGATGCCTCTTACAGAACGGGCATGCCTGACTTGTTCTCTAGCACCGTGACCTGTACCAAGGTGGGCTAGTTGTTTTAAGTTTGACTATATGTCACTTTTGGCAGCTGACTATTATGTCTTTGTGTTGTCTCTCATACTAACTGGGAGTTGTTGATGAGATCATGGAGTCCGACTCTTCCATAGATCTAGTATGTCACTGATTTTGACTTAGGAGTGGTCAATTGGATGTGGGTGGTACCACTCAAATTCCTCAAGGCATAATAAAAGAGGTAATACAAGCGTGTAGCATATTTGCTAGGGTTGAATACGTTTTTAGGTTGCAAGCGGTAAAGAGGTAATACAAGCGTGTAGCATACTTTTTAGGATTGATTACAAGCGGTAAAGGTTGCGAAGTTGTTTCTGGCTTCTAATGCTCAGCCTTGACCTGCTAACAGATTGGACACTTAGCAACAAACTCTGCCACATCACGTTTCAGACCAGGCCACAAATACATATCCTTCAGGTTATGGTACATCTTGGTACTACCAGGATGCATCACGTGCATCAAGAAATGAGTTTCCTTAAGAACCAACTTCCTCAGGCCATCAACATTTGGAACCACTGTCCTATTGTGAAAGTAAACTATCCCATCATCTGTCTCATGAAAACCATCATACTTCTTACTACCAAACTCTATCATGATATTTTATATCACGATATCATTTCACTATGAATCTCTAATTTGTTGCATCAATGTCGGCTTCCCTGGCAACTGTGCTAGCAAGCCTACCTAAAGAGAAACCTCCAATTGTACATTCATCCGTCGAAGTGACACCAACATGTCCCGCTTGTGTTTCACCAAGGCATGTATATGTGTCTTGTCTGCAGATGATGATGAAGATGGCTTCTTGCTCAAAGCATCAACCGCCACATTCGCCTTCCCTAGATGATAGTCTATTGTGCAATCGTAGTCTTTGATCAACTCCGTACATCTCTGCTGCCTCATATTCAACTACTACTTTGAGAAGATATACTTCAAGTTCTTGTGGTTAGTGAAGATCTGACACATCTCTCCATACAGGTAGTGTCTGCAAATCTTCAAAGCATGGACCACAACTATAGATCCAGATCATGCATCAGGTAGTTCTCCTTATATTTCTTGATTGAGATATCGCAAAGTAAAAGAAATCATGTTCTTGTCCTGTATCAACACACATCCCAAACCGTTCTTTGACGCATCACAAAAGATGATGTAGCTTTTCCATTAATCTGGAAGAACTAAGACTGTAGCACTGGTCATATTCTCCTTCAACAACTAGAAAGAACACTGACACTTGTCATCCCAGACAAAAAGAACACATTTACTCATCAACTTTGTTAGGGGTAATGCCACAATATTGAAATTCTTTATGATCTCCTGTAGTAGCCTGCCAAGCCTAGGAAACTCTAGGCCTCGGTCAGTGTCTTGGGTTGTTCCCACTCCATTACTAACTGTACCTTCTTCAAGTCTACATATATACCTTTAGCAGATATCACACGACCCAGAAAAGACACCTCGATCAACCAAAACTCACACTTACTGAACTTGGCATACATTTTGTATTGCCATAACAACACTAAATCTGGGAAAAGGTGTTGCTCATGCTTATGTCTATCTCTAGAGTATATCAAGATATCATCTATGAACACTACTACAAGCTGATCCAGGTATGGCATGAACACTCTATTCATTAGATCCATAAAAGCTATCGGTGTGTTGGTCAACCCAAATGGCATAACCACGAACTCGTAGTGACCATACCTAGTCCTGAAAGCCATCTTAGGTATGTCATCCGCCTTGATCCTTATTTGGTGATAACATGATCTCAAGTCTATCTTAGAGAACAATGTGGCACCTCTCAACTAGTCAAACATATCATCTATCCTCAACAACGAGATTTGTTCTTTATCACGACCTTGTTCAACTAATGCTAATCTATGCACAAACTCATGGATCCATCCTTCTTCTTCACAAAAAACACAGGAGAACCTAGAGGGGAAGTGCTAGGTCTGATGAAACCCTTCTCCAACAACTCCTACAACTACTTCTTCAACTCCTGCATCTAAACTGGCACCATCCTATAGGGTGACTGCGCTATAGGTTGTGTTCCAAGAACAAGATTGATTTTAAAATCAATCTCTCTAGGAGGGGTAACACCAGAAAACTCTTCAGGAAAGACATCCTCAAACTCATGCACTATAGGTACTCCTGGATACTAGGACTCCTCACCTTAGTATCCACAACATATGCCAAGAAAGTCTCACACCCTTGTCTCATCAACCTCTCCACTGTCATAGTCGACACTAAACACATAGGAAGAATCTTCCTAATTCCTTGGAAGATCCACGGAACATCCCCATCGTGGAACTTTGCCACCTTAGAACTACAATCCAAAACACCCGTGTACTTCTCTAAGGTTTCCATCCCTAGAATCACATCGAATCCATGCATATCAAGCGACATAAATCCACTTGAATGTTGTGTCTTGAGAAAAAAAGAACTTAGGATGCACACACCTCCTGTAACTCAGTGAAACCAACAAGAGGGGTTTCTAACTAAAGATTATAAAATCTACTACATACAGGCAGATAACAACTACTTATTGGTGCGTCCACGCTAGTGGTGCTTTTACACCCCACGAGGTCAGAGCGCACGAGATATGGGATCTTATGCTTTCGAAATTTGTAAGATCTACACTAACTACCTATGTCTACTAAGACACTACACCCGCAAGCGCACGGGGTTGTGTCATAGTATAGGTGAGGCATCAAGTACAGGATCGATCCACGGAGATAGAGGGGGCACTAGAGTTAGACGGTGCGAGCTACTTTCCTTTTGCGGAGCTTAGGGTTTTAGGGTTTTAAAAGGTTTTGGTTGTTGATTAAGCTAATAGAACAAGTAAGAAATACAAGATGGAAACTAAGTTATGGAAGATCAAGCAAATTAGTAAACTAAGTTAACAAACTAACTAAGCAAGAGCAAGAAGAGCTACACTACTCTAGCAAGGCAAGAAGCAATTAAGAACTAAACTAACCACTAGCAAGAGCAAGAGCCTAAGTTAACACTAAAGAGCAAAACTAAACAATTAACTAGATTAAGAAAAATTGACTAAACTAGACTAGCATGAATAAGGAAACTAAGCAAGATGGGTTTTAAGCAGTTGATTAGGGTAGGTGGGCCGTTTGGGGGATGTAACTTTGATATTAGTTGGGGGAGATCATTAAACATGCAAGGTTCTCATTTCATATCTAGATTACCAAACCAAACAACAAGGACAATGCCATTAGAATGTACCCTATACTACTAGTAAAAGACTAGGGTTAGGTGTAATTCTAATGGGATTAACCAAATCTAAGTTTCTAGAGTAAATGATAGTGGGAAATTAAGGGTTGAGGGTAGAGATGGGAGTAGAGATGAGGGTATTTGACCTCATGCCACTAGCCACTCTAACCTTTAGAAGGCCCTAGGCAATTGCATCACTCTCACTTACACTAGCCACTTAAATCTCACACTCACTTGTAGGAGGGATGATCTGTATGTAGGAACAAAGGGGGCTAGCTAGGGATCCACTAATTGGACCTAGGAGCCAATCCTAAGATTGCCACATACACTCCAATCCCTCCTAGAAGCTAAGTGTCATCAAGCATCTCAAAGCAAGCAATCCATGTTATAAGCACAAACCACATGCAATAAAATAGAAAATGAGATAGAAGTAAGAGGCAATCATCATAGATATGAATTAAGTTCATTACAAGCAACTTCCCCCAACATGGTATCAAAGTCACATTTTAACCCCAAACAACCCACCACTAAGGGCTTAGCTACACATAGTCAAAGAAACTACAAAAGAGGGGGGAAGAAGAGGAAGAAACTCCATGAAGCTTGATGAAGTGGCCTTCTTCTTCACCTCCAAGCTACTGTAGATGACCTCCCTCCTCCAAGGGTGCAAGGGAGCATGGAAATGTGGGGATTTATGGATGAAAACCTAGGAAACTAGGATCCCATGGTGGAATGAGGGTGGAAATGGTGGATGGTGAGCCAAAATGCAAAGAGTTTGCACTCAAAGCTCAAGGAAGGGGAATGGAGCTTGGAGCAGCTGTAGGGGCGTCTAACCTTCGTGCCCTAGCCGCCACCTATGTATATATAGGTGGTGGGGAGGCACTAGGGTAAGTGGGGGGTAGTTTAGGAAAAGTAGTGAAAAGTAGGGTAGGGTTGGTGGACCACCACGGCTGTGGTGGTGTGCCACGATCGTGGTGAGGGTGGTGGAGAACGGTCGTGGAGTGGTGAAACAGTTGTGGTGTGAAGGAATTTGGAAAAAGGTCAAGTATGATGGTGGCCATGGCCGTGGCAGAGTGCCACGGTCGTTGTGGGTTAGGGGCACCACAACCGTGTTGGGTAACATGACCATTTTGAAGGAGGGTGAGGTGGTCATGGCGCAGCAGCACAGGCATTTTAGTCTTCATTGGCCACAGTCGTGGCGATCTGGGGGGTGACAACCTGTAACTCTAGCCAAATAGATGCAATAATTCCCATGACCATGGCAGGGTGCCACGATCGTTCTCTCTTCTACTGACCACGACCGTGCTGATGGCCACGACCGTGGTGTCTTCAATGGCCACGGTCGTGGCAGGTGGTCACGGCCGTGGGATTCTGTGGAATTTCCCTGTTGAACTTGGCACTTCATTGCTAATAAATGCACGACCGTGGCATAATGCCCACGACCGTGGTGAGGTTGGCCTCACTTAATTACACTTCAATCTTCGTCATTTTCGGATGTCTTTGCTTGGGGATGATTCTTGACCATTGGAGGTAGGTTGAGGGAGACTTTGGGGCCTTCTTTGGGTCCCTCCACGAGTGGGGGAACCCTAGAACTCATTCTTTCTCTCTCTTCCACCTAAGCATAGTTCAAGTACCTGAAAAATAGTGCAAAGAACATCCATAAGCATATTTGCAATGATAAGCATATTAGGGGTAAAAAGCTTGTAATCTACATGTTTAAATGTGACTTAAGTACAAAATGGCACAGGATGGAGCCCTAAAATAGGGCTACATCACCACCCCAAACTTAAAACATACTTGTCCTCAAGTATGCTCTAACTCAATCTCTCTACAAATTTTCCACAAACAAGAAATGACAAATGCAATGTAAAAGATGATTATTGCTGAATGGTATCAAAGATGACTGAGTGCATGCATTTCACCTCCCTCTTCTCCTACTTTCACAATCCAATCATGAAAAGAGCACAAAGCACATGAACTTCAAATATAGCGCATAGAATATACAAGTTATCCATATCTCTTTCATTAAGTTCTGGGTAAACTGTTTCATGATAGTGTTAATCGAGGATGACTAGGAGTGTTGTTTCACATTCATGCATTCAGTCTTATATTTCAAATCATACCAGATGACCCACGTGGCTGCGGAAAAAGGCAAAATGAGCTAAGTTTGATGCTTCTTAGCTCAATGGGTATGAAAGTGGAAGAAAGGGTTGCAGTAGGATTTTTGGAGTGTTTTTACACACTCATCTTTTCTTTATTTGAATGCTCTTAAACAAGAGCATCCTTTTATTTTGTTTTTGCTTTCCTTTTTCTTTTCTTTTCTTTCTTACCCTTGGTGTAGATAGGGCAAATGGTGGATAGAGTGAAGCAGGGAGATAAAGATATGGCCACCCCAAACTTTTGGAGGTATCAAAGGCTGATTATGTGCACTAAGGCATCTTTTTATGAGGCGGAGAGGTATGAAGATGGTGGAAGAAGAATCGGGTCAAAGAGGGGTCATTGGTATGATTTTCCACATAAGACAACCTGCATGAAAGTTAATCCAATACTTCATCCTAGATATCACACCACATGAATGAATAAGATGAAATTGATATATCAAACAAGTAATTCCACAAACACTAAGCGTTCAAATCTTGCTCAAGTTCATAATTCAACCAAATCAATCACAATCCCAAGAGAGGTGATGCACATGTACAAAGTCAAACATTGATACCACTTAGCAATAAAGCATGAAATTTCACTTGCACTAGTCAAAGGTCGTCATTTTTACTCAAAATAGTAGAGATTGGGTCAAAACATACTTTTTAGACAAGAAATCTCAAATTTGGGCACAATTGGCCAAAATGGTGCCAATTTGCACTAAATCACATCTAAACCTACTTTAGGGGAATTTAAAGCATAAAGCAGCAAATGGAATTATCAAAAACTACATGAGAATGCAATGCATGATATGGGACAGCAAAACAAGTAAATTTTTTGAAAAATTACACAAAAATGTGAGAAGTCAACTACATGCCATGCAAAGATGCAATGAAAAGAACAATAACAATAAAACTAAACTCGATGGCAGAGGTGATAAAAAAATGACCAAATAAGAGATAGAGTGGTGCATACCGCCCTACCCACCCCAAACTTTAGAATCATGCTGTCCTTAACATGAAACTATAGCTTAGGGGAGATAGGGGAAGTGTCATGGCTGCGGTGGTTGGTCTGGCATCTGCGGAGGATCTGGAGGAGGAGCTGAGAATGGTACTGAGCCTTGTAGAGGGTGCTGGTAATAGTTCCCCCAGTAGTCGTCCTGGGGTGGAGGGTAAGTCTTTGGATACCCAGCTAAACCACCCCAAAAATCTGCACCCCATTCGGGGTTTCTTGCTGCCTGGGCTTGGTGATATTGATACAAGTGGTTGATCTGATAGTGCATCTGCTGCTGATCATACCACATGTACTGTTGGGCAAGCTGCATGTTGCCTTGAGTCTTCTGAATGTTCTCAAGGTGAGCCTGGATTGTGGCCATGTCATAGGCATTTCCTGTGGGCTGCTGCAGCTGGGATGTCTCCTCATCCCTCCTTCTTGTTCTTCGGGGCTGCCTTTGTTCTGTATCTTCTTGCTCCTGCCCTTGGACATTAGATTCAGCAATGTCTTCATGTACGGCAGTAGCTCCCCTTGTATACGTATCTCTCGGGTGTTCTTCCTGCCATTTCAAAAGTTTTTCCTTCAATCTGAAAAGAACCCTCATCACAGATAGGAGTGGCATGACATGGTATGGAAGATCCAACTCAAAGTCCGACACACTAGTAGTAAGATAGATCATCTTCTTTTCCTTCATCTTTATAGTGTGCGAGCGCACCAAGTAGTTGAGGTCAACAAACTCTGCCTCAAGTGCGTCTTGTAACCCCGAGAGTTCGTATCCCAGCTCTAGTGCAATCGAAGTCACAAACCCACCCATGACAAATGGCTTTGAGCTCTTGTAGGGTATGGACTTCATATGATCAATAAAAAAAACTCCAAGGTCTAGGTGTTTTTTGAGGTTCAACGAAAAGACAAACATATCCTTTTGGGATATGGAGCCTTGATTATCATATCTCACCACAATTGTATTCACCAAGACCTTTTGAACATAGCATACCATCAGGTTGCTTATAGCAACGATTTTTGATTTGCCTGCATCATACACCTTGCTGCCTGTTATCCTCCTCCAGAAATAAGCATAGTTGATATCTTCTTCCCTCTCTAACAAGCCGTCATCCAACTTGACGACCTCTTCAGGACTTGCAACAAAGATAGCATTCAACTCTGTGGAAGTGAGGGTGTACATGTTGCCCATCATGGAAAATTTGAGTGCATCACAACCCCTCACTTTAGTCCTCTTGAGAGTGGCAAAGAACTCTCAGGTCAAAGCTACATAGGCTGGCTAGGGTGTGAAAAGGATGTTCCACAACCCTATTGCCTTCAAATTTTCTTCTACTGCTTCCTTGATCCCTAGGTCTTCAATTACCTTCTCAGACCCATATTTGGTGGCGACGACTCGCCTTGTCATGCATTCAGGATATCTAAGCTCAATCTTCTTCTGCCTGTATCCTCTACCATAGGAAACTCCTATCGGTGCTTTGCCCAAGGATTTTTCTCTATCCGCCTCCAGATGTACCAGAACATCGTCTCCTTCAGGCTCAAGCTCTACCTCTTCCTCCTCGCTGTCACCATTGTCTTTCTCCATCATGTAGGACTGAGACCCCGAACTAGTATCCAAGTTATACCAGTGGGCCGATTGCTCCTCATCTTGTTGTAGTTGCCGCGAGGGTTGCGACTGCACACCATGCCTCACCATCACCTGAGACGTCGAGTGGTGGGCTGGTGTAGGCTTCGACGGGAGCCTGGATGAGGACGGTGCCACTTTAGATCTTTGACTTCTTTTTGCGGCCGCCGGTTCGATCTCATCAATAAGGTGGTCCAAATCGACCCCCATTGATTCCTCGTCTTCATCATCTTCACCCTCGTAGGTGGCATCAGTGATGTGGTGGCTATCGGATGAGCGGGAGTGTGATCCGCTCATCGATTGCGAACGACGGAGGGAATGGTGGGCGGAGGTGGTAGGTGAAGGTGTGTGGGATGGCACAGATACATCGGAGGAGGCATTTTTGGAATGCCGCCTCCCTCTGGTGAGGATGTTGGTTCCCTTGGTTATGGCCTTTCCAATCTTTTTCATGGTGGAGGTGAGGTGATTTTCGGATTTTTTTGTGGAGAGTGGTATGGATGTGGTTTTGTGGGTGGAATGGAAGGATAATGATGTATGGATGGTGGAAATGTGATTAGTTATTGCTTTGGGCGAAAAGTGAAGGGTTTTTGTGAGGTTTTGGTGGAGGTGGCTGTTGGGCGGATGTGGAGATGGATGTGGAAATGGAGGAGCGATTGAGGAAGAATAGGTGGTGGAAATGGTGGAGGGATGGCTGGGGATTGATTTGGGATTGATTAGAGGCCGAAGGGAGGTGTTTTTGGGGGCTGGAGGTGGAGATTGGAGGACCACGGGGTCGTCTTCCACCGCCACTGTCAAGGTCTGAAGCTTGAAGGTGAGCAAATGAAGAGAGGGGTCAGGTTTGGGCATTTAAAACATTTTTTTTACTGAACTGAGCTCGGCCACGGTCGTGGCTAGGGTTGGGTAGCACCACCGTGGTGGGTTCCACGGTCGTGTTGTCGATGAAGAAATCCTCGGTTTGACCTCGCCACGGTTGTGGTCGTTTCTCTTCAACACGGTCGTGGCGATTCTTGCAAACAACCTGTAACTTCAGCCAATTAGATGCAATAATTCCCACGGCCGTGGCCATGTGCCACGGTCGTGTTTGGCCACATGAGCCATGGTCGTGGTCGAGCTCCACGGCCATGGTGTTGTTGTTCCTTCAATTTTCCAAATTCAAAACTTGAACTTCAACTTCATTTGCTCTTTGGCCACAAATTTGACTTAGTGGCCATGATTTACTTATAACCCCCCCTCTCTATTGTATAACACCTACACATCATCAAAACTCAAAATAAAACTATAAAGCACAAGTGTGCATGTGTGTTTTTGTGTAAAATAAAGATAAAGTATCAAAAGGAGGGTTCGAGAATCTCAAACCACGTGGGTTGCCTCCCACTAGCGCTAAATTTAATGCCTTCAGCCATGCTTATTGATTGTAGATCTCAATCACTTCTTTGGAACCTTCAATAGATCCTTGTAGTAGATTCCTTTGTCATCCTCATCCAAGCACTCTTCTTCATTGAATTCTTCCTCTACAAGCATAATAATATCAAAATCTTGATTGGCCTTGTCTGGGCCGACTTCAACAACAGATTTCAACCTTTGCCCATTGACGGCAAATTCCTTTGCACCTTCTTTCTCACAAATAACCACAACCCCTGATGGGTATACTTTCTTGACAAGATAGGGTCCTTCCCATCTAGACCAGAGTTTTCCGGGATAGAACTTCATTCTCGAGTTGTATAGCCATACCCATTTTCTGGGCTCAAAGTCCTTCTTCCTAATCATCTTGTCATGGAGGAACTTTGTTCTCTCCTTGTAACTCTTTGACAACTCGTACGCCTCGTGGTGCATTTCCTCTAGCTCATTGAGTTGGAATTTCCTTTTCATTGCTGCATTTTCACCATCAAAGTTCATATTCTTCAAGGCCCACAACACCTTATGTTGCATCTCTACCGGTAGGTGGCAGCTTTTCTCATAGACAAACTTGAATGGTGTGGTGCTGATTGGGGCTATGAATGCTGTCCGATATGCACATAAAGCCTCATTTAGATGGAGAGACCAATCCTTGCGGTCTGGTCTTACTATTTTCTCTAAAATGAGTTTTATTTCCCGATTGGCCAACTCAACCTGGCCACTTGTTTGAGGATGATACAGAGTGGCTACTCTATGATTCACTCCATGTTTCTTGAGCAATCCCTAAAAGGTGCGGTGGATGAAGTGACTTCCCCCATCACTTATCATGGCTCTTGGAAGTCCGAAATGACTGAAGATGTTTGATTTCATAAAATCGCAAACCACCTTGTGGTCATTCGTCCGAGTCGGAATAGCTTCTATCCATTTAGACACATAGTCAATGACAACTAAGATGTAGATATACCCAAATGAAGGAGGGAAAAGACCCATGAAATCAATTCCCCATACATCAAATACCTCCACCACAAGAATAGGTGATAGAGGCATCATGTCTCTTTTGGAGATATTTCCCACCTTTTGGCATTTCAAGCAGCTCTTGCAGAATCCGTGTGAATCCTTGAACAATGAGGGCCAGTAAAAACCACATTGCAGTACCTTGGCAGCTGTACGCTTTCCTCTAAAATGTCCTCTGCATATCCCAGAATGACACATGGAGAGGATGTCTTGTTGTTCCACTTCCGGCACACATCTTCTTACAAGCTGATCGGGGCAATACTTGAAAAGGTGAGGGTCATCCCATGCATAATTCTTCGCCATGGCAAATAGTCTTTTGCTCTCCTCCCTTGTCCACATGCTAGGTATCCTCCCACTAGCCAAGAAATTGGCTATGTGTTGGTACCATGGCCCTTGAGAAGATGAGAGGAGGAAGAGTTGTTCATGCGACATGGTTTCTTTGATTAACCTTGTCTTGTCAAAAGGGTGATCAATCTGGGAGAGATGATCGGCTGTGCCATTTTCTACTCCCTTCTTGTCCACTATCTCTATATCAAACTCTTGCAGCAACATAATCCATCTTATCAACCTCAGCTTTGAATCCTTCTTAGACATGAGATACTTTAACGCAGTGTGATCCGTGTAAATCACAACTCTATTTTGCAGAAGATAGGAGCGGAATTTGTCTAGAGCAAAGATGACGACGAGTAACTCTTTCTCAGTAGTGGTGTAATTTCTTTGCGCTTCATCAAGAGTTTTACTCGCGTAGTAGATGGCATGAGGAATTCGTCCAATCCTTTGGCCCAACACAACCCCCACTTCCATATCAGATGCATCAGTCATGATCTCAAATGGCAAAGAGAAGTCGGGGGGCTGCATGATCGGAGTAGAAATTAGCTTCTCCTTCAAGTGATTAAAGGCTTCAATGCATTTGTCAATAAAGTGAAACTCGACATCTTTTTCAAGCAGGTGGCACAACGGTCTTGAAATTTTGCTGAAGTCTTTAATAAAACGGCGGTAGAAACCAGCATGTCCCAAGAAAGATCGGACATGTCTTATGGTGGAAGGAATGGAGAGGGTAGAGATGAGGCCCACTTTGGCCTTGTCAACTTCAATCCCGTCTTTAGAGACTCAGTGTCCTAGAACGATGCCTTCGGGCACCATGAAGTGGCTTTTCTCCCAAGATAGAACTAGTCGAACTTTCACGCATATCTCGAGGACGGCAGCCAAGTGTAACAAGCATTCATCAAAAGTCTTTCTGAAAACTAAGAAATTATCCACGAACACTTCCAAGGATGAATCAAGCATATCTACGAAGATTGATGTAACACACCTCTGAAATGTGGACGGGGCATTACACAACCCGAATGGCATTCTCCGATAAGTAAATGTGCCACTCGGGTAGGTGAATGTTGTCTTCTCTTGATCGGCGGGGTGTGCGGAAATCTGAAAGTATCCAGAATACCCATCAAGGAAACAATAGAAACTCTGCCCAGCCAGTCTCTCTAGAATTTGATCAAGGAATGGGAGGGGATAGTGGTCTTTCTTCATCTTCTCATTGAGTTTTTGATATTCCACACACATCCTCCACTTAGATTGTTCTCTCACTGCCATTAGTTCCCCATCGACATTTAAGGCAACTGTGATTCCACCCTTCTTGGGTATGACTTGGATGGGGCTCACCCAAGTGCTGTCAGAAATAGGGTAGATAATTCTGACATCAAGCAATTTGACTACCTCTTGAGTCACCACTTCTTTCAATTTCAGATTTAGTCGCCTTTGCATTTGGCGGGTTGGCCTCGCGTCTTCTTCAAGATAGATTCAGTGCACACAGATGGAGGGATCAATACCCCTCAAATTAGCAATGGTCCATCCGATATCTTGGATGTTCTTCTTCAGAACCTTCATCAAAGCCTCCTCTTGTTCGGGTGAAAGTATGGATGAAATGATCACCGGGAGGGTGTCATTCGCCCCTAGAAAAGCATACTTTAATCCTTCAGGAAGTGATTTCAGCTCAATTGTGGGGGGCTCTTCAAGAGAGTTGTTTAATGGCTCAGAGATGGAAGGGAGGTCTTCACTTGTAGCCACCAAGGCTAGCTCACACTCTTCATCATCTTCCTCATCATCCTCAGGAAACTCAACTATCAGATCTAATCCTCTACCTTGAGTGGCAGTTTGAATCCAAGAAGGTAGGCATTCTTCCACGATCTCATCTAGACACTCAACTAGATAACAATCTTCTTCTGTTGCACCTATCACTTTGGCCTTGGCTGAAGATTTAAAAATGTTCAACTGGATCTTCATGTGCATGAATGTCACATACATCGTACCAGTCCTCACATGAATGACCGCATCAGTTGTGGCCAGGAAGGGTCTCCCCAAGATGATAGGAACCCTCCTCGTGTCTTTCTCCATATCCAAGATGATAAATGTTGGGTTTTAGAGGAGGCAGAGAAGCAACAAAAACAAATATTTTCTCCCTAAAACCCAGAACAAAAGGAATCACGTCAACGTCTATACAATAGGAAATATGGTTTGTGAATGCATACCTTGTCCTGAAGTTTACTCGGAGATAGTACCTCACGCCTTGCGCGGTCTTCACCTCCGGTCTTGGACGGTGTCTGTGCAGCTCCTGGTCGCACCGAGACTGATGACTCCTGGTCTCACCGGGACTGTCGGGATTGACAGTTGTCCTCCGAGCGGCAGAGGTCTCCCGCCTCTTCAGTCGTCCACACAGACTGCCTGGAACTCCGATCTCCTTGTCCCACAAAGAATCGGAAGGAGTCACACCCTCCTATCGGCGTACTAGTCGCCAACACACTCTCCTACCACCAGTCACTTTCTGTAGTTGTCTTTCCCTTGCTGTGCCTCCCTTATCGGGTAGCACTTGCTCGGGCTCTCTCAGTTACCAAAACCAGAGAGAACGACAACTTCACAGAGCAACTGGTTGTACTGGGTTGTACTTTGAGAAGCCCCCAATACCCCTATATATAGTAGGGTCATGGCATAGGGTTCTCTATCCCGGGCAATGCGGGACTAAAGCAGGAGTTGAAGGGTTCGAGATTTTCCACAAAAACAACCAACTGCACAACCTGAACCGATCATTTCACAACTGAAACGGTGGGTTGGGGATCTGAGCTGGTCGGTTGACACCTCAACTGATCGGTTGGGACCCATGAAATGGTCGGTTCACTTCTGAACCGGTCGGTTCGTGGTCCTGATCAGTTCCCGATTGACTTTTCTTCTTTTGTTTCGAATTGGTATCAAATACCAATCCTTATTCCAATCAAATTGGGCAAGTGAAACGAAAGGAAATTTCTCACCAATCTTACTTTCCCAACTTGCTTGGTTGGACTTGAACCGATCGTTTCAATACTTGAACGAATCGCTTCACCCTTTCCATGAGCCGATCGACTCACCAGTTGAGCCGATCGGTTCACCAAGCTCAGCCGATCGGTTCATCACATGAGCCGATCGGTTGGGAGTGCAGATTGTGCAGAATCAGTCAATCACAGTTTCAATCAATCTGATACTCTAATCAATCAGTCCAACACCTTGAACACTATGATACTGAGCTATCAATTGATTGAGTGTTTAATTGAACTACTAAACTCCTTTAGTAATTAATCTAAACATGTTTGTGGACAAACTCCTATTCCAGGTTAAATACTATGTGTGTGACCCTGCAGGTCCATTTCACGTTGGCAGTGAAATTCCATAACACTTATGGCTTCACAAGCAAAGAGCGGTACCTAGTCACACATCAGTGCTACCCAAGTGAAATAGAAAGTTGGAGAACAACTTTCAATACTACAATCCATGAATGGTGTTACAGTGAATGTATAATTCCTTTGTCACTGATATCCTGAATGAACTCGAGGCATGGAACAATCATCCTGTCAATGTTCATTCATTTCCTTGATCTCAGAGCAGACTGGGTGAGATGTGTGTGACATCAATATCACATATTGATTCACATGTGCATGTGCATGCCTTTCTCAATCCTACTCATCAAGTGGCCAAGGACATCAAAATCCCTCAGGAGGGACAAATCCCATATCTATCACTCACCCCTCAAAAGCCCCATGTGTCAAAGCCACCCAATCATCACCTTTATAACAACCCATGTTTTAGGACTGCGTTTGATGATGTCAAAGTGTACCCAACGACATGTGTTGAGTGTAGTGATTTCAGGTCTAAGAATCACACTCACCACCATCACTGTGAGAGCTGACTGTGACTACCAAGTCATGGTTCCATGTGTCACTCTCACAGTGGGTCTGTCCGGTACTTTGTTCTCTAACAAGTACCTATGTGCTTGGTTTGATATCACTATATCATGACTAATGAGATTCTGTCATCAACCAACACACAATCTAGTCTTTAGTGTTATTGATGTCTATGGTTATTTCCACAATAACAACCGACTAGGGACCAAACAAGAATGTATACTCTTGACATCCGCATGATCTCATCGTTTAGGTCCTTAACCTAAAAGCATATGTCATTGAGTAAATCATTCTTTAGGCATCTATCATGTTACACTATCATCTCAGAAACAATTTAAACATATATATCGGAAATTGCCTTTATTATTATTCAAATCATTTACAAAGTATCCCATTACAATCATTATATGACTTGCTCTATGGGAATACATACCAACAGAATCCCACTTGCACTTAGAGCCAGTCACCAAGGAACCTCAGTCCTTGTGACCTAGCATGACCATCATGCTTCTGCTGAGAAAGGGCCTTAGTTAGTGGATCAGCTATGTTGTCTTCAGTTGGTACTTTGCAAATCTTCACATCTCCTCGCTGTACGATCTCTCGTATGAGATGGAAGCGCCACAGTATGTTCTTGGACCGCTGATGTGATCTTGGTTCCTTAGCTTGTGGAATAGCTCCATTATTGTCACAATAAAGCTCAATTGCATCACAACTACTGGGAACTACACCAAGTTCAGAAATGAAATTCCTGATCCACACAACCTCCTTTGCTGCATGTGAAGAAACAATATACTCGACCTCTGTAGTAGAATCGGAAACTATTTCTTGCTTGGAACTCTTCCAGCTCACAGCTCCATTATTAAGGCAAAATACAAATCCTGACTGTGATTTGTAATCATCTTTATCGGTTTGGAAGCTTGCATCGGTGTAACCCTTTACAACCAGCTCTTCCTCGCCGCCATAAACAAGAAACTGATCCTTAGTTCTTCGCAAGTACTTGAGGATGTTCTTTACAACTGTCCAGTGAGCATCCCCAGGATCTGACTGGTACCTGCTCGTCATGCTGAGAGCATACGAGACATCTGGGCGTGTGCACAACATAGCGTACATGATGGATCCGATGGCTGATGCACATGGGATCCCATTCATACGCTCCCTTTCTTCACAAGATTGGGGACATTGAGCTCTAGAGACGGTGACTCCATGTAGAATGGGGATGTTGTCTCTCTTTGAGTTCTCAATGCTGAACTGCTTCAGCACTTTGTTGATGTACGTGCTCTGACTTAGTCCGAGAAGCCTTCTAGATCTATCTCTATAGATCTTAATTCCTAGAATTTAGGATGCTTCTCCTAAGTCCTTCATTGAGAAAGTATTCCCAAGCCAAGTCTTTACCTTCTCTAAGGCTAAGACATCATTCCCCATCAAAAGTATGTCATCCACATACAATATGAGGAATGTGGTCAAGCTCCCACTAACCTTCTTGTACACACAAGGTTCATCTTCATTTTGAGTAAAGCCAAACACTTTGACTTCCTCATCAAATTGAAGATTCCAATTCCGAGATGCTTTCTTCAATCCATAGATTGACCTTTGTAGCTTACATACTTTATTGGCATTCTTTGGATCTACAAAACCTTCAGGCTGTGTCATGTACACATCCTCATTTATATTCCCGTTAAGGAATGCAGTTTTAACATCCATATGCCAAATCTCATAGTCATAATAAGATGTAATAGCAAGCATGATCCTGATGGACTTAATCATGGCAACTGGATAAAAGGTTTCGTCATAGTCAACACCTTGAACTTGTCAAAATCCCTTTGCAACCAATCTGCCTTTATAAGTTTGCACATTGCCATCCATGTCAGTCTTTTTCTTAAAGACCCACTTGCACCCTATGGGTTTTACCCCTTCGGGTGGTTCCACCAAAGTCCATACTTTGTTGGAGTACATGGATTCCATCTCGGATCTCATGGCTTCAAGCCATTTCTCAGAATCTGGTCCATTCATAGCCTCTACGTAGGTAGTTGGATCATCATCTATGATCAACTCTCCACCTTCCTGAGTCACAAGGTATCCAAACCTCTCAGGTTCAAGGCGAGTCCTACTAGATCTACGAGGTCCTTGTGTTACCAGAGGAGAATGAGATCCCACAACACCTTGTAAATCTCCATTTTCCTCTTGTACATCTATCGGTTCTATGTTTTCTTGTTGGGCTTGAACTTCTTCAAGCTCTATTTTCCTCCCACTGCTTCCTTTAGAAATAAATTCCTTCTCTAGGAACACAGCTG
Organism: Alisma plantago-aquatica; assembly: GCA_963693085.1. Lineage (NCBI taxonomy): Eukaryota > Viridiplantae > Streptophyta > Magnoliopsida > Alismatales > Alismataceae > Alisma > Alisma plantago-aquatica. The sequence goes on along the minus strand of OY856414.1, from coordinate 603,776,126 downwards.
TCCTGGCAACAGACACTTTGTTGTCAGTAGGGTGGTATAGATAATATCCCCTTGTTTCCTTGGGATATCCAACAAAATAACATTTATCAGACTTGGGTCCAAGCTTATCAGGAAACATTTTCCTTACATAAGCCTCACAACCCCAAATCTTTAGAAAAGACAAATCGGGACGCTTCCCAGTCCATATCTCATATGGTGTCTTTTGAACCGACTTAGATCGTACTCGGTTAAGTGTAAACACGGCGATTTCAAGAGCATGACCCCAGAAAGAAATAAGAAGATCAACAAAACTCATCATTGATCGCACCATATCTAACAATGTGCGATTCCTTCTTTCAGACACACCGTTATGCTGTGGTGTTCCAGGCGGAGTCCATTGTGATACAATACCACGGGCTCGCAGAAGGTCCTCAAACTCTTGGCTTAAGTATTCTCCACCTCGATCGGATCGAAGTGCTTTAATACTTTTACCAAGTTGGTTCTGTACTTCATTCATGAAATCATTGAACCTTTCAAGGGTTTCTGACTTATGCTTCATCAGGTACACATAGCCATACCTACTAAAATCATCAGTGAAGGTAATGAAGTACTGATACCCATTTCTGGCATTAGTTCTAAAAGGCCCACATACATCAGTATGTATGAGTCCTAATAGATCACTAGCTCTCTCACCTTTACCTGAAAAGGGAGTCTTGGTCATCTTGCCCAACAAATAAGATTCACATGTCTCTATTGATTCATAATCAAAAGAGTCTAGATAACCATCTTTATGGAGTCTAGAAATGCACTTCTCATTTATGTGCCCTAGATGACAATGCCAAAGATATGTTTCATTTGAGTTGTTGAGTTTTTGCCTTTTGGTGTTTACGTTTTATACATTTGTCTCTAGATCTATCAAGTACAGACCATAAGACATTGGGGCACTGCCATAAAAGATCCCATCTTTAGAAATGGAACAATTTCCATTCTTAATAAGAAATTCAAATCCATCCTTGTCCAAATAAGAGACGGAAATGATATTCCTATTTATGGCAGGTACATAATAGCATTTCTTCAACTCTATTATTAGCCCACTTGGTAGAGTTAACTCATAGGTTCCTACGGTATTGGCGGCAACTCTTGTCCCATTGGCAACACGTAGTTCAACCTCGCCTTTCCCCAAAGGCCTACTTCTCTTAAGATCCTTCACATTCGAACAAATGTGAGATCCGCATCCGGTATCAAGTACCCATGACGAAGAAGTAGTAAAGTTAATATCTATCACCTATACACCAGAAGTAGAGATCTCTATCTCTGACTTCTTCTTCCATTGTTCCTTCCATCCTCTCCATTTAGAAGAAATTGGTTTGGCGAGATAACCCTTCTCTCCCTTACCTTTCGTTCAATTGATCTCTATCAATGAACTTTCTTTCTTCTTCACCAACGCATTAAGCATACATAGAGTGGATTCAAAGGCTCCTGGTATATTTGGACTGTGTAGAACACTTCTCACAGTCCTCAACCAGTTATGGAATTTGTTCTCAATTAATTTGCCCATTTTAAAAGATGATTCTTTTTCCATTCTGTAAGAGAAAATTGCATTTGTCAAAACTCCTTTTGATTTGATTTGAATAAAATTTGATGATAGTTAATTAGGCCTTTAATTAATTACCTCTCCCACTATTTTGACTCAAATTGAAAGCCCTCACCATCAATTTGGAAGATTGCAGCGTACAATTTTCTAGTGGGTCAAGATCCTGAAATCCTCTGATCCATGGACCAGCTTGGGTTGTCACCCACAACTCAGATCTTCCAGGTAGGCAACTCTTGCCAATTGCATCATATGCAACTCTTGAAAGATGTCATATGCAACTCCTTGCCATGATCATATCCATGCCTCAAGGTGCTAGATCCTATCTAGGTCACCTTGTTAAGTCCGACCCAAAGCCAACACGATTAACATGCACCCTGCTTGGGCAGACCCACACATTCATCCTTCACGCTTCCACGAGATAGACGGTGCACCACGCTTGGGCGTGCCCACACTTGGTCGATCAAGCTTTTCACATGTGTCGCATTTGGAAGGCATCTAAAACTTTTATATTTAATGAGGGATTTGGTTTTATATACATATACATATCCAATCACCACAATATATAGTACGTATCATATACATGCTATATCCCATAGAAAACATGCAAAACGATAAAAGCAATGATTATGGCCATCCCATTGTGATTTCTCGAGCCAAGAGGAATCACAGTCATCTAGGTCTACATCACATGCAATCTGTACAAGATGAAATCTGTGCCTGCCTTTCTGGGTTTGATCAACTCATCTCCATGACTGATCGACTTGCCATCAAGTTGTTTGTTCGGGTGCCACTAGCCGATCGACTAGCACCTCCAGCCGATCGGTTCACCGGTCATCGTGCATCTCCTCAGATCGCCACCCGCTCGTCTCGCTCCTCGAACCGGTCGTCTGGAACACCAACCGACCGGTTCACACTTTGAACCGATCGTCTCAGGTCGTCCGTCGTTCTTTGACATAACAAGAAATAAAATCTATCCTATTTACAATTGAATTATGAAACCCCGAGTTACATTTAGGGGGATCAAAGGTAGGAAAAGAAATCTCGAATTATTTCGAGTTACATCAGGAATAGGAGAAAGGGAATCGGTGCGCAGACCGAGATGCAAGCAACCACATACAACCACACACAGATATAGGGTTTATAGGCCATAATCATGCTACACATCCACCACAAAACACGTTTAAGGGTGACACATATCGAGTGCATTAATATTACATATCATATATGTATATTTAGTATTTGTAGATTGGACATGCATAAAGCCAATTTTATTCACATCGTATGCAATAAATAAAGGCGACAAACCAAAATCGATCATATCGATAATCCTAAAATATAGAGCACTTGACGTGGCTCTGATACCACTGTTGGGTTTTAGAGGAGGAAGAGAAGCAGCGGAAACAAAAATTTTCTCCCCAAAATCCAGAATAAAAGGAATCGCGTCAACGTCTATACAATAGGAAAGATGGTTTGTGAATGCATACCTTGCCCTGAGGCTTACTCGGCGACAGTACCTCGAGCCTTGTGCGGTCTTCACCTCCGGTCTTGGACGGTATCTGTGCAGCTCCTGGTCGCACCGGGACTGACGACTCCTGGTCTCACCGAGACTGTCGGGATTGACAGTTGTCATCCGAGCGGCAGAGGTCTCCCGCCTCTGTAGTTGTCCACGCAGACTGCCTGGAACTCCGATCTCCTTGTCCCACAAGGAATCGGAAGGAGTCGCACCCTCCTGTCAGCGTACTAGTCGCCAACACACTCTCCTGCCACCAGTCACTTTCTGCAGTTGTCTTTCCCTTGCTGTGCCTCCCTTATTGGGTAGCACTTGCTCGGGCTCTCTCGGTTACCAAAACTAGAGAGAACGACAACTTCACAGAGAAATTGGTTGCACTGGGTTGTACTTTGAGAAGCCCCCAATACCCATATATATAGGAGGGTCATGGGACATGGTTCTCTATCCCGGGCAATGGGGGACTAAAGCAGGAGTAGAAGGGTTCGAGACATTCCACAAAACAACCAACTGCACAACCTGAACTGATTGTTTCACAACTGAAATGGTCGGTTGGGGATCTGAGCCGGTCGGTTGACACCTCAAATGATCGGTTGGGACCCATGAAACGGTCGGTTGAACCAGTCCGTTCGTGGTCCTGATCAGTTCCCGATTGACTTTTCTTCTTTTGTTTCGAATTGGTATCAAATACCAATCCTTGTTCCAATCAAATTGGGCAAGTGAAACGAAAGGAAATTTCTCACCAATCTTACTTTCCCAACTTGCTCAGTTGGACTTGAACCGATCATTTCAACACTTGAACAAATCGCTTCACCCTGTCCATGAGCCGATTGACTCACCAGTTGAGTCGATCAGTTCACCAAGCTCAGCCAATCAGTTCATCACATGAGCTGATCAGTTGGGAGTGCAGATTGTGCAGAATCAGTCAATCATAATTTCAATCAATCTGATACTCTAATCAATCAGTCCAACACCTTGAACACTATGATACTGAGCTATCAATTGATTGAGTGTTTAATTGAACTAATAAACTCCTTTAGTAATCAATCTAAACATGTTTGTGGATAAACTCCTATTCCATGTTAAATCCTATGTGTGTGACCCTGCAGGTCCATTTCACGTTGGCAGTGAAAGTCCATAACACTTATGACTTCACAAGCAAAGAGCGGTGCCTAGTCACACATCAGTGCTACCCAAGTGAAATAGAAAGTTGGAGAACAACTTTCAATCCTACAATCCGTGAATGGTGTTATAGTGAATGTATAATTCCTTTGTCACTGATATCCTGAATGAACTCGAGGCATGGAACAATCATCCTGTCAACGTTCATTCATTTCCTTGATCTCAGAGCATACTGGGTGAGATGTGTGTGACATCAATATCACATATTGATTCACACGTGCATACACTTTCCTTTCTCAATCCTACTCATCAAGTGGCCAAGGACATCAAACTCCCTCAGGAGGGACAAATCCCATATCTATCACTCACCCCTCAAAAGCCCCATGTGTCAAAGCCACCCAATCATCACCTTTATAACAACCCATGTTTCAGGATTGCATTTGATGATGTCAAAGTGTACCCAACGACATGTGTTCACTGTAGTGATTTCAGGTCTAAGAATCACACTCACCACCATCACTGTGAGAGCTGACTGTGACTACCAAGTCATGGTTCCATGTGTCACTCTCAAGGTGGGTCTGTTCGATACCTTGTTATCTAACAAGTACCTATATGCTTGGTTTGATATCACTATATCATGACTAATGAGATTCTGTCATCAACCAACACACAATCTAGTCTTTAGTGTTATTGATGTCTATGGTTATTTCCACAATAACAACCGACTAGGGACCAAACAAGAATGTATACTCTTGACATCCGCATGATCTCATCATTTAGGTCCTTAACCTAAAAGCATACATCATTGAGTAAAATCATTCTTTAGACATCTATCATGTTACACTATCATCTCAGAAACAGTTTAAACATATAGATCGGAAATTGCCTTTATTATTATTCAAATCATTTACAAAGTATCCCATTACAATCATCATATGACTTACTCTATGGGCATACATACCAACAATAAAATAAGTAGGAAAGAAAGCAGATGTCTCGTCATCTAGTCTCACGAGCACATCATCAACACACCCTCTAGGCGTCATTTACCGACCTGTCAGCTAACTGTAAAGTGCAATGGGCCAGACCCAACTGTCCCATCTGTAATTCTGCAAAAACATCATACGACATGAGTTTCACGCTCGAGCCCAAGTCTAGGAGAGCTTGGTCTATGCGATGCGCCCCAATGTAGCATGATATGATAGGAGCACCGGGATCCTTCCTCTTTCTTGGAATGGTGTGCTACAGAATTGAGATCACTTGCTCGGTAAGCTTTACCTTCTTCGGGGTTCTCCCCATAGTTCTTCTCTTAAAAGTACAAAGATCCTTCAAAAACTTAGCATATGAAGGAATTTTCTTGACTGCATCAAGCAAAGGGATATTGATCTTCACTTGTTTAAAAGTTTCCAGAATGTCCTCAGTATGCTTTTTCCTTCTTTTCTCAGCAGAAGGCTCCTTAAGAGCCTCAGGGAAAGGGGGGAGTTGGGATCCTAAATGGTCCATCTTAGCAGTATCATCGACTGGTATCACGGGAATCATGATATCATCATTCAGTATCTCGGTATCAACTATCAGAATCACGACATCAACGCTGCCTCTTATCACAGTATCATCAATCTGCATCTCAACATCAACCTGCTCAGCCTCGGTATCATCTCTGCCAACAACTGTACCATGGGGGCTCTCCAAAGTCCTGCCACTCCTCAATGTAGTCACTGCCTTCACATGCTCATGGGTGGTAGGAGAGGGAGCTTGCAGAGGTGGTTGTGGCTGTTGGGGTGGTGGAGGCCTTTGGTGAGGGGGGTAGGGATTTTGAAGAATGAATTGGGGTTGCGGTTGTTATTGTGGTGGGGGGTGGTATTGCGGAGGTGGTTGTTGGTAGGTGTGAGGTGGAGGTGGAGCATATTGATAGTTGAGTGGCGCTTGAGGAGGTGGAGAAGCATTGGGGTTTGGTGGGGCTTGGTAAGATGGTGGAACATAAGCACTCGAAGTGTTCCTTAGAAAAGCCCCATCATTGTTCGGATTTTGCATTGGTTGAGATGGAAGTCTACCTTCTTCATTTCTAGCCAAAAAGAGAGAAATATGATCCAACCTCTGCTCAAGATGGTTAATAGACTGCCCATGTGCATTGACATCCTTTTTTACTTCATCCAGACTTCTTAGACTTCCTAGCACTTCCTCCTCAAACTTGGAGCTGTAGCGTGGATTTTGCTGTCCATGTCCTTGCCCATCCTCGTTCTGTTGTTTGTAGGAGAAGTTTGGGTGGTTCCTCCACTCGGGAGTGTAGGAGTTGAACATTGGGCCCTGGTTGTTGTGGCCACCAAAGGAATGTAGAGCGTTGGCTTCCTCGTCTACAGTATCAACTGCCATTGTGGGTTGGCTGGAAGAGCTACCCACTTGATTTTTCATCATCCACATCATATCGGCCATCATATTCATCATACCGGGGTCGTTGGTATTGCGACTCGGAGCTGCGAAAGAAGGTGGAGGAGCGTAGCTTCAGTCACAATGCCCCCTTTTGTGGAAGCACGGTGGCAGGAATTTTCTGTGAGGTGCTCAAACAACGACCATGATTACTCGGGCGGCTTTGCCATGAAAATGCCCCCGCAGGAAGAGTCTACGTTGTTTTGTCTTTGCTCCTCAAGCCCGTTGTAGAAGGCCTGAACGAGCTGCCACAGAGGAACCTCATGATGGGGGTAATCATGAAGTAGCTTTTGGAACCTCTCCCACGCCTCTTGGAAGGGCTCGTTCTCTTTCTGGGAAAATGACATGATGCACCTTCTCATATAAGATAACTTGGCGATGGGGAAGAACTTTTTGAGAAACTCGTTCATCGCCTCATTCCACATGACCAACTATGACTTCGTCACATACCACTCCTGGGCTTTCTCCTTAAGGGAGAAAGGAAAGAGTGTCCTCCTGATTGAGTCATCGGTGGCGGCTGGAGTGCAGAAAGTAGAGCACGTTTCAAGGAACACGTCTATGTGGTGGTAGAGATTCTCGTTCTCCATACCGAAGTATGTAGGGAGAAGTCCCAGGAGTGCCGGCGGGATGGAGAACTGCTGACCTGGAATTTGGTCAACCAGAGTGGCGATGAGGGAGTTATAGTTCCCCGGTGTGAAGTACTCGTGAAGCGGGCGATGTGGCGGTGGAGGTAGAGCATCCAATGGCGGGTTGTTTTCAGCCATCTCATCCTCTCGGTGTAGGTTGCGGTGAGCTTGACGCCTCCTTCTACCAATATCAGGGTCGTATACCACCAAGTCGGTGCAACTAGAACGCGTGCTACGCTTGCACAACTGTCACCTGCGCAAGGCACAAACAAACAACAAGAAACCAAGTTAACAAACCAAGATGCAAAAGTAACACAAAGAATAAATAATAGCAATGGTGAGGGAAAAAGGAAGAGCTAAGATACACTATCTAACTAGGCTGAGCACCTTGTTCCCCGGCAACGGCGCTAGAAAGCTTGGTGCATCCCCACTAGTGGTGCTTTTACACCCCACGAGGTCGGAGCACACGGGATATGGGATCTTATGCTTTTGAAATTTGTAAGCCTACACTAACTACCTACGTCTACTAAAGCACTACGCCCGCAAGCGCACATGGTCATGTCATAGTATAGGTGAGGCGCCAAGTACATGGTCGATCCACAGAGATAGAGGGGGCACTAGAGTTAGACGGTGCGAGCTACGTTCCTTTTGTAGAGCTTAGGGTTTTAAAAGGTTTTGGTTATTGATTAAGATAATAGAACAAGTAAGAAATGCAAGATGGAAACTAAGTTATGGAAGATCAAGCAAATTAGTAAACTAAATTAACAAACTAATTAAGCAAGAGCAAGAAGAGCTACACTACTCTAGCAAGGCAAGAAGCAATTAAGAACTAAACTAACCACTAGCAAGATCAAGAGCCTAAGTTAACACTAAAGAGCAAAACTAAGCAATTAACTAGATTAAGCAAAAACGACTAAACTAGACTAGAATGAACAAGCAAACTAAGCAAGATGGGTTTTAAGCAGTTGATTAGGGTAGGTGGGCCGTTTGGGGGATGTAACTTTGATATTAGTTGGGGGAGATCATTAAACATGCAAATTCTCATTTCATATCTAGATTACCAAACCAAACAATAAAGACAATGCCATTAGAATGTACTCTATACTACTAGTAGAAGACTAGGGTTAGGTGTAATTCTAATGGGATTAACCAAATCTAGGTTTCTAGAGTAAATGATAGTGGGAAATTGAGGATTGAGGGTAGAGATGGGAGTAGAGATGAGGGTATTTGACCTCATGCCACTAGCCACTCTAGCCTTTAGAAGGCCCTAGGCAATTGCATCACTCTCACTTACACTAGCCACTTAAATCTCACACTCACTTGTAGGAGGGAGGATGTGTATGTAGGAACAAAGGGGGCTAGCTAGGGATCCACTAATTGGACCTAGGAGCCAATCCTAAGATTGCCACATACACTCCAATCCCTCCTACTAAGTGTCATCAAGCATCTCAAAGCAATCAATCCATGTTATAAGCACAAACCACATGCAATAAAATAGGAAATGAGACGGAAGCAAGAGGAAACCATCATAGATATGAATTAAGTTCATTACAAGCAACTTTCCCCCAACATGGTATCAAAGTCACATTTTAACCCCAAACAGCCCACCACTAGGGGCTTATCTACACATAGTCAAAGAAACTACAAAAGATGGGGGAAGAAGAGGAAGAAACTCCATGAAGCTTGATGAAGTGGCCTTCTTCTTCACCTCCAAGATACTGAAGACGACCTCCCTCCTACAAGGGTGCATGGGAGCATGGAAATGTGGGGATTTATGGATGAAAACCTAGGAAACTAGGATTCCATGGTGGAATGAGGGTGGAAATGGTGGATGGTGAGCCAAAATGCAAAGAGTTTGCACTCAAAGCTCAAGGAAGGGGAATGGAGCTTGGAGCAGCTGTAGGGGCATCTAACCTTCGTACCCTAGCTGCCACCTATGTATATATAGGTGGTGGGGAGGCACTAGGGTATGTGGGGGGTAGTTTAGGAAAAGCAGTGAAAGGTAGGGTAGGGTTGGTGGACCACCACGACTGTGGTGGTGTGCCACGACCGTTGTGAGGGTGGTGGAGAACGGTCGTGGAGTGGTGAAACGGTCATGGTGTGAAGGAATTTGGAAAAAGGTCAAGTATGGTGGTGGCCACGGTCGTGGCGGAGTGCCACGGTCGTGGTGGGTTAGGGGCACCACGGTCGTATTGGGTAACATGACCGTTTTGAAGGAGGGAGAGGTGGTTGTGGCGCAGCAGCATGGGTGTTTTAGTCTTCATCGGACACGGTCGTGGCAGTGGGCCACAGTCATGGTGATCTTGGGGTGACAACCTGTAACTCTGGCCAAATAGATGCAATATATCCCACGACTGTGGCAGGGTGCCACAACCATTCTCTCTTCTACTGACCATGACCGTGCTAATGGCCACGACCGTGGTGTCTTCAATGGCCACGGTCGTGGCAGGTGGCCACGACCGTGGGATTCTGTGGAATTTCCCTATTGAACTTGGCACTTCATTGCTAATAAACACACGACCGTGGCATAGTGCACACGGCCGTGGTCAGGTTGGCCTCACTTAATTACACTTCAATCTTCGTCATTTTTGGATGTCTTTGCTTGGGGACGATTCTTGACCATTGGAGGTAGGTTGAGGGAGACTTTGGGGCCTTCTTTGGGTCCCTCCATGAGTGGGGGAACCCTATAACTCCTTCTTTCTCTCTCTTCCATCTAAGCATGGTTCAAGTACCTAAAAAATAGTGCAAAAAAATCCATAAGCATATTTGCAATGATAAGCATATTAGGGGTAAAAAGCTTGTAATCTACATGTTTAGATGTGACTTAAGTACAAAATGGCACATGATGGAGCCCTAAAATAGGGCTACATCACTTATCACATCTCTGGTGATAAAAGAGTGTGTCACACCTGGGTCAACCAAAATAGATACAAAAGAAGATGTAGATAATTCAGAATGAAAAAGTTACATCTAACATGTCACGACCCATGGATTGACTACTCCCCCGACTAACTCATAGTTTAGAATCTAGACCGCTTGTTGTCATCCACGCCCTCTCCCAGCTGGTCCAGAAGAACCTTCTTGTGACGCCTAACCGTGTCCTCTACCACTACTACTTAACTGTTGCTGCTAAGAACCTCACTGACTCTGCCTCAGCTGCTGTATCACTTTTTCGTCCTTCATAGGGTAAGCCCACCTGATATGCCCTACTTGTTCACACTTGTGACAATCTTCAAATCATATTGTGGTCTAGACGGCCCTGTCACCGACACAGATGTTGTGTTGCGTGCTCCAGTTGGCGGAAAATTACGGCCTCCACCCTTACTCAGGGACCACTATGACGACACACCTGATATCGATTCAGAAAAACTGACTTCTATTGTGGCTGAGGTGATGAAAACCTCATCTTCTTAAAGCCACCAGATGATTGCTCCTAAAACTGGACTAGCCTCTTCTTAGCATTGGCTTCATGCTTCTTGATAGCGGACCTCGCTATCCGCCTCACTGACTCCACAAAAGTAGAGAACCACTCTCTTTTCTCCAAAGAAGACAATGTCGTCGACAATTTTGTACTTAGACCCTTCTCAAACCTCCAGATCCACTCCTTTTCTATCGCTACCATGTGAGGATAGAACCTAAAAACCTCCATAAACTTTGCCTCGTACTCGTTGATGGTCATGGAACCTTGTTGGATCTTATCAAACTGTATTGTCTTCTCATCTAGATATGTCTCTGGGAAGTATCAATTCACAAATTCCTGCCAAAACTCTTCCCACCCAACTACAACTCCAAGTCTCTCCTCCTCCTCCATGGCCCACTAGTGGCCAGCACTACCCTTCAGTCGATAAACTACATGCTTCACCTTGTCCTCTTCTGGGATATTGAGGATCTTGAAAGCCTTCTCAATCTTCGTCAACCATGTATCTGCATCATCTGGGTCTGTTGTACTGATTCAACCCTATTTTAGGGCTTTATCTTGTGTCATTTTGAATTTCAGCCACATCTATACTTGTTAGATTGCATGTTATTTCCCTCAATATGCTTATTTATATCAAATGCACTTATGGAGGCTTTTTACATGTTTTATAGGTACTTTGTCCACTACTTGATGACATGGAAAGAGGATGGTCCAATCTAGGGTTTCCTCAGGCTTGGAGGAGCCCAAAATGAAGCCAAAACCACTTCCAACCTATCCTAAGTGGTCAAAGAATGTTTTGAAGCAATACCCTCCATGTATGATCAATTTCAAAGCTCAAATGCATGGGAGAGACACCACCATGGTCGTGGTGGACATGCCCTAAGCACAAAAAATCACTAAAACTCCCAGAAATTGATGCAAACGGCCAAAATGACAACCATAGGTCCCCACCACAACCGTGGCCATCCATGTACATATCCCTGCGATCTCCACATTTAATTCCCATGACTGTGCCCATCCACCATGACCGTGGTCTACCCTACCCACCACGACCGTGGTAACCCAACGGCCGTGCTACTCACAAAATCTAACCATTTCTCCACTACTTTCCCCATTTTACCCCTAACTTAACCCTAGACCCCCTAGACACCTATATATACCTAGGTGGCGGTTGGGGCATGAGGTTAGATACCTTCCACCACCTCCTAGCTCCCCAAATCGCCATCAACTACATTCCACTCCATATCCATCTCAAATCCACTCCATTTCACCATTTCCACCACCAAATCACTAGTTTAGACTAGTTCCTACCCATAATCCCCTTCATTCTTAACCCTTGCACCCCGAAGGAGGGAGGAGGATGACTTGAAACTGCTGGAGAGAGGGATTTCAGCCACTACTTCAAGCTCCATGGCCACCTCTATCTCTTTCTTCTCTCTTTTTATATTTTCCATTTCTATGAGTAGCTAGGCCCCTATGAGTGGGCTGTTTGGGGGAAATTATGTTACTTTGATACCATGTTGGGAGAAAATGACATGTAAACATTTTAATTCCATTTGTTAATGATTATATTCTATTTTCATCTCATTCTCCATGGATTGCTTGTTGGTTTGTGTATGGAATCACCTAGGAATTTAGGCAAATTGCTTATATGTGTGAATTTTGGGATTTGCCCCTAGGTCTAATTCTTAGATCCCTAGGTTGCCTCCCATATTCCTACATCCTAATCAATCTCCCTAAACCTAAGTGAGAGATCTAAGTAGCTAGATTAGGTAATTCTAGTGCAATTAGCATGGAGCCTTCTCAAGGCTAGAATGTGGGGGAATTGGGGTCCAAAACCCTAATCTCACCTCCCCATTACTACACTCGGCCCCTAATTGCCCTAGGAATGCCTAATCTAGAAACCTAGACTTGATTAAACTCTAATTGAATTGTACCTAATCCCTAACTCAATTGAGCCTTATAAGGGTAGTAGGGGGGTGTTAGGGACTAGTTCCCCTATGCACAACCTAGCATATCCATGGTCAGTTAGTAGCTTAGGTTAATTCATTAGACTCTAACTTGTTGTTTGGTTTGGATAATCTAAATGGAATCATAATGTTCATATGTCACCCCCAACTTAAGTGATAAGTTCATACCCCTAAGCAACCCACACATCTCTTTATTGCTTAAAATCCTTGTTTTTTGCTTGCTTAGCTTAATTAGTTCTTTTCTTGCTTAGTTAGCTTCTTTCCTTGCTTTTGTCTTGTTCATGCTAGTGTAGCTCTTTAATTGCTCTTTTACTTCTCTCTTGCTTGCCTTAGTGTAATTTTCCTTTTCACACCTAGATTAGTCTTTCCTTGCTTGCTTCACCTTAATCTAATCTAGGGTTAACATAGATCTCATTCTCGCCTTTAATTGCTTGCTTGTTCATCCTTAGTTAACAATCAAAACAACCTTTAAACCCTTAACCCTAGTCTCCGCAGTAGGAACCCAACAAAACTAACCTAGCTCTAGCACCCCCTCTTTTTCCTATGGATCGACCCTATACTTGCCACCTTCCTATACTACGACACGACCCCATGAGCTTGTAGGTGTAGTTGTTTTAGTAGACGTAGGTGTGTTAGTTTAGGTATTATAAATTTTGAAAGAAAAAACCCATCACATGTGTTCTGACCTCGTGGGGTGCATCTAGTCGGGTCAAATCGGCTAGTGTGTTGCACCTCTAGCTGAATTGCACCAAGCTTTTTGGCGCCGTTGTCGGGGATTAGAGGCGTTCGGCCTAGCTAGTTAGTTTTGCTTTGACTTTTCCTACTGCCCTCATCATTGCTATTCTTTATTCATTTTTCTTTGCATTCTTTGTGTATATTGGTTTACTAACTTGCTTTCCTTTGTTTGGTTGTGCTTTGTGCATGTGACAAGCCATTTGGGAGGAAACGAGATGGAAGACCAAAATGCACCTCACAAGTCCTTGCAAGATTACTTCATGTCGAGCAACTACCAGTCACCTATTGCATCTAGAGTCACCCAAATGCAAGGGGAGCAATTTTCTATTCCTCTAGGTCTTCTTGGGCTCCTTCCCACCTTCTACGACTCAGAGAGTGAAAACCCCTACAAGCATGTGGATGCCTTCCTAGAGATGTGTGCCACCTTCAGAACATCAACAACAAGTGATGACTCAATTCGGCTCACATTGTTCCCCTTTTCACTCAAGGATAGGGCCAAAGAATGGTATGATTCAAGGAGAGACATCATGAGTTGGAGTGAGATGAAGATGGCATTCTTGAGGAAGTTCTACTCTATTGCAAGGATGACACAAATGTGGCAGTCAATAGTGAGTTTCAGCCAAATGGATAATGAAAAGTTCCATGATGCTTGGGATAGGTTGCAAAAGCTGTTGAGAGAGTGCCCGCATCATGAGATACCTTGGTGGAAGCTTGTATAAGCGTTCTACTCCGGTTTGTCATCAAGGGATCAAGATATAGTGGATTCTTCTTGTGGTGGTGTTTTCATGACAAAGCCACCGGAAGAGTCATGGCCGTTGTTTGAGCAATTGGCGGAAAATTCAAGGAACTGAGCTTCTAGCATGATTTGTGATGGGGATCGGGACTTTAGTGAGCCTTCTGTTTCTAATGATCCCAATGCACAAGTGATGAAGGTTATGGGAGAAATGATGAAACTCATGCAAAGTCAAGGAGGAAATGGTCCTTGCCATCCGGTCAACTATAATGGTTCTTTTGAGGGAGAAGTGAAGACACCTTACTACTATAGCTACTCAGAACTGCAAAGTCCAAGCTACAACTCTAGCTTTGAGGAAGAGGTTCTCTCTAGATTGAAGATCTTTGATGATGTCCAAAAAGATGTTGTAAGACTTGAAGAAAGGATAGAACAACTCTCTTCTACACTTTCTCTTCAAGAAGGAAAGTTAGCTTCAAGATCCATCTTGAGTTACCATGAAGTAAGTGGGCCCATTCCCTCTTCTCAAATTTTCTACAATCCACCTCCCATGCAAGTACATCCAATTCACTCCTTCCAAGGCTATCCTAAGCCTTACACACCTCTACCACCTTGAACATCTCATTTTTCCCAAAACTTCACTTTCCAACCTCAATTTCCCTCTCCACCTCAATTTCAATACCAACCATCACCCCCACCTCCTCCACAACCACAACCACAACCACAACATGCTCCCTCTCCCCATCATGAGCAAGGTAGTGCTGTGACAGTTCTAAGGAGTGGGAAAACACTTGATCAGCCCGCAAGTCAAAGAAAGAGTGACAAAGCAAAGCAGAAGCATTCAAGTGGTGATGTTGTGATTGAGATTGCCAAAGATGATCATTTGCCACCCCATGTTGATATTGGGAGTCCTAGTGCTCCACCTCATTCTATAGCATAGGAAGATTGTGCTGAGTCAAGTGGGTCAATAGCTAGTGAGCCACCATTTCCCGAAGCACTAGATGAGCCCCCGACTATGAAAAGAAGACAAAAGCACAATATGGACATTCTTGAGGTCTTCCAATAAGTGAAGGTCAACATTCCTCTCTTGGATGCAATCAAACAAATTCCATCATATTCCAAGTGTCTCAAAGACCTATGCACTGGGAAAAGAAGGTCAACGGGGAGGATTCCAAAGAGGGTGAGATTGACTGAACAAGTGAGCTCCATCATACAACATGCCCTTCTCGTAAAGAGAAAAGACCCAGGAGCCCCACTCATACCTAGTTAATAGGGGGACATCGCATAGACATGTCCTTACTTGATTTGGGATCTAGTATGAATTTGATGCCATACCATGTCTATGTTGAGATGGGCTTAGGCAAGTTGAAGCCGGCACATTGCACTCTCCAGTTGGCGAATAGATCCATAAAAGTTCCCAGGGGTAGAGTGGATGATGTCTTAGTGATGATAGACAAAGAAAAAGGCGCGGTGTTCCCGACGGATTTCATTGTACTTGATATGGAGCCAGAGGATAGGAAGATTCCCATCATCTTGGGAAGACCGTTCTTATCTACAGCTGATGTCGACACTCATGTGTGCAGTGGAACTATGATAGTCTCATTCATGGACATGAAGATCAACATCAACACGTACAAGACCCCAACCCGGCGAGTCCGAGATAGGGATATTGGACATGATCACTTCACAAGTCCAAATGGGCATTTAAGAGGACACCAAGGTGAAGAAATTGGTGACGATTATTGTGATGAAAGGGATGAGGAAAATAGATTGAGTGCAAATGAAGGATGCATGTTTTGCAAGAATGGACACATGAGAATCCCAAATGGGTGAATTTTGAAGAATCTTCAAGAAGCCCAACTGAAGGCAAGAAACTCAGTGCTTGTGGGAGGCAACCCACCTCGGTTTGGGAATTTTTGACCCAACCTCACATTTTTGATACTTTTTCTTTATTTTACACAAACACACATGCACTCTTGTGCTTGATAGTTTTCTTTTAAGTTTTGATGATGAGGCAGGTGCTAGACAATATAGAGAGAGGGTATAGAAGCAGGTCATGGTCTTTAAATCAAATATGTGGCCGAATAATAAATAAAAAGTGAAATTCAAGTTCTTGAAGTGAGAAAACTAAAGGAGCACCCTCACCATGGATGTGGAGTTTGACCACGATCGTGGCACATGTGGCCAAGCATGACCGTGGCACACAGCCATGGCCGTGGGAATTATTGCATCAAGTTGGTTGAAGTTACAGTGTTTTAGAAGATTGGCCATGACTGTGGCCACCCGTCACAACCGTGTTGAAGAGGAGTGGCCACGACTGTGGCGATCGACCACGACCGTGGTGAGGGTCGACCACCATCCACAATAGGGTGACCTACATTCTGACGCTCCGCACCAGTCATGATCTTCACCCTACTATCCCTAAGCTCTAGTTTCATGCTGAGGACAACATGATTCAAAAGTTTGGGGTGGTAGGGCAATATGCACCACATATCTCATTCTATCATTTTGATTACCTGTCTGACATGATTTTTTTTTCTTTTGATTTATCTAGTGTGGATTTTCTTTACTGCTTTGCATCCTTGCATGCCATGTAGTTTACATTCCTGCCATTTTTGCATAATTTTCAAATTTTTTTTCTCTTCTTGCCACACATTGCATATCATGTAGATTTTTGGTAATTCTTGCATATTATAGCTAGTATTTTCTTGTTTAATACTTTAAGTTCAATAATATAGGCTTAGATGTGATTAGAGGAAACTTGGCACCATTTTGGCCAATTTTGCCCAAATTTTAGATTTCTTGTCTAAAAGTGTGTTTCAACCCAATCTCTACTTTTTGGATTAAAAATGATGACCTTTGACAAATGCAAGTGACTTATCATTGTTTATTGCTAAGTGGTATCAATGTTTGACTTTTTACATGTGCATCACCTCTCTTATGGTTGTGATTGATTTGGCTGAATTGTGAAGTTGAGCAAGCTTTGAACGCTTAGTGTTTGTAGAATCACTTGATTGATATATCATTTTCATCTTGTTCATTCATGTGGTGTGATATCTAGGATGAAGTATTGGATTAATTTTTATGCATGATGTATTATGTGGAGAATCATACCTATGACCCCTCTTTGACCCGACTTTTCACTCACCATCTTCTTACCCCTCCGCCTCATGAAAGGATGCCAAAGTGCACATATCATCCGTGGCCACCTCTAAAAGTTTGGGGTGGCCACATCTCCATCTCTCCACATCACTCTATCCACCATATGCCCTATCTACACCAAGGGAAAGAAAAAAAAGAAAAAAGAAAAAGAAAAGCAAAAACAAAATAAAAGGATGCTCCTATTTAAGAGCATTCAAATAAAGAAAATATGAGTGTGTAAAAACACTCCAAAAATCTTACCACAACCCTTTCTTCCATTTTCATACCCATTGAGCTAAGAAGAATCAAACTTAGCTCATTTTGCCCTTTTCCGCAGCCACGTGGGTCATTTGATGTGATTTGAAATATAAGATTGAATGCATGAATGTGAAACAACACTCATAGTCATTCTTGATTAACGCCACCATGAAACGGTTTACCCAGAACTTTATGGAAGAAATATGGATACCTTGTATATTTTATGCGCTATATTTGAAGTTCATATGCTTTGTGCTCTTTTAATGATTGGTTTGTGAAAGCAGGAGAGGAGAGAGCTGAAATGCATGCACTTAGTCATCTTTGATCCCATTCAATGATAATCATCTTTTACATTGCATTTGTCATGTCTTGACTGTGAAAAATTTGTAGAGAGATTGAGTTGGAGCATACTTGAGAAGAAGTATGTTACAAGTTTGGGGTGGTGATTCAGCCCTATTTTAGGGCTTTATCTTGTGTCATTTTGCATTTCAGCCACATCTATACTTGTTAGATTACATGTTATTTCCCCCAATATGCTTATTTCTATCAAATGCACTTATGGAGGCTTTTTGTATGTTTTATAGGTACTTTGTCCACTACTTGATGGCATGGAAAGAGGATGGTCCAATCTAGGGTTTCCTTAGGCTTGGAGGAGCCCAAAATGAGGCCAAAACCACTTCCAACATACCCCAAGTGGTCAAAGAATGTTTTGAAGCAATACCCTCCATGGATGATCAATTTCAAAGCTCAAATGCATAGGAGAGACACCACCATGACCGTGGTACCCCACCACGGTCATGGTGGACATGCCCTAAGCACAAAAAATCACTAAAACTCCCAAAAATTGATGAAAATGGCCAAAACGACCGTGGTGATCAACATGCCCGTGGCCATAGGTCCCCACCACGACTGTGGCCATCCATGTACATATCCATGTGATCTCCACATTTTAATTCCCACGACCGTTCCCATCCACCACGGCCGTGGTCTACCCTACCCACCATGACCGTGGTAACCTAGTAACCCACCACGGCCGTGCTACTCACAAAATCCACCCATTTCTCCACTGCTTTCCCCATTTTACCCCTAACTTAACCCTAGACCCCCTAGACACCTATATACACCTAGGTGGTAGATGGGGCACGAGGTTAGCTACCTTCCACCACATCCTAGATCCCCAAATCACCATCCACTACATTCCACTCCATATCCACCTTAAATCCACTCCATTTCATCATTTCCACCACCAAATCACTAGTTTAGACTAGTTCCTACCCATAATCCCCTTCATTCTTCACCCTTGCACCCTGGAGGAGGGAAGAGGATGACCTGTAGCTACTGGGGAGAGGGAATCCAGCCACTACTTCGAGCTCCATGGCCACCTCTATCTCTTTCTTCTCTATTTTTATATTTTCCATTTCTATGAGTAGCTAGGCCCCTATGGGTGGGCTGTTTGGGGGAAATTATGTTACTTTGATACCATGTTGGGGGAAAATGACATGTAAACATTGTAATTCCATTTGTTAATTATTATATTCTATTTTCATCTCATTCTCCATGGATTGCTTGTTGGTTTGTGTGTGGAATCACCCAGGAATTTAGGTAAATTACTTATATGTGTGAATTTTGGGATTTGTCCCTAGGTCCAATTCTTGGATCCCTAGGTTGCCTCCCATCTTCCTACATCCTAATCAATCTCCCTAAACCTAAGTGAGAGATCTAAGTAGCTAGATTAGGTAATTCTCGTGCAATTAGCATGGATCCTTCTCAAGGCTAGAATGTGGGGGAATTGGGGTCCAAAACCCTAATCTCACCTCCCCATTACTACCCTCGGCCCCTAATTGCCCTATGAATGCCTAATCTAGAAACCTAGACTTGATTAGACTCTAATTGAATTGTACCTAATCCCTAACCCAATTGAGCCTCGTAAGGGTAATAGGGGGTGTTAGGGACTAGTTCCCCTATGCACAACCTAGCATATCCATGGCTAGTTAGTAGCTTAGGTTAATTCATTAGACTCTAACTTGTTGTTTGGTTTGGATAATCTAAATGGAATCATAATGTTCATATGTCACCCCCAACTTAAGTGATAAGTTCATACCCCTAAACAACCCACACATCTCTTTACTGCTTAAAACCCTAGTTTTGTGCTTAGCTTAATTAGTTCTTTTCTTGCTTAGTTAGCTTCTTTCCTTAATTTTGTCTTGTTCATGCTAGTGTAGCTCTTTAATTGCTCTTTTACTTCTCTCTTGCTTGCCTTAGTGTAATTTTCCTTTTCACACCTAGCTTAGTCTTTCTTTGCTTGCTTAGCCTTAATCTAATCTAGGGTTAACATAGATTTCATTCTCGCCTTTAATTGCTTGCTTGTTCATCCTTAGTTAACAATAAAAACAACCTTTAAACCCTTAACCCTAGTCTCCACAGTAGGAATCCAACAAAACTAACCTAGCTCTAACGCCCCCTCTTTTCCCTGTGGATCGACCCTATACTTGCCACCTTCCTATACTATGACACGACCTCGTGCGCTTATGGGTGTAGTTGTTTTAGTAGATGTAGGTGTGTTAGTTTAGGTCTTATAAATTTCAAAAGAAAAAACCCATCGAGTGTGTTCTGAACTCATGGGGCGCATCTAGTCGGGTCAAATCGGCTAGTGTGTTGCACCTCTAGCGGAATCACACCATGTACCCACATACTCAACTGCTCCAACACGTCTCAACCGCTCTAACGTCTTCCCATAACCCTAAAATTCTGCATTTGGGACAACCACCCTTGCTTTAGGTAAGGGAACTCTATCCTCTATATGTGTAATCATCGCCATGAGCTGTCCAAACATGGACTGAAAAATAGGATATGTCATGGCTATAGGGTCAAGCTGAGGCACTGCGGGCTGCTTCGGCCCTATCTCAAGCACTCTATCATCACGTGCATGCTTCGTCATGCCACCTCCTAACACAATATAACTACTCTCAACATGCTCTTCACATTCTCCTAATATATCTACATAAGCAGAAGCTATGATCAAATATGTTGGATTATGCAAGAACAGACACAAACCTAAGTCCTATGTCCCTATAGACTAAGTGAACCTATAGCTCTGATACAACCTATCATGTGTGACACCCTGCCACACAGAATGAGATTACACAAAACAAAACATACCATCAACAACTAAACCAACCATGCACCAAAAAATAGGGTAAATTAAAATTGCTTTCAACATTACTATTATGTCAAAAAATACATAAAGCTCCAATAGTTGTCTCTCAATGTATACCATTTCAGGTACTTACATGCATGTCCAGTGGAATCAACCACTACCTGTATACAAAAGAAAGATTATCCACATATATATGCCATATGCAAACCACTGCATACTACCAAGACCATGTATCAATATACATATCATCTACAAAACATCCCATGCCCGGATCCGAGAGTACATGGACATATTTAGGACTCTACTAACAACTATCCAACCTTCTGCCTCTACTACTCTCTAAGTTGCTCCTCCTCAGCACTATGATCCTGAACATGCCACTGACGACCACCTAAAAAGATGTGGTGACCCATGAGGTAAGACCCATGTCCCAGTGAGAGATATAACTCTCAACCAACAGTTATTGATTACAACAAATAACCTTGTTAAATAGGATGAACATATTCAACTAAAATAAGTAGGTTAAGCAGGATAAGCAAATTAAGCAGATTAAAAATTTAAGCAGGCTAAATAGCTAAAATAGGTGAATCATAACAAACATAGTATATAAGGAAATATGTAAAGCTACCACTTTCTATACAATTGATTTCTCTTATCGTAATATATAATTATAAGAAAACAAGACAAGGGTTAACATCAAATGTGAAGCATGTTTAACCCTAAATAGATATACTACACGGATGGATTATGACTTTTGGTAAGACCTAAAGAGTTGAGATATACTTCTCAATTCCAACTGACAACTGATAAGTCGAAATTAATGTCATACAACATTTGTAGGAGTGTAAAAATCCTAAGATCTCATCCACCCTCAGTCAGTATGAGTATGCCACAGTGACATATAAGTCTAGTTGCAAAACAACCTAGTCTTCCCTTGGTATATAGGTCACAACACTAGTGAACAACCTAGTCCTTCCTTAAAAGGTCACGGTACTTGTAAAACTAGGGTATCATAACCCAAACTTCCAAGGTACAATCACATCTATCCTCAATATCATCATGTATACAAAACCTAAGATACGACCGCAACCATTCTCCTTCCAAGATATGACTACAACCATCCTTGTGAACATGCATATACTCAACAATATATGACCAAGATTCCACTAAAGGAGAACTCATCTCACCATCCATCAAGTCCTAACACTAGAACAGATCTATGGCACAAGGACCTACATGATTAGGATTTCACTTGATTAGATAATTCCAATTGGGTATGTTTTAACTGCATCAATCAAGTTATGTACAAACCCTAAAAGAATTCTACAAAGAAACTGGGTAGATTGCAACCTCAGAAGATATAAAGCATATGAAGTATAAAGCTAATCACATCGCCATATGGTATTGTTTCGTTGCCATACATGCAAACATACTCATATCATACCATCACATGATTCCAAGAACTTATCACATTACAAGGAGGATAACACCTCAATTAGAGCCCAAAGCCATATCCAAGGTGATAAGACCATTCATATTATCCTCTGCAAGAACATTATTATCTTTGCATGCCTCATCAAGACTCATCATTCCATTACCATACATGTGTTACACAAGTTGATACAACATTATATTTAATAACACTGATGTTCATAAGATAGAAAATTAGCGTTACAACAACATATAGAGAGAAAGTACTCCATTTGTTGGCTAAATTGACATTATGATAAAACCCTTTGTTTCGATGATGACAAACATTTCATTCTTGTTGATCTAACGTGCTACTTGAGTGTTGCAGGAATGATGTGGATGACAAAGCACTAGGGAATCTATATGCTTGAATGCTTGTAAATTTCATGCAATGTAATAAAGTGTAAACTTGTACAAATATATAATGTACAAGTACTTAGACTTCATGTAAATCAAGCGTTAGATCTTCCCTAGCCAATCACCACACTTAGATAGGTCATCCCCTTCAATAGTGTCACATATGCACACTCATACACACACTTAGTGCCTTAATTGAAAGATTGAAATAGGGTCAATCTCGGTCGACAAACTCCTCGACCGAGACACTCTCGGTCGACAAACTTCTCGACTGAGAATGACCCAAGTAGCCGTTAGACACAGCTGACAAGGTAGTTGGCAGTTGGAGATGAACGTTGATCCAGAGAGCCTGTCGGTCGACAAAACCTCGACCGAGTAGGTGTCTCGGTCGACAATTCCTCGACCGAGATGGACTCTGACAGCAACTGCAGAATTAATTAACTAGCCGTTGCTAAAGCAACTAAAGTGTACCTAACGGCTTGTTAAGCACTTAGAACCCCCTAGAAAGTGTCTAGAACGTCCTTAAGCACTTGTAGGTCATTCCTATAAATAGGACATGCCTTAGGACACCTAAACTCACCAATCTACACTTGTGATACACTTGATCTTACACTTGCAATTGTCAATCTATTTTGAGAAATTGAGCAACACTTGCATTGGATATTCTTATTCTTGCTCTAATTTCGTGTCCTATAGGCTAGTATCTCCTATCCACAACAATCACACTTCCATATACATTGGTTAGGAGATCTATACGCTTGATATAGGCAAATCAAGCCTTGTGCTTCAAAGGTTAAGTGTAATTTCCTTTTTCCTTCTTGTTCCTTTTATTCTTTATATTCTCCTTGCTACTCCTAGGGTTGGAGGCTGTGGATTGGAGAAGGTTCTTCTCGGTGGAGAAGGTGGACTTCGAGCTACTTCAAGAAGGCTATTGCAACGGGAAGCTACTTCAGGAAGAAGGCTACTTCAAGGGGGAGCTTGAAGTTACTTCAAGAAGGCTGCTTCAAAGTTGGTGCAATTACTTCAAGGTGAAGGCTGCTTGAAGGGTTTAGGGAAAGAATTGTAATTTTATGTAAAGTCCTTGCGAGGTAATAAAATTAAATTCTTTCAAAATCCCGGTTGGGTAAGAAACCGGGTAGTGGACTGCCTATCTTAGTATTTTCTATGGTAGGAACCACTCTAAATCCTTGTCTCCTTGTCCAATATTCTTGTGGTTGGTTGTTTGATTTAAATAATTATTAAATTAAGTTGAAAACCCTATTCACCCCCCTCTAGTGGTTTTTCAATTGGTATCAGAGCAGGCTTCAAGGATCTCTAATCGAGTCTTGAAAAATGAAGGGTGGTGGTGTCTACAACCGCAAGCAAAGGAAAAGTATGGACCAATCTTCAACAAGTTGCAGTTGGTGCTTAGGAACAAGCCACACAACACTTAGTTGTCCATGGAGAGAAAAGAAGGAAGATGAGCACAAAGATTGCCTTATTGCTACAACAAGTGAAGAAGAAGAAGAGGTAAGCCTTTTTTGATTTATCAAAAGAAGAGATAATTGCTAGTCTTGAAGAAACACATAATAAGTATATTGAGTGCAAGAAGAAATTAAAGAAATCAAATAAAGAAAATAATGAGTTACATGCTAAACTTCTTGCTCTTACATATGAAAATGAAAATCTTAAAAAGGTCATTGAAGATCATAATACTAAGCTAAAATCAATACAAGCAGATTGCAATCTTCTTTCTCTAGAAAAGATAAACTTGCAAACTCAAGTAAATGATCTTCAAATACAACCCGTCTTTTGTACACATCTAGATTATGATACTATTGTGAAAGAAAGAGATTCGTTATCATCTAATCTAGAACAAGCAAAGCTAGATGTCAAGAAGAGAATGGATGAGATTGCTAAATTACAACAAGAAGTTAGTAGTCTAAGTAATAATGGCATTCTTGATAAAATCTTAAATGATTCTTACCATCAAATTGGAAGGAGAGGACTAGGTTACAAGCCTAAAGGAAAATCTTATCAAAAACCTAGTTGGGGAAGAACACAAGTGCCAAAGAGTCAATCTATGTATGTACCTAAAGGCACACATACATACATACCCAAGAACAACCTAGAATAAAATCATAGAAAGAGATATGAGATTGATTCTATATGTTGTCATTACTGTTTGCGCCTTGGACACTATTCTTTTTCATGTCCTTACAAGAAAAAGGATGTCGAGTTAGTATGGGTTCCAAAACCCCCAAACTAAATGAACAAAATTAAGTTGAGATATGACCAAGGACTCTAGTTGCATATTTCTATGTCTATCTCAACTTAACATAATGGGATAACAAATTAATTCAAGTATCTAAAACTTTTAACTTGAAAATATACAAGTCTTTTAAATCTGCAAAGACAAAATTTTGCCTTAATTAAAGTTCTCAAAAGCATAACGACTTAAATATAATTAGTTGAGATTTAATCTAAATACTACTTTGATATTCATATGTACAATCTCAACCAAGCTAAGTTTTCAAATTGCATAATTGAATTGAACTTTGTTTTTACTTGGAAACAATCACTGAAAACAGTTCTGAAACAGTACAGAACTTTTCTCGGTCGAGATACTGTCGACCGAGAAAAACTGTCGGCTGAGAAATGGTCGATCGAGAAGGTTTCTGTTGTCAAGTCTGATATAAATCTGCTGAACTTGTTTTCAATTAACCTAGCTTGCTATAATTTGTTATAAACGATTGATTTAACATACAAACCAAGAATACAACTTGGTAGACAATAAGATATATTAACCTTTTGCATCATATAACATTATGAATATGAAAAAGATGTTATAAGAAAATTGATCTTGAACTAACCTTATTCATTGATTGAAAAATCTTATTAGTTTGAAAAATTGAAAGCATAAATGAGATTATGTTGGTATTATCCTCTACATGGTTTGGCTTAAAATTATGAATGGGTTTTAGCAATGAAAATTACTGTTTTATCACATGGTCTTTCCTAAGTACTCCTTGGTATATTTTTATAGGAACCATGTGTGTTGAAATGATCAAAATCATTGCATTTATATACTTTTATCTTGATCGTTGTATTGTGGACATGCTCCTATCATAATTTATGTGCCATGATCTCTGTGTTTCATTGGTTTGTCTAAAACAATCTTTGATTCATATGTACAAACCATGAATGGATATTATTCTTGATCATTATGTTTCAGATCATTGAAAATGGCATTTGCTTAAAAGCATCTTGACATAATAGATAATGATTATTGTTGCTATGACAAGACAAATAGTATATCTTTGAGCAAGAATATTAATGTTTTATCTAGTTGTTTTGTTCTAAGAAATCTAAAGCACAATCTTGACTTTAAGATATCAATCTTGCTACATGATTCTAAAAGAATACTATAATTAATCTAATGAATTGAAATGCATACACCCATAGCAAAATGTCTTCATACCAAGTATCACTTATTGTGCTTCAAATTGATATCTATTTAATTAAGCTATCTGCAGAAATTATACTTCAAAAATGAGCGGTCAAATATGAAATCTGCAGAATTTTCCTCTTGGTTGAAATTAAATTTGACCAAGGGGTGCTATGGTCGTAGTCAAGGCCGACCTAAAATAAGCTTGACATTATGCTTATTTGTATATCATTTTAATACACTAAATATTAGTATCTTGATTTAAAATGAGTTTTAGTGCACAACTCTCATAAAAAGACAACTCATTATGATCTAATGATTGTGCCCTTAAAATCCTTAAATTCTTTTGACTATACGATTAAGGGGGGGCTCACACAAATCATCTTAACTAAGAAGGTTACAAAACTTTATAAAACATCATTTGAAACTTGTTATGACCTTAGTATTTTTACTCTTAGACATGAAGAAATATACAAATTTTGTTCTTAATGGAATTCTCTAAACAAATCAGGGTTTAACATCCCATGCTTTTGGTTAGAGATATTTTTTCATGTACTCTAAGCTTAAAATGGATCTCATTTCATTTTTAGGGCTTAACATCCCGTGTAAAATGGATGAGAACTCAAAATACATTTGCCATGAATCTAAAAGGATCTCATATCATTTCAAGGCTTAACATCCTTTGCAAATGATTGAGAAACAAATTGTGGCTAAATTCGACAAAAATGATATTAAATCCCTATTCTTAATAGAATATCTATCTAAGGGGGAGCAAAGCATAATATTAAGAAAGAAAAATACAAAGTCATAATATAAATGGATATCTTTTTGAAATGACAAAGGGGGAGAAAGAATATAAAATCAAAAACATAAAATATGAGTTTCATAAATATCACGACCATCACTCATTTGCAAAACAAAATGACTACAGAAGGTAATCCTCAGGTATGAAACTCACTTTCTTTATATTTCCTTATTTTATATTTAGGAAATGTTTGTCATCTTCAAAAAGGGGGAGATTGTTGGCTAAATTGACATTATGATAAAACCCTTTGTTTCGATGATGACAAACATTTCATTCTTGTTGATCTAACATGCTACTTGAGTGTTGCAGGAATGAGGTGGATGACAAAGCACTAGGGAATCTATATGCTTGAATGCTTGTAAATTTCATGCAATGTAATAAAGTGTAAACTAGTACAAATATATAATGTACAAGTACTTAGACTTCATGTAAATCAAGCGTTAGATCTTCCCTAGCCAATCACCACACTTAGATAGGTCATCCCCTTCAATAGCGTAACATATGCACACTCATACACACACTTAGTGCCTTAATTGAAAGATTGAAACAGGGTCAATCTCGGTCGACAAACTCCTTGACCGAGACACTCTCGGTCGACAAACTTCTCAACCGAGAACGACCCAAGTAGCCGTTAGACACAGATGACAAGGTAGTTGGTAGTTGGAGATGAACGTTGATCCAGAGAGCCTGTCGGTCGACAAAACCTCGACTGAGTAGGTGTCTCGGTCGACAATTCCTCGACCGAGATGGACTCTGACAGCAACTACAGAATTAATTAACTAGCCGTTGCTAAAGCAACTAAAGTGTACCTAACGGCTAGTTAAGCACTTAGAACCCCCTAGAAAGTTTCTAGAACGTCCTTAAGAACTTTTAGGTCATTCCTATAAATACGACATGCCTTAGGACACCTAAACTCACTAATCTACACTTGTGATACACTTGATCTTACACTTGCAATTGTCAATCTATTTTGAGAAATTGAGCAACACTTGCATTGGCTATTCTTCTTCTTGCTCTAATTTCATGTCCTATAGGCTAGTATCTCCTATCCACAACAATCACACTTCCATATACATTGGTTAGGAGATCTATATGCTTGATATAGGCAAATCAAGCCTTGTGCTTCAAAGGTTAAGTGTAATTTCCTTTTTCCTTCTCGTTCCTTTTATTCTTTGTATTCTCCTTGCTACTCCTAGGGTTGGAGGCTGCGGATTGGAGAAGGTTCTTCTCAGTGGAGAAGGTGGACTTCGAGCTACTTCAAGAAGGCTATTGCAATGGGAAGCTACTTCAGGAGGAAGGCTACTTCAAGGGGGAGCTTGAAGTTACTTCAAGAAGGCTGCTTCAAAGTTGGTGCAATTACTTCAAGGTGAAGGCTGCTTGAAGGGTTTAGGGAAAGAATTGTAATTTTATGTAAAGTCCTTGCGAGGTAATAAAATTAAATTCTTTCAAAATCCCGGTTGGGTAAGCAACCGGGTAGTGGACTGACTATCTTAGTATTTGCTAAGGTAGGAACCACTCTAAATCCTTGTCTCCTTGTCTAATATTCTTGTGGTTGGTTGTTTGGTTTAAATAATTATTAAATTAAGTTTAAAACCCTATTCACCCCCCTCTAGTGGTTTTTCACCATTAACATGCTAGTTACACAAGAAGCTATGTGTCATTATAACTTACTTGCATTAGGGTCAAATTCATGAGAATAGTTGGATTGACATTGCCAAATAGCATTTTAATTCAAACATTTGATTGTATTCATTCGAGGGCAAAGGTAAGACTATTGGATCATGGGTAACAAAGTACCAATGAACTAGGGTTACTAACTCAAAATGCCAACAATCATGTGTGTATAAAGTCAACCATAAACATCATAAAGTTAACAAAACATGACGACCATATAAACTAGAGATTTTCATCAACCACTTGGATCAGTGGTGTCATCAACCGCCAAAGATCAGCAAGGTTGGCAACCACCAAGACCAGAGTTCACCACCTTCATCGACTGTTGAGGTTACCATCTTTGGAGACCACTATAGGTTATTCATTTCAGTGACCTCTAGGGCTAAGTGAGCTCATCAACCGCTGAAGACACAAGCATGGCGACTGAAGAAAACATGGAACATTGGTGACCGCTATGAAACCAAACCTTCATCAACTGTATAGAAAGGAAATCAGCCTTAGCGACCATATAGGTGAATCTTAGAAACCACTCAACATCAATATCTTGTCGACCACATAAGGTGTCAACCCTTTTAGAGACCAAAACATGAAGTCAACTTGGCAATCACATAAGGTGCAAAATAGAAACAAAGTCAGTACCATGAGTTTGCATAAGGAAGTCAAGCCAACTGAACCAAGACCAAACCATCGAGTACCATATCAAGGTGGAAAAATCAACTTGAAAATCCTAGAAATCCAAAAGCAAAACCAACAATTTTCATATGCATTCAAGCACCAAAACTTCCATCATTAAAGAAAACTCAAACACCAGAGTTGGGGTTTGTCAAAGAAGAGATATTCACTCAAGATCATCATGTAAACACAACCTAATTAAAGGATATTATCTTTCTACTTGTAACAATATTTTAAGGCAAGATTAGGTGCATGCAAGGTAGAAGTAAGAAATGATAGTGGAGAAAGTTATATAACTTGCCTTAGAGTTGATGTAGAAAACTCCAAACAACAAGATATCATGACGATAAGGGGTAGGAAACCTAGCTTGAGCACTCCTCTCGGTCAAGCTAGTTTCTCCTCTAAGAAAGAAAGAAATCCTAGGTCAAGGATCAAGAAAGAGGGCAACCCTATGTACAAGGAAAAAGAAGAGACATTCTTCAAGCTCTAACTCAAGAACTACCATGGAACACCATGGGTTCAGCTAAGAAGAGAAAGAAGAAGAGGGTGAAGCAAGGAAAATGAAGGAAAGAAGAGGGAGATCTCACTTACTAAGATCAAGAAGAAGAGAAAATCTAGCACCAACGATCACAAGATGGGTATCTCCAAACCCTAGATCCACATGCAAGGTGGGTCATCCCACCTTCTTGTACCTTGAGATCCTCTTCACCACCAAGCAAGAGGGGAAGAACTCTAAGAGGAAACCAAGGAAGAAGATAGAGGTACCTAGGTGTGTAAAAGAGCTTATTTGCATGCAAAGAGAGGGGTTTATATAGCTTAATTTTGGGGAAGAGAAGGGGGTTAGGTGTAAAGATAAACATTCCATGTGTGCAAATAGGGCATTAAAAAAAGAAAAGCCATCAACCAACTTGGTCCAAAAAAATATAGGGACCGTACAGAAACTCATCGACCCTCAATCCATGCAAAAATTGGCGACCGAAGAGAGATACCATATATCATCAACCTCCAAACTAGGGTATACCAAGGAATTACATCATCGACAACCAAAACCAAGCACCACACAAAACCTAGTGATTGTTAACCCTAGATGACTCATCACTCTAGGTCAAACATCAACTTAGGACATCAATGCAAACCCTAGTCTCATACATGAGATGTCACCACTCAAACCAAGGTATGAAAAGGTGCCACAAAACTCAAATATATCCAACATGATGTCAAAACATGTGAGGCACAACAAGCATGTGACAAACTACAAGAAAGACCTTAGATATGGGTAAGTTGCAATTAAGTCTAAAACTAGCACATATATGAATAACTAGCTCAAAATGTGTCTAAATTGGGCCAAACTTGAAACATAAGCTTGTTATATGATATCAAAGCACATAAAAAGGTTATATTAAGGATTTAAGTATCTAATTATGCTAGGAAAGTATGATCAACAAGAAGGCAAGGTCAAGAGTCTTACATGTTTTGGATCTTGGCTCATTAGAAGATTTCACATTGTAATATATCAAATTAATAAATGAGAGTTATCAATTTAAACAAAAAAATGAGAGAGATAATTAATTAAATGCATAATTATGTATCATAAAATTTTGTTCAAATCAAATCAAAATAGTTTTGACAAAATTGCAAGCTTCTCTTGAAGAATCAAATGGCCACACACAACACTTTTTGTCTGCAATCAATCCTTGAGAAGGACAAGTTTAATGGGAATAATTTCCATGACTAGTTCAGGAAGCTGAGAATCATTCTCACATAGGAGTGAAAGATCCATGTCTTGGAGATACCAGAGCCAGATGAACCTGCTTCCACTGCACCTAAGGCTGACATGTATGCTTACAAAAAACCTAAGGAGGTAAATGGGAACAAGGAGAATCACAAATTGTTGTGGCATCTGAAGTTCCTTATGTAACTCAAGACTCATAGTTCTATTAGTACACACCATGAACTTACAAGATTATGATATCTTATAAATCAGAAAGGCAGTGAGTTGGTCATAAGATGATGAGCTAACAACCTATGTAGAGGCTAATGAGGGACCAAAGTATAAGAAATGGCTTGAGGCCATTATATCCAAAGTGGAGTCCATGTACACCAACAAGGTATGACCTTATTGGTACCACCTAAAGGGGGTAAAACCCGTAAGGTGCAGTTGGGTCTGTAAAAGAAGGACCAACATGGATAATTAAAAAGAGCAGATTGGTTGCAAATGTTTTCAAACAAGTTAAAAGTGTTGACCATGATGAATCCGTTTACCAATTGTCATGGTTATATCCATTAGGATAATTCTTGATATAACTTATCAAGACTATGAGATTTGGCATATGGATATTAAAACCACATTCCTTAATAGGAATATTTTAGAGAATGTGTATGTTTCACAACCAGAAGGTTTTATAACTTCATTAATGCAAATAAAGTCTATAAGCTACAAAGATTAATCTAGAGGTTGAAAAAAACATATTAGAGTTGGAATCTTTGATTTGACAAGATAGTCAAAGAGTTTGACTTGAGTCAAGATAAAGATGATATTTGTGATTACTAAAGATTTAGTGGGATCATATTTATATTCCACATATTGATGCAGAATAACATCTCAATACTATAATTATTGAAACCTGACATGGAAATAACCTTCTTTAAGAAGGATTTAGGTGAAGCATCCTATGTCATAGGAATTGAGATCTATAGAGATAGTTATGGGAAGTTTCTGGACCTAAGTATAAGCACATATATTGGCAAGATGATGAAAAGGTTTAGAATGAAGGATTCATCGAGAGAGAATCAATCCATGATACATGGGATTACTTTCTCAAGAACCATGTATTCCAATTCTTGTGAAGAATGGGAAAAACATTAGTAAGATGCCATATGCACTAGTAATTGGATCTATCATGTATGCATCATAATGTACTCATCCCATTATCTAATATATATTGGACATGATAATATGATATTAGTCAGATTCCAATGAAGGTCATTGGAATTCCATAAAGAACATCCAATAGTATTTGAGAAGCACTGAGGATTAGTTCCTTAAATTTGGAAATTAGGAAGAGTTGGGTGTAAATAGTTACACCGATGCAAGCTTCCAAAATAACAATTAATGATCACAATCTAAAATTTACATTTAACCTTAAAACAAGAACAGTAAGTTGGAAAAATTCTGAGCATTATACAGTTGTTTAATTCTATAATAGAAGTTGAGTATCTTGGTGTTATGAACATACCATATGATATTTTATGGATCTAGAAGTTCATATATATGAAATTACAACATCTCAATACTATAAGTATTGAAACCTAACATGGAAATAAACTTCTTTAAGAAGGATTTTGGTGAAGCATCCTATGCCATAGGAATTGAGATCTATAGAGATATTTATGGGAAGTTTCTTGACCTAAGTATAAGCACATATATTGGCAAGATGATGAAAAGGTTTAGAATGAAGGATTCATCGAGAGAGAATCATTCCATGATACATGGGATTACTTTCTCAAGAACCATGTATTCCAATTCTTGTGAAGAATGGGAAAAACATGAGTAAGATGCCATATGCACTAGTAATTGGATCTATCATGTATGCAACATAATGTACTCATCCCATTATCTTATATATATTGGACATGACAAGATGATATTAGTCAAACTCCAATGAAGGTCATTGGAATTCCATAAAGAATATCCAATAGTATTTGAGAAGCATTGAGATTAGTTCCTTAGATTTGGAAATTAGGAAGAGTTGGGTGTAAAGAGTTACACCGATACAATCTTACAAAATAACAATTAATGATCACAATCTAAAATTTACATTTAACCTTAAAACAAGAACGTAAGCTGGAAAAATTCTGAGCATTAGATAGTTGTTTAATTCTATAATAGAAGTTGAGTATCTTGGTGTTATGAACATACCATAGGATATTGTATGGATCTAGAAGTTCATATAGATGAAATTATAACATCTCAATACTATAATTATTGAAACCTGACATGGAAATAACCTTATTTAAGAAGGATTTAGGTGAAGCATCCTATGTCATAGGAATTGAGATCTATAGAGATAGTTCTGGGAAGTTTCTTGACCTAAGTATAAGCACATATATTGGAAACATGATGAAAAGGTTTAGAATGGAGGATTCATCAAAAGAGAATTAGTCCATGATACATGGGATTACTTTCTCAAGAACCATGTATTCCAATTCTTGTGAAGAATGGGAAAAACATGAGTAAGATTCCATATGCACTAGTCATTTGATCTATCATGTATGCAACATAATGTACTCATCCCATTATCTTATATACTGGACATGACAAGATGATATTAGTCAGATTCCAATGAAGGTCATTGGAATTCCATAAAGAACATCCAATAGTATTTGAGAAACACTGAGTATTAGTTCCTTAGATTTGGAAATTAGGAAGAGTTGGGTGTAAAGTGTTACACCGATGCAAGCTTCCAAATTAACAATTAATGATCACAATCTAAAATTTACGTTTAACCTTAAAACAAGAACAGTAAGCTGGAAAAATTCTGAGCATTAGACAGTTGTTTAATTCTATAATAGAAGTTGAGTATCTTGGTGTTATGAACATGCCATAGAATATTGTATGGATCTAGAAATTCATATAGATAAAATTATCAAATGTTTCAACCATCATAATCTACATAAGAAATATAGTGACAACAATGGAGCTATTAGTTAGGCAAGGAACGTCAGACATCATATCACAGAAATTCCATCTCATACAAAATTTCATATAGCAAAGACATGTGATACATGCAATACACCAAATAAAGGAAAATGTTTCTAACCCACTAGATTAGCACTTGCACAACAGAAACATGATGGAAATGTTTAGATCACTAAGAATAAGATTCCTGGGTGATTGTCTCTAAATGCAAGTGGGGGTCTGTTGGTATGTATGCCCAAAGAGCCAATCATATGATGATAGTGATGGCATATCTTATACACGATTTGATTAATAGTAAAGGAAATCTTCTAAGTTATTCTATTTCATTCAATTATAAGATAAGTATGAAACATAATGAATGTCTAAAGAATGACATTACTCAATGACATATGTCTTTGGGTTGATGACCTAAACAATAAGATCATACAAATGTCAAGAGTATGAACATTCTTATTATCTCCCTTGTTAGATGTTATTGTGGAAGGCTGATAGATAGAAATGACACATAAGACTAGAGTGTGTGTTGGTTGATGATAGAATCTCATCAGTCATGATATGTGATATCAAACCAAACACATAGATACTTGTTAGAGAATAGTGTATCAGATAGACCTTCCTTGAGACTGACACATAGAAACCATAATTGGTAGTCAGAATTATCTCTCATAGTGATGGTGGTGATTGTGGTTCTTAGACCTAAAGTCACAACACTCAACACATGTTGTTAGATGTACTTTGACATCATCCACTGTGATCTTGAATAAGGGTTACCATAAAGGTGGTGCTTGGGTGCATTGTGACACATGAGATGATTGTGAGTGATGTAGATGGGATTTGTCCTTCCTACATGAGTTTGATATCTAGGCCACATAAGGGGGACTAAGAAAAGCATGTGTGCACACCTATGAATCAATATATGATATTGAGGTCACATATATCTGAGACAAGATGCTCTAGTTCAAGGAATATGGATTCAACGTTGAGAGGATGATGATTTCATGCCTCGAGTTCAATCTAGATATCAATGACAAAGGAATTAGATAATCATTGTAACACCAGTCATAGATTGTAGGTTGAAGTTTTTCTCCAACTTTTCAAATTACTTGGGTAGCAATGATGTGTTTCTAGATACCTCTCATTGTTTGTGATATCATAAATCAGTTTAGACATTCACTGCCAATGTAACTTGGAACCTATAGGGTCACACACATAGGATACACTTGGAATAGGAGTTCATCATAGTTTAAACTTGATTACTAAAGAGTTAGGAATTCAATTTAAACAAGCATTAGTTGGATGTTGACTGACTGGACTGTGAACCGATTGGTTCAAGTGTTTAACGAAATGTTTCAGAGTTTCAAGTCAATTGAACCAATAATGGCAATCATGTCCAAGAATCGACTTATTTAGGAAGTGAACCTAATCAGCTCATGTCCATGAACCGACTGGCTTAGGTTATTAACCAACAGATTGGTGGATCAATTCGATTGATTCACAGATTAGTGCTGACGTCATGTTGTGCATTAATTCGATATTAATTTCCAATACAAATGTGATTGGGAAATATGATGAAACAATCAATTCAAAGGTTGAAGCAATTGGTTCACATTCCAACTAATTGGTTCATCTATTAACTAATTGTTTTTCCACTCGTAGGATGCAAAAATTCATAAAATTGATGTCCTCTTTGACTCATTCATAGACTGGGAACCCTGACCCTGGTCCTCCTATAGATAGAGAGGTACTGGGGGCTTCTCAGACACATCAATTAGCTCTTACAATTATTGTCTTCTCTTGTTGTGGTATCTAAGAGAACCCGAGCAAGTCCTACCCAATAAAGGGAGGGATAGCAAGGGAGATCAATTGTGGGAGTGAAAGTTGGTGCTAGTAAACCAACTCGAAGGAACAACTACTTCTTATCTGTTCATCCAGAATGACAAGAGTTACCAAGGGTATGTGTGGACTACTAAAGAGGTGAGGAGGTTGTTGCCAGCCACTGGGAGGACAAGATCAACTTGTTTCCTGTGGTGATCAACAAAGAGCTGATGCAAACATTGTCTGTGTGGGATTTGAAGAAAGTCGCAAACTGCTTTGAGGGAATTGACGTTGGACTTTCTCCAAGACTAGGTATTACCTCAAAAACATCACTCTAATTACATAGTTATTGATGTGATCATTTGTTAAAGGGGAATATGGTAGATAAATTTTTGTTTCTTCTACTCATCGTGGTGTCATATTTCCCTACACTAATGATTGACTTTGATGCCTTGACCTAGGGGACATACACCAACATTTGAAATACATCTTTTATGTCATTATTTTTTTAATCTAAATCATGTTCTATGATTGGACTCTTTGACTTGATGAAACCCTATCTTTCTTGCCATATTATGAGTATGTCGACTAAAATTGTGCATATGTGACCCAAACCTTGAAATATTCATATAAAGAGAATGGAACCTCCAAATGACATGAAACTAAAATCACACCTTCAGGATGACCTCTAAATCAATAAAAGATCATCAAAAAAAATAAATAACCAACTCTAATCCTAACTTGGTCAAAAACCTAAATTGAAGCTAGATAGGGTTAATGGTAAAATCTAATACATGTATGCAATCTTGTACTTAATTAGGTGTGGCTTGTGGCTAGATCATCAAGGATAAGTAAAGTTATGAAATCTCTCAATCATGCACGAGCTTTAAATAATTATATGACTATGAATTTCTTGGTTGAAATGTGGTACATATGTATCCTTATTTACTTCCTCAAATATGGTTGTATAGTATTCTAGTATTGTACTCAATGTTTATCTCTTTGTTGTTGTTTTATAACTTACAAACATAAAATAGAAACTCCATCATACGAACCTCGTGCACCTGCCTGAAGTTTTGGGGTAAGGACATAAGGTTGGGAGACCTACTTGAGATGTAAAGATAGGACGGACCCTCGATAAAAGGGTTATCTCTTGGCGAGGGCCTTGAGGTCTCTTAATAACATGGTTATCTAATCTTCAACACCCTCATAGACTCTTTCAATTGGAAGTTAGTCAATAAAAGGCCTTACAATTACATATATTGATGAATACATGTTATGATGGTATAATTGAAGTAAAATGATATAAAACATGTGCTCTCGCTTTGCTAAATACTTAACTTGTTTATTCCTGTTTGACTACTTCTACAACTCTTTTCAAATTATGCAAAGCTTATATATATGTGTCTTTTAGCCATGTACTAAACACCTCATGTGTTGACATGATTGTTTCACGTATGTTTAGGTTAGTTGATGGGCTTGGTGAGCTATGTCAGGTGTATTTGTTGTAAGATCCCTAGTGTACATCAGAAGACTTGTACAATTGTACTCTTTAATGTGCAACTGAAATCTTGTAATAAAACAATGTTGCTTAATAACACTTGTTGAATATTGAGACTGTGATTGGTGCTTTTATTTTGTTATTTGTTCATGTATGCTGATATTTACACTTATGCTTTTGCACTTTGTTAATACCATGCTAAGGAGGGACGTCTAGGTCCTGTCGCCATTGACTTTTTAGTCATTTGGAGTTAGGACTTGGGTAATAAATGGTTCCGTGACATACGGTATCAAAGCATGAACAATAACTACAACAAACATTCATCTCATGAAACACAAACTAAACTCAACCTTATATTTCAACCCTACAAACTTAATCAGTTGTCCTTTGTGGACTAAGTTGACTTAGCCTCTAGGTTAGAACCTATATGTTCTAGAACAAGGTCTAGACTTTTACAATCACTAGAACCCTTTCTTTTCTCCTCATTCTATCTTATAGTATGTCATGTGGTTTAGGAGGGTGATAAAAGGGATATCTTATTACAACCCTAGACATATGTTCGCAACACGTGTTTAGAGTATCTACACAAGTGTGCACCATGATTTTTCTAGTTCTCTAGGTGTCATGGTACTAGATTACCTAATGAGGGTGGTAACTCATTTTGGTTTTAGTTTTATTTGAATGGAGAATGGTTTTTTCCATCGCTTGTTCCAATATTGGAGAAAACCTATTTCAAATATTAGTATATACGTACATATGAAAAATGTTACCACACACAAAAAGACAGTGAGTATCCATGTGACCTAAGAGAAAGAGATGTAACAAAAATCTAGATCAAAGTGTTTTGATGATTGATGTAGACTCTAGAGTTGTCTAGATCCATGATAAAGGTTGGGCTAGTAAGTAGCCTAGATGACATAATGACTACGATGACAATGACGACGACGACAATGATGATGATGATGATGATGATGATGATGATGATGGTGATGATGATGATGATGATGATGATGATGCTGATGATGATGATGACAGTGATGATGATCATGATGATAATGATGATGATATTTATTATGATGATGTTGATGTTGATATTGTGAGATTGCTTCTTGATGACCTATGTTTGATGTTGGAATATTCAAATGTGTTTAATGAAATGAGATGAGTTTTACCCTAAAACCCTAGCTAAATGTAGTACCATTTTTGATGTGTATGGCTTGGTTGATTTGCTATACATAGCTAGTAGGCTGTCATGCCTATATGTGCTTAGTCTTGTATATGTGAGATATGATACATGAGATACAAATTGGGGCCAACACAGGCCTCAACCTCTTTACAAAGAAGGACCTATAACATGGTACATACAATTAGGGTGAACCCTTGATATGGGTCGACCCGACATGGGAGAAGGTCAAAGTACCTAACCTCCAAATTATGAGTTAAATATTAAAATGTATGAAAAATGAAATACATGATGATGAGTCCCTAGTTAGACTAATTCTTCATATGTGAGTTGATTTACCTAGTGTATGGTTCCTTTGAAAGCATTGAACCCTAGATTTCCAATGAAAAGACCTAACCCTAGAGAAAGATTAAATTGAATATATGACATTTGCTATATAGGTGAGGGAGATGTCCCAAGACCCTAAGATGATGTACATGATGTGTGATATCAATGATGAGACTCACACTCGGGTTAGTGGTTTTATGTAAAAGAATCTAGTGGTCCCTAGGTTTTGGTAGTTGGCTAGAAATCTCATTATGATAAGATAGTTGTGGTTATCATGTCTTGTTGGACATAGATAGGTCTTAGCTTGAGTGGCTTGAGCTTACAGAGTTCCTTTGAGATACAAGTGAGATAATTACTAAACCTTGATGTTGTTCATAATTTTAGTTCCTCAAATGATGCTTGATAAAAAAAGAAACAAATGTTCCACTTAAGTTAAAGCTTCACTATGTATAATATGTCACTCTCATAAGCTAGACCTAATACTAAACCATACCTTTCATAAAAGATGTACATTTCGAATTACAAACTTGATATGATGACACCTTGATATCTTAGCTTGAATAATCATGAATACAATTGCTTAACTTCAGATCCAAGATGAAAATAAATGAACATCAAAGATTGGAGTTGGAATGATTTTTTTAAGGGAAACTAAATCATACATGAAATCTATAAGGATTAAATACACGTTTGATGATTGCTTTGTTTGAAATCCATGATGATGAACATGTTCATTTGATAAAATTTATAATAATTTTTTTGATAAAGCACCTAGAGCTCATACAAATAATTGAACAAATTCCAAATGTGTAGAGGTATAAGATATAGAAACCACATGTCACAATGACATCACAATATGCTAAAATAACAAGTTATATATATATATATATATATATATATATATATATATATATATATATATATATATATATATATATATAGGAAAATGTATACCCTTGATGGTGATGATCTAAATGTGCATCCCTTAGAGGTGGATGCCTTGAAACCAAGGTTGTACACCTAAACACGATCATTGTGGACTTTGACCTTGTTTGCAACCTTGTACAAATTTCAAGGAAAAAAATTCCTTATAAGGAGGGAAGAGTGTGACAACCTGGCATTTTTATATCCTCTATTGTACTCTTTCTCTCTCATCAAGTGGTCTCTTATACAATTGAATGTAAAATCCATCTTTGAAATACTATGATACTCAAATTCAATCACACTAGCGACCAATTCCACCATGTGTGACTTATCGATTTGTAAAATTGAGATAAGTGTCAAGCTTGAATGCATCACACTCTTGTAACTATATTGAACCTAAACAATGTGCTTATTGTAATGTACAATGTACATCAAGTTATAGATGGTTCAATTAAACCATCAACACAAAAATCATATATACCAGACCTCCGAAGCATGAGATATAGTCTTTCAAAGTTTGTACTTTCCAAGGTTGTTTTAAATGAATTTCCTATATTTTCTAGGATCATGGGATGACCCCTTTTGGCCCAGCAGGTCATGTGTGACCCATAAGAAGACTTTTCATCCTAAACCATTTTTATAAAGAATTATGAGGCTAGGAAGGTAGTCTTCTACCTCCAGCCATATTAGGTAATGAAGGGGGACCTCACCATGGACGACAACTCCCAAACCTTAACCCGTCTTGCTCCTTTTAAACCCACTTATTCAACCCTTACATTTTTTCTCTTTTCTTCTAATTTTGTCCTCCAATCCCCTTCTCCCTGTCCTTATTTTTTAGGATATATGTTGCAGCATGGATGCTGCTACCTTCAGTGGAGGTTGGCACTACCCTTGATCCTGAAGTGGTAGGTGTGGTGCGGGACACTCACTTCCATCTACCTTTGTCTGGTGTTGTTGCACCTCACTGCTGTCAATGATGAGTAGGTGTAGCTGGACGATTATGGGAGTTGACGAACTCACTATTTGGGGTGCTTCCGCGCAACTAAAAGAAGACAGTTGGGCATCTGCGGGTGAATGAAAACCTTCACCATCTCCCTTACCCATTTGGACCCTTGGTGGGGGAGTTGGAGAGGTGGGGTTGATGCCCTTGTTTTTCCTCTGCTCCTAGATTTAGGACAAGGGAATCACGTAAGGGTCACTTGCAAGAAGACATTTCCCTTCCAGTGTAAAGGGTGCGGGGGATGGCAAACCGCCGTTTGCAGTTGGAATGCACATACAACCTATGACTGTGAGGAAGAGAGTCATGGGCTGATCGGTGGACATCATCGTTCAAATGAACCCCCAAGCATGCAAATGCGGGTGCACATAAGTGTGGGGCCGGTCGTTAGATCGACTATCAACAACCCAGATCAAGGTACAAATGATATTGGTAACACTTAGCCCCTTTTTTTATACAGTTTTAATGTAAAACTTCAAGAATTCATATATTCCATCTCCCTCATCCAAATTATAGGAACCATTATGTCAAATTGCAACTTGAAAAGATCTACAACATGGGCTTGCTCTTAGAACCCAATTACAATGTTTGTTCTCATGTTTCCCTAAATGATGCTATTTGTAAAGAAGTATATGCTTTTACATGATAAAGTTGGGATCTTTGATCCACAATCTATCCTCTAATCCCCAAATAAATAGCCTAGTTTCTCTTTGAGCCTAATTATGACCCTAGAAATATTTCTTGCTCTTATGTTTAGCAAAATGCACATATATGACATATTGTAAATAGTAGTGATGATGTACCTTTCTTTATCCTAAATGACATATTATACCTAACAAACTTTGAAATAAGTAACCATATTATGCCATGTAACATATATGTCCATGATCACTCTAATTCTTGCTTGTTCACCCCATATGACCTAGTATGCAGATTGTGAACCTTTTATGTTGATGCTTGTTATATCAAAGGATATTGTTGACCTATCTAATGCATCAAACCATATTAGATCTATGAAAGAAGTAACTTTAGGATGGGATGTGACATTTTCATCTAGGGCCAACCCCATTCATGATGCAACGATGCATGTTCCCTTTTTGACCTATATGTCCATACATTGCTTGATTCACTTCCTTATGTCCATTCTTGATAATGAATCTATATATTAGGCTCTCGCTTCTCAAACTAGAGTTGACTCTATTGTTATTGTTCTCGTCAGATATGGATGTCCTACCTAATTTATTGGTTGGATCTTGATGTCATATGTGAACAATGATGATGATTGAATGTTTGTATGTATGTTGATACCAATGATGGGCTTTGATGCCTTGACCTACGTGATATCCACCTACATCTGATATATGTCTCTTTTCCCCTTATCTTGCTGATCTAAATCATGTTCTATGCTTGGAACCCTTGACTTGATGAACTCTGTCTTGCTTGCCATATTATGAGTCTTTCGACTAAAATTGTGCATATTGATCCAAGCCTTGAAATATTCATATAAAGTGAATGGAACCTCAAAATGACATGAACTTGAACCACACCTTCATGATGACCTCTAAATCAGTAAAAGATCATCAAACAAATAAACAACCAACTCAAAACCTAACTTTTCCAAAACCCTAAAATGAAGCTAGTTAGGGTTAATGATAAGAGCCTAATACACGTATGCAATCTTGTGCTTAATCAGGTGAGGCTTGTGGCTAGATGATCAAGGATAAGTTAAGTTATGAAATCTATGAATCATGTATGGGTTTTGAAGAATTATATGACTATGGATATTTTTCTTGAAATGTGATACATTTGTATTCTTGTTTACTTGCTCAAATATTGCCATATAGTATTCTAGTATTGTACTTGATGTTTATCTCATTGTCATTGTCTTATAACTTGCAAACATAATATAAAAGCTCCATTATACAAACTTCGTGCACCTTCCTAAAGTTTTGGGGTAAGGTTATAAGGTTGGGCATCCTACTTGAGATGTCAAGATAGGATGAACCATCGATAAAAGGGTTAGCTCTTGGAGATGGCCTTGAGGTCCCTTAAGAATAGGGTTAGCTAATCTTCACCACCCTCATAGACTCTTCCAATGGGAAGTTAGTTAATGAAAGGCCTTAAGATTACATGATATCGATGAATGCATGCTATGATGGTATAATTGGGGTAAAATCATATAAAACACAAGCTCTCACTT
This sequence comes from Alisma plantago-aquatica, assembly GCA_963693085.1. Lineage (NCBI taxonomy): Eukaryota > Viridiplantae > Streptophyta > Magnoliopsida > Alismatales > Alismataceae > Alisma > Alisma plantago-aquatica. Next base: position 603,733,414 of record OY856414.1, on the reverse strand, counting down.
TGCTAAAAAGTTAACTTGTTTATTCTTACTCCTCTACTTCTGCAACTATTTTTAAATTATGCAAAGCTTTTATATATGTATTGTTTAGCCATGTACTCAATACCTCGTCTGTTGACCCACTTGTTTCACATATTTTTTAGGTTCAGAGATGGTTAGAAGTTGATGGGCTTGGTGAGATATGTGAGGTGTACTTGTTTTAAGATCCCTAGTGTACACGAGCAGACTTGTAAAATTGTATTGTTTAATACGTAATTGAAATCATGCAATAACACAATGATGATTAATAATACTTGTTGAATATTGAGACTATGATTGGTGATTTTATGTTTTTATTTGTTCATTCATGTTGATCTTTACGCTTCCACATTCATGCTTTGTTAATACCATGCCAGGTAAGGATGCCCAGGTCCTATCACCATTGACTTTTTAGTCATTTGGAGTTAGGATTTGGGTAATAAATGGTTCTATGACACCTTCCCTCATATGAATAATCCTCACACTTTTATTATTTTATGAGCAGATACTTATAGATCAAAACACTTTTGTAGTATTGAAAAATCAATTGAGAATGGTGATACACTTTTGATATAAAAAACTATATGACTAAATTAAACATCATTTGTTGCAAAGGGAAACCTAGCAATCTCAATTTCATATACAAAAAGATGTTGACTACACTTGTATAGGTATAGGGCCTACAAGGTAAGCCCTTCCTTGTACTCAACCTAAGTGGTTGGGAACAATACCCCACAAAATAAGAACAAATAGAAAGCATCAACAAAAGCATTAGCATATAAAATAGTTAGCCAAACAATATTAATGATAAAGGATAGCAAGCAAAGCAAAAAGGCTCCCATGAAAAAGAGAAAACCCACTCTATGTGATATCAAAAAACAAATCTTAATGAGTTGATATTTAATATATTAAGATATATAATCACATCTTTCCCTTAATCTCAATATAGTTCACAACTATTAAGTAGCATGCAAATTGATCTGAAAACTAGAAGTAAACAAATTAGTTTTATGGCATCACCACCACACCCAAAATAGAAGAGCTATCACCGTATCAATTCCATGGGAATAACCACAAAAAAGGAGAAGAGGCATCACTATGTCAAATTAATGGGCATCACTGCCCAAAAATTTAGTATAGGGTGTCACTGCTCAATTATTTCAGAACATGCATCAACACTTGATTCCAACAATAATTTATGTGATTAATGAGAATCACCATGCAATTACTTAGGAAAATGCATCACTACCTAAACTAAAAAAGACACACACTAGACATCACCACCTGGTGTGTTACTACTACTTAGATTACGACTGTCACTATAATCAACATGTACAATAGAAAAGATTCAAGTTTACTCCAAGTACACCAAGGGATTCCTTTTTATTGCTTCACCATGAAAGTGGATCAACTAGTTTATTTCACACATAGGCTACAACTTGAGGTAACACAACCAAAATATGAAAATTAGGGGTTCCATTGTACCAATGGGTATACTTTGCAATTTAGTTGCAGAGTGAACCAAGATACCATCAACAAGGTGTGTAATAGGGATAACAAGAATTCAATGATAGTCTATGATCAATGTTGAGAGCCAATATCCAACTAAATAAAGTAGATAAGAAACATGGATTCAAAGTATTAATTCCACAATCAGGATAAAGATAGACCATAGAACTACCCTATATGAATCAAATGAGAATGTGCCATGTATGTCCTGAATTCTACTTATCTTGACTAATCGATGACCATGGATGGTCTAATCCAAGGTCGTCAACACAACAACTTAGATTAATTGAATGGAGTACATAAACCCTACAACTAACCTTTTTATATATAGTAAATTAGTTTATAAATTTGATACCAATCAATAAGGAAATTTCTCATGATTTTTGACAAAATTTATCTTTTTTTATACCAACATTGATTTATTTAAAAAAAAGCTTACTTACCTATATTAGATCATTTTCAATTTAGAAAATACTATGGAAAAAACTATGATTCCCCATTATGCATTTTAAGATCTTAGGTGTGACATGGGTAGTTCAGTCTACTTAGAAAACTTGAACTCGACGTGTTATTCAGTGTAATAAAATAGTAAAAGGACCAAGATGTCCAAGACATGCCTGAGGAAAACATTTTATAGCAAGGGTAAAACAATAAATTCAATGCCTTAATTTCTTAATCACTGAATTGAATAATGTGTGGTTGACAATGACTAGTATATCAAATTAGAAGTTTGGTAGATTGATTTCCTAGTGGAAACAAACATCATCACAAGTTACCTTAATCTATGAAGTTTCAGCAAGCCCTAGCTTGGTACCTATGTCGACTTCAACAAACAAGGGATTCCTATGCCATGTAAATAATAACATGCTATCTTGGAAACCCAATAGGGGGCAAATAGGTACTATGTTAGAGACAAGGGAAACAACTCAAAAAGACATTCAAATGTTGTTGATGAAAAACTAGAAATGATTAACTATAATCATGAATTCATCGAGTTGTATATAAGAATGTGAAAAGAGGGAAGGGGAATTGCAAAAAAAAAAAAGACGAATTGGCAACAAGGAAGGCTTTGTGAGATGTCATGGAGGCATTCATGATGCCTCCATAAAAATGCGGCAATTGGGTATGTTCTATCAAACCTCAGGTTGCAAGTAGAGAAGAATGAACTTGTCATTCTATTTTTGGTGATGATTGAGGGTGTTTTAATGGTTATTTTTAGTTGTTATATGTGCAAGGATAGACTTAATGCCAGTAGTTATATAGGGGAGTGTCATGAATAGTGTTTGTGATCATTAGATATTGAAAATGACATCATAGATAGGCATGTACATTTTGGGTAGCAGAATAGTCCACAACTACATAAGTTTGGGCTTAATCGAATTAGGAGAAACAGTTGGAGCCAATATTGAATTACTTCAAGTTCCCTTAATAGAGAGAGAGATTAATAGTGGGGAAGGAATGATGTTTTGTTGTGCTAAATAGGGAAATGAATCAGGTGGATAAGATGAATACATGTCGATTGATATGTACATAGAAAATTGAATTTTAACATTGATTACAAGGATAAGTTGTGGAAAGTTAGGAGATCGAATGAATGATATTATATATTTATCATTTTAGGGTTTTATCATTATTTTTACTTTCAAGAAATAGATAAGGGGATAAATAGGTCCAAACAAGATGAAACTTGACCTCCAAGCTAATTAAGAGGTGTAGACTCCAAACAAGTCATTCATTTTCTGAGTTGAAGTTACTCGTCGTCACTTAATATTGTAGTGTCGATATTGTTATCACCATATCAAATAATATTGACAAGTAATTTTTACAATTTGATATTTTTAGGATAATATTCTAATGATACACTTTTGATGTTACTTATTTCCAACTACATCATTACAAAAATCAAGATTTCTTTATTATACATTTGATGATATCATAACCCAATTAGACATAAACATTTTTTCCACTAACATAAATTATCTTATTTATGTCCATTAAGGAAATAGAAGATTAAATATGTTTGGAATACTATTAGGACTCCTTGATGTATTCAATTGGATTTGGGAAAGTAATATTCATAAATGATATATAATTCAGATGTGGAAAACTTGCATAAAAAATTTCCAATGACTGATTAATCTAGAAGAAGAGGATTATCTTTGTCTTCTAACTGCTTTCTATGTAAACATGGATATGAAAGCACTGAACATGTATTTTTTTTTTAATGCAGTTTTATTGCTGAAGTTTGTAGGCTTTCTTCTTACTATCTAGACCCCACATTCCCTATTACTCATGGTTGGACCTTGTTAAGATTAGCTCAAGGAATTGCAAGCTGATTATTTTGTGTATATAGTATAATGTCTGGTTGGAAAGGAATAGGACTTGTAGGCTTTCTTCTGACTATCTAGACCCCACATTCCCTATTACTCATGGTTGGACCTTGTTAAGATTAACTCAAGGAATTGCAAGCTGATTATTTTGTGTATATAGTATAATGTCTGGTTGGAAAGGAATAGGAGAGTTCACATTTATAGAGAATTGCCTCATCAAATTATTTAGAAGAAAATTAGGGGTGATATTAGTGGTCTTGGACACATTTGATTATTTTTTCTCCCTGGTGTCTGTTGAGATCCTAATTTGAAGTTTTGATACATGTTCTTCATAGTTTTTTTTCTTTTCTCTATTATAGTGTATATCTTGGGACCTTCGTGCCTTTCTCTCCTTTCCATCCCTATCTTGGGGTGATCTTGTTTTACTTTTTAATAGACCTCCACTCTGGATGGTCTCTAGCACACTGTACAAACACTACTTTCTAAAATCCAAAAAGAAATAGGACCTTTTTGCAATAAAAAGTTTAATTGACTTGGATATATTTTCTATCATTTTAGGGACTGTTAGACTTATGGTTGAATAAATATTTTTAATGAGGTTCTGACTCATTAATATTTATGTGATTTATTAAAATTTATGGCTATAAAACATATCATATATCATTATATGAGTCTACAATTCATACTTTACACTTTACTAGTTTATTTATAAAGTTAGGTGTACTAAATGCATTATATTATGTGGGTTAAGGTTCATTGTGCAAAGTCTCATTATTATCCAACTATCTGCACTCTATTAACTTAACCCCTTCTATTATCCTTGTAAAGTCAAGGTTATATACTAATGAAGTATATATTTTGTAGTCCTAACTCTAAATTCAAATATGTTATTTAAGTCACATGAGGATGTGATAATCATATGAATTTATTATGTTTTCATGTTATGGTATATCTTACATCTATTTTTGGGATCTCATGTAAACTAAGTCCACTAACCTTTCATCCCTAGAATAATAGTTTCTAGCATTAAGAGGTCAGGTTTCAATGTTTTACACATTGACTTCATAATGACCAAAAATTTAAGGTGAGAAATATTGACATCGTTGTGATAGGATAGAACCATTTATGCACATTTGAAAAGAAAAATTAATTTACAAATAATGGGAATGGAGATATGTTGTGTTATAAAAGGGGTCATGTTCCATCAAGCAGTTTACACATTCCCAACAAGATAACTCATCTTTCCCATACCTAAATTCTTTTATAAGCAAGGGAAATTTTAGTATAATGAGCAAAATTTGTTAGCAATGATGGATGGGGGTGTGGATATCCTTGAGTGAGAGATAATCATCTAGACATATCTCAACTAGTCAAATCCTTGTTAGAAAAGGGGATAAACCAAATTTTGATGTATGATGTAAATCACTTGTAAATCATGAAGATTTGTGGTTGTCAAACCTTGAAAATCATGAATGTGGGTGAAATATCATGAAAAGTGGGATTTCTTATCTAGTGACATCCTACTTAATTATCTACAATGATCCACAAATGGTGGTGGGTTGGATCATGTGTTTTGTAGCTACGACTTTGGAGGGGCCCTTGCCCACATAATGATTAAAGTTTGAGTGTTGAAAGGCTTGAATCGTCTATTCCAGCACGTGGTAGATGCTCCATCTATTGAGGATGGCTTGTCAAATTTTGCAGATGGTGAAGTTTGTGGGTTGGTTATTTTTTTCATAAAATAGACACGCCAATGTCATTGTGTAATCATTGAGTTGGGTCTCCATTGGTATACTATATTGTGGAAATCATTGGTGAAAATTTTCGTAATATATGGAATCTTTTGGTAGTTTTTATTTAGACCAAAATGGTCGAGAGATCTATGCAGAGCATCTTTTAGTAAAAGATAATCAGAAGGTTGCTGGTAGAGCAGTCCACATGTCAATAGTCAGCACAGCATGACTGTGAATCGACATGCCTATGATGAGAACCTAACATTCCTCCCTTTTCTCTACCATGATGCACATGTTAGGAAGATAAGGGGTTGAGACTCATCTTCTTCATGTTGACTTGTATTGTATTCCAGCTTTCTTTTCAGTTGTATTTCAAACTTCGAAACCATATTTAGTTCACATTGTTCACTTCTAGAGTGAGATGGGTCCACTTAAGTGAGAGTGGACACCAAAGGCTTGTGGGCCTTTCTTAGTGTTTTTGAATTTAAGGCTGATTGGACTAGTATGTGCTTTGTAGATTTACGAATTAAAACACACACATGTGTCTGCACCTCTCCACCCCCCGAACCGATCCGGTTTGCTTTAGTGTGTGCCTACGATTTGATATTTTTATTAAATGAAACTATTTTATTTTTTACTTGATTGACATTTTAATTTTTGTCGTTTGGAAATCCAAATGAACAATTTCATATTCCTTAATTATCCTGGAAAGACAATTGTCTTGATCCATCTATTCCTTTTAAACAAAATCTTATATTTTTTCCCATCCACATACATTATCCTTTTGGTTGGTTGGTTCGAATTCCTCTAGTTCATGTTTGTGTGTGCCCAACAAATTATTCTTTTGTGAACTTGTATACCAATTACTAATAAAAGGAGACATGGTCATTTTTGGCGCCCAATCTATGGCATTCATCCATCTATAAAATGGACAAGTTTGAGGCATTTCTAACACATCCCAGAAACAAAGAAACTTACTGAGATTAGTTGAGTGTGAGAGAACTCTTGTGTGTGAGAATTGTTCTCTATCTACTGTTGTTGAGTGTGGCCTCCACCTTGCATTAGCCTGCTACATCACCTTCTTCCACTCATCTTTTTTCTCCTTCTTCACATGTTCTCAGCCACTTTTATGCATTTGAGTGCAAATTGTGATGTGATTCTGACGACAACACACAAGGGTTAAGGGACTGTTTGACACTGATTTCTTAATAGCACTGGGAGGCAGTACCTGAGCTGAGAGTGACTGAATCTAGGAGGTAAATAACTATATAAGCTCATGCATAGGAGCGACAACCTTTGTCTTCACAACAGTGATCTTTGTAATGTGCCTACACCCACATTCTCTTCTAAATGCATAATCTCTATTCCTTATTTTTGATCAGATTATCTGCTACCTATCATAGTAAAAGAATTGCTAAATAGTAACTTGAAATTGAAATAATTCCAACATTTGTGAAGACAAACCACCTTTCTAGTTACAACTTATTTTGTCATCATATGATTCTTTACAATTACATATTATGGAACCTAGAACCATGATGATCATGGAAGACATAGCTATTCTTAGGCCTAAAATATTCATGGGTTTATACTTCAGTCGTTGACAACAAAAGATGAAATTTGGGTTCACTTCTTTAGGTTTAGTTTCTGCTATCACACCACCTAAGGAATGTGAACCATTTGTTAATTTGTGTCCTAATGTTGTTGATAACCTTATTGCAAACTATAATGATCCATATTCTCTATCTTCTCCTATCAAGATACCCAAAGAAATAGATTATCTTTGTCATGGTAGGATCTTGTCAGTTTTTTTGATGAGATTTATGATGTGTACCAAAAACAACCTTCTATCCTTGAGCTTTAGCAAGATTTGTATGACAAGTCTAGAATGTAAGATGTTTCCTAGAAAAATATACTTTTGTTGAATGGTATGAATACAATACGGTGGATAATAGGCTTGTTCCAACCCAAGTACTTGACTATCAAATCCTTGTCTCAAAGTCTGTTGCTAGTGATTATAAGCTTGAGGAGAATGTGCAAGTGATAGTCCTAATTGAAAAGATCCTTCCATCTTAGAAAGACTTTTCCAAGTCTCTTTGTCATAAGCATAATAATTTAACTATGTCCTCCTTAGTGAAATTACTTCAAACTGAATTCCATCATAGGGAAAAGGATGTTAAGGTCATTACCTTTGTCAACCTAGTAGATGATGTCAAATCTAAGAAGAAACCAAACAAGTTCAATCCTAAGTCCAAATAATTTTTCAAGAAAGACATGCAAACTGGTCATAATAATAACTATAATTCTCAGGGTCAATACATTTGTTATGCATGTGGCAAGCCTGGTCATTTTGTCAAGTTTGCAAGGATAACAAGGGTCAAAGGAAGCACACTAACCAGGCCGCTAAGAATGCATAAGTGAACACGACCAATGTGGGGGGCAGATGCATCCTCTTATAAAAGGTTAGATACCATGAATTCTCTTGTTCTTAGTGTTAAACTTTCTTCTAGTGATACTCAGTGGATAGACTCTGGAACAAATTTTCACATCTGCTATGATTATTTTGCTTTTTCTATCTATCAGGAAGACATCAATTGTATGATGTCTTAGAGTGATGATGTGTCTATGAAGAAGATTGATATGGAGGTGTGAATTTGAAGCTCACATCTGGGAAAGTCCTCAGACTGTAAAATGTTTGCATGTTCCAAGTTTTAAGAAAAATTAAGCTTGTAAGGTCTTAATCATATCATACAATTATAATCTTTTGCGTCAAGCCAACAAAGTTGTATTTCTAGATTTGTTTCTTACATAGGTGTTGGGTACACCTCTGGGGGTTTAATTAAGCTTAGTGTCTCTTGTAATGGTACTTCTCATATTAATGATAATTTTGAAGTACCTTTTTTACTTCCACTTTTTGTGATATTTGACATGCTCATTTTGGATATGTAAACAAGAACACTATGAAATGTATGGTTCACATGGACTTGATTCCCAAGAATCTCATCTCTAATTATACTAGATGCCAAATATATTTTCAAGCTACATTACCTAAGAAACCCTTTTGATCAGTAAAAAGGAACAAATCTTTACTTGGATTTGTTACACCGATATTCGTGATGTAAATAGTATTCTTACTCATGATGGCATGGGCTAATTTGTGTCATTTATTGATGATTTTCTAAATATTGTTGCTTTTTATTGTGAAAATCAAAAGATAAACTCTTGGAGAAACTTAAATTTTATAAGTCACAAGTAGAAAATCAAATTGAGAAAAACCTTAAGAGGATGAAATATCATAGAGTAGGTGAGTATACTTCTAATGAACTTAAACAAGTTCCTTTAAGACCATGGCCTTTTTCATCAAACCATTGTCCCCATAGAATTGACAACCTAATGTTGTAGCCCAAAAAAAACATAATTTTAATCGATATGGTTAATGTCATGTTTGCTTAATCTAGTCTACATCAAAGAATGTGGGGGGTCTCTGACTATTTGTTGAATTGTATCCCTTTCGAACACATAGAGAAAATACCTTTTGAACTTTAGTTTAACAAGAAACTTGTTTCAAAGTACCTTAAAATGTGGGGGGTTCTTGGCCAAAGTTAAAATACCAAAAACAAGAAGCAAAATCTTGGTCTCAAAATATTGATACTATTTTCATAGGTGTTGTAGAAAATAGCAATGCAAATAAATTTCTAGTGATAAAGTCAGACAAACATGACATTAGAACAAACTCCATACTACTAGTCAGACCTACAGATGTTGTTTACTATGAAAATATCTTTCCCCTCAAACCTAATGTTCCCAAACAAGTCGGTGAAGGTCCTTCAATGTTTGAAACTTCAGAACCTTCAGAAACCAATCAAGATTTAACTCCTATTACCCACATATTCATACCTGAATCTGATTATTGAACCTTGAAGTTGTTGAGCCTCTAAGAGACTTTGGTCAGGGTAAAAGTATAAAGTAACAAAGAACTATGGATATGACTTCTATGCCTTTATAGTAGAATAAGACCCTATGACCTATGATTATGCCATGAAATCCATAGATGTTGGTTTCTAGAAGGAAGATGTTGATAGTGAGATAGAAACCATTATGAACCTCATACTTGGATTCAAACTGATCTTCATCCAGGTCACAAAACCATTACATGGAAATGGGTCTTTATGAAGAAGTAAAAGGAATTTGGTAGAATCGATAAATTTAAGGCCAGATGGTAGCCAAAGGTTACATACAGCAAGAAGGTGACAATTATTTTGATGTCTATGCTCCTATAACAAAGATCACCTCGATCTATATCCTTGTTGCCTTGGCCATGATTAATAATCTTGAAATCCATTAGATCGATGTAAAGATTGTCTTCCTCAATGAGTATATTGAGGTAGAGATCTATATGGATCAACTAAATGTTTTGTAGTCCAAGGACAAGAACACAAAGTTAGTATACTTGTAAAGTTCTTATACGGTCTAAAACAAGCACCTAAATAATAGAATGATAAATTTGATAAAATTATTTTATCTTATTACTTTACTGCAAATGAGTCTAATAGATGCATTTATTCACAGATAACTGGTAACACGCATGTGATTATGTGCTTGCATGTTGACAATTGATCAATCTTTAGATCTAATGATGCAATTGTTTTTTAACTAAACATTTTCTTCCCAAAAATTTTGATATGAAAGATTCAAGAATTGATGATGTTATCTTATTACTAAATTGAATAGATCTACTATTGGTTATACCTTAAATCAATCTCACTATGTAGTATAAGTTTTATATAGATTTGATATATACTCTTATGTGTTTTTTAGTATTCCTTATGATCACTCTATATATATTAAGGCACATCAAGGTAATCATGTGGATCAAAGCAGATACACCCACATCATAGGAATCTTGATGTACTTAGCCAGCTATTCTAGACTTGATCTTGCTAATGTTGTAAATCTGCTAAGTAGGTACACTACCTATCTGAATGTTGATCACTAGAAAGTTTTGGTTAGCGGTTTTAGGTATTTAAAGGTACCATGAGTTATAGTTTTCATTACACTGGTTTTTTCATCCGTGTTAGAAGGATAGACGTATGCAAATTAGATGACTCTGATGAAACCAAGTCAACTAGTGGTTATGTGTTAAACCTAAGTGATTCTACAATTTCCTAAAATCATCCAAGCAAACTGTGCGGCCTAGATCCACTATGGAGGCTGAATTTATTGCCTTAGATTTAGCTTATTGTCATGTCAATTGGATTAGAAATCTCTTGCTTGATTTACATGTAGTTTCAAAGTCATTTCTTCCTATCACAATTCACTGTGATAGTAGGTCATCCATAGACAAAGCTAAACAATCTAAGGGTAACCTAGGAAAGCGCCTTATGAAATCGAGGTATGAAGAGGTAATAGACTTTATTACCCATGGTATTATATTTCTACATTTTGTTAGGTCAGTAGAGAATATTGATGATTCTCTCACAAAAGGTCTTTCTAGAAAGCTAGTAGTTAGTACATCGAGGGGAGTGGGTCTTCAGACCATGAGTTGAACACCACAGTAGTAGCTCTATTGTTCTAAAACTAGAGATCACATGAGGAATGGTTTAAAGGGACAACTAAGTTATTCATGTGTATGGTGTAAGCACACTTTTTGGAGTTCCACTCCGGACCCTTCCCTATTGTATTTGTTACTTCAGGACTGTCTTAGTAGAGGAAGAGCTTTGCTCTGAATGGGATTGAGTCTATATGTTTAGCATGATATAGTACTAGATAGTACACCTTTAGGAGATCCCTACCATATGAGTGTAACCTTAGGTTGGGGTTTATGTGAGTTGGGCATACTCACTAGAGCAATCATGAAATAGATTCTTGTAAAGGCCGTAATGTGCATACCGATATGAACATATCCTCTTGCTCTCACTATATATTTACAGTTTATTGAAACCCAAATCATAGAGTCTGGTTCAAGATTTAGTTCGCCGCACCTCTCTGGATGTAAATGAAACATTACTAAGCAAGATTCACAACCACAAGCTACCAATGTTGAAAGACATAGTTCTAGTCACTTTTCATTTTATGTTTATAATTTTTTGAGGTTTATAAAATATGTGGAGATTGTTGTATTCCATCCATATTCTCAAATATATTTTAAACTTCTCAACCATCTTTAGTCCCACGTTGTTCACTTGTAAAGTCAGAGGGGTCCACTTATGTGGGAGTGGAGAACAAAATGCTTTTTAGACTTTCTTGGGATTTTTGAATATAAAGTTGATTGGGCTTATATGTACTTTGGACGTTCACAAATTAAAACAACCACACACATGTAGCTCTCCTCACCATGCCACGCCATCCCCTATTTGTCCCCGTCTGGTTCGTTTCTATCTAGTTCAGTGTGCACGTGTTTTATAAAATGAAATTCTTTTATTTTATTTGTTTAAATGACATTTTAATTTTCATCATTTGAAAACCTGAAGATTTACGATTTCCTATATTTTAAATTATCTTGAAAAGGCTATTTCCTTGAGCCACCTAATCATAACTCCTTTTGAATAAAATCCTATAATTTTTTCATTCAGATATATAAACCTTTTTGTTGGCTAGTCAGAGTCCCTTTAGTTCCTGTTTGAGTGAGTGCAACGAATCATTCTTTTGAGAACTCTTATACCAATTACTATGAAAGCGAAAAACATCCATTTTGGACACCCACTCTATGACATCCATCCATCTATAGGTTTTAGCCATTTCTAACACATCCCAGAAATACAAAATCATATTAAGAATAGCTGAGTGTGAGAAATGTTCTCGGTCTACTATTGTTGTGTGCGTCTACTGGAATTATATGGACTTTTTGCATTCCACATGGCCGACTACTGAAATTATAGAGAGTTTAACATACGTGGTGTTTGGAAACTCACATGTCACGTCGGCACCTTTGTGGCATTGGGATATAGTCAGTGACCGTCTTCGAAACATTTGAAGCACTCCTTGGTGGGTGCGAGTTGAAGCTCTTTATCTGGTCGGTGGCTCCCCTGCCCCCTCCCCCCTCCAGCCTATCACCTTACTAGATTGATTCATCCAAGAGCTGTCTATATTATACTCTTTATAGCATATTGATTATTCTTAAATATGACATACTTTGCAGTGCAATATGCACGCAGTATTCAAACCTGCATCGGAGGCCGCGCATGACCTGTGGAAGTCAACTACGAGAATGGAAAGTACAGTACTCCCGATCCGCGTCAGACGGCCCGAGAGCGGAGTATGAGAACAAATAAAGTACACGTACCCGCGCGGTCAACATATAAAGAACATCCCGCGGCACCAAAAGAGGATCGCTCGCTCGAAGTCAAACAAGCTAGGAAACTAGCGGGAGGTGAACAAAACTATCGATAACAGACGAGATCTATCTCACCCCCAAAATCGACCTGTCCTCAAGCCCAAGGTCTCCACATCCCACGGAGCGAAGCTAGCTAGCCTGTAGCCAGCAGACCCTCCAGCTGCGGTATGTACATGTTCGCTTGCCCTGAATCTCGCTCCCTCGGTCGACTCTCCATTCTTCATAGAAGCATTGACGAGACTGAACTCTGCCTCAAGTCCGAACTCTTCCATCTTTCCTTCAGCTCCTACAGGCATCTCCGACTGGCCATCGATCAGCACTCCCTGCCGGCGCGTTTCTGCATTCCGGTTGCCGGCCGACCATGATGGCGACATCAGGGAGGCCGCAGCACCGGCCGCCTCCGCGCGCAATTGCCCTTGTTCTCCTGTGTGCCACCTCCGTCGTTGTGCTTCTACACGGCTGGGGCCGGTTGAGCAACTCCGCCCCCGCTGTCCATCAGCAGCGCTACCCGTCATCATCACCTCCGTATGTGGCAGGAGGAGGCCAAACCCGTAGAGCCTTCCTCGCGAGCAACTTCGACTTCTCTCCCTTCTACCCTCGCCACTACCGTCAGCGGCATCACCACCGGAGCCACCAGCACGGCAGGCAGAAGAAGGCCACTGGTGGTGGTGGACGCAGCCGCAGTAGGAACGACAGAGACGGGCGGTACGATGTCGAGTTGAGGTTCGTTCCCACCGGGCCTAACCCCTTGCACCACTGACGATTTGTGGCCGTCTACACCAGGTTCCTCTGTGAACTGATCATTGTTGTTAGTTAGTCCATGATGATTTGATCGTTGCTGATCTTAGTCATTACGCCTGTATTACGTGAGTGTATATATATGTAATCGTGAAAGCGGAAGTGTGCTCCCCTAATCCACAGTTTTCTTACTGTTCTTGTTGTGAATCGTAGTACGCATGCAGTTGAACACGTAAAACGCGATTGCGGTTTGTCAAGTTTCTGCTATTTGATATATAGCTGTTAGTTCTAATTAAACCAATGTTAAGATCTGGAAGCGTACGTTTTTCAGTAGCAGTTCGCGCTCTGGAATGGGTATTTTTAGCAGAATACCTCCATTTTACGCTAGTATTTTTCTTTTGACAATGTAAATATTGTATACATAAAGATATACAATAAAGAATAATATATACTTAGGGAGGGGTTAGCTCGCTATTGATTAGCTGCTACTCCAGGAATTATGCTTAAGCGGCCAGTACCTACTCAAGGTATAGCTCAGATTCCAATAATAATCATCGAATCGATCAATTGGCACGGCACGGTGCACTGGGCGCGCTGACCAGAGAGAAGAGAGTCAGATCATCCCAAGAGTCAGAGACCACGTAGCATTTCCGAGAAAGATAGAGTACATGTATGTGGTACCATGTGGAATTGGGATCCAGATCTCTGCATTAACATAAGATGAAGCTTGAGGATCGAACTCCGAATTTGACCCTAAGCGCGGGTAGTATAATATCAGATTGCGTGCGGGCCTCTCTGGTGATGGAGATTAATTTAATGATAAAATCAAGCTGGCTGCGCGCTAGTTTCTTATTAAGGACGAAATTATTTACAGCACACTTCTTCCACCAAAATCCACACTCCCACATCGGAAATGTGTGCCTAATAACTATTCGCACTGATATGAGCATCGAGAATATGAAATTGATAATGTGTCTGCTGATCATGTAATATTATTGCAACTTTCTTTTGCATAAATGCAACGACTATAATAAAGCAGCCGCTGCAATAAAACAATTCAACCCCAATTACTTGCAATTATTACTCCTCTTGGAGACAAAACAACGAATTAATTTTTTTTTTGAATTCTCACCACTTGTTAGCAAAATAGCGACCGATCCGATTACGTGCAAGCTTACACATATTTCACGGTTAAGTCCAAATTCAGTACTTGAATATATTCAACCTAGTGTCAAAAGTCATCAACAAATGTACGAGATATAAACTAGCACAATGTGTATAGTTAGATGTTCATTTGATTAACAAAATAAAATACAAAAATATATAAATATAATTGCTAAGTCTAAAAGAGATACTTAATTATGTTCAAGACAACAACAACAAACAGACCCAAAATAAAATAGCACAATGCCTCCTAATCCAAAAAAAAAATTATGAAAATATTTTCCCTCAACTTTACAACTAGATTATGTCTAATTTGACCAAAATTATATTTTGGCACATTTTATACTAAGGCAAAAATCAGTACTTAAATGTGATCATTGCAGTGCTAAGTATCAACGATAATATACTAAAAAATATATGCACAATGTGGCACAGTCATCAACGTAAAAAATTTGCTAATGTGGCTGCATGGTTGCGTGATACATGATTGCATGCATTCAACTGCTACAACAAAGACAATAATATCATTGAACTACCCACTACCCAACCACTTATATTTATCGCCTTTCCACATATATTTTTTTTATTTTCCCTCCACTTGCATTTAAATTTAATCTTTTTTTTTATTTTCCCTCCACTTCTATCTGACATTGTCATATTTTGCTGCAAATATATTACAATATTGATTGATCGTAATTGCACTACCATAAAATATTCTGAACAAAACCAAAAATAAATTAGAGCATTGCTTATGATCAGGAGAATTTTGTGATCAGAAATATAATACTTAAAAAGTATCAAAATATTTTTGTTCCACTTAGGGACTACACGTAATGTTTGACTCCGCTAAAATTGTGTTTCTTTATATTTTTCTACTAAGTCAAAACTCAATACTTAAATATACCCACTACAATACTAAGTATACAATGACAATATATTAAAAAATGTATAGCACAATATGGCACAATTGTCAAGGTAAAAAATCTACTAATGCGGATGCATAGTTGCATGTATGCAAATGCTGCAACAAAGACAATAATATTATTCAACCACCCACCACCCAACCACTTGTATTAATCCCCTTGCCTCATACAATTCAATTTTTTTCATTTTCCCTCCACTTGCATTTAATTTTTTTTTTTGTTTTCCCTCCACTTTTATGTGACATTGTAATATTTTACTGCAAATATAATATAGTTAGATTGATCGTCATTGCTCTACCAAAAAATATTCTGACCAAAACCAGAAATAAATTAGAACTTTATTTATGATTAGAAAAATATAATACGAAGCACAATAGCCATTTATAATTATTCCAAAAATTTATATTTTATACATAACTCTATACTATTGTATATGACTTATAAATAACCACTTTTCCATTTGTAACAATAAAAACTCCATTTTGTTTACAATACCAAACTTAGGACAACAACTAAAATGAATAAAAATGGCAGCATCGACGAATCAATCCTCTTGGCCCTGATCTTCCTCCTCATTGTGAAGGTGTGACGACAATATGGACGCTGGTGCAACGACAGAATGTGCATGGATGTTTCGATAATTGGCGTGCATGGAGTGGCAGTGTGGGCGTGCATACGGAGGTACAAAGGCAGAAAGAACACGATAATGGTAGAGTTGTAGACGTTGTGGGTGCGGCTGCATGGGCTCGACAGCGTGTAACCGACAACAGTTGGTGTGGATGTTGCCTAGATATGACGACGGTCATGGCTTCACGGCTGGTTGGGCGCAGCTTCAGCCTAGGCGCTAAGGCGAACAAGTTGAACACAACTTCATCCTGGGCGTTATGACAGACGGAAACAGTCCGGGCATGGCTTCAGCCTACACACGGCGACGAACGGGACTAACAGCTGCTGGTCACGACTGTGGCACGCGACAATAGGCCAGGCTTGGTCACGACTGCGGTTGGATAGGGAGAGGGTCACATTAATAAAGAGGGAAAAAGTGGGGTGGATTGATTTTTATAGCAGTTGTCTGTTCGGCTTTTAGCACTGCTCTAATTAGGAGCTAGTATTGTGCGGACAAAGTATTGGTAATATGCAACAAATAAATGATGAATGTGTGGTGGTTGTTTGTGGTATAGTCTCGAGACAAAATGTAAAACCTGGTGTATCTAATGTGCTATATATCAATACTCCTGGTACAAATGAAGATTTTTCCCACCTAGGAGAGAACGAATTGACCGACTGAGAAGGTCAAAATGATCTTAGATCAAAGATAAGGACAATACTGACATGCCGTGAAGAAACTAAAATATAACATGACTAAATCAGGCATTGCCCATTTGCCCGAAACCCATCACATGTTCGTCCCCATTGCAAACATCAAGTGATGTGCGACTGTTTATCACCATCACCGCCTCGCTCTCACCTGTGGCCTTCCTTTCTCTTGCAAGCAACATCAATGGTTGTTCATTATTTAGCTGGTAACTTTATCCTGTATTATGGAGACACACCCAAACTCCACTGACACTAATTTGCCATGATGGGAGAAAATTATAACTCCTGAATGTCTAGAGCACATGACAGAAAACATAAACAACCTTTTAGGAATCTAGCCACTTAAAGAGTGTCACAAAGTTTGTAGTTCAAATTACAACTCATGGATCGTGTTGTGCCCTAGTAAATAAACCACTTAAAAGTTGCACTTGTAAAATTTTATCTTGACTAATATTCCTGGAGCTCAACACATGTGGGCATCTTGTCCCCGCATTACACATAGAATTTCTATCACAGTAAGTTGCACTAAATCTTTTCTAAGTAAACATATGAATAATTCATAATTGAAAACTAAAATCAACAAAAGTAAAGTAAATGTAGGTATATTTTTATTAATGATATTTGTCTAAATGTAAACATCATCTTTCAGTCGTGCAGCTCGAATATGACTTGATCTGAAGTTATGTTCTCTCTAGATGAGTATCTATTTTGGGTGTGCTACTCTAGTTTGACTTAATCTAATGTTGATATCTGATAACAAATATTTGAGTCTGAAAAACTAAAAAAATGATTAAAATGATATGCTTTAAGATTCATCTGAAATCTGAAGTTCATACAAGATAAACTCAGATTGAAAATGAACTAGACATGAATATTGAATACCTGAAAGTGAATATACATGAAAGGTCATAAGAATATTGAACTTAATGGACATGGCACAATCACTTGGAGTGTGTGTGAAAATTATAACTTACACATAAAATATGGTCGTGAGATGAAATATCCTGTAGAGACAACACCAAACTCTACTCTTATGGTTAATAGTAGTTTAGATTCAAAGTAACTATTGAATCGAGGATTAGGGCGTAAAGGCTAATGAAGGTTATATTCCCTCTTTATAGTTTTTGGTATTGTACAATAGTCTTTTGACTTACACGTGTACATTTATCTAGATAAATCTTAACTCCCACCCATGGTCAGAAACTATCATACTGATCATTCTTATAGCATAGGTGCAACCTACCAAAAAGTTCATGTAATCATCATTATACTTTAATCATATAGTTACATCAATTAAATAGGGTTTGGAGAACATATCTACATAGTTTTTGTTAAATCATACAACTTATAAATTACTATTGATTTCAAAATTCATGATCATGTAAACTAGGTTGACAACATTTATCATGGATTTTGAACAATAATGGCATTCACAAAAATAACAACTATGGCTTGTAGCTGTAATTAGGATATAGAATGTGTGCATATGTGGCACCCTAATCTCATATCAATGCACAATCATGTTTGTTACATCCTCATCTCATTATAACTACTAATCATGATATTAGGGTATAAGCTGAGGATTAAACATAATATGAAGAACATCCTTAACTTTTTCCCAATTTCAAACTCCTTGTTTCCTCACATTCAATCACATAAACTAGTTATACTAGGGGATTGAAAACGTGATGAATCTAATCTGATTTCAATAGTAAAGATACATATCTTAACATTCATTTTATTTCTCACACTTCGATGTGCATGCAACTTGATAATTGGATACATACTCTAATAATGAGGAAATAAAGTTACGTATCATCATTTACAACTCTCTCATTACTCTACAAGGCCTTAGAGTGATAGGGACCAAATGAACTCAACCAATCCACTACTTAGCTCTTGTGGCAAATCTACTATGGCATTCATTCTTCAAATCACATGTTTTTCCTAAAAAATTATGAGTAGAAGGGTGAGCCTACTCATAGTGAATGAGTACTTCAAAGAAAAAATATTAACCACTTTATTAGCCAAAACATATATTATTATGTAATTAAATTTAAAGTAGAATAGTACTGATCTATACATGAAGTAATCATTTTCATATATATATATATGGCGGGATACTCTATGTATCTACAAAGAGTAAATCAATATCTGATCATAATTGATTAATCACAAAGGGAACTGGCAATTCGGAAACATATAAAGAAGTATGGTATAATTGCACATAAGTGATTAATCTCTCATTCATCTTATTTTGTCGTGAACCCATGTGAAGTGTATTACAACATGTGAAAGCATCGCAACAAGCTATGATCTCACAATGCAAGGCTTAGAAACATGCATGGGTTCTTAAACCTATCTCTCGAGTAAGACCCTGTCTACAACTGACCTCTCTATGTCTGACTCTCAGTGGCTAATGGGAATGGCTAGATATCTCAACTCCTCCTCTCAAATTGGGTACTCATGCACGGAGTAAAAATCCTCAGGCTTGTTATGTACTAGGGAACCTATCAAATTATTGACACAACTAAGCATTAGTGAGCCTACCAAAGATGTCCGCTGACCAGCAAACTCCCACCAGAATCCTTGATTGGTGTTGGATATCAATCATTTAAGGAGTCTGCCCTCACTGACCTAGATCCCCACACCCCACTGTGCACTCTGACTTACCTCAACCTGGACAAATTACCTCCAATCTGGAAGCACCTTTCCTCCCCACATGGAGGCCTCCTATGAAGGATTCTAGAGTGTCTAGGATCTCTAAATGTCTAATTCACTCTTTTAATTCACAATTCAATCATCAGATCACATTTCTTAGTTTAGCTTTGTAAATAGTTCATTTCATAGATCATCTATAATATGTACCACAAACTAAACTACTGAGCATCACGACATCTCATACTAAGAAACACTGATATGAAAATACTTGATTAATTGAATGCCCTATGCTTAGACCTCGTTTGGTTTGTAGAATTATGTATAGGATATGATGGTGAATCCCCCTAAACTTGAAATACCATGTTTGGTTGAATAATAGTCATGTTAAGATTGCATTTGGATAGTAGTAGAATTCCAAGGTGTTAGGACTTTCATGTTCTGTGGTACCCCCAGGTACTCGCACAGTACAAACCCCTTGCTTCACTGATGACAGTCCTTGACTCTAGTAAACTCTCCATAAATTAGCCCACTCCCGCATTCCATTTCTTGAATGCCCTATACCCCCCTCTCATTCTTGTAAGCAATTGCCTCCTAAGCATTTTACTCCATGCCCTCTTCTCTCTTCCTCAAGATCGTGTTGGTTCTTCTTCGGTCATTTGCTCCTTCTCATCAATTTTTAGTGGGTTATGCACACAAAGGTTGGACATAAATCTTCCTCTACATATTTTCTTATGATTTTTATCCCTGCATAAAAGGTTGAAGTGGTCGGCATAGGCAACACCAAAAGAACCTTTTTACCTTTCTTTTCCATCACACACGAGATACTTTTTGAGATCTACAGATTAACTTTTAGGTGGAAAATTTTAGAGCGTCATTGAGACTTGTAGTCTTCAAATGCTCCTCTATCCTTCGACCAGAGTAGTTCGACATCATTCCCTACGCTTCCAATTGTGGATTTCCTGGATGGTTTCTAATCATTATCCTTGGTTGCATCCAAACATAGGAGGGGATGAAGAACCTCCCATCACTTACATGTACCTTTGTATACTTTCCTTCCCACATCCTTTTTATATCACTTCCAATGAACCAAACGGGGCCTTAGGGTTTCATTTATCTCATCAAAAATACTAATTTGAAAAGAAAACACTGATATGAAAAGACATATCACATGACTTGCATACAGATTTAATGTGTCATAAAGTTTTATAGAATAAAGATTGCTTTCAACAGTTTACATATAATCAAACATATATATGAAACCCTAGAATGAACTAAACTAGGGTTTCAACGCCATTCGCTGAAATATCATGCATCAAGAATAACCTTGAATAAATAGCTTTATAATGATAAAGAATCACATTAGTTGAATTTCATGATATCAATTTGCAAACTTCCAACTTTCCATTCATCTAGGGTTCCACCCTCTTTACTGAGATATCAAGCAAACATTGATAACATCAAATGAAATACAAGATAGTATCTACAATATATGTACTAAACATTTAGATAAAACAAACATTCATAAACAAGGAGATTCAAATTGGCAAAGTTCTTTATTCATATACATAGAAATTTCAGACATAATCCAAAATTCTAATTTTGGTGTATCTTATAACTTATAAAATAACTTTAAGATGATTTGTATCCATTTATAATATGATTTTATCATCTAAAATTCATCACAATAGGAAAACAATCCATTTCTAGACCATCTTTCATAAGATTAAATTGAAAGGCATATTTAGGGTTTTTAGTCGCATATAAAGGAATTATAGGTTATTGAGAATTTAATACAATTTTGTGCAATCTACTATAAGGAAGTACCCACTCAACTAAGGTGAGAACGAACCTTAAAAACATATCCTAAGAACTAAGATTCTAGAATCCATATCAAACTCCTAGCAATCTCTCACTTTCTTCTTCATTTCAACTCGAAAACCCTAAAAATGGAGTTATTGAGAAGGAGTGAGAAACGTGAGAGATTTGATATCATTTCAAACAAAATCAGAGGAGGGATCGAGTCTTGACCTATTAGATAAGAATTATGAAGAAAAGCTATCTAGATATGACAAACTTACTCAATTTCATCAACTCTAGGAGAGAAAACCCTAGATCGCCATCTTCACCACATTCCCCATGCAAACCCTAACTCTCCCTCTTTATCTAGGATTTTGTTTCTCTGGAATGAATCATGAATTGTGGGAGCTCTTAGTGTGTTAGGTTACTCATATGGAGAAATTGAGGAGCTTGGGTCAATTGCAAATTAACCCTACTTTGCTATTTTTATTTCATCAGAATTTTCTATCATAAAAATATTAATGTAAATCATTTACTAAATAGGTCTATACTCCTCCAAACATTATGAAAATTTTGCATGTTGTTTTTATACAATTTTAGATATCCGGTAAAAAATTTAAATAATTCTGAGTTGCTAATAAATAATATAAAATCAAATAGTATGGTGCTATAATGCGTATGAAATATTGGTTGATTGAAGAGCAAAATACCCTAGAGACTCCCAGAACGGTCGTGCAAGCTACCACAAGTGTGCCACCTAGACCAACACTTCTATTTCTCTAAATAGTCGTGTGGCCTAGAATGCCCGTGCCACCAACAACCCTACCCTACATGGCCATGGTGCCCACCATGGCCGTTCTACCCAAGCTTCCAACTCATTATCATTGTCCCTTTGTTGGCCTCACCATTTCGCTCCATCACAGTTGTTTCTCCCTCCTGCACCACGATCGTGGTTCCCACCATGGCTGTTCTACCCAAGCCTCGAACTCATTCTCAGTATACCTTTCTTGACCTCATCCATTCCACTCCATCACATTTGTTGTTCCCTTTTGCACCATGGCTGTGTTGCCCAACACGGTCGTTGTGAGCAAAACCCCAATTCTAGGTCATTAGAGTTTATACTTCTCAGACCCTAATTATCCAACATGAAGGTACACTTAGAGTTTTAATTAGGTTCAAGACATCACCACTAGACATCTCATTATTAATTAAGGCTAAAAAATGATCATTGCAGTTAAGCATGTAATTACCCAGGTAAACCCAAATTTACAAATTAAGCACAGATGCACAATGTCCCATATCCAAGTGAGCCACATCTGGGGATAACAAAAATCAAACTAAATTTAACATAGCAAACAATTATACAAACATGCAAGATAAAGCTCCAATTGGAATTTTTAGTAAAATTCTCATACATAAACATGGATACAAGGCCAACATAGTCATATATCAACAAGTTGCCATATGTTGTTCATTGTATGAGTTTTTAATATTTTTTCATGTAAAACACCAACCCAAAACCCTATGTATATGTTTACACCTCATTTCTGCTCACTCAACAAAAAATCTTTCTTAAATGTTAATTCTCTGGCTACCCATTTTCCAAATTTTATCTCTTTTCACCCCTTTCCATGCATATTTTCCACATTTTTGCCTATTTAATCCACCCTTTTCACACACTTTAACCTTTTTGTAAAGAAAATTGTCTATACAGATTAATGTACAATTTTCTCAATAGTTTTTCTTTTATAAGTCTTTTCTGATAAATATCTAGTTGAATTATCTTGTTTTAAATATTCCCTTTTCCCCACAGATAAATCAATTGCCTTTCCCACACAAAAATACATATCAGCTAGATAATATGAAGGATAATATTGAATTAATATATTTTCTCTCTCCTTCACTTTTCATTTTGTTTTTACTTGAAATCCTCCTTATGTATGATTTTCTCCAGAACATTCCTAAAATATAAAAAAAAATCAATTTTATTTATTCTAGGCCACCTGATTGATCAGAGAAATATGTCGGTGCCATGTGGAGGGATGCCTCGATCCCCATGCCATGTCTCACGGAACATTGACATGATCTGCCACCTCTTCCAGGACCTTCTAGTTAGAAACCCCAAACCCTAAAATATACCTATAAATAGACCTCCCACCCTCCATATTCCAGGCCCCTTTTGTCTCTCCTGAAGCTAGAAAAATTACTATCTCCCTCAATTATTTTCTGCATGTGATCAGATGATCCTTCCTCTGACACCAACTGCTCTGCTAACGCCAGTAGGCTACTCATCAATAATTGCTTCTTTATTTGTTAAATCCATATCAATAACTTTTGCTTTATCTGATTTGTTCATAATTGTTTGTATCTGCACATCCTTATCAAAGATCTAAAATCTCGTTCTACTAAATCTACCTCACCTCTCTCTATTCCTACGCATTAGTCCTAACCACCAATGATAGGTATCAGCCGCGGGAGGTCATGAGGTGGTTGGGATCACAACACACCTAAAACTAGGACCATTAGGGATATGATGAAAAAGCCACAACCGTCTCCATCCTTAATGGTCTGCCAACTTAAAGGCCACTTTTTATCATGTTTTCCATTATTTTTCTTAATCACAACCTCGATCACTTCTATTTCTATCTAAGATGACTAGAAAGGTTTCAATACTTGCTAATACCTTCCCCATTCATAATAGGATCTCTGAGTCAGATCTTTGAATTATCTGCCCTTGGGTGGAGTCAAAATAAGGTACTTATGTGATTCCAGCTGATTTAAATGCCCAACTTTGTTTTTTTCTTATTTTATGAATAAAATTGGGTGGTGAGTCCAAGCTTTATCGATTTATTGTTTTTTTCATTATTTTCATGATCATATGATCCATTATACTTTTTGTGTTGGGTAAAATAGTTTGGCGACTCCATTGGAGATTGTCAGATGATCTGAGTTGCACTTTCTATTTTTGGCATCTCCAGTTTTTTCGATCAATCGAGGTTTCTCTATTTTTCTTTCAGTCTTTCACTTCTCAGTGAAATCTATTTTTTCTAAAAAATCCAACCATAAATTGGTGGGATCCATCACAAAAAAATAAAAATAAAACTAAAAAATGGCAAAATATGTTGTTTTGTCGGTAGAAAAAAATGTTTTGACCACCATCTTTTGTTTTCCTGTATCTTAACAAAGCCAGAAGAATTCTTAGTCCCGCCACCATAAAAAAGATCATAGCTCTGATTTTCCTACCACTTTAATTTTTGGCAGTGCGACAACTATCACATTTTCTAATAATTACTATTTTTAGGGTTAGTCTTCACTTCCCATCTAAGTTAGCTCCCACTTCCCTTTTAAAGTTGGCCCTACTTCCCTCCTTTTTTTCTTTTTCCTTATTTGTATTTTATTAAAATAATAATACAAGATAAGGAAAGAGAGAAAAAGATGATAGAGGTTTTTATGATGAGCAAGGTCTTTCTCTTTCTTAATAATTGCATGCTTATTTCATTATATATTTGTCATTTATCTTTCATGCTTTATTACCGTGGGCTTGTTTTAGAAGACATTAAAGATCTTATCAAAACAACAGTCTTACCAAAAAAATAATTTCAAATCAACAGTCTTATCAACATAAAAACCTCAAATCAACAATCATATGATCTCCCTTGATCTCAAACAATCTCAAATTAGCTATCTCTGATGATCTTACATGATCTCAAAGGATTCCAAATAATTTCAAGTGATCTAAATCATCAAAAATCTTTGATCCATGATCTTTTCAAAGCCAAAATTCTTTCATTGATCTCCAACAATCTCAAATGATCTTTCTCATCCAACCCTCTTCATTCAATTATCTTATTTTAAAAATCCTTAGAAAAATATTTTCTCAAAAAAAGGTATCTTATAATAAAATCAACAACCTTTCCAAAATAAAAGAAACTGATAATCTTTAAAAAAAGGAAAAAATGAAAAAAATAAATCTTTAAAAAAATTCAAGAAAATATTATAAAAAATCTTTAAAAATGAAAAGTCTTTTTCAAAAATGAATGTTCATAAAATAGGAATATATGACTTTGGGGATGATCAAAACATAGCATGTCAAACATCCTATGTCTTAGGAAGTTGTTGCCATGTTGAAAATTAATTTTTAAGTATCATATTTCTTAGGAATTAAGATCTATATAGATAGATACAAAGGGCTAAATATAATGAATATGGATTTTCACTAACCAATCGACCCCCCCCCCCCCCTAAAAGGAAGTTGTGAGCTATCTCTATTCAGTGGGTTTGTAATGTAGTTAGATAATTGCTATTATTGTACAGAGTTAGACCTGATAATGGACCCACTCAATGAAATAATATACTAGCCATGAAAGATTTAGCAGCAAAAAATATAACTATTTTTAAAGTTACAAAAAGTTCACTTGTACATAACTTTCACACCCCAAAGGTAACACATAAAAAGAAAATATTATACTAATTTCACAAGAGCCCTGGCTATAGAAGGCAACCAAGCTATTCCAAGCTATCCTTAAGCCAACTTCATGTATACCAACTTCTAATGTCCACGTCCTTCAAAGCATCTAAACCTGGGTAGTTTTGGGAACACCCAAAAAATAGGAAACAAAGGGGTATGCGTCAGTATCAACTGATATATGTGCAATATAAAATATTTTGGACATTTATAAGAAGTTTAAGTGAAAAAGAGGTGTTCCATCAAGAGAAGTCATATGAATTTAGGACAGTTCAAAAGAAATCAATTTTAAGAGAATGAGGCATTTATATTTCAAATGTGAATAATTGAGATGAAAAAGGCCCTACCACTATTCACAATACCACAACAACCAAATATAATCACATGTTGATATATTTAGATTAAATAGCTAATGTACGACCAAGACATCACTAGATCTTTGGTTTGATGGGTGGATCGAACTTGTTAGCCCCTGGTAAACCGAAATCCGAAGCTTTATAGCCTCCCATGCTCGTGATCATAGGCGAGGGCCCCCTTTCATGGGTGCTCTATTCACACCCGGTAAACAGGGGTCGCAGCCTCCAGTCCATGCAGACTGGTGTCACCCCCTTTTTTATTTCCTTTTTCTCCTTCTTTTTGATAAAACTCCGAACTAAAGAAATATTTATACAAATTTTACTAACTGTATATTTTGATATGTTTAACATTACTTCAGAGCCTGATCTTTCATATATGAAGTTTTAATGAGGTTTTTAATGTAAACCCTAATAAGGGTATTTCACCCATGATATGATTTTTAAATGACCTGATATTTTAATACATGATCATTCCTACATTATATGAATATTTTTATGGAGATTTGATGAAGTTTCTTGTGCTATTATATTAGTATCTAGTTTTAGATGAGTAGCCATTATGAAAGAATAATAAATGATTATCTTGAGACAAAAAGTGGTATATATGCCTAATTAAGTCTGATATTATTTATCTAAATGTTATTTTAATTTGATTTCATAATAGAGTCAAGTAATATTAGTATGTATGCCTATGTTTGAGATTTTCTTCTTATATGATCTATATGTTCATATTAGTGCATAAGACGATTTATGTCTTATTTGAGTATAAAGATAATATTTATTATATAGTATGAGTTTTATTTTATTTCAATGCCAAGATTTTATGGTGATTTTAGATTAAAGTTATGTTTAGTCTAATTAAGAACCCTAACTTGGTATATATAGTTAGGAAGATGGGGTTTTGAGATTTAGGAATAGAAAGAGGGAACATGTATTTGGACTTATAAAACTTTGATTATATCCAGGTGATTAAGATTTGGAACAAGAAATCAAGACTAAGTTAAGGACATCATCAACACAAGAGGTAAGTGGTCCATGTACATGAGTAATCATAGTCCATGTTCAATATGTTTACATGTCTCCTAATAAGAGTTTCATGATCTATGCGATTTAATGTTCTAAGACTTCAATGTTAAGATTTACAAACAATATTATTCTCATATTTCTATCTTTATGCAAGTGTAGATACCCAAAGTCTAAAATAGTGGTATGTTGCTCAAAATAGTTGTGACTCATGGACTAAGTCCATGAGAAAGTTGAAGAATCATATTCCTATAAGATTTCTTAGAAATGTTTGGAAGTAATGAATACGATTTCAAGATAAGATATGCCAGTAATGTACCCATACTTAGTTGATGATTTCAAATATCTTTGTATGAAGAATGTAAGTACACATATGTTATTAGAATTTGTCATATTTATAGTCATAATTATGTAGTAAGATTTCAAGTAGAAACATGCCATTAAGATTTCATACATATGTAGAAATCTAAGAACTAGATTCCTTAGAATAAATAGTATCTAGAATACAAGTACAATGTAAAAATATGAATTTGAAAATATTAGGACATGGTGTACTAATAAAAGTACGTTTGGGATCAGAAGGTATTGTAAAATGAGTTTATGATGGCATTATAAGATATTGATAAGTTATGATTAGGTTGCAAGACAATATTTTATGAGATTTCTATTCTGTTATTTAAGGTTTAACATGTAAATTTCTATGCA
Source organism: Alisma plantago-aquatica (assembly GCA_963693085.1). NCBI lineage: Eukaryota > Viridiplantae > Streptophyta > Magnoliopsida > Alismatales > Alismataceae > Alisma > Alisma plantago-aquatica. The sequence goes on along the minus strand of OY856414.1, from coordinate 603,705,345 downwards.
AATATTAAGGTTCAGGGTAACATCATATTTAACAAGAAGGATTGAACCACCTTGTCAGAATTCATATTTTTAGATATGTTGTACTTAAATTATATTTATGAACCCGACTTAAGATACTTTGTATACCTAGTAATTCTATGAACATTTCAGGTCCCTTTTTCCTAAGCTATTTATCATATAATTGGTATAAGTGAAGTAATTTGACCAAATAAGAGTTTTAAAACAAAGTTTAACCCCGATAATGAGATACATGTTCAAATCCAGCAATGAATTTAGTTTAGAACTTAAGAAAATAAAGATTTAGATTCAGACTTAGACTACTCACTGTATGAGTAGCCAGATTTTGAATAAAGGTACATGATATGGGTTATAGACCCAATTCCAATTATGTCGTAATTGAGATACATGTTTACATTTAGATATAGATTCAGATTCAGATTCTGATATAGATTCAGATTCAGATTTCAGATTCAAAATTCAGTACATGTTTAGTACTCAGTTTCAGATAAGTTCTGATTCAAAGTTTAGTAAAGATAGACTTAAGATAATTAATTTGAAACATTCACATAATGCATTATATAATAAGTCCTCACCAGAGAGTCCCGGGATGATTCAGAGGGTGCGCTGCGCCAGACACTGTGGGTGTCACAAAGGGTATTTATGCCAACAGAGGGCACGTTGTGCCAACAGAGGGTGCGTTGCACCATACAGGACACTTCAGTGTCAACAGAGGGCACATTGTGCCAACAGAGGGTGCGTTTGACCACAGAGGACACTTCGGTGTCAACAGAGGAGGACTTATTATATAATGGTGGCCACAAACAGATAAAAATCATAAGTAAAAGATATTTTAGTTTAGAGTATATCTGTAATCTCATCCATGAGTGTGATGAGAGGAATTCAGATGAGATAAGTATGACCTAGACACTTTGGTGTAGGTCATGAGACCCATGGTATAGGTCTCCAGAAAAGATAGAGTAGAAAGATAAGAGTTAAAGAAGTCAAGAGATATTATGTTTTCAGATTTTAATCAGCAATTACTATCAATTTTATAGTGTCCAAGAATATTTTGTAACATTGTTAGATCTTCAGTAATGTGCACTTTAGAATACTCATGCTACTTACTCTAACGACTATTTTTCCCAATGCATGGCTGAGGACGCGATGTCCACAGATTTTGAGCGATTGAAGAACAAAGGGACCAACAAAGGCCTAAGAGACTTCCAAGCTTGCCTAGTGGGGTGCCATCTACCTAGATGATCCTGAATATTGACATCTTTTTATTATGAACTTATGCATAAACATGATGTAGTTGTATGTTGACAAAAAGCTATGTATGAAGCAGTTTTACAGTTTTGCAAAGTGTTTCATTTACTTTTATTGCAATGGTTATCATGTTTGTGACACTCCCAGAAAAAAAAATGCTTCCGCTCATGTGATATAAAAATCTGGGTGTTACAATATAAAAGAGGTGGAAAGACGCACCCTGGGCAGAAAAGCACACCCTAATAGTTGTGCTCATGCACCATACAAAAGATATCTAGCTAAATTACCAAACATGCATAAATAGTGTGGTAAGAAATGGTTTAGTCATGAATCACAATTTCAATCTGTAATGTATGTGGGGTCATAGATCCAAGACAACAAGATATTTGTCAATTTTAGAGAATGAGGACCTTCCATTGTGAGACAGTTAAAAAGGCCAATTAAGAAGAATGCCTCATTATAGAAATTTTTAGTCTGATTATTGCCCAAAATTAAATAGGGAAGAACACATACCTTAAAGTCTGTCAAACTCACTCTACAACAAAGCTAGGGTATGTTTCAAGTCCTTACACCACCTATTAAAAAAAACACATTTACTTAATATCAGCCCGTCAATTCTTTATTAATAATATGATCTTCGCTAAGTTTGGAATTGGGTCTTCAAACCTATACTATTCGATCAATCTCATTTTCTGATTTCAAAGCCGTATCTACTCATATATTCTGGTAATCCAATATTTTAGTATGATCTTAGCAAAACGGACGATCTCTGTTAATTAAATAGCAACAAGACTAATAAGGTGACAAGTCATCGTGCCGCTAATGCAATCTCATGAGGAGGTTCACGGCACTTCCTCAATGGAGACTTTGAGCGTTTGAATGCCGGCACCATTACAAAAGGAAAAGAGGTATAAACTATCCTCCACTTAACCCGCTGGTCCTCTGGCAACGCGAGGATGACGAAGATGAATTATAGAGGGCCCCTTCCATCTCGCTCCACGATCGCAACAGCTCCAGATACGAGCATCTCCTGGAAACAACCTCGCATTGCCATCATCCTCGCGCATGGGTCAGAATCCCAATGCGTTCCCATGATTGCCACGGCCAAACAAAGCCACAGGCAGATCCTAACAGAGCGAGCCATACCGGGAAAAGCAGAAAACATGACTAAGATAAAGGCTTGACCATAGAGTCGATGAATCCATGTTGCGGAACACCAATTAACCGGAAGACGGCATGCTTGGGAGTGCGACCAAATAGCAAAGGAAAGCTATTGAAACCGCATCGTAACCTCTGTTCTCTGCACCCATGTGACCAGATGCCTCTGCTGGAAAACTCACAGGGACTAAGCGGGTTCGACTAAGCTAACTAGAAACCAGAGGACGACCGGTGTCGGGGGTGGGAAACACAACGACCAAGCAAGCGACTAAAACTGGGCCAATGTGTAGAGACACGGAGGAAAGGCATCTAAAAGACGCATCTCGAGCGACAAGATGACACCAGTTGGAAACAACGTACAAAGCAGTACCAGGCAGCATGAAGAAACTGGAAGTTGTCATCTGGGCGAACTAGAAGGACTCGAGACCTAATAAAGTAATGGGAGCGTAGAGGACAGGGTGTAGTGCGTTACCCTTCTGTTAATTGGCCAAAGTTGATCCCAGTCGTGTCCACTCCGTAGGTTGGCATGAGAAAGAACTGACACTAGCTAGATGTCCTGCAATGAGCCACGAACAATCGGTTGCAGAGAGGCCTTGAGTAGCGCACGAGGAAGGTTTCTGGCTTCACAGAGTGATGGGAAAGATGGGTCGCGAGGTGGATTTAGGGATGTAAGTTTATATTGCGGCGGCGTCCAAAGGGGCGTTTCTTGCGCAAGCAACCAGAGGAGGCAACAGAGGGCTCAGGCGATGCGCAACGATGAGAAGAATCCGAAGAAAAAGGAATAAGGGAGTGGGGTCTCGTGTGGACGTAGAAAGGTCGTAACGTACGTAGCAGCCACACTGCGAGAGGGAACACGAGGTGCGAGACGACGCTCCCACTGCTCGGTCCCGGGGAAATGGCCCGGTCACAACGTTGGACTCTCGCGGTGTGACAAGTGAAAATAACAGACTATAAGGGAATAATGTGCACCTATCACATTTAATTGGGAATGTAAATAGCACCCTATTGAGCTGAAAATTCACGTGTTGTCTAATTGGAACGCAATTAAAACAATTTTACCATCAATTCTGTCTTTTGGAATCCTCTACGGTGAGATATAATTATTTTAAAACTAAGCATGAATAGTGTACAATTATCACTTCCATTATATTTCACACACACATAATTTGAATTACTAAAAAAAAACCCCCTTGCCACTATGTCTAGCATCATTCTAGAGTGTCTCCCAAAGTTATATCCTTCCCTAGGTGTGTTTATGATACCAACTATAATTTTTAAGTTGTTTATTCAATTCTTTAAATTAATTTCATATAAAGGGTTCAAATTTAGGATATTACCTACAAGTCTTGCAACGTTTCTGATGTGATCCGATTCTAAAAAAAAAATCAACATATGTGTAAGGAAAAGAGAGAGTTAAGAATTTACCTAAGGTTGGATATGTTACAACACACCACCCCTTAAAGAGGATTTCGTCCTCAAAATCTACCCATCCATATCCTAGTGTACCTAGATGCACCTCTTGACAAAAGTACAGTTCTAGGCCATTAAAGTTTTCTACTGTCTCTTATCTCCTACCACACCGACGTGAGTCATCATGTTACATAACATGTTTGCTAAAAAAATATTTAGATTTAGTTATAGGTCCAAGTTGAGGTTATACATATTGTTAATTTTTTAAGCAAGTTAGAGTACAAGAACATCAAACTCAAACTTCTAGCCATTTCTTATCCTTTCTTTTTCTCTTACATAGCTTGGTAATTTACCCCACTTAGTTCATATGAAAGAAGATTGATTTCAAAAACCCTTTTATTTTACATTCGTTGTGGTCAAATTAGCATAGTTTACCTATTTACCTGGTAAGGTGGTATCTATAACAACATGTCAAGTATTCTTCCTTATAACCTCTATTAAGTTTACAGGGTCCTTAAGTTTGAGATACACCCTTAGTGACTAAGCTTGCAAAATTCATACCTTATATAATTTATCTGTAACCCTAAATGACCATCTAGAAAGACAACAATGGGTAGATAGATTAGGTAATAAACATTTTAAACTTTAATTCTTGCTATGTACTACACACTTGGGATTAGGTTCTCAGGGTTGACCTTACCAATCTTAAGGTTCTGGACTAAAATTTTCTCTACCACTTAAACCTTCTTGGTAGTAGTGACTTGGTTCCAAAAACCATTGATATAATCTAGAAGGATTTTATTTTTGTACATATAATTTATTAGTTAAATAAGTTTAATGAAGAAAACATTACCACGGAAATAAAAAAAATGGCGTCAAAATTGGCAAAGGACCAAGTCAGCTACTTTCCACTACACGTTGCACATAGCATTGTTCTATCATCACATCATCCCAATAAATGAATATAATTCTCCAAGCATCTAAAGTGATATACAAAGGCATCTTGAACTTGTAATCATAGAAATGAAGAAATGTTTCGTACTACACATTGTCAATTTCTTCCTAGACTTACTAAAGCTCAACATTCATCATTCCCCACTTCACCCTATTCATAATTTACATTGCCACATATCGATATGGATGATTATGATCATCCCAAACATCATAGGGAGGGGTTAGGTTTTTCCCATCACTTGTAGGTTCATGACCTAAGTGTCTTCACCATATAAAGTGAACTACAAATTACCCATCACCTCATTGACTAGGTACTCCAAATTTCATATGTCGTAGGGATCAACTAGGAATCCATTTAAACTTTAGGGATGAAGGAGGAAAACTCTAAGAAAGTCTAACTTGTGTTAGGGCTCAAAGTTTGTTATCCAATGCATGTTTTGTTCTTGAAGTAGAAGTAGTGGAGGCATGGTATATAAACAATAAAAGAAAAGGGTTTAAGGTGAGAACTAGGGTTAAGTCTATCCAAAAATGTTCAAGTCATCCTACACTTCATAGTGTATGAATTACCTTCCCTTAAAGCGGGAGGTATGAACCAATCAGTAAAAGAGTCACCACCTACATAGTGGAGTTTCTACACCCATAGAGTGGGTGGGGTGATTAGGGTTACTCAAAAGTCAATCCATGTCACATAAGTGATTTGGGGAGTAAATGTTACCAATTTAGATTGGGATTGAAACCCTAACTCGCATTCCACGACTCATGTATAGGTTCATCATCATCCTATATAGGTTTCCTAATTGCTTAACTAGGATAACTCGAGATAGTCATATTACCGACTACTTAGGCTCTGATACCATTATGTAAAGAGTGATACCTGATAATGGGCCCACTCAATGGAATACTATACTAGCCATGAAAAGCAGCGAAAAATATAACTATTTTCAAAGTTACAAAAAGTTCACATGTACATAAATTTCACACCCCAAGGGTAGCACATAAAAAGAAAATACTATACTTATTTCACAAGAGCCCCAATTGCAGAGGGAAACCAAGTTATTCCAAGCTATCCTTAAGCCAACTTCATGTATACCAACTTCTAATGTCCACGTCCTTCAAAACACCTAAATCTGGGTAGTTTTGGGAACACCCAAAAAATAGGAAACAAAGGGGTATGCGTCAGTATCAATTGGTATATGTGCAATATAAAATATTTTGGGCATTTATAACGAGTTTAAGTGAAAAAGAGGTGTTCCATCAAGAGAAGTCATATGAATTTAGGTCAGTTCAAAAGAAATCAATTTCAAGAGAATGAGGTATTTATACTATTCACAATACCACAACAACCAATATAATCACATGTTGATATATTTAGACTAAATAGTTAATGTACGACCAAGATACCACTGGATCTTTTGGTCTGATGGGTGGAAAGGCACACCTTGTATATATATAAAAGAGGTGGAAAGACGTACCCCGGGCGGAAAGGCGCGCCCTAATAGTTGTGCTCATGCACCATACAAAAGATATCTAGCTAAATTACCAAACATACATAAATAGTGTGACAAGAAATGGTTTAGTCATTAATCACAATTTCATATTCAAGCAGTAATGCATGTGGGGTCATAGACCCAAGGTAACAAGATATTTGTCAATTTTAGAGAATGAGGACCTTCCATTATGAGACAATTAAAAATGCCAATTAAGAAGAATGCCTCATTATTGAAATATTTTAATCTGATCATTGCCCAAAATTAAATAGGGAAGAACACATACCTTAAGTCTGTCAAACTCACTCTACAACAAAGTTAGGGTATGTTTCAAGTCCTTACACCACCTATTAAAAAAAATACACATTTACTTAATATCAGCCCGTCAATTCTTTATTAAAATTATGATCTTCAGTAAGTTTGGAATTGGGTCTTCAAACCTATACTATTCGATCAGTCTCATTTTCTGATCTCAAAGCCATATCTACTCATATACTCTGGTAATTCAATATTTTAGTATGATCTTAGCAAAACGGACGATCTGTGTTAATTAAATAGTAACAAGACTAATAAGGTGACAAGTCATCGTGCCGCTAATGCAATCCCATGAGGAGGTTCACGGCACTTCCTCAATGGAGACTTTGAGCGTTTGAATGCCGGCACCATTATAAAAGGAAAATAGGTATAAAATATCCTCCACTTAACCCGCTGGTCCTCTGGCAACGTGAGGATGACGAAGATGAATTATAGAGGGCCCCTTCCATCTCGCTCCACGATCGCAACAGCTCCAGATGCGAGCGTCTCTTGCAAACAACCTAGCATTGCCATCATCCTCGCGCATGGGTCAGAATCCCAATGCGTTCCCATGATTGCCACAACCAACCAAAACCACAGGCATATCCTAACAGAGCCAGCCATATCAAGAAAAGTAGAAAACATGACCAAGATAAAGGCTTGACCATAGAGTCGATGAATCCATGTTGCCGGAACACCAATTAACCAGAAGACAACATGCTTGGGAGTGTGACTAAATAGCAAAGGAAAGCTATTGAAACCGCATCATAACCTCTGCTCTCTGCACCCATGTGACCAGATGCCTCTACTAGAAAAACTCACAGGGACTAAGCGGGTTCGACTAAGCTAACTGGAAACCAGAGGACGACAGGTGTCGGGGTTGGGAAACACAGCGACCAAGCAAACAAACCGAAACTGGGCCAGTATGTAGAGACACGGAGGGAAGGCATCTAAAAGACGCATCTCGAGCGACAAGATGACACTAGTTGGAAACAACGTAGAAAGCAGTACCAGGCAGCATGAAGAAGGTGGCAGTTGTCATCTGGTCGAACCAGAAGGACTCAAGACCTAATAAAGTAAAGGGAGCGTAGAGGACAGGGTGTAGTGTGTTACCCTTCTGTTAATTGGCCGAAGTTGATCCCGGTCGGTAGGTTGGCGGGAGAAATAACTGACACTAACTAGATGTCCTGCAACGGGCAACGAACAGTCGGTTGCAGAGAGGCCTTGAGTAGCGCACGAGGAAGGTTTCCGGCTTAACATAGCGATGGGAAAGATGGGTCGCGAGGTGGATTTAGGGCTGCAAGTTTATGCTGCGACAGCATCCAAAGGGGCGTTTCTTGCGCAAGCAACCGGAGGAGGCAAGAGAGGGCTCAGGAGATGCGCAACGATGAGACGAATCCAAAGAAAAAGGAATAAGGGAGTGGGGTCTAGTGTGGACGTAGAAAGATCGTAACGTACGTAGTAGCCACACTGGGAGAGGGAACGTGAGGTAGGAGACGACGCTCCCACTGCTCGGTCCCCAGGGCAACGGCCCGATCACGACGTTGTCCGACTCTCAGGATGTGACAAGTGAAAATAACAGACTACATGGGAATAATGTGCACCTATCACATTTAATCAAATACCATATTGTTAACATTAATGGATTCTTTTCCCCATTTAATTGGGGATGTAAATAGCACCCTATTGAGCTGAAATTCGCGTGTTGTCTAATTGGAACACAACTAATTTTTTTTTGGCAAAAATACCTAAATGGCACATTTGCCAATTTTAATTACCTAAATGGCATGTTCTTGAACTTATTGCCCAAAATGGCACATTTTGGAGCAATACGTCCCCTACTGGGACGCATTGCTCTCCCGCGAGGCAATGCGTCCCGGTGGGGGACGCATTGGTCCCACAGGAGGGCAATGCGTCCCGAGCCGTGACGCATTGCTCTGTTGTGGGACCAATGCGTCCCCCGCCGGGACGCATTACCACGCGGGAGAGCAATGCGTCCCGGAAAGGGACGCATTGACCCCACAGGACTGCAATGCGTCACGGCTCGGGACGCATTGCCCTTGTGTGGGACCAATGCGTCTCCAGATGGGACGCATTGCTCAATGAGTCTCCATGCAGGACGCATTGGAGCAATGCGTCCCCATGCATGACGCATTGGTTTTTTTAATCATTTTTTGCAATCACTGATATGTTATTGATATGTAAATTAACAATATTGATTATATTTATACATTTATAATTCGTTCACTTGTATTTGGATGTCTATAATATACTCAATTATTATAAATTTGTCAATTTCAATAGGTCGTAACATGCATATGGAATATATAAGTATATTGCAACCAACATTGGTTGGTTCCTAATTGATTATATAATACGAACTTAATCCAAATAAATGAGATAGCAATTAAAAACAAGGTTAAAACATGAACCAACATGACGAGAAAATAATACACAACAGAACAATATGATAGATCCACAACAACATGATCCAAAATGAACCAATGTCATATCATAATATGATAGATCCACATACAATAGATGTCCTCACAAAGGCATACATACAAAACTGTACAATATATAAAAAACTAAGTATGTCGTCCTCGCCCACGACGTCCTCGCCCACGTCCCTCTACATCAGGATCCTCTGTACCGATGTCATCTGGAGACTGCTGAACTGGGGACAACTGTGTAGGAGGCTGCTGGCGAGCATCAGGGAAGAAATGAAAAGGTGGAGGTGGGGTGAGGGGTCTAGGAAAACCAGGATAGGATGCATCAGGTGGGGTGCATCCTGAGAAATCAAACAGAGTAGGTGAATATGTGACATAAGATGGTGGTCGGCTCTCGGGAATAATTGCTGGTGGGAATGGAGTGTATGGAGCAGAAGAAGAACTTGCTCCATGGTATGATGGTGGTTGAGGTGGGGTGATGAATGAGGAATATGAAGCAGCTCCTGAAAAATATGGCCCTGTCGGTCCCCATGACATGAACTGAGAAGTGGGAGTGGGAGTGGGCTCAACAGTAGGAGTAGGAGTAGGAGTAGGAGTAGGAGTGGGCTCAGGGGCTGTGGTATGAGTGGGTATGGGATCCCACGGCCGAGCATAGTCGGGAAGACTATCAAAGTAACTCCCCTGGATGGTATAGATGCTGTCTCTGATCTGTGCAGGGGCGTGCTCTACTGCCGCTCGGATCGCCACATGTGTTTGTACCTGTAAAATAAAGTATGTACACATAATAAAGACCAATTACATATATTACAAATAACAAAGATAAATAATAACAATTTGTAAAAGAAAATAATAATGATACTCACAAATTCCTGCTGACGATAACTTTGCGGGTAGTATATGCTTGGAGGCATAGCTGGAGGGGGCACAATGTATTGTGGATGATACCATGCATAGTGGCCCTGAGGACTGTAGACTGTATCAGCTGGTGGAGCGGGAACTAAGCTCTCACATCTGTTGTTCCACATCTGCACCTCCTGTCTATAATGAAGCATCCAATCCTCAGCCGCATGACCCCTCCCATCTATCCGGCTAAGCTTCGGCAGCTCAAGAGTAGGTTGTACTTGAACAAAGCCGAACTGTCCAAGTACTCTGTCGGGAAAGTGCCACTCCACTATTGTGTAGCACAACAGAGGCACTTGTGCCAACCAAATATCACTACCATCTCTACAAATGGCAGGCAATCTCTCGAGAACCTCAGCAGTGTAAGGAGTCAACTCTATTTGTTATTCATATAAACAACGTGTATCATATAAAAAGGAGTAAATTGTAAATAAATAAAACATATCAAACAACAGAGGTAAGTAAGTTATACATGTGAGGGCAAAATCTGGTCAAATGCTGAATCGTAAAATTGAATTGTTCCCCTGATAGTTTGACTCCTTTGGACAAAGGTAGGCCACCTATTAAATTGAGAAACTAAATTTAGATAAACACTACATAATATTTAGACAAATAAAAAAGTTAATTGTGTTGATCTTTAACCTGTAGCCCAAGGGAACATCTTCTGGCCAATCATTCCAGCGCATTCTAATTGTACCTAGGCGTCCAATTCCCAACCTCTCCCAACACCACAGCTGTAATAGGCACACACAACCTGATAGATGGGCTGTTCTCCTAGACCGGGTGGTTGCCTTATACAACTCCCTATATAAGAAAGCTAGAGTTGCAGCACCCCAAGATAGAGTGCCACAACGTGCAAAATCGGACACAAGAGGGAGATACCTAACATGAACTCTATCCCCTGTACTATCTGGGATAAGGTAACTACCTAAGAAATATAAGAGATATGCCCTAGTATACCTTGTCCTCATTTCTACTTGTTGTTCTTCATCACCCGCGGTCAGATCCATATCCTTGAAGGTCTCACGCAACCAAATCAAGGAGATATGCCCCTTAGACATCCCATCTGGTGCATCTCCTAAGAAATTCTCACAAAGGTGAGTCCATGAAGAAAATTGCCCCTCATTTACACCTAAAGGATATGAAGCTATAACCGGTGGGCCATCAATCCTCAGGCCTAAAAGAACTGCAACATCCTGAAGAGTGACACTCATCTCAAAAGGGGGAAGCCTAAAAGTATTGCTAGAGTTGTCCCACCTGTTAACTAATGCAGTTATTAAAGTAGGGTCAAGGTGGATACATGGTAGCCTATGAACAAGCCCAAAACCAGCTATGGAAATATTGTCTAAAACATCCTGGTCAATAATAGGCCATTGTGCCAACATAATGTGGTGCTGGGAGAGTCGGTAGGTTTCTTGTCTAGGAGCCATATCTATGAAAAGTGAAAATATTTCATTAAATGAAAAGTGCAAAAATTACATTACATGAAAAGTGAAAATAGTGTACAACATTTAAGATTGTCAAGATTCTTCATTAGATAAGATGAAATTACAACATGAACAACATGAATTACATTAACAAACAATATAAAAATACAACATGAACTACATGAAATTACTGCATTTGATTCAGTATCTCATCTAGAGGTTCATAAAATGGCCACACTTGATGTACCACTCGATGTATCTCTGGATGTGATACAGCTAACTGGTTTTTTACTTGTTCGTTGATTGGCATTGCTTTCTATTTTGTGTGATCCCAATACCAACCAGGTAGCTCAAGAAGTTCTTCATACATGTGAAACATTTGCTTTAAAAATTGCCAATGAAATTTTGCTTGTTCTTTTGTCACTATAAATCCTAACTTGTTGTGCAACAAATCTGGTACATCATTCCAGTCATCATCCAATAGAGTTTGATGAGCCATTTTTCCCTGTAGGCACTTCGTAGCTATTATTTGGATTAACTCTACGGACATGTGAAATGTCCATGTCCTTCGATGAGCCATCTATAGAAATTGAAATGTCCATGGCCCAATAAATATGACTTCGCTGCTGGTTCTATGGTTTCTATAACAGTCATATGACGATCAAATTCATGTGTATCAGATGTGGATCCCACCTTCCACATAAGGTCCCTCAACTCCTTGGACTTGAACTGCTTATGGAAGTTCTCCCGAAGATGTCGAAGACAATAACGATGTTGAGCCCAATGAAATTTTGATTGAAGGGCTGGAAAAATCCCACTCATTCGATCAGAAATAATACACAAGTCTGTACGTCGTGGAATGATTGGAATACAAGTTTGTAGAGAACCAAAGAACCACTCCCAGGAGTCCTTATTTTCTTTCTCGACAACAGCAAAAGCAAGTGGAAATAGACCATTATCAGCATCTATGCCACATGCAAGGAGAAGTATGCCAGTATATTTTCCTATTAAAAATGTGCCATCAACAGTAAGAACAGGCCTACAATAGGCCCAACCCCTCACAGCTGGACCAAATGCCCAAAACACCCGCTTGAATCTACGAGTGCCTTCAGTTTGAAGGATATAATCATCAATAAGGTGGGCATATATAGTTCTTGGAATATATTGTGTCAGAGAAATTAGGAACGGCAACAAACTATGATATGATGATTCCCAGTCTCCAAATATTTTACAAACAGCCTTCCTCCTCGCTAGATATGCCTTCTTGTAAGATATATTGAGCCTTAGTTCAGCATTCACCTTGTCACGAATTTCTCGTGTCGACATATCCAGTCGTGATACTAGGATTGGCATTATCATTCGAGAAATATAAGATGCTGTGACTTGGTGATGATCATGATTCATAACAGTTAATTCACAATTGTGGCCTTCTTTACAACGTTTTATCTTCCACATGCCACCTGCTTTTTTGGACTGGCAAGCGGTCAATCTCCAAGGACATCGTTCATCATGGATACAAGCAAGTTTAAGATGACGATTATTTGAGCGTAATGTACGGTACTGGACATTCTTTTGTACCGACCATTTTTGGAGTGTCTCAACCAGTACAACTTTAGATGCAAATAAAGCACCCTCATATATAACAACACTGGAAGGATTGTAATCGAGACGAAATTCATGACAAAAATCTTCCACCCAGTCATCATCTTGAAAAGCTTCATAGTTGGAATCAATGTGTTCATGTTGGGGCCATTGGTTGTCAAATATGGATGGAATATGACTCAATGCTACAATAGAGTCAGGGAATGGATGTGTGTGCTCAACATCGGTTTCAGTCAATGACTCATCCTCAGGTGGTTCACTGTTATTACCACCTTCAATGTCACTATTGTTATCACCTTCATGATCACTATCATTATCACCTTCATGATCACAATCATTATCTCCCTCCTCAACCTCAACACCAATATTCTCAGTAGTTAGATTTTGAGAAAATTGAGGTGGTTCACTCCACTCAGCTGTTAAATTGCTAAGACTGAATTGAGGTGTAAGACTGAATTGAGGTGGTTGACTCCATTCAGTAGTTAAATGACTTTGAGATAATTGAGGTGGTTGACTCCGAGAGAATTGAGATTGAAATTGATTCAATAGACTCATTAAATAAGGTTGTTGGTGGATAGATATTTTTTCAAGAAACACATCAATATAGGCATCAGTTGAAAGTGATAACAAGGTTCTGTATGCATCATCATCATCAACTTGTATGAGCATATGATTTTCTCCAGGGAAAAGATAGGATATTTTGATAGAGAAGTGGTTGGGATTGATGTCAAGTGTTGTATAGATATATGATTTTAGTTCAGATAGGGTATTAATAAGTGAAATGTTTATGGGTCTAACAGATCGACTAGAATAAGACCCATCAGAGAGAAATTGCCCATCATATCGCATCTTCACAATTCGTGAATTTGAACTAGATGCCATGTTCCTATATTTTAGAATATTATATTAACATCAGAAAGAAATTCATATTTTATGACATTATATCAACATAAATTAATATTTTAGAGCAGTGACATCAATTTGGAATTAAATTTATTGGACTACTTTTTCTATAACATTAACAGTGAACAACAATTAAGAACAACAATTTTGCTATTTTTTCAGTAAAATTAACATTTCATAACAACAATTTTGCTAATTTTTTAGTAACACTAACATTTCAAAATAACAATTTTGCAATTTTGAACAATACATTTTTAGGTATTAAGTAGCCTTCAATTGTCATTTTCTACATCATTATTTCAGTAATGTACAATTAAAGAGTAACAATACATTTATTTCAGTTGTAATATTTCGTACTAAAGTTAAGTTCATATTTTGAAAATTAAAATTTTGGTAGAACAAATACCTGAAATGGAGAGTTATCTGTTGACAATCAAAGAATAGAAGAAGAGAAAGAAGAAGCTCCAAGTAGTCTCCGAGCAGTAGCAGATATCAGCTCCAAGATCGCCCGAAATAAGCTAGAAAGCACCCAAAGCAATAGAAATCCGAGAAGAAGCTCCAGAGCAATGGGAGTATAGAGCTAGATGAAGGAAATGAAGAATGGTGTGAGTTTGGGGGGCTATTTTCGGCCAATATATATAGGGGAGCAATGCGTCCCGGTTGGGGACGCATTGCGCCCACGTGGACCGCCGCGCGGCGGCCCAACGGTAACATAGCCGTTGGCCTGGGAGCAATGCGTCCCCGTCCCAGACGCATTGCCCGCGTGGCAAATTCTAGCCGTTGGGCGCGTCTCGGGGCGCGACGCATTGGTCCCACAAAGGACAATGCGTCCCGGTTCGGGACGCATTGCACTCCCGTGGGGCCAATGCGTCCCCCGCCGGGACGCATTGCTCTGCCGCGTGGCAATGCGTCCCGGCGGGGGACGCATTGGTCCCACAACAGAGCAATGCATCACGGCTCGGGACGCATTGCCCTCCTGTGGGACCAATGCGTCCCCCACCGGGACGCATTGCTCCAGAAATGTGCCATTTTGGGCAATAAGTTCAAGAACGTGCCATTTAGGTAATTAAAATTGGCAAATGTGCCATTTAAGTATTTTTGCCTTTTTTTTACCATCAATTCTGTCTTTTGGAATCCTCTACGGTGAGATATAATTATTTTAAAACTAAGTATGAATAGTGTACAATTACCACTTTCATTAATATTTCACACACACATAATTTGAATTACTAAAAAAAATCCCCTTTCCACTATGTCTAGCATCTTTCTAGAGTGTCTCCCAAAGTTATATCCTTCTCTAGGTGTGTTTATGCTATCAATTATAATTTTTAAGTTATTTATTCAATTCTTTGAATTAATTTCATATAAAGGGTTCAAATTTAGGATATTGCCTACAAGTCTTGCAACGTTTCTGATGTGATCTGATTATAAAAAAAATCAAAATATGTGTAAGGAAAAGAGAGAGTTAAGAATTTACCTAAGGTTGGGTATGTTTTTTTGATCGACGAAAAATCTGTTGCTATTAAACCAAAACATTAGGTACAAAGTGCCTCAGAAATAACAAAGAGGAGCTATGTGACTCCACGCAGGGAGAAGCACATCAGCTCCAAATCAAAGGAAACCCCAGAGAACAGACCCTAAGAGCTAGGAGAGATACTCATAGGAAGTACAAACATTTGAGAGGAATAAGGAAGATCACGAGGAAGCATATAAGTACACCCACAAAGAAATCCCAGAGAAAACCCTTACTGCCCCTCTAGGGCTTAAACTCCTATAAGGATCCGACCCTGCATCTTGAAACATCAGAACTCGGGAAGCCTAAGGAAACAAAAGGGTAGATTGATCTGCCACACCAACCATCCTCCTTGGAAAGAACATGATCTACCACCTCATGTTGCAGCTCCATCTAAAAGGGTACTAATCAAACGAGCACTGCAGTGTTTTTAGAACCCAAATTAACACCACCTAAATTATCAGTGAATGGTTTCCATCAGAAAGAAAGAATACTGACAGTATGCACACCCACAAAGAGTATCTACCCTTCTGATATCGACCATCACATCAAACATAGATAGACCATGAAGAAGATTCATCCAACAAAGATGGCAGTCTGATCAGAAACCAGAACAAACACCGAGAAGGTCAGAGAGATCTCATATAGACTCCGAGAAGCCAAGCATAGGGATCTCTTCATTCCCATTCCTCTTGTGTTTCTTCTTTTTCTTCTTGGATCTCGGCTCCATATTCACACTGAAGTCATCTGATAGCTCAAGATCATGATCATAAGAACTCATCGAAGAGCCTTCGTCTGAATTCCAAATGGGCCTTTGATGAAATTCCAAGGAGATACCTGTGTCTTGGACAAGCTGCTTCAGACATGAGGGTGTAGCAGCCGGCTTAGATGGGGATAGTTCCCAGTCCAAGTTAATTGCTCCCTCAAGATCTGTAGAAAGGCTACTCTTCATCTCCGGTTCTTCAGTCCTGCAGGTTGTATCGTCTACCTTATGTTCCGATCCCAGATTAGCTCCGCGATCGTCCTCACAGTGGGGGGGGGATTCAGCCTTGCAAAACGTTGACCATTTTGATGGTTGACAAGCTTCCCGGCCCTAAGCTGAAGCTGGCTGATCATCGGTTTGCTCCCTGCACCCTCAGGGCACGAAGGTTGACGATGATCGAACTGGCGACAGCTGGAACAGACCTGAGGCTTCGCCATGTAGCTCACCTTCAGATTTCTGGTCTTCCCATCCACTCTCACCTTTACCATCTTCGGAAACCCAATTTGTGCGGTGAGTTCCGCACAAACAGTGGCGTCACTTAGACAATGAACAGAGAGACTTGTGTCCTCTAGGTCGAGTGGGGTTCTGACTAGGCTAGCTATGCCACTGAGCCGTCTCGAAGTCCAGTGAACTCCTGGATTTTCGATTCGGATCCATACTGGGAGCTTGGAGAAGGATAGAGGTTGGAGAAGGGACCCAGGTTCCCATTCCTGGACGATGGTTAGCGAACCATCCATCATCCATGGTGCCTCACTTAGGATTCTTCTCCTTTCCCTCGCCATAGGCAGCTTCACCACGAATCCCTCAGTTTCTTCCGCAATAATGTCAAAAACATCACTGGGCCTCCACTGACGACGAATCCACCCATGGAGCTGACTTCGGAAGGGCTTTCTCCCTGTGAATCTGATCGAGACGAATTCCTCCCAAGACAGGAGTGGCTCATCCTCACTCGAGATGGAGAAGGTCTTCACACCTTCGATGACTTCTGTCTCGATGTAGGTGACTGGGGTGATGACCTCGTAGGGTAGCCCTGGTCGGCTGACTGAAAACCAATCAGGCACCTTGGACCCTTCGGGGAGACCCGCACCTTCACCTTCCTTCGGCGCCTGAGTCGGGGGGTTTGAAGAGGCCACAGGTTTCGTTGAGGAAGAAGCTGCTTCTGGACTGCCACTTCCATCCTTGGATGCTGGGATCCCCTTCGCTCCCTCGTCCGCACTTGAGCTTTCAGGAGGAGCCGATTCCGACTCAGTAGTTTGGATTCTCGCCTCCAAGGTAGCGCCGCCCCTAGGGTTTCCCCCTCTCCCTCGACCTCTCCCACCCCTTCCGCTTCTCCGCCCCATTTTCACTTGCTTCTTCCTATAGTGTACAATTATGTACGTGCCATTTAAAAAACATCATATATGCATTTTCTTTGGACAATAATGGATTCAAATTTCTTATAAAGAATGTGCAATGTTATGTTATTAAAGATGATATCATTTATGGTTGTGCCCTAAATGTCATATGGTTTGTACTTGTTAGATCTAGAGACAAGCGTATATATGACCCTTACCCTAATCGTATATATGACTAACCTCCCGGTGTAACCCATCCCTATGTTCTTGCAAATAATTTTGTTTCACATTGTGATTTTATATCTAAAAGGCAAAGCATACTACATTAAAATTCTAGCCCAATTGTCTAGTTATGTTCTCTCACATAGAGATTGTTGGCCATGGTGGGTGGTCTATGATCGTATATATGACCAATGTGGTAGTCTAGCCTATCCCTATGTTCATGCAAATAATTTTGTGTCACAATGTTTGATTTTAGATCTAAAAGGAAAAGTACTCTATGCCACTACACTAGGAGGACACCATCAACCACTATCTATGGTGATACACTAGGAGGCCTCTGTGGACTATTGTTTAGGCGATGCTTGAGAAACAAGTACAACTCAACAAGGATTGTTGTTGGCCTTGCTCTAGGATTTGGTATATGCCTTACACCCTCCTTCCCGTTTCATAGTTGACGCAATGGAGCCCAATCTTCTTCACTTGAGCCTTAAATTTTTAGTAAAAGATGTGTGTATGAGGTAGGGGATGATTGGAGCATGCAATGTCTAGCACTTGTGGAGACCCCCCCCCTCCCCCGGGTAGTAATTGCTGCCCATGAAGGGTGGTCTCTGAACATGTAATAAAATGAGAAATTTATTTCATAAGAGAAAGACTTGTATTCCTCATAATGTTCATAAAAGAGTCATGTATGAGTTTGGGGATGATAGGAGCATAACATGTCAGGAACTTGTGGTGGCCGCCCCCCATGGGCAGCAACCACTGACAATGGTGGGTGGTCTCGAGACTCATAGGAAAACAAACAATTTCCCTCACATGAGAAAACCCCATTAACCTTAGAATGTTCATGAAAGAGATATGTATGATTTTGGGGATAATCAGATCACAAAAGGCCCAGTACTTGCAACATCATCCCTAGGGGTAGCTTTTGATAGCCATGGTGAGTGGTCTAGGAACCCTTAGACAAACGACCAATTTTCCTCACAAGAGAAATTCTCATTAGCCTTATAATGTTCATAAAATAGGCATGTATGTGTTTGGGGACAATTGGAGCATAACATGTCTGGAACTTGCGTCAGCCATACCTCATGGGCAACCATTGATGATAATGATGGGTGGTCTCTTATCCTCTTAATACTCAATCTAAGTTTCTAGAACTAGAGCAGACTGTTGAGATACACGTGGGTGAATATTATATATTGATTCACATGAGCATTTCCAAGTTGTTTTCAGTCTCGCATGAACACCTATATGTACACATAGCCATACCAGATAATAATGTTGGGATTCTACTCAATGCATCTACCACCACATTCACCTACCCTGTGTGATACTCTTTTTTGCAGTTGTACTCTTTTATTAGCTCAATCCATCTCCTCTGCCTCATGTTTAATTACTATTTGGAGAAAATTTACTCAAGATTCCTGTGATCTGTGAAGATTTTGCACTTTTCCCCATAGGTATAGGGGCATTCAGCTCCTATCGTGACTTAGGCACGAACAATGTTGAGGATCCTACAAATTGGCATTGAGGTTGATGAAAAAGAATTTCATAATGATAGGAAGAATGTTAAACTCCATTATATAACAATCAAATGAATAGTTTTCACTTGCTGATAAGGCAAAATCTAACAAAGAAGTCAGAGGGTTCAACATTGACAAAATTTGGAAAAGTTTGATGAGCGAGCTAGTTCTTAGTCCCGATTAGTCGAAGGTTCTCTGATGCACTCTAGAATCATGTGTAATGTCCACAAAATCATCACATGTGAAGTATTGATCAGGTCCAAAACAAGGTACATAACTAGGGTTGACCTCCACATCTCGTGTAGTATATTGAAGAAGAAACTAGTGAACATTGAAAAGTTGCTAATTGACAGATTGGCAGTAGCAAGCGGTCTTGAAGGATCAAAATAATTATGCATGGGAGTCCTAGTAACATATATAGCACACATGCTTGGGTACCCCAGGGCTCTAACCAGCTTAACCTAGGATAAGGGAATTTGATTCATGGATATAAGATACATGATGTCACCAAGTGTTCTAACAAGGAAAAAGAGAAAATTGTTCTACATATTCGAGCACACAATGACTTATTGTCTTTTCTAGAAATGACATACTACGACAATGATTAACTCATCTTCACGATGCATGGTATCATGAAAATGAAGTCAGGATCTTATCCTTTGCTTCAACCCAGCGAGCCTCGATAGAAGAGACGACCCATGCCAAAGAAGGACAACCCTTAGAACATGCCAATAGGAGTAGGAATATCATAACACTACCCAAGCAAGTAGTAGATGGTCAAAGAAAGGGAAAGGTTTCCTTATCTTAAAAACAACCTCCAATCATTTCTTGCTAGTTAAGACCAGATACACTATAGAGAATATGGCAAAAATATACATTGATGAGATAGTATGCTAACATGAAGTGTCTAGACAATAATATCTCACAAAGGACCAAATTTAAATGTAGATTCTACCTTTGTCTGCATATGGCGCTAGGAACCACTGTTCGGAAAATCGGCCGCTTAGGTCGAATAATCGACTGAATATTCCTTTTTGGGGGTCTACCGAACCGATTATCAATAATCGGCCTATAATCGGTCCAGGACCGATTAATCGGCCGATCGGGGGAATAATCGGCTGATTAATCGGCGATTTTCAAAATCAAATGCTAGTAATAATTTTTTTTTACATTAATTTTTTCTAATACTACTATTGGTCATTACAATTACATTCTCTTCTTCCAATTTACATATTTGGTCTTCTCCTCATGTTTTCTCTATAAGTTTATAGTTAGTGTTTATTGAACTGATCCTTACTATTGATGTTTTCTTCTCTAAGTTCACCAATGTTTCTAATTACTTCTTAATGCAAGATTAGTCTATGACTTATCAATATTTCTAATTACTTATCAATGTTTTTTCCCTAATTTCATCAATGTTTCAAGTTACTTATTAATGCAATATTAGTCTTATCACTTATCAATGTTTCTAATTACTTATTAATGCAATATTAGTCTATGACTTATCAATGTTTCTAATTACTTATTAATGCAATATTAGTCTATTACTTATCAACGTTTCTAATTACTTATTAATGTGATATTAGTCTATGACTTATCAATGTTTGTAATTACTTATCAAAGTTTTCTTCTCTAATTTCATCAATGTTTCAACTACTTATGAATGCAATATTAGTCTATTACTTATAAATGTTTCTAATTACTTATCATTGTCATTATTATATGGTCAATATATAATTTACATATCTTTATGATTAATATAAAAAAAAATCAAAACCGATTAAAACCGAATATTCTCCCGCATACCGTATATACTCTATTCGGTACCCTCTCCGCCCGTACACCGATTACCGCTTTTCAGAACACTGCTAGGAACACAGTTAAAATTCCGCATGACCTTTCATCCATATGCAGATGGCTAGTCGAAAAGAATGATACATAACTAGAAAATTTGTCACAGTCATGTGACCTTCCGTTCCTTGTAAGTTGGGATGTTGATATTAGCTCGATTGAGTTTGCCTACAATAATAAGTATCATAGAAGCTTGACAATGGAAACTTACACAGATTTGTATGGAAGGCATTTCAGATCCCCTCTTTGTTGGTATGAAGCATGAGAATCTCAATTGCTAGGTCCAGAGTGGTTCAATGAATGACAAAAAAAATTAAGGTGATCAAACAACAACTAAAGGCAGCATAGGACAGATAAAAGTCTTACACAGAATAGCATCGCAAACCATTGGAGTTCCAAGTGGGATATAAGTTTTACCTCAAAGTGTTGCATGGAGAGGAGTTCCTATATTCAGTAAGATGGGTAAGTTGGCACCTAGATACATGGGGCCTTACCCCTCATCCCTTGTGTTGGTAAAGTGGTGTATAAGTTGGAGTTACCACATGAGTTGCACAGAATACGTAACATTTTTGATGTGTCCATGTTAAGGAAGTGCCATCTAGAGACATAAATATGATTCAACTAGTTGAAGTTCATCTTTATGATGATATGTCATATGTAGAAGGTCTGTGTTGATCTTATACAAAGGAGTGCAAAAGTTGAGGAAGAAGGACATGGTGCTAGTAAAAGTGTTGTGACATCATTATGGGGTGGAGGAGGCTACTTGGGAGCTTGAGGAGGAGATGCACATGAAGCGCCCAACTTTGTTCTCCTAGGATTTCAGGGGTAAAATCCCTATTAGGAGTTTATATGCAAGACCCATGACCCAAATTAACCTCCAAACTATGTTTTGTAGCTTGTAATCATCATTTAGTTGTTTAATGACGTGATTAGTTTAGATATATAATTTGTTGGGTGATGTTTTGTTTGAGGGTTTTATGTGCAGATTTCCTATGGTTGTAGTTCTTGTTGTAAATTTGCATGTTTCATGTTTCTCTCCCTTCTCCCTCTTATTTGGACTTAGTTGGATGAAAATATATCGCCCAATTACGTATCTCACATTTCATCTATGAGAACCAATGTAAATGTTCTATCTTTCCATTGGTTGAGGATTGACGGAGAGTGCATTATCTTTTCATGGTTGAGTATCGATGGAGTATCCTACATTTCCATAGGTAGAGGTGTAGGGAAATATGGTGTCAAATATGTCAGCGGAAACAAAAAAAATCTTGCCATATTTCCCATAACCAGTTGATCATGTCAACATCTATAAAACGGGAAGGAGGGTGCAAGGCATATACCTGGTCTTGGATCATGTCCAGCAAACATCCTTGTAGAGTTGTGCTTCTGTTACAACCCCAATTTTTGGGTTCTTTTAATGAGAAATGTAATTTCTCCTATTAAATATATTTGAACAAATAATGATATAAATTTTTTTGAATAAAATGATTTCATTTACAATAGCCTTGTTGGTTGTTTTGTGGGCTATATTGGCTATTGGGCCCAATAACAAGGAAAAGACAAAGGAAACTCCATTATTAAATGAGTAAATAAGAAAATGGAGAAAAGAAGGATGTAGAAATCTCTAGAAGGCAAAGGAATGTTATCTAAAGTTGGATTTCGTACCTCTTGGGTTTCTTGGGTTCTAAGGAGTCCAAAGTGGCAAAAATAATGCAATAAGAAAAGAAAAGATCAATTAAATATTTCTTTATTAAGAAATAAATTGGAGATAATGATAAAATGTGGAAAATAAGTGGAAAGAGGTATGATTGAGTCATCTTTGGTGGATTTTCGTATCCATAAGATTTCTAATATTAGGAGGAATTCCAAAAAGGAAAATAGAAAGAGAGATAAAGAGAAATCCTCGAAAAGAGATATTTTAATAAGAAATAAATAGGATAATGAGAAATAATGGATATAGATGCATCTAGAAGGATAATGAGTATCCACTAAAAAGGATTTCGAAACATTAGAGTTTCTTGGGGTCTAAGGAGCTCCAATGGAGAAAAAGATAGAGAAAATACCAATAATACAAAAAAGAGGATAATGTGATACATAATTAATGAATTTTGTGGCATTGTTAAAAAGGAGGTATTTTCTACTAAAAGAAAATATAATTTCGTGCCAATGGATTAAAAGTCAAGCATAAAGAGAATAAGAGAGAGAATTTTCGAATTCCTAAATATCCAATGAACATGGTTTATTAAGAAGATAATTAGGAGAGAGAAGTTTGCTTCTTAATGAAGGAACTTGGGTTCCTATTGGGAAAAGAACTTATTGACTCGTGGATGAACACCTTAGGGTGTGGATACCCTCCCCTATATAAGGGGTAGAACCTCTGGTTCGAGTTCAAGAGAGATCCCACACACCCCTCTCTCCCTTCTTCTTATTCCTTGAACGCAAACCCTAACCAGGGGGGGGGGGGTAGTCCAACCCCTGGAGCAACGAGAAGCCATGACAAAGTTCATGATGGACGAACGACGCACCCCCACTACTAGAAAGGATCGCGACCCCCATCGTCTCGCTCTAACCCCTGCACAACGCCTGTAGGAGGTCAGCAAGACCGGCCACACGTCTAGGGCTCGACAAGCTGGAACATGCCATCTTGGCTGCAAAGAGAAGGCGCCCCTTGGGCATAGGAGCTCGGCGGAGGCAAAGGCACCCTCTCTGGTGGCCGTCGGGGTCAGGGAAGAGGAGGAAGAGCCGCGCAAATCGCAGCTAGGGTGACCACAACTGGACTGCGCGAGGATGAAGAAGACGGAGGGCCGTTGGACGATTATACCTCTTCTGGGTATGAAGAGTGGGTCTTTTAAGTGAGGGCAGAACGGTCATTGCGTTATGTTTCCCTAATCGGCCATGTTGCATGAAAGAGGTGATGTGGCACTCAGTGATTGGTCCAAGTAAGTAAATAATACAAAATTCATATCTTTTTATTGGTAGCTCAGATGGATGCGTATAACATATGAATCTTGCTCAGAAAAATGCGACGAATCTACTAAAAATAGATTTAGAAGCTAATTCCTCTTACAATTGGAAAAGTAGTGGAAGTTATCAACTTTAATGCATTAATGATTAAGAAACCTTAATTTGAGATTATTAATGTATTAAGAAGGGTTTTATGGATGATTAAAGTTGATATTAACCTGTTAATTATAAAAAGATACATTAAGATCGAAAAGGGATGAACTTTACACGTAATTGGATTAATTTAGGGTTCCATGTGCATAAATGAGATTTAATGGGCCTTGAAACCCTAATGTTAGTAATTATGACTCTTAATGGATTTAATTATTCAAATTCATGTATAAAGCTGAGATATGATGGTTCTAAGCTATTTTGAGTATAAAAGTTCCTAATTGTGGATAAATACCCTTAATATCATAATTAGGGTTTTTAATGGATAAATATGGAATAGTAATAAGTGGAGTCCATATATAAGATTATAATGAAATATGAGTTGTAAATTTGAAAGAAGCCGAAGATAATAATTGGGTCTAATGATCTTGAAAAAACTTAAAAGGAAAAATATGGTAGCTTTAGTATAAAAGAGAAATAATATACTTTAATTGGGCTTATGATGTGGAAATTAGGGTTTGTGAACTAAGAGAGCATTAAATGTGATAAAAGTATTATGGAAGCTAAAACCCTAATGAAACCCTAAAGGTGGCCTAGAAAGCCTAAGATGGAATCTAAGTCTATCTTAAGAATGTTTTGGATAAATTATAACACTTGGATGCATATTTCAGGACCATCTTCTGTGCTTGCTTATTTACTGGATTTCTTGCTTAGTTGGATTATTTCTACACTCAAGTCATCCTGACAGGTATATGGTTAATCACATTAGTTTCCCGAAGGTTTTCTGGATGATTCATCACATTGAATGCAACCTATTAGTTTGGATGTTCATACTTGCAAAACATGAAGTCACTATGATGATCACAATAATAATATAAGTGTGTATTCTCACACCTACATGCCACCCTGATTGATGATGCCAAAAGGTCAAGCCCAGGAGGGAAGACCCATGGGCACCATGAGTGGTGACCCCAGACACCAAACTCGGGATTGAGAAGGTGGTCTTTATTGAATGACTAATGGGCACTATGAGAGGTGACCCCAGGCACCAAGCTCGGGATTGAGAATGTAACATACTCGATTCCAGACACATAGGCTAATCCTCTGTTCTTCTAGGCCCCTACTCGATTATATTATTATCCAATAGCCCTCTTTCCTTCCTCTTGATTTTTGTTTTAAGTAGGTGCCTTTTAGTGTGCATAATTCCCTAAATATATGATAGATTATACATTTTTGAGAACTAATAGCCTAATTGACTCAATTGTATCCCATGAACATAAATCTTAGGATGTTATATCCCTAATAATTGAATTATGGGGGATTGGTGTATAGTGATACCACACTATTGACCCGATATGGATTTAATACCATAGTGTGACGTTTAGATGTTGAGTGAGAGAACTGAATACATCTGCAAAGGGTTTACTCAATTTGACCTTTAGTAAAAGTTTAAAACCCTAATTAGATAACTCTTGACCATCAAACCTAGATTGACTGAAGTTGGGATCCATAAAGTTGAAGTCATGTGAATTTGCTAACTTAATACCTCAATTGGCATAATTATAGGCAAAAATGATAATCTAGACTACCTTACCCTAGATTGAGGTATTAGGATAGACTTGGGTATCATATAAGAATAGGATCGAGTTTTGGGTGGAAGATTTGACCACCTATGACCATTAGGTCTAAGTCATTTCATTAATTGAATGATTTGTTCATACTAGTGGAATAATAGTTAAGGAAGTCTCAAAACCCAAATCTAAACCCATAATCAAGTTCCCCATAGCTTAAATAGTCAACCCTCAAAATTTGGGGTCTTTTGGACATCAAATGCACCCCCAATCGTACCCTATTAGATTAGGTGGGCTTTTAACCTTTACTTGGTTGTTTTTCCTTTTGATTTCATTGGTTCGGTCTGGACCTTGGTCCAAGAACCGGTTCAGCTGGAGAACAGCCTGGTTTGGGTAGCAGGACTTAGTCATCCCCTACCTTCCGCCCTTCTCGCGGCTTGGCGCCGTACGGCGTGACCGACGATGGGGTTCTTCTCGCACGCGAGGCTGACCAAATCAACCAGATTTCTCCGCAAACAACTTCCCCTCATTTCCCTGAGTCCAATGATCGATTTCTTGGCCTCTAGAGGGCCCTAGGGTGGAGACGCCTATTTCTACCCAACAGCAGCTGCCGCTGCTCTCTTTCCGTCACCATCGCTTCCCCACCTCAAAGCCACCGAACCCTATCGATCGCTCCAGTTTGGACCTACGGAACCCACTCGGCTGTACTCCCTGGCCAATTGTTGGTGTGGTCGCTGTAGAGTTGTGGACGATGCCGGTCTTCTTCTCCAACAAGAACGCTGAGCAACAACAATACTCTTCACCTCATTCCAATAGGTCGTGAGGTAACCATCTTGAACCCCCTTTCCTCCTATCCACATACTCATCTTGCCATGGTAACATCGGGTCTGTTCGGTCGACAAAGGTCATTGCTTTTCTCTATTTTGGCACACCGTCGAGTGGAATTTGAAGGGTTCCTGACCCATAAATGACTGGCTCCTGCCATCGTATATACGAGGCAGAGTTTCCTGGAGTGATTGACACTCCCAGGTGTGATGTTTCTTTGTTGGGCTTCAGTTTCCCTACTTGACGCCGGCTACCTCATTGGTTTTCCTCCTAACCGGTCGACACGATGGGTTCCTCGCGGTCTTGCTTGTGCATTACCTTGCCTCCGTCTGTCTCGGCTGCACGCGACACCACCGACTTCTTTTGACTCCAGTTTGATCGATCTCGCTATGCCGTCTGCGATCCCAGCGATGCTGATGCCAGCAATGGCGAGGGAGCCACCTGCAGACCAGGGCCCCGACAACACCTGGGGAGAATGGTTTCCTACCCTAATGACCCCGACGGAGTGTTGGATGGTTCCTGGAGAAAGGAAGTGTGGGGTCACGGTCATGATTGGCTGAAGTCCGAGGTCCCAGAGCTCCCTACCTACTGCTACCTCCGCCGAGTTTTGTTCTGACAATGGTGACCCCCAGCTCTATGCTAGGGGCCGTTGATTCCGCAGAGGCTAGCCGAAGCTAGCAGGCTGGTTTCCAGTCGTGAGAGCACCGAGGACGAACACCCTGCCCCTGCTAATCCAAGCTTTTGTGACGCCATGACATGAGATAGGGGAGGCAATCCTTGGGGTGAAAATCCAATTTCGTCCGTGGGTACAACATATTTTGTCACGCCCAGTAAGGGCATTTCGATAATTTCATATCCCATAGACGGACTGATCCCGTGACATGGAAGGCCATCTTTGACTTTAGTTTGTCATAAATCACATTGTATTCTCATGATTTCATTCGAGGGTATTAATGTCTTTTCACAAATCGATTTATTTTTGGAGTAATTTGTAAAATTCATTATAAATCATTCCTGTATCCAAATCCCACATATAGGTATGTTTTTGAAATGAGAAAAATCCAACGGATTTAATGAGATAGGTTCAGAGACCTGATTCGAAACCTACTGATAGGTGATTTCTTTTTATTAAGGATTTAAGGGACCATTTATTGATGAAGCACACACTTATTATGTTTAGGTGGTAAAAGACCTGAATCTGAGCCTAAAGAACATTATTGAGTGTTAGGACCTGACATTAAGGTATGTACACTCTCTATTTTTATTTTGGGCATTAAATGACTGAAATCCATATATCTTTTAATGAGGCATCTCTTGAATTGTAAATCCTTTTTGAAATCCAAATACTTGGACATTTATTGCTCCTGATATGAATTCCTTTTGTATCTTTGATATTTAAATTGCTATGTTCCTATGGGTCTTTGGGCCCCTCCTACCTTGTTGTCTTTTATTTGAAATTGATTAAAATGCTAGTCTTGCCACTCTATTTTATGCATGCTACATGTTTGACTAGAATATCTAGAATAGTGGTACTTATGTACAACCATATTTATATAGGGCGTGCGTATTCCGCCCGGGGTGTGCGTTTCCACCCTTATTTCTTTTAGGCCATGATCCTATGGTGTTATGGCCATGTTTTAGGTATATTTAGTCTACATTGTTATGCATGCAAATATTTATTGTTTTAATGTGAATCTGTGGATGATTGTTATGGCAAGACACTCTTTTATTATCATGCTTGTAATCTGAATTTAATATGCCTCATTTCTTTTGCTTCATTTCTTTTGTTACTTTTCTCTTGAACATACCTAATTGCAAATAGCCCCTTTTTTTGTGGGAACATCTCTTTTGTACTTGTAACCCTATATAATGCCCAGAATGTTTTATATATGTACATACTCAGCCTTTGCTGACCTCTTTGATGTTTCCTTGTTCTGGGTGATGTTCCCTTCCACCCAAGTTTAGGTACATTGGAAGACATGATCTTAAGGATCGCTTGGAATGGTTGGGTTACCCTCTGCTACTAGATTAGTTGGGCTTAGTTCAAGTTTTTGTAAAATCACCTATTATGGTGAGGAACAATTGTATAAAGTATCATGAAGTGACTTTGTAATAGTTTTGATTCCACTGCTTTATTTACATGGCTCTTGTATTATATCACTTGAGTGGATCCCCTTTCAGGTTTCACTCTTTACAAAATGGTATCAGAGCCTAAGCAGTCGGTAACTTGACTATTTCAAGTATCTTAGGTTGGCCCTTAGTTAGGTTACTGACCCTTATAGGTTGTTCATACACCTATTTCCTAGTAGTAGAACCCTCAATTAGGGTTTTCAACCGTAATATTTTAATTTCCTAAACTCTCCTAGCCAACTGTGTGGAAGAGAGTCAGTCTTTAGTACCTGGTCACTCCTATCCTCTATATGGTGGTGGCAATGCCACCACATGGAATTGACTTTTGTTGAGTTTGGTTTCTATTTCCTATTTTCTAGGGTTCTTCCTTAGAACTATGAAGTGTGAGTTGATTGAATATAGTCATAGATTGAAATTTCCTTAGTTCTCACCTTAACCCCTCCTATATGTTGTTACCTAGCACGCCTCACATACATCCATTTTGGGTTGTACATGTGTGAAAAACAACATAAAACCCTGATGTAATTTCTAGAGCTAACATTAATTCATTCATACAATGTGATAATTAGAATTAACTCTATTATGGTTAGGCATGACTTTCCCTCAACATGGAGTACCTCATCATAGTTATGCCACATGGCCATTTATCTAATGGAAGGGTACCGATCTCGTTGAGATTGTTATGCCTCATACATGAGAATTAGTTGTAGAAAGCTATAACTTTTGGTAGAAATCCATAGTATTCACCCTTCTCATCTCCAATAGTATGCTTGTTCAATGTGGTGACTAATATGAGTAGCTTGACTATGTAGGGTACCTTTATATGTGAAGAATTATGGATGTAAACCAGATAGTGATACATAACCCCTATTTCTCTCCCCATAACACTGGATAGTCTTATGACTTCCTTAGGTCTCGAGATGAGGTAGTGTGAATCATATTTAAGGGTGACATGGGGAACTATAATTTTCTATCTTATTAAGGTTTAATAGACGTTGATCGTGCATAACAACATACCCTTCTTCCTCTTATGATTAAGTATTGGATATGTAGGCATATGCCCTTTTAGGTGTCCATAGAGTTAGACCCTTTTGTGGAATGGAGATGTGTAGATCATGATAAGGGTAAAGTGAAGAATAATGTACGGTGTATTCCATTAGGTCTGGTGGAAGTAGGCAATGTGTAATAGTAAAATATTTCCCTCCTTTTTTGTCGTAGGTTAGGATATGTCGGTATGCCCTTTTATTTGTTTTAGCGATTAGACTCTTTTATTAGAATGAAGTGATGGTAGTGTAACACCAAGTGTTTAGTATATTGGAAAGTGGTTGACTTGGTTCTCGGGTCGATTTTTGGCGCCAATTTTGAATTTTTCACCGCAAGTTTGCATCATCAAACTTATTTTCATTATTAATTTATATTTACCAAAGAAAAGTTTTCAGATTTTATCGATGGTTTTTGGAACCAAGTCACCACCACAAGAAAGTTGAGTAGTAGAGAATCTCCTTAGTGAAGTACATTTGGTTGGCATGTTCAACACTAATACCCTAGGCCTAAGACTGATATAGTTTGTTTCAAATATATATATTAGACCTAGTAGATCCACCCTTTTGCCCCTTTAGGTTATGCACCAAGTTATAGTTTAAACCTTTTAAGGGGTGGAGTTTCATACAATTTATTCATTAGGAATCAAACTAACAAAGGAATGACTATGATTAATAACAGTCACAATAAGTAAAACTTGGATAACTCCTAGTAATAATGTCAAACATATGTAGAGGCTACCAAACTGAGAATTTCATAGGAGCCTTGTTGATCATACCGTCCTACATGTTGCTTTGATGATTAAAATGGATCTTAAGATTTTATCTTGAGTTATCCTTAAAGGGTGTATTTAAGACAGATAGGGGTAAAAGTAAAATTTCACTAAAATTAATATCCTATACCCCAGGTTGCTAATAATTAGGTGGTGAGGATGACTATACAGTCTAGGCTAGGGTGAACATGCTAAGTATGATGGAATTTCTAAACTTTTCCCTTGAGACCATGATGAATAGAAATGTAAAGGGATTGAATACACATTAGTCAAATTATGTCTACTGTAATGTGTAAAGTTAGCTCATGAATGAGAAATTCAATAAGTTGCATACAACACACAATAATGTTGATATAGGAATGAGAAAATCGTTGGAAAACAAAACCCTAAACTTACACCCCAACCCTAATGTGCCTATTAAAGTATATGTTTTGTCCTTGTTATGTGACACATCATAATTTGACCCCCCTGATAAAATCTATATATAAAACTTGACTTAAGATATAACCCTAATACAGAAGGAAAACAAGACATATATGCACGTGTTACATAAAGTGACTATTATAAAAAAAATATATTATTGATATGTTGATGTTGGTGGTGATGATGATGTGGTTGTTGTTGATGATGATGAGGAGGATGATGATGATAATGTTGATAATGATGATGAGGAGGAGTAGGTGATGATGTCAGTGATATTGATAAAGAGGATGGTGAGTAGATGATAATGATGATGTTGTTATGATAACAAGAGAAATTATGTGGATCATGATCAAAGAATGGCAAAACTATGATATCATTGTAGGTAGCCCTTAGATACAATTGTTTGACATAATCCTAGGTCTTGTTGTAACTTTTCTAGCCCAACATCTATCATAAACAAATTATGGATGCATGACACATGGAGACATATAGTTTAACCTTGAGAGTAGACAATAAGTGTGACATGAGTAGTATGTTATGACCCCCTACATTAAGTACACTAGAAATTTATAACTTGGTTAAAAGTATAACTTAGCATTCGATACCACAAATGGATGGATTTCGGGGATGAAATCCTCTTTAAGGGGTGGAGTGTTGTAACATACTCGATTCCAGACACATAGGCTAATCCTCCGTTCTTCTAGGCCCCTACTCGATTATATTATTATCCAATAGCCCTCTTTCCTTCCTCTTGATTTTTGTTTTAAGTAGGTACCTTTTAGTGTGCATAATTCCCTAAATCTATGATAGATTATACATTTTTGAGAACTAATAGCCTAATTGACTCAATTGTATCCCATGAACATAAATCTTAGGATGTTATAGCCCTAATAATTGAATTATGGGGGATTGGTGTATAGTGATACCACACTATTGACCCGATATGGATTTAATACCATAGTGTGACGTTTAGATGTTGAGTGAGAGAACTGAATACATCTACAAAGGGTTTACTCAATTTGACCTTTAGTAAAAGTTTAAAACCCTAATTAGATAACTCTTGACCATCAAACCCTAGATTGACTGAAGTTGGGATCCATAAAGTTGAAGTCATGTGAATTTGCTAACTTAATACCTCAATTGGCATAATTATAGGCAAAAATGATAATCTAGACTACCTTACCCTAGATTGAGGTATTAGGATAGACTCGGGTATCATATAAGAATAGGATCGAGTTTTGGGTGGAAGATTTGACCACCTATGACCATTAGGTCTAAGTCATTTCATTAATTGAATGATTTGTTCATACTAGTGGAATAATAGTTAAGGAAGTATCAAAACCCAAATCTAAACCCATAATCAAGTTCCCCATAGCTTAAATAGTCAACACTCAAAATTTGGGGTCTTTTGGACATCAAATGCACCCCCAATCGTACCCTATTAGATTAGGTGGGCTTTTAACCTTTACTTGGTTGTTTTTCCTTTTGATTTCATTGGTTCAGTCTGGACCTTGGTCCAAGAACCGGTTCAGCTGGCGAACGGCCTGGTCCGGGTAGCAGGACTTAGTCGTCCCCTACCTTCCGCCCTTCTCGCGGCTTGGCGCCGTACGGCGTGACCGACGATGGGGTTCTTCTCGCACGCGAGGCTGACCAAATCAACCAGATTTCTCCGCAAACAACTTCCACTCATTTCCCTGAGTCCAATGATCGATTTCTTGGCCTCTAGAGGGCCCTAGGGCGGAGACGCCTATTTCTACCCAACAGCAGCTGTCGCTGCTCTCTTTCCGTCACCATCGCTTCCCCACCTCAAAGCCACCGAACCCTGTCGATCGCTCCAGTTTGGACCTACGGAACCCACTCGGCTGTACTCCCTGGCCAATTGTTGGTGTGGTCGCTGTAGAGTTGTGGACGATGCCGGTCTTCTTCTCCAACAAGAACACTGAGCAATAACAGTACTCTTCACCTCATTCCAATAGGTCGTGAGGTAACCATCTTGAACCCCCTTTCCTCCTATTCACATACTCATCTTGCCATGGTGATGTCGGGTCTGTTCGGTCGACAAAGGTCATTGCTTTTCTCTATTTTGGCACACCGTCGAGTGGAATTTGAAGGGTTCCTGACCCATAAATGACTGGCTCCTACCATCGTATATACGGGGCAGAGTTTCCTGGAGTGATTGACACTCCCAGGCGTGATGTTTCTCTGTTGGGCTTCAGTTTCCCTACTTGACGCCAGCTACCTCATTGGTTTTCCTCCTAACCGGTCGACACGATGGGTTCCTCGCGGTCTTTCTTGTGCGTTACCTTGCCTCCGTCTGTCTCGGCTGCACGCGACGCCACTGACTTCTTTTGACTCTGGTTTGATCGATCTCACTATGCCGTCTGCGATCCCAGCGATGCTGATGCCAGCAATGGCGAGGGAGCCACCCGCAGACCAGGGCCCCGACAGCACCTGGGGAGAATGGTTTCTTGCCCTAATGACCCCGACGGAGTGTTGGATGGTTCCTGGAGCAAGGAAGGGCGGGGTCACGGTCATGATTGGATGAAGTCCGAGGTCCCAGAGCTCCCTACCTGCTGCTACCTCCGCCGAGTTTTGTTCTGACAATGGTGACCCCCAGCTCTATGCTAGGGGCCGTTGATTCCGCAGAGGCTAGCCGAAGCTAGCAGGATGGTTTCCAGTCGTGAGAGCACCAAGGACGAACACCCTGCCCCTGCTAATCCAAGCTTTTGCGACGCCATGACATGAGATAGGGGAGGCAATCCCTGGGGTGAAAACCCAATTTCGTCCGTGGGTACAACATATTTTGTCACGCCCAGTAAGGGCATTTCGATAATTTCATATCCCATAGACGGACTGATCCCGTGACATGGAAGTCCATCTTTGACTTTAGTTTGTCATAAATCACATTGTATTCTCATGATTCCATTCGAGGGTATTAATGTATTTTCACAAATCGATTTTATTTTTGGAGTAATTTGTAAAATTCATTATAAATCATTCCTGTATCCAAATCCCACAAATAGGTATGTTTTTGAAATGAGAAAAATCCAATGGATTTAACGAGATAGGTTTGGAGACCTGATTCGAAACCTACTGATAGGTGATTTCTTTTTATTAAGGATTTAAGGGACCATTTATTGATGAAGCACACACTTATTATGTTTAGGTGGTAAAAGGCCTGAATCTGAGCCTAAAGAACATTATTGAGTGTTAGGACCTGACATTAAGGTATGTACACTCTCTATTTTTATTTTGGGCATTAAATGACTGAAATCCATATATCTTTTAATGAGGCATCTCTTGAATTGTAAATCCTTTTTGAAATCCAAATACTTGGACATTTATTGCTCCTGATATGAATTCCTTTTGTATCTGTGATATTTAAATTGCTATGTTCCTATGGGTCTTTGGGCCCCTCCTGCCTTGTTGTCTTTTATTTGAAATTGATTAAAATGCTAGTATTGCCACTCTATTTTATGCATGCTACATGTTTGACTAGAATATCTAGAATAGTGGTACATATGTACAACAATATTTATATAGGGCGTGCGTATTCCGCCCGGGGTGTGCATTTCCACCCTTATTTCTTTTAGGCCATGATCCTATGGTGTTATGGCCCTGTTTTAGGTATATTTAGTCTACATTGTTATGCATGCAAATATTTATTGTTTTAATGTGAATCTGTGGATGATTGTTATGGCAAGACACTCTTTTATTATCATGCTTGTAATCTGAATTTAATATGCCTCATTTCTTTTGCTTCATTTCTTTTGTTACTTTTCTCTTGAACATACCTAATTGCAAATAGCCCCCTTTTTTGTGGGAACATCTCTTTTGTACTTGTAACCCTATATAATGCCTAGAATGTTTTATATATGTACATACTCAGCCTTTGCTGACCTCTTTGATGTTTCCTTGTTCTGGGTGATGTTCCCTTCCACCCAGGTTTAGGTACATTGGAAGACATGATCTTAAGGATCGCTTGGAATGGTTGGGTTACCCTCTGCTACTAGCTTAGTTGGGCTTAGTTCAAGTTTTTGTAAAATCACCTATTATGGTGAGGAACAATTGTATAAATGTATCATGAAGTGACTTTGTAATAGTTTTGATTCCACTGCTTTATTTACATGGCTCTTGTATTATATCACTTGAGTGGATCCCCTTTCGGGTTTCACTCTTTACAGAGAAGGTGGCCTTAAGTCATTGGCAAAAGAGAAACCCTAAGGTGGGTATGCCAGGGTTAGGGCAAAAGTAGTGGAGAATGTCACATTGATAGCATAAATTGGCTTGTTAATTAACTTGATTGTGATATTTAGATTGTTAGCCATATGTGTGAAATTTTAGTTGTCCCCACATACAAGCATATTCATTTATGCAGACTGACATTTTGTTTGTCGGCGTTTTAGGTACAATCCTGAAAATAACAAACAGTAAAGTGACACATTGTGAAAATAAGAAATAAAGTGCGAGGAGGATTAGATAGAATAGATTCAAGCTGTGGATAGAAGTAGATATCCAAAGTTTTAAAAGGTATGCAACGTTTTATTTTATACCAACTTTCCATATAGTTTGGTAGAATTTTATAATTATTATTGATTATTTGTCGAACCTTTGATCCTGTTAATTGGGATAACAGCTCTGACCTCTTGGTCTCCCTTAATTGGGGGTTACCGGGAGGCGGGGTCATTACATTTAGTATCAGAGCATTAGTTCCTCATTTAATCCTTAATAATTATTAAATTTTACAAACTCTGTAGAACCCAAGGGAGTTAATAGAGGATTTTTTTGAAAGAAAAAGGTGTCTAGAAAAGGATCACATTTGGGGGCTGGCAATATTTTCCTCTGCACCGCTAGTCAGAATACGAGGAATCCCAGATTGGTGTGACTGCCTGGCCAATGTCTCAAGATTTGACTCGAAATAAGATACCTTTAGGACTCTCTCATCTTGTTCATCCCTTCTCAGCTCAAAGGCTATTAAGGATTTTAAGGATTAGGGTTTTCTCTCTCTTTCTCACCCTCTTAAGAAATGGGTAAAGTTGATAAGGTTTAAGGAATCCTCCACCAAATTAATTAAAAGCATGCAAATAAGATGTCATAGACATAAGCTTAATAGTTTAAGCGTAAACTAAAGAATAGCTACATGCTTAGGTCGTATGACATATGTTGTCATGGCTTCAGAAGAGACCTGAGGCTAGACCTCCTTGTCAGGAGGATGAGTAGAGAAAGTTAGTCTTAGAGGTAGAGACCTCCATTATGAGTAGAGACCTGGTGCATCCTCTGAGGATGATGCTAACCCTAACCTTAAGTGAAGGTTAGAAAGAGAGATGACACGATGTGCTATATGTCATGGTAGACCATGTGGACATGCTTTTAGTTTAGATACCCATGACGTTATCAGCCATGTGAGGTTGGATGACCTAGTGCCTTTGGCGACCCAACCCTGGAAAGGGATGTGCATGTTAGAGTGAAGGATAGCTCCTTCAATGATGAGGTTAGTGAAGAACCTATAGAAACCCTATTGGGCTTATAGGAGCATGTCTTAGTATGCACCCAGAGTACGTCAGTAGTGTGAGTAGCAGGTTGAAACCATGGCTAGGAGAGTATGTTGGATAGCTTATGAGATAAGCATGAAGAGTTTTAGATAATCTTGGGCAAACATAGGTTTCTCTCATGTAGGTGTACACTTGTGAGCTTGATCCACCTTAGAGAGAGGACCTCTAGTAGTAAGATTGTTGTAGGGTTAAGCTCTAGAGAGAGAGAGCAGGGCCCAGGCTAGAAGGTTGGAAGTTTAGACTCTGGGTTAGGAGAAACTCGGAGAAGTTGAGGATGATGCAACCTAAGAGGATGGTTACGGTTGCCTCATGCACAATCCCTGGAGGCTGATGGTATCTTGGTTGCCTTTAGAGGAACCAAACCCTAGAGATAGGATGAGACTGCTGGTACCTATGTGCCTATGGTATATGTGTTTACCTTTTAGGGATAGGAGGAAGAGTTCCTTAGACCATGAAGAGGTTTAGTAACAAGTTGTGAGGCCTTATACCTAGTTGGTTGTCCTTGATGAAGATTCCACTCTGAGGTGTTATTTGAGTAAAAGGATAATAGGAAGTGCATGTCATACCTTGTACGTGTTTGGTTCATGGTTAGAAGGTTGAGCATGCAGTTGGACATCAGAAAAGTGAACCTAGGGTTCTAGACCTAAGAGGGGAAGTAGTGTTCCTGATGCTCATGATGAAACTTGAGTTTAGAGCATGGCACTCCTCATGTTTAGAAGAAAGGGAAACCCCTTAAGTTTAAGGTATGTTTGATGAACCCCTCACATCAAAGTTGGTGACATGGGTAGATGTGATCTTGGTCCAATGTTGAGGAATGAGAACAAGTATGACTGAGCATGGTTTAGTAGGTGGTCTGCTTGTGCCTTAGTAGCTTTCTAGGACTAAGCATGCTCATGTGGATGTAAACCCTTGACATAAGGATGTTTGTGACCTTTGTTATCAAGATGAAGCTTCCTCCCATCCTGGGAGAGGGACCCTTTTGTAGGGTGTATACCAATTTTGTTGGTTTTGAGGTAACCTAAAGAGGTCTCATAGGATCTTGAGAAGCTAAGTAAAAAGTACATAGTATGAGAATGAACATGTAGACTGATAGATAACCATCTCTAAGTGCATGTGGACGTGTTACCATGGAGGTAACCGATATGGGGCCTGACCAATGTAGGCAGGTCACCATGACCCCTATGAAAGGATGAAAGTCAGCCTAGGAATGCAGAGAGATGATGGAGACTTGGGTAAGGTTCTGAGTTGGACATGTACTATATTAGAATCCTAAGTCTATCCTAGGGTCAGGTACGGATAAGAGCAATGGAAGAAGGAGTTTCCTAATTCCCTAGTTGTACATGAGCATAGGGTCGGGTGGTAACAACTATCATTGTCTTAGGGCCATGGGTTAGGAGATTGATCACCTTCATGAACTCATGGGACCCAAAGGGAAGATGAGGAGGGCACTCTCTGGATGCATAAGGGAAGAGGG
Source organism: Alisma plantago-aquatica (assembly GCA_963693085.1). NCBI lineage: Eukaryota > Viridiplantae > Streptophyta > Magnoliopsida > Alismatales > Alismataceae > Alisma > Alisma plantago-aquatica. The sequence goes on along the minus strand of OY856414.1, from coordinate 603,667,389 downwards.
ATGACCCTAAAAGTGTCGAAACCCTATAGACCTATAGGAGATGACCAAGGATTTTGTGGTGACCCATGTAGGTTCGAGCCCAGTTTTCCATGGAAGTAACATTGATATCGAGATGATTGTGATGTAGAGACATAAGTTGCACGTTTCAAGTTAGATTTGAAGGTGTACTGGCAATGAGGGATGTACCATCTCTACTCTTAGAACAGGAAGAACTTTGTGTTTGGACGGCCACCAAATGCTTATTTACTCTTGTTATGGGGGTGAGAGATAGGACAATATGCATGCCATACACCAAAGATAAAGATGATGTGAGTGGAAACGTTTCTATGTTGCATGAGGATAGATATAATAACATATCCTTGTGGAGTAAATGATATGTGGATGGTTTACAAACATCAAGAGAACTAAGGTGGTCATCTTATGAGGATGCTTGTATCATGAGCTATGTGGAATTTGTGAGTCATACAAGGTTGAGTTTGATAACCAAGAAGATGAGCTCTAAGTTTTCTTGTTGAGTCTGAGATGAGATGATAAGTGGAATACATGGAGGTGTGTGTCTTGAACATTATCTAACACCTAAGGATGTGAGGTAGTAATGGATTCTCTGGTTGAGATACAACTAACTAGTTTAGCTAGAGGCTAGAAGAGGTTGTTAGGTTAACCCTAAGTTTGAAAAAGGAGATATGTTTGGCTAACACTCAGATGTAATGAGTTTGTTGATTAAGTTAGTAGTTGTTTGGTTAGCTAGCCTAGGCCTTGATGCAATAAAAGGATGGTTGTAGAACCTCAGATGCACTTCTTTAGAAAAGAAAGGTGATGAAACCCGACTAGAGTGGTTTAGGGTTTCTGAGGAATCAATCTTGAGGAATCATGACATACAGGAGATCATGATTTTAAGATCATCATTCACCGTGGTAATACTAAGATAGTAATTGATAGTAGTACTTTGGATGCTTAAGATGAAGTAGCACGTTGCTTGTTGCCATGCAAGCCAGGAGGTGAAGGATGAAAACCAGTAACCCAATGAGTTTGTATAGAGGATAAAGAGTCCCCGAGAGGAAGTGGGAGTTCATCACTATGGTTGTTGTGGTAAGTCTCCCCTGGACCAAGGAAGGTCAAGATGCAATATGGGTTATGGTAGATCGCCTTATCTAGATGACATGAGAAAGAAAGAATTCTATCAAGGGATGGATCCGGTTGAACTACATATGAGAGAGAGATGGTTCAGCTAAACCATGATGCGAGTTCAAATGTTCTTGAGTATAACCTAAAGATTCACTTCCATGCGGTGGAAGTAGGTACATGAAGAACTCGATGTTAGTACATTTTATCACCCCTAACTAATGGTTAGTATAATCCAGACTAGAGGGTCTGATAAGAGAATGTGTGCTTGTTCAGGGTGATACATTGAGACAGTTCTTGTTCTCTGCAAGATGTGATGATAACCACCATAGACAATATCGAGATGTAAAGGAGCTCTATAAGGGAGGTAGTGTCGGTCACCACTTCATTAAGATGATGTTGGTGAAGGGACCTCACGAAGGTCAGAAAAGGACCACAGTGTGTGCAGATGAAGTCGATTTGATCGTGCAATGGCTGAAAGAGAGACCAGGGGCGACATGAGTCATGAGATGATGCAAAGCAGACTGACATGTAGTTCACTGTGGAAGAGTATGTGATGTGAAATCTGACCCCTCTAAGTTATAGCTAAGAGAGATGAGTCCCGACTGCATGGGTCCATTTGATATGGATTGTAGAGATGGTTGTGTTTAGCCTTACCCCTCAAGATAACATGATGTATAATGTGTTCCATGAGTCAGATGTAAAGTACTATGTGAGGTACCCAAGCCATGTGCTGAGCCCTAAACCTATTCATCTTTATGAGAGGTTAAAATGTCCTAAGTCACATATGAGGGTATGATATACCAAGGTGAGAGAGAACTCAGATGAAAGAATATGAGATGATGAAGGTTCTTGGGAAGCACCATGGAAAGGGTGAGGCCACATGGGAGACATGATGGACATAAGAAAGGCTTATCTTGTTTGTTTGTGTGCCTGGTGGAATTTTGGGGGCAAAATTCCCATAAGAGGGGAAGGATGTTACAACCCCAATTTTTGGGTTCTTTTGGTGAGAAATGTAATTTCTCCTATTAAAGATATTTGAACAAATAATGATATAATTTGATTTGAATAAAAGGATTTCGTTTACAATAGCCTTGTTGGTTGTTTTGTGGGCTTTATTAGCTATTGGGCCCAATAACAAGGAAAAGACAAAGGAAACTCCATTATTAAATGACTAAATAAGAAAATGGAGAAAAGAAAGATGTAGAAACCTCTAGAAGGCAAATGAATGTTATCCAAAGTTGAATTTCATGCCTCTTGGGTTCCTTGGGTTCCAAGGAGTCCAAAGTGGCAAAAATAATGCAATAAGAAAAGAAAAGATCAATTAAATATTTCTTTATTAAGAAAAAAATTGGAGATAATGATAAACTGTGGAAAATAAGTGGAAATAGGTATGATTGAGTCATCTTTGGTGGATTTTCGTATCCATATGGTTTCTAATATTAGGAGGAATTCCAAAAAGGAAAATAAAAAGAGAGATAAATAGAAATCCTCGAAAAGAGATATTTTAATAAGAAATAAATAGGATAATGAGAAATAATAGATATAGATGCATCTAGAAGGATAATGAGTATCCACTAAAAAGGATTTCAAAACATTAGAGTTTCTTGGGGTCCAAGGAGCCCCAATGGAGAAAAAGAAAGATAAAATACCAATAATACAAAAAAGAGGATAATGTTATACATAATTAATGAATTTTGTGGCATACTTAAAAAGGAGGTATTTTCTACTAAAAGAAAATATAATTTCGTGCCAATTGATTAAAAGTCAAGCATAAAGAGAATAACAGAGAGAATTTTTGAATTTCTAAATATCCAATGAACATGGTTTATTAAGAAGATAATTAGGAGAGAGAAGTTTGCTTCTTAATGAAGGAACTTGGGTTCCTATTGGGAAAAGAACTTATTAACTCATGGTTGAACACCTTAGGGCATAGATACCCTCCCCTATATAAGGGGTAGAACCTCTAGTTTGAGTTCAAGAGAGATCCCACGCACCTCTCTCTCCCTTCTTCTTGTTCCTTGCATGCAAACCCTAACTAAGGGGGTAGTCCAACCCCTGGAGCAACGAGAAGCCATGACGAAGTTCATGATGGAAGAACGACGCACCCCCACCGCTAGAAAGGATTGTGACCCCCATTGTCTCACTCTAACCCATGCACAATGCCTGTAGGAGGTCAACAAGACCGATCGCACGTCCAGGGCTCAGCAAGCTTGAACAGGCCATCTTGGCTGTGAAGAGAAGGCACCCCTTGGGAATAGGAGCTCGGCAGAGGCAAAGGCACCCTCCCTGGTGGCTGTCGGGGTTAGGGAAGAGGAGGAGGAGCTGTGCAAATCGCGGGCAGGGCGACCGCAGCAAGGCTGCACGAGGATGAAGAAGACGGAGGGCCGTTGGATGATTATACCGCTTTCAGGTATGAAGAGCGGGTCTTTTAAGTGAGAGCAGAACGATCATTGTGTTATGTTTTCCTAATCGACTACGTTGCATGAAAGAGGTGACGTGGCGCTCAGTGATTGGTCCAAGTAAGAAAATAATGCCAAATTCATATCTTTTTATTGGTAGCTCAGATGGATGCGTATAAAATATGAATCTTGCTCAGAAAATTGCGAGGAATCCATTAAAAATAGATATAGAAGCTAATTCCTCGTGCAATTCAAAAAGTAGTGGAAGTTATCAACTTTAATTCATTAATGATTAAGAAACACTAATTTGAGATGATTAATGTATTAAGAAGGATTTTATGGATGATTAAAGTTGATATTAACCTGTTAATTATAAAAAGATACATTAAGATCGAAAAGGGATGAACTTTACATGTAATTGGATTAATTTAGGGTTCCATGTGTATAAATGAGCTTTAATGGGCCTTGAAACCCTAATGTTAGTAATTATGACTCTTAATGGCTTTAATCATTCAAATTCATGTATAAAGCTGAGATATGATGGTTCTAAGCTATTTTGAGTATAAAAGTTCCTAATTGTGGATAAATACCCTTAATATGGTAATTAAGGTTTTCTAATGGATAAATATGGAATAGTAATAAATGGAGTCCATATATGAGATTATAATGAAATATGAGTTGTCAATTTGATAGAAGCCGAAGATGATAATTGGGTCTAATGATCTTGAAATAACTTAAAAGGATAAATATGGTAGCTTTAGTATAAAAGAGAAATAATAGACTTTAATTGGGCTTATGATGTGGAAATTAAGGTTTGTGAACTAAGAGAGCATTAAATTTGATAAAAGTATTATGGAGGCTAAAACCCTAATGAAACCCTAAAGGTGGCCTAGAAAGCCTAAGATGGAATCCAAGTCTATCTTAAGAATGTTTTGGATAAGCTATAACACTTGGATGCATATTTCAGGATCATCTTGTGTGCTTTCTTTTTTACTGGATTTCTTACTTAGTTGGATTATTTCTGCACTCAAGTCAGACTGACAGGTATGTGGTTAATTATGGTTAATCACATTAGTTTCCCAAAGGTTTTCCAGATGATTCATTGCATTGAATGCAACCTATCAGTTTGGATGTTCATACTTGCAAAACATGAAGTTACTATGATTATCACAATAATAATATAAGTGTGTATTCTCCCACCTACATGCCACCTTGATGGATGATGCCAAAAGGTCAAGTCCAGGAGGGAAGACCCATAGGCACCATGAGTGGTGACCCCAGACACCAAGCTTGGGATTGAGAAGGTGGTCTTTATTGAATGACTAATGGGCACTATGAGAGGTGACCCCAGGCACCAAGCTTGGGATTGAGAAGGTGGCCTTAAGTCATTGGCAAAAGAGAAACCCTAAGGTGGGTATGCCAGGGTTAGGGAAAAAGCAGTGGAGAATGTCACATTGAAAGCATAAATTGGCTTGTTAATTAATTTGATTGTGATATTTAGATTGTTAGCCATATGTGTGAAATTTTGGTTGTCCCCAAATACCAGCATATTCATTTATGCTGACCGATGTTTTGTTTGTCGGTGTTTTAGGTACAACCCTGAAAAGAACAATTAGTAAAGTGACACATTGTGAAAATAAGAAATAAAGTGTGAGGAGGATTAGATAGAATAGATTCAAGCTATGGATAGAAGTAGATATCCAATGTTTTTAAAAGGTATGCAAAGTTTTATTTTATACCAACTTTCAATATAGTTTGGTAGAATTTTATAATTATTACTGATTATTTATCGAACCTTTGATCCTGTTAATTGGGATAACGACTCTGACCTCTTGGTCTCCCTTAATTGGGGGTTACCGGGAGGCGGGGTCGTTACATTTAGTATCAGAGCATTTGTTCCTTATTTAATCCTTAATAATGATTAAATTTTACAAACTCTATAGAACCCAAGGGAGTTATTAGAGGATTTTTCGAAAGACAAAGGTTTCTCGAAAAGGATCACATTTGGGGGCTGGCAATATATTCCTCCGTACCGCTAGTCGGAATATGAGGACTCCCAGATTGGTGTGACTGCCTGGCTAATGTCTCAGGATTTGACTTGAAATAAGATACCTTTAAGACTCTCTCATCTTATTCATCCCTTCTCAACTCAAAGGCAGTTAAGGATTTTAAAGATTAGGGTTTTCTCTCTCTTTCTCACCCTCTTAAGGAATGGGTAAAGTTGATAAGGTTTAAGGAATCCTCCACCAAATTAATGAAAAGCATGTAAATAAGATGTCATTGACATAATCTTAATAGTTTAAGTATAAACTAAAGAATAAATGCATGCTTAGGTCGTATGACATATGTTGTCATACCCTCCGGAGAGACTTGAGGCTAGACCTCCTTGTCAGGAGGATGAGTAGAGAAAGTTAGTCTTGGAGGTAGAGACCTCCATTATGAGTAGAGACCTGGTGCATCCTCTGAGGATGATGCTAACCCTAACCCTAAGTGATGGTTAGAGAGAGAGATGAGACGATGAGCTAGATGTCATGGTAGACCATGTGGACATGCTTTTAGTTTAGATACCCATGACGTTATGAGCCATGTGAGGTTGGATGACCTAGTGTCTTTGGAAACCCAACCCTGGAAAGGGTCATGCATGTTAGAGTGAAGGATAGCTCCTTCAATGATGATGTTAGTGAAGAACCTATATAAAACCTATTGGGCTTATAGGAGCATGGCTTAGTATGCACCTAGAGTACGTCAGTAGTATGGGTAGTAGGTTGAAACCCTGGCCAGGAGAGTATGTTGGATAGATTATGAGATAAGCATGAATAGTTTTAGATAATCTTAGGCGAACATAGGTTTCTCTCATGTAGGTGTACGCTTGTGAGCTTGATCCACCTTAGAGAGAGGATCTCTAGTAGTAAGCTTGTTGTAGGGTTAAGCTCTAGAGAGAGAGAGCAAGGCCCGAGCTAGAAGGCTGGAGGTTTAGACTCTAGGTTAGGAGAAACCCTAAGAAGTTGAGGATGATGTGACCTAAGAGGATGGTTGTGGTTGCCTCATGCACAATCCCTGGAGGCTGATGGTATCTTGGTTGCCTTTAGAGGAACCAAACCCTAGAGAGAGGATGAGACTGCTGGTACCTATGTGCCTATGGTATAGGTGTTTACCATTTAGGGATAGGAGGAAGAGTTCCTTAGACCATGAAGAGGTTTAGTAACAAGTTGTGAGGCCTTATACTTAGTTGGTTGTCCTTGACGAGGATTCCACTTTGAGGTATTATTCGAGTAAAAGGATAATAGGAAGTGCATGTCATACCTTGTACGTGTTTGGTTCATGGTTAGAAGGTTGATCATGCAGTTGGACATAGGAAACGTGAACCTAGGGTTCCTAGACATAAAAGGGGAAGTAGTATTCCTGATGCTCATGACGAAACTTGAGTTTCGAGCATGTCACTCCTCATGTTTATAGGAAGGGAAACCCCTTAAGTTTAAGGTATGTTTGATGAACCCCTCACATCAAAGTTGGTGACATGGGCAGGTGTGATCTTAGTTCAATGTTGAGGAATGAGAACAAGTATGACCTAGCATGGTTTAGTAGGTGGTCTGCTTGTGCCTTAGTAGCTTGCTAGGGTTAAGCATGCTCATGTGGATGTAAACCCTAGACATAAGGATGTTTGTGACTGTTGTTATCAAGATGAAGTTTCCTCCCATCTTGGGAGAGGGACCCTTTTATATGGTGTATACCAGTTTTGTTGGTTTTGAGATAACCTAAAGAGGTCTCATAGGATCTTGAGAAGCTAAGTAAAAAGTACATAGTATGAGAATGAAACTGTAGACCCATAGATAACCATCTCTAAGTGCATGTAGACGTTTTACCATGGAGGTAACCGGTATGGGGCCTGACCAAGGTAGGCAGGTCGCCATGACCCCTATGATAGGATGAAAGTCAGCCCAAGAATGCAGATAGAGATGATGGAGACTTGGTTAAGGTTCTGAGTTGGACATGTACTATATTATAATCGTAAGTCTATCCTAGGGTCAGGTAGGGATAGGACAGATGGAAGTAGGAGTTGCCTAATTCTCTAGTTGCACACGACCATACGGTCGGGAGGTAACAACTATCATTGTCTGAGGGCCATGGGTTAGGAGATTGATCACCTTCATGAACTCATGGGACCCAAAGGGAAGATGAGGAGGGCACTCTCTGGATGCATAAGAGAAGAGGGATGACCCCAAAAGTGTTGGAACCCTATAGACCTAGAGGAGATGACCCAGGATTGTGTGGTGACCCAAGTAGGTTCGAGACCAGTTTTCCATGGAAGTAACTTTGATATCGAGATGATTGTAATGTAGAGACATAAGTTGCACATTTCAAGTTAGATTTGAAGGTGTACTGGCAATGTGGGATGTACCATCTCTACTCTTATAATAGGAAGAACTTTGTGTTTGGACGACCGCCAAATGCTTATTTCCTCTTGTTATGGGGGTGAGAGTTAGGATAGTATGCATGCCATACACCAAAGATAAAAATAATGTGAGTGGAAATGTTGCTATGATGCATGAGGATAGAGATAATAACGTACCCTTGTGGAGTAAATGATATGTGGATGGTTTACAAACATCAAGAGAACTAAGGTGGTCATCTTATGAGGATTCTTGTATCATGAGCTATGTGGAATTTGCGAATCATGCAAGGTTGAGTTTGATAACCAAGAAGATGAGCTCTAAGTTTTCTTGTTGAGTCCGAGATGAGATGATAAGTGGAATACATGGAGGTGTGTGTCTTCAACATTACCTAACACCTAAGGATGTGAGGTAGAAATGGATGCTCTGGTTGAGATATAGTTGCCTAGTTTATCTAGAGGCTAGAAGAGGTTGTTAGGTTAACCCTGAGTTTGAAAAAGGAGATATGTTTGGCTAACACTTAGATGTAACGAGATTGTTGATTAAGTTAGTAGTTGTTTGGTTAGCCAACCTAGGCCTTGATGTAATAAAATGATGTTTGTAGAACCTCAGGCGCACTTCTTTGGAAAAGAAAGGTGATGAAACCCGACTAGAGTGGTTTAGGGTTTTCGAGGAATCAATCTTGAGGAATCATGACATACATGAGATCATGATTTTAAGATCATCATACACCGTGGTACTACTAACATAGTAAGTGACAGTAGTACTTTGGATGCTTAAGATGAAGTTGCATGTGGCTTGTCGCCATGCAAGCCAGGAGGTGAAGGACGAACACTAGTAACCCAATGAGTTTGTATAGAGGATAAAGAGTCCCCGAGAGGAAGTGGGAGTTTATCACTATGGTTGTTGTGGTAAGTCTCCCCTGGACCAAGGAAGGTCAAGATACAATATGGATTATGGTAGATTGCCTTACCTAGAGTACATGAGAAAGAAAGAATTCTGTCAAGGGACGGATCCGGTTGAACTACATATGAGAGAGAGATGGTTCAAATACACCATGATGTGAGTTCAAAATTTCTTGAGTATTACCTAAAGATTCACTTCCATGCAGTGGAAGTAGGTACATGAAGAACGAGATGTTAGTACAGTTTATCACCCCTAACTAATGGATAGTATAATCCAGACTAGAGGGTCTAATAAGAGCATGTGTGCTTGTTCAGGGTGATACATAGAGACAATTCTTGTCCTCTACAAGATGTGATGATAACCACCATAGCCAGTATCGGGATGTAAAGGAGCTCTATAAGGGAGGTTGTGTCGGTCATGTTGTCTATTTAGGATAACAAGTTTCAATCATAAGAATGATCTTTTACTCAATTAGCTATATCCCGCAAGTATACGAGAGTAGTCGTAGTCCAGGTCGAACACAAGGAGAGTTGGTTAGTTAGGCGCAATAGTTATGATTTTCAATAATCTAGATCGTGGTACACAAGATGATTGGATTAGAACAACTAAATTATAGATTTAAAATAAAATAGTAAATTATCACTTAAGAAGGTTAAGATTCAGATTTGGAAGGATCTTAGACTTGGGATTTCACTATCACATCATAGCTTATATTAAAATATGAATTTAAACATGTTAATTAACTTGCAAAGGAGATTTGTAGTCATCACTCACCTCCCGGTGAAGTGATGATGATTTTAACTCCATACATCACTCTCGTGTATGTATTTCATTTCAAATCACAAACCTTGCTCCTCAACATAATCCCAGCCACTCTCACGGTCAAGGACAAGTTGCCAAAAGAGTAACTCCATACTCTCAAACACATCTTCTCAGATTATGAAAGAAAGCATAAAACATGGAAGTATGATGGCCAATCACACAAACAAGCATTTCAGATCTGAAACAACTCTTGGAACATGCAAGAAACTAACATTTAGTACGGAATTCATATGTTCATACAAGCTATGACATGGGTGTTACTCTTCCATGCCCAAGAAAAAGAGTCTACTCGTCCATAATGATGTACAACTGAAAATGTGCAGAAATTTCAGAGTTTAACATGGTTTAGAGAAGGAAAAGCTAAGAAATCCCAATGTATAACAAAAGAAAGGTAGAATTCCGACTTGAGGATGAAATCCCACTTCTACAACTACTCCAAACCGGACAAACTTCCCTCCCGAGAAGCTTTGTAGAGTGAAGAAGCTCTCCTGCACCTCCGGAGAAGAAAATGGAGAAGAAGAGAAGAAGAAATGGACTCCTTTGGCAAGAAACCACCTCTTTTCTCCTCCAAACCACTCTCCTCTGCTCTAGGCTTGTTCTGGGATGAGGGAACTGATAAAAATGACCGAGTGTAACCGCCCATTAAGTTCCCACTTTGTTTTAAAAAAAAACTCGTATTTTTCAAAATGCTGAAATTGCCAGGTGCACGCCGTGCAACTTTCCAGAAACTTTCAGTTTGCTTTAGAGTGTACTATGTGCGGCGTACGTTGAAGAAATGCACAATGTGCAACTTTCCAGAAACCTTTAGCTCCTAGGTGCACGACGTGCGCTGAAGAAATGCACGTCGTGCAACTTTCCAGAAACTTTCAGCTCTCAGGTGCACACCGTGCAACTTTCCAGAACTTTTAGTCTGCTCGACGTTCCCAGGTGCTCAGCGTGCACTTTGGGTGCATGGCGTGCATCTGGCTGTTCTGGGCTGTTATGTATTCTTCTCATAACTTTCAGCGTGTAGGTCTGATTTATATGTCGTAAAAAGTTGTATTTGTGCAATTTTGAATCCCAAAACATGTAGATACTTGAGGAGTGATCCAATAAGAGATAATACGATATATTCCTCATAATTTCATTATAAAATGTAGTACCTAAAATCCAAAGAATGAGACAAGTAAGAATAGCTAAATATATAGAATCTAGCATGAATGAGAGTGATAATTGAGTCAAAACAATATGGATATGCAACCAAACATGATACAAAAGATGATATGATTTGTGCACATCAAATTCCCCTAAGCTTAAACCATTGCTTATCCTTAAGCAAAAATAGCATAGAAACACAAATGAATAATTGTCAAGTTCATGCATAGATCAAATGAAAAGAAAGATGTGTATAAGACCAAACCAACCATGATGAACATGTTTATACTCATAGCCATCAATTCAACTTAAACACCCAAGAAAGAGATTTTTAGTTCAACATGGGTGGTCACAATTAAATGAATCAATCAATTAAACAACACTACGTAGAATTTGGATGACCAAGCCAAGTAGTTAGTGGATGTGCAACTCAAACTCTCAACTATTAAGGATACAACTGATGAAATCTTAGTTAAAATAAACAATTTTAGTTGTACTCTCCTTCTTTCCCAAAAGTGATATGATAATGGATTATGGGTTCTGACACTCAGCTGCTAATGTAGGCTTATGCACACGTGGAGTGTCAGTTGGGGTATTTTACCCTCTTTTAAGACATACCATCTAACCATCATGGCCGGATCAGACTTACACTAGGCTAGCATGATATGTGGGCGGTTTAGCCATCTTGTATGGGGTATAAAGATGAGATAAGTCAAAAGATTTTTTTTTTCAAAACATAGGAGAATCAACAAAATTGCAACATTAGCTAGATTTCATTCATTTGTTTTGAACATTTTTCATTGAAAGAGTGGTTGAAAATGCACTAAGAGCTTGGCAAGGGCATCTTGTATTCCAAATGATGTTGTAAAGTTGATTTACTCACAAAAATTGAAACCATGACATGTTTTAAGCAATCAAGGATGTAAAAGATGAATGTTTAGGCTAGAATCATAAACCAGAGTTAAGCACATGTTGATGGCCAAAAGGTTTCATTTGATTAATGCATGCCTTTTACAATTTCTCCAAATGATAGTTCTCATCAAAAGAAGACAATCAGTTAAGCATAGAAGTTCTATCCACATATAAAAGATAAACCTCATATCATACTAGATTTTCCACCAGAAGTGTAGAACTAAAAACAACAACTGAGGAAAAGATGATAAAAGGGAAATAAATCTACACTACCGGCCGATTGCTCTCCCCCTAAGCTTGAAATTAGCAGTGTCCTCACTGCATATAACAAACTCAAGAGGATTACAACCGGTTACCTATCATGGTGAATGATGAAGATGGAGGTCCATTGCTTTGATTTGAGGCTGGGAATTGTTGTGCTAAAGATTGATGCCTCCTTGCAAATATGTCCTTGATTTGGGGCAAGCGAAAGCACCTATGAGCTGCAGCAAGAATAGTCTTTTGTATACCAATATGATTTGTCTTTTCATTCCCCTTTGAAACATCATCAAAATATGAGTTGGGAAGAGTTTTCTCATTATAAATCAATGTGTCATGTAGAGTGTGAGGAGGAAGGACATGTGGCTTGCTTGAAGAATCAACATGTAGAGCATGTGTTGTAGCTTTCTCCCCTTTAGTTGCAACTTCATAATTATCATGGATATCAATATCATCATACTTTGAAGGATATACCTATATAACAACTCCATTCTTCAATGTCACTGGCCTGAAATATGTTGGATTCATCTGCGGTGGACTAGGCAAGAAAGGTGGAAATGCTTCTTTGCTGAAAAGAGCTTGCTGGGCAGTTTGTTTCTCCAAGATGTGTGTATGAGTGACAATATCGTCCACCTTAGAAGAGAGTTGGCAAATGGAATCCTTCAGTGATTGTCTTTGTTGTTGGAACTCTTCATTTTTCTACATTTGAGTTGAAACAAATGTTGCAAGCATGAACTCTAAAATAGGAGTTACTTGCAGTTGTTATGGCTGAATGAAATTCGGGTTCACATTGCTGTAGAAGTCCGGTGGAGTGTATCCCATTGGAGAATAAATAGAAGAAGCATAAGATGTAGAAGATGAGTGTCTACACAACCCACATGCATCACAAATAATATTGGCTGCTTGAAATGGTTGTGTGCTTAGCTTCTCAAACCTTTGTGATAAAATGTCTAGCTTTGCTGCAATTATGTCTATAGCACCAACTGTGTGATCTTCCACTTGCATTTCGGAAGTAGTATGTGAAAAGGATGGGTGGTAGCTTGTAGCCGGACTCCACTGGCAATGATTTTCTGCCATATATTCAATAATAGCATAGGCTTCTCCATAAGATTTGTTCATTAGAGCTCCATTTGCAGCTGCATCAATAGACATCCTTGTATTATAGCACAAACCATTATAGAAATATTGCAATAGAATCCAATTGCTTAGACCGTGATGTGGACAAATATGTTGAAGATCTTTGAACCTCTCCCATGTATCATACAAGGTCTCTCCATCCCTTTGAAAATAATTGATGAGTTGACTCCTTAGCTGCAAAGTTTGCTAGGTGGAAAATATCTTGCCAAAAAGACCTTTAGAAGCTCCTCCCAAGTGTCAATTGACTTCTTTGGAAAATTATAGAGCCATGCCTTGGCTCTATCTCTAAGAGAGAATGGAAAAAGGATTAGGCATATCCCATCAGTAGGAATGCCATATATCTTTATGGTGCTTAGCAATTGTAGAAATTCAACAATGTAGAGGTTTGGATCCTCCATTGGTGTCCCTCCAAATGCATTCACCTATAGCAATTGTATGATGGTTGGGCTAATAGAAAACTCCTTTGCCTCAAATTTTGAAATATTAATAGGCTCACTCATGTGCATTGCAGTTGTACCAAAGTAGTCCTTAAGAGGAAGGTCATCCTTCTCGACTAGTTCTTCATGTGGATCTGAAAGATTAGGTGGATATGGCATAGATGGTGGTGGTATATGTGGTATGGATGTTGGTGGTGTATATGAGGGTGGTGCATATGAAGGTGATGTGGATGAAGGTGGCATGGGTGAATGTCATTTGGATGATAATGACATGGATGATGGTTGTGTGGGTTGTGATTCCTCCATACATGTTTGGGTTTCACTCCTTCTTGCTCCATGAAAGCTGAAAATGATGTGTTCATTTTCTGAAAGTAGAGATATGCACGGTTTAAGGATCTTTTTATGAACACCCCATATGATCCTACAAATAAACAAGGTGAGTGAGATACAAAAACAAACATGGAAGATACAACAAATTATGATGATCATGATGAATTATGATTTATGGATATGATGGTGGATATGAAGCTTGTGATCTAGTCTCATTTACTTATCAACAACTCTTACTCTAACAGGAATACCGATGCTCCCCGGCAACGGCGCCAAAAACTTGTTGTCTATTTAGGCTAACAAGTTTCAATCATAAGTATGATCTTTTACTCAACTAGCTATATCCTGCAAGTATATGAGAGTAGTTGTAGTCGAGGTCGAACATAAGGAGCGTTGGTTAGTTAGGCGCAAGAGTTATGATTTTCAATAATCTAGATCGTTGTACACAAGATGATTGGATTAGAACAACGAAATTATAGATTTAAAATAAAACAGTAAATTATCACTTAAGAAGGTTAAGATTCAGATTTGGAAGGATCTTAGACTTGGGATTTCACTATCACATCATAGCTTATATTAAAATACGAATTTAAACATGTTAATTAACTTGAAAAGGAGATTTGTAGTCATCACTCACCTCCCGGTGAAGTGATGATGATTTTAACTCCATACATCACTCTCGTGTATGTATTTCATTTCAAATCACAAACCTTGCTCCTCAACATAATCCCAGCCACTCTCGCGGTCAAGGACAAGTTGCCAAAAGAGTAACTTCATACTCTCAAACACATCTTCTCAGATTATGAAAGAAAGCATAAAATATGCAAGTATGATGGCCAATCACACAAACAAGCATTTCAGATCTGAAACAACTCTTCGAATATGCAAGAAACTAATATTTAGTACAAAATTCATATGTTCATAAAAGCTATGACATGGGAGTTACTCTCCCATGCCCAAGAAAAAGAGTCTACTCATCCATAATGATGTACAACTGAAAATGTGCAGAAATTTCAGAGTTTAACATGGTTTAGAGAAGAAAAAGCTAAGAAATCCCAAGGTATAACCAAAGAAAGGCAGAATTCTGACTTGAGGATGAAATCCCACTTCTACAACTGCTCCAAACCAGACAAACTTCCCTCCCGAGAAGCTTTGTAGAGTGAAGAAGCTCTCCTGCACCTCCGGAGAAGAAAATGGAGAAAAAGAGAAGAAGAAATGGACTCCTTTGGCAAGAAACCACCTCTTGTCTCCTCCAAACCGCTCTGCTCTTCTCTAGGCTTGCTCTGGGACAAGGGAACTGACACAAATGACCGATCATAACTTCCCATTAAGTTCCCACTTTGTTTTAAACAAAAACTTATATTTTTCAAAATGCTGAAACTGTCAGGTGCACACCGTGCAACTTTCCAGAAACTTTCAATTTGTTCCAGAATACACTGTACACGGCTTGCGCTGAAGAAATGTATGCCGTGCAACTTTCCAAAAACCTTTAGCTCCCAGGTGCACGACGTGAACTGAAGAAATGCACGTCGTGCAACTTTCCAGAAACTTTCAACTCCCAAGTGCACACCGTGCAGTTGCGTACATGCCGTGAAACTTTTCAGAACATTTAGTTTGTTTGATGCTCCCAGGTGCACGACGTGCATCTGGCTGTTCTGGGCTGTTGTGTATTCTGTTCATAACTTTTAGCGTGTATGTCCGATTTACATGCCGTAAAAAGTGGTATTTGTGCAATTTCGAACCCCAAAACATGTAGATACTTGAGGAGTGATCCAATAAAAGATAATATGATATATTCCTCATAATTTCATTATAAAATGTAGTACCTACAATCCAAAGAATGAGACAAGTAAGAATAGCTAAAAATATAGAATCTAACATGAATGAGAGTGATAATTGAGTCAAAACAATATGGATATGCAACTAAACATGATACAAAAGATGATATGATTTGTGCACATCAGGTCAGCACTTCATTAAGATGATGTTGGTGAAGGGACCCCGCGAAGGTCAGAAAAGGACCATAGTGTGTGCAGATGAAGTCGCTTTGATCGTGCAATGGCTGAAAGAGAGCCCAGGGGCGACATGAGTCGTGTGCTGATGCAAAGTAGTCTGACATGTAGTTCACTGTGGGAGAGTATGTGATGTGAAATCTGACCCCTCTAAGTTATAGCTAAGAGAGCTGAGTCCCGACTGCATGGGTCCATTTGAGATGGATTGGTGGAGATGGTTGTGTTTAGCCATACCCCTCAGGATAACATGATGTATAATGTGTTCCATGAGTCCGATCTAGAGTACTATGTGAGGTACCCAAGCCATGTGCTGTGCCCTGAACCTATTCAGCTTTATGAGAGGCTAAAATGTCCTGAGTCACCTATGAGGGTACGGTATACCAAGGTGAGAGAGAACTCAGATGAAAGAATATGAGATGATGAAGGTTCTTGGGAAGCACCATGGAAAGGGTGAGGCCACATAGGAGCCATGATGGACATAAGAAAGGCTTATCTTGTTTGTTTGTGTGCCTGGTGGAATTTCGGGGGCAAAATTCCCACAAGAGGGGAAGGATATTACAACCACAATTTTTGGGTTCTTTTTGCGAGAAATATAATTTCTCCTATTAAATATATTTGAACAAATAATGATATAATTTGTTTTGAATAAAAGGATTTCGTTTACAATAGCCTTGTTGGTTGTTTTGTGGGCTTTATTGGCTATTGGGCCCAATAACAAGGAAAAGACAAAGGAAACTCCATTATTAAATGAGTAAATAAGAAAATGGAGAAAAGAAAGATGTAGAAACCTATAGAAGGCAAAGGAATATTATCCAAAGTTGGATTTCGTGCCTCTTGGGTTCCAAGGAGTCCAAAGTGGCAAAAATAATGCAATAAGAAAAGAAAAGATCAATTAAATATTTCTTTATTAAGAAAGAAATTGGAGATAATGATAAAATGTGGAAAATAAGCGGAAAGAGGTATGATTGAGTCATCTTTGGTGGATTTTCGTATCCATAATGTTTCTAATATTAGGAGGAATTCCAAAAAGGAAAATAAAAAGAGATAACAAGAGAAATCCTCTAAAAGAGATAATTTAATAAGAAATAAATAGGATAATGAGAAATAATGGATATAAATGCATCTAGAAGGATAATGAGTATCCACTAAAAAGGATTTCGAAATATTAGAGTTTCTTGGGGTCCAAGGAGCCCCAATGGAGAAAAAGAAAGAGAAAATACCAATAATACAAAAAAGAGGATAATGTGATACATAATTAATGAATTTTGTGACATTGTTAAAAAGGAGGTATTTTCTACTAAAAGAAAATATAATTTCGTCCCAATGGATTAAAAGTCAAGCATAAAGAGAATAAGAGAGAGAATTTTCGAATTCCTAAATATCCAATGAACATTGTTTATTAAGAAGATAATTAGGAGAGAGAAGTTTGCTTCTTAATGAAGGAACTTGGGTTCCTATTGGGAAAAGAACTTAGTAACTCATGGATGAACACATTAGGGCATGTATACCCTCCCCTATATAAGGGGTAGAACCTCTGGTTCAAGTTCAAGAGAGATCCCATGCACCCCTCTCTCCCTTCTTCTTGATCCTTGCACGCAAACCCTAACCAAGGGGGGTAGTCCAACCCCTGGAGCAATGAGAAGCCATGACGATGTTCATGACGGACGAACGAAGCACCCCCATCACTAGAAAGGATCGCGACCCCCATCGTCTCGCTCTAACCCCTGCACAACGCCTGTAGGAGGTCAGCAAGACCGGCCACACGTCTAGGGCTCGACAAGCTGGAACATGCCATCTTGGCTGCAAAGAGAAGGCACCCCTTGGGCATAGGAGCTCGGCGGAGGCAAAGACACCCTCTCTGGTGGCTGTCGGGGTCAGGGAAGAGGAGGAAGAGCCGCGCAAATCGCAGCTAGGGCGACCACAGCTGGACTGCGCGAGGATGAAGAAGACGGAGGGCCGTTGGACGATTATACCTCTTCTGGGTATGAAGAGTGGGTCTTTTAAGTGAGGGCAGAACGGTCATTGCGTTATGTTTCCCTAATCGGCCACGTTGCATGAAAGAGGTGATGTGGCGCTCAGTGATTGGTCCAAGTAAGTAAATAATACAAAATTCATATCTTTTTATTGGTAGATCAGATGGATGCGTATAGAATATGAATCTTGCTTAGAAAAATGCAAGTAATCCATTAAAAATAGATTTAGAAGCTAATTCCTCTTACAATTCGAAAAGTAGTGGAAGTTATCAACTTTAATGCATTAATGATTGAGAAACCCTAATTTGAGATGATTAATATATTAAGAAGGGTTTTATGGATGATTAAAGTTGATATTAACCTGTTAATTATAGAAAGATACATTAAGATCGAAAAGGGATGAACTTTACACATAATTGGATTAATTTAGGGTTCCATGTGCATAAATGAGCTTTAATGGGCGTTGAAACCCTAATGTTAGTAATTATGACTCTTAATGGCTTTAATTAATTAAATTCATGTATAAAGCTAAGATATGATGGTTCTAAGCTATTTTGAGTATAAAAGTTCCTAATTGTGGATAAATACCCTTAATATGGTAATTAGGGTTTTCTAATGGATAAATATGGAATAGTAATAAATGGAGTCCATATATAAGATTATAATAAAATATGAGTTGTCAATTTGAAAGAAGCTGAAGATGATAATTGGGTCTAATGATCTTGAAATAACTTAAAAGGATAAATATGGTAGCTTTAGTATAAAAGATAAATAATAGACTTTAATTGGGATTATGATGTGGAAATTAGGGTTTGTGAACTAAGAAAGCATTAAATGTGATAAAAGTATTATGGAGGCTAAAACCCTAATGAAACCCTAAAGGTGGCCTAGAAAGCCTAAGATGGAATCCAAGTCTATCTTAAGAATGTTTTGGATAAATTATAACACTTGGATGCTACTTCAGGATCATCTTGTGTGCTTGTTTGTTTACTGGATTTCTTGCTTAGTTGGATTATTTTTGCACTCAAGTCATCCTGACAGGTATGTGGTTAATTATGGTTAATCACATTCGTTTCCTGAAGGTTTTTCAGATGATTTATCGCATTGAATGCAACCTATCAGTTTGGATGTTCATACTTGCAAAACATGAAGTCACTATGATTATCACAATAATAATATAAGTGTGTATTGTCGCACCTACATGCCACCCTGATGGGTGATGCCAAAAGGTCAAGCCCAAGAGGGAAGACCCATGGGCACCATGAGTGGTGACCCCAGACAAAACGCTCGGGATTGAGAAGGTGGTCTTTATTGAATGACTAATGGGCACTATGAGAGGTTACCCCAGGCACCAAACTCATGATTGAGAAGGTGGCCTTAAGTCATTGGAAAAAGAGAAACCCTAAGGTGGGTATGCCAGGGTAAGGGCAAAAGCGGTGGAGAATGTCACATTGAAAGCGTAAATTGGCTTGTAATTAACTTGATTGTGATATTTAGATTGTTAGCCATATGTGTGAAATTTTGGTTGTCCCCATATACCGACATATTCATTTATGTTGACTGATGTTTTGTTTGTCGGTGTTTTAGGTACAACCCTGAAAAGAACAAACAGTAAAGTGATACATTGTGAAAATAAGAAATAAAGTGCGAGGAGGATTAGATAGAATAAATTCAAGATGTGGATAGAAGTAGATATCCAAAGTTTTTAAAAGGTATGCAAAGTTTTATTTTATACCAGCTTAAAGTATAGTTTGGTAGAATTTATAATTATTACTGATTATTTGTCGAACCTATGATCATGTTAATTGGGATAATGGATCTGAGCTCTTGGTCTCCCTTAATTGGGGGTTACTAGGAGGCGGGGTCGTTACAGCTTCTTTCTCAAGTAGGAGTTGGAAAATAGTCAGTAGCAGCCTCCCAGTGTAACACCCCAAACATTAGTCAACGACATCCTCCTAGAATAGTGGCAACAACCTCCACATCTCTATGTAGTCTACGCGGACTACTAGAACTCCATGGCGTGCTCCTAGAGCCGACAAGAAGGATTTTCTCATTTGTTGTCAACATGCTAGCCTCAACTTTTTATCCCCTTGGATATCTCTTCCTTTTACTGATAATTTACCTATGAAACTCACGTTACCACAACTTTGAGATGAGGAGTCTTGTGATACAAGAGTACTAAAAACCTTGACCAAAACCCTCCCTCTTTATATTGGAATGGATGGGCTAGGGTTTCCACAAACCTTGGGAATATGGAGGGTCAAATCTCATGGTTTGACAAATGCTACATATCACCAGTTGTCGACTAGACACCATCAGTCGACTGGCATGCCATTCGATCAACTGGAACATTTAGTCGGTCGATTGTCTTATTTTCCTATTTGCAAACATATATGTCTTTAATGGGATGATCAATACATGTGATTATGTCAGCCTCAATGCTTGACTCAGTTCTACTGGTCATCTAGTTGGTTGATTGGACACTCCAGTCAACCAGTTGACAACAAATGTTGTTTAAGTTTATTACCTAAACACTTTAGTAACCAAGTTAAATCCTATCCATGAGTAAACTCCTATTTTAAGTGCATCCTATGCATGATACCCTATAGCTCCCAAATAACATTGGTAGTGAATGTCCATAACTAGATTATGACATCACCAACAATGATGGTATCTAACAACACATCATTGGTACATACGTAATTGGAAAGTTGGAGAACAACTTCAACCTACATTTTTTATTAGTGTCACTATGATCGTATAGTTCCTTTGCCTCTAATATTCCGATTGAATGTGAGGCATGCAATCATCATCCTCTTAATACTCAGTCTATGTTTCTTGAACTAGAGAACATTGTAGAGATACATGTGAGTTCAATATTACATTGTTGTCATAGTACAACTCTATTACATCTCTAATGCTCGGAACCACTGCAAGTTCACTAATGAACTTCTTGATCCAAATTGGTTCCTTTGTTGCACTCGAGGCAGCATGTAATCAACTTCGGTTGTAGAAATTGGTAATTGACTCTTATTTGGAACGTTTCCAACTCATTGCTCTATTGTTAAGGCAAAAAAAAATCCAAATTACGATCAATAAAATTCTTCATCAGTTTGGAAGCTTGCACCTGTGTAACCCTTTACACCCAACTCTTCCTCACCGCCATAAACACAAAACTGATCCATAGTCCTTCTCAAGTAGTTAAGGATGTTCTTTATGACAATCTAGTGACCTTCACTAGGATCTAACTGATATATGCTCATCATGCTCAAAGCATATTAGACATCAAAACAAGTGCATATCACTATAGATCCAAATGTGAATGCATATGGCACCTTACTCAAGTGTTCTCATTCTTCATAAGAACTAGGACACTGGGCTCTAGATAGACTAATTCCATGGGACATGGGAAAATTTTCTTTGTTTGAGCATTGCATGTTGAACCACTTCAGCACTATGTAAATGTGTGTACTCTGGTTTGGCTAAGAAGCCCTTTAGATCTATCTCTGTAGGTTTTAATTCCTAAGACATAGGATTCTTTGCCTAAATCCTTCATGGAGAAGGTATATATTCAAGCCATATTTTTATCATTTGTAGGGTAGGGATGTCATTCCCCATCAATAGTATGTCATCTACATATAATATGAGGGATACAATTATGCTCCCACTAACCTTCTTGTAAACACATGGTTTATCTTCATTTTGACTAAAGCCATACTCTTTGACTACCTCGTCAAACTGAAGATTCCAACTCTGATATGCTTGCTTCAATGCATAGGTTGACCTTTGTAGATTACAAACTTTATTTGCATTATTTGGAATTATGAAACCTTTAAGATGTGTCATGTACACATCCTCAAGAATATTCCTATAAGGAATGCGGTTTTAACACACATCTACCAAATCTCATAGTCGTAATAAGTTGAAATGACAAGCCTCATCCATATGGATTTAACCTTGGAAATTGAAGAAAAGATTTCATCATATTCAATACCTTGAACTTATTTGAAACCCTTTGCAACCAATTGACCTTTATAGGTTTTTACATTAGCATCTATTTTAGTCTTCTTCTTGAATACCCACTTGCACCCTATATGTTTTACCCCTTCAGGTGGATCCACCAAGGTCCATACCTTGTTGGTGTACATGGATTCCATCTCATATCTCATGACCTCGAGCCATTTCTCAAACTTTGGTCCCTCAATATCTTCTAGGTAGGTTGTTGGTTCATCATCTATGACCAATTCACCACGTTCTTGAGTCACAAGATAACCAAATCTTTCAGGCTCAAGGCCTATCCTATTAGATCTGTGAGATTCTTGTGTTACATGAGGAAATTGAGATTCTCCAACAGTTTGTGACTCTCCTTGTTCCTTTTGTACCTCTACATGCTCAATGTTTTCTTGTTGGTCTCGAACCTCTTGAAGTTCTACTTTCCTCCCACTAATTCCTTCATGAATAAATTCTTTTCTAAGAAAACAACATCTTTGGCAACAACTATTTTTGTTGTATGATGGGTTATACAAGTAGTATCCCTTGGTTTCCCTAGTATATCCAACAAAATATCATTTGTCCAATTTGGGTCCAAGCTTTTCTGGAAACTATTTTTTCACATAAGCTTCACAACCCCAAATCTTCATAAAAGACATATTGAGACACTTCCAAGTCCATAGCTCATATGGTGTCTTTTGAACCGATTTAGAAGGTACACAGTTCCGTGTAAATGTGACAGTTTTAAAGCATATCCCTAGAAGGAATTTGGAAGATCAGATAGACTCATCATTGATTGCACCATGTCCAACATGGTATAATTCCTTCTTTCTGATGCACCATTATGTGTTATTGTACCTGGTGGAGTCCATTGTGGTATAATACCACAATCTTGCAGAAGGTCCTTAAACTCTTGGCTTAAGTATTCTCCACCTCAATCAGATCAAAGTGCTTTAATACTTTTACCGAGTTAGTTCTATACTTCATTCATGAAATCCTTAAACCTTTCAAGGGATTCTGACTTGTGCTTCATCAAGTACACATAGACATACCTACTGAAGTCATAGTAAAGGTAATGAAGTATTGGTAACCACCTTTGGCATTCATTCTAAAAGGTCCACATACATCAGTATGTATAAGTCCTAATAAATCAATTGTTCTCTCACAATTTCCACTGGAAGGTGCTTTTGTCATCTTGCCCAACAAACAAGATGAATGTCTCTGTTGGTTCAAAACCAAAAGAATCCAAATAACCATCTTTATGGAGTCTAGAAATGTGTTTCTCACTTATGCCCCCTAGATGACAATGACAAAGGTACATTTTGTTTGAGTTATCAAGTTTTACCATTTTGTATTTATGTTATATATGCTTGTCTCTAGATCTAACAAGTATAGACCAAAGGATATTGGGGCATTACCATAATAGATCTCATATTTACTAATAGAACATCGACCATTATTTATAAGAAATTTGAATCCATTCTTGTCCAAACAAGATACATATATTATATTTCTATTAATGGCAAGTACATAATTAGCAGTTATATAACACTATTATAAATCCACTGAGCAAATTTCATAGGTTACAATTACACAGGAAGCAACTCTTGATCCATTAGTGACATGTACTTTAACCTCACATTTCTTTAAAGGTCTTCTTCTCTTCAGATTCTACACATTTGAGTAAATGTGAAATCTAAATCCAGTATCCAATACCCAAGATGAAGAAGTGGCAAAGTTAATCATAATAGCATATATACTTGAAGTAGAGATTTCTATCATGTCACACCCCAATTTTTTAGAGAAGTCAGGAAGCACTCTTATTCATCTTACCTTCCTCATGCAAGTGATTCCAAAGGGGGATACAATCACTAATAATGTTTGAATGCATGTATATGGTAGTACTATTACCATTACATTTTTCCAAACTTAAAACTTCCTCTAACTCTGGAGGAGGTGTAACGTAATGGAACACACTATGGTGTGTTTTTAGATGATGCTTATCAAGTTGGTCTGTTGACCTATTATTTTCTCTACAAACAAATTCAACATGATAGTTTGGGTTGAGCATCCTCTGAATCGTTGCCACACAGTACACATATATGGGGTGAAGCTTGTAATCTTCCCAGGTTACTTGTGTTGCTACCATATTGTCTATTTCAATAGTAGTAACCTATAGATGCATTTCATGCACATATTCCAATGTCATGTGGATACCTTACAATTCAGCCTTGACAACAGACTCAACCACTAGTTTACGCCCTACTCCATGGATCCAGTCGCCATTTTAATTCTGCACAACAATGGCAGTGGCTGCCCCGTCCTTTCAAAAAGCTTCATCGACGTTGATATTTGTAAATCACATATGTCATAATGTGTTGCAATTAAATTATAATGTTGAATAAATGTTTTCCCTTTTTATCTAGGATGCTTAAAAGAAAAAAAGAGCAAGATAAAAGCGTTTGAATTTGAGAATATATATTAGACAACTTAAACAAGAATTTTCCCATTCTTTTAATAGCTTTTTACATAAAAGGGGAACACCATTATTCACTTTTTATCTCCCCTCCAAGATGACTCTCCAAAATTTATTAAAAGATTTAATGGTGGATAATCATCGATGATATCAGTTTTGGACAAAACTAATTGACCAAGGAGAGTCATTTTAGACTAATTCACCTTTTAGGTGCATAGAAGTCAAGTTAATGACAAATATTGGAATTGTGGGCAAAAGATATGTAAGACCCGAATTTTTTTTTCTAGGGAGGATCTAGACTACCTAATTAACATGTGGTCCAAAATTGTTTCATTTTGAATTTGTTTGACTACTCAAATAAATGTAAACACAATAGTATACATTGAACGCATACCAAACCAAAATAATGTAAATATTGGCTAACTGTAGGTCAAAATTTGTCAACATGGAAACCATATATTTAAAATAGTAGAAGAAAAGTTGGAAAGATAGTTTGATTATTTTATTTTTGAACATTACAAACTTTGGATAATTTAATAGAACATGATAAAATTTACAAGAATCATATATCAATTGAGACTATAGAAAATTGTGGATTTTGACCCATCACCTTCCCAACACAACTAGGAAGCGTGGTATGAAAAAGGAGATATAATTATGGATAACAAGATGTTATGTAAGTTGGAAATAAATTTTATGTATTTAATATGGACAACTAAAAATGGTTTATTGTTACATAGTCATAACATTATTTCAAACAAATGTGAATTAGATGGGAATGAGTAATTGTATTCAACAATTTTTAAATTATATTGACCCAGTTAGATACCTTTTTGAGGAATATATAGAAAACATTGAATAAAATTTAGTCATATACTCTTTTGAATGATTTTATTGGATTTCTTAAATTGATAGAGTTGGTTCGAATATCTATGGTAAGAAACCAGAAG
This sequence comes from Alisma plantago-aquatica, assembly GCA_963693085.1. Classification (NCBI taxonomy): domain Eukaryota; kingdom Viridiplantae; phylum Streptophyta; class Magnoliopsida; order Alismatales; family Alismataceae; genus Alisma; species Alisma plantago-aquatica. Next base: position 603,642,137 of record OY856414.1, on the reverse strand, counting down.
TTAGAGGGTTTTTGTATGTAATAAAGTTAATGAACAATGGTATGAAAATAGATAGTTTGTGTTTTCTGTTAGAATAAGAAAATATGGTAATGTAATAATGGTTTATTTTAAATATATATGATGTGTAATAAATTTTTGGTTTGACTATAGATAGATATCCATAATTTGGATGGGTCTTAAATATGAAACTAATGCTTAGAATGACCATCACAAATTTTGAGATTTTAGTGATAATTTCTAAATTAGTTTAAATGCCTCTTTAAATTCAATTACATTAGAGAATTTCTCTTTACTTTGAGTGTATTTTTGTTTTACAATTGTAATGTGTTTCGAGTTGGATTCTAGTAGGCAGATACTTCTAGTCTGACAAAGATGTGGTCTACATTTACAATGTTTTGTAATTTTAGTTTAAAAGTTAAGAACTTTTGGAAATACAGAAGAAGACATATAGGTGACGGTTTAAATCAAATATATCTTCTTTATATTTTCTTGAAATAATCCCACTAATGTTTTATCCTTACTTGAAAGGCAAGAAACAAAAAATGTACAACATGAGGGAGTTTATAAGGGCTAGTGGGACTTGTATTTTTAGGGTGCCTCCATAATCCTATTTTCCCTTTCCCTTGTTCTCCTTTTCCCAAACCCCATTCTCCCCCTACGTTATGGATGTTCTGCGACAAGGGAACAAAGAAATAGAGGTAGTTGACCTCCAACTCCTCCAAGACAACACTTTCCCCTCTATTATTGTAGACTGTCACTTTGGCATTCATTCATCTCCTCCTCTTGTGCCTACAACTCTGGTGAAGGATCACCACTGTTGTGGACTTATAGCCCCCCCCACCCGAATGCACAATCATATGCTCTCTATAGTTGGTGCTGCTATCAAATAAAACTAAGGTAAGTTTAAAAAAGTCATAACATGACTTCTGGATGATGACCATAATTCTATGTGACAAAAAAAATCTTTGGGACCAGAATTCTATGCAACCACATAAAATCTTTATGACTAGAATTCGATGTGACCACATAAAATCTTGGAGAATTCTATGCAACTACATAAAGAGAATTCTATGCGACTACATGAAAACTTGGAGACCAGAATTCTATGCGACCACATAAAATCTTGGTGACCAAGCTGTTCAGAAATCACTCAAATTTATATTTACACCACCAAAATGGATAATTGGACATAAGTCCACAAAATGTATAAAATTGCATAACTTGAACATACAGAGTCAGAATTGAACCAACATTTTGACGCAGCTTTATTAACTGATATAAAACCACAATCCAAACTTTATTTTTATGAAAGTAAGAAGCCAAGTAGGACAAACAAATTATATTTAAAGGTTAAGCAAGGTTAGGGGTCTTACATCTCTTTTCATGGAAAATCTTGAATGTAAGTACCTTGAAATATTAACTATCATTACATGAAACGATGTAAAAATGATGGTAGGGTTTGGAGCCCGTGGCGGCGGCCGCAGTGGTTGAGGTACAGGTCGACCCCCCTCGAATCCACGCCCACCGACCCCGCCATCATCCCACCCTGAGATTGGAGATTCAATGTCCGGAATGTAGATCGAAGAGAAGGAAGCACAACCGGAGGACCCCCCGAAGGACACCACCACCAAGTCGTATAAGAACACGGTAATCAACCGCACCAACAAGATCCCGTCTGGCCTGGTGCAGGTCTCACTGGATCTCCTACAGGCCGATGACATCCGTGTGGATAAAAGCGGAAACCTCCCTGCGATCACCGTTAATCCAGACAGACTGCCACATCTTCTTGAACCGTGGAAGCACGCTGTTGTTATTAAGGTCATCGACACCTCCGTTGGTTTCCAAGTCCTCATGAATCGAATAGCCGTCATGTGACAACTCGCCGGCAAATTCCGGGCCATTGACCTTGATATGGGGTACTACATCATACAACTCGCCAACAATGATGAGTTCGTCCGAGCCATGACGGGAGGCCCATGGATGATCTTTAATCACTACCTGTCCGTCCAGTCCTGGTCGTCGGCGTTCCGTCTGTCGGACCTGATCCCTAGAAAATTGGTGGTCTGGGCGCGGATAGAGGACATGCCCATCTACCTGTATCAAAACCTGCTTCTCGAAAGCATCAGCAACCTGATTGGGCGGACTATAAAGATTGACACAACTACGCAGCAAGGTCATCGGGGCAAGTTCGCGCGTATCACTATCGAAGTTGACACCGACACCCCTTTGCTCCCAGCCATCTGCCTAAATGGCGCACAATACAGGTTGGAGTACGAAAACCTCCCCAACCTATGTATGAAGTGCGGTCGTATAGGGCATGTCGAAGCAGACTGCAAATTTATACCACAGTTCTCGGTCGGTGATCCTACCGCAGCCCCATCCACGTCCATTGTGGTTCAGAAACCCTACACGACTGCAATACACGCCAAGATGCCGCAAAGAAGGCAGAACACCATGAAAAAGAGCCAGCCTCGTCCCAAAGACGACGTAACCCCATCTGATGATCCAACGGTGGCAGCAACAAACCCCCAGCCCGCGGGCAACAAGGATGAGGGCGAGTGGGAAACGGTGGTCAGCAAAAGTAAGAAAAAACTCAATAAGAAGATGGGCGTCGGGAGTCGTCTACCAGCCGCATCGTCTGTGTCCAAAGATCAGAGTGCGGGAACTTCCAAACAACACCCTAGCCAACCCAACACCGCCATCACTCTTGTCGATGATGAAGTCTGTGACGGCCGCTCCGCAGCCCCTGAAGTCACAGCTTCCTTTATCTTCCAAGGAAGTAAATCCACAGACACTGGACAATTCCAACCCTCCTTCGACTGGGGTATCACTCCTGGAAATGGAGGCGTCCTTCTTCGTAACCGCAGGGTTATCTACCAAGCAGTAAGCCCTGGTCGTGATCGCAAGAAGGGAAAGTTAGCACAACTTGTTGAAGACGCTCATGCTAAGCAGCCTGCGTCTCGTGCCCTCTCCTTCCAGGATGAGGCAATTCCAAACAATTCTAATAATGACATGTCCATTGAGGACCAGGCAGCGGGCCTTCTCGCTGCAATCAACTAGCTCTACCCAGTGCTTCTCAGCTATGGTGTTGCAGATGACAAACATCATATGCTGGAATGTCCAAGGAGCATGCTCCAAGGACAAAATCAATCTCCTTAAAGATTATAAACGTAAATTTCGTCTACATGTTCGGGCTATCCTTGAACCAAGGTGCAGTGGTGCAAAGGCCACAAACGTCATCAAGAAGCTTGGGTTTAACTCGTCACATCGAGTTGAAGCTCTAGGGGTTTCCGGAGGTATATGGCTCCTCTGGGACAACAATCGTTGTCATCTAGACATCCTCCAATGCCACAAGCAGTATATCCAATGTAGAATGAATAATTCTTGGCTTATTACCTTCGTCTATGCCAGACCCAATCCACAGAAGCATGATCATCTCTGGAATCGCCTCACCTCTTTAACACCTTCCCCTCGGAAGCCTGGGAAGTAGTTGGAGACTTTAATACCATGCTTGATATTAGCGAGAAGAAAGGAGGTAAAGGCTTCGACATCCGCAGTAGCAACAAATTCCATGATACCCTACTAGCTACAGGTCTCACAGACACCAGCCCATCGGGGCACTTCTTCGCCTTCAAGAAAGGAGGGCTCCGCGAAAAACTCGACAGAGTGGTGGTGAATGCTTGCTGGCTCAATATTTAGCATGGCATGAAGATCCAAATCCTCACCCGCATCTACAGCAATCATAACCCTATTCTCATTTCAGGAAACACGACACACACCAGAAGAAAACCTTCTTTCAGGACCAAGGCGAGCTGGTCCCTCAACACTGAATTCCACTCTGAGTTTCTTCCCTGCTGGGACGCCACTCTCTCCTTTGTCGAGGCTCTACCACGTTTCCAAACAGCTGCTGTCAAATGGGAAGCCACGCACCTGAAGAAGCATCATAAGAAGAAGAATGCTATATTGGAGGACCTCAATAAGTGCCAGGTACGAAGTCAATCACATTTTAACTTATCTAACGATCTCAAAGCTATCTCTTTGCAAGAAGAATATGCTTCAATCCTTCGTCGAGAGGAGGCCGATTGGCAGCAGAGAGCTAATATCAACTGGCTCCAACACAGAGACGGAAACAATAGATTCTTTCAAACCTATGTCAAGGCCAGGAGGTACCACAACAAAATCTCCGGTATCTACAACGACGATGGCGTGTGGCTCACCTCGACAGACGAAATCAAAGCATACGTCCAGAGTTTCTTTCTACAACTCTTAATAGCGACACCTCTTTCCGCGGTGGCTGTGGATCATATGCCCGCTTACCATGGTTTTTTTCCAGGCATCATCGACCAGACGCATCTGGTGAGTACGCCGTCCGTGGAGGAGATCAGGTCCATTGTTTTCCAAATGTCCGCTATCAAAGCACCCGGCCCCGATGGTATCCACACTGGGTTCATCCAAGAAAATTGGAATCATGTCGGCGCCTCTGTCATCCTTCAAGTGTAGCAAGCTTTCAGTAGTGGGTGGATAGACCCATCTCTGGTTCAATCACTCATGGTGCTCATACCTAAGACGGCGCAACCTCAGCGTTGCAGCGAACTCAGACCCATCTCGCTCAACAAATGTTTCTTAAAATTGATCTCCAAGATCATCTTCAAAAGATTAAAACCCTATTTGAATGGATGGATTTCTGAGAATCAGTCAAGCTTCATCCCGGGCAGACGCATTGTGGATAACATCCTACTTGTCTGGGAAGTAATTCACTCTATGAAAACGAAAAAGGAGGGCAAAGAATGGGTTAGTATCAAAATTGACCTGTCTAAGGCATTCGACAGAATGCAGTGGCCATTCATCAAAGATACACTAATCAAAGTGGGCCTCCCTGATAAACTGATATCCATTATCATGCAAATCATCTCCAAAGGGCAAACCTCTATTCTCTGGGAAGGTTCACAGCTGGAGGCCTTCGCTCCCATCCAGGGAGTGCGTCAAGGGGACCCTCTAAGCCCCTACCATTTTGTTCTTTGAATGGAGCGGCTCAGTCAAGCTATTCTTCATGAAGTCAGTAATGGCAGATGGAAGCCTATTGTTCTCTCGAGAGGCAGTGTGCCCCTATCTCACGTCATGTTTGCTGACGATCTGCTGCTCATGGCTGAGGCAACGCCATCGCAAGCCTCGCTCATCCTAACAGTGCTTGAAGATTTCGGCTCTATCTCTGGACAAGTCCTCTCCAAGGAGAAGTCGAGATGCTTCTTCTCTCCCAACACACCCACCAGGGCTCGACGAGCTTTCTACAGAAGAATCGGAATTCCTCAAACAATGGACCTGGGCAAATACTTGGGGGTCCCCGTTATCCATCACTGCCTCAATAAGGCAACACATTCTAATATCACCACTGCAATCAAGGGCAGAATGAATAGCTGGGCCTCCAAATGCTTATCTCTTGCAGGCTGTATTACCCTTGCTAAGAGCACCCTACAATCCATCCCATCTCATACCATGCAATCGATTAAATTATCACCCAACCTTTGTGACGACATCGACAAACACATCCGCTCCTTCATCTGGTCTGGCGGTCGCGATGTGCGTAAGCTGTCTTTGGTAGCATGGGAGAAACTGACCCTGCCCAAGGTGTCGGGGGGTCTTGGCCTCAAGAGCTCCAGAGAGCAGAACGAGGCTCTTATGTTACATAACGTCTGGCAATTCCTTTCAAAGCCTGAAATTCTGTGGGCCAAAGTGATGAAAGACAAGTATATGAAGAACAAATCAATCAGCAAATGCCCTTGCTCATCGGCCTGGGCGTTCATCAAACGTAACCTGGACAGGGTCCCAGCCACTGGCCACAAAACCCTCCTCTCGGGTCGGAGTACAAATGTATGGACAGACCGCTGGTTACATGGCAGGTCCGTCATCGACATGGCAAGCTCGCATATCATACCCCAAGGTCTGGAAGACCTCACAGTAAACTCCATGGTCCTTCCCGATAATACATGGGACTGGAGCTTCATTGACACATATCTGCCTGATGAAGCAAAACATATCCTCAGCTACTACAATACCCCAGATACCACTGGCGGTGACGACTTATGGTCGTGGCCATTCACAAGCCTGGGCATCTTCTCGGCGGGCTCAGCTTACAACTGGCTCACTAACCAGCTACAACCACAACCCTCTTTAAAATGGAAGAAGCTATGGGCCCTTCCTCTACCTCTCAAGTTCAGAACCTTCGGCTGGCTGATGCTGCACGATGCCCTGCTCACAAATGTCGAGCTCTGCAGACGACACATTGCAACTTCATGCATATGCCCTTTATGTCACAATGCCCATGAGTCCATTCTTCACTATCTAAGAGACTGCTCCATTGCGAAGGATGTCTGGTCCCTCCTCAGCATGCCACCTGATTTCTTCAATTCCCCTGAAGGCGAATGGCTCACCCTCTTGATATCCTCCATGATGAATCTAGAGCAATGTACGACCTTTGGTGTCAGCTGCTGGATGATTTGGAGAAACCGCAATGACATCACCCATGGTGGCTCGGGTAGTCTGACCACTGTGCTCACTAAATCCATCTAGGAACAAACTAAAGCCATCCTTGGGATGAAACCTCGTCTGCAACATACTAGACATGTTGTTCCACAGCCGGCCCACCCTCCGCCGGACTGTCAGGCTCTTGTATTTGTAGACGCTGGCTATCAGTCCCATTCCAGGAAGATGGGCATTGGGATTCATGTGGTTGATAGAGATGGAAGTTGTACCTTGGGCTTGGGCAGCCATGGGTATGCATCCTCAGCCCAGGAAGCGGAAGCGAATGGGATTCTAATGGCAGCTGAGATGGGCCAAGCGAAAGGATGGTCCTCACTGTTATTCTCTCTGACGCCTCAGTGGTGATCAAAGCTCTGCAAAATCAGAAATGGCTGACCAGTAACCTCATTCCTCACCGGAGAAGATATGCCTCCATTTTGCTGGCCTGTCCCAACATGCAACTACAATATATTCCCCGCGACCACAATTCTGTAGCTGATGGCATTGCAAAACACACCCTTTATTCTTTCTCCGCTCACCATTTCTTTCATGTTAAACCTCCTTGGCTCTCCATGGATGTAAACATTTCACCCTCTAATATTTGGCCCGAAGTAGAGCAAGGGATGAATAAATAAGCTCTACAATTGACTCAAAAAAAAAACTATCATTACATGAAGAGACCTAAGGTGGGTAGTAGCCTAAAGAAAATTTTGAAGACAAAATTTATTTTTAAGGTGGATAGAATTGTCACTCCCCAAATTTTCACAAGTAACGTAAAACTTAGAATATTATTTTATTAAATAAAAATATTTGAAGGACTTAATTTTAAAGACCATGTGGGAAAAAATAAAAAGAAAACTCAAAATACAGTTTTTATTATACATATGCCATGATGTGTTGTAATTAACTTAGAATGTTGAATAAATGTTTTCCTTTTGTATTTAGGATGCTTAAAAGAAACAAAAGAGCAAGATAAAAGAGTTAATATTCGAAAATATATATTGGATAGCCTAAACAAAATAGCTTTTTACATAAAAGGGAAACAACATTATTCACTCCTTCTCTCCCCTCCAAGTTGATCTCTCCAAAAGTCAATAAATGATTTTATGTGGAAAACTACTGATGATATCAATTTTGGATAAAACTAAATGACCAAGGAGAGTCATTTCAGATTAATTCACCTTTTAAGTGCATAAAATCAAGTTAATGACAAATATTGAAATTTGGACAAACCCAAATTTCATTGTCTAGGAAGGATCTAAACTATCTAATTAACTTGTGGTATAAATGTGGTTTCATTTCAAATTTGCTTTCCCACTCAAATAAATGTAAACATAATACTAATACATTGAACACGTGAAAAACCAAAATAATGTAAACATTGGTTATTTTTTGGTCAAAATCAGTCAAAATGGAAACCATGTATTTAAAATAGAAGAAGGAAAGTTGGAAGGATAGTTTAATTATTTTAAAATTGATGCATTTAATATGGACAACTAAAAAATGGTTTATTTTTACATAGTCACAACATCTTTTCAAACAAATACAAAATACATGGGAATGGGTTATTATATTCAACAATTTTTAAATAATACTTGACAAGTTATATACATTTTTGAGGAATATATAGGAAATGTTAAATAAAATGTAGTCATATACACTTTTGAATGATTTTATTACCTTTCCGAAATTAAAATAGCTGGTTTGAATATATATGGTAAGTGATAAGAAGTTAGAGGATTTTTGTATGTAACGAAGTTAATGGACAATGATTATGAAAATAGATAGTTTAGGTTTTCTACTAAAATAAGAAAAATATGGTAATGTAATAATGGTTTGTTTGAAATTATAGGATCTGTAATAAATATTTGGTTTGACTATAGATAGATATCCACAAGTTGGATGGCTCTTAAATGGATTTAATGCTCAGAATGACCATAAAAAATTTGAGGATTTAGTGATAATTTCTAAATGAGTATAAATGTCTCTTATAATTCAATTACATTGATAATTTCTCTTGACTTTGAGTGTATTTTTGTTTTACAATTGTAACATGTTTTGAGTTGGATTCTAGTAGGCAGATACTTCAGTCAGACTAGGGTGTAATCTACATTTATAATATTTTGGAATTTTGGTTTGAAAATTTTAAAAAATTGATATAGAGAAGAAGACATATATGTGATGGTTTAAATTAAATATATCTCCATTATATTTTCTTGAAATAATCACACTCATGCTTTATCCTGACTTGAAAGGCCAGAAATAAAAATGTGTACAATGCGAGGGAGTTTATAAGGGTTAGTGGGATTTGAAATTTTGGGGTGCCACCATAATTCCCCTTTTCCCTTCCCTTGTTTTCATTTTCCCAATCCTCATTATTCCCCTTTGTTACGGATGTGCTACAACAAGGGAATAAAGAAACAAAGGTAGTTGACCTCCTACTCTTCCAAGTTGACACTCCCTCCTCTATTTTTGTAGTGTACCATCACTTGGCATTCAGTAATCTCCTCCTCCAATGCCTACAACACCAGTGAAGGATCACTACTATTGTGGCCTTATAGCCCCCTCTCTACCCGGATGCACAATCACATGCTTTCCGTAGTTGGTGTTGTTATAAAGTAAAACTAAGGTAACTTTACAAAATTAATAACATGAGTTCTAGGTGTCCGTTTGGGGAGTACACCATATCATTAGAAAGGATTTTGAATGTACAATGTCCTAAAAATATGTTTAGTAGATTTAAATTTTGTTATTTTATTTGTTATGTGTATTGAAATCTATATGATTTTGATATTTTATGTATTGAAATAGTAAATGACTTTAGAAATTAATGAATTTTTTTATGTTATCTATATTTCCATGTGTTTAACATGATTCGAAAGTCTGATCAATCCAATTTGAAGTTTTACTTGGTTTCATCATTGCTTTTGGAGTTTTGATGAGATTTCATGCCATCTTAAATTAGTATTTGGTTTTAAACTTAAGAAAATATTATGTGATGTGTATTATGGATATTTATAGATATTACATGATATATGCTTAATCGATATACAATAGAGTTCTTGATATTTATATTGATTTCAACCAAATTGTAGTAGCTAGATACATATGCTTATATTCAAAGTTTTTCTTTTTATCATAGAGTAATATGTTTGAATATAGTACACTCTGTGATTTGTTATGGCTTATTTAAGTATGAGTGTTATAGTGACTATATAATGTGAGTTTTGATATACATTTAACACCAAGATTTTTATCATTGTTTTACATTAGAGTTTTATAGTCTAAGAAAGAAACGTATTTTGGTATACAAGGTTAAGGAGACGGGGGTTTGAGATTTAAAAGTGAAGAAGGGAAATACACATGGACTCATAGAAATTTATTGATAGGTGATTATCAAAAAAGGAATTGAGATCACATGAAGAAATCATCAATATCAAAGGTAAGCGAGCCATGCATATTTGGCACAAGTAAATGTTATTTTATTGAATGTTTATTTTATGGTTATGAACATTATCATGTTTCATAAAATTATGATTGCTTTCTCATATAACATCATGTATAGATATTATTGTGTGACCGATTACTTATCTTCTATTATAAAACCCCGATTATGACTATGATCTATAATTCATGAATCATGTTCAAAGAAGGGAGAAATCCCACTAAGACATTAGAGGGAGAAATCCCACTATTATTCAAGGGGAGAAATCCAAGTATGCCAATAAGAGGGAGCAATCCTGTTATGGTTAAGACCAAAAAATAATGGCGTTTAATGGTTATGTGAAATTTTAATAGAAATAATTGACTAAGTTTTTATATGCACCTTGATCATGGACCTTTGTATCCGTTTTCCTAACATTATGGTCTTCCTAGAAATTATGTGTCCTAAAGGGCATTAAGAGAGGTTGCATATATTCACTCATTCAATTCATCATGTTTAAGATATTGAAATAATGTTCAAGATAATCCATGATCAAGTTTATATCAAATTTATTTTATATTTACTTTTTATTATATAAAGTGTCAAATACCGCTTACTGATGTGATGTTTGTTTTGCATGGTTGGGGACACGATGTCTGCAGGACTTGGAGAAAGTGAAGAGTAACAAGGACAATCAAAGACTAGGAGCTTTTCAAGCCTTGCCTGGTGGGGTTCCATTTACTAATTCGATCCAGACTTTAAGATACCTTTATATTATGCTTAGTCATATTATTCAAGTTTACTCAATAAGAATAGATGCACAATGCTTTGGCATAATCTATGCTTGGTCAATCAAGTTTTTTAGGTGTGATTCTTATCAAAAGTATCTAAGACTTAATATTTATTTGAAGGTATTGATTTATAAATACATATACATATCCAATCACCACATACTTATAATATGTATCATATGTATACTATATCCACAAATGAAGTATGCAATCACAAATATATGAGTGATGGTTATGGCCACACTGATGCAATTCTTTTGAGCCACAAAAATTGCTATCCACCTAAGGCCATACATCACATGTATCAACCTGTACTGGAAAATATGTTTCTAAGAGTAGGTCAGTCGATCGATTGGACCTTCTGGTCGATCGGTTGGTGCATCTGTTGATTGATTGGTCTCCATAGGTCTTTCGACCGGCTCCTCCAGTCGGTTGGCCTCCTCGATACTCTAATCGATTGACTCAACTTCCGGTCGATTGACTCACCTAGTCAGAATGCCTTCCTCTTGCCAAAAGCTAAAGCAATGTTAATCATGTCTATATATTACATTGTGTAAAGAGAATACCTTGAGTTACATTCGAGGGGAGTATAGGGAGAAAAGAATAAAATTACATATGGAGATATAAGAGGAAGGCTCGGTATGCAAACTAAATTAAGAAGAGGTAGGAAATAAACCAGTCAACAATGCACACATATCCAAGGGGTATTGGCCATAATCACGCATACATCCACCATAAAAATAATTTTAGGGTGACACATATGAATTATATATATACATATATCATATATATATATATATATATATATATATATATATAAGATCTATAGGATATTCCCTACCATATATAGTATTAATCAGATATACACATTAGTCATTTAAATATTTGCATCACATGCAATAAAATATATGATAAAACCAAAGTTGATCATATCAATTAAATCCTAAAACATAGTAAATTGGCATGCCTCTAATGCCAATGTAGGGAAATATGGTGTCAAAGATGGAAATGGAAATAGAAAATTATTTCCATATTCCCTATAACCAGTAGATCACGTCAAATACTATGAAACATTAAGGACGGTGCAAGGCATATACCTAGACCTAGAGCAAGTCCAACAACAATCCTTGTAGAGTTGTGCTTCTTTTTCAAGCACCACCTGCACAATAGTCGATGGCAGACTCTAGTGTAGCATCACAAGAGGTGGTTGATGGTATCCTCCTAGCGTAGTGGCAATGACCTCCATGCCTCTATGTAGTCTATGTGGACCACTGGGAACTCTACGACACACTTATAGAGCTAGAAGGAAGGAGTTGCCTCTTCATTGTCAACGTGCTAGTGTGACTTTTCTCCCACTATCTATCTCTCACTTTTACTAGTAATATGTCTCTGGGTCTCACATTACCACAACTATGAGATGAGGAGTCTTCTCAAAGAAAAGTGTTGAGAGCCTTGGCTACCCCCGTCCCTTTATATATGAGTGGATGGGGGCTAGGGTTTCCACAAATCCCAGGGATATGAAGGGTCAGATCTCTGGGATATGAAGGGTCAGATCTCATAGTTTGACAGTTGTTGTGAATCACTAGTTGATTGAATGGACACCTAGTCGGTTGATTGGCATGCCAGTTAGTCTAGTGGAACACACAGTCGGTCAATTGGCTTATTTTCCTATTCAAAAACATATTGACTTTTAATGTGATGATTAATGCACGTCAATATGTTGGCATCAATGCTTTACCCAATCCTACTATTCATACAATCAGTAAACTGGACTATCCAATTGGTTAAGTAGACACTCCTATCAATTAATTATCACACCAGTCGGTCGAGTGGGCACTCCAGTCAGCCAACTGATAGCCATCGTTGTTTAAGTTGTTTACGTAAACACTTTAGTAACCAAGTTGAATCATATCCATGAGTAAGCTTCTATTCCAAGTGCATCCTATATGTGTGACCCTATAGGTCTCAAACCACTACTACAGAAATGCCTTTTAGCATCAGTTGTTTAACCCCCTTTGGCGTCGGTTTCTGAGCGACACCTATGTGGGCACCGCTAAAGGTCGAACACTTAGGCGTCGGTTTTTTAACCGACGCCTATTTAGCGTACATGCGTCGGTTGTTTAGTTGATCACCGACGCCAAAAGGGTTCGCGCCACAGAAAACGGCGTCATCTAGGACACATTCTGCGTCAGTGTTTAATTGGTAACCGACACAGAAAGTGTCCTAGATGACGCCGTTTTCTGTGGCGCGAACCCGTTTGGCGTCGGTGATCAACTAAACAACCGACGCTATATGGCATTTCCAGCACGGCCGTTTCCAGCACGGCCGTGGCCACATGAGGCGTCAATTTTTTTCAAAAAAAACCGACGCTGTAGGTCTTTGCTGACGATTTTATGTAAATAACCGACGCCTATATCTTTTTTTTCATATCAGTTTGCAGGCCTGCTGTGGCTGGTCAGCAAGATGAGAACCTGCAGTTCAGTTTTCTGAACTGCAGGTTTACGACATCCATTGAATCAGCCTACAAACAGGCCACAAACCTGCAAAATTAATAAAAAAAATTTCACACAAGTAGATACATTCAGACATCAATTCAATTCTCACATTCACACATATAGAAACATTCAAATATATGTATTAATATTCAGAAATATTCATTTACAAAGTATCATTCATTATCGCTATCAACATCCCAATTATATCTTGCAATTGCCACTGCTTGTATGGATTTTACCCATTCTTCTCTTATTTCATTTAATGCTTCCATCGTATATGGAGAATGTACATTTTTTAAGCATTTACCTATAGTTTGGTCAGTTTTAAACACCTGCAAAGAGAATGATGTATATATATAAGTAATAATATAAAAATAAGATTGATATATTTCATACTAACTAATGAGACTATATATAATACCTCATGTATGGTATCGATGTCCAATGTGGCATGTCGGATAATCATCTGCATAAATCGCATCACATAGTATACGCATGCCCAGCCATTGTCTTGTGTAGCGCACTATAAATTGAAACATACAAAATAATACAACTAAGCACAATTCACATCAATAATATATACATTGGAGTCGGGAACTTACTTGTACGTTCTGCCAATTTATTGGATGGTTCTTTTTCCTTGGGACCGTTCCTCCAGCCTTTTTGAATGCATCTAAACCCCTACATGTTAATATAACACAGTAAATTGCATAAGTAAATAGTAATGTAATAATAGATGTTAACAGATACAAAAATGAAATATTTCTCACCAGAATAATGGCATTCTCATTACGTGTCCAATTTTAGTGTTTAATGTACTTCCCGCGGGATCTAGATAATAAACAGTGAACGTCCCGAGGACAATAACTAGTAACTCCCAATGTCTACCGCTAGAGGTAAAAAGTTAACAATTAATAACTCAAAATGCACAATAAAAATGGAATTCTCTTAAGTCCAAATTATAAATAAAGTAAACTTACTTGACATTGAATGGAGCTATTATTATCGTCTTCTTTTGCTGACCAAAAATTGTAAAAGCATCTATACAATATTGTTGAACACTATCAGGGTCTTTAGCTACCATACTAATCAATGATGGAATCAAAAATCCCACATGATCAAATGCAAATTGTTTGCATTGATCTTCGACTAAGTAGCTGCAAAACATGTATTATGTATGCATTAATATATAAGAAATCAGATCATCGGATCTTACACAAGGTATATGGATGTATAAACAAGATCTCACCTTATCCATGTCTCTATCATTGATGTATTCAGCAAAGCATACATAAATAGCTCAATAATATCTTGTATAAATAAAGAGCTATCGTATGATTGACCTGCATAATCTGCATCTAAAGAAACAATTATAGGGCAATGTATATTATGTGCCCATAGCCAACATGCCATTCCCCTACAAGCAGGACCTAACGGGTATGTTAGGTCAGTTGGAACCCAACTTGGTAATGCGGGAAGTGGAGGTGGAGGCCTAGGTGCTCCTGGTGTCTTCTTTTTAACCTGTATATATAATTTCAGATCAGTTGACCTCATATATACACATTAACAGTCTAAATAAATGTAAATTTATCTTACAATTTCAGTAGTGTAGACGACATCTGCTTTGGGCCACAATATGACCCCGCATTCTGCCTCAGCAAGTGTATCAATATCCGGGTGGGGATATGGCAATGTAGCTTCCCTCCAATCAGGTAACACACGTAATGGGCCCACACGAATGTAGCCCTGTGGAATTGGAGTCCCGTGAAACCTTTCCCCAGGAAGGGATGGGTAAGCCTACGCCTCTGCAACAATATAGTCTTGCATTCTTAAGTGGCATGGCTTCAATGCCTACAAATTTACGTAAAGAATATTATACATATATACATATCATCTTGAAAACATATCATCTTGAAAAGACTAGCTACAATGTCATAAACAATACTTACATCAGACGTGTTAGGCGATGGGTCTCCAGGATTACTCGCAGTCTGTGCATCAAGAGAAGAGTGGGTCGCCATAGGCTGATTGGAAGCCTGAGATTCCTGCCACCACAACAATTCTTCCTTGACCTTCTCAATAACTACATCGTTGACCTTCTTAGCAACTATATCCTCAACTCTCTTATTCTCCTATACATGGATAAAAGAAACATTATCTTCTTATTATTGAATTTCCTTTTGCAGTAACATTCTAAAAAAAGAATAGGTTACCTCTTCTTGAGAAAGTCCCGCTCTGGGTTTGCGCTGGGATGGCCCAAAGAATGCTTTGATGCCCACACCAGCGCCTGCACCCCTAACACGTCCAGGATGCTCTGGGTTACCCAGAGCAACTGTCAATTCATCCCTTGTGCCCTGAGGGATGAACGTGCCTTGTTTCCTCCGCTCATGCAGCTCCCGCTAATCACCATCAATAGAAATTGGTAAGTTAACACCACAAATAATCAATATTCAAACGATTGCTCTAAGAGTTGTATTTTACCATTTTCGCAGCCGCCTCAGCAGTTACGGGCTTCTTTATTTTACCCTTCTTATTTTGCCTCCCAGCTATCCAGATATCATGGCGAGGCATGGGTGTGGCAGACTCCTGAGTAGGAGCAGACTCCTGAGTAGCCGCAGACTCCGCCTGTAGTCTTTGGCGAACGCTTGCATAACCTTTTGGACCCATAGTGTGGTCATGCACATTCAGTGCACGCCTTACTTTTTGTGCGTCACTGAGGGCCTAGTTAGTATGCCCATTAATGATTTGGTTAGTAGCACTAAATGTTAATCTTGAATAGGTGAATACAATGTATATTAATTAAATTGGGAGTGACGCCTAATACCTTGAATTCTTCAGATTTTCTTGAAGCAACAAAATTGTCCCAATCTTCTTTGTCCAAGAAGTTCCATTGTTCAAGGGCTGACTTCTTCTTCTTATCACCCTCTTTTATGTATTCTCTGTTCAGATTTGTCTTATAATTCCTAAGCATCTTTCCAGCGCGTTGCATCACACTTTTACGATGCAACTTGTCATCCAATGCAAACATATTCTGTAAAATAGAAATGTTATTAACTAGTATCCAAAATAGAATTGCAAATAATAAAATTTTTAATCTACAAAATAGAATTGCAAATAATAATTACTCACACATAAATCCTTCCATATCAAGTCTTTTTTCCCCTGAGGAACTTTATGCCAATTATCATACTTAACACCACAATGGCTCTGAGTGGTACACCCAAGATAGTTTACAAAATTATTGCGGTTCACTCCAATTGCATTTCCTCCATTATCAAACTCCACAACCAATTTGGATCCACTGCCACTTAGCACTATTAACTTCTTCAACAGAGTGATGCCCCTTTTCTTATTAAGTGTTTGGTGCTGCGCATCAAGTTGCTCCAGTGCTTCAGTGGGTACATGTGCATCATCAACCTAAAATTTGACAAAAATAAACACACTGAATTAGCCCAATATAGAAATATAGGATATATGACATAACTAGAAGATGATGAATTTTATAGAAATACAGGATATGTTTTTAGAACTTACATTGGTATCCTCGCCATGCTCGTCATGGACATCATGCTCATCATGGACTTCATGCTCATCATGGACATCATGCTCATCATGGTCAGCCATCTGAAAATGTCATTAAAAAGGCAAACATTTAGCATTTGTTTTAACTAGAAAAAGACCAAATATAAACTCTAGGGTGCAACGATTACGAATGGACATCCATGATCTATCCATTCTATGATCAAAGAGAAAACAAGTATATATTAGGAAACAAGTATATATTAGGAAAAGATTAGGGTATACACTTACATCCTAAGTGAGATTAGGTGTTCAAGAACAGTCCCAAACCGGGGACCATCCAAGATTTACTCCTAATGAGTCAATCTTGGACGGGTTTCTAGGCCAACAAACACAATAATAGATATCTACAATGAAGCCGGACTCCATACAAACATTATATAATTTAGTGATTGTTCATTCTAATTTATACCAATGTATAAGTAATATAAAGAACAATGGTTGTTCACTTTCTAGGCCAACAAACACATGTGATGTCATTCTTATATATAATAAATGTGTACCACCTATCCCATCCTTGAACACCTAATCTCACTAGTAAGTGTATAATGTGTATTGGGTTTTCGAGAAAATTTCAGCAGCATTTCCCCGTTGTTCTCTAAGTACATATGTACTTAGAGAACAATCGGGGAAATGCTATTGAAATTTTCTCGAAAACCCAATACACATTATACACTTACATCCTAAGTGAGATTAGGTGTTCAAGAACAGTCCCAAATCGGGGACTATCTAAGATTTACTCCTAATGAGTCAATCTTGGATGGGTTTCTAGGCCAACAAACACAATAATAGATATCTACAATGAAGCCGGACTCCATACAAACAATATATAATTTAGTGATTGTTCATTCTAATGTATACCAATGTACAAGTAATATAAAGAACAATGATTGTTCACTTTCTAGGCCAACAAACACATGTGATGTCATTCTTATATATAATAAATGTGTACCACCTATCCCATCCTTGAACACCTAATCTCACTAGTAAGTGTATAATGTGTATTGGGTTTTTGAGAAAATTTCGGCAGCATTTCCCCGTTTGTTCTCTAAGTACATATGTACTTAGAGAACAAACGGGGAAATGCTGCCGAAATTTTCTCAAAAACCCAATACACATTATACACTTACATCCTAAGTGAGATTAGGTGTTCAAGAACAGTCCCAAATCGGGGAATATCCAAGATTTACTCCTAATGAGTCAATCTTGGACGGGTTTCTAGGCCAACAAACACAATAATAGATATGTACATGTTAGGGTTTCATCACAATTAATGTTAGGGTTTCATCAATGTTAGGGTTTAATCAAATCAAATTAGGATGCTAGAATGGACAAGTTTAAATCAAATTAGGGTTTAAATAAAATCAAACACGGCCGTGGTAGGCCATTCTTCTCAGTTCTCAGTGAAAGAAGTAGAACACTAACTAGTCTTAGGTTTTGAAGTCAGAACAGCAAGCAGAGCAGAGCAGCGGGCGGCAAGGAAGAAGATAAGGAAGAAGGTGCTACGGGTAATACCTTGTGAGCAGCGGAGGCAAGCAAGAAGACAACGCCGCAGTAGGGTGTGAGTAGGGAGGAAGGAGCGGGCGGCGGCGGCGCAAGGAGGAAGGCGGAGGGCAGCGGCGATGATGTAGAGCAGCAGCAGGGATCGTCGGTGGCGAGCGAGAAGCAGCAGGCACCAGGCACCAGGCACCAGGCAGCGATTTTGGGAGAGTGGCGACGAGCAGCGCACAAGAGAATCGATGAAACAGGAAGAAAGGGGGAAGAGTCGGGTGATCAGGCCTCTATTAAGTTGGTCAACGGCGTCGGTTATCTACGACAACCGATGCCTATTATCTTCAATGTCGGTTGATCGTACAAAACCGACGCCTAAAGGCACCCGAGAAACCGACGTCCAATTAGACACCAAAAGAGGAACTTTTCGTGCAAAATTTCATTTTACATAGGCGTCAGTGCATCGTTAAACAACCGACGCTGTATGTGACCCAGATATTTTTGCTCAAAAATTGGATTTCGCGGGTGCCTTTAGGCGTCGGTTGGTTATACTCAGCCGACACTGAATACAAAGCGGTACCCGTGTTTGGCTGGTCTTCGAATATAGACGTCGGTTTGCATAAATAACCGACGCCTAATATTATAGGTGTCGGTTGTCCGAAATAACCGACGCCCAGAAAAGTGAAACTGAATGCTATTTCTGTAGTAGTGAACTACATTGGTAGTGAATGTCCATAACAAGATTATGACATCACAAGCAATGAGCGGTATCTAGAAACACATCATTGCTACTCAATTAATTGGAAATTTGGAGGACAACTTCAACCTACATTTGTGATCAATGTTATCATGATTGTATAGTTCCTTTATATCTGATATTTGGATCATGTGTGAGGTATGGAATCATCATCCTCTTGATACTTAATCTATGTTTCTTAAACTAGAGCAGACTATTGCAATATACGTGATCTCAATATCATATATTGACTCACATGATCATGGCCATATATTTCTTAGTCTTGTTTATCAAGTGGCCAAGATATTAACTCTAATAGGAGGGACAGAGCCCATCAACATCACTCATAGTCAATCCCCATGTGTCACAATGCACAAGAGCACCACCTTTATGGCAAACCTTATTGAAGGTCATATTGGATGGTGTCAAATTTCATCAATGACATGTGATGAGTGTAGTGACTTCAGATCTAAGAACCACAATCACCACTATCACTTTGAGGGAAAATTTTGACTACCATTTAATTGTTCCATTATCACTCTCAATGTGGATCTGTCTGGTACACTGTTATCTAACAAATGCCTATGGGTTTGACTCAATATCCAATATCATTACTAATGAGACCTCATCATAAATCGAGACACATTCTAGTCTTATGTATTGTTGTCATCTATTTTGCTTCCACAATAATATCTGACTAAGGACATAGAAAGAATGTATGTACTCATATCATACATATGATATCATTGTTCAAGTCCTCAACCAGAAGACATATGTCATTGAGTACACTCATTCTTTATACATATATCATGTTACATCATTATCTCTTAATTGAACTAAACATAATAGATGGAATCACCTTTATTA
The DNA here is from genome assembly GCA_963693085.1 of Alisma plantago-aquatica. NCBI lineage: Eukaryota > Viridiplantae > Streptophyta > Magnoliopsida > Alismatales > Alismataceae > Alisma > Alisma plantago-aquatica. Next base: position 603,622,238 of record OY856414.1, on the reverse strand, counting down.
TTATCAAACCAATTACATTATACCATATTAAAATCATCATATGACTAGCTCTCTAGGCATACATACCAATAAGAGGATCAATGGAAATGGTTGATCTCTTTAGCCTTATGTGCTTTCATTATTTTACTATTTATGTCATAGATTACTGGATGAATTTCAATTTTTCATTGGTTGAGTAGTGATGGAAGTTAGCACTAACATCAGCTAATGATGAAAGCTAGTGGAGTGCATAGAGATGGAGATACCAATCTTAAAACCAGTGGATTGATAATGTTATCAACAATTGAGATTCTATGCATGCCGACTTTCTATGGTTGGGAGATTGTTGCCGACTAGGTCGGCTCTACAATCGATGGTCAGATTTTGGTGTGAAGTGTGTGACATTCCTATGCCCATGGTTGATAACATGAGACAATTAATGGCCAGTTTTATATGGGGTGGAAAATTGCATGGGGTTGCTTGGAATACCTTTGCTAGACCTTTCAGCGAGGGGGGCCTTAATATCACTGATCCTAAAAGGATGGTATATCAAAGCCGTTGTAATAGGGTGGATAGATTCCCGAGGGAGAAGGACAACATGTGGTCTCAATGGATGACAGAGAGAGATGGAGGTCTACAAGAAGGGTATCTTGGTAGCTCCACAAGGATATGGAGAAACATGTGTAAGAAATGGGGGGGGGGGGGAGATTCAAAACTTGTATAATGTTGATATGCATGGTTTTTCTAGCCTGGTGGTTCCTAGGGAAAGACTATGGATCAACACGTATACTGGGGACGATGTGCCATGGAACGAGCTGCTATGGAATCCCAACCATATGCCCAAGTGGAGTACGGTCACCTAAAGAGCTATTCTGTCCAAACTCCCTACTATGGACAGACTAAGCAGGCGGGGATGCAAGCAGATGTGAAGTGCAGCTTGTGCAATAGACTGGATGAGAGCCACAACCATATATTTTGGAAACTACAAGTTCTACATGAGGATATGGGTGACAGTTTGCCTAAAAAATGAATGGGGACATTTTTTTGATGATGATATCACCGGTACTATAACCAAGCTCATGGGAAAATTGAATAGTAGGAACAAAATTGCAGTAGGCAGTTTTTGCCTTATAGGTGTCTGCTATTATGTTTGGGAGGAGAGAAACAATAGGAATCATGGGAGAAAATCTTGCAATGAGGAGACAGTTATTGCTAAGATAGCCACTGCCCTATCCCGAGCTATCAAATGTAGAAAAGGATTAGCTTCAGGTCTGTATGAGCAAGCTAAAAGATACAGGGGATTTTGTAGATAACACCCCCATGTATACGTCTTATTTCTTGTAGGTCTTATTGCATTTGCACATGCTCCTTTTAGCAATATATTTACCTATTTCCAAAAAAAAAATTGAGATTCTAGTGTACATATTTGGATGGATTCTTCCCCACTCCTATCGATGAAAGAACAAGGTTGTGTACCCATGATGTTTCTGACCTTGCTTTCTAATGAACAATCAAAATTGTCTTCCTATAGGGAAGCAAGTTTTTTTGAACTATGGTTGGATGGCTTTGACCACCCTTTTCTCTCTCCTATGGGGATATAGATACCCCTCCTTTATCTGCTTCCTTGCCTCATTTGTTTTAGTTGATTACATTGTTAAAGCAACACATGATGTCCTCTGTTGATGCCATTGATTAACGTCTATTGTTGAAAGTACTACTTCAATCAACCTTCATCGATGTTGATACTTTCTTCCTTCCTCTTCATCATTGAAGACAGACACCATTCCTTGTGTCTTCCAAACCTAGAATCATGTAAGTGGAGTATCTATCCTTTGTAATCATGGTGACCCTTCACCCTCTTCTTCCTTAGACCATTCTTGGTGATTTCTTTTTAGTATTTTGACTACCACGGTATTATGCCATGCTTTTCTCCCTTACTCTTGTTATAGTTGCGTTTACAACATGGATTTGATGTTGTACGGGGCCTTGTGATGAGAAAATTTATATATTGGAGAGTTTATTATTACTTTTGGGATTTTTGTGAAGCATGAACCTTTCTAGGTATTCTCTTTCAGTGGACTTGTTTCCATGCTAGTATGGTAGGTGATATAACTTTTGTTGCATTTAGTACTTATTTTATACATGCAAATGTTATATTATATCAATCTCCCTCAACATGTTGAAAATGTGAAATGATTTGTTGTCCTAAACTAGTATCACAGGGACTTGAAGTTGCATGTTCTGTATAGACTTCACAAAGTAATTTTTTATACTAGAAAATGATATATTGGTATAATATTGTGTATGCTCAATTCTTTATGGGAGGATATCCTTAAAGGATGTATCTTTATGATATGACAACATCTTATAAGTTCATGGGGTCCCAAAAATGTTTTAGAGATCTTTTACTAGACATTATGATACCAAACATTTTTATGAGCATGGCTCTTTGATCTAGGATTGACGAACAAGTTCTTTCTATATTTTGAAATATTGTCTTTTCAATACTATCAAATGATGAATAGTCTTGTGATGACTTAGCATGATATCCCTATAAAGATTTGACTTGGGTAAGAGATTGATATCCTTAGAACTTTAAAGTCAAATACCTTATGATAGGAAATATTGGGACTGCAAGGCATGAATGTATGCCATGCATTGAGAAGTTAAGATATTATATTTTTGCATTGTATATATTGGTATAAATCAATTTCTAGTTTCTGCATTGGTTATTTAATATAACTTTATTGATGTATTCATTATAATGGACTTAAATATTCAATTACAACCCAAAATGTTGTAGAGACTTCAGTCTATATATCCATTGCCTTGGATCGTTGGGGGGAGGGCTAATGGAACAAGTCAATCTTGTAGCGATCCAAATTGTGAGAAGATCCTCACAACCATATCTTTATGAATATATGGGGACGTTTGGGGATTTTATATGTGACATATTTATATGTGCTTATGGACTCTATGAAGGATGATGATCTAGAAAGAAACAGTCTACAATGTTGTGATAGGTCAATACTCTAAAAGTGGGCATAGTTACTTATGTACCCATAAATACATGTGATTGGTGGATCTACTTCTATGAAAATATCTATAGTAGACTTAGCTTATGAGCATTAGGCCTTTTGGTTACTTCATTTTGTCTCAAGGTTATGTGGAGAGTGTTGGTATGTATGCCCAACCAGCCAATCATATGATGATAGTAATGTCATAATATGTAAATGATTTGATTAATAAATAAAGGTACGCTTCAAATTTATTCTATTTAATTCAATTATGATATAATGATGTAACATTATAAATGTCTAGAGAATGATATTACTCAATGATGCATGTCTTCAAGTACATGACTTGAACAATGAGATCATACAAATGTTAAGAGTATATACATTTTTGTTATGTCCCTGATCGGTTGTTATTGTGGAAGGTAGATAGACGGTAATAACACATAAGATCAGAGTGTATTTTGGTTGATGATAGAGTATCATTAATCATGATATGGATATATCAAACCAAGTGTACAGATACATGCTAGAGAATAGTGTATTAGGCAGACCTGCCATGATACTGGAAAATGGAAGCCATTACCATGGTAGTCATAGTCATCTCTCATAGTGTTGGTGGTGATTGTGGTTCTTAGACCTAAAATCACTACACTTATCACATGTCGTATGGTATGCTTTGACATCATCAAACATAAACCTGAATAAGGGTTACTATAAAGGTGATGATTGGGTGACTGTGACACATGGGGACTGACTGTGAGTGTTGGAGATGGGATTTGTCCCTCCTACATGAGTATCATATCCAAGGCCTCTTGATTAGAAAGACTAAGAAAAGCATGGTCATGAACATGTGACTCAATATATGATATTGAGCTTACATATATCTCAGACAGTTTGCTATGGTTCAAGGAACAAGGTTGAATGTTGAAGAGGATCACCGCTCCATGCCTCAACTTCAATCAGATTATCAGTGGCAAAAGAACTCTACAAACACTATAACACCATACAAGATTGTAGGTTGAAGTTATTCTCCAGATTTCCATTTACTTGGATAGCATTGGTGTGTGACTAGGCACCGCTCATTGCTTGTGATGTCATAAGATGTTATGGACACTCACTGCCAATGTACTATACGACCTATAGAGTCACACACATAGGTCTTGACCTAGAAGAGGAGTTTGATCTTAAATAATGATTGAATTGATTACTAAAGTGCTTAGATATTCAATTCAAGCAAAAATGGACTGACTGGACTCCCAATAGATCGATTCATTTGATGAAACGACTACTTGGAATGTTAGGTTGATTAGAAATTGAATTGGTTGAGTTCTTCATGAATCATGGCACCAATTGATCGGCTCGCTCAGTGAACCAATCGGCTCAGGTTGGGTGTGATTACCAGTTCACCTAGTAAACTGATCATCTCAGTTGTTCCAACTGAAGGTTCTGGTGACTTTCATGAATTCATTGGAAAAGTTGATTGTTTCACTTGCTCAATTTGATTGGTGCAAGGAATTGATATTTATCATTAATTGGAAATGAATTAAAAAATTCATATGTGATTGGTAAACAGGAGAAACAACCGGTTTATAGGGTGAAGTGATCGACTCACGTGTGAGCAGACTGGTTCAGTTGCCAACCGATTGGTTTGCTGCTCACAGGTTGTGAAAATATAAGATATTCTGGTCCTTTCCACTCCCAAATAGATTGGGAACCCAAACCCTAACCCCTCCTATAAATAGAGGGGTACTGGGGGATTCCTAGAGCACAACTCAATTGTTTCCGAAAATTGTTGTCCTCTTTGATTATAGTAACCAATAGAGAGCCTGAGTAAGTCCTACATTTTAAAGGGAGGGATATCAAGGGAGAAATAATTGTGGGGGAGTAAGTTAGTGATTAGTACACCTACGGGAGGGACAACTCCTTCATGTCTATTTTAGCAGGACGACGGGAGTTCTAGGAGATCCATGTGGACTTCCATAGAGTCGTAGAGGTTGTTGTCTGTCATTTAGAGGACAACGTCAACCTACAGTCTGTGGTGCAGACCAAGAGGCGTAGAAGATGAGTCCCAGTACAACGAGAAGACAGTTGTGCATCTACAAAGACGAGTAGATGTCGTTGGACTTGCTCCAGGATCAGGTATATCCTTAAAACCATCATTCCCATCTTATCATTCTTGACGCAGTCTGGTGGTTAATGGGGAATATGGAAGTAAAAAAATTGTTTCTATTGTCTAATCTATAGCCATATTTCCCTACAGTAGTATCAGAGCCACGTCAATCTACTATATTTTGGAATAATCAATATGATTGAATTTTTGGTTTTATTATTCAATTATTGCATGTGATGTGAATAATTTCTTGTCCAATCTAATACCACAATAATCCCAAACTAATATATATATATATATATATATATATATATATATATATATATATATATTATATATATGATATATATGCAATTTACATGCCTCGCCCTAAAAGTGAGTTTTGATGGTGGATGTGTAGTGTGGTTATGGCCAATAGTTCTAATAGTTTGTGTATGGTTGTGTGGTTGGTTAATCATATTTATCTCGATTTTCATAATGAACCTCTATCTTATCTTCCAAATGTAAAAGTTTAAATTCTCTCATACCTTTGCTCCCCTCAAATGTAATTCAAGATTTCTCAATAATCATATAATAGCAACACAGTTTACTATCCTATTACGACGATGAAGAAAGATGAAGCCAAATGACCATCTCAGAGGCAAGCTGACCGGATGGAGAACTGAGGAGGATCAACTAGGATGAGCCAAACTGACTGGCTGGTGGACCCAACCGATCAGCTAGAGGAGCCAAAAGATGGTGGATAGAAGGACCATACGACTAGTAAGATGACCAAACGACCGGCTAGGAGGTGAGCCGATCGGTTCAAAAGTTCAACCGATCAACCCAAATTGGCAAGCACAGATCTTCATCAATAATAGGTTTCCAGAAGTAATGTGGACCCTAGGTTGTGGTAATTCCTTTGGCTCCAGGGAATTACGTTAGGTTGGAAATAACCATCACTTTTGTTTACTGCATATTTTCATTGTGGTATATAGCATGTATATGATATGTACTATATATGTGGTGATTGGATAAAGTGTATGTATTTATAAATACAAAATCCCTCAATAAAATATTAAGTCTAAGATGTTTTTCATTAGCAGCACACATAAAAAGCTTGATTGACTAAGAGTAGGTTATGCCAAAGTGTGGTGCACAGTCTATCTCATAGAAGTGTGATGGTAGATATGTAGGTTCTGTCAAAGTAGGGTGCATAGCTATCATGTTGGCTTTTGGGTCAAGATTAACTGTGTGGTCTTAATGAGATTAAGTACTAGAAGCATGCATATGATTATGGCAAGGATTTGTGCATATCATCCATTTGATAATTACATATGATAAATTGGCAAAAGTTGCCTACCTCAATAGTTTACGATAAACACCGGCGTATTGGCTGGGTAATAGTTGATTTTTTTTGGATCTTGGCTCACTAGAAGGTTGTACGCTGTAATCTTTAGAATTGATATGTGAGGGATATCAATTTGAATAAAATGGTGAGAGCAATAATTAATTAAAGACCTAATGGATATTTTGAAAATTTTCCAATCAAATCAAATCAAAAGGGTTTTGACAAAATGCAAATTTTCTCTTGTAGAATCAAATGACGAATAAATCAGTATTGCGATTAGTCCTTAAGAAGGACAAATTTGACAGTTTATTTCTTGGTTTTGGAATTTGATAAGGGTTCTCAATGAAGAGTGCAAGCTCTACATCCTTGATAAACTAGTGCCAGAAATACCTGCTCCTGGTGTGCCTAGGGAAAATGTGGATGCTTACTGGAAGCATGCCAACGATGCCTTGGAAATAAAGTGCCTTATGATAAGCTGCATGAACTATGAGTTGCATGAGCAATGTGAGAACATGGGGATTCTTGAAATGGTAACACATCTTGAGATAATGAACCATGACCTCACAAAGAAAGAAAGGGACAAAGTCAAAAAGGTGATCTTTGAGTGTAAATGACAGAGGGAAACTCAGTAGAAGAACATGTAGTCAATATGATTGGACATGTGTGTCATCTTAAAGAACTATGATTCCCTTTGATCCAAGAGTTGGTGATGGATATGATTCTGAAATTATTTGATCGGTCTGGACATATGGCCAGATCGATGGTATTTTGATTCATGCTGAAGCAAGGATGAAGAAGGACAAATCTGTGATGGTGACCAGTAGAGATGTGTCCAAGGATGAAAGCAAGGATGTGAAGTGTTCTGAGGTCAAACCCAAGTTCAAATCTTCAACACTCAAGATGAGGAGAAAGAAAAGTATAAAAGGAACCTATCCATTGTGCTTGAATGCATTCATGAAGAAGAAGATGGGGATGGTGATATCCACTTTAGATATATATGCTACAGAGATAAATCTATCTACTTCTTCTTTATGGTTACTAGATACCGGATGTGGATCTCACATATGTTTGAATATGTAGGATCTGAAAAGAGGTAAGGCTTTGGGAAAAGGTGAGGTGGAATCGTGAATTACAAATGGTGCAAGAGTTGTGACCATTGCAGTTGGAATCTATAGTTTATCTCTGGCCACATGGCTTGTATTAGAGTTAATGAACTGCTATCATGTGCCTGTTATAAATAGAAACATCATTTTTGTATCTTGTATGGACAAGGATGCATTTGAATTCCATATTAAAAATGGTCGATGTTCTATTTCTAAAAATGAGATCTTTTATGGCAGTGTCCCAATGTCTCATGGTCTTCATTTGTTAGATCTAAAGATGGATGTTTATAATGTTAATACCAAAACACTAAAACTCAACAACTCAAATAAAACATACCTTTGACGTTGTCGTATAGCCGTATAGGGCACATAAATGATAATCACATATCTAGACTTCATAAAGATGGCTATCTGGATTCTTTTGATTTTGAATTACTAGAGACATGTGAATCTTATTTGTTGTGCAAGATGGTTAAGAGCCCTTTCACTAGTAGCAATGAGAGGGATAGTGATCTATTAGGACTCATACATACTAATGTATGTGAGACTTTTAGAACAACCGCTAGAGGTAGGTACTAGTATTTCATTACCTTCAGTGATAACTTTAGTAGGTACGGTTATTTAGGGATGGCAATTTTGCCCGACCCGACCCAACCCAATCCGGCCCAACCCAAAAATATGGGTGTAAATGGGTATGGGTGGGGGTGGGCGAGCCCATTGGGCGCAAGCTAACATGGGTGAAATTCGGGTGGACATCCAATTTTTACGGGTTCACCCGTACTTTCTCAGGCCTAACCATCGTCTCTCCCTTTCCCGTTATTCGTCTCCTGCTGTGCCAGAGAAGCGAGAGAAGGCAACGAGGAACCCTAGTCTCTACCTTGATTTTGCCACCTCCCGTCATCCTCTAGTCTCCCTCTTCTGTCCATACTTCACGCCGGCATACGGACCGTCCCCGCTCCGCCGAAGTTCCTTCGCACAGTGGCCTCTTCCAACGTTGCCTGCGAGTGTGCCCATGATCATCTCCGTAGGCTACAAAGCAACATGCATGTACTGTAACCCACCTAAACAAAGGAGCCATGCAGATGCAGCTCAGTCCTTCCCACCATTAATAAATTCCCAAAAAGTTGAGTGCATGATAGGATAACGAAATTCATCGAGACTCAATACTCCACGCGGCACTAAACAGGAATCCCCATTGCTGCACTACGAGCTGCAAGTTTTAATGAGTCCCTTACAGCGGAAATACAATCGTCTGCGCTACCAACGGATATGCCACCGTGTTGTGCTGATTGCGGTCGCTGGTATGTACATAAAAGGTGGTGTCTTTCCCTTCCGATGACCAGAGGGCGCGACCGCGCGACGGCCACAGCGCGCGTGAGCGCCGGTATATATATAAAGGTGGTATCTTTCCCTTCCGATAACCAGAGCGTACGACGGCCAGAGCTGTCGAGGCTGACGACCAAGGCGTACAACGGTAGCGATGTTGTAGTAGCAACGGATACCATCAAGTCCTTCAAAGGCTAGGGCAAGGCGGATCCAATGGAACGAGACGTGCCGCCAACTCGTTATCATCGGCATTTCCTCCGTACTGCTGATCCTCACGATCATTGGCAACGTGGTAGGCGTTATCCTTAACCGCAATAGAAACTCGTCCTCAGTCGCAAGGGAAGCAATGACAACGGCAGACTTCGGTTCAAAGGTCTCAGAGTCCATCAAGCGGTACCCAGACGCGAAGCACGTTTGCGGAACTTCAGCCGAGTTATTGTCGGGTCATTATCTCTTTGCAATGTGTTGTATGACATAAAACGAACACCAAATTATATAGATGGGTTGTCGGGTAAATCCGGGTTGGGTTGGGTGAGCTTTGGGTGGGGTGATAATTTTTTTATTAGGACCCATAAATTTTGGGTTGGGTTTGGGTTTGGGTCTACAATATGTGGGTCGGGTCGGGTTGGGTTTGGGTCGGGTTGGCAAAAATCCGAACCATTGCCATCCCTAACGGTTATGTTTACCAGATGAAACATAAGTCAGAAACTCTTGACATGTTCAAAGATTTTATGAATGAAGTACAAAACTAACTTGGCAAAAGTATTTAGGCACTTCATTCCGATCGAGGTGGAGAATATTTAAGCCAAGAATTTGAGGACCCTCTTATAGCCCATGGGATTATATCACAGTAGACTCCACTTGGAACACCTCATCATAATGGTGTATCAGAAAGAAGGAATCTCACATTGCTATAAATGGTATAATCAATTATGAGTTTAGCTGAGCTTCTGATCGCCTTCTGGGGGTATGCTCTACAAACCACCATATTTACACTAAATCGAGTACCATCTAAGTTGGTTCAAAAGACTCCATATGATTTATGGACTGAGAAGCATCCCAATATATCTTCTATGAAGATTTAGGGATGTGAAGCATATGTAAGGCAAATGTTTCCTGAAAATTTTGGCCCTAAATCTGATAAATGTTATTTTGTTGGATATTCTAATGAGACTAAAGGATATTACTTTTATTCCCTATCTGACAGCAAAGTGTTTGCTGCCAGAGATGATGTATTTCTAGAGATGGATTTTATTTCCAAAGGAATAAGTGGGAGGAAAGTGGAACTCGAAGAGGTTCGAGACCAACAAGAGAACAATGAACTGAGAGATGCACAAGAGGAACAAAGAGAATCACAAAGTGTTGTGAAATCTCAAATTCCTCAAGTGACACAGGAACCTCATAGATCTAACAGAACACGTCTTGAACCTGAGAGATTTGGATATCTTGTGACTCGGAAAGGTGGTGATTTGGTCATAGATGATGAGCCAACAACCTATGTAGAAGTTATTGAGGGACCAAAGTCTGAGAAATGGCTTGCGGCCATGAGATCTAAGATGGAATCCAGGTATACCAACAAATTATAGATGTTGGTGGATCCACTTGAAGGGGTAAAACCCATAGGGTGCAAGTCGGTCTTCAAGAAGAAGACAGACATAGTTGGTAAAGTACAAACCTATAAGGGCATATTGGTTGCAAAAGGTTTTAGACAAATTTAAGGTGCAGACTATGACAAAACCTTTTCACTAATGGCCATGGTTAAGTTCATCAGGATCATGCTTGCCATTGCAGCTTATCATGACTAGGAAATTTGTCAAATTGATGTTAAAACTGCATTCCTTAATGGGAATCTTCTTGAGGATGTGTATATGACATAGTCTGAAGGTTTTATAAATCCAAAGCATGCAAATAAAGTCTATAAATTGCAAAGGTCAATCTATGGAATGAAGCAAGCATCTAGGAGCCGGAATCTTCATTTTGATGAGACAGTCAAAGAGTTTGGTTTTATTCAAAATGAAGATGAACCTTGTGTGTACAACAAGACTAGTAGGAGCATAGTAACATTCCTCATATTATATATGGATGACATACTATTGATGGGAAATGACATCCCTACTTTACAAAAGGTAAAGACATGGCTTGGAAATATGTTTTCTATGAAAGACTTGGGAGAAGCATCCTAAATCTCATGGATTAAGATCTATAGAGATAGATCTAAAAGGCTTCTTGAACTAAGTCAAAGCACATACATTGAAAAAGTGTTGAAGTGGTTCAGCATGGAGAGCTCAAAGAGAGGAAACATGTCCATGCTTCACGGAGTTACCATCTCTAAAGCTCAAAGTCCTAGTTCTTGTGAAGAAAGGGAGCACATGAGTTTGATTCCATATGCCTTAGTAATTGGATCAATCATGTATCTAATGTTATGTACCCCTCCTAACGTCTTGTATGCCTTAAGCATGACAAGCAGATATCAGTCAGATCCAGGTGATGCTCACTAGACAGCCATGAAGAACATTCTCAACTACTTGAGAAGGACTAATGATCAGTTCTTGAACTACAGTGGAGAGGAAGAGTTTGTGGTAAAGAGTTACACCGATGCAAGCTTCCAGACTGATAAAGATGATTACAAATCACAATCATGATCTATTTTTTGTCTAAATAACAGAGTTGTAAGCTGGAAGAGTTCCAAGCAAGAGATAGTTGTGGATTCTACAATAGAGGTTGAGTATATTACTGCATCAAATGTTGCAAAGGAGGTTGTATGGATCCAGAAGTTCATTTCTGAACTTGGGGTCATTCCAAGCATCATCGATGCAATTGAGATATATTGTGACAACAATGGAGCTCTTGCATAAGTTAAGGAACCTAGATCACATCAGTGTTCAAAGCATATACAAAGGCGGTTCCATCTCATATGAGAGATCGTACAGTGAGGAGATGTAAAGATTTTCAGAGTACCAATTGAGAACAATGTTGTTGATCCCCTGATAAAGGCACTTTCACAGCAGAAGCATGATAACCATGTTAGATCACCTAGAATACAATTTATAGGCGATTGTCTCTAAGTGCAAGTGGGAGTCTATTGGTATGTATGCCTAGAGAGTGAATCATATAATGATTGTAATGGCATACTATGTAAATGATTTGGTTAATAAATAAAGACAAGCTTCCAATATGTTTTATTTAATTCATTTATGAGATAATGATGTAATATTATAAATGTCTAGAGAATGATATTACTCAATAACGTATGTCTTCAAGTATGTGACTTGAACAATGAGATCATACAGATTCTAAGAGTATAGACATTCTTATTATGTCCCTGATCGGTTGTTATTGTGGAGGTATATAGACACCAGTAACACATACGATCAAAGTGTGAGTTAGTTGATGACGGAATCTCATTAGTCATGATATGGCAATATCAAACCAAGCACAGAGATACTTATTAGAGAATAGTGTATCAGGAAGATCCACCATAAGATTGACACATGGAAGCCATTACCATACTAGTCATAGTCAGCTCTTATAGTGTTGGTGGTGATTATGGTTCTTAGACCTGAAGTAATTACACACATCACATGTCATTTGGTATTCTTTGACATCATGAGACGTAATCCTAAATAAGGGTTACTATAAAGGGGATGACTGGGTGACAGTGACACATGGGGACTGACTGTGAGTTATGTAGATGAGATTTTTCCCTCCTACATGAGTATGATATCTAGGTCATCTTGATTAATGAGATTGAGAAAAGCATGGTCATGCACATGTGAGTCAATATGTGATATTGAGCTTATATATATCTCAGACAGTCTTCTCTGGTTCAAGGTACAAGTTTGAATGTTGAAGAGGATGACTACTCCATGCCTCGAGTTCAATCTGGATATTAGTGGTAAAGGAACTATACAAACACTGTAACACCATACACAAATTGTAGATTGAAGTTGTTCTCCAACTTTCCATTTACTTGAGTAGCATTGATGTGCGACTAGGCACCGCTCATTACTTGTGATTTCATAAGATGTTATAGACACTCATTGCCAACGTAATATGGGACCAATAGGGTCACACACATAAGTCTTAACCTAGAATAGGAGTCTGATCTTGAATAATGATTGGATTGATTACTAAAGTGTTTAGGTATTCAATTGAAGTAGAAAATTGACTGACTGGACTCCCAACCGATCGGTTCATGTGATGAAAAGACTGCTTGGAATGTTAGGTAGATTAGAAATTGAATTGGCTGAGTTCTGCATGAATTAGGGCACCAACCAATTGGCTCACTGGATGAACCGATTGGCTCAGGTTGGGTGAGATAACCAGTTCACCTAGTGAACCGATCAGCTCAGTTACTCCAATCAAAGCTTCTAGTGACTTTCCCAAATTCATGAGAAAAGTTGATCGTTTTACTTGATCAATTTGATTGGTGCAAGGAATTGATGTTTAGCATTAATTGGAAACAAATTGCCAAATTCATATGAGATTGGGAAACAGGCAAAACAACTGGTTTGCAAGGCGAACCAATCAACTCGTGTGTGAACCGACCAGTTTCGTGCTCACAGGTTGTGAAAATTGAATATCTTCCAGTCCTTTCTACTCTCAGACAGATTGGGAACCCATACCCTAACCCCTCCTATAAATAGAGGGGTACTGGGGCTTCCCATAGCATACCTCAATTTCTTCTGACAGTTGTTGTCCTCTCTGGTTGTTGTAACCAATAGAGAGATTGAGAAAGTCCTACCTGCTAAAGGGAGGCATAAAAAAGGAGAAACAATTGTGGGAGAGTAAATTGGTGACTAGTATACCAAAAGGAGGGAAAACTCCTTCATTTCTGTTCTAGCAGGATGATAGGATTTTTAGGTGGTATGTGTGGACTTCTATAGAGGTGTGGAGGTTGTTGTCTGATGCTAGGAGGACAACGCCAACTTATAGTCCATGATGCAGACCAGGAGGCACAGCAGACGAGTCCTAATGCAACTAGAAGATAGTTGTGCATCTACAATGATGAGGAGATGCCACTGGACTTGCTCCAGGACCAGGTATATCCTTGAACCCATCCTTCCTATGTTATAGGATTTGACGTGATTCGTTGGTTTATGGGGAATATGGTAGTAAAAATATTTTGTTTCCGCTACTTATTATGTAGCCATATTTACCTACAGAGAGATCTAGTACAATATGGATATCCCTAGATCTTATATAGATTGCTAATACGGATCAGTATCATCTAATCAGCAGTTCGAGTCGTATGATTTGAAATGTCCATGGCATAATAAAAGAAGTAACTCGATTGTATACCATATCTTCTTAGGTGTGTTTGACGATAAGCATGGATGTGCTTATGAGATGTGACTTTTTTATGAAACAGATATGTTACCTTAAATCTTGTTCATGTATCTTGTTGAGACAGGTTTCGTATGGTAAAATTGTACCTTTAAATACATTAACATACCCATATGTGTTGTTATTCACTACTCAGATTTAATGTTCATTACCTCTCATAAGTAATATATGATTTAAATTATTATGTAATATTGCTAGAACTTAAATTCTCATCATGCGGTTTTCCACATCTTTTAGGTGATTGTCAGAGCTACCAAGCAGCGGGAGTGAAGATCAATATGAAGGACACATATCTTAGTTTTGAGGTGGGTGATGTTTGTGTCAAGAGGTCCTAGAGGTAGGTGATGCTTGTCTGACCTCCTACTATGACTAAGTGAAGTTTATGTGTAGGGGTTGATGGTCTAGTGGTGTACCTTTACTCTTAGATCCAAGCATGTATATTTCCTTCCTTTATTTTTGATGTGTGTCCATTGTACAATTTGGCTATCTGTGCACGACCTCTAGATCCACAGTTACCTAAGTTGTAAGGTTTTGTGCTTATGTCCTAAGTTGTGCATGTTTATGTAAATGCAAGAAGAATATTTACACATATATGGTGATTTATATGAACTATAAAGAATTTTTTATCATATACATTCTTATTTCCATCATCCGTTTTATTAATAAAAAAATTGGATCCATGGTCTTATGATGTAGTTTGTATGTTAATGACAAACTTTGGCTTTAAAGTGTGTTTTGTTTTAAGTAATCTCAATTTGTGGTGGTGGAATGTCACAACTTTATAGTGTTCGTACTGACTAGAGGATTTCTCAAAATTTTTCATGAAAATTAATCACTTGTTGTGTATTTTTATTATCCATAACATTTGGTGGGATAGGAATCCAACTTCATTTGATGATGATTGCATTTTATATGATATAGTCTGAGGGAAGATTCGTTCTGATTTGATCTTTATTTATCATGACTATGAGGGGTTCTTTTATAAATGATATGGCTTAAAGATTTATTGAACCATGTATGATATGTTACAAGTAGTTATGTTATTATTGGAAGGCCGACCTATGGTTTGGTTTATTGTTCTTATCTAAGTTTTTGGTGGTTTCTCATGGATATTTAGAGAATTTTTTCATCATTATTCTCCATATGTGGATAACTTCTTCTTCTTATGCATATATCTACTATGCATATACCCAATGGAGAGATAATTTGGTCCAAATTCTCTAGGTTGTTGTTTTGTTTGTGGATTACATAGATGTAGTAGCTTTTGTTATTGTGTTAATTCCTTGTGGATGTGGATATGTTGTTGAGTCTAGATCCTTGCTATTGTTTGTTTATGTTGATATTCCTTGCATGATTGATTGTTTATGGATCCTTCTTTTGAAGATGAAAGTATGTGTTTGTGCTTGAACTAGTCCTTTCTATATTCTATATTGTTGTAATGTCTTTGAAGATGCCTTCTGCATGGAGTTTGAGGAATATTGTCTCTTGTTGAATTCCAAGATATATATCTCTCATCTTCTATAAATTACAACAATGAGAAAATATCCATGATTTTTGGTCTATTTGTTGATGTGATGTATTCAAGATTACAAAGTTTTAGTTGAAAACTTTTTTGATAGGTTCCTACCCCGTGCCTCTATAAAGTATTGCAAGACTCAATATCTTTTATGTTTTGTTTGGTGTAAGATCCTCAAATTTGGTAAGTTTGGATTCTATTATATAAAATAAATGATACTGTATGAGATTCATTCTAATGATGAAATCAATAGTATGACCTTGATCGAATATGGATGATGAATCTAAGCCTTAGAGTTAAAGTAAGTCTTCAACGTAAGTGAATAATGTAATGTTGAGTATATACATTGATGTGAGGATTCAATTGATATAGTATAATAAGAAATGCCTTAATTTGGTCATTAATATTATAATTAATCACATGGACCCTTTGGAAGACCTAGGAATGACCCAAGGCCCTTGAACCCAAATTCAATCCCCATTGGGCTAATTAGGGTTTACGTATGGGTCCTTGAAATGTAAATTGATGAATTAAGTATTACATGATCATAATAAGTACTAACAATAATATTGATATGTTGATAGGTGTAATATGAGATGATGGAAGAAGTTATTGAATAATTCTAAGTTATTTAGCGACCTAGGTGATTAATTCAACAATTAATTACTTAATACTTGGAAAATAATTTTTGGATACTTGATGGATGAGTTAGGTAGTTAGGATTTTCCAAATGGAATATAAATGAAATACTCACAATATCCTAAATTTTGGGAGTATCTAGATATACTACATGGAGTAGGCAATTATCTTTCGATTATGGGGTTTTATATAATTAAAATAAAAAATATATATAAGAGGAAGGGATCCCATCTAGATTCAAACTCCTATCCGGCTCACTAAATGTGGAGTGTAAGTCCCATGTCATCGTATGACATCAGGGGCATCATCTTCTACCTCTCTTTTTGAGACATGTAGAGGCTGGGAATTGAATAATTGAGCTTGATCCTTTGCTCCCCCCACTCTGGGTATCTTCATCGCCAAATAATAATGTGAATGACTTAGAGAGGTCATAGTGAATCTAATCATATTATCCTACACCATTATGAACAAGGAGGCTGATAACGCCTAAATCCCCCAAAACCCCAGAGGACCATGACTAGCTAAAAAACATCTTTACCGTAAGCCCCTTTTCTAAATAATTGGTTAGCAAGTTCTATCTTGGTTTCCTTATCACAATTCAGTAGTCAATTTCCGCATGAAGCACCCTCTATCATTTTAGCTTTGAACCACCTCCACATTTGGTGAGTGTCACCTCTGTGCGACACCTCAAGGAAGCCTAGGCCAATTGCTATAGCGTATAGCTTTGAGAAGGGTTCCCGATCCCCCTTAGAGGGTCATGAAGGCTTGGGAAAGCTCATGTCTTGTTCTAAAACTCCTTGCTTCATATCATACAATCCTTCAGCAATTGATCAGCTCAAACCACAGCAAGTCCTGGAATTAGGTGGAAAATCTATGTTAGTCTCTAACGATCAAGACTTCACCCACATAACACCCTGGTTCTAGGTAAACACCTCCCAACCTAGTCTCCCTTTCACAATCTATTTTCCCTTCTGGTTAGCACAGATGGGCAGGTTCCTCGGCCATCACCAACCGTAGTAGATGGTACTTAAGGCATACCTGGTCTTTGATCCTAAAACCAAGTACTACAAGACAAAGTCAATTTCCAAGTTGACTGGCATCACTATGCAAGTTGAGGCCACACAGGAAGCTGAACAAAAGAAATAGGAAAAAAACTTGTTTGTCCATGGCATATGACAAATCCAAAGTCACAGTGAGAGGGAAATAAAGTCTTTAGACATCCTTTGTTTCAATTAATAAACCACATTGGCTTATCCACTTAGATATGTTGACATGGCACTCTATCATTGGTTCATTGATGGTTATCTTGTAAATAATGTAGAAAACTATTGGTAGCTCATATAATAATGAACCTACATATTAACTTGATCAGGAGAATGAGTATAATCTAAATAAAATGATTTACTGACCTGCATCTTATCCTAGTTCCAAAATTATAGGTGATTCATGGTTATAAGGTGATTAATGCATACAAACCCAAGATTTAGTGGATATAATTCTTAAATCAATATAATTATTTACTTTTGTAATAATACATGATCTTGTTGAATATAATGAAATCGTGAGATAATTATGATAACGATAATGATCTATAGGGTTTATAAGTTATGAACAAGATAATTATGTTTGAAACTAATATTTTTTATTATGATTTTAACCCACATAATTAGATCCATGTGTTCATAAGGACATATTGTAGGGAAATATGGCAATAAAACATGCAGTTGAAACAAAATTTAACTGCCATATTCCCCTTTGAACAGTTGATCGCGGCAATAACTATGTAATGGGAAGGATGGTTTGCAAGGTTATACTTGGTTCAGGAGCAAGTCCAATGACAATCCCCTTGCAGTAGCATGTGCCTTTCTCCAAGTTGTAGATGAACAATGTCAGAAATGGCCTCCTGGTTTAACACCAAAGAAAAAGTTGACCTTGTCCTCCTAGCAGCAGACAACAGTTTCCTCGCTTTTATAGTAGTTCACATGGACCACCGGGAATTCATGTTGTTCTAGAAGAACATATAAGAAGGATTTGTCCCTTCTAGTCTGTGTGCTAGCACCGACTTGCTCTCCCAATCATCTCTCCCTTGTTATCCATCCCTTTGATGGATAGGACCTGCTCAGGTTCTCTCAGTTACTACAATGAAAAAAGACAACAATTATTAGAGCTAATTGATGTGTCACTAGAAAGCCTTGACTGCCCCTCTATTTATAGGAAGGTTAGAGTCAGGAGTTCTAATCTAAGAAGGCGTCAAAGGGGATGGAATTTCATGATTATAACTTGTGAGCGATAAAATGGTCAGTTTAATGGTGAACTGACTGGTTGGCATGTGAGATGATTGGTTCAACCCTTGAACCTATCATTTCACTATGTTTCCCAATTTTAATTAAATTGGGAATTAATATTCAATTAATACACACCATGACTTCAACACTAATCCTTGATCCAATCCAATTGATCAACCAAACAGTCAGTTCACAACCTGAACCGGTCAGCTCATAAACCTGAGCTGATCTGTTCACTTCCTGAATCGGTCGTCTCATGTACTAGATTGCCAATGTTGTTTCAATTGACCCGACACTTGAATTGATTGGTTCAACACTTGAACCGGTTGTCTTAAAGTCTAGTCTCAAAGTCTAGTCAGTCAACATTTGTTTAAGTTGAACACTTAACTCTTTCGTAATCAAGTTTAAACTATATTAATGAATAAACTCCTATTCCAAGTGTATCCTATGTGTGTGATCCTATAGGTTTCAAATTATGTTGGCAGTGAATGTCCATAACTAATTTATGACATCACAAGTAATGATTGGTATCTAGAAAGACATCATTACTACCTAAGTAATTGGAAACTTGGGGAACAACTTCAACCTATATTTTGCGGTTGGTGTTATAGTGATTTTATAGTTCCTTTTTCACCGAAATCCAGATTGAACTCAAGGCATGGAGTCATCATTCTCTCAATGTTCAATCCATATTTCTTGAACTAGAGTAGACTGTTTGAGATATATGAGAACCCAATGTCATATATTGATTCACATATTCATGTGCATACTTTTCTCATTTTTGCTTATCAAGTGGCCTAGATATCAAACTCCTATAGTAGGGACAAATCCCATCTACATCACTCACATTCATCCCCATGTGTTATGAGGCACCCGAGCACCACCTTTATGGCAACCCTTATTCAAGGTCATTGTGGATGATGTCTAAGTGCATCAAACAATATGTGATGAGTGTAGTGATTTTAGGTCTAAGAACCACATAACCACTATCACTATAAGCGATGATTCTGACTACCAATCATGGTTTCCATGCATCACTCTTAAGGTGGTTCTATCTGATATACAGTTCTCCAACAAGTATCTATGTGTTTGGTTCAATATCATATATCATTGATATGAGTAAACTACACGTCAAATGCAAGTGTACATATCACTGTAATATAGGCCTTAAGAGGCTTGGATGTCAAACTCAGGGAAACATTAATCCAAAAACTACTACTAATTGTAATGCGATCAGCTAGGCCAATGAAAACTTTAATTGAGGATTTAATTATCTAAAGCAAAAAAGAAATCTAAAATTACTGGTTGTTGATCTCAATTGGAGTGAATTCCTTAGGATTACGGTTTCACCTCAGTTAACATTACAATTAACATCATAACATTAATAAACATCTATCCTAACCTTGGACGAAGAGACTTGTAGCAAGAATTACCCACTCTCAAGGTGTAATTAACTACCTAATCTAATACCAACCCCACTCTCGTAACGATTGTGTTATTAGTTAGGTGCTTTATCAAAAACTTTAGTAATCTCTTCACATTAAAAGCCTCTTTTCTCTAAGGGTGATATAAAACTTGTATTTCTATAGATTTTCCAACCATTAACTCCCTTTTTCAAAGCAATTAAAAGTCTAATTAACTACTTATGGAGATCAAGCATGTATAGTTCATGACAATGTTATAGAAATAAGTCCAGAAATTAATAAAAATCTATATATTAATGCATAAAAGTTAATTACAATGCATAACTAGGCTACTCCTGGGTCCTAAGGAACAAGGGGTTTATCCTCGCATGGTTTCCATTGTCCAAAACATGAGACAGAAGAAGAAAAATGTGGGAAGAATTAGTAAAACTGAAGAACCCCTGAAGAAGATGGTCTGGACGATCCCCTCTAATGAATGTGACGATTTGCTACCTTCCGACTGCAAATTCATCCACTGCAAGAGCCCGAATCTCCCAGAATGTGGCCTTCTTCTCCACTTTCTCCTCTCCTTTCTCTCAACTGTCGTCTAAAGAAATAGAATGAGATTTTTAGGGTTTGATGAAATCTCCCTAAGTCATATGAGCGACATTGGGCATCCTTAATTGCCAACCGTTAGATTAGACTTACTTTTCATATCTTCCTTATCATGTCGTGTTGGTACTACCGATTGGATGTCGGTACTACCGACGCCTTTAATAGTTGCAGCATCATGTTAAGTTCTTGGTACTACCAAGTTGATGTCGATGTAATGAGATTTTTTTGAGAAATTTTGAGTCTTTGTTGTGATGTTTTCAATAGTATCGACTTAATGGTCGATACTACCAAGTCGTCTCAATTTCAATACATTCCACTCTGAGCAAGTGTCGATACCACCGATGCCAAAGTTAGTAGTATCGAGTTGTGTAGATTCTTGTAAATTTAGCCTGAAATCCAAAAACAAATCAAACATTAGCTCTTCTATAATATTAAATGATTCAGGAACATTAAAATTAAACATGCAATTAAGTATCACAGGCTAATGATAGGAAATAACACACAGATTAATATGAAAATGAACAATAAGTGCATAAAAATCAATAATAAATAGCTTGTAAAAACCAAAATTATTTGGTGCATCAAACTCCCCTAAGCTTAAATGTTGCTCGTCCTTGAGAAACACACTCTCAGATCTATTTGAGACAAGTCGGCAAAAGGACATAAAATGTGAATTTTTTCTCAATTATCCCCACCTGGCGGTCCCAAACCGGTCTTTACTGACCATTGAACAATCAATTTCTCTCACACGACCAAAAATAGCTTTAAAATTTCCCCACCCTTAGATCAATGAAGCATTATCAATAGAGCAATTAATATCATAGTCAATCAGGCATCTGCTTGGTGCATCATGTGATTTCCTATCTACATTGCTCATTCCTAAATACCAACTACTTGGATGCAGTTCTCCTTATAAGAATGAATGAGCAGAATAATCATTTAAGTGGCCTACTGATAAGAGCAATGGATGGAATGAATTAGGTGGCTAATGAAGAGTCACAAGTAGCGTCTGAATTATTTATGCAAATATAAAACATTGTAGACCTATATGATTAGTATAATGAGAAATGCATGAATCCTAATGCCTAATATCATGGGTGAAATGATGCATGTCTTGAAAATCTCATCAATTGGATGAGAATAAAGTAAAGAAAAGAATACATCATGTGAATGTTTCCATCTCTTTATGAAGATTTTAGGGCATCCTTTATCCCTCTTTATTTCATACCATTGATTTTTTTTTCTTTTTTTTCATTGGCCCACTATTTAACATGATTGAAAGTTTTTCTCAGGCTTCGCTAACATGTCACATTCATTTCATTTTTTTCATGTTTTTCTTCTAAGGGTATGGATGTGTATCCCTACACTCTTATTTCAGAGGAAAACACTATAACCTCATGATGTAAAACTGAATGATGAAATATGCATGCAATCTACATGTACTTGTTATGCAACTAGAATGATATGCACAAAAATTATTGATGTACATATTTTTTCATTTTTTAACTAATGCAATCAAAAAGAAAATAATTATCATGTCATCTATCATGCCATGCAATGCAAGCAAGAGGAAATATTTCAAATAACTTGATCGTCTTTAGGTGGTGGGTCAAAATGAGTGAGAAATGGATGGAATCACATAATAAGAGACAATGCCTTTCATGAACTATGATATGTCCCTCTCTAATGACATGTGTACATGGTAACCTTAGGATTTCTTTCTTAAATTTCAATTTAAGATCTCATTGATTGTTTGATCAATTTAGGCTTAGAACCCATCTTCATCAATATTATATGAACATTTAAGATGTCCATTCATATCAAATGTCCTTAAGTTGACTAGCCCATACACTTCCTCTAGGTGGTGCAACTCAAAATTTTACAACTAAGCCAAATTTTTTTTTTCATTTTAATTTCCATAGGAAACACCTAGAAGCACATGACATTGATAGGAATCATGAATTAAGCTCCACTTTTACACTAGATAGATCGTGGATCCTACAACTTATAAAATAAAAACTAAAAAGTAAATAAAGACTAAAAGAAATATAAAGACTAAGGATAGAACCCCCCAAGTTTGAACTTGACTGTGTCCGCATAGTCAAAATCACACTTAATAGGTGGAACAGTGGTACCAATCAGAAGGGTGGTGGTGGTGGTTACAACATGGTAGAATCAAAGGGATAGAAGGTCCCCTGGAATGTCTGAGGTAGTTGTAGCATCTCTGGAGGCTATGGATACCTGCCAAAGTAGCCCTAGATCTAGTAGTTTTTGAAGAATGGTTATCGGTAGCCCTCCATCCGTTGCAGACATGTGTGCATATTCTCTTGGCTGGCCTAGAGAAGTCACTCATTTTCAAAGATTGCCTGCTGGTTGTGGTAGAGCCATCCTTGCACATCATATATGCCCACCAATATTGCAATATGTTGCTACTACCCCTATTGGATCTCCTATAGCATTCCATACATTCCCGCCATGGAATAGGGATCATCTTCTTGTGAAGGCGGTGCAGCAGAAGAACTGGAGGCTCCATATGTGCGTGGTTGCTTGCATGGAACCTACCTCCTCATGATGGGGATAGCGGGTTCATCCTCTTTTTCTTCATTGTGGTCATGTTGTTGTTCTTGCGTGGCATCATGTTCTTCCTATTCATCCTCTAACGAGCTATCTACATGCCACCTCATGAGTTGGAGTCCTTGCAAGTCAAAAACTAGATCAGGGAGCTCCCTCTCCTTGTACTGGGTACCCACTGTACAACATGTGTACGGTTTCCCTTAACACACATTGAGGAGGTTAGATCTCTTGAGATGCTTTATGTCTAACTTGGGAGAAGCCTTCAATGATATAGAGGTGGAGAGATTGAGGTTTAGATGGATTGCTATTGGAGTGATCAATCCTACAAAATGGATAGGAGGAGTCTTACACACCAGTCTCCTCACCCAAATCATATGTTGGAGGAAGAAAGAACCAAAGTCCAAATTCTTCCATCCTAACTCTAGCACCTAGTAGAGGAAGTAGAGATCAACCCTCTGAGTCTTGCCATGCCCCTGGATTGATTTGGAAAAGATGGTGTTAGTGAGGAGGCGATGCAGGATGTGAGAAAATGGGTGCTCGATGTCGGTGATGGAGTTTGTATTCCAGCTGATATGGTAGCCTTCTGGAACTTTCGCCACCAGCTCCCATACATTCTTGAAGTTGAAATTCATGGGGAAGAAGTGTTCTTCCCCCATTGTCCACCCATAGATGGCATTGAACTAATGTAGTATCAGGGGAAAACCGGTGTTGAATAGATAAAAGTTGGTGTGGCCTTCCCTCCATTCATCCCCATTCTTAGGGATGACACATATCTCGAGCTAGGCTAGGAACTCACAAACAAACTCTAGGAAGGTGTGCCAATCACTAAAGAATGGGTGATCACCCCTCAGCCCTTGATGCTCGCAAACTTGGCAGAGGTTCATGGTGTGATGAATGCAAGTCTCCATGCCATGTCGTAGTTATCTCCCTCCTCAGCAAGTCTTCATATATCTTCTTCACGTCGGTGTTGGGGTGGGCGATGCGACTTGTTTTAGTAATCAATGTATTATTCCCCTCAAATGAAGAAGCACCTCTCTTAGATGTCATCTCAATGGTACAAGAAGGGGATGGAGAAAAAGAAGCTCAGAGTAGACTTTGATCGCCCGGATATGCTTGCACAAACTTACTTGGAGGAGGTGTGAAGAAAATTAAACACAACCCCTCTTTATAGAGCAGTTAGACACACCCCTATCATTGTGTCAGTAGTACCGACGGAAATTCAATAATACCAACTTTTTCTCCATAATCCATGTGATTCAGTACCAACCATTGATACTTACAGGTCTAATTCATCGATCTCAATAGACATGAATTGCCATGTGTGTCGGTAGTACTGATAGAAGTTAGTAGTAATGACTTATACCACAGATCGGTGGTATCGACTGTCGAATGTGAAAAATCTCAATCGTTGATGGTGCTCCCACAGATTTTGGTCTTGAGGTGTCAGTACCACTGACTTTGGATCAGTAGTATTGAGTCATTCAATTATCGATGCTATCAAGCCTGATCTTAGTGTTTTGAACCTAGCACTTCAATTTATATTGGTACTAATGAGAAAATGTTTGTAGTACTGAGTCCTTATCAGTGAATTTGGCCCCTTTTCTACAAAAATTTGATGCTACGGAACCGGTGGTTGGTAGTACCAATTTTCCTTGAATTTTTATTCGGCCTCCCTCTGATGTCATCAGTACCACTGAATTTGTGGTCAGTAGTACCGATTTGTTTTGTGAAATTTGATCCTTTTCCCTGTGATCTCATCGGTACTACCACTCTGGTGTCAGTACTACCAACCAGTGTTCAGCCTGCACACTACACAAAATTGATCAAGGTACCTTTTTAAATTAAAAAAGAATAAAATGCAAACTAAAGTAATGAAAACTACAAACTAGAAAGTAAGGAACAAAAATGGTGTTTGGGTTGCCTCCCAACAAGAACCCTTGTTTTACAGCATAAGCTCGATGATCTAAGCACATAAGATCATTGAAGCTCAATGAGCTTCAACTCCTCTTCCTTCCTGACTACATATCCACCAAAGTAATGTTTAAGTTGTTGGCCATTAACAAGGAATGGATCAGCCCCATTGCTTATCTCTACTGCCCCATGGAGAAAAACTTTAACTACCTCAAAATGCCCACTCCATCTATACCTCACTTTACCAGGGTGTAACTTCAACCTAGAATTAAACAGAAGCACCTTCTATCCTGGAGTGAAAACTCTACGTAGGATGTGGCAATTATGGATCTTTTTGGTTCTCTCTTTGTAGATCTTGGATCTTTCATAGGCATCAAACCTAAGCTCATCTAGCTCATTAAATTCTAACATCCTTTTTCTCCTTGCATCATCCAAATTATAGTTCAATTTCCTTAGCACCCATTTATCTTTGTGCTGTAACTCAACAGGTAAGTGACAAGCCTGCCTATAAACCAACCAAAAGGCAGTGGTTTCTATAGGTGTCTTATAGGTTGTCCTATATGCCCATAGAGCATCATCAAGCAACATGCTCTAATTAGTCTTGTTGGTTGAGACTGTCTGTTTTAAGATTTTTTAATCTCCCAATTAGATACCTTAACCTATCATTAGGTTTGGGGATGATGTGGATTACCTACCTTGTGTTTCACTCCATATTTGTTCAAAAATTCCCCAAATTCCTATTGGTGAAGTGAGATCCACCATCACTAATTATCAACCTGGGCACCCCAAACCTGCATAAGATGTGATCTTTCACAAACCTGCATACAACTTGGGCATCATTGGTGCGGGTTAGAATTGCTTCCACCCACTTGGATACATAGTCAATGGCAAGTAATTTATATAAATTAGAATTTGAAGAAAAATGGCCCATAAAATCAATCCCCCAAAAATCAAAGACTTCAATTTCTTGATAAACATCAAGGGCATTTCATGTCTTTTCAAAATATTACTTGTGCATTGACATGAATCACAATGAAGCACAAAGTTATCTGCGTCTTTCAAAAAGTGTAGGCCAATAGAAATCACATTCTAAAACCTTGGTTGTAGTCCTAGAATTAGCATGATGACCCCTAGTAGGTAAGGAATGACAATGTGCTAAAATACTCTCAAACTCACAATTCGGCACACATTTCCTCATAATATCATCCCTACATTGCTTGTGCAAGATGGGATCATCCCAAATATAATACCACACAGAATCAAAGAATTTCTTATTCTCCTGATACCCCTTATCCTCTGGGAGATCTCTACATGATAAGTAGTTCACAATATTTGCGAACCACGGATCTCTATCTTTCATAGCAAAGAGATGCTCATCTGGGAATTCTTCCACTATAGATATATCTATGTCCTTTTCATCCACCCTTCCAAGCCTAGACAAGTGATCTAATACTACATTCTCAATGCTTGATTTGTCTTTGATTTTAATATCAAATTTCTACAGCAACAAGATCCTTTTGATTCCTAGGCTTTGCATCCTTTTTCTATAGCAAATATTTGATTGTCGAATGATCTATCCAAACAATGACCCTAGCCCCTATTAAATATTGATGAATTTATTAAAAGAGAAAACAACTGCCAATAACTCTTGTTATGTTGTTGTGTAATTTGATTGGGCATGATTTAAGGTCTTAGATGCATAATAGATGACAGAAGGAACCTTATCTCAGTGTTGGCCTAGAACAACCCCTATTGCATAATCTAATGTGTCACACATCAGATCAAAGGGTTGGCTCCAACCAAGAGCTTGGACAACATGTGTGAAGATCTCCTTCAGCACCTCAAACACCTTTAAACACCACTTGTCGAAATTAAAATCAGTATTCTTTTCCAACAACACAGAGAGCGGCTTGGTGATTTTTCAAAAACTATTATAAACCATCGGTAAAATATGACATGTCCTAAAAAGCTCCTCACTCCCTTCACTGATGATGATAGAGGTATCTTGGAGATGACTTCTATTTTACTATGTCTACCTCCATTCCCATATTGGACTCCTGGAGTCCCTAAACAATCTGCTCACTCACCATCATGTGACATTTTTCCCATTTCAAAACTAGGTGAGTATCCTCACATCTTTGCTAAATCTTATCTAAATTGTCAAGGAAATCATCAAATGATTCCCCGTACACTGAAAAAATCATCCATAAATACCTCCAGACATCACTCGACCATATCGGAAAAAATGGCGAGCATGCATTGCTGAAAGGTAACCGGTGCATTGCAAAGACCGAACGACATCGATGATATAGGAAAGTGCCATAAGGACAAGTGAAGGTGGACTTCTCTTGGTCTTGTGGCTCAATAGAAATTTGGTTGTATCTGAAATAACCGTCGAGAAAACATAAGTGTGAACGGTAGGTGAGCTACTTAGGAATCGGATCGATAAAGGGAAGCGGGAAATGATCTTTCAAAGTGGAAGCATTAAAACGTCAGTAATCAATACATACTCAACACCCAGTCACTTACCTAGTAGAAATCAATTCATCATTTGAATTAGTTGTGACCATTATTCCCCCTTTATTAGTAACCACCTGGGTTGGACTAACCCAGTTAGAGTCAGAGATAGTATAAATTATACCTACAGATAAGTGTTTTACTACCTCCTTCTTTATTACCTCAGTCATGATGGGATTGAGTCATTGTTGAGGTTGCACTATGGGCTTGGATCCTTCTTCTAGTCTGATCTTGTGTTGGTAGAAACTAGGGGAGATCCCCTTTATGTCTGTAATAGACCATCTGAATGTTGTGCGGTGGTTTTTCAGAACCATGAGTAGTTGCTCCTCTTCCCAAATGCTCAATAAAGCTGAGATGATGATTGGAAGCTTCTCTTTTGCTGCCAAGAAAATGTACTTCAAGTGTGGTGGCAATGGCTTCAGCTCTAAATGCGGAGGACTCAGCAAAGATGGGACCAATGATGGAGGAGGTGGTCCTAGGTCTTGAAAGTGTTTGGTGTAGCAACACGGTAGTGCCTTGAGAAATAAGATGCACTCCTCCAAAAAATAGTTTCAGGTATAGTCATCCACCAAATTCATTAGACATGCCTCCAAAGGAAATTGTGGATATACTTGCATTAGAGTGGAAGTCACCTCGTCAATTTTTGTTGGGAAATACTCCTCCTATTCAACATCATGATATTGAACTACCTTTATCAATGAGATCTCCTTTCTATTTTCCAAGATGTTAACAGCCAGTGTACCTTTATGGACCTGTGTCATCACCTGAGACATATCTAAAAATGGCCTCCCATGAAATAAAGACATCTTTCCTTCGACCTACTGCAACATATGACACTATGTCTTCTCCTCATTCATGTGTGCATACTCAGGCATAATGATTTTGAAATGGTCTTCCTTGATCCCCAATGTCAATCTTCCTCTTCCCATTTCCAAGATCATGTCTGTTTTGGCTTAGAATGGCCTCCTCGGTAGTAGTTCATTGCCACGGTCATCTTGCATTTCCATTACCACAAAATTTGCTGGAAATGCAAACCTGCCCACCTTGACAAGAACATCTTCATAGATACCATATGGCCTGACCACTGAGTTGTTTGTAAGATGTATGGTCATATATCTCCTTCTAGATTCTCTAAGACCCAGTTTCTTGAAGGTAGTTAAGGGCATAAGATTAATGTTTGCTCCTGAATAACACAAAGCCTCTCCAAATTTGGTCTTTTCGATGTAACATGATATGTTGAAGTAGTTGGACTTGCCTTTTTGGTGGCAATGTTCCCAGTATGAAATCACTAACCTACTCCTTCATCACTACTACATCAGATGTCAGCTCTCCTCCTCTTTTTATTGATTATTTCCTTCAAAAATTTGCCATACGAAGGAATCTTCTCAATTGCATCTATGAGGGGAATGTTGACATGCAATTTTATGAAACTGTCCAGAAACTTTTGAAATTGTTTCTCTTCTGAAATTGTTTCTCAACCTTGGTTGCCTTAAAGTTGTTTGGAAAGGTCACTGGCTTCACCACTTTCCTTTGATGTGGTAGAAGATATGCCTCCTTCCATGTCTCCCTTAGTTTCTCAATTTCTTCATCAACTTCTTCGTTCTATGTAGTAGTATCAGGCTCAACTGGATCAACTACAGCAGTAGTCACTTGTGATCGTGTGTCAATCACTTTATCCTTAGCATATGAAACTATCTTTTGTTCATTCAACAACTTCTTCCTAGTGTGTCACAACACAACCTTCACATGTTGGTTGTTGGCTGGTATATTAGTGTTTCCTGGGAATCCTTACTGACCTGGCTTCTTCAAGGATGCAACTTCTGCTGCAATCTGAGAAATCTGAGTTTCTATACTACGAATTTGTTCTCCTTGATTTTATAGTTCCCTCTAAGTCTGGTCAATAAACAACTCATTCTAACTGACCAACTTACCGAGCATGTCTTGAATATGATCAATCTTAATGGGGGCCCTTGTCCTGTTGGTATTGTTGTTGTGGACCAACTTGTTGTGGCTTGGGTTGTTGAACTTGGGAAGGGTCCTGCTAGAAGTTATTGGGGTCCTTCCAAGAAAATTTGGGATCTTTCCTCCAGGAATAGTCATTACCCCTGTAATTTTGTCATCGTGAAAACATGCACTCATCTTCCTCTCCTCCATAAGAGATTTCATCATTGGAACATAATTTCTTAGCAATCAAGCCCAGCTTCTCATTCAATGTCGATATCACCTTGGACTCTCTAACACTTTTAAGGGTTGATGGGTGTTCTCTTTCTTCTCCCCCGGAATTGGTTTTTAGCCATATTCTTTAGGATTTCGTGACACCTAGATGGCTTGTTGTTGAGGAAGAAACATGTTCCTATAATGTACCACGTGGTTTGTTCCCCCTGATACAGCCCATAATAAAAAAATTTCCTGACCATATAGATCGATCCCATGATGAGGGACCTTCCTCAGCATATTCTGATATCTCTCCCACGCTTCAGAGTAAGACTATTCTGCTTGCTTCTTGAAGTTACATATCTTTTTGACCACCTGATTTGTCTTCTGAGGTGGGAAATAACTCTCGAAGAAAGTGTCTATCATCTCCTCCCATATCTTAATTGACTCAGGCGGGATATTATATAACCAAGATTTGGTGTTGTCTTCCACTGATGATGGGAAAAGCTTCAAGTAGACCACAGTAGCCAGCACGCTATCTATCTTTACCATATAATAGCTCTCCACAAAATTGCTTATGTGCATCATTGGATCTTCAGTGTTATGTCCATGAAAAGCTTATGACTTGACAAATGCCACCAACCCAGGACCAGTCTTGTAGCTGTCACATTTATAGCCTACCTTTTGATTGGCGTTAATTGAGTTGTTGAGGAAGACGCCTTGATCTTCTCCAAAAACATTAGTTCTTCTGTTGGGCATGCCATCTAAGCAGGCTTTGGTTGTTCTAGTAGAGGTATTGGAGTCTCAGGTGATGGCGTATCAGGTGGCGGAATCTGAATCAATTGAGGTGCAGACCCGCTGTATTCCTATGCTCTATGTAGGAAATCCTCCTGAAAGGCACTATGTGGTGATGAGGCTCTGTAATTAGTGCTTCTTATTTGCACCATACACTAGTACCTGAAATAGTTAAAAATAATGTGAGAATAGATACTAAAGTTTGAGTAAATGATATTTGAAATTTAGCTTAGAAATAATAAAGGAAAAGAAAGGTCGTGGCCTAGAGTGGTTTATCACATCACTTGTAGTGTTGGATTTGTCGTTTCCCCAGCAATAATGCCAAAAAAATCATATGAGTAAACCACACGTCAAACGCAAGTGTGTTGTATCAATGTAATATAGGCCTTAAGAGGCCCGAATGTTGAACTCAGGGAAACATTAATCCAAAAACTACTACTAATTGTAATGTGATCAGTTAGGCCGATGAAAACTTTGATTGAAGGTTTAGTTATCTAAAATAGAAAAGAAAACTAAAATTATTGGTTGTTGATCACAGTTGGAGTGAATTCCTTAGGATTACGATTTCACCTCAGTTAACATTACAATTAACATCATAACATTAATAAGCATCTCTCCTAACCATCTACTAAGAGACATGTAGCAAGAATTACCCGCTCTCACGACATAATTCACTACCTAATTTAATACCAACTCCACTCTTGTAACGATTATGTTATTAGTTAGGTGCTTTATCAAAAAATCTAGATAATCTCTTCAAATTTGTAAGTCTCCTTTCTTAAAGGGTGATATAGAAGATGTATGTCTATGAATTTTCCAACCATTGATTCCCTTTTCTAAAGCAATTAAAGGTCTAATTAACTAACTATGGTGATCAAGCATGGATAATTAATGACAATCTCATAGAAATAAGTCTAGAAATTTAGAGAAATTGATATATTAATGTATAAAAGTTAATTACAATGCATAACTGGGTTACTCCCGAGTCCTAAAGAATAAGGGGTTTAGCCCCGTATGGTTTCCATTATCAAAAATATAAGAGAGAAGAAGAAAAATGTGGGAAGCATTAGTAAAACTAAAGAACCCATGAAGAAGATGGTCTGGATGATCCCCTCTAATGAACGTGACGATTTGTTACCTTTCATCTACAAATTTGTCCACTGGAATTGCCTAAATCTTGTAAAATGTCACCTTCTTCTCTGCTTTCTCCTCTCTTTGCTCTCGATCTCTATTTAACATAATAGAATGAGATATTTAGGGTTGGCCAAAATCTCCCTAAGTCATATAAGTGACTTAGGGCATCCTTAATTTCCAACCGTCAGACTAGACGGTTAATTTTCATATATGCTTGATCCTACAATCTCGGTACTACCAACTGGGTGTTGGTACTACTGACGCCTTCAATAGTTGTGGCTACCTGTTATGTTGTCGGTACTATCAAGTTGATGTCATTAGTACCAAGATTTCTTTGAGAAATTTTGAGTCATTGTTCTGATGTTGTCGGTAGTATCGACTTCATGGTCAGTACTATTAAGTCTTCTTGATTTCAATTCATTCCTCTCTAAGTAAGTGTCGGTACCGCTAACGCAAAAGTTAGTAGTACCGAGCTGTGTAGATTCTTGTAAATGTTTCCTAAAATCTAAAAAATCCGAACATAAGCTCTTAAATAATATTAAATCATTTAGGAACATTAAAAGTACATTTATTTGATGCAATTAAGTATCACAGGCTAATGATAGTAAATAATGCATAGATTAATATGAAAATGAACAATAAGTGCACAAAAATCAATAATAAATAGCCTACAAAAATGACAATTATCCGGTGCATCAATCATGACTAATGAGATTATGTCATCAACCAACACACACTCTAGCCTTTTGTGTCATTGATATCTATTAGCCTTCCATAATAACATCCGACCAAGGACATAACAAGAATGTATCTACTCTTGACATCTGTATGATCTCATTGTTCAGGTCCTCAACCCAAAGACATATGTCATTGAGTAGTATCATTCTTTAGACATTCATTATGGTTCATCTTGACCCCATAACTGAATAAAATTGAATAAATTGGAAGATTGTCTTTATTATTAATCAAATAGTTTACAAGATATGCCATCATAACCATCATATGGTTGGATCTCTAGGCATACATACCAACACACTCCCACATGCACTTAGATCCAATCACCCACAAATCTTATTCTAAGTGATCTTAAACATGTCCGTTGTGTTTCTGGTGCGCAAGTGCTAATCCACTGGGTTGGCAAAAGTTTCCTCTAGTCAGTATATTGCAAGTTTCACATCTCTTTGTTGTACGACCTCTCGTTTGAGATAAAATTGCTATAGTATGCTATCAGAGATTCCTTGACTATCCAGTAGCTCCATTTTTGTCATAGTATTTCTATAGTGTCATCAGTGGTTGAAACATCCCATAAGTTCATCTACATGAACTTCTTGATCCATACAGTATCTTCTATTGTGTTCAAAACACCAGGATACTCGACTTCTATTTGTAGGATTACATAACTGTATGTAGTTTGGAACTTTCTCCAGCCAACAGATCACGTTTTATGGTCAAACATTAATTTAGATTGTGATCATTAATTTTCTTTGTCATTTTGGAAGTTTGCATCATTGTAACTCTATATACCCAACTCTTTCTTATTGCCATAACCAAGTAACTAATCCTTTTAGTGCTTCTTAAGTACTTAAGGATGTTCTTTGTGGCATTCTAATGACCTTCATTGGAATTTTATTGATATTATCTCATCATGTACAATACATACAAGATAATAGGATGAGTGCATTATATTGCATACATGATAGATCCAATCATGAATGCATATGGTATCTTACTCATATTTTCCCATTCTTCACAAGAATTGGACATTTGGCTCTTAAGAGACCAATCCCATGGAACATGGATAAATTTTCTATAAGACTGTTGACCTGAGTCTTGGGGTAATCCTATTTGCTTTGGAATGATCATGTGCTTATAACCTTTCTATAATCTTTTGAGATGTAATTAAGTCTTGTGGAGAGCTAAAGTTTCAAGTTTGAGCCTATTTGGATGTCGTTTGTGCTTTATGTGCTAGTTTTGGTGCAAACTGCATTTACCCAAAGTAGAGGGTTGAAGTGTAATTTGCCACCTCAAGGATGTTCCTTTCTTTTCTTGACATCATTTAGAGGAGAGACAAAGAAGTGGGTGCCTTGTTTGAGCCTTGGTTGAGGAGTGTCGCTCTTAGTGGTGATTAGGGTTTCTATGAGTGTTAAGTGTCTTGACCCATGTATACCTAGTGTGTTGCCTTGACCTAGGTCACGACCTAGGGTTGGTTTGGTGGGTATTGAGGTCAAGACTCCCCCTCTAGATTGTGGGGTCACGACCAAGGTTGTCTTGGGTTGAGATGGTTGCCCTCTTATAGGATGTCTCGACCTAGGGTTTGAAGTGGTTCCTTGTCTCGACCTTGTGTTGATGGTTGTGTGTGTGTCACGACCATGGATTGGTGAACCATGGGAGGGTCACGAACGCGACCATGTGGGTGACCAAGGTGGTCTAGACCCAACCTAGAGTGTATCACCATGTCTTGCATGTTAGGATAGGGTGGTTTCATGTGGGTGCATGTTGGTCTTTTGAGAGGACAAGTGTCACTTTGATACCTTGGGTTGTTGACATATCACCATGTCTTGCATGTTAGACTAGGGTGGTTTAATGTGGGTGCATGTTGGTTTTTTGAGAGGACAAGTGTCACTTTGATACCTTGGATTGTTGACACATCATCCCTTGCCTTCTCTCTCATCTTTCACCTATATAACCCCTTATCTCTCCATGTTTGTAACCCTTTTAGCTCTCCATCCTCTTCCTTCTCTTTTGATTGTTCTTGGAGCTTGGTGGATCAAGGAGATTTGACCATGGAGCTTGGTGACTGAACTCTTCTTGCATGTGGTGCTTGTGGTGACCATAACCCATCTTCAACCCTTGATAAGTGTTTATATTCCTTGATGATGTTTCTTTTGATCTCCTACCACCATCTTCCTCTCTTTTCTTGGCCCTAGACCATGGTTCCTCCATGGTGGTCATTTTGGGAGAGAAACTCCTCATCACAAGGGTCATATACCATGTTTTGACAAGGTAGACTCAAGTGTGAGGAGGGTTTCTTCTCTCTTTCTCCCTTTCTCTTTTGGCCCAGCCTAGAGCTTTTTGGATCTCTATCCTTGGATGATCTTTGACCTTGGCTTCTTCTCCTTATTGAGGTGATCTTATATCAAAGAGTGGATCTTTTGGTGGAGCTTCTTGAACCCTTGGATTGTGTGCTCAGAGCTCTTAATCTTAGAGCTTGGAATCCTTTGTGGTGATCTTCTTAAGGCGGGTTATATAACACTTAACCTACTCTATTATTGCACTCTTTTATGCATGTTTGCTATTGTCTTCTCTCTCTAAAATGCTCCCTTATTATGCTAGTAAATAATGATAATCTATAGAACTTGTTTGTTGGGGACATCTTGCTTGGTTTGGTAGAAATTCGAAACCCTAATCTACATGCAACTATTTTTGTGGTTGATATGTTATGGAGGTTATTCCCTATGTTTGGACCTTGGTCTTGCTCTCATACATGGTGTTCATGTACCTAGATGTTGAGGGGAGGTTAGGTTCTATTTTGGATATCTTTATCATGGTTGCTCTCCCTTAGAAAAGATCCTCTCTTGGTGGTTTCATGATCCATGACTTAGGGTCCTTGATGATCATTTACAGGGGTTTCTCCTTCATGTTGATCATGGTTTTACTTGGTCTTGTCTTCCATTTTAGGGACCAAGACATCACTCCTAGTGATGGTCACAACCATGGTTAGTCTTGGTCAAGATTCTTCCCTTTTATGGGTCAAACCTAGTGTTGTTTAGGGTCGCGACATGTTGCTTTGGTTTGAGGTTGAGACAGCCATGTTCCTTTGGTTCATGATAGTTTTGTAAAGGTTGGAACCCTAACCCTAGGTGTCGCAGTCAGGACACCCTAGGGGTAGCGTTTGTGACATGGTATGGGTTGGAGTGGTCACGACCTAGTGGTATAGGTGGTCGCGACATAGTGGTATAGGTGGTCGTGACCTAGTGGTATAGGTGGCTGTGACCTAGTGATATAGGTGGTCGAGAAATGAGGTTGATAGGTGGTCGAGACATGAGGTTGATAGGTGGATGAGAGGTATGTTTGAATACATAATGTTACTCTCATATGAGTAATGTATAAGTCATATATATATCTGATGTTTGGGTTAATAATCATGTGACAAAGTGGTTTTTTTTTTTGCTTTAATTTCGAGGACGAAATATCTTTTAAGGTGTGTAGGATGTGATGGAGTGGAATTTTTGGAATCCGAAATGCCCAATAACATAAGTGAAGTCACACATGTTGGGTTGTTTTGAGAATCCCAAATGTTTTAATAAAATTGGAGTATCCTAGAGGAATTCACTAAGGTTTGAATTTGGTGAAATAATGGACATTATTGATGATGTATAGAACTAAGTTGGTGAGCAATATAATGTGTTGCACGCCCCTTTAGTTGGGTGGACTGCGTTGTCTGATCCTACCCTTTAATAACCAATCTAGTGGCTAGAAGTGACGTTTTAAGTGAGCCGCGGATAAGCTCATGTGGAGGACTGACTTTAATCGTTGGATGGGAGATCAATGATCGCTGAGTGATCCCTTACTTATAGTATGGACCAAACATACGAGCAGTTGTTGCTGCGGATCTTCCTCACCTCCACTCCTCGTAAACGTGGCCTGAGGAACCGAGATGAGGGAGCAGTTATCTAAGAATCGACGAGCCCTATACTAGAACCCCAAACTTGTATGTCTTGAAGAACAGATGAGAGGGAACCACATCCTCCTTCCCATTGCTTCCCCTTTGCGGTATACATACAAGAAGAAGGAGAAGATGAGGGTAAAAGAGAGTCCGCAACTGATACCCAAGTAGAGTAATGAAAATCTCGAGATCATATGAGATAAACCAGGCACCCTCAGTCCTTGCCGAGGTGGTGGCGCAACTCAGCGAGGTGGTCCTTGGTGGAGTTAATGGTGGCCGTCAGACAGAGTCTCATAGCGGGAGGCTGACGCAGGCTAGTGCCGAGGAGGAGGCGGTTCTGCTCGCCTGCTCTGCCATGGAAGTAGCAATGCCGGCGAGTTCGTCGAACTGCGAGGAGGATGTGAGCGCTAGCTTCCCTGACCAGAGCAGTCCTCTGCGGCGGATGCTTATGCGACGGCGTCGAGCAGAGGATAGAGCATGGTCGCACAGGAGCCTCATGGAGCCCCGGACCAACGAGCGATGCATCTTGAGGAGCCGCACCAGACAGGGGCAGTAAACCGGCGTCGGCAAGCCTAGATGCGAGGCTGAGAGGGCAGAGCAGCACCTTGATGGGGTTGCTAGCTTGCCGGAGAAGAGGCTTGCGGCGGCACATGCTGGGGCTGAGGTTTGCAGCTGCGGCGCTCGTTTCGGCTGGCGGCGGCGCTCACACACACAGCTATGTGGTGGCGCACTAGCGACCAGGAGGAAGA
Organism: Alisma plantago-aquatica; assembly: GCA_963693085.1. Classification (NCBI taxonomy): domain Eukaryota; kingdom Viridiplantae; phylum Streptophyta; class Magnoliopsida; order Alismatales; family Alismataceae; genus Alisma; species Alisma plantago-aquatica. Next base: position 603,585,069 of record OY856414.1, on the reverse strand, counting down.
GGATCCCTCACCGAGGTCTGATCCAGCGGCGGCGCCCTACGGGAACGGAGAAGGGTCCGCTATACGCGAGAAATTGGAGAAGAAGAGGCGAGCGCCCAGTTACCTGACGGACGAACCAAAGAAATAGGATCGGTCTGTGCTAATTAACTCATGGTCCAGCCGCACTGAACCGGCGGGCTCAAGCAAAGGAGCAGCATGCCCTAGAAGCCACATGTCGGCTGGCAATTGGCCAGAAAAAGGTAATTACCTAGATCTTGCATAATTCATAGAAATTAGCATGTTCATCAGAAAAATACAAACAAGGTACCAAAATTCTCAGAAAAATGCATAGAACACAATAGAAGCATAATATCGGCCTTTTAATGCTTTAATATCAGTGATATCATGTAGGATGAGTTATGCTTGTTTAATAGATAATAAATATCAAATAATAACAAAGAATTATGGAAAAATGTCAGTAAACCTATAATTATGTTTATAAAGCATATGATGTCAGATATGATCACGTTGATGCATGAAATCATGTAATATGATTAATATGGCAAATTAGGGCTAATAATCCTATATTAAATGTAATAAATGCATTAATGCTCAATAAATGATGAAATTTACAAAGTAAGTTCATATCAACATATGTAACCTCAGTTTTAAGTATGAGATCAGGATGATACACATAATCCATATTATATGATAATGTTTCTCTTAATGTGATATAAATAATAATATGATTAATGCATATAACCTAGGGTTAATTAATGTGCACAAAAATGCTATGGAAGATAATGTTCAGATAATGAGTCATAATCTGGAATATAACATCAGTAACATAAAACTCACATAAGGATGAAGAGAATACAAGTATTGGTACACATATCCTAATGAGATAAGTAAAACCCTAACGAACACGATTAGGGTTAAGATGAGATGTAAGATGATAAGAACCTGATGATAGTATATGGTCTTATTTTTATCAGGATTTGACCTGGGATACATAGTTGACATGAGGAACATGTGTTTAGAATGATCTATCTCTTTGGAAGGTACGCTATTACCTCTTACTTGGCTTATTATACAATATGCTTGCGTTATATGAGTAGTAAAATACTTGGCATATGGTATTGATTGAAATGATTGTTCTTGTATGATATGTTGCATGATTTTCCATACTTATTGCTATGAACACATGAAACATAATATGTCTGTTCCATTATATCTAAGCACTTCAACTCTTTGGTAGTAAAGTGCTGGAAATAAGTACTTCAACTCTTTGGTAGTAAAGTACTTGGAAGTGATCCAACTCTTTGGTAGTAGATCACATTGTGAAATGATCCAACCCTTTGGTAGTAGATCATAAAGGCCTTAATGCATTCAACTCTGAGGTAGTAAATGCATGGATGATATAATGGAAAATGAGCTTAAAATATGTGTTCTCTTTTGTTAATGAACATCTTCGTGCAAGTATATGCTTTTCTTATATTCTTCTGTTACTGCCAAGTATATTAGTTTTATCTTATTGCCAAGATATGATGAGAGGTAAATAAAAGACACGTAGGCGTACTCAGTACAATATTCTTGAAATATTGTGCTGACGTGTACCGCATGTAATCTTTGTTTAGGTTGTGGCTTTTGCTCTTGAAGATCCAGGATAGAGAGAGTTGTGTAACGAGCTGATGTACAGGTGGACCTGTTGTCTTAAGATCCTGTAGTTTAGATGTAGTACATGTATATGTTATGTAGTTTGCTGTTCAATATGTAATATCAAATGTTGTAACAATTCATGTTGTAATTATATGTTGAATGGTGAACATGTGTTGTGGTTTGTTTATTGTTCATGTACATGTGCTACTGATGTATGTTTCCTTCTGACTCCCTCGATTTTCTTCTTCTTAGCCTAGTGTGTGTGTTTAAATTGGGATTCTCACTGAGGTGAGGGTTTCAATTTGGACGTCGCACATCAGATTAAGTTTTAGAAAATCCGGGGACGTCACAGGTGGTATCAGAGCATGAACAATAGCAAAGCCTAACATTTGCTCATTATGCAACTCAAAACTAAAGAACCTTGAACTTAATAATCTTTTAGGGTTAGATTAGTCGTCTTTTAGAGACTAGATCTGACCTAGACTCTTGGCTAGCACCTAGATGTCCGAGAACTAGGTCTAGACTGGTGCTTGTTGAGTAGCAAGTCCTTAGATGTCGTTCTTTCCTTATAGTGCAGCGGTATGGGACGTTTCACTATTTGGAAATGATGGGCATCAAGGGAAGAGAAACCCTAGACATATGACGCTCGTTGTCTAGAGTAGCTACACTAGTCTACACCATGTTCTCACCCCTTTCACTAGTTTTCATGACACTGTACTCTCTACTATGTGTGGGACACTCGTTTTCTGGATTTGGTTTTTGATTCCAATCGGATCGAACCTTGATAGTTTTCTCTGACGCTTGTTTTATCGGAGAAAAACTATATAATATTTTAATATGTATATGTATTACAAAAATGTGTCCCCACACATGTACGAGTAGGAAGTGGTCATGCAACCTAAGTGAAAGTGAATGACATCAGTCTAGAAGAGAGAGTAGTCTAGATTAGATGTCTAGAGCCTTGTTGGATATATATATGATAGATGATATAGATTTTGTAAGTTTGATGATATGATCTAAGTCTTATATAGATAATGTAAGATGGTCTATGATGATCTATGTTTGTTTTTGAGGATTCAAGATAAGTTTTGATGATGCAAGTATGCTTTCTTTTATGAGATAAGATATGTTAGGTTAAGACAAGTTGTGAGTCAGCAAGAGCCTCAATCTCTTTTACGAAGGAGGACCTCTAGTGTTAGGACCAGTTTCAGGGTTAACTCCAGAGAGAGTGAGACCCACACGGAGAAGGTCAGAGAACCTAGACTCCACAATATGAGAAATATGAGATATGTGATATGATATGTCCTAAACTAGACTACTCCTGAGTGATCGAGTTGAGTTACTTTATGTATGATTCCTATATATGTCTTGAACCCTAGATGTCCTTGGGAAGACCAAACCCTAGAGTCAGAGAGAGGCTGGTTATATGAACATGTGGATATGGATATGAGTGCCTACCATCTGGGTGAGGGAGAGAGCCCAAGACCCTGGAGGAGGTAGCTATGTTAACTTCTGTGAAGCCTCATGCTCGGGTTGGTGGTTTCCCACATAGGAATCTAGTGGTGTATATAAGAAAGTTTTGGGTAAGATGTTGCATGGGTAGAAACCTATGATGAGTATGTCATAGCATGTTTTGGGTTGTGCTCTTGTGGCTAGAGCTAATGAAGTATCACTAGTGGCAATGAGGTAGACCCGGTAACCCTAGATGAAAGAGGGAAGATAAAGTATGTGCTTATGAGATACTCATAGAGTTGAGTTAGCTCAAAGAGTTTGAGCATGACAGTATCCTCATGATACGGGTTAGGAGAACCTCAGTTGGACTAGACAAAGTTTTGATATATGTTAACAAGTCACTTGTATAAGTTGTTTAGCACAACCATGATATAATATATGTAAGATGTGATTTAATCTCGAGATGTGATATATAGACATGATATGATGGAAACCTTGAGTTGGTCTAATAAATATCAATGCATGCATGGTTAAATATATACATGAAAAATGATGATAATGTGATATTGTTGGTTAATTTTATGAGAATTCATTATAAATGTTGCAATTTATTACGAGCAATGAAATAAGATCCTGTGAATGAAACATGTACATGAGGTGTTAATCCCAGTGCTTAATAAAGATGAAAAATATAATTTGATAGTTAGCACAACATAACGTTTATGACACCTTGATATGATCTAGATAGATAAAGTGAGTTAATGATAATTAACTCCCTCCTAAAAGGCATATGTTAATGATGAACATGTTCTAACAAATTACCTCAATAAAATGTTGATGACACCTTGATGTATGGGTTAACTTGGGTTAACTCCTTGGGAATATGGTAATATGATGTGGGAACCCTAACGCATGAGTTAAGATAAGGATGCAATTCTAACATATGAGATATGTCATGATGTAACCTAAGTTTCTAAACCCTGAGTTTAACCTTGAATGGAGTGTTTGTGCACCCAAGATGGTTGTAAACCCCCCTAATAGTGCTTGGGATACATCGTTCTAGGTAACCTTTGCGGATGTGTTACACATAGAATAGTGCCCTACATGTGGATGAGAGCAAGATAAAGTTTTTCCTGGAAGTATGAGTCTGGTTGACTTTCGAGGACGAAAGTTCTTTTAAGATGTATATGATGTGACAAAGTGGTTTTTTTTTTTTTTGCTTTAATTTCGAGGACGAAATATCTTTTAAGGTGTGTAGGATGTGATGGAGTGGAATTTTTGGAATCCGAAATGCCCAATAACATAAGTGAAGTCACACATGTTGGGTTGTTTTGAGAATCCCAAATGTTTTAATAAAATTGGAGTATCCTAGAGGAATTCACTAAGGTTTGAATTTGGTGAAATAATGGACATTATTGATGATGTATAGAACTAAGTTGGTGAGCAATATAATGTGTTGCACGCCCCTTTAGTTGGGTGGACTGCGTTGTCTGATCCTACCCTTTAATAACCAATCTAGTGGCTAGAAGTGACGTTTTAAGTGAGCCGCGGATAAGCTCATGTGGAGGACTGACTTTAATCGTTGGATGGGAGATCAATGATCGCTGAGTGATCCCTTACTTATAGTATGGACCAAACATACGAGCAGTTGTTGCTGCGGATCTTCCTCACCTCCACTCCTCGTAAACGTGGCCTGAGGAACCGAGATGAGGGAGCAGTTATCTAAGAATCGACGAGCCCTATACTAGAACCCCAAACTTGTATGTCTTGAAGAACAGATGAGAGGGAACCACATCCTCCTTCCCATTGCTTCCCCTTTGCGGTATACATACAAGAAGAAGGAGAAGATGAGGGTAAAAGAGAGTCCGCAACTGATACCCAAGTAGAGTAATGAAAATCTCGAGATCATATGAGATAAACCAGGCACCCTCAGTCCTTGCCGAGGTGGTGGCGCAACTCAGCGAGGTGGTCCTTGGTGGAGTTAATGGTGGCCGTCAGACAGAGTCTCATAGCGGGAGGTTGACGCAGGCTAGTGCCGAGGAGGAGGCGGTTCTGCTCGCCTGCTCTGCCATGGAAGTAGCAATGCCGGCGAGTTCGTCGAACTGCGAGGAGGATGTGAGCGCTAGCTTCCCTGACCAGAGCAGTCCTCTGTGGCGGATGCTTATGCGACGGCGTCGAGCAGAGGATAGAGCATGGTCGCACAGGAGCCTCATGGAGCCCCGGACCAACGAGCGATGCATCTTGAGGAGCCGCACTAGACAGGGGCAGTAAACCGGCGTCGGCAAGCCTAGATGCGAGGCTGAGAGGGCAGAGCAGCACCTTGATGGGGTTGCTAGCTTGCCGGAGAAGAGGCTTGCGGCGGCACATGCTGGGGCTGAGGTTTGCAGCTGCGGTGCTCGTTTCGGCTGGCGGCGGCGCTCACACACACAGCTATGTGGCGGCGCACTAGCGACCAGGAGGAAGAGGATCCCTCACCGAGGTCTGATCCAGCGGCGGCGCCCTACGGGAACGGAGAAGGGTCCGCTATACGCGAGAAATTGGAGAAGAAGAGGCGAGCGCCCAGTTACCTGACGGACGAACCAAAGAAATAGGATCGGTCTGTGCTAATTAACTCATGGTCCAGCCGCACTGAACCGGCGGGCTCAAGCAAAGGAGCAGCATGCCCTAGAAGCCACATGTCGGCTGGCAATTGGCCAGAAAAAGGTAATTACCTAGATCTTGCATAATTCATAGAATTTAGCATGTTCATCAGAAAAATACAAACAAGGTACCAAAATTCTCAGAAAAATGCATAGAACACAATAGAAGCATAATATCGGCCTTTTAATGCTTTAATATCAGTGATATCATGTAGGATGAGTTATGCTTGTTTAATAGATAATAAATATCAAATAATAACAAAGAATTATGGGAAAATGTCAGTAAACCTATAATTATGTTTATAAAGCATATGATGTCAGATATGATCACGTTGATGCATGAAATCATGTAATATGATTAATATGGCAAATTAGGGCTAATAATCCTATATTAAATGTAATAAATGCATTAATGCTCAATAAATGATGAAATTTACAAAGTAAGTTCATATCAACATATGTAACCTCAGTTTTAAGTATGAGATCAGGATGATACACATAATCCATATTATATGATAATGTTTCTCTTAATGTGATATAAATAATAATATGATTAATGCATATAACCTAGGGTTAATTAATGTGCACAAAAATGCTATGGAAGATAATGTTCAGATAATGAGTCATAATCTGGAATATAACATCAGTAACATAAAACTCACATAAGGATGAAGAGAATACACGTATTGGTACACATATCCTAATGAGATAAGTAAAACCCTAACGAACACGATTAGGGTTAAGATGAGATGTAAGATGATAAGAACCTGATGATAGTATATGGTCTTATTTTTATCAGGATTTGACCTGGGATACATAGTTGACATGAGGAACATGTGTTTAGAATGATCTATCTCTTTGGAAGGTACGCTATTACCTCTTACTTGGCTTATTATACAATATGCTTGTGTTATATGAGTAGTAAAATACTTGGCATATGGTATTGATTGAAATGATTGTTCTTGTATGATATGTTGCATGATTTTCCATACTTATTGCTATGAACACATGAAACATAATATGTCTGTTCCATTATATCTAAGCACTTCAACTCTTTGGTAGTAAAGTGCTGGAAATAAGTACTTCAACTCTTTGGTAGTAAAGTACTTGGAAGTGATCCAACTCTTTGGTAGTAGATCACATTGTGAAATGATCCAACCCTTTGGTAGTAGATCATAAAGGCCTTAATGCATTCAACTCTGAGGTAGTAAATGCATGGATGATATAATGGAAAATGAGCTTAAAATATGTGTTCTCTTTTGTTAATGAACATCTTCGTGCAAGTATATGCTTTTCTTATATTCTTCTGTTACTGCCAAGTATATTAGTTTTATCTTATTGCCAAGATATGATGAGAGGTAAATAAAAGACACGTAGGCGTACTCAGTACAATATTCTTGAAATATTGTGCTGACGTGTACCGCATGTAATCTTTGTTTAGGTTGTGGCTTTTGCTCTTGAAGATCCAGGATAGAGAGAGTTGTGTAACGAGCTGATGTACAGGTGGACCTGTTGTCTTAAGATCCTGTAGTTTAGATGTAGTACATGTATATGTTATGTAGTTTGCTGTTCAATATGTAATATCAAATGTTGTAACAATTCATGTTGTAATTATATGTTGAATGGTGAACATGTGTTGTGGTTTGTTTATTGTTCATGTACATGTGCTACTGATGTATGTTTCCTTCTGACTCCCTCGATTTTCTTCTTCTTAGCCTAGTGTGTGTGTTTAAATTGGGATTCTCACTGAGGTGAGGGTTTCAATTTGGACGTCGCACATCAGATTAAGTTTTAGAAAATCCGGGGACGTCACAAATCAACTCTAATAATGTTGCTTGACCCTAATATACTCCAAGATGATGGGAGGTGGTGAATGTATGGGTGACCGGCCTAAATCGTGCGTCCTAAAATTGGAGGCGGATTTGAGGTAGTCGAGCTTTTACATTTATAAACTCGAATCCTTCTAGGCCCCCACAACTTTGTTTACGGGGTCGAAGTAGATATACGGGGTCGAACACAGGGACAAGGGTGGTAGTGTTGAGAACCCAGAATCGACACGCTACACTCCGGCAGATATAAAGAGATGATAAATTCCCCAGGAGGGAAGCTGTAAGGTGTCACGAACAAAACAAGAAAACTATCTCCAAGTGGAGTTACTAGAAAGATTTAAGGTTTTAGTCATTTAGCAGTTTTTAGAGGTTTTCTTGCAACAGAAACAGAAGGATAAAACTAGGGCTAGAGCAAGGTACGAAGGATAAGACTATAGCATAACAAGCGGCACCGGTAACATCCTGCACCCCTCCTCTCAGAGTGGATACCTCTAACCAAGCCTCGACACCCCTCTCGAGGTTGATGGGCTCAAAGTTAGAGTGGAATGTTACAGAAACGACTCCGTTCCAGGCACTCTCGTACTCCAGAATCGGACCAAACACTAGAGCCACAACACAACTCTCGAAGTTGTTGCGATGGGAAAACACGATTCGGTAGCTAAGCGAAACGCAATCCAAACTTGCAAGCTAGAGTTCAGATATCAAACATAGCAGTCATCCAACATATTGTACCAAGCATAGAGCAGCAAGTAATTAAGATTTTCTATTTCCATAAACAGTAAGGGTCTTAGTACATTGCGTAAGAAAGGAATTAAATAAAAGAATTAAAGATAGAGGTCGCCTTCTTGATGTAGAAGGGCGACAGACTACAACGGCTCTCCCGCCCGATACCGGACAGGGCCTAGCCCGATACAGCCGTGTCGGGTGGCACGCTCTCTCAAGCGGCACACCGTGACGGCTGACTGTATCGCTCAAGGGCATGGCCGATACGCTTGAGTCGGGTGACACACCCTCTCGGGCGGCACGCATGACGGGCAAAGCGTATCAGTTTTGATATCATGTCAGGCACAGAGCGACGCATTCATCGTGTCGGGAACTTGTGTCGCTCATCGTCGTGGCCGATATCGGCCCGTAGTGTCGCCCTGGACGGTTCTAAGTGAACCATCCCCTCCCTCTCGGGATGAGGAAGGGCTCACCTAGTGTCGCCCGGCACAAGCACTGGGGCGTGATACACCTGCTCTTGCAGTTTCCTCCGAAGAACACTCAAGGCTCCCAACTGTCCGAATTCCGAAGTATCCGAACTGACCAAGCTGTCTTTTCGGCTCCCTGTAGCTGCTATTTATAGGCAGCGGTTGGGGAAAGTTATGGTGCTCGAAGCGCCACATGTCCTCCTCATTCGCGGGTTGGTGGACGGCCGATACTGGTATCGCTCGGCTCAGGAGTGTCGGCTAATCGATCACGTGGTGGGCGGCACGCCTGCCGGTGGGTGGCTGTGTCGTCCGACAAGCCTTGGCTGCCGGGTGAAATTGGTTCCCTGTCGGGTAAAGGGTGTGTCGTCCGTTAGTTTCTTCTGGCACGACATCCCTTTGTCGTGCGTCATGGTGTCGCTCCTCCTTGTCGGGCAGGGGTCGTATCGGGTGTCAGGAAGGCCGAAACAGACTTGGACTTATTCATGGGCTAGGACGGCCTTATTACACCAAAACGAGGAAAAACTCTACAAAAGATGGAAAAATTGGATTAAGAGCATTGATTGGCCAATTATTGCAAAAATGCTAATAAAATAGAGGAAAATAGCAGAAAATGGCAGTTTTGATAACAAATTAAAGGGCAAAAACGTCACAAAAACTGGTGTTATCAACTCCCCCAAACTTAGCGTTTTGATTGTCCTCAATCAATATTTAAACTTTATTTAGTGATGCTTCTTCTTGCTTGGTATAATTTTCAGGCCAAGAGGTAAAACAAGTATAGTAATGCCTTTAGAGATAATGCTGCCTCATTACAAACAAAAAACCCTGTGTTTCCTTACCTTATTATTTCAGTAAAAATTTTCTGTACAACTTCGGCGAGAGTTGTTGTATGATTTCGAAGTTAGCTTACACACCAAGCAGCTTTATTTTCGGGGTAGAAAGTCGTGTAAAGGGTAGGCTAAGGCTTTTTGGGTTTTTTCATTCTTGTCTCCTATCAGTCCATCCAGGTAAGGGTCTGACGTGTATTTTACTACGCGCTAAAAATGCAAGTGTACGCGTCGAGTAGTATAGGCCTTGTGAGGCCCGAGTCGAACACAGGGATACTCGGAAATGTTGGAGACTCCTACTAACTATTTGCGATCAGCTAAGCCGAATAACAAATTGGGGTTGTTGAACAAAATTAAAAGAAAATAAAAATAAAACAAAGCAAACAATCGATTAAAGGTTAATTTAATCAATTCAAAAGGGTATCTTTAGGATTGCGGTTGCACCGCGGGCTTTCATTGTATTAGGTTTTATATAATGCATCAAACTTCTCTCTCTATCTGGGTAATGGCCTGAAAATAGAATTGCCCACTTTTGTGGTGCAATTCACTACTTAGGTTTAGGTCGGTTCCACCGTCGTAGTAACCTATCCCCTAAACTAAGTGCATTACGAACGATCTCTCAGTATCCACCATTAATTTTACACCACCTTGGTCAAGGGATTTATCGATTAACGTAGATTTCATCTCTTTTCAGCCGTTAATCCTTCTTTCAAAGTGATTAAGGGCATTAGGTTATTATTATGGTTATCAAGCATAACAATATATGGAGAAAACAAAACTATACCACGGATTTAAGAGAGAAAATATGAATTACTATTATAAAACTGTCATACAATGAATCCCTAGGCTACTCCCGGTCCTAAAGATGAAGGGGATTAGCCCCGCATGTTCATCTCAAACAAGTACAAGGTAGAGATAGGGGAAATCATGTGAAAAATGTGAATTGAGAGGGAAAACCCCTGAACGGAGAAGAACCGATTGATCCTTTGCGTAGAACACGTGCTCTCCCGCCTTTCGGTGGTGAAGTTCGTCTTCTTCGGCGTCCGGATCAACAAGTATGAGCTTCTAGCCTCCGTTCTCCTCTCTCTCGCTCCTCGGTACTTGTGCAATGGCTCCTCCGATCCTCTTTCCCTCTGGCCGGGCGTCATTAGGTATAAGTCCCTAATTAGGTCGTTAATTAACTCCAGCCGTCCGATTGAGATCAATCTGAATCCAACGCATATCTGACAGCGTCGATACCATCGACGCGGGTCGATGGTATCGACCCCGTGTGGTAGCGGCAGCCCCTTGATTTCTTTTCGTCCGAGAGCCTGTTGTAGTCTTGATACCATCGACTTGGGTCGATGGTATCGACCTCCCTCTAGCGATGGCTTTGTCGTTTTGCGTCGCTGTAGCCTCCTTGTGTCGATGGTATCCACGGGGTGTCGATACTATCGACTGCTTCATCGCCAACAACCTGAAGGTGACTCGATACCATCGACATCCCTGTCAATAGTATCGATGCTTTGCTGCTCCTTTCGGCTGGAAACCTGTGACCATGTCGATGGTATCGACTTCCGTCGATGGTATCGACGGAAGCAAATACTCGTGTGTCCTGAAATTCAAAGACAAGATCACATAACTTCACACAAATAATAATAATTTGACAATTAATGCTCAAAATGATGAAATAAAGGGGATTTGACATAAAATAGTGGCAAAGACCAAAATGGATGAATTATGCAATATTAACCATAAAATGACTAATAAAAGCATAAAACACATATCAAACAGGTCTATAAATGCGACTCAAAATCATCGCATCAAACTCCCCTAAGCTTGAACGTTGCTCGCCCTCGAGCAACTAATCCTTAGAATAGAATTGCAAATTTCAACTGAAAAAAACACACCGGACATTCACAAACCGGCCTTCTCTAACCACAGAACAATAATTACCCTGACGGTGACAGTAATCATCAATAACATAAATTGACCTCAAAACTAATGAACACTATCACATAAGGCAGTTAGCATAATAAAACTTGCCGGTTCAGACTTGGTGCATCTTGTGATCGCCTATACTACGTTGCTCGCCATAACTACCATCTACATGGAAGCAGTTCTCCTGATATTCATTAGTGAGGAGAAATTCACGGTGGCCTACCAATCTGAGCAACGGGTTGATGAAAATGGGTGGCTCATGGAAGAACGTGGAAGTATTGTACAGTTTCAACCTACATAAAACAAAAATGTCCTATATGATGCAAATGCACATGAGAAATGCCCTAATACCTAAAATTAGGTGGAATGATGCATGTCCTATCTATCCATCCATCTCAACACGAGACGGACATCTAATTAAGCTACATCATGTACTCAATTGTTCTTGAAATGCAGGTGATATCACATTCCTTTCTCCTTCTTATTCTAATTGCTTCCAAATAACTTTTTTTTTCATTTTTCATATTTTTCATATTTTTTTCTTTTTTTTTTCTTTTTCAGCCCTTATATCCATAATTGATAACGAATATTGTATTGAGCTTATTTTCTTCATACTCAAAAATTTGCACTATTCAGAAGGTATGGAACAGTTTAGTTCACTATTTTAAGGAAAATTGAGATACATGATGTACTTTATGCATGACAATTATGAATGCAACTACATGGCATGCACCTAAGGGTAATGTGCATGAATCACTATACTTTTTTTATGCAAAACATATGGAAAGTTGTGATGCAAGTCCTATCTAGATGCTATGCAAACAAAAGGAATTAAAACTGCACTTTACTTCCAATTCTTGGGTGGATTATGGAAAAATGAAGTGGAACGATCACAAGACTAGATGACTGAACCTTAGAAAGATATTATGCGTCCCTCCTTACTGACCTGTGTAGTAGTTTAGATGGTTCTCTCTCTTACATCCAATTAAAGTCTCATTACCATTTGGTCAGTTTAGGCTCAAACAACCATTAAAGTCATTAGGAGTACAGTTATGAAATGTTGTTTTAAAGTTGACATAACCAATCCTTTACCATAGGATATGTACCCAAGGTCAAAACAAAACAAGCTATCCAAAGACACAAAAATTTCAAATTTCCCTTGAATTTCCCATGCACTATTAATTGAGATGACACAACTTTACGACATCCACAATTACACTAGATAGCATGTGGATCCTACAAAAGCTAAAATTGCAAGAAACAAAATAATGTTAAAACTTAAAAACAATAAAAGATAAAGTTGTTCCAACTACCCCCCCAAGCTTGAATTTGACTATGGCCTCATAGTCAAAAACAAACTTAAAGATTGGAACAGGGATACCAGATCAATCCTGTGGAGGTGGAGGCGGGTACTGCGGCGCAGTGGGGTCCCAAGACAGGAACTGCCCCTGGAAAGTCGGATCATACTGGGGCATCGGTGGAGGCTGTGGATACCCCCCAAAATAGTCCTGGCTCCAGTAGTGATCGAAAAATGGTTGTTGTTGCACCTCCATCCTATGCAACCTATCGTGGATACTCTGTTGATTCCTGAAGAGAAGGCGCTCATTCTCAAAGATCGCCTGCTGGTTGACAAATAGCCGGTTGGTAGTCTCTTGAATACCGGTAAATGTGGCTGTATGCTGCTGCTGTGTCTAGTGGATGTCCTGTAGCATATTGTACATGCCTTGCATGGAATAGGCATCCTCGCTGGGCTGCGAGGGCTATGGTGATGGCGGCATAGGCTGTGATGATGAAGACACACCCGGATGCATCTGAGGACGCTTCCGGGGTGCTACTCGTGCTCGAAGAGGTGTAAGGGTCTCCTCTTCCTCCTCAGCCTCGTCGTCCTGTCTGTCATCGCCGCCGTCATTGCCGTCTTCTTCATCGGAGTCGGCGATAGCTATGATTGGCCATCGAAAATGTTGTGCTCCCTCGATGTTGAAGACCGGATCAGGCAACGCGCACTCCTGGTATGTGTGATTTACGTGGCAATGCGCAAAAGCCATGCCAGCTCGGAGAAGAATGAGATTGGCTCGGTGTAGATGTTGCAAGTTGACCTTGCTTCTCGTAGAAAGAGGAGTCAGCTGATCAAGATTCAAGCCCAAGTAGAGGGCTATCTTGGTGACAAGCCCCCCAAAATGAATCGGGGCTTTTCTCGTGCTCCTCTTCACTGCCAATACTCGTTATAGAAAGAATGCACCCCATTTGCATTCTTGGCGCTTCAGGAGCTGTTATAAGAAGAAAATATCTGTCTCCTAAAATTTGCTCAGTGCCAGATCACTTCGAGCAAAGATGGTGGAACTCAACATCCGGTGCAATACCCGAACAAACGGGTGCTCGAAGTCAGCTACCGCAGCGTTGTGGTAGCTCACCGACCTCCCTTGTGGCACCGTCACCAACTCGAAGAAGAGAGCGTCGTAGTTGGTGCGGTTATCCGGCCGCCGGTGGTCGTACGGAGAATGATTCCAATTGAAGATCCTGTTGAATTGGCGAAGCGTGAGGGTATAGTCACGGTTGTACAGCCGGAAAGACACCCGGCCCTTTATCCATTCACGGTCGGTGGTGAAGACGTCGTTGGGCACGACGCAGATGTCAAGTGACGCCATGAACTCCTCCACCAACTCTTTGTAGGTTGGCCACTCTCCGAAAAATGGCTGGCCATCAGCATGGTACTGTAACTCATCGGGCCTCCTGCTTATACGTTTCTCCTGCCCCTGCAGAACATAGGCCAAATTGGCCTCGAATCCGAGGTCTCGGATCATTTCCCGGTCCACATACCGGGTGGGTTTGATCTTCCTTTTTAAGATCTCCTCATAGATCTTCTTCACCTTTGTGGATGGATGCATCATGCGCGGCCGTGCAACTGACCCGGGAGGAGGTGGCACAAACTCCGGGATATCCTCCGGGTCCGCACGTGAAGAAGATGCTCCGGCGACGTGAACCATGTTGGCGACGAGAAAGGGATTAGAAAGAGAGCTCGGTGCAGAATGGAGATATGAATCTCCGCTCGGTGATGATCATCACTCGGTAATGCTGGTCTTCGCTCTTGGATGGCTCGGGGGAGTGCTCGGCGCAAAGGGAGGAGATCACTCTGAAGGTGTGACATCAAATGACGTAATGATTCTCCTTAAATAGACTTGGCCGGCGCCACTGTTATCCTGTCGATACCATCGACGCGAGTCGATGGTATCGACATTGGTCGATGCTATCCGCCCCTCACATGGTATCGACGGTCGTCGATTGCTGGATCTTGAAACACGGATCGCTGACGTGTCAATACCATCGACATGGGTCGATGGTATCGACGCTGCACCCGGATCGATGACGTGGAAGCCGCGATCGCCGTCGATTTGTTTGCGTGGATCGGTGACATGGATGGTCGATACCATCGAATCGGGTCGATGGTATCGACTTTTCTTCATTGCGACACCGCCACTTTGCATTTCAACCTGTAACCATGTCGATACCATCGACATGGCCGTCGATGGTATCGAATTGACTGTGACATATCGGTCTGAACTTCTCTAGAGATCTTGATGGTATCGACGCCTGTGTCGATACTATCGACTTTTCCTTCTCGACCACCTGTAGGTGTGTCGATACCATCGACGAGGCCGTCGATGGTATCGACTCAGAACAAAATCTATAATCGTCAACCTGTACCCTTGTCGATACCATCGACGAGTGTGTCGATGGTATCGACTCTGCCTCAGCCTGCACAATGAACAAACGGATCAAGGTATCTTCTTTACACTAAAAATTGAACAAAAATAAAGCAACCTACGATTATAAATAATCTATCCTAATGTACCGATGGTTGGGTTGCCTCCCAACAAGCACCCTTATTTAACGTCTTAGGCTAGACTGCTTCCGAGCATCTCAATCATCCAAAAGTGAAATGAGTTTGACCTCATTCACCTTCCTCTTGTAATTCTCCCCAAAATAGAGCTTCAGCCTTTGTCCATTCACCAAAAACGTGGTATCACCATCACGCACTAAGATCGCGCCGTGTGGTTTGACCTCTTCCACCACGAACGGTCCACTCCATCGGGATTTGAGCTTCCCGGGATGCAACTTGAGTCGTGAGTTGAACAACAAAACACTATCTCCCTTCTTGAATGTGCGCAACTCGATGTGGCGATCGTGGATCAGCTTTGTGCGCTCCTTGTATATCCGTGCGTTCTCATACGCCATCATCCTTAGCTCATCCAACTCATTCAATTCAAGCATCCTCTTTCTCCCCGCTTCATTGTAACTCAGATTTAGCCTTCTAAGCACCCAATGGACCTTGTGCTCCAACTCAACCGGCAAATGACAAGCCCGGCCATAAGCCACCCTAAAAGGTGTGGTGCCTATAGGTGTTTTGTAAGCTGTTCTATATGCCCACAATGCATCCGGTAGTAGGGCACTCCAGTTCTTCCTCGTGGATGCCACCGTACGCTCTAGAATCTTCTTAATTTCACAGTTTGAGACCTCCACCTACCCTTGGGTCTGTGGGTGATATGGGGTGCCTATGTTGTGCTTGACCCCATATTTCTTCAATAATGTCGAAAACTTTTGATTCCTAAAATGCGTACCCCCATCACTAATTATCATTCGGGGTACCCCAAACCTACAGAAAATATTTTCCTTCACGAATCTGCACACTACAGTGGAATCATTAGTCCTTGTGGGTATTTCTTCCACCCACTTCGACACATAATCAACTGCTAATAAAATGTATAAATTGGAGTTCGAGGACACAAAAGGTCCCATGAAATCTATGCCCCAAAGATCAAACACCTCCACTTCCTGAAACACATTCAGGGGCATCTCCTGTCGCTTTGAGATATTACCTGCACGCTGGCAAGAATCACATTGCCTCACAAAATCATAGGCATCCCGAAACAAAGTTGGCTAATAGAGGCCACTTTCCAAAACATTAGCTATCGTGCACGAGCTTGCGTGGTGTCCTCCCGTGGGTGATGCATGGCAATGTTGGAGAACGCTCTCGTACTCCATTTCAGGCACATACCTGTGCAAGATACCGTCCCTGCATTGCTTAAGAAGAAGTGGATCATCCCAAAAATAATATCTTAAAGAATGGAAAAATCTTTTCTTCTCCTGATATGACCAATCTTCCGGGATGATCCCGCAAGCCAAATAATTTACAATCTCAGCGAACCAAGGATCTTTAGAGTTAATTTTCAAAAGTTGTTCATCCGGAAACGTCTCGGTTATGGGTATTTGTAAATCTTTTTCATCCACCCTTTCTAACCTAGACAAATGATCCGCAACAACATTTTCAATCCCAGATTTATCCTTGATTTCGATGTCAAATTCTTGTAAGAGCAAAATCCACCTAATGAGTCTAGGCTTTGCATCTTTTTTCTCCATTAAGTATTTTATTGCGGCATGGTCAGTCCATACAACTACTTTAGATCCAACTAAATACTTCCGGAATTTTTCAAAAGCGAAAACAACGACGAGTAATTATTTTTCCGTAGTTGTATAATTCAATTGGGCATCATTCAAGGTCTTTGAAGCGTAGAAAATCACGGCGGGCTTATTGTCAACCCGCTGCCCCAACACAGCTCCTACCGCAAAGTCCGAAGCGTCACACATTAGTTCAAAGGGTTTTGTCCAATCCGGTGTTTGAACAACCGGTGCAGAAATTAGCTTTTCTTTTAACACTTCGAACGCATGTAGACACTTATCATTGAAATCAAAAACTGCATCTTTCTCCAAAAGCTCGGATAGAGGTTTCACGATTTTAGAAAAATCTTTTATAAATCGTCGATAGAACCCGGCATGTCCCAAGAAACTTCTTACCCCTTTTACAGAATTTGGTGGGGGAAATTTGGAAATGACCTCAATTTTTACTGGATCGACCTCTAAACCTTTACTAGAAACCTTATGTCCTAGAACTATTCCCTCATTCACCATCATGTGACATTTTTCCCAATTGAGGACCAAATGTGTGTCCTCACAGCGCTGTAAAATTTTGTCTAGATTATAGAGACATTCATCAAACGATGCACCATGCACCGAAAAGTCATCCATAAAAACCTCTAGACAACGCTCTACCATGTCAGAAAATATGGCGAGCATACAGCGTTGAAACGTCGTCGGTGCATTGCATAAACCAAAAGGCATGCGGCGGTACGTGAAAGTCCCATAGGGACAAGTGAAAGTAGATTTCTCTTGATCCGAAGGATCAATCGAGATCTGGTTGTACCCCAAGTACCCGTCAAGAAAATAGAAATGTGATCTACCGGCAAGACGCTCTAAGATTTGATCAATGAATGGTAAAGGAAAGTGATCCTTTAGCGTGGCGGCATTCAAACGGCGGTAGTCAATGCAAACTCGCCATCCGGTTACCAATCGGGTGGTGACAGGTTCATTTAGCAAATTTTGGGTGACAGTAATTCCCCCTTTCTTAGGGACTACCTGTGTGGGACTCACCCATGTCGAGTCTGATATGGCATAAATAATACCTGCAGAAAGAAGTTTAATGACCTCCTTCTTCACAACCTCCATCATGCTTGGATTGAGACGTCGTTGAGGTTGAATCACGGGCTTGGCTCCCTCCTCTAGCCGAATCTTGTGCTGGCATAGAGTAGGGGAAATCCCCTTGATATCTGCAACGGACCACCCAAAAGCTCCCCGGTGGTTCTTCAACACTATCAACAGTTGCTCCTCCTCATCCGCACTCGAATAGGCAGAAATGATCACTGGTAACTTATCTTCCTCAGCTAGGAAGACATATTTGAGATGCAGTGGCAGCGACTTTAATTCAAGATCCGGCGGGCTGATCAAAGATGATTGAAGCGGCGGGGGAAGTTCACCTAAATCTTCATAGTGCCTCGCATAGAAGCATGGAAGCATCTGAAGCATTTTAGCACACTCCTTGAGTGAATTGCTCCGCATCCAATCATGTGCAATGTTTAACAAACACGCCTCCAATGGTAATTCCAGAAATGCATCAGAAATAGAAATAGAAATCACATCATCCTCCAGAGAAAGGGGAATGTCCTCATTCTCATCATTCGGGAACCCCACAGCTTTGCACAAAGAAATTACTTTGGTCTGCTCCATGATATCTACAGCCAAAGTTCCATTGTCCACCTTGCTTATCACATGAGCCATGTCCAGAAATGGCTTCCCAAGACAAAGTGAAATATTACTATCCAGATGTTTTACCATATTGCATTGTTCCTTTTCTTTAGATGACGCAGTACTAGAAGGCATGACCATCTCAAAGCGGTCATCAGCTATGCCCAAGGTCAAGCGACCTCTCCCCATCTCTAAGATCATGTCGGCTGTAGCTTGGAAAGGACGTCCAAGTAACAATTCGTTGCCATGTTCATCCTGCATCTCCATGACTACAAAATCTGCCGGAAAGACAAATCTATCCACCTTCACTAACACATCTTCACATATTCCATAAGGTTTTACCATAGAGTTATCCGCCAATTGAATCGTCATATTGCTTGGCCGTGACTCCTTCAATCCTAGCTTTTTAAATGTAGAAAGGGGCATCAAGTTGATGCTTGCCCCTGAGTCACATAATGCTTCACCGAATTTAAACTTCCCAATATAACAAGAAATGTTAAAGCACCCGGGATCTTGCCTCTTTGGCGGTAAAGTGCCCATGATGAAGGCACTCACTTGCTCCTTTAGCACGACAACCTCTGTATCCGGAATTTTCCTCTTTTTGGTTATGACATCCTTTAGAAACTTCCCGTATGAAGGAATTTGCTCAATAGCTTCCAGTAAAGGGATATTGACTGAAAGCTTCCTAAAAGTGTCTAAGAACTTCTTGAACTGTGCATCTGCCTTCCTTGCTTTAGCACTATTTGGATACGGGACCGGAACAGCTTGTGCCCTTTGATGAGGTGGCACATAAGGTGTCTTTTTCTGAGATTCCTCCTCTGCAACCTGTTCTTCAGTATCATCTACAGCTGTGTCCTCAACCTGCCCTGTGACTGGTATGGGCTGCTCCTCATTGGATTTACCTCCTTCTTCAGTTTGTGGTGTGCTTGTCTCCTCGGCCCTTGGATTCAACAATTTCTTGCCACTTCTTAGCAGAATAGCCTTCGCTTGCTGATTTCCCCCGGGAACATTGGTATTCTCCGGAAAACCTGGATGTGACGACTTCTTCAAACTGGCGATCTCGGCTGCCATCTGTGCCATAGATGTCTCAATGGTCCTCATTTGAGCCCCATGGCTCTGCAATGTTTGCCCAAATTGATTCATGAACTCTCCTTACTGCTTGATTTGCTGGCCAAACGTATTCATTAGCTCTTGATTTTGCTTTATAACCTGATTGAGCAGCTCCGTGCTCTTATCTTCTGCTACTGGCGTGGGTTTGGCATTCGGATCCTACAGAAAATTATTTGGATCCTTCCAAGAGAACTTTTTATCTTTTATCCATGAATAGTCATTGTTCCTATATCCTTGTTGTTGTCTCATGTATTTGACTTGAGCCTCATCCTCGGACTCATTTTCCTCCTTTTGCAGTAGCTTCTTGGCGAGAAGATCCATCTTCTCATTCAGCTCTTTCATTGCCTTGGACTCTCCTGCAACTCGAACTTGCTCTACCGGGCCTCTTTCTCTCTCACCCCAGGACTGCTTTCTAGCCATATTCTTGAGTATCTCCCAGCATCTGGTGTCTGTATTGTTCAGAAAGAAACCTGACCCAGCTGAATCCAGATTACTACTATCATGCTCAGAGAGAGCAAAATAGAAGATCTTCACCTGCGTCTCTTTGTCCAACCCATGATGCGGGCACCTCCTCAGCATAACCTGAAATCTCTCCCAGGTCTCTGAATATGTCTCACCGACCTGTTGGGTGAAGTTATGAATCTTCAAGATCATGTCGTTAGTCTTCTTAGGATGGAAGAACCTCTCAAAGAAGACCTCCACCATATGGTCCCAGGACTCCACGAACTCATCGTCCAAATTATGTAGCCACTCTCGCGCGACTCCCGCCAAAGAACTCGGGAAGAGCTTGAGATACAGTGCATCCTGTGGAAACCGATCGATTTTTACCATTTCACAGTTTTCAACAAACTGGCTGATATGCGCGACGGGGTCCTCATTCTTGAGCTCGTGAAAAGCATTCGACTTGACCAGATTTATCAAAGCCGGATCAATCTTATATGTCGGTATGTTGATTGCCTGCTTCTTTATAGGCCCCTTGGAAGCTGATGCGGAAGAAGCCTTGATCTTCTCCTATATGGTCTGTGCGTCGGCCATCTCTTCCTGTTCAAATTCAGAATCTATCTCTTCTTGGTGTTCTTGCTCATTAAAATCTTCGTCCTCAGGTCCCAACAACGGAACCTTAGGTGTGGGATTCACGTAGTCAGTACTGCGCGTTTGCACCATACACAGCACCTGAAATAAGAAAATTCAGTTCAGTACAGTGCTTTGACGAGTATAAAAATGAACGAACAATAGAAAGCAAATATTTGAAGTTGAATGAAAATTATAAAAAAAATGTGGCCTAGAGTGGCCCCTCGTAGCACTCGAAGTGCCAACAATTTCACCGTATCCCCAGCAACGGCGCCAAAAACTTGACGTGTATTTTACTACGCGCTAAAAATGCAAGTGTACGCGTCGAGTAGTATAGGCCTTGTGAGGCCCGAGTTGAACACAGGGATACTCATAAATGTTGGAGACTCCTACTAACTATTTCGATCAGCTAAGCCGAATAACAAATTGGGGTTGTTGAACAAAATTAAAAGAAAATAAAAATAAAACAGAGCAAACAATCGATTAAAGGTTAATTTAATCAATTCAAAAGGGTATCTTTAGGATTGCAGTTTCATCGCGGGCTTTCATTGTATTAGGTTTTATATAATGCCACAAACTTCTCTCTCTATCTGGGTAATGGTCTGAAAACAGAATTGTCCACTGTCGTGGTGCAATTCACTACTTAGGTTTAGGTCGGTTCCACCGTCGTAGTAACATATCCCCTAAACTAAGTGCATTACGAACGATCTCTCAGTATCCACCATTAATTTTACACCACCTTGGTCAAGAGATTTATCGATTAATGTAGATTTCATCTCTTTTCAGCCGTTAATCCTTCTTTCAAAGTGATTAAGGGCATTAGGTTATTATTATGGTGATCAAGCATAACAATATATGGAGAAAACGAAACTATACCAAGGATTTAAGAGAGAAAATATGAATTACTATTATAAAATTTTCATACAATGAATCTCCGGGCTACTCCCGGTCCTAAAGATGAAGGGGATTAGCCCCGCATGTTCATCTCAAACAAGTACAAGGTAGAGATAGGGGAAATCATGTGAAAAACGTGAATTGAGAGGGAAAACCCCTGAACGGAGAAGAACCGATTGATCCTTTGCGTAGAACACGTGCTCTCCCGCCTTTCGGTGGTGAAGTTCGTCTTCTTTGGCGTCCGGATCAACAAGTATGAGCTTCTAGCCTATGTTCTCCTCTCTCTCGCTCCTCGGTACTCATGCAATGGCTCCTCCGATCCTCTTTCCCTCTGGCTGGGCGTCATTAGGTATAAGTCCCTAATTAGGTCATTAACTAACTCCAGCCGTCTGATTGAGATCAATCTGAATCCAACGCATATCTGACGGCGTCGATACCATCGACGCGGGTCGATAGTATCGACCCCGTGTGGTAGCGGCAGCCCCTTGATTTCTTTTCGTCCGAGAGCCTGTTGTAGTCTCGATACCATCGACTTGGGTCGATGGTATCGACCTCCCTCTAGCGACGGCTTTGTCGTTTTGCATCGATGTAGCCTCCTTGTGTCGATGGTATCGACGGGGTGTCGATACTATCGACTGCTTCATCGCCAACAACCTGAAGGAGACTCGATACCATCGACATCCCTGTCGATAGTATCGACGCTTTGCTGCTCCTTTCGGCTGGCAACCTGTGACCATGTCGATGGTATCGACTTCCGTCGATGGTATCGACGGAAGCAAATACTCATTTGTCCTGAAATTCAAAGACAAGATCACATAACTTCACACAAATAATAATAATTTGACAATTAATGATCAAAATGATGAAATAAAGAGGATTTGACATAAAATAGTGGCAAAGACCAAAATGGATGAATTATGCAATATTAACCATAAAAATGACTAATAAAAGCATAAAACACATATCAAACAAGTCTATAAATGCGACTCAAAATCATCGCATCAGGGTCCGTTAAAGGGAAAGTGGTCCCTGCAGTCCAAGCCAGTTGGCTTTAGATCAGTGATTTCACATCCTACGTACCACTGCCCCGGATCTACCATGCCTAAAGACGGGTACTTTTGAAAGACAAGTGTGTATATCTATTATTTTTTTTCTTTTTTTTGGGCACAACTCTCACGCTTTTATTCACACTCATAAGGCTTCTCTCTTTTTTTGGGATTTTCATTGGGTAGAGGGGAAACAAAGATATTTCTACTGTTTGGGCAGCTTTTTCCTTCTCCATACTCGTCTCTTAGCTGTTTGCAAGATTATTATACTTTTTTGAAATTTTTGGCATGCAAAAACGTAATCTTCTGTTCGTTTGAAGCAGCATTATCAGAAAGATATAAAAAAACTTGTATCTCGTTAAGCACAAAGAAAACCAACTTTGCAAGCAGTTGTATCAGATTTTTACTAATATAGCAACTTTGTACATATGCATGGGAACAAAATAAGCAAAAAAAATTTCAGAATTTTTATATGAGCAAGGGTACAAATATATAATATAGGAGAGGAACAAAATGGCACAAGAGAATTTTTATACCTCCTTCACTGACACATGGGTACCCCCCCAAACTTACTCCGCACTCTGTCCCAGAGTAGCGAAGAAAATAGGGTGAGTTCATGTTAGCCCAGTGAAGGTTATTTAGCGGGTTCGCTTGTGCCTTGCAGAAGCTGCAATATGCTTCTTTACTGCAGCCTCCGTTTTCTTTCCCAGCTCAGCCGGAACATGCGTAAAAGCTCCCGAGAAGGAAACGGGTCTATGGTGGTAGACAGAGAGCTCTTGTGCTGTCCCGGTGGCCACCGGGGCTGTACTCGTGTTGTCTCTGTAGATGGTCCCAGGCCACTACAGAAGACAGACTATGATAAGGAAACGAGCCTCTTTTGAGGCTACCTAATCAGGAAAATTCCCCCTTGCTTTCTTTTTGGTGGTTGGGGCCCCTTGTGACGTTTCTGTCCGACAGTTGTTGCTTCAGCTGCAGCCACAATTCTACCTGTTATCAAGTTCATTTAACCATTTAAAAATTTAGATAGGAAAAGATAAAGAAACTCGATAAAACTGGACTTATTTCAAAATCCGGGTATCATCCATCAAAGAAAACATGAGTCGATACAAGATTGGGCGATACGAGGAGATCTGCACGGCACAACATACCTCCCGATACGGATATATCGGGCGATAAGGACGTAAAAGAGCAACTGCCCGACAGGTTGTCACAAAAGAAAACGTGTCCTCGGCAGCGGCGCCAAAAAGTTGACCGGCCTAAATCGCGTGTCCTAAAATTGGAGGCGGATTTGAGGTAGTCGAGCTTTTACATTTATAAACCCAAATCCTTCTAGGCTCCCGCAACTTTGTTTACGGGGTCGAAGTAGATATACGGGGTCGAACACAGGGACAAGGGTGGTAGTGTTGAGAACCCAGAATCGACATGCTACACTCCGGCAGATATAAAGAGATGATAAATTCCCCAGGAGGGAAGCAGTAAGGTGTCATGAACAAAGCAAGAAAACTATCTCCAAGTGGAGTTACTAGAAAGATTTAAGATTTTAGTCATTTAGCAGTTTTTAGAGGTTTTCTTGCAACAGAAACAGAAGGATAAAACTAGGGCTAGAGCAAGGTACGAAGGATAAGAATACAACATAACAAGCGGCACCGGTAACATCCTGCACCCCTCCTCTCAGAGTGGATACCTCTAACCAAGCCTCGGCACCCCTCTCGAGGTTGCTGGGCTCAAAGTTAGAGTGGAATGTTACAGAAACGACTCCGTTCCAGGCACTCTCGTACTCCAGAATCAGACCAAACACTAGAGCCACAACACAACTCTCGAAGTTGTTGCAACAGGAAAATATGATTCGGTAGCTAAGAGAAATGTGATCCAAACATGCAAGCTAGAGTTCAGATATCAAACATAGCAGTCATCCAACATATTGTACCAAGCATAGAGCAACAAGTAATTAAGCTTTTCTATTTCCATAAATAGTAAGGGTCTTAGTACATTGCATAAGAAAGAAATTAAATAGCATAATTAAAGATAGAGGTCGCCTTCTTGATGTAGAAGGGTGACAGACTACAGCGGCTCTCCCGCCCGATACTGGAGAGGGCCTAGCCTGATACAGCCGTATCGGGCGGCACGCTCTCTCGAGCGGCACACCGTGACGGCCGACTGTATCGCTCAAGGGCCTGGCCGATACGCTCGAGTCGGGCGACACACCCTCTCGGGTGGCACGCATGACGGGCGAAGCGTATCGGTTTCGATATCATGTCAGGCACGGAGCGACGCGTTCATCGTGTCGGGCACTTGTGTCGCTCATCGTCGTGGCCGATATCGGCCCGCAGTGTCGCCCGGGACGATTCTAAGTGAACCATCCCCTCCCTCTCGGGATGAGGAAGGGCTCACCTAGTGTCGCCCGGCACGAGCACTGGGGCGCGATACACCTGCTCTCGTAGTTTCCTCTGAAGAACACTCAAGGCTCCCAATTGTCTGAATTCTGAAGTATCTGAACTGACCAAGCTATCTTTTCGGCTCCCTGTAGCTGCTATTTATAGGCAGCGGTTGGGGGAAGTTATGGTGCTCGAAGTGCCATGTGTCCTCCTCATTCGCGGTTCGGTGGAAGGCCGATACTGGTATCGCTCGGCTCAGGAGTGTCGGCTAATCGATCATGTGGTAGGCGGCACGCCTGCCGGTGGGTGGCTGAGTCGCCCGACAAGCCTTGGCTGTCGGGCGAAATCGGCTCCCTGTCGGGTAAAGGGTGTGTCGTCCGTCAGTTTCTTCTGGCACGGCATCCCTTTGTCGTGCGTCATGGTGTCGCACCTCCTTGTCGGGCTGGGGTCGTATCGGGCATCAGGAAGGCCGAAACATACTTGCACTTATTCATGGACTAGGACGGCCTTATTACACCAAAATGAGAAAAAACTCTGTAAAAGATGGGAAAATTGGATTAAGAGCATTGCTTGGCCAATTATTGCGAAAATGCTAATAAAATAGAGGAAAATAGCAGAAAAGGGCAGTTTTGATAACAAATTAAAGGGCAAAAACGTCACAAAAACTGGTGTTATCAATGAGTTGATGGTTGAACCTAGATTTGTAAACCCTAATCGGCTAAGAAGGAACCCTAACTCTAATAATGTTCAATGATCATGCTTGTTTCTCTTTCATGGAATGGTTGTGGTGTGTGATGTTATCCATCTTGTTTATGAACTTCTAACCATGCATGTCTTATGATCTTGATAATCATAGTTAGTGTATGCTATGATGACTATGATATGAAACAGCTTGAATGCGCCTTCATGAGGCATGTGGAGGTACTTGTTTTACAAGAATGATGAGTTGAGGGATTGATATCCCATAGCATGTGATGTTGGTATTAGTGATGTGGTGAATGGCAATGTTACAGGAATCATGTGGTGATAGTGTGACAATTTCACACCCTATATGTTTATATCTTCTGAGTGTACTATGCCCTTATCTTTGTAGAGTTTGCTATGAAATTATACGTTGTAACTTGATTGATGCTAAAAGACACTTAATTGACTTAACTAATCAAGTGGAACTGAATCATATATTTTTTCCATGTGTCATAGATCCATCTCAATGTCAGCATTTTCTAGATGGTGAAATGAGCTTTCCATCTCAATGAAAGCTTAGAGTCATATAATGTCGAGTATATGCATTCACAAGATTGGGTGTTGGTCATTACCTGGAAAGAGTATTGCTACGGGCCGTAGCTATGTGATATGTTTCTTATGAGGTTTCATAGGATTGGATGCAGTCCATACCCTGGAAGGAGTGCGGCTGCGGGCCATAGCTCAGCTTCACTAGCATCGTGACCTGTACCAAGGTGGGCTAGGACTTTTACAATTTGAATATGTGTTGTTAGTTGTAGTTGACTGATATGTCTCTACAGTGTATTCATGTACTTACCATGAGGTTTGGTGAGGTCATGGATTCTGGTTCTTCCATAGACCTTATATGGCACCCATTTTGAATTAGTAGTGGTCGGTTGGATTTGGGTTGTATGACTCAAATCCTCGGGGCATAATAATATATGTAATCAGCCGTGTAGTATACTTACTTAGGATCCAATATGGAAAAATATTGGATGAGGCCTTTCCTACTTTTGTATAATATAGTTGGTAGTAAATATACAAGTTCCTCATATTCCTTTTATGATGATAAGATGTTCCACAAACCAATTGCAATTGCTTATACTGTTTAGAAATGATTATCTTCTTTGGACATATCATTAGCTAGATCTGTTTATCATAGTTGTAGCTTTACCTCTATTATATGATTACCTCCTCTGTGTTAATAATAGTGTTGGTGGAGAGTTATATCTCCCACTGAGATTTGGATCTCACCCCGTGGGTTTCTCCACATCTTTTAGGTGGATGTGCATGATCAGATAGAGATCGTGCAGATTAGGCAGAGCAGCAATAGGAAGGACAATATCTGATAAGGTTGGAAGTATTGCTAGTCTTTTGGAGTAGAGTCTTAGAGTCATCCTTGTACACTCAAGTCTTAGGGGTGGTTTTTGTGTGTATTTTTTAGATATCGATATGCATTTTTGTCTCGTGTGCCCTTTTGATGTAAAGATATGGCAGATATGCATACATATATGTATATGTTTGGGACAAGTTTCTCTTGTTGCAGGACGATGGCATATGTAATACAACATGTTGATGTAAGCACCTTGTGATCTATGATATCCAATGTAGGTGTCATGTAAGGACTTATATGTAAAGGTTTTTACATCTTTGGTGCTTAATGATATTGGTTTTTAATTTTTCAGCATTTTTTGGTAATCTATTTGTTAGTTTTGTTTCCACATTTAGTTTTGAGTTATCTCATGGTTTGTGGCGTAGGGTGTCACAGTTTGATTGGTATCAGAGTTTTAGGTTCACTGAGTCTACATGGACCTAGGACTAGGGTTTGTTTCTATTATTGTGTCCTCCAGTCTATCTTATAGAGACTTATGCTTATGCAGAAGGAGCAGAAAAGCTTACGGATGTCTAGAAAACATGAAGAACATACTGCTAAAAGCATTGTTGCTACACCAGGTGGTGGTGCAAGGAACCAGGAATGAGAAAATCGGGTGCTTGAGGTCCCCTTATTCGACCCAGCCATGCTTGAGAATCCTATCTTTCAGTCTCTTTTCATGCCTCTATGGTTTGAAATCCTTCACTAGGACAACATTCCTATATGGAAGTAACTTACCCCAAAATAGGGTGGTATAAATTATTCTAATGGTAGAAGGCTAATGAATAACATTGGTCAGTGTTTAACATGGTGTTTGTTTCATATAGAATATCATGGATGGATTGATGCATCTGAGATATGGATCTGTGAATACTATGCATCTGAGATATGGATTTATGATGTGACCAAGTCCATAACACTAGTAAATGGTTACTGTTTTATATCGTACTAAACTACATGTATAGTTAAGTCAGAAATTATTATAAAATGACTAGATAGGTCATGATTGAACACATATTTTCTCTAATTTATAGGGGAGGATCGTGTAAGTATATGCAAGTACCCTAATTTGAAACAACAAGACAGAAAATAGTGTCTTACTTTGATAATTTCCCATTTCAAAACATTCCTATATTGCACATCTCTGTTTTGATACAACTTATAGGTCCTATCAAATTCCAACCAAGACCTATATGCATCAGTAAAAGTATATGTTAGTCTTAAAACATGTATTATGTATTGAAAATTTGTACGAAGTACTTATATATCCATGAGTTTTTCCATGTTTCCTCATAAATTTCCTCTTAACGGATCAAGATAGTAGCATCTACCTCACGTAGGGTCAAAGACCTATCAATTGACACCAGTGGAAACACCACTTCATCCATTCATGAATGGTATGCACAACCTACAAACTACTACCAAAACGGGTTATTGGGATGGTAGATGCAAGCATTTGACCTTTTGCTAATGCCTAATCAAGGTACTAAATTTAAAATTTATTAATATATTCTACCATACTGATAATTGATGAGTCGGGGAATCATTTGCTTCCTAGTCGACTACTCACCAGAGGGAAGTTTGCCTAGCCAGTTACCCATAAAAGGGATTTGACTTGACACCCCCATAGCCTCACTCATTGGCTAGTTGGATGATTGACATGATAGGTCGACCCTAGACAAGGTTGGGTTGCTGCTTAGTCAAGCCCATGCCCTGCAACCTTAAGTTTTTGGCTAGTAGTGAAAAAACATGACCAGTTTAGTTTGGAAAGTCAAGTGAAGGGTTGAGATTCTTAGTTTAGTTAAGGAAAAAGCATAGATGTCAATGTCATATTATCTAGGAGATCACAACTTGAAGCCAAGCACAACAATGGGTCGGCATCACATCAAAGCTAGAATAAGTTTTTTACAAAGTGTACAGGACAAGTCGATGCCAGCATAATAAGTAAGACGGTGGGATAAAAACATAAATAACCAATTTTACTTAAATCACGTCCCACACGGGTGACGAAAGATTAATACCCGTGCGACCATTGAATGAACTCCCAACACTATATATATATATATATATATATATATATATATATATATATATATATATATATATATATATATATATATATATATATATGGGATTAAGAGAGAAAGATTTCCCCCCTCCCACGCCCGTAGTGGAGGCCAAACGCCCAGGAGGATGGTAAATCAAGGTGGTATATTTATATATGTATGTATGTATGTATGTATGTATATATATATATATATATATATATATATATATATATATATACACACACACACACATGTGTGTATAGAAATTTAATTAAAAATATAATATAACTATGATATCAATGAGTCGACGCAAAGCTTGTTCCGAAGACCGGCAAACTAGAAGGTTTGTTGGTTCAACCTCTGGATCGGGTCTAAAAAGCTTGATAACATATTTAAACGAGTAAGAAAATGACCAATATATAAACATGAAACTAAGAAGAAACATTTAACAAAAGGATCTTATAAATAAACTATTATGATACAAGTGACATATGCTCATTCATACATTATTGATACCAAAAAAAATCGTGCGCACTTTAACTTGGGAATTTTCCTTCATTTTGCAACTAGTTTCACAACTTGAATATCGTAATATGTATATGATAAGTCAAATGATAAACTATAATGATATATGGGTAAGAGAGTATATGTTCTGCAATAATATCCTTTCTTAATTTGTATCTATCTTCACAAGATGTTGATAGCCCCACCAATTTATAATGATGTATGAAAATTGCTACCTCCAACCTAAAAAGTTAAGCCATTGCAAGTATAATGCCAGTGACAAGATGTGTCTACGGTAGATTTGTTTTTACCGTGGACCTTTTCACAGTGAACTTTTGATTCATATGGACGTGCCCCCATGCACAATCTAATTGCCTTACTTGTGATATTTTACTACCATTATAATGAATTTTATATCAGATAAAGATAGATATGATTAGATTACCTTAGTCAATATGGTTACTACGGAACATGATCTGAAAACTTAACAACATAGTCGTGAGATCATCATGGTATTTCTTTAATACATTCAACTTCCGCTTCTCTTTGTAGCATGTTACATATTGAATCCAAGGTGAGCTGGAAACAGAGAAAGAAAAGAAAATTTAGAGAAGGTGAATGATAGTTTAAATACTTCAACCATGAGTAGTTCCATAAGTGTATACTGCAAGAGTCTTTAGACAATTAAGTCAGTTTCCATTATTCACATAATGGTGCAACTAAAAGAAAATTAAAAAAAAAACATCATCTAACGGAGCATGCAACTTATGAGTAGATATTGGTTGAGTGGGGTTGGGGTCATCTACGACAACATGTGGAAATGACCTTTATTAGCATCTAGAGGGAGGTCATGTGCATGATTCTCTACATAAAAATATTCAATATGGTTTGATCCAATAGGTGGACGAAAAGCAAGATTCTAACCCCATGTATGTATTTGGTGTTGACAAAGGCAAATTTGGCACTTAACAGATCGGACTGGAAAAGTTGGTCATACCAAATAGCCATATCTTGAACCAGTTTTTGTAGTTTAAGATTTAATACACATGACATAGACATTCACAAGTTGAAATATATGTATATGCAAAAAATATGACATTAGCACATGATATTCAATGGGGATTTGTCTCCAAAAATAATATTGCACTTTTTTCTCTGCCTAAAGACAAATTCGTTATGTACCATTTTGCTTTTCAAAGCCAAGAAGAGGGAAAATTTTGATCGACATAACAAACGCCAATTGATTCAGATACCTTATTTCTATTTTTCCTGTGGGCATGCCAGACTGTCTCCCTCCCCATGTCATTGCCAAAACGATAATGATTCTCTAATAGCAAATCAAAGTACCAAAACTGGTACAGAGTAACGATAGTCCTCCACATGCTATTGATGAAGGATGGCTGATGAGAGAATGAAGGTTGGTGGTTGCTCACGGAAGTTGTGATCACGGGTGTTGGAGAGAGTAGGGGGGTCAGGACGGAGAATTCAAAGAGACATGGTAAAGGGAAAGAAAAAGGCACAGTGGCGCAGGGAGAAACTGAAAGGATAGAGAAACATGCTCTAGAATTAGGGATAAGCCTCGTTAGTCAAAAGTTAGTGAGAAATGACTAACGATTTTTGATATTAGTCGTGGCCGACAATCTCCCATAAAGTCATACGTATGATCTTTTTTTGTGATAATTGCCACGTTTTAAGGTGTGTGAAAACAAAAGTGAGGATATTAACGTGCATATGTCATTATGTTGTAGTGAAGGTGACCTAAAGATTGTGTATTTTTGTAGTTCTAACTGGATCCTTGTAACTCAAATTCCCATGAGATTCATTTTCTCAGAAACTTAAATTCAGTTCTAAGTTCACATGATTGGTTCAAATTTTGAGTTTTTTTGTCCAGAAATTTAAAGAAGACGGACATCTATTTGATGCTCCTAAACTTATCTCTGAAGAGAGACCATCAGGTGATCACGTACTTGGCACATATACCAGACTCCACGGAATAAGTGATACGGCAAAGCGCAACAAATGGAGTCTCAACTTGTAGCTCCGTGTCATGGTCTTCGTAAGGCATACCACCAAATAAAGAAAAAATCACAACAACTACGGTCATTAGCATAAAAAAACTGGTTACGGAGAGGATAACCTGGACGGAAACAAATCTATTAGAAGAGCCCGTTGTGGATCAAATACCAAATAGGAAGAAAATTGGATGATGGCTCTCCGTATTATAGAATACTAGATTACCTTAGACAGAGGTCGGACGAGATGCAATCCACAGTGAGCAGTATCCAACGCAAATACTTGGCAATCGATAAGTCTCTCGTTCACGGAATATTAGGATGTCGAGATGCGAGATATAGCTGGATGATGGAGTTTGCCGTGAAGATGCCTGCCAATGTCCGACACGATACACAGTGCGCAAGCCTCCTATGCGCCGTCACGAGAACAAGCCAGATAGAAACGTTGTTTTCCCCTTTCTTTTCGGAAGTCAGAAACGGAACTCTAGATATACCCTAGGAACTCTACAATTTTCTAAGAAACATACTTACTACAATTACGAACAACCAATCACAAAAAAACATGTGGCGTAATTTGAGTTTCCATATTTTTTAATCAACTTATAGTGAATCAATCAGAGTCTAAGGAGATTTGTTGAATAATAAGGACACATGTGATTATACAATGGGTTGGAGTTTGTTTTGTATTTAGACCTAGTTTGGCTGGCGTAATCTAAACTGCTGGAATTGACACAGGATTCACGTATCAAATTAATCACACCGGCTATGGCTGTGTGCTTCTTTTGTACCGTTGTATAGATAATTTAGTACCCAAATGGTAGTTGCAAATGATGTCAGGATCGGCGGGCTTCACAACTGTCAGTTTTACACCAGATCACTGCTCCGTGTCACAATTTTCCTGTGTAACTTTGCATGCTGTGCTGGTTGCAGCCGGTGGCGGAGGCAAAAATTTGTACAGGGTGAGGCACAAATTAATGGTTGTTCACCATCATGGTAAGTAAACTTCAGTAACTATACAAATATGAAATAAAATAACATAAGCTAACACCTGAATGAAGTGTATACTTTTGACTTTGTGAAGATGCAGTTGTATATATGCACAGACATGTGGGCAGATCATCACAGGTTGCTTTGTGCGAAGAACTGAGAAGTTTTGCAATAGAATCACCATGTAGGCTAAATTAATTTCTACAAGGCACTGTGTTCAGTCAGTGCTTTCTTGCATCCAATTTTTGGATGCAAGCAAAAACATCGCGTAGCAATAGTTAGGTTTGGGGAGAACAAGGATGACACTTGACCATTGATATATCTCTGATTTTGGAAAAGTTTTGTTAAGTAAAAGTTACATTTAGCGGAAAAGCTCCATACATTAGTAGTCATAGGATTTGCTATAGTTGTTAATTGGAAAGGCATGAGATATTAGATACAAGCAGGAATCAAAGAAGAATTAGAATTAAAGTTTTGTAAGATGTGCCTATTCTTGCAGATCGTCCTTCTCCAATGACGTGGCCATGGCGGATTATTGCTACACGTCTGTGTAACTTGGTGTTGCGTCTGCAGCTATCGCAAATCGTGTGGTCTGTAGCTTCAGGTGTGTCATCCGTCATTTCTTTATCAAGCATGCCTTTAATACGAAAGACTGTTGAATGCTACCTATATTACTATCAGGAACACGTTAGTTTTGTAAAAGTGTCTTTCTCGGTAACTGACAGTGCTATATGCACGTCCGATTCCGGAGGATACATTTTAAATTTCTTTGTCGGAGGATTCGATTAGGTAAATGTGCTAGGAGGATTTGATTACATAAATGTGCTAGTTTGAGCGGGAATGGGTGAGGCATGTGCCTCACCCGGCCTTCATGTGGCTCCGCCACTGGTTGCAGCTCTTCGCTCCTCCACTGCAAAATACCAAAAAGTTGTACGATCCTATAGACAGATTGTGCATTTAAGAAGTAGTCATCCAAACTCAACCTTATGGTATATAATAATAAGTTGGAGTCTATTGTATGATCTTAGTATATAACAACATGTTACAACATGTTGTGTGATTGATGTCTATTACAACATGTAGCTATTACAACAGGGAAACTGATGTTGTCTGATTATGGTATATTACAACGGATTAATTTATATTGTATAATGGTGGTCTATTACAATTATATATGATGTGTGGCTATTACAGCGGGCTACAACATGGTGTGCAATTATAGTATATAATAACAGGTCGGAGTATGTTGTGTAATCTTGGTATATAACAACAGGTTTCAACATGTTGTGTTATTGTAGTCTATTACAATATGTACCTGTTACAATAGGTGAATACATGTTGTGTGTTTATGATATATTACAACGGGTTGTTCTATGTTGTGTAATGATGGTCTATTATAACAAGTTATCATGTGTGACTATTACAACGGGTTATTGTATGTTGTGTAGTTAAGGTATTTTACAACAAGTTTGAGTATGTTGTGATACTATAGTGTATTATAATAATTTTAGCACCTGTTGTAGTATCACACATACCAAAACAGATTTGGCATGTTGTAAATACATTGTGTTGTATAAAATATATAATATACAATACAAAAATAGACTTGTTGTGATAAGTATGCTAACCACGACACCACATGCAGAACTGTTGTGTTTCTCCCGTTGTAAAAATCATTTCCTGTAGTAGTGATTCCAAGAAATCCTAACACTTCTAGATCAGACTCAATGTATTTATGTGTTATTATAATGACAATGTATTGTCATGTGTAGAAAAATGAAGTTCAATATGTTTTCTCAAATCCAATATTTCATCTCAAGCTCATATGGTCCACACCATTTTTACTATGATATAGTTTATCTCTTTAATTGAGATCATTGCTTACATTCTTTTTCTACCAAAATCATAATCTCAAGTGTCAAATTATAGTTCACTCCTTACACATGTCACTTCTAAATTATATTTATTTCTCAAACTTCAAATTATTAATGTAAAACTTATCATGTATTTTATAACTTTATATGTAGAATCGTATTTATCCCTAAATTCTAGTTCTTCTCTTTATCTATGTACTCTTAGTGAAAGTATTTATATAATGCCTTACAAAGTTACCAACGATAGAAAAGGCTTCCTAGATACAAAATATGCTACCAAATTTCATACATTTGGTAAAGAAATCTTATGCGTGGTTCTTTTGTTAGTAAATTATGCATAATCTTCATAATATATCTTGTGAGGATTAAGAGTTGTGAAAGTGAATCCACTTAGTCTTATAACTCAAAAAAATATGTTGGAGTCTTACCAAGTTTCAAAAGTTTTTTTGTTCATGTACATATTTTCTCATGTTGATTGTATCTGAATAAAACATTTATATACTTGGAACATGTTTAAATGTATTCTAAACATTCATCTCTAAATGAACATTGCTAAAGTGTACATTCTAAAACACATATTAGATAGTCACATTAGTTTCATGATTTTAGAATTTCAGTAACATTTTTCTTCACAAGTTAAATACATTTCATCAACAAAAAAGTTGTAAGTCTAGATTAACATATTCTTCTAGAAATTTAGAATCTGAATACATTAGATATTTCCAGTGATAAATGTTTAATCTAGTTTCTAACATCTTTTACAATTATATTTTACTATTTTAGTAGTATATATAACTAACTCATTTTGTGTGAACATATATCTCATAAAGATAGCATTCCTTCTACAATTTGATATAAAGAACATGTTATTAAAACTTCAGGTATTTTTGACATTACATCCAATTTTGTTCAACTAATATGTCCTAAATTGTATATGTTTAAAGAACATGGAACTATTTTAAATATTCATCCTAACATCAAAAAATTTGGCTAGACTGGACTCCTGTAGTGTCACCATGTTTTACCCAATTAATGAAATGAATTTAAAAGTCCATATTTTTTCTATAAATTGTACTCATTGGATATTAGGTTGCTTATTTTACTCATTGTAGTAATTACATTGAGAAGATTATCAGGTTCTACCATGAACAATTTCTTTGGTAAAAATTTTGGGGTGACTTTTAATATATGTATCATCCTATACTTCCATATATGAAACAAAGCATATAACATTTAGAGAACTTATCAAAACTATGTGA
The DNA here is from genome assembly GCA_963693085.1 of Alisma plantago-aquatica. Classification (NCBI taxonomy): domain Eukaryota; kingdom Viridiplantae; phylum Streptophyta; class Magnoliopsida; order Alismatales; family Alismataceae; genus Alisma; species Alisma plantago-aquatica. Next base: position 603,549,168 of record OY856414.1, on the reverse strand, counting down.
CTATTCCAATCGCATGCCGCATCAGTTGCCTCTTCTACCTATGAGAGTTGATAGGTTTGAGTACAATACATGTTGGAGTTCATGGAGGTTCCCGAAACTTGGACCCGATGAGGTATAAAAATTTTGGGGTTAGGGAGTGAGAAGGTCAACTCAATGGAGAACAAGGTGGATAATTGTGTTTGACAAAAAAAATAAGGAAAGGAATCAAGACACAGAAATTACAAATTTAAACTTGATTCAATCGAGGTTCCTAATGTGTGTAAAAGGTATTGGAGTGTTTAGATATATATTAGGTATTTACATCATTTCTAGTGGTGGAGAGTGAATTGAAGGATTCATTGTAGACTAATGTTATATTTTTTATGTTCCACAATAATCAATCGATTGTGTCATAGCCCAATATAAAATTGCCTTTTTACATATGAGTAATTATGGATGAAACCCTAATTTTAGCTAAAAATATTTATTTATTTCGTGATAATAGATACTTGTTTAACCTATTTAAGGCTTAGTTGAACACATGGGTAAAAATGAAATATTACAATTTTTATCATAAAAAAGGAATTTATATTATAATAGATGTAAATCATGTGAATGACACTTGATCACAATTTTCTTCCTTAATTACTTAAATTTAAAAGGATATGACTAAATGTTCCCATATATACAATGGGTTATTTAAAAGGTTAATATACAACAAGATGTCAATGTACTCTCCACTGATTAACTATTATAAGCTTGGTTGGTTTCAAAGTTTGTTTGATAATAAATCATATTAAAAACAAATATATAAGAATAACATGAGTTTGTTTATCAAAAAATAATTAGATTAAAAGTGAGTACACAACATCGTCTCTAGATATAAGTAGTGGATTTTAACATAATTTATTTAGAAGGTGGTATATGATTGGCTTAGACAATTTACACTTTTATATAACTTTTTCTCATAGAATAAAAGAATTACTAAACTTTATGTAAAATTTGTTTGTGCTAGTAATTTAGCAATTTCATATAATCCATTTAGTTGTATTATGATACAATGAGAAATAATTTTGTAGGATATAGAGATGATTGATGAGAAGAAAAGGAAGGATGGATAGACTATCACAAGTAGGTGGAGATAAGTATTAAAACCCTATATATTTAGTTGTTAAATAGATATCTAACGGCAACCACATTATCTCATTCCTTGTATCTAGTTCGAATTGTGACTAAGAATTGACTGTATAATGTCAAGGATCCTACAAGAATGTGTGAGGACTAGGGATGTAAGAACCCTAACCTATCTTAGTGCTTGATCTTGCTTGATTTTCTTAATAAGATGTTTAAACCTTAATTTGATAATATGATGCACCTTAATAACATCCTGTTTGAATGATGTTTGAGCTAGTTGTGTTTGTTTTGGACCAAGTTGCAATTTACCCATGATTGAGGGCCTATAGTGCAAATTGTCACATGTAGGTTGTGGCTTTCATGTCTTAGCATCATGAGAGAGATAATCATGCTTAGGGTTTCCTTATTTGGGTGTTGGTTGATGAGGTGGCCTTATTTGTGTGGAGATAGGGTTTGCATGGTTCCCTTAGATGCATGAGTGTTAGTGTCGACCTTGATGTTGTAATCCTTGTTGTGACCGAAGTGTTTCATGTGGGACTTGTGTTGTGACTGGTATGTCTCTTGGTTTTGTTGCAATCTACCCATGATTGAAGGAGTAGTCAACCCTCATGTTGTGATAGGTCAAATGGAGTTATTTCATTCTGATTGTCTTCTTCTTACTTTATATCTATTTTGGTTGACGTGGGTGCGACGCACTCCTTTATCACTAGAGAAGTGGTAGCTAGTTGTTCCTTTCCTATTAGTCATAGATGTGACATTCTTCACTTAAAAACCCCTTTGGTTGGTTCCACTAAGTTGCAGGAGGTGTGTCCAGCATGCATTCTTTCTTTCTCAGGATGCAGCATTTGAGTGGATCTTATACCACTTGGCATGCATGGATTTGATGTGATCCTTAGGATGGATACTTTGGAGAGGTATCATGTGGTCTTAGACTGTATTGCCAAAGTGGCAACGTTCTTTGATGATGATGTTTTATGGATCTTCCAAGGAGATAGGAAGATTCTCCCAACGTGTCTGGTGTCAGCTATGACAGCAGAGAGGTTGATGAGGCAAGGTTGTGAGGAGTTTTAAGTGTTAGTTTTTTGTGAGTTTGAAGATGTGTTTCTCGATTATTTTCTCAGTCTTCCCCTCTTAGAGAGATTGACTTTAAGATCAATCTGATTCCCGATACACAGCCGATAACACAGACACCATATAGGATGGCACCAGTTGAGATGCAAGACCTAAAGAAGCAGTTATAGGAGTTTCTTGAGAAGGTCTTTATCAGACCGAGCACGTCATCTTGGGGTGCTTTAGTGTTGTTTGTAAAGAAGAAGGATAGATCCATGAGGTTGTGCATCAATTATCGACAGTTAAACAAGGTGCCAATCAAGAATAAGTATCCTTTGTCATGGATAGGTGATCATTTTAATCAATTACGAGTTGCAAAAGTGTTCTCAAATATAGATCTGAGGTCAGGATACCATTGATTGTTGATCAAGGTGATGAAATACCCAAGTCAGATTTCAGGACTAGGTATGGTCACTATGAGTTTGTAGTTATGTCGTTTGGGCTAACCAATGCACCATCAATGTTCATGGACCTATAGAATAGAGTGTTTCAACCTTATCTTGACATTTCGTGGTGGTGTTCATTGATGACATCTTGGTCCACTCTAGAGACAGCCAACAGCATGAGTAGCATTTACGATAGGTGTTGACCTTGTTGAGACAGCACAGGTTGTATGCTAAGTTTAGCAAGTGTGAGTTTTGGTTGAAGGAGGTGACATTCCTTGGACACTTGATATATGTTGAGGTTTTACGTGTGGATCTCAAGAAGTTTTAGCCTATGTTAGAGTGGGAGCATCCTAAGACACTGACAGAGGTTCATAGTTGATGTTAGTTGGCTATTACATGAGGTTTATCAAGAACTTCAGTGTGGTGACGTTACCCCTAACAAAGTTGACAAAGAAAGGTATACAATTTGTTTGGGATGGAAAGTGTCAACATTCTTTCCAGCTTTTAAAGGAAAAGCTGACTAGTGTGCACCAGTGTTGGTTTTTCCAGACTAGGAAAAAGGATACATCATCTTTTATGATGCATCAAAGAATGGTTTGGTTGCATGTTGATGCAAGACAAGAATGTGATTTATTTTGCTTTGCGACGCCTTAAGAAACACAAGGAGAGCTACCTGATGCATGATCTAGAGCTTGCTATAGTGGTCCATGCTTTGAAGATATGGAGACACTACCTTTATGGAGAGAAGTGTCAGATCTTTACCGACTACAAGAACCTACAATACATCTTCTCGAAGTAGGAGTTAAACATAACAAAGATGCTAGATTGAGCTGATCAAGGATTATGGTTGCATCATAGACTACCATCTAGGGAAGGCAAAAATGGTGGCATATGCTTTGAGCAAGAAGTCTTCTTCACCATCATCAGTTGATAAGGTGTAGTTATACTCTTTGGCACGCCATAAGATAGATATGTTCGTCTCTTTGTGTCATATGAATGTGCAGTTGGAAGTCTCCTTGTTGGTAGGCTTGTTGGCCCAGTTACAGGTAAATCCTACATTAAGGAAATAGACAAGATATGCACAGTGTGATGATACTATGATTCAGCATATTCAAGAAAAGATTGGCAGCGAGAAGCGTGATGGATTCCACGAGTCAGAGGAGGGGATAGTATGTTACCACAATAGAGAAGTGGTACTTGATGTAGATGATCTAAGTAAGTTGATTCTGGAAGAGGCCCACTCTTTGATGTATATTATGCATCCTATTAGCACCAAGATGTACCCCAATTTGAAATATTTGTATTTGTAAGGCCCCTGAACTTGATTAATAATTTGAATGAGCTTAATAACCATAATTTAATGCTTATAACCCTAATATAACCTTTTGATATGTTTTTAAATAATAATACAAGCTTAAGTTTCAAATTTGGTCCAATTTGGACACTGTTTGAGCAAGTTATGCAATTTTCTGTACATTTTGTACTTTTCTACAATTTACCCAATTGAAGGGTTTTTTGCAATTTGTCACATACATTATGTTCTTTATATGTTATATTATCATTTTTGAGTGTTTTGATCTATGGGGCTCCTAGTTGAGCCATTGTTTGAAGGTGTTTTCTCTAAGGGTACTTTAGGGTTTACCCAGTCACGGATGAGCTACCTTTAGTAGCTATCAGCTAGTGAATTATGTGATTGGCTGAAAATTCGACAAAGTAAATCCAAGTAGGTCAATAGGGATGGTGGGGGAGCTTCTTGTGTGTGTGCTTGTATATTCTTAATAATTTAAGGCCATAGACACATGGGAAAGCTACTTTTACACCTCATGCTTGCTTCTATCCTTATCCATGGGCTATATTTATCCCTTCCTTGCCCAAATTCAAAACTATTCTTGCTTTCTCTTTCCTCTAACCTGGATCAACGAATCCACTCTATTTTTATGCAGAACCAACTGCTCTAAAGTAGAATACAACCTCTTTTTGGAGAAGAAGGTCTCCTAGAGCTCCATCTAGCCCTACCTAGGGTTTCCAAGGTCATCTTCTACGGAATTCGACCAAGGAAAGTTGTTTTCTTCCTTCCTTCTCCATTTATCTTGCTCTTCTCCTTCATTATACCTACCTCCAGGTTGTAACCTTATTGTTCCATGGTATAATTTGCTCTAAATCTCTAAAACCCTACCTTTCTTGCTCCTTATGCTTAGGGTTTGCTCATTTGATTAAGAAAGGTGCTAGATGGATGAATTCATAGCTTATTCTTGGATTTTCTGCCCTATCTGCTCGATATTTCTTCTGTGTGGGGTTTCATATTCTCATTAGAGGCAAGTTTTATAACTTTCTCCACGTTTATTGCTTACCATAAGCTTTCTAGATCATGTTCTTGCTTGAAAATGATGATCCATGCACTAAAAAGTTATGCTTGACTGGGATTTCGATTTTTATAATGTTCCCTGTTCTGATTTCAGTTATATATGAACTTGTGATCATTTGTATTTTATTCCTAATGTATAATATGACTTGGATCAGGTTGGTTTGACAACCTATCGTGCTAAACACCTATCAACCAATGGCCAATTTTAGGGTTTTAAAGCTGATTTCTTCTATAAACCATGACATGATGATGGTACCATTACAACAACCCTATGGTGTTGTCTTCATAACAACTGATGGCCATGATCAAGGGTGTCAAATGATAGTGAAAGCCTATGGTCACCCCCTTAGGTCAGGTTTTGTACCAATTAGAAGTTTAATGATCAACCATTAAGTACCCTATTGATGTTATCAATCAATGATGACATTAGCTTAATATTTGATGTTGATTAATGAATATAGTGTTGATCTAACAACTTATGGTGATTTAATGGTCACTAATGATGGTGTATCAGGTCTCTAAAACTTATGTTGAGTCAATCATTGTAGTTGTATCATCAATTAATCCTTAGACCAATGGTTTCTTGGATCATTTGATGCAATGGTCGGACCTATATTGTAATTGATGGTTTTAATATATGAACTTGACCCAATGGTCAATATCTACTGTTTATTTCTCCAATACAGTGGAATGATGGATAATCTAATATGTTGGTCCTAATAATGTGATTTAGATGGTTTCCTTTATATGATCAACTTAAGGAGCTTAATTGTTGACAATGGATGGCTTGTTTTAAATGAACAGTCGATTGTGGGTTTTACCCTACTCTCAATGGAACTTTTTGTGTTGTTAATCAAGGGATGTCTAGGGTTATATGGTGAATCTTTCTAGAGAACAAATCAAGGAATTCATAGGTGGTTTATCCAATGTGTTTACTTATGTAAACAATCAATGGTCTTACCTTTTAAACATCTAATGATTTTGGATGACATTGTGGTATGGCGATATGGGTTGAATGATGATGGAATAAATGGAGGGTTACCCTTAATAAGGTATTCTTACCTATTCACTCATATGAATAGAAGGTATGATAACAATATTGTGTCGATATGTAACCCTAATGAGGTATAGCTTGTTATACCTAGCTTTAATATAACTAAATAATGGTAATTAGGTATGAATAGTCCTTGAATGACTAATACAATCATGGAGTACTCTGTTACTATTGCTGAAACCCTAGTATGCTATAACCCAATGGTTATACCTTGATTTATGTGTGGGTTCATACTTGAGAATAGAATGGAATATGATGGTGATGCTTCATCTTATGCATCCATGATCCAATGGGGATGTCGTGAGTTAGGGTTTGGGTATGAGTGTTGATTAGTAACATTGATATAATTTATCATGTTGAACCTAACTCTAATGCAAATAGATAAATATGAGTATTCATGTTTAACATTTTTATATGATGGAATGATGGTAGAATAACCCCCTTAATATGATCATAACCTTAATGTGTTCATTGGTGGTTATCATAGCCACATGGTTGATACTTTCTTATGCTAAACATGTGCATTATGAATATAATGAGTGTTAATCATATCTAGATTCCTTGCATGTTGATGTAATAAAGGAATGTTCTTAATGTTAATATAGCCCTGTTATGATTGTTTATGAATATCTCCTAGCTCATTAAAGCAATATTGTGTTGATCTGGTGTATTATATGTAAGTGATGTTGTTGAGCCTTGTTACAAGGCATGGAAAGATAATGATGATCTTGTAGGGAATAGTATGATGGTCTTAATGACCTTTGGGCATGGTTGAGCCCTAAATGAGGTGTAATCCTCTTATGTTGATAAGGGTTGATACCCTGTGATATTGTGAAAATGATTTATATCTTATGATAGTATGATGACTAGTGTGGTCTCATGAGCGGCAAGTGAATAGTACCATGTGATGATGAGATGAGAAATTATGTTTCACACATTTTATATCTTTTCAAAGTTGTGATATTTATATGCTTGCTAGAAGTGAATTAGGGTTTGTATGTCCACTTGTTTGATGCAGCCTTAATTCACCCAATTGGCATAACAAATCAAGTGTAACTCTAATCATGCAGTGCACTATGCCGTAGAGCCATCTTTAGTGTCAGAATTTGCTGGATGGTAAAACGAGTATTCCTAAGGGAAACTCAGAGCACATATTGTTGAGTATGTAGGGGTGGCAGGTTGAGGATATATCCTTGTCATCTACAATGCATATTGTGGAGGTTGGCTATGGTCATGCCTCATACATCTGATGTGATTAAGAACGACTGCGGTCGTGTCTCAATGATTATAACATGATGTGATTAGAGGAAAACTACGGTTGTACCTCAGTGATTGGGTTTGAATACCCTAGTTTCTAGTGTTGTGACATGTATCAAGTTTGGACTAGTGGTTATCAGCTTGACTATATGTCGTTGTGGTGGCAACTTTGACTGATATGTCACTGCCTTTTTACTCGTACTGACCGAGGGGAAGAGATCTTAGGATACCAACACTCCTAGATCTTGTACAGAATCGAATAGTCCTTCGCAGGGGTCGGTTGGACTTTGAATGGTACAATTCAAATTCCCCAGGGCATAATAAAAGACGTACTACGACCGTGTAGCATATTTGTTTAGGGTTATACACAATGTTTCACATTACATGATAACCCTTGTTTGTTATCTTTACATAAAGATGATGCTTAGTGCAAATAAGAGATAGTAGACATACTTATATTGTGGATATGCTTAAGATTGCAGATGCTTACATACAATAGCCATGATTATGTTGATAACTATTCTACTACTACTGATTATAATCATGATGCTATCTATCTCATGTTGTTAGTTATGTTTAGCATGCTAGTCATGCCTTTGTAACTATAGATGCATATAATGCTAATCATGCTTATCCATATAATTGTTCTTATGTTGTTAGCTCTTTTTATGATGTTGATATGTTCAACCTATTAGACATGCTAATGTTGTTAGCTATGCTTATGTGGCTAGACTTATTCATAATGATAGAGATTCTATGTTACTAGACTTGCTCATGATGCTAGATATGCATATGCTACTGAATTGCTTATATTTTCAACAAGATAAATGATGATAGTCTGGCTAATGATGATAGTTATTATCTACTCCTCTATGTATTTTGTTAATCATCAGTGATGTTGAGCTTATTTGTTATATCTGATTAAACTACTTAACTATTTAAATTACTTAAAAATATTGTAATGAATAATCATTGTTGGACGTTATATCTCTTGTTGGGACATGGGTCTCACCCTTGTGGTTCACTACAATTTTTTTAGGCAATCAGAAGTGACGAAAACAAACATGTGGCAGCAAAGAGGAGCTTTAGTAATGAATCTTTGAGGAAGTTGATTAGGTGTCTAGTGTGTCCTAGAGTCGTCCTTGTACTCTCAGGTCTGAGCATGAAAAGTTTGTATATGATGTTTCAAACGAATCAGACTTTTGTTAGCATATTAATGCTTATTTGTGTGGTATATATGAATATTGTTCTCCTATGTATATATGTTGTGGCTAAGGCAATAGAACAATTTGTATCAAATTCTTAGCATAGTATGGATATAAGAGATGTTGGGCTCTCATGCAAATGTTTTTTAGTGAGTGTTGACGTTGAAATCGGTTTTAATTTACCCATATTTTTGGGTATGTGATTATTTAGTGATTGATTGTGTTTTATGTTTTGAGTAATCTCGTTTAGTGTAATGGGTTCTTACAGTATTGGTGACCTGGCTTGAAGCGTGATGTAGCTGAGTTTGTGGCAAAGTGCATTGTGTGTCAGTAGGTTAAGGCAAAGCATCAGAAACCTATAGGGACTTTGCAAATGTTATCTATACCACAATGGAAATGGGATCATATCATGATGGACTTTGTAGTTGGACTTCCTAGGACAGCCAAAGGCCATATTCCATTTGGGTGATCATTGACGGGTTAACCAAGTCAGCAAATTTCCTTCATGTGAAGACATCGTATACAGCAGAGAAGCTTGCACGGGTGTATCTTGATGAGATTGTACATTTGCATGGTATCCTAGCTACCATCATGTCAGATAGAGGTCCTCAGTTTACCAGTCACTTTTGGAAGCATTTGCATACATCCATGGGTACGCAGTTGAGGTTCAGTACAACATTTCACCCACAGACAGATGGACAGTCTGAGAGGACTATACAGACCTTGGAAGATATGTTGAGAGCATGTGTCTTGTAGTTTTTGGAAAGTTGGGATGTGCATCATAGTTTGATCAAGTTTGAATACAACAACAATTATCATAGAAGTATTGATATGGAACCTTATGAGGCTTTGCATAGGATATGTTTCATATCTCCATTATGAGGCTTTGTATAGCCTTTGAATATCAGCTTCTAGAACCTGAGATTGTGCAGCAAACGGCTAAGAATATTAAGATGATACAGTAACAACTAAAGGCAGGCCGAGACAGACAAAAGTCGTATGTTGATAATCATCATAGGCCTTTGGAGTTCCTAGTGGGAGACAAGGTGTATCTCAAGGTCTCTCCTTGTAAAGGTGTTCTGAGATTTGGGAAGAAGGGTAAGTTGGCTCCTAGGTATATGAGATCTTACCCTGTGGTGGCATGTGTTGGGAAGGTGGCTTATAAGTTGGAGTTGCCACCTGAGTTGCATAGGTTGCATCTAGTATTTCATGTATTGATTTTTAGGAAGTGTCACCCTGACACATAGTTGATGTTGCAACTAGTGTAGTAGAGTTGGAAGAAGATATGTCGTATGTGGAAGGTCATGCATTGATCCTTGATGGAAGGGTGAAGAAGTTGAATAAGAAGGATATAGTTTTGGTTAAGGTTTTGTGGAATCACCATTTCATGGAGGAAGCCATGTGGGAGCTTGAGGAAGAGATGTGTAGGAAGTACTCCTCTTTTTTCACGTAGGATTTTAGGGGGAAAATCCTTGTTAGGGGTTTATGGTTGTAATACCCCTAACATAGATTAGTGCTTGATCTTTCTTGCTTTGATTAATAATATGCTTAAACCTTAATTTGATCATATGATGTGCCTTAATAACATGTGGCATGCATGTGTTTGCATTTTGGTTCAGTTTGGATGATGTTTGAGCTAGTTGTGCTTGTTTTGGACCAAGTTGCAATTTACCCATGATTGAGGTACTATCTTGCAAATTGTCACATGTAGGTTGTGCCTTTTGTTCCTTAGAATCATGAGAGAGATAATGATGCTTAGGGATGCCTTGTTTGGCCTTGGTTGATGAGGTGGCATCATGTGTGTGAAGCTAGGGTTTGCATGGTTCCCTTAGATGCATGAGTGTTGGCGTCGACCTTGATGTTCTAATCCTTGTTGTGGTCGAGTGTTTCATGTGGGGCTTGTGTTGTGATTTATATGTCTCTTTGTTGTGTTTTCCTTTGTCTTATGTGCCTTGAGCATGTGTTTTAGTTGCTAAGGTTTGTGGCCTTGTGGAGTGTTGCGACTATTTGGTTTCGGTGACCTAGGGTAGAAGTCGCTACCCTTGGTTTTGCTTTGACCTTGAGGGTGTAGTGGACCTAAGTGGTTGCTACACTACCTTGTTTTTATCACCCTTTGTTGCATGCTTTTTGTGAGTGCTTGCATGGACCTCGCTTTGTGGGACATGTGCCCTTTTGGTGCCCTCATATCTTGACACCTCATGATCTTTACCTCCCTTCTATCATTGAGTACATAAACCCACTCTTTCACATGCAAGTATTCCCTTTGGCTCTCTTCTTTCTCTCTTATCCCTTGTTTTCGGCCTTGAGCTTGGTGTTTCTTGAGGAGGTTCTTATCTTGGATCTTGGTGGTCGATCACCTTCACTACAAAAAAAGTATGATTTAACTACAATTTTCCTAGCTACATACAATGTATTTGTAGTTAAAAAGTACTTTTGTTTACACATTATAAAAATATAGTAAAACAAATATAGTTAATATCAATAACTACAAAATAGACTACAAAATACTAGTGATTACAAATTTTTATTTCCGACCCTCTACCCCTCTCTCCCCCTCCCCCTTCCCAAATATCCCATACGCTGGAAAATTCAATTTTAACGCCCGGTACTACTCTCTCTCCAATTGGAGCGGTTAGAATTTCCACTTCCCCCCATTACCAACGGTGCTCCATTACACATGAACCCCATCTCCCCCCCGCCCTACGATAGAACCCCCACCCATTATGCTCTCTACCTTTTGCTCCTTTTCTCCTCTTCTCGAAACCCCTGCATGCCCTCTCCCTCTCACCGTTTTTTCCTCCCCACCCCGATCTCCTTCACTCTCCCCACCTGGCCTCACAAACCAGTAGAAAGAAGGTTCTGTAGGGACGGAGCCTACGAGGAAATAAAAGACAGGAGAATGACACACCAACATATCTACAGAAACCTTCTCCACGGCAGCCGTGTCAAGTCAACTTCTGCTTGGTTTTGTGAGTGATAAATTAATCTTCTACTGGAGTAGGTAGAGAACTGTGTTGATTATGCATCTTGTCAAACATCATGTGATATCTTCCAAAGAATTAAATTGGTACTAATAATGTAGGGGACCAAAGAGTGGGTAAGAACCATTAAACTTTGTCTCCCATATCTATTTGTATATACAATAACTCAGGTTCTTAATCGTTTGTGTTGCTTTGGATCCGCTCAGCCAAGGCTCAACTATGAAAAGCACTTTAGGTTTATGGATTGACATTAGCTCTCTGAGGTTCCTCTGTGTTTCCTTCTTTCTAATACCTCAGATGTTCCAGCACATTAGGTTTATCATAAGATTAGACACAGGTGGACGGACTGGTAGGATCCTCTGCATTCCCTTCATCAACAATCTTAACTGAACAGTTGTTCACGTTTTCTTTGTTAGCTTATGCATTTAAACCACTCCCTGCTGCTATTGCCTCATTTGACTCATAGTTAAGTAGTTCTTCTGGCTCAGGCATCTGTATGATCAGACCTATTTTAGTATGGAAGGAAATCATTAGTGATTACGCTATTTCCACAACCTTGTATGGCTGACTTGGTATGGCTCATACTCGCCCAATTGACTTCTCTAATACAAAGGATCATCTGAGAAAGTGATTCCTTCTCTCTTGTGATAGCTATCACCAACTCAGATAGAGGTAAAGACTTCCTGGATCTGCTGGTAAATGATATTATAAATCTTGGAAGTTGAACGCTAGAATATGACACTACCCATTTGTGTAGATAAGCAACATGCTTTTCCACCACCTAGCTCAATAAGCTTCTTTATTTTCTGTACCACTTCTTCTTAGAGAGAATTTCTTTATCAAAATAAGGATTTAGAATCATCATCAAAGTTACTGCTCCACATTTTTTTCAAAAAACACAGCAACACACAATTCCATCCTCATATTGTAACACTTCATGTCTAGAATATCCTTCAGTGGTTCACTACAGTCATTAGAACGCCATCTTTTGATAATTGAAGTGGGTTCATTTCATCATTTAATTGGCATGTTTTGTTTAGAACATAAGTATGAGTATATTTTTCCCTAAGTACATTGTCTGGTATTTATTTTTGATAAGCTCATTATGGATGTTGAAACACCTGATATTGGGTATATTTATTTGTACCTACTGATCCACATAGTACGACCAAGAATGACAGCCTTAATAGGACTAACAGGAACTAGTGAAACAAAAGAAAAGTTAATTACATTCAAGTAACCATGAATCTCCTATTTAGTTAATTAATTTTTAACCCAATGAGCATAAAGGCCTCCATGATACATTAGACATTCAAAATCCTTGTTCAATTGATGAAAAATCCACAAAAAATGAGATGCTTTCTGAATGTATATAAGCCATAATCTATGAAACCAGAGGATTTGGCATAAATTGAATTTGTTTCCCTAGACAACATCAAGAATATCTTAAACAAATATAGTAAATATAGTAGATTATATGGATTTAAATTGATATCATCTATTTTCTTTTGAGAGACATGAAGCATTCAAAATTTTCAGAAATTGTCCTTTGATCCTGTATTCAACAGATAAAGAATATGCAGGAAAGAACAAAAAGACTATCAAAAGTGATGAAGGTATACTTAGGCATCCGTGCACCCCTCTGATAGGGAAAAGAAAATGAAGCAAAAACCAACAGGCCGGTCTCTAGGATAATTCGAACTGATCAAGAAAATAATGTAGACTCAGTCTGTATGTAATTGTGCATCAGGGGCATCAAGCACTTATCTGTGCATAGGCTGAAAACCATCCATAGTTGTAAATAGCAAAATCAACCAGGAGTCCAGAGAAAAGAGATGATAAAGTCTGCATAATAATAGCTAGAGATCATAACAAGGTAGAAGGGGATAGGAATCCAAGTAGAAATCCAACTTACGCATCTAGAAAGACAAAACTCAAGAGGATATAACAATATCCAGGAAGTCCCTTTTGATGCATCTTAAGAGGATATAGAAAGCAAGGGTGACTTCCTTGTAGGTTGGGTAATGTCCTAAGGACTTTGAAACACATATGACCCTAATTTTCTAAGATACTTTCCTACATAGAAAAAAAGGGTCAGGGCATGTGGGATACATTCCCCCCACCCCCACCCCCACCCCCAACAATAAGTTTTAAATAGTGCTATGTACATATGTTGATGCAGGAGATTGTTAATGTGGGAGGCACACTACTTGGCTTCATGACTCACTGGTGCAGTGTTTCTTGATACGTGTAGCAGATACATTGTGATTTCATATTGACAATGAACATGGAGTGGAAAGTCTGAGAATGATATATTCAGGTAAGTATTAATTTCATACACACCGGGAGGTCGGTATGGTTTCCAGATTGAAAATAGATGTTCCATGTGTGATGCACAAGTAGAATGACGCCCCACATCTAGTGATATGCAATTCTAAACCAAAAATTAACTAGTTACTTTGAGATAATCTCACTCGACATAGTTGTAATGTTTGTTTCCATCTATCCAATAACCATTTTTTGCATATCTAACCTTAATGTCTATAATTCATATTAATTTTCAAACAAGTTGCAAATGATTTGCATCCCATGCTTCAACAGAACGGGAAGAAAGGAAGGAGCAATGTAATGGAAACATAAAATTCTGAAGGGGTGATTCTTGTGAGAGAGAAGACAGGGCGGGCCACTGACAACTACAACTTGATTGAGAGGTGACAATGTAAATGGAATGTTATTGTTACATTTTGGGGTCTTGAAAATATCTTCTCTTTCTTCATATATTTTCTGTATTACTATGTATTTTTGTTGATTTGTTTTTTATCTATGGAAGTATCCTAATAGTGAACCTCTTGTTGGTCTTCTCTATCCTTTAAGCTCTGATGTTCATTTATACCAAATGATAAGAGATGTTCCTGCTACCTTAGAGATTCTCTTTCTAGTTTTCTTTTCACCTTATTATATGTTGTTGATGAGCTAAAAATGTTTCTGGACTCTTTCTACTCTGAGTTGGTGCAGTTTTTTAGAAGAAATATGAAGTGATGCTTTGTTATGGGAAGGAGCCTGATGCTTGCTATTTTGTTCTCATCTTATTGTTTGTTACAGTTTGCGGTGGTATGTTCTATTACAATCCCAGTGTCCTTATCTAAAATAGGAACAACCTTTTGAACAAGAATATGATCAATATCATAATTCTCATCTACAAAGTGAAGCTATCATGACACAAACAAATTACTTATTGGTAAATGTGGTGGAAAACTGTTGTGAATAAGTCTCATAAATGGATAATACAGTCATATGACATTTTCTTCTAAACAGTGAGCCTCTAGAAGAAAATACAGTCATATGACATTTTATTTACCTATGCATGTTGTTTTTTGTTTTTCTTCTAGATGTCAAGTTTTTACCAAAAATTGAATGGCATTTTTGTCATTTAAATGTTTGGCTTAGCGCTTAATTATACTTTCTAATATGATACAAAATTGAGGAGTCAAGTGCAGTTGTGCAGGAGATGGCTAAAAGAATGTTACTAAGGTTATTTCTCAAATATCACACTCTCAATTATATAACTAGTACAATGGTTTTCCCAAGCCGACAGTTAACCAAAAATATGGTCAACCATTTTACATTCCTTATAGATAAATTTTATAAGATATAGCCTTGAAGATATTCTTTAGTAGGCTGATGTTAAGTATAATACCTTTGGGAATTTCATTGCTGAAAGGCATTTCTATAATGAGACTCCATACCTTGTTGCTAATTGGGTAGTTCTTTTATCTTTATGGTTGTGAGCTACAGGTCTTATACATGTTAAATCTGCACAATTAGCTAGTTCAATATTATAAGACTAGTGTATCGATGATCTATCAAATACAAAAAAATATAATTTTATATCATAACTATGACTATTGGAAAAGAAAATGAGCTCTATGTAATAATAGACGAGCTCTTCTCCAAGACTTAGGGAGCAATCGATAAGCTCAGACTCTGAAGCTATATCTATTCTTCTAATGTGTCATGATGTTTGCGCAGCAGCTAAGCAATGGAATCTAATCCATGCAAAAAGGAGTTGGCTCTTTGGTGCTTCTAGTGTAGACATACCTATGCTAGTTTGTGGGGATTTCATTTCATTTCCTGAAAGGTATGAGCTTAATAGAAACGACATGCTAGATAATTGTCAAGAATCTTATGAATACAACTACAATGATGCTTCCTTAAGTCTTCTTTCAGATCTATAATTTCATCTTTGCAACATATTTGGAGCAGAGATGAGACATGTACAATTAACAACCAAAGTTCTTGGTGTAAGTCTGACACTTGCTCCATGGACTTAGTCATGTTAACTATGTTAAGATAATAGAATTGTTGGACATTTGACCTTGAATAAACTAATGCAAAACATTTAATAGTTATTGAATCTCTTTTCATAACTATGGTAGAGTACAGAAAACCAGAACAAAGAGCTAAACATTGATGTCCATGAGCTTTCTCAATTTTTTTGATTCTCTTATTCTGTTTTCTGGGTACAAATATGTGAATACTCAGTGTTAAGTTGAGCCGAATGACAAGGTAACTTACTTTTGCAATATTTAAATAATGTTTTAAGAGGTCACAGTGGCACGTAAATCATTATTCGAAGTTGGTTAAGCTTATTCTAATATAATAAACCTTACATTTGTATTAGTAAAGGCCACTAGAACACTTAAGTAATCTGTAAGTGTCTCTTCCAAGTAGGATAGAGATATAGCAGTATGCTCATTGATAATGCCACATTTTTTTAAGATTCATACACGTGCGTATGAACAAAACGTCCAAAAACAATGTAAACTTTTTTCAAGCTGTATGAAATTATAATATTCCTTGCAGTCATTGGATAAGGAACTCGTTTGCATGAGCTTTATATTTCCATGGTTACGTTCAGTCATCTCATTCTTTCATACTATGGTAATGGATTTTCATGTCTTCAGCTAGTTATTTATCCAGATTGCTCATTTCTAAATCTCTGCTCAGTCTCTATAAGTTTCTTCTTTCTTAATTTTTTAAGCTCTAATGTTCATTGACTCATCTCTAGATTTATCATGTGGGATTGATATCTTGTGCTCAATGGAATATTATTTTATATTATCTCAAAAGTATCTTTCATCCTTTATTCTAGTGAAGTCTTTTATGACATACTTTTACAAAGACGTTTCAATCTTGTCTAGCATTTCTTATTGACTCATCTTCTGTATACATAATTACAACTTCTTGAATGGCTAAGATTTAGTATGTTGATTCTTTTAATTTTTAATTTTAAACTCCCCAATATAATTTGAATTTTTCATCAATACTATGTTGATCCATTGAATATCTTGTTCTTCGTAGAACATGGCTGCTTGATATTTTAGAGTTCACTCATGGAATCCCACTCTGACCTTACAGTCTAAGATAGTATGCAATCGCCCACATGTACAAAGCCTTTTCCAGCCGGCATAAGGAGGTAGAACATATGTTTTGTCCTTTAGTTTAGTTTCCTCAGATATAGTCTCCTTACTTCTGTTGCTTGGCTATTCAGGGTGTAGTACATAGAGATGTTAAACCTGGAAATTTCCTCTTCTCTCGGGTGCTTAACAAAGGCTATCTTATTGATTTCAATCTAGCCACGGTTAGTCCTTTTTCTTCTTCAAACTTTTGATCCTTTTTTCCTGTTCATATTTCTGAAACTGATTTACATTAAAGCCTTATCAGTTTTTTTTCATGTACATGATCTCCATCACAAGCATCGTACAAGAAGTAAGTGCTAAAATCTCTATATATTTTTGGATGGTATCCAACTCAACACTCTAATAGACCTTTCTGTAAGGCTTTGGTTAGTTCTAATGCTCACAGTTGGAGCTAGCTCTCCATCTATGATAATGATTGTTGTGCCTTTGTACCTGTACAACTGTGGATACTACATGGTATTTTTGAATATAAGCTACTTATAAATAAGACAGGAATGGCTGGATAGTCCAGTTCTAGTGCACGTTTGCCCAGTTTAATTTAATATCTAATTGATCTGATGCATAACTAAACATTCATCTAGACAACCAACAGTGAATAGACAACTGAAATTGCTATTGGGTATAACATGTATTACCTATTTTGATTCTGTGTGCATGCTTTCTGTAATTATTAACACTGGTTTATCATTTTGAGTATGTTTTAAATCATGATTCATAGGTGTATATTTACATCCTTAAGTCTTCAAAATTGATATATCCTTGTAACCATTGTTGTACAATACCCACACTAGTATCCATGTAACAAAGCTCGATAAATATATTCTTCTACTAATGTGATTGATTAAGAATAACCATGACTAGATAGAAAACTGAATGAAATTGCCAAACCAAACCTGATGTATCTGTGGTTTAGTTTACTAAGAAGGGTGGTCTACTTTAGTTTGTAAAACATTCAATACAATTTCTAGTAGCATGGACTCAGGTTAGGGGTTTGGCGTAATCAATCTTGTATTTTTCAATCAAAGTGAGCAAAACTGGTCTGTCCATAAACCAATGCATTGTTTTGGTTCATGTGCTTTAGTTTACAGATTCATATATAACTCATATGAGGGATCATGGAGTTTACAGAAGGTAGAAATTCATTTTGCATAGAAGCCCGAGCCTGTGAAATTTGATTAATATCTGTGATGACTTCATATTGAAGAATTTTGCACTAGTTGCAGCGGTCTTCTTCTAGAGTTTACTTCCCCTAGTCTACTACAGAAGCATTTCATAATGCTTTGACACGATTTACGATCATTGGAAGCTAATAGTCAATGTTTCTTCAAGCCTTGGACTACATGCTTTTCAAGATGAAATATTTTAACCAAGTGTTTCAGCATTTGATGACCTCCTTGTTGTTCTGGTGCCTTATTTGGATCTGTTTTGAGCATGAATTGATTTTTTCCAGCTGCTTCTCTTTGATGTGATCTTTTATCTTCTTTTATCCTTATGGTTTAAGGCATTGATTTAAGAGTGCTAACAGCCTTGCAGTGCTAGAGTGCTTACAACCTTGAGTTCTCCTTATCGATTGGTTTGTTGTCTCCTACTAGTAAAAAATAGGGAGGAGAGGATGAGAAAAATGATGCAAAAATTATGTTTAAGCAGAGACCGTGATAATGCATGAGCCACCTAATAATATAATAACTTGGAGACAGATTCTCACTGATACATCACCCATGATATTGCATGCCTAACAAAATACATAAGCATATGCATCAAAATTGGATACCAATCAACAAGCACCACACAGACAACACTGAGGCACATTCAAAAGCAGGAGAACCACCTAGTGGATAGTCCATCCAAATGGAGACTGAATCAAATCCAAGACAACATAGAGCTTACTTAATGCCCAATATGTAACAGGAGAATTATCAAAAGCAAAATCCAGAAGAAGCAGCATCAGTGGCATTATTGAATGGGATATCATATTTTAAAAGAATTGCTATCATATGGGATGCCATATCTTGGACTCCTTATGGTTTTGGTAAGTGTCCACTTTATGTATACCACTATGTGTGTGTGTTAAACTCATCCCCATTCATGTGTTGTAGCAGTATTGTTCCTATTCGCACGTGTATGTATCATTGGTTGCAGTTGACTCCTTAAGATCTAGGTATTTTGAAAAAGGGAAACATTGTTATTATGGCTTCATTATATTGGTTTACCCATCAGATCTACTTGCTAGTCACCCTATTCCTTGCAATAGTTTTTGCAGGAATAATGCGTTTGGTGCCACATTCTCCAGTACCATCATCAAGTAGTAGTCAGGACTTCGCAACATTGCTTGAAAAACTTGATGCAATTTCTACTAAAACTTCAACTGAGGGAGTAGAAGTGAAAAATGGAATTGAAGAGGGTAAAGGAAATTTATTCTCTCTTTTTAAATTTAGTATTCTGGAAATAACAAAATGAAATGATTTTAGGTCTTCTATTTGCGACGGTTTTCATTATCTCTCCTCTTTCACAAAGTTCATGCAGCATTTCTGGTCAAGTTCATCTTGAAGAAAAATCATTTTATCTTGTGGACATATTAGAATCTAACCTCCTTGAATATTAATACAAAATTACATGACATGCACATTCCTTTATAGAACCAATTGCTAAATAATCATCATGTTTACATTTCATTTATGAATTTTACTCAGGATTTCTTTGGTTGTTAGGGATTGATTATTGCTTTCAATATGTTTAGCTATGCATGCACTTTGAAGCCTCTTTCCCTACTTAGCATTTTTTTCACAACAATATGTGTTTTTCTAATGGAGAATTTGTATGCCAAATCCTTGCTTTATATCTTGTTTTAGTGTTGGTTTCATTCTAATTGATTATTATATATGAGTAATGCATTTTTTAACTACAACCTCATGCTAATTTCAAACTAAAATTGCTTGGAGGAACTTAATGTCAATCTATAGTAAGTTTTACTTTGATGGTGGGACAAGGTGGAAAAAATTGAGCTACTTTTCAAAACCTAAACTACGAATGTATAACATTTGTATTCTAAATAATTGGGGCGTTCTGATACTACTTTGTCTTTTCTTAGGTTGAACCTTATGTTTGACAAGAAACAGAAAGTAAAGTTTTAGTATCAATAGGATACTATCTTTGATAAGATAATATTTATGTGATATAGGATATGGTTTCGATAGATATATTTGTAGTAACCTCTATGATAGAAGGGTATGGATCAACAAATGCATGATGTGACCCATGCATGATGTGACTTGCATTGGGTGAAGTTGATCCTCATATGCAGACATGGGGTCAAATTGCCTATATTATGACAAAACCACTACCTCCAACTCATTCTCGACCTGTGAATATCAAGATGGAAATGTAATTACATAATGTATACTCTAAACTTGAGGCTGAGTGTGAGTATAAGTGGTTAGTGGGCCTGAGCCAGTGTATTTATTTATTTACCTTGTATTTTTTAAACAATGGTACACTTAAGTGGGGATTCACTTACCCGTTTGATTGAAGCCACATATCTCCCTATTCTCCTTTATTTAGGAGAGCACATACTCTTCTTTACCAATGAGGATTATCTCCATATTCGTGTTTATAGACACAAACACAGTTGCAAAAAGGGTAGGGGATGGAGAGCTGAGGAGGTTGTCCTCAAACAACTCGACGATGTAGGCCTCATCGTCCTCTTAGAGTGCGGCGATGATGGAGCTCTAGCCATAATAGCTAGTCTTGAAGTCATGCACAATCTCACGAACAAGGTGTTGGAAAGGGGGCTTGTAGATCTCACATAACTGGTTGCAGTTGTGGAGCTTCTTAGCGCAACATATGGCTAACGTTGATTTTGGGGGGGATGGGGGGGCGTCCTTGGTGGCGAGATACTTCTTTGAGGCCTAACCATCGGTGTACTTGCGGGTAGTCTGTTGTGTACGAGCCTGCTTGTTGGAGTAGCAACAAGTAGGTGTGAGCAAACATGGTTCAATGGGGGGGGGGAATGACAATGGGGTGAGGAAGGGAATGAAAACTAGAGGTTACATTACCTATTGTAATAAATTGCAGTTAAGCTTTAATACCAATTAGTGTAACCCTTAAAACAGTATGAACTAAGAAAATACATTAACAATTCATAACTTCTATTTGCGATCATCTAGGTATCCCAAATTGTAATATAACTCGGTTCATACATAGACAACTAACCCTAAACACTTGTCAATAATGAAGGTGGGACTAAACCCCCATGTATTAATGAATCCGGTTGAATAAATAGCAAACAAGCCCCACTCCCCCCCAAAAAAGAAGAACAAGAAGAAGAAGAAGAGGTAAATTCCTACCTACTGATGCGGATTACACTTCTATATGTAAGTCCAGAACGGGGTCATATGTCATGCACCACATCACACATGATTGCTAGTACTTGTGGGCCTGTGATTTGGGCTTATTGATAACCTGGGTCTAGTTCCCAACTAGTAATACTTGCATTGGTTATAGGTCGGTAAGTTTGGTTCAACTAGTCTTGAGGTTGGAAGTCACATCCTTGCACAACAAAGAGTGATGCCTCATCATGTTTCCTGATGCACCAGAGGGCCTTATCCCATCTCTCCGAGTTTTCTTCTTTGGTCCTGGGTACTAGTGAGATTCCAATATATAGGAAAACAATTTTTCTATGGAGTAAAATTCTAGTATGTAGGCATAAAGAAACATTATGAGTAACTTGTAGATTTAAGAGACAAGTTATAAATGCATATAATTCAGTTTCAAAGGTCAGGAATTCATTACGATGGCAGTTCATTTTCCTATATATTTTCCTCAAAATTTCTTGAGGTTTTATGTTCTTGAGATATTTTATTTAGGGTATGTATCCTATATTTCAACCACGTGTATAAGTGGTCCTTTGGGATTCATTAGGGCTACCACATTGTTTCATCTGTAGGATCCCTATCTTACCTATCCTTCTTTAGAAATTAGCTGGGTCTCTTTTTGGCTTAAACCACATGGTTCAAAAGGACCAAATTCTCAGGACATCCCCCTAATTGCACATTTATTTCAACAAATAAGGGCCCTTAAGCCTTTCATTCAAATCCACACATTGATGGGGATGCCTTAATCATATTATGCATCCATATTTATAAAAAGATCCAACCAGGTCATACATATGTGTTTAGACAAGTTAGCCATAACCTAGGTACATGCCAGAGCTGTTGCTAATAAGTTGATCACCTCATGATGCCAATCTAGAATAAGACCTTTCCAGGAGACCTTTTAAGTACCTCAAGATACGACATATTGTAGCCCAGTGTGACTTCTTTGGTGAAGTCATGCACTGACTCTCCACTCCCACGACATATGATATGTCAAGGCGAGTAATAGCCAAATAAATCAATTTACCAACAATCCTCCTGTATTGTCCTGGATCAAAATAAACATCATCATCAACAAAGATTTTAGTATGATAGTCCATGGGAGTAAAAACAGGTTTAGAATCATGCATTCCTATTTCTTGAAGCAAATCTAGGACATATTTTTGTTGAATTAAGTTTGTTCCTTTACTTGAGCGTAGGACCTCAATTCCCAGAGAATATCTCAATTTCCTGAGTTCCTTGTGTGAAAATGTTTATGTAACCCGGACTTGACTGTAGCTATGCCCTCAGTATCACTTCCTGTAACAATGATATCATCATTCTTGTAACAATGATATCATCAACATAGACTACAAGAATAAAAATGCCTCTTGTTTTGTTGGAGTGAATTAAGGAATGATCAATACTAGAGCGAGAAAATCCCATCTGTAGGACAACATCACTAAATTTGTCAAACTAGGCTCGAGATGATTATTTCAGGCTATAAATTGCCTTCTTAAACTTGCACACCTTATGAAACTCCCTCTAAGCAACATATCCAGGAGGTTGCTCCATATACACCTCTTCTTGAAGGTCATCATGAAGGAAAGCATTCTTCACATCAAGCCGAAAAAATGGAAAATCAAAATGTGTAGTTAGAGAAATAACAATTAGCACTGAATTAAGCCTGGCAACTGGTGAAAAAGTCTCAAAGAAGTCAACACCATAAGTCTATGTAACCTTTAGCCACTAATCGAGCCTTCAATCTTTCAATATAACCATCAGGTTTATGTTTAACTGTGTAGACCCATCTACAGCCAACAATGCTTTTATCAGGAGGTAGATTGGTCCATTCCCAAGTATCATTTTGCAAAAGAGCGGACATCTCTGACTCCATTGCTTGTGACCACCCACTATCCTGTAGTGCTTCAGTATAATGCTCAGGAATAGTCACTGAGTCAATCCCAAGAGCAAAAGTTCCTGATGTTTTGCATAAATTAGATAAACAACAAACACCAGATATAGGGTGACGAGTAGCACAAGAATGGACACGGGACACCCTTATGAAGAGAAATTGGAAGATTAAGATCAGAGTGATCTTCAAGTACCTCAGTAGATGAAGACAACGTTGAAGCCTCTGGGATTGGTGCCTCTACTTCCTCTGATTCATGTCTACCACGTCTTTGGTACGCCTGCTCAAATTGCTGAATTTCAGGTTTTGGAGGTGGAAAACATTATAAACTCATGACCACCATTGTTTCGTTAGTTTTGGACATCAGAATCACAAACTTAGCAGTCACATTCTTAAAACAAGTTCACATAAATATCTTTTTCTTCACAACTATATAGCATAGCTCCTCACTTGTACAACTTGTAACAATTGCATAAGTCAGTTTACAGATTCACATTAGAAATTATTTTATTTATGGTTTCTAGCAGTTTGGCGATGTGCCCCAAAAGGTCAAAGTTAATAAAATTTCTAACTTTTGTCACAGAGTTAACAGTTGCAGTAAAAAGAGAGCCCTTTATATACTACATAGCACTTCTAGAATGTTCTTACATTTGGGACCATGGGTCATGCTACTAGCATCTGGGAAGATATTAAAGAATATAAGAAGCAATTTCTTATTAGTTGAGAAATGGAATATAGCAATCTGAGTCCCAAATAATGAGAACCCTTTTGTATAAAATTCAATATATCACAGCCACTACAAATTTGTGGAAAGACCCATTTGGAACAAGATAGTACATGAACTCCTTCACTATAGTTGTATTCAGCCTAGTTGTCATTCTAAATCTGACTTTGCTATTATCAACTATATCCCAGGTTTAAATAAGTAAATGATAGGCACAATTCATGTCAGCAAGGAGATGGGGCATTCGGAAAATTGAATGAGGGGTCAATATCCAATCTCCTTGTTAGTAGTATTTTTCACCACTTCTTCGTCACTGGATTCCTTGTTTCTGCTCTTAAAAAAGTTCCTTGTTTCAGTCTTCAAGTCATATAAGTAGACGACTTGTGTTGTTCACATCTAAAACTGAAATACCTTTTGCCAATTGAGCACATAGATTTTTCATATATGCTATGCACATTTTATTGATTAACAATTGTTGTATTATCCTCTAGTTATATCTTGGTTTGTTTGGTCTAACTACATCGAAGCATTGGTGATCAGTTAGGATAAATTATAAACTACAACATATATCTCCACTATATCAAACTGAAGAAGCTGGTCAAAATGATTGGTCCAGTTTCGTTTAGTTGTCATACCTACGATCAGTTAGGACAAATATATAAACTACAACAAACATCTCCACTTTATCAAACCGAAGAAGCTGGTCAACTTGATTGGTCCAGTTTCGTTTAGTTGTCTATACCTATCTAATGGAATCATTGAAATAATGCTAGAGTGGCTTCATATTTCCCCTATACATGAAAAATGTTTCAGAAGAGGGTTGAAGTACATTTGATGTTGGAAACATGCATTTATGAATTTGAATGTGGGGACAACATCCAGACCCCCTCCACAAAACAAAACAATAGGTAAACCACATCGAAGCAACAGTAATCATTTAGGACGTATTATAAACTGAAACAAACCTCTCCACTTTATCAAACTGAGCATAGCTGGTCAACTTGATTGGTACATTTTTGTGTATTTGTTTATACATCTCTAAATGGGGAAGAAAATTTAATGCTAGATACATTTGGTATTGGAAACTTGTGTTTATTATTTCGAAATAGAAGACATTTGTAATACACACTTTTCGTAAGTACATATTTCCTGAAGTATAATCTAGTATGATTTTCTCTATTTTTTAGCCAAAAGTTGATCTTGGTATGCATTCTACTGACCTTTCTACATGCTAGAGGACGTATTATGTGCGTCCAGTGATCATTTCAATTGTGTTCTTAAAGTATATACGTGTGATAGGACCTAGTAATTGTTTTTTCCAAGTAATGTACATAAGACTTCAGTGTCACTTGTAACAGGAGT
Organism: Alisma plantago-aquatica; assembly: GCA_963693085.1. Classification (NCBI taxonomy): domain Eukaryota; kingdom Viridiplantae; phylum Streptophyta; class Magnoliopsida; order Alismatales; family Alismataceae; genus Alisma; species Alisma plantago-aquatica. Next base: position 603,523,870 of record OY856414.1, on the reverse strand, counting down.
TTTCCAGCTAACCTTCTTCATACGAAATAGTAATTTTTCAGTAAAAAAATCTGGTGTCATTTTAAGCATCTAAGCTCTCTGATCTTCAACATGTGAAGAAACATGTTGATATCTAATATGATTGTCTTGATTGTCAGTGTTCTTTATTTACTTTTTTGGGTTTTCCTTTTTCCTAGATGACTATCAGCTATATGCATCAGAAGAAGAACAATGTGTTTATGGAAAGATATGGTTTTTCTACTCCAACGGTATGATTATGTAATGCTTTTGTATTTCCAGTTTATACACATGCTGACACACTAGAATCAGGCTTAGATAGAAATCAAATTTGGTATGCTTGTTGCAAAAATGCTTTCTTGAAACCAGAAATAGCTAAATTAGTTGAAAATCCATATACTATTTTGTACTCACTAGACCAGTGGCAATGCTTGGATTATAACTTAGAGAATCAATGACCAGAAACTTTTCAGAATGGTATATCATAGATCTCAGATGCATGAGACTTGAGTTGCCTATCTAAATCCAGCTCAGATATAAGGAGTGATGAACTCAAGATCTTGGTGAACAAAGGTTGTTGTATGTACTCCTCTTCCCAGGTATATATGTGCATGTGTCTCACTATAATGATTTATCTAGTCAGACATTGTCAATAATAGCAATTTAAGAGGTCATGTATTAAGTTCTAATGAAGCAAACTATATATGATGCAGGATAAAAAAAGGCCTCAATGTCAACTTACTGCTAAACAAGAATCCCTCTTTGGGTCTAGATCAAGTCCAACAAAACAGAGTACAAAGAAGATTCCTAGAACATCTATGGATGGTCCAAGTTGTAATAGAAATGCGTCACTATGACGGGCGATGCTACAATCTTCAAATCAAGACTTCTTCCATTCAACAAAATCAACCCACTCATCAAGGAAATTGGACAACTTTGTGCAACACAAGAACCCATGCTATCGCCAACTCATTAAACAAAAGGAGAAGACAACAACGATTCTAAAACTGATCAAGAAAGATACATACTCTTTTTCCAAGATGCATGTAGACCTCACCAAATTTATTAGTATATGTATATCCTTTTCTTTGTACACATTATGTAATAGGGGCAAGGTATACGTCCTCCCCATGTACATTTGACGTTTCAGTATAAATGAAAGTAAGTTTGTTGGCATAAAGAGCATAACTTGGTCTAACTACTACAAATTTGTTACTAAAAGAGATTCTGGACTAATTACACAATACATGAATAATCAAACTATACATATATGTATATGTGGCACTACATATGTAGCTAGTGCATAATCCAACTACATATATATGTGTGTAGTAGATGTTGCCTTTCCCTACACATTAACTACATATAATTTGTATTAACTTCATGTTTTTGCTACATACTGACTATATATACAATTGTAGGCATACATATAGCTATAATTATACCTATATTTAAATATGTAAGGACAATATCTAGCTACGCTTCTGGATACATATGAATTTGTAGCGAATGGATTATCTAACTACATATTTGAAAAATATAGTTAAAGGCTTTAGCTATACGAGCATATACTACAATTTGTATGTGTAAAGAAATATGTAGTCAAAGCCTTTCGCTACATAATATGGGGTTTTCGCTACAATTTTTTTTTATAGTTAAAGACCTTTTTTTAGTAGTGTTTTACATGTGGTGATCTTGGTCTTGATCATCTTCTTTGTGGTGGTTCTTGGTGATCTTCCTTCTTGGTAAGTGGTTTCATACCCTTGATCTCGTTTCCTTTGAACCCTACTGCTCTATTTCTTCTTCCTCTTTGTCTTAAGACTATGGATCACCATTGTGGCTATCTTGAGGAACTTCTCTCCATACAGGTCGAGATCCATAGTTTTCCATGGGAGTATCTAAGTGAGATGAAGCTCTCCTCTTTCTTATTTTTTCTTCCTTGTTTAGCCCAGGGTTTGTGCTTTCTTCTTCTTGAGCTTTCCTTTGACCTTGGTGTGTTCTTCTCTTCTTGAGGTGACCTTGTTGGCTGTGGAGTTGATCAAGTTTGGATTTCCTCCTCTCTCTTGAAGCTCATGGCTTTGGAGCTTGATATTCATCTTAAGGCGGGTTATATAACTTTCCCCTCTTCTATTATTGCACCATTTTCATGCTTGCATGCTACTATTTTATCTCTAAAACATGACCATAATATGCTAGATGTTGCTATCTTGTTTTAGGTTTAAGACTTTGAAGTATTCTTGCATAGGATTACTCTTTTGTCTAAACCCTAAATATTGTACCTAAAATATTAGTGGTGGTGGATGGTGTTGCCTCTTGCATGCATCATGTTTGTTGGTTTTGATACCATGTTTTCATTTTGTTTTGCATGATGTTGGAAGTCTTAGGTTTGGTTTACATGAGTTAGTCACATGATTACTTGATAGTATTGGAGGAGATCGTTTTAGGGTTTTGATTTGTATCTTTCATGGAGTTTTCTCTATGGTGATGCTTAAGTCTCTTGGTGTTTCTCTTCTATTTTGATCGACATGTTTCTTGGAGTTAACCATCTATTTGGGTCGTAACATGCTTCATGTTTTGAGGGTCACTATGTTGAGTGTGCTCACTCTTTGATCGCTACATTTTTGGTGGTTCACCTTGAAGTCGCTACTTCATAGAGTTGTTGCGCTTGCAAGGTCAACCATAACCCTAATCAGGGTGGTCGCTACTAGTTTTGGTCACTACACTTGGTGTGTGTAGTGGGCCCTACACCTATTATGGTGTACATGGTTTGATCGTTACCTATGGTGATGTGTTGCAGTTACAACAAAGTGTTGACCTAGTGTTGGTTGATACATGTGAGACCTTAGTAGTTGTTGCATATGGTTTATGTTCAATGCTACATATGATTGACTGGTCACTACACATACCTAGTTTAATCGCTACACATGCATGAGTGTGGCCTCTACACCTTGATCTTTGGGTGGTCGCTACACATGGTCCAGTTTGGATGGTCAATGGTCATGTTTTCCTATGTGGTCGCTACATATAGGGTGCAACCCTAATGGTCGCTCCAGTACCTTACCTCCATGGTCGACACATGTTCATGTGTACATGTTTGTGATGTATGATCAGATTTGCTCCAAGAATGTGGGAATGATGTACCATGGTGTGTTATGATAAGTGTTATATGAGAAACCCTAACCCTAGCTCGATGTATGAATGTAATGCTTATCTTATTGAAGTGATTAGCATGTGATAGTGTTTTCTCTCTCCTACTTGTGTAACTCTACTGTTGTAGATTGAATATACATGAAGGTTGGTGATTTCTATGGTATATCTTGTATGATGCAGGGTGATGATTACAAGCCTTTATGAGGCATGATGAGATAATGATGATGTGTAGGAACTATGTGATTGGGTCTTGTGACCTGGTAGAGGCTCAATGCCTAATGTGAGGTGATATCCTCTAGAGATGTAATGAGGGATGGTTATTCCAGGATGATGTGATAATAGTGATGTCCTAGTATGGTAGTGGTATTATGTGATGATGTTACAAGTTTACCTCATATGTTTTATATCTTCTGACATTGCAACATACCCTATATTGGTTGTTTAGGGTTTGTACATTGTAACTTGATTGATGCTAAAAGACACCCAATTGTCTTAACTAATCAAATGAAACCCTAATCATGAAGTTTCCATGTGTCATAGATCCATCTTCAGTGTCAGTATTTGCTGGATGGTGAAACGGGTTTTCCCTTAGTGGAAGGTTGGAGTCATATATTGTTGAGTATATGCACGTTCACACGGATGGTTGTGGTCATACCTTGGCATGAGAACGGTCGAGGTTATATCTCAGATGATGTGACTCAGTTTATATATGATATATTTTGAGGATGGTTGTGGTCATACCTCAGTAGGAGTGTGTCTATGGTCATAACTCACTTTTTACTAGTGATGTGCCTATATACCAAGGCAGACTAGGTTGTTTTGTAGTTGGTCTTTGTATGTCACTGTGGTGGACTCAGACTGACTGAGGGTTTGGGAGATCATAGGAGTCTGGATCCTCCTAGATCTTGTATGACATTGATTTTGAATTAGAAATAGTCAGTTGGAGCATGAGTGGTATACCTCATCTCCTCAAGGCACAATAAAATACGTAATACATTTGTGTAGCATATTTTCTTAGGGTCAAATAGGATTCACATTGGATGACCCCTTGCCTTATTTCTTATATTGTTTAGTTGACAAAGGTTATACATGTTATTCATATTCGTTCTAAAAGTATATGATATTCTACTGCTCAGTTGTAGATTCTTAAACTACCTAATCTGTGTTACCAGCTTTACTTATATCATTTAGCTAAATCTGCTCATTCTGATAATAATGTTATCTTCCTACTTTAATATATATGTGCTTATAATAGTTGTTGGTGGATAATTATTTCTATTGTTGGGATGTTGGTCTCACCTCGTGGGTTTCCACATCTTTTAGGTGGTTGTACACAATGAGATAGAGATCGTACGGTTGAGGCTGAGTAGCAAGAGGAGCAGCAGATGTTAAAGGTTGGATATGTTGCTAGTGTTTGTAGTAGAGTCATATGTTTCGTCCTTGTATTCTCAGGTCCTTGGGGGAGTTACGTAAACATTGTTATCAATGTGAGGTTTTTGGCAGTATGACATGATTGTACGGATATGGCTTGTATATTTGAACGAGTTATCATATATAATATGGTTGTGGCATGTTAGTCACTAAATAGTGATATGTATATCCTTTGGCATGATATATGATACAAGTGGCACAGTTTGTGGACTCATTTGTAATATGTTTCTAGTTTGTGGTTATATGGAATCTGTTTTAATTTATCATGATTTTTGGTAATCTAGATGTTTAGTATTAGTTTGTGCTTTGTTTTGAGTTATCTCACTCATGTGGTGGTGGGTTGTCACAAGGGATCTCTGATACAAAATCATAATAAAATAAATCCTTGTGGAAGGACCTTCATGACAATTAGCCATATGATTCTGAAACTTCCAAGTCTCAAACAGTAATATACTATACGAGGAGCCAAGGTTCATGTATCATAAAAGAAGATGTGGATTTCACTCAAAATATACAAAATCCCGACCAATTTGGATTTTCTAGGATGAGAATAAATCTCCAATGATCTAACCCGAGTGGTGGAGTGAAGGTGTTCTTGGTAGTCCCTAGACAAACCAATGTTGAGTAATGTAGTTAGAATCATCTAAATGATAGATCTTTGTTCTAGGTGAAATTGGCAATTGCTTAACCCCACAATGTGATGAATATGTAAACAACGTCATTTCCCCTCCCCATCTAGATTTATAAGGGAGGGATGACCTATTACAGACCTTGTTTCAGTTAAGATAATTACTATGAGGATGAAGATTACTAGTTATACAGGAATCTTATCCTAGTGGGATCATAAAATGATCCACAACATGATTAGGCACAACATGTTGAATGGATTTGGGTGTTACAAATTATAACTAGCTTTAGCTAGAGCAAAGTACTCATAGGAAAAGTAGGAACTTATAAATCAAGCAACTAGATGAAGGATCATGATGGTCATGATCCACATGGATGGGGTAGAGAAATAAAATTTAAATTATTTCATTTCATATACTATTTTTTTGCTATAGGTTTAAGAATTTAGTTGTAATTTGTTTGGATATCATGAAGTTTTGGTTTTTGGCTCATTGGAAAGCTTATAATTTTTGCTAAAATTTCAGCTCCATATAAATCTCTCAATATCTGTGGAATGCTTCTAGATAGTATCAATAACTTGGAATTTTATGTAGGATCAACTCTAACGATAGATGACTTCTAGTAATCTATTTTTTACTTCATTGAGAGATTGTATTTACATAAAGAACCATGTTTAGGGTATGGAATCAATTACTATATTATGTGGGAGATAAAAATTGAAATATTTTATTAAGAGATGGGATAGAGAAAGAAAACAAGTTTGATCTTATTAAAATGTGATTTAGTGATGTCATGTCTCAAAAATACTAGAGGATGACTCTAATAGTAGTTGTCATAGACTTAGTATTTTTGAAGGTGTTAATAACTCATTTAATAATGTTAAATAATATATGATGTAGGGTTAACATGTTTTTAGTTGTTCAATCTTGCTCTAGATAATATTAGACTTTGAGAGGTTCATGATCTATATTTGGCTAATAAAACGAAGATGCAAGTTGTTCATGCTGGTTGGGATCATATTAGAACAAATATTGCAATAATATGTATGTTTCTGATATATGTGATGTGAAGTTATGAATATACAATATTTAAATTTTCTATAGCAAGCTTTCTCTAAGATTATAATTACATTAGATTTCAATGCAAAATGAACACTTCCATTTTTATGTTTTCAATTATTTATGATTTCTTTTGTTGGTTGTAAATTGATATTTCTAGTTTGAAATGTTCTATTTGTTGGTAAGGTATGCCCAGAGAGACTATATAAGATGATTGACATGGCTTATAACGTAAAGGATTTGATTAATATTCATAATGAAAAGCTTCCAATTCATTCTATTTCACTCATTTATGATATAATGAGGAAACATTATGAATGCCTAAAGAATGGCAATACTCAATGACGTATGTCTTTAAGTGACTTGAATAATGAGATCATACGGATGCTAAGAGTATGTACATTCTTGTTATGCCCCTAATTTGTTATTATTGTTGAAGGCAGATAGACACAAGTAACACTTAAGACTGGAGTGTGGGTTGGTTGATGAGATACTCTCATTAGTCATGATATATGATATCAAACCAAGCACACATATACTTGTTAGGGAGCAGTGTATCAAATAGACCCACCTTGAGAGTGACACATGGAGACCACCATTGGTGGTCATAGTCATCTCTCATAGTGAAGGTGGTGATTGTGATTCTTAGACATGAAGCTACTACACTCATCACATGTTATTTGGTATACTTTGACATCATCAAATGTAACCTTGAATAAGGATTGTCATAAAGGTGATGATTGGGTAACTGTAACACATGAGGATTGACTATGAGTGATGCAGATGGGATGTTTCCCTCCTACTAGAGTTTAATATCCTAGCCAGTTGAATAGCAAAATTAAGAAACACATGTGCATGCATATGTGAATCAATATATGATAATGAGGTCACATATATCTCAAACAATCTGCTCTGGGTTCAAGGAATATGGATTGAACATTGAGAGGATGATGTTTCCATGCCTTGAGTTCACTTCAGATATCAAAGATAAAAGAATTATACAATCACTATAAAACCTTACATGGATTTTAGGTTGAAGTTGTTCTCCAACTTTTCATTCACTTGGGTATCACTAATGTGCGACTAGCCATGGCTCTTTGCTTGTGCTGTCATAAGCTAGTTATGGACATTTACTGCCAACGTGATACGGGACCTATAGGGTCACACACATATGAACTCATCTATAAGAGGAGTTTAATCATGAATGATGATTAGATTGATTACTAAAGTGTTTAGGTATTCAATTCAAGAAGAAAAAAATAGCTGACTCGACTGTTAGTCGATCGACACAAGTGTTGAGATGGTCATTTAGAGTGTCAGGTTGATTAGAACTGAATTGGCTGAGTTCTGCATGAATCGGGGAACTAACTGATTGGCTCACTGAGTACACTGATCCACTCAGGTTGGGTGATACGACCAGTTCACCTAGTGAACTAATCAGTTTAGTTGTGCCAACCAAAGGTTCTGGTGATTTTTCCTAATTCGTGAGAGAAGTTGATCGTTTCATTTGTTCAATTCGATTGGTACAATAATTAACGTTGTGTATTAATTGGAAATGAATTTGCTAATTCATATGTGATTGGGAAACATGGAGAAATGACTGGTTCAGGTCGTGAACCAATCAGCTCGCATGTGAACTGACCGGTTCAGCTACCAACTAATTGTTTCGGCACTCATAGGTTGAGAAAATTTATGAATTTCTGGTCTCTTCTACTCCCACACAGATTGGGAACCCAGACCCTAACTCCTCCTATAAATATAGGGGTACTGGGGGATTCCCAGAACATAACTCAATTGCCTCTGACAATTGTTGTCTTCTCTTGTTGTGGTAACCAATATAGAGCTTGGGCAAGTCCTACCCGCTAAAGGGAGGGATAGAAAGGGAGAAATAATTATGGGAGAGTAAGTTGGTGACTGATATACCAACAGGAGGGACAATTCCTTCATGTTTGTTCTACTAAAATGAAACGAGTTTTAGTTAGTCTGTGTGGACTTCTCTAGAGATGTGGAGCCATTTTCCTATCTCTAGGAGAGCAACATCATCTTGCAATCCATGGAGAGACCGTAGGAGTCACTGCAAATATTATTTGAGTTTGTTGTTTGTGGTGAAGAACAGGAGTTGTACCGACACCATGCAAGAGCAACTAGATGATATTTGTACTGCAATGAGTTGTAGTCGTTGGACTTGCTCGAGGACCAGGTATAAACTTGTTAAACCATCTATCCATTACATAGTTATTGACATGATCTTACTATTATGGGGAATATGGATAGATAAAAAATTTATTTCTACTACCTACTTTGTGCCCGTATTTCCCTACAATGGTATCAGAGCCATGTCAGTTTACTATATTTTGGGATAATCTATATGATTAGATTTTTACGTTTCATAGTTTATTTGTTGCATACAATGTGAATACTTAAACTGTTTCATATATGTGATCCGATCAAACACCACATAACCCCAAACTTATATATATATATATATATATATATATATATATATATACATACAATTCACATGTGTCTCCTTAAAAGTGGTTTTGATGGTGGATGTGTGTAGTTATAGCCAATAACCCAATATTTGTGTGTTTTTGGATTTCTTGGTTTTATTATGTTATATCTCAGTTTGCATATCGAGCCTGTACCTCCTTCTTCCCAACGTAAAGTTAATTATTTCCTACCTTTTCTCCCCTTGAATGTAACTCGAGGTTTCTCTCTGTCATGTAATAAGATTAATAATAATAGGATAGATTCCTTTCTTCTAACAACAAAGATGATGATCGATGTCAGGTGAGCCGACCATTTCACGTGATGAGCCGACCAACTTGAGTACCAAGGAGGGATGACCATAGAAGCAAACTGACACACTGGTGGACCCAGCCGACCATCTAGAGGTGTCCAGACATCGATTGGAAAGGAGACCAACTGACCATTATAGAGGACCAACCGATCGGCCAAGAGGCAAGACAATCGATTCAAGGTTTAAATCGATCAACTCAGATTGGCAAGCACAGATCTACACCAATAGTAGGTTCATACATGTGATGTGTTGATTGACCTAGATGGTAGTAATTCCTTGTGGCTCCAAGGAATTACAGTAGATATGGCCATAACCATCACTTATTATTTTATATTGCATGTTTACATTGTGGGATATAGCATGTATATGATACGTACTATATATGTGGTGATTGGATACAGTATATGTATATATATGATATATATAAAATCTCTCAATAAAGCATATTAAGTCTAATATGCTTTCCATTAGTTGCACACATGAAAATCTTAATCAACAAGTGTGGGAATCCCAAGTATGGTGTGTCGTCTATCTCATGGAAGTGTGATGGTAGTAATGTAGGTCTGCCAAGCATGGTGCATTATTATCGTGTCGGCTTTTGGGTCAGGTTTAATTGTGTGGTCTTAATGAGATTAAGCACTAGAAGCATACAGATAATTATGGCAAAAAGTTGTTAATATTATATATCCAAGAATTTCATATGATGTAATTGGAAAATGTTGCCTACCTTAATAATTAATGATGAACGTTGGCATTGGCCGGGTAATAATTGAATTATTTTGAATACTGACTCAAGAGTGTTTGCTGTAATTTTCTGAATTGATTATTGAGGGTTGTCAGTTTGATCAAAATAATGTGGGTGATAGTTAATTAAAGACCTAATCAACATTGTGAAAAATTTTCAAATCAAATCAAATAAAAATGAGTTTTTGACAAAATTGCAAACTCTTTTGTAGAATCAAATGGCAACGAACAATAATCACTTTTCTCTGCAATCAGTCCTTGAAAAGGACAAGCTAAATTGGAACACCTTCCATGATTGGTTCAGGATGTTGAGAATCCTTCTCACATTGGAGATCAAGCTCTATGTCCTAGAGATGCCAAAGCCAAATGAACCCCTTCTCAATGTACTAAGGGCTGACAAGGACGCTTACAAGAAGCATACTGAAGATGTCATAGATGTCAAGTGTTTGATGTTCTGATCCATGAACTATGAGTTACATAGGTGACATGAGAACATGGATCTGATTGAGATGATCACACATCTCAAGAACATGTTCCAAGATCAGGCAAGACAAGAGAGATACAATGTCTCCAAGGTGTTGTTCAAGTGCAACATGGCAATAGGAGATCCAGTAGGTCATCATGTACTCAAGATCATTGGGTATGTGGAGAACCTGGCTACACTAAAATTCCCCTTGGGTTAAGAGTTGGTCATTGATGTGATTCTACAGTCCCTTCTAGAATCATACAGTTAGTTTGTCATGAACTACAACTTGAATGACTTTGACAAGTCATTGACAAAGTTGTTGGGCATGTTGAGAATAGTAGAGACACATATGAAGAAAGACAAACCCAAGTATGTGATGGAGATCAGAAAGACAAAGGGGAAGTCTAAAGGCAAAGACAAAGCTAAGAAAAGTTCTAAAGCTGGACGGAAGCCTAAGTATTCATATCTCAAGGCAAAGGGAGGAGTAAAGAAAAGAGGTGATTGTCACCATTGTCACCAGTTCAGACATTGGAAAAGAAATTGCCCACTCTGGTTAGAGGAATTAAAGAAGAAGAACAAAGGCATTGAGGCCTCCACTTTAGGTATAAATTTTATGAGATAAATTGTATTACTTCTCCATCTTGGTATGTGATACTAGATAGAGATCTGACATACATGATGTGCAAGATCTAACAAGAAATAAAGCCTTCAGGAAAGGGCAAAGATGGACAAGGAGTACCAAGAGTTGTTGAAGCTTTAGTCTATAGTTAAATTTATCTTAGTTCATGGGCATGTAATAGAGTTAGTTGAACTACTATTTCGTTATGCCAATAAATAGAAACATTTACTTTATGCATCTTGTATGACAAGGATGGTAAATCAATAAAGTGAGTTGTTAATGTTTCTGTTTCAAAAGATGTGATCTTGTATGGAAACGCCCAACCATCTAATGATCATTACATGAAATAATCTTAAGATGAACGTTTACACCAAAGGATTGTAATTGATAACTCAAACAATCTTTAGCATAGTCATCTAATGCGCATATGTAAGAAGTGCATTACTAGAATCCATATTGATGGTTATATAGACTCCTTCTGGTTATTGAAACAATAAGAGACATGCAAATCTTAAATATGACACAACACCCTTCACTAAAGGTAGTGGGATGATGGAGCCTCCACTTGCATGGAGTTACGTGCACCACTAAAAATCCTAAAGATAGTAAGTCTTTAGGTTTGGCCTTACTTATACTAGATTAAAAACTCCACCCATGTATGCTAGGATATGTGGAAGTCTTATCGTAGTATAGTTAAGGGTCGAATCCACAGGAAAACAGTCTTGTTAAGATCAACAAGATAGAAAACGTTAGAATTTCATTTAACTACTTAACAGTTGGTATTTAGATCAAAGAGTTGGTTTGGTTGTTTAAACTAAGTGCAAGTAAGGTAAAAGCAAGAAAGTAAATTTTAGGTTGTAAACAATGTTAGGAAACCTCTAGGATGTGATCGGCTTTTACCATCACTACACATGGATCAAAACATGCAACATAGCATCATAGCCTACAATAAGAGTCTAAACAGTTAGTATCTCTATAGATTTAGTTTCCTTTCGGAGAACTAACTACGAGAAGTGTGGGAATGTTGCAAAGCTAGCCATCCCCAAATGAATGGTCACTTACTTTGCACCATTCCCTTCGCAAAGTGTGTTCCTTGACTCATCAAGGTTGTACTTTTATATGTCAACTGATTCCATTTCATAGTATGAAAGTACAACGATGGAAGTGAGTTCACTCCACTCCTTGAAAAACACTCCTAGATATCGAAATAGATGCATGGTGACTTCATACATCAAGAACCAACATTCAATCGTGATTCGAATCTAATAGTACAAACATAGACAATTCATACTAATAGATAATAATGAACATAAGTTGGTGATCAAGCAACAAGCATTCATTAAACGATTGATGTTGAACTGAAAAGAAAGTATATCTCTATTGCAGACTTACGAATTACATTGCATGAAATGAAAACATGGGTAGTGGGGCTACTCCCCACACCCTAGTGTATAAGACTACTTTCTCATTGCAAGAACAAAGAAGGGGGCGAGAAGAGAAAGAGAGAGAGCATCATCTCCACGAAGGATGGAGGAAGGTCGACCCCTTAGAGGAGAGAGAGAAACAATCTTCACACTTCGTAGCTTGCTTGATGATGAATCCTCCTCTTCCCACCTTCTTTGTCGGTGAGAGAGAAAGCAGCTTGGAGATGGAGTATGGATCTCAGACCGACAGCCTCAGGGTAGTGAAGAATGGAATGGCTCTGGAACATAGAGGCAGCCTTTGGACGAATGAGAACTTCCCCCTTTTTTTAGGACCCTTTGGGTCTTATTTATAGGCTTGAGTGGATCTCAAACGGTTTGGGTGATTTCGGTCCAAACGGTCTTGGAGACTGTTTGGACTCTCCCCCGGTCTGAAAACTGTTTGGACTCTCCCAGTTTGGAAACTGTTTGCCTTTACACGGTCTTGGGACCATTTGGCTTTATTCAATCTTGGGACCATTTGGCATAAAGCAGTTTTGGGACCATTTGACTTTATTCGATCTTAAGACTGTTTGGCTTCATACGATCTCAGGATCGTTTGGCTTCAAATGGTCTTGGGACTGTTTGGCTTCAAACGGTCTTGGGACCGTTTGAATTTATTCGGTCTTGGGACCATTTGGTCTCCATTCTGTCTTGGGACCGTTTGGTCTCCATTTGGTCTTGGGGCCATTTGGTTTCTATTCGATCTTGGGACCGTTTGGTTTCCATTCGGTCTTGGGACTATTTGGTCTCCATTTGGTCTTGGGACCGTTTGGAGCTTTTGTAATTTTTTTGTACTTTTTTGTAAGAAGAGAAAGGAGGAAAGTTAGTCTAATGGTATATTTACAATAAAGAGAATGTTAAAGATTCTATCTAATTTATCTAAGAAAGAGTATGGAAAACTGAGGAAAACTAGTAAGATAACATCGCAAAATGGGAGGTTATTACCCCCCTAACTTAGATTCTAGCTTGTCCTCAAGCTAGATAGAGCTGAGGCATGTAGTGGCGAGGCGATTTTATTTAGTGAAGATTTCCATACTCCTGCTTAAATTCTAAACCAAAGATCTCCTGAAGTTTTATCAGGCTTCTGCTTGCACTAACTCTTTCAGGTATCGGGAGTTGCTTGGATCTCAGGTTTCTTCCATATCGCGTAGCTCGCATTGGGACCACCTTTTCCTTAATCGCATTCTATGCATGTTTTTGACTCCAATCAGTTTTATACTTCTTTGGAAATCCTACTTGAAACTAAGATAGGCATGAGGGTTGGCGAAAGGCTGATATGTAACTCCCCCTTTTTATGGGGGAGGGTTTATCTAAAACTTTTAGGATCTCTCTACCGGGCGCGACACATCTGCCTTTGTGAGGGCAGCTAAATGTATCAGACGGGTGAGTCCTTTATCCCCTTTTTCATATATTCAGAGACCTTAAGATCTCATTACCGTGTGAGACACATCTGCCTTTGTGAGGGCAGCTGAATGTACCGGCCGGGTGAGACCTTTATTGGTTCTTCATATAGGTCCTTATGTGTGGCACAACTCTCATGTTTTTATTCAACGCTCTGGCTTTTATTCTTATACTCACAGGCTTAGGAGTTGGGTATTTAGGGATTTTGTTTGGGCTGTCAGGCCTCTTTTTGAAAACAAGAAAGTTGTTCTTGGAGTCTTCTGACAAGCACTTATTTCGGTTTTTGTACTTGGTGGTCCATTTGCAAGGTTCCTTGGTTTGGATTTCACCTGGTTCCCTCCCATCCTTGAGAGAGGTTTGGCTGGCTTTGGCTATGATGTTAACTTGTGGAGGGTCCGAAACATAATTGAAGCAGAAGCATGAAAATCGAATGTGAAAGTAAATTATTAGTTCGCCATTACATGCCTAAATTCTATGTCTGTTATTGTTGTTTGAGAACTACTTTGATTCTAAATTTAGCTGGGGTGACTTTGTCTTATGTAAAAGAATTATTCTATCAAAGAAATTACTAAAAAAGTCTAGATGTGAAAAGAAAGATAAAAAATAGTGCATAGAAAAACAGGAGTGAATAAAAAGAGCAGAGGGAGAAGGGTTGAAAAATGATACCTCACCCTTGTCCAGTGTACCCCCCCAACTTATCACTCACTCTGTTCTCAGAGTGTCAAAGTGATAGGTTGAGAAGTACATGGACAAGAGCATTAGGCTTCTGTTAGTCCTTTGTTAGCTCCATGTGTTCAGAGAAAATTAGCTACAAAATTTCCACGTAGAGCGTGGTAATCCACGTCCGTCATGTCCTCTACTGGTCTTCCAAGAACGGTGAGGGTGTACATATAGTAGAGGACGTGGAAACCACAGTCGTATGATTCTCGGACTTGTTGGGGGCATCTGTGGCTGAAGGTTGGGCGATGAAAGTGTGTTTTATCGTACGCCCTTGTATGATTGCTTAAAAGATCATGTCATTTGTTGGCACACTCCTTTGCCGCCTCCTCCATGGGCGTCTTCGCTATCACATCATATTGTTTTTTATCTGGATCAAATTGGCTGTCGAAACTGTTATAGATGATTGTTGTTCCTTTAGGAAGATTTGTCACCATTAACATCTAGTGCTCTGAATGAAGGAAAGGGAGCATAATGAACTTCAGAGTTGTATGCTGGAGAAAAGAGATAAGCGCCTCCATGGTTCTGAAGTTCTTTAACTTGAGAAGGTCATCCTTCATGTAAGTTGATGTCATGTAAACCGTAGGATGGTTCTGTCTGAGGAGATATTGATAAGCAGTCATCAGGCTCACAGATAGGGATCCTTGTAATTGTACGGTTTCATGATGGGTATCTGCCATGACTAGAATATCTCCTGCTAGAAAAACAAGCTCATCTTTCTCAGCATATAGCCTAGACATGATGAGTAGGAGTTCATTTCAGAAAGTCTCTTGCAAGCTCCAAGGTCGAAGTTAGGAAACGTCGTTTCAATGACAGGTAGGGGCATCATTTGTGTGGAAGGTTTGTTGATGGTGGCCCCTATTAATAACTCGATGTCCCCTTTGACTTTCACCATATCGAAACTGTAAGGGTCCCATTGTCTTTTTTTGGGCATCGTGGCGGGTTGTTGTTTCTCCAACTCCTGTAATGTTTGTCAGAACGACTGTTTCTGTGGACGTTGGATAGCTGAGTAGAGGTAGCGAGGGACGTCGTCTGGTTCCATAGTCTGGTCCCTAAAGAACCTTCTATCACAAATGAGCTCCATGGCATAATGCCCTCGTAGAGAGTGAAAATCTTCTACGGCCAGCTCGATGAAGGGAATTTGTTGATTAAGCGCTTGTATGTGGCATATAGTGCAGAAAGCGCAATCCCCGGATCCTTCTTGAGTTTGGACTTGTGGGTTTATGATTCAAAACCATGGTTGGTTCCAACCCTGTCAGAATGATGGCTTTGCAGCCCAAATTAATTTTAGAAGCCGGAAAGGGATGCATCTTGCCTCCCCGGCTCCTAGACCAGCAAAAGTGATGATTCTGGATTTAAGCTCACTAGTGCAGAAGTTGTACACTTTGGCATCGCGAGCCTCGATGTCAACAATCATGAGCAGCCAGTGGTCAGAAAGTTGGAAGGATATTGTGATATATCGTACCTTCCGTTCAACCCCCCTATGCAACCACTCGATAGTCTTGTTGTGTAACTCCTTGTACAGTAGACTTAGAGCCAAAGCAGGTAAAGCATTGAGAACTGGCTATGACCTTTTTGGGCTTCTGTATATTTCGATAGCGTTGGTAAGAAGGACATGGAAGATTGCCATCTTCACCTTTGATTGAGTTCAAAGGATGATGCGGAAATCTTCACGTGTCATCTTGCGCTTAGTCTTTATATTTGTGTAGATGATGTCCCCCCTTCTTTGGCATCGTCTACGATAGTGTTCAGGATGAAGATATCATGGACATCTAGGATAGAGATGGCTTCCATGTCTAGGTCATGCATCTTCTTAGGTAGAGGTGGTGGCGGGGGGAGCTCCTGCAGCAGTGGAATAGAAGTCTGCTCTAGGTCGTCCATTTAGTGTTGCAGAACTTCATCTTTTTCTGATTCAGAATCAGAGTCGAGTTCATCATCTGTGTCTAGACTCACTCTGTCTGACTCTTCTTGCTCTGGGGGTAAAGGCACTGATTGTTCTGGTGTGGAGGAATGATGAGCTGCTGATGTTGGTGGACTAATGCTGGTTCCTAGGATACGTTGTTGTAACTCATCAAAGCCGCTTCTTTGGCAGCTTCCCCCATAGATCCCATGGCAGAATAGTCAAGGAACTGATCCCCATATGACATGTTAATATTGTCATTGTTATCGGGGGATTTGGGATCCTGTCCACCTTCTTGGTGGTCTTTGTCTGCTGCCTTCTTTGAAGGTTTTATTCCTTGGCTGGTTCCCTCCCCAGCATATTGATAACACCCAAATTAACGCATATTTTTTATGCATTTTATCTATAGTTTTATGCCACTTTAGCCTTAATATGCACTCTTTTGTTCATGTTTTATGTTTTCTGTCTCTCCATTAGATAATGTAGTGAATAATGTAGCTAATTAGCCTGTTTTAGACTTGCAGGCACCGAAACTAGCCAATTTTGGGACTCTCAAGTACCGAACCTGAAAAGACAAAGATTTCAGCAGCTGACCGATAGGGCCTGGCCGATATGGCCGCACCGACCGATATGGCCGCGCCGACCGACATGGCCACGCCGACCGATACGGTCGTGCCGCCCGATACGGCCGCCGCCCGATACGGCCGCCTGATGCCTCAAGATCGAAGCCACGGATGAAGGACACGTGGACCAATAAAAGCTACAACTCCCATCAACTTGCTGCCTATAAATAACAGCTGCCAACCTACAGAGAAAAAGGAGGGGAGAGCCGGAGGGAGGACCCGGCAAGAGCTAGTGCCTAGACCAAGGAGCTAGTGTGTCGAGTTCCCCAAAAGTCTACTGACCGATACGGCCGCCGACCGATACGGGTGTTGACCGATACAGGTGCCGACCGATACGGCCGCCGACCGATACGGCCGCCGACCGATACGGGTGCCGACCGATACGGGTGCCGACCGATACGGCCGCCGACCGATACGGGTGCCGACCGATACGGGCGATGTCCGATACGGGCTAGAGACAGAGTGAGCCGAGGAGTCCAGAGGGATGAAGAGAAGACCCAAGGGCCGAGATCCGACCTGCACAAAGGCCGAGGAGCGAGAGCCACCTCTCCTCTACGGGCTATATCTCTTCCCTCTTCTCTTTCATTCTACTGCATTCCTTTGTTTCTTATACAAATGATGTTTATTCATCTTTGTTCGATGCCAGTTATGCTTGTCTATGGCTAGTTAGCTCCTTCTTGGCTATGTGGCCCGATTTGGGCATGTTTATATACTTTTGCCTTAAGCAAGTAGATTCATATCAGATCTAGTATGTTGCATGTTCTATTTCCTCTTTTCAAGTTATGATTGCTAGTTTGGTTGATCTCTTACTCGCTTGAACTGCTATTTCTTTCTGTATCGAGAGATCTGTTATAGGAATAGCTAAGAGATGATAGTTTGGATCCAACCCTGAGAGGGGGAATATCCGAGGTATTCTGTTCCTAACACCCCGGAATATCCTAAGACCCGAGAGGGAACTTAGTGTATTTCGAGGTGTTGATATGTCATTCCTCGAGAGAGGGTCATTGACATATTATTTATGGTTTTAGTCACGCATCGCGAGAGCGAGTGGGACGACCCCACAGGACAGATGCCACTGTGCGTACTAGATGCTTGCTTGGGTGTTCGAGGGTTGTCTATGCCTGAGAACGAGTGCATAGACTGTCCCGTTTGTGGTTACATAGCCAGGAACTCTCTTTCTCTGATTAGTAGACTCACAAGCTCTGTTTTGTTTTCTTTTCTTTTCTTTGTTTTGTTTTAAATTGTGACAACCCGCTAGACTAGTGCTAGCATTTACCTTTATCGACTATCGTCTTGGCTTATCTGACTAAAGAATGAGATATGTGGCATCCTAAACGTCACCACGTCCCTGTGTTCGACCCCGTATATATACTTCAACCCCATAATAAAGTTGTGGGGGCCTAGAAGGTTTCGGGTTATAAATTTAAAGCTTGATTCCTTTCTTTGTCCCGCGTTCATTTTCGGACGCGTGAAAAAGGCCGGTCAACTTTTGGCGTCGTTGCCGGGGAGGTGGTTTTCCACGTTTACACACCTAGTAGATTTTGTTCTGTCACTATAAGTCTGTATATACATGCATAGTTTTCCTCTTACTTTACACATACTTGTTCATATATACTAAATCACTTTTCTTTTTCTCATACCTTTTTCAGCCATGGACCTTGCTTCCGCAAGACAAGTCATCTTGTCCACCTGTCCTCCTGAGTTTTTCCGCAGTTCCGACTGCTGGCAAATAATTGAAGGTCGTGCTCTACAACTAGTCGAGTTATACTCACCTCCACCGTCGTCATATGTTGAAATTCCAACAAAGGAGACTGCCAGTCAACCATCGACTCCCGTGCTATCATGGGATCAAGAACTGATCAAGGCAGTGGAGTTAGCTGGAGAAAGTGTCAAGGCACTCACCTCCCTAGTTCCTCATCTCCAAGAAAACATCAATCCGCTCCAGCAACTATTAGACAAGCAGGAGCATCATCTCAAAGTATCCACCGGAGCTCCAGACCGCAGTAGTAGTATAATTCAAACCGTTGAACAAGGATCCATCCTAAAGCGTCAGTTTGATACAGCGGGGTTCCCCTTACATGTGCATGGCAGAATCGACGGGTCTCAAAAGCATTGCTGCTCAAGTACAACAACTTAATGATAAAGATGTTGAACAAGGCAGGAGGATCCAAGAGCTCATCGATCTGGTTACAATTCAGTTACAACTGCCATCACAAGACAATGAAGATGTTAGTCATCAAGACCATTCCATTGGGTATGAAGTGGAGTATGAATCACCATCCTATTCAGACCATCAACTGGATTCACTAGGATTTTTCTGTGAAGACCAACCCACTTGGGAAAGCCCTTCATTCTATCCAGATGACCCAGTTGATGAACCAATGAAAGAAATAAGTCATAGACATGAATGGGTCCATGATGACGATTATGAAGACTCAAAAAGCCAATCGACCTCACAACCAGAAGGTTGGTTTGAGGAACCAGAGTCAGATATTGAACCAGACCAGAGTGACATTTCTCATATTGAGACTTGTCATTTTGCTTTGAGCAGTACGTCAACCATGGTTTGGAACAATTTGTTCGACGACGATGACGACGATGACAGCTGCTCGACATGGAGCAATGAGTATAGTAACGAAGATGAGTTGGAGCAGCACGAGCCATCATTTTCCACCATCCCTTTACAAGGCTTGGTGGACGTCAAGGGGGTAGGATGGACAGTTCACTACAACATGGTTGTTGATCATGAAGACACCCCTGACTCCACGCCAGGTGATAAGCTTGGGTTGGTAGAACTACAAACAGATTCTTCAGGGGGTACTTCTTGCACAGAAGATGATTGGATGACTCAGACTGTACATGAAGATCTATCTGAACATCCAACCTCAAGTGTAGAGATGGAGAGAGAAGATATGAGTCATCAAGATGACATCCAACCTCTCTCATCCATCTCATCCTGCGTCAACATCCCAGGACCTTCATTTTTAGATTCATATAATGAAAGGTACCTTGAGGATGATTTGCCAAAGAATTCATCCCAGTGCAGCTCAAATCAATTCCAACACAAAGATGACTTCACCGAGTCGCCAGATTTTACTTTTCTCCTTCAGACTCGGCAGGGCCAACACATCTGCCTATTCTACTCATATTATGTGGCGGAACCCGTCGGAAAGACACAGGTGACACTGGTCCCAAAGCTGAGAATTTGGGATCCCAGTGTCGGTATTGTGGGGCAGCCACCCCCTTTTCTCTTACCCACCCTCCCGCCCTTTTATTACAATAAATTTTGCTTTTCATGTTCTTGTTGGTTAATTTCTTTCCTCTAACTATTTTATATCCTTGCATCCATGCATCATCTTTAGAACTTCAATAACTGCCATTAACAATCATGCATTCCTGCCTCACTATTTCAAGTTTAAGTCTTGCTCGAGGATGAGCAAACTCTTAAGCTTGGGGTGGTAGGCTTCGCCCTTCTTTCTCTTCACCCTTCTTGCATGCACGTTTATTTATTGCATATAGCATAAGCTTGTAGCTTCGCAATTATGGCTATGTGTGCGACTCTAATAGATAAATGCTTGACTTTATGCCTAATTGCACAGTTTTCATCTTAAAAATTGCTTGACCTCTCGCTTGACTTGCTCTTTGACTCTTTCCTTGAGTTTGGTAATAAATCTAAGGTTATGTCCCTTTTTCATAGCTTAAAGCTAAATTCTCTTGATCTATGTTGTGAATGGCAAATCCATGGTAAAGGACCATTGGAATGGGCTAAATCATGATTAAAGTCTCCTAGCTGCGAATTTCACAAGCTTGCCTCTATTCTAAGGATTCTTGAATCATAATTGCTACTTCTCACACAGGTATCAAGCGATGGGCTTTGAGCTATGATCAAGATGAAATGTTTCTCCTTGATGGACTACGTGCCTTCTCACATTAGATCGAGTCAAAAAGATGAAAAATATAAAAATGTGCAAAAGAGGCTTGGCCGCCCACAAAATCCCAAAAATATCTATATAGTTCTCACCCAAGCCTAAAAATAGAATGGAAATGATACAAGCCTGAGTGTGAATAATAAATGAGCGCTTGTTTTCTCTTTTAGGAGAGGTGAGGATGGTGCCCAGCCGGTGTATGACTGCGCTCATGAACGCAGATATGTTGTGCCTGGTAGTACCACTCTAAATGCTCATTAGAGAGTCACTAGGAACCCCTAGGAGACCTATGAGATCATCCCAGTAGCAGGGTTGGTTCGGGCACAGTACGAGGAGTTTATCTCACTGCTTTGGACCAACTGGTTCGGACTGCAGGGACTGTTGCTCGCTACATGGGCCAACCTAACGCAGATCGGGATTCTTAGAAGTCATTAGAATCTTTTTGCTTTCTTTCTTAGGATGTGAATAAGTGAGAGGCACGTTGTTCCAGATTGGTATGCATGGATTCATGGTGATGGCTCATTTCTCATCACCTGCTTGATCACCTAAATGACAACTCTTTCATGTTTAAATAATTATAATTCAAACCCTCATGAGTATCGGCAGGCTATAGTGAATTCGCTTAATCTTTCCTGGAAATTCTTTGATCTTACTTTGGCAGGATTGTGCTTGTTTGGTGGGGGTTTGTTCTGAAAGGACATGGATCAATAGTATTGATGCTTTAAACTATTTTTCTTAACCTTAGCATTTATTGCCAAGCTTAATTTGGATGTTATCTTTTGTTCTTTGAGCACAGTCTTGCTTGAGGACAAGCAAGTTTTAAGCTTGGGGTAGTTGATAACACCCAAATTAGCGCATATTGTCTATGCATTTTATCTATAGTTTTGTGCCACTTTAGCCTTAATATGCACTCTTTTGTTCATGTTTTATGTTTTCTGTCTCTCCATTAGATAATGTAGTGAATAATGTAGCTAATTAGCATGTTTTAGACTTGCAGGCACCGAAACTAGCCAATTTTGGGACTCTCAAGTACCGAACCTGAAAAGACAAAGATTCCAGCAGCTGACCGATAGGGCCTGGCCGATATGGCTGCGCCGACCGATATGGCCACGCCGACCGACATGGCCACGCCGACCGATATGGCCGTGCCGCCCGATACGGCCGCCGCCCGATACGGCCGTCGCCTGATACAGCCGCCTGATGCCTCAAGATCGAAGCCACGGATGAAGGACATGTGGACCAATAAAAGCTACAACTCCCATCAACTCGCTGCCTATAAATAGCAGCTACCAACCTACAGAGCAAAAGGGGGGGGAGAGCCGGAGGGAGGATCTGGCAAGAGCTAGTGCCTAGACCAAGGAGCTAGTGTGTCGAGTTCCCCAAAAGTCTACTGACCGATACGGCCGCCGACCGATACAGGTGCTGACCGATACAGGTGCCGAGCGATACGGCCGCCGACCGATACGGGTGCCGACCGATACGGCCGCCGACCGATACGGGTGCTGACCGATACGGGTGTCGGCCGATACGGGCTAGAGAGAGAGTGAGCCGAGGAGTCCAGAGGGACGAAGAGAAGACCCAAGGGCCGAGATCTGACCTGCACATAGGCCGAGGAGTGAGAGCCACTTCTCCTCTACGGGCTATATCTCTTCCCTCTTCTCTTTCATTCTACTCCATTCCTTTGTTTCTTGTACAAACGAAGTTTATTCATCTTTGTTCGGTGCCATCTATGCTTGTCTATGGCTAGTTAACTCCTTCTTGGCTATGTGGCCCGATCTTGGCATGTTTATATACTTTTGCCTTAAGCAAGTAGATTCATATCAGATCTAGTATGTTGCATGTTCTATTTCCTCTTTCCAAGTTATGATTACTAGTTTGGTTGATCTCTTACTCGCTTGAACTGCTATTTCTGCCTGTATCGAGAGATCTATTGTAGGAATAGCTAAGAGATGATAGTTTGGATCCAAACCTGAGAGGGGGAAGATCTGAGGTATTTTGTTCCTAACACCCCGGAATATCCTAAGACCCGAGAGGGAACTTAGTGTATTCTGAGGTGTTGATATGTCATTCCTCGAGAGAGGGTCATTGACATATTATTTATGGTTTTAGTCACGCATCGCGAGAGAGAGTGGGACGACCCCACAGGACAGATGCCATTGTGCGTACTAGATGCGTGGTTGGGTGTTCGAGGGTTGTCTATGCCCAAGAACGAGTGCATAGACTGCCCCGTTTGTGGTTACATAGCCGGGAACTCTCTTTCTCTGATTAGTAGACTCACGAGCTCTGTTTTGTTTTGTTTTATTTTCTTTGTTTTGTTTTAAATCGTGACAACCCGCTAGACTAGTGCTAGCATTTACCGTTATCGACTATCGTCTTGGCTTATCTGACTAAAAAACGAGATATGTGGCGTCTTAAACGTCACCACGTCCCTGTGTTCGACCCCGTATATCTACTTTGACCCCGTAATAAAGTTGTGGGGGCCTAGAAGGTTTCGGGTTATAAATTTAAAGCTTGATTCCTTCCTTTGTCCCGCGTTCATTTTCGGACGCATGAAAAAGGCCGGTCACATATCTTGGGTCATCAGGTTTGTCATCTGAAGAGGAGGTGTCATCGTTGGAGTCAGCAGAGGAGTCAGAATCTTCTTCTTCGTCTTCGTCTTCTTCTTCTTCTTCTTCGTCTGCCGCCTTATCTTTTATTTGTTTTGGCGTTGTTTTCTTGCACTGCCGGTGAAGTGCTTGTAATTCATCAAGAGGCACTTGCACATGCTCGTGTGTCTCAAGCAGTGCGTCATGGGTTTCCTTGAGATCAGATTATCGTGCCTCGGCAGAGAGGAGTCATGCAGAAAGGTTTGTGACTTTGGCTCGTAGGTGATTGATTTCATTATTTGACGACTCCTCTTGGCGACCATTAAGCTGTGCAAGGATGTTAGTGATGTCATCCAAGCACGTGCTAAAAGCAGTTTGCTGTTGCTTAAGCTCACGAAGGCTCTCTGGCAGAGGTTGAGTCTGCATAGAGATCATATTGACTTGTTGAGCCAATGTTGCTTGCTGGCTTTTCACCTCAAGCACCAACTGTGGAAATTGTTGTAGGCGGTCGTCGATGTGTTCGACTTGCGTGGCTACTGCTTCCTATCATTGTTTGATGCTTGAGAGGATGCCAGGTAAGGCACGATTTTGCTCGTCTATCTTGGCGACCTATTTAGTAAGACCCTGCACACAAGAAAAAATAGATTGCATTATGTTAGAAGGGTCGGTGAGGAGGTTTCGGATGGAGTCAAATTGACGTCTGAATTCCTCACCGACATTTGTGAAAGGGACCCCAGAAAAGGATGGGTGGGATGGCTGGGGTTAGGATGGAAGGGTGGTAGTGTCTTGCGAAAGAGACACTAATGATGGTCCCGCAAACTACGTGGTGACTGTAGATGGAGTCACCAGTGGTGTCGGGGTGTTGGCGGATGTGAAGGGTGGTGACATTCTGGGAGAAAAGGGTGTCGATTGGAAAGTGGTGGAGGTGGAGGCGAATGAGGTGAAAGCGAGGTTAGGCGTTGATGTGAATGGGATGCCTGATGAGAAAAGGATTGAGGCAGAGGATGCGGGTGGAGGTGTGGATGTAGGGAAGGGATTTGTTGGTGGAAATATTGTGGAGAATGATGGGAGGGTGGTGGATTGTGGAATGGTGGAGGATGGTAGTGTGGTGTGGGTGGTGGTGGAGGTGAGCCCAACATTTAGACTCATGATGAAGGAGTCTAGTGATGAGGTGGTGATGTGTTCTTCAGGGAGAGGAGGTTCTGGTTCTAGATTTGGTCTTGATGTCGGCATCCCCGACAGCTGTTGTGTTTGCAAACGCTCTTTGGATGGTTGTTTCACTGGTATTTTTGTTATTCTTACTGCCGGGGTGGTGATGTTGTGCTCAATTTGCCCTGATTTGGATTTCTTTTCTTGGATTTTGACCGAAGCTAGGAGGTTTGTAAGCTCCTCTTCAGTGAAGAGAAGCTTATCCTTGTCATAATCTATGAGCTCCAATAGAGGAAGCAGTGTCCTAGAAGATTTTATTGCCGGATAGAAGATGTAGTGTAGCTTAACATCTTTTTCCTTAATGATGTATGAGTTCTTTAAAGTCTGCTCGTTGGTAAGGATGTCACCCTTGATCTTCGTGCATCTGGGAAGTAGTTTGTCCATCTTGAGATAATTTAGAATTGAGGTTATGTGTCCTCCGACACATACTTCTTTCCCGAGGGCATAAGTCGTGTGCTTGTGTATCAATTGACGTCCTATGTTGACCGGCAGCCCATTAAGGACGGACTAGAGGATGAAAAGATCAGAAATGCTAACATTTCCGCCCTCTGTCTTGGGGAAGAGTGTGCCTGTGAGAATTTTGTGTAGTGTGTGCACCAACCCAGAATGAATATTTGAGGCCTTGCAGGTCTTTGCCTCATAGGTTGGGATCCCTGTCAGGGATTTCCAGAAGATATGCTTGTTGAACTGGGAGCTTTCAATGCCTACAACTTTGGCTTTTTCCAACTGCTCCTTGTTGTCTATAAAGATTTCATTTAGAAGGTTTTCTGTTATGACAACTTTGTTGCCAAAGAGTTTGGTGACCAGCCTGCGGTTGCCTCTGTCTCTTGATCTATCCATTATGTCCACTGCTTCTTTGTTGAGGAAGGTGAAAAAATCAGTTGTTGGCTCAACATAAGAATTCACTACGACAAAATAGAGTCTTGTGAGGTTGGCATTGTCGAGCAAGGTGAGGATTTTGTCATAAATCCCCATCTTCTTCAGTACATTAGAACATACATACTTTTTCGGCTTCAGCATTTTTTCAAAGGATGGGAGGATGTGGATGAATAGGTTTGTTGGTGGTGCTGTTGTAGTGGTGATGGTGGAGAAGATAGGAATGGTTGTGGTAGAGGGAGTGGTAATGGTGGTGGCGGTAGTGGTTGATGGATTGTATCCCGCCAGGATTTGTTCCCTTATAGTGGCAGGGAGGACATGCTTCCTTTCTCATTTCTTTGTAGGTTGTTCTTTGGCAGCTTCCTGGGCCTTCTGTTTCCCTTTGGACTTTGTAGTTGGGGATTCCTCCTCGAGGGTTGGCTCGTATTTTGAGCCTTCATCACTGGAAGAAATTTCTTCCACTTCTTGATTAGGATCCTCAGTTAAGCACATGTTGATGCGTTCAATTTCATTCATGACCTTAACGAGGTCAACTTCCGGCGGGACCCTTCCAAATTTTTCATAGGTGTCCACAATCTTCTGGAGTTTGGTGCGATCCTCCATCAGATGCTCCCTTGTCCAGAAGGGAGCGCCATCGGTTCCGGTGGCTTCTTTTGCGGGTGATGTCATATCTGAAAAATTAGCAAAAAAAATCGTGTGTTAAAAGGATTTGAATTTGCAAAAATAATAAATTTATTAAAAGAAAATGTTACATTATGTATGTGTTAATGTTTTTAAGTTTTAGTGGAACCCAAACAGTTTGTAAAATCGTATGGTCCAAACGGTTTGTAAAACTATTTGGGTCCAAATGGTTTTGAGACCGTTTGGTTTCAAATGGTTTTGCAAAAATGTTTGATACACTTATTAAGTGAAGAGTGAAAGAGAAAACCGTTTGGGTCCAAACGGTTTGTAAAACTGTTTAGGTCCAAACGGTTTTGAGACCGTTTGGTTTCAAATGGTCTTGGGACCATTTACCCTTGGGAATTTGTAACGTTTTGATTTCATTTATCATCTTGCTAGTTGGTTAGGGTTTTACACTTTTTCTTTAAACATCACTCCATATTCTCTTGATTTCATCATATCTCCTGCATCATCTGAAAAGCGTGTTTCTTCCTCTACCCAGGTAGAAGATGTGTATGCAACCATCACATAATCTCGGATTCTCCCCTGATCCAGAGTATGACTCTGAGGTAGAGAGAAGTTTCCACCGCCGCATTAGACTTAATCATCAAAGAGCCAGACAAATGGCCGAAGATCAACGCCAAGATGCACTAGTGATGGAAAGGGTCAACACTGCCATAGCAGCTCAGCGAGCGCAACTCATTGCCGACACGCGTGCCCAAGTTCAGGCTGAAGTACAGGCTGAAGAGGAAGCCCGCATCCGTGCTAAAAATGAAGTAGCCAAAGCTACTGCTCAACTGTTGGTAAGAAGCAAGCAACTACGGGACTACGTTGTTCCCAAGAACTATGAAGATAACCATCCAGTCCAACCACCACTCATCAACACTCCTAATTTTGAGATTAGGACACAATGGATCCAAATAATGCAGGGCATCTCATTCTCTGGAAGTACCAGAGATGACTGCATGGACCATTTGAAGAGGTTCAAAGCTCTTTGTAGGTTGGTACCACAAGCTGGAATAACCATGGACGCAGTCATGCTCAGACTCTTCAACTTCACCTTATCTGGAAGAGCTCTAAGCTGGTATAATTCTTTGGATGGGGAGCCAATCACCACCTGGGATCCCTTAAAAGAGAAGTTCTTGGAGAAATTCTTCCCTCCTTCACTAACCTACCAAATCAGATGACAAATCAACCAATTCCTTCAACTACCGGGAGAGTCACCGGCTGACTCATGGGAAAGGTTCAAAGAACTCTTGAGGAAATGCCCTCACCATGGAATCTCGCAAAATCAACTCATAGAAACTTTTTATAGGGGATAAGTGATGAAATTAAAAAGTTCTTAGATTCCTCATCTAGAGGAAACTTTATGAGACAAAACTACGAAGATGCCTGGAGGATCGTCACTCTTGGAGCCGAAAATCAATCCAATTGGGGGAGGGTGACCACAGGAGGAGTTCTAAAGGTTTGTAAAGTTGAAGAATCTACGGAAATGAAAGCCATAGCTGAAGCTTTAAAAACCATAGCCAACAAACAACAAGCCCTAGAAGCATCATTTGGGGAGTATGACAGAAAGAAGAACCCACAACAAGCTAAAGTAGCCATAGGAACTTGCGAGGCTTGTCATGCATCCGATCATCCCACATTGTCATGTGGTCTCCTATACAATGAAATGATGGATTTGCAACCACCTCAACCACAGTATGAGCCAATCATTGAACACCCTGAGGATCAGATACCAGAACAAGTAAATTACATTCATTCCATACCAGGACAAGCTTACTACAATCCAAATCAGCCGAGAAATCATCCTGGTTTTCAATATGGAAATCTTGCGGGGATTGTTAACCCACAACATCAAACACAAGGTGGATCCTCCAACAGACTACCACCTGGATTTCAAAGCAACTACACCCAAAATCAAGGGAATCTTAGAAACAATTTCCAAAGATCCAACTACCCAAGAAATCCCTCCGCATACTACCAATATACTCACCCTCCTCTGCACCCGTAATTACAACAAGCTCAGCTGCAACATCCACAGCAACCTCAGTTGTTGGCACCTCAACAACAACCACCTCAAGGGAAGCAACAACTCACTCAATTTCAACAAAAGAATGCCCCACCACAGCAGACTGATGAACTGTCCTTAATAAGGCAAATGTTGCAATCACAACAAACCATGCTGGCTAACCAGTAAGCCCAGCAAAAAGCTGTGGAAACCCAGTTAGCACAAATAGCAGCTTAGTTAAAACCTCCAGTGGGCACTTTTGCTGGCCAACCAGAAGCAAATCCAAGACACGATCAACATAGACCAGAACAATTAAATGTTGTTACAACAAGGTCTGGTCGTGCTCTCACTGAAGCCATCTCAGTTAATCAAGAAGACATGGATGTAATTGAAATCATCCCAACAAAAGAATCAGGTCAAGAAGCTGAAGAAAGGAAAGAAAAGGAACAAGGTCCCAAAGAACCAGAGGTTCCACAATATAAACCAAGGATATCCTATCCTAGCAGGCTAAAGGAAACCAGACTGGACTCTAGATTCCAGAAATTCAAAGAGGCAATGAAGAAACTTTATGTTGATATTCCCTTTCTCGACACCTTATCTGAAATCCCAGCCTGGTCCAAATATCTGAAGACCTTGCTGTCAAACAAATATATGACATAGGAGCATGAAACTGTCAAGCTAGCCCAAACAACTTCTGATATCATTTTGAATATAATGCCGAAAAAATAGAAGGACCCTTGCTCCTTTGGTATACAATGCTCTATTGGGAACACTTCTTGTAAAAAGGGATTGGCCGACTTGGGAGCCAGCATATCAATTATGCCATTTTCCATGTACAAAATATTGGGGTTTACTGACTTGTTGCCTATAGAAATGACCATCCATCTCGCTGATTCCACCATTACTGCACCCATGGAATCATTGAAGATATTCCAGTAAGAGTGGGGAGGGACTCTTATGTCCCTTGTGATTTCATCATTATGGATATAAAAGAAGACCTAAGGTACCCGATAATATTCGGTAGACCCTTCCTCACCACAGCTAGAGCATTAATTGATGTCAAGGCTGGCACAATTACCTTGAGGTTGGGTAAAGAAACCGTTCAACTTATGGTTTTCAACAGCCTGAAGAGCCCTAGTATACATGAAGAGGTTTTTCTGCTTGAAGCAACTGATAAAATGTCTCAACTCAAGAAAGCAAATCCAGAACCAGTAGATTCCCTAGAGGACGCTCTAATAAATCTGGAAGCTGAATTTTCAACCAACGAGTTAGTTCAGCAATGCCTGCAATACTTGGAGCAGGCCGAAAAAGCCCCTGAAGCTACTTTTGAAGAACTAAAATCTGTCACTATATTAGAGACAACAGAAGTACCCAAGGCCCCGGAAATGAAAACTCTACCAACTGGGCTCAAACATGTCTTCCTAGATGAAGAGAAATTATGTCCAGTTATCATTAGCTCCTCTCTGGTTGGCAATCAGGAAGAAAGGCTTCTCACTGAATTAAGGAAGCCCAAGAAAGCAATTGGGTACAAGATGACTAACCTAACAGGCATTAGCCCAGCTTTGTGCATGCATAAACTACCTATGATAGAAGAGTTCAAACCCTCGAGGGAGCACTAGAGAAAATTGAACCCAACTCTAAAAGAGGTAGTTCGCCTCAAAGTTCTTAAACTCTTGAAAGCGGGTATTATTTATCCAATTTCTGACTCTCAGTGGGTTAGTCCTATCCAAGTGGTCCCTAAAAAGGGGGGAACCACTGTTGTCTTAAATGATAAGAATGAACTAGTACCTACCAGGACCGTTACTGGTTGGAGAATGTGCATAGACTATAGAAAATTGAACAAATCAACAAGGAAAGACCATTTTCCCTTACCCTTCCTTGATGAAGTCCTTGAGCGGCTAGCCCACCAAAAAAATTTCTGCTGCCTCGACGAATATTCTGGGTTTTACCAAATCCCAATTCACCCCGAAGACCAAGAAAAAATGGCATTTACTTGCCCTTTTGGAACATACGCCTTTAGAAGGATGCCCTTCGGGCTATGCAACGCACCCGCAACCTTCCAAAGGTGCATGACTTCTATCTTCGCGGTATTATCCGAAACCATTATGGAGGTGTTTATGGATGATTTTTCAGTATACGGAGACTCTTTTGATAACTGTCTTCTCAACCTAAGTAAAGTCTTACAGAGATGCGAGGAAACAAACCTTATCCTAAACTGGAAAAAATGTCACTTTATGCTGACTGAAGGTGTTGTCCTCAGACATCGAGTGAGTGAAAAAAGAATCGAAGTAGACAAGGAAAAAATTGATGTCATCTCAAAGCTGTCACCGCCCAAAGACATAAGGGGAGTGCGAGATTTCTTGGGTCATGTCGGGTTCTACCGGAGATTTATCAAAGACTTCTCGAAAATAGCAAAACATGTGACTTACCTATTGACTAAGGATGTTGATTTCAACTTTGACCATGAATGTCTGCATAGCTTTACAACCTTGAAGAATGCTCTAATCTCTGCTCCCATTCTGAGAGCACCTTACTGGTCACAACCTTTTGATATAATGTGTGATGCTAGCGACTATGCTATAGGAGCGGTGTTGGGGTAGAGAGTAGACAAAAAGCCATATGTAATATACTACACATCAAAGATGCTAGATGAGGCACAAAAGAATTACACCACTACTGAAAAGGAATTCTTAGCCGTCATCTACGCCTTCGAAAAATTCCATTCTTATCTAATCAGATCAAAGGTTCTAGTATATACAGACCACTCCTCCATTAAATATCTTATACAGAAACAGGATGTGAAACCCAGACTCATCCGCTGGGTATTGATGCTATAAGAGTTCGATCTTGAAATAAAAGATAAGAGCGGAGTGGAAAACGTCGTCGCTGACCACCTAAGTCGCATCGAGTCTCAGGAGGATGACAATGTACCTATCTGAGACTCCCTCCCTGATGACCAGCTTATGAAAATTACCACCGGATTCCCCTGGTATGCAGACATAGTGAACTATCTGGCTACAGGAATCATCCACCCCTCTGCCTCTCACCATGATAAAAAGAAATTTCTCCATGATGTTAAACAATACTACTGGGATGAACACTATCTTTTTCGTCTATGTGCAGACGGACTTTTCCGTCGCTGCATACCAGAAGAGAAAAGTACTCCTGTCTTAAAGCATTGTCATTCTGGCCCCACTGGGGGACACATGAGTTCGAAAAAGACCGCCCTGAAAGTTCTACAATCGGGTTTCTTTTGGCCAACAATAGTAAGAGATTCGTATGATTTTGTAGAATCGTGCAATAAATGTCAGGTTTCTGGCATTATAACTAAAAGGAATGAAATGCCTCTCACTTTGTGGCAAGAAATCGAACTTTTTTATGTTTGGGGAATAGACTACATGGGTCCCTTCCCCTCATCCTATGGATTTTCTTACATACTGGTCGTTGTGGATTATGTCTCAAAATGGGTAGAAGATATACCCACTGTTTCCAGCAATTTAAAGCCACTCATCAAGATGTTCAAAGATATCATTTTCCCCATATTCGGAGTCCCCCGAACTATCATATCTGATGGAGGGACCTATTTTTTAGAAAGAAGCTTCGAAGCCCTCCTAAAAAAATATGAAGTCAACCATAAGGTCGCCACACCTTACCATCCACAAACTAGTGGCCAAGTCAAAGTTTCGAATAGACAACTGAAAGCAATTTTAGAGAAAACAGCCAATAGACATCGTACTTACTGGTCCACCAAGATTCCCGATGCTCTTTGAGCTTACCGCATAGCTTATAAAACACCGATTGGAACAACCCCGTTCCGACTGGTATATGGGAAATCATATCATCTTCTAGTTGAACTGGAACATAAGGCCTGGTGGGCCATTAAACAACTGAATTTTGATTTTAAAAGCGATGGTGAATATAGACAACCCCAGTTACAAGAACTTGAGGAGCTTAGAATGACATCCTACCATAGTGCCAGAATCTATAAAGAACAAAGCAAGATGTGGCACGATGGCCACCTCAAAAGAAAAGACATTGCTATCGGAGATAAGGTCCTCCTCTTCAATTCCAGACTTAAGATATTTCCTATAAAGCTTCGCACGAAGTGTTCTGGACCATTCACAATTAAACACATCTACCCCACCGGAGTAGTCATCATCCTTGACAATAATGGGGGAGAACGGACTGTTAATGGCCACAGATTGAAGAGATACTACACACCAGTAGACAAAATTCCAAGACAGACTATCGAGATCCACGATCCCTCAGCATTGACATAACCAAATCGGATTTTCGTCGAGCCAGTGACGTAAAAACCAAGAACTACTTGGGAGGCAACCCAAGATCTGAGTACCACTATTTTATTTTGCCTAGTTTTACTAATTTTCTTATCCCTTCGTTTGATTTAGACGTATCATATTTAATCCAAAAATATAAAAATTCACATAAATAACCAAAACAAACATAAAAATATAAAATTTAAAAACATAAATAAATATTAACTAAACGGTCTCGAAACTGTTTGGACTCAAACGGTCTCGAAATTGTTTGATCCTCTCGGTCTCGAAACTGTTTGGTCCTCTCGGTCCTTAAACCGTTTGGACCCCAAACAGTCTCAAGACTGTTTACCCTTGGGAATTTGTAACGCCCCCCCCTCAAAATCCTATAAATATAACCCCAACCCCTCCCTTTTTCCTCTTCTAAAATCTCGAACTCCCTAAACCCTCACGCAAGCACTGTTTCATCCCCTCTGTTTCTCGCTCCCGTGCAACTCGAGATGCCTGCTCTCTCTGTCACCATCTCCGACGACACTGTCGTCTTCCCCGTGTGTTTTCACGGAGTTTTTCCCCAGTAACGGTGCCAATTTTTGATGGAGCCTCCACTTGCGTGGAGTTGCGTGCACCACTAAAAATCCTAAAGATAGTAAGTCTTTAGGTTTAGCCTTGCTTATACTAGATTAAAAACTCCACCCACGTATGCTAGGATACGTGGAAGTCTTATCATATTATAGTTAAGGGTCGAATCCAGAGGACAACAGTCTTGTTAAGATCAACAAGATAGAAAACGTTAGAATTTCATTTAACTACTTAATAGTTGGTATTTAGATCAAAGAGTTGGTTTGGTTGTTTAAACTAAGTGCAAGTAAGGTAAAAGCAAGAAAGTAAATTTTAGGTTGTAAACAATGTTAAGAAACCACTAGGATGTGACGGCTTTCACCATCACTACACATTGATCAAAACATGCAACATAGCATCATAGCCTGCAATAAGAGTCTAAACAGTTAGTATCTCTGTAGATTTAGTTTCCTTTCAGAGAACTAACTACGAGAAGTGTGGGAATGTTGCAAATCCAGCCATCCCCAAACAAATGGTCACTTACTTTGCACCATTCCCTTCACAAAGTGTGTTCCTCGACTCATCAAGGTTGTACTTTTATACATCAACTGATTCTATTTAATAGTATGAAAGTACAATGATGGAAGTGAGTTTACTCCACTCCTTGAAAAACACTCCTACATACCGAAACAGAT
The DNA here is from genome assembly GCA_963693085.1 of Alisma plantago-aquatica. Lineage (NCBI taxonomy): Eukaryota > Viridiplantae > Streptophyta > Magnoliopsida > Alismatales > Alismataceae > Alisma > Alisma plantago-aquatica. Next base: position 603,490,074 of record OY856414.1, on the reverse strand, counting down.
GCATGGTGACTACATACATCAAGAACCAACATTCAATCGAGATTCGAATCTAATAGTACAAACGTAGACAATTCATAATAATAGATAATAATGAACACAAGTTGGTGATCAAGAACCAAGCATTCATTAAACGATTGATGTTGAACTGAAAAGAAAGTATATCTCTATTGCAGACTTACAAATTACATTGTATGAAATGAAAACATGGGTAGCGGGGCTACTCCCCGCACCCTAGTGTATAAGACTACTCTCTCATGGCAAGAACAAAGAAGGGGGCAAGAAGAGAGAGAGTGTGTCATCTCCACGAAGGATGGAGGAAGGTCGACCCCTTGGAGGAGAGAGAGAAACGATCTTCACACTTCGTAGCTTGCTTGATGATTAATCCTCCTCTTCCCACCTTCTTTGTCAGTGAGAGAGAAAGCAGCTTGGAGATGGAGTATGGATCTTAGATCGGCAGCCTTAGGACAGTGAAGAATGGAATGGCTCTAGAACAATAGAGGCAGCCTTTGGACGTCTGAGAACTTCCCCCTTTTTTTAGGACCCTTTGGATCTTATTTATAGGCTTGAGTGGATCTCAAACGGTTTGGGTGATTTGGGTCCAAACAGTCTTGGAGACCATTTGGACTCTCACCCGGTCTGAAAACTATTTGGACTCTCCCGATTTTGAAATGGTTTGCCTTTACACGGTCTTGGGACCATTTGGCTTTATTCGATCTTGGGACCGTTTGGCATCAAATGGTCTTGGGACCGTTTGATTTTATTCGGTCTCGGGACCGTTTGGCTTCGAACGGTCTCAGGACCGTTTGTCTTCAAACGGTCTCGGGACCGTTTGGTCTCCATTCGGTTTTGGGACCGTTTGGTCTCCATTCGGTCTTGGGACCATTTGGTCTCCATTCGGTCTTGGGGCCGTTTGGTATCTATTCGGTATTGGGACCATTTGGTTTCCATTCGGTGTTGGGACATTTTGGTCTCTATTCAGTCTTGGGACCGTTTGGTTTCCATTCGGTCTTGGGACCGTTTGGAGCTTTTGTAATTTTTTTTTACTTTTCTATAAGAAGAGAAAGGAGGAAAGTTAATCTAATGGTATATTTACAATAAAGAGGAAATTCAAAGATTCTATCTAATTTATCTAAGAAAGAGTATGAAAAAATGAGGAAAACTAGTAAGATAACATCGCAAAATGGGAGGTTATCATGGGAGTGTTAGCATTCTATTAGAGCTTATACATATTGATGTACGACGATCTTATGGAATAGATGCTAAAGGTGGTTGGTTATACTTCATTATATTAATAGATAATCTCAGTTGATGTGTGACTTTGAATTTGGTGAAATATAAATGTGAATATCTTGAAGTGTTCAAAAAGATTATAAATGAAGTATAACTTTGATAAAGTATTAAGAAACTTTGATATGATAAATTGGTGAAATACTTTACATCAATAGTTTGAGGACCTTCTTGAAGGAGTGTGAAAATATATCACAAAATCAAATCCATATGAACATAATGATGTGTCAAGATGAAGGAATTACATCATGATGGGTCATGATATGATTTTCATAATAATATAATCTTCAAATTTCCTCATAAATGTATACTTTGCACTAAAACAATGTACCATCAAAATGGTTTAAAAGACATCATATATGATATGATATAGGAATGTTCCAATATGTTATAAGGAAACCTATATAAAGAAAGTAGTTTCTTGAAAAGGTATTTCCACAAACCATGACTATTGAACACTGCTATTCATCCCAATCCAACAACAAAGTGTTTGTTTCTAGGATAATTGAATTCCAAAAGAATTAGTGGGAGAAAAAGTAGAACTCAAAATGTTCGAGGTCAACAAAGAGGTATAATGAGAATCAAAGATAATCACAAGTTGTTGTGGAATATCAAGTTTGTCATGAACACAAAACCTCACAGTTCTAGTAGAATACGTCTGAAATTGGAGGATTGTGAATCTGACAACTCAGATGGGTTTCTCATAAGATGATGAGCCAACAAATCAACTAGAAGCTATTGAGAACCATAATCTGAGAAATGGCTTAATACCATTATGGAGTCCATGTACACTAACAAGGTATGACTTTGCAAGTACTACCTAAAGGGGTAAGACCCGAAGGGTGTCAAACATTTTTGTTGCAAAAACCCACATGGATAACATGAGAGGACAGATTGGTTGGAAAGGTTTTCAAATTAGTTCAAGTTGTTGAACATGAAAGAACTCCTTTACCAATAGTCATGCTTGTTAATGCAGCTAAAATAGACTATGATATTTGGTATATGAAGATTAAAATTGGATTCCTTAAAAGTAACTATGAGAGGATGTGTATGTGACACATCCTAAAGGTTTTATAACTTCATCAATGAAAATAAGGTCTATAAGCTACAAAGTTAAATCTAGGATTGAAACAAGTGTCTCAGAGATAGGATCTCTTAACTTGACAAGATAGTCAAAACTAGAATCAAGATAAAAGATGAAATATGTTATTATAAAAGATTTAGTGGGAGAATATATAAATATTCCACATGTGAGGGGGAATAATATCTCAAATATTAAGAGTATTGAGAATTGGCATGGAAAACATCTTCAACAATGAAGGATTAGGTGAAACATCCTATACAATAGGAACTGAGATCTATGAGATAGGTTTGAAAGTTTCATGACCTAAATGTGAGCACATATGATAGCAAGATGTTGAAATAGATAAGTAGGAAGGATTCATTGAGAGAGAATCTGGATTAATCTCTCATGAACCCTATATTTTAATTCTAATGATGAATGGAAATGGTATGAGTGAGATGTCATATGATGTAGCAATGGATCTATCATGAATGCTATAAATGTACTCATCTCATATAATCTTGTATGTATTGGACATGACAAGATGATATTAGTTTCCAATAATGGTTATTGGAATGTCATTTAAAAAGATCCATTATTATTTGCAAGTACTTAAGGATAAGTTTCTAGTTAATACCAATAAGGAAGAGTTTGGTGTAAAGGGTTACACCGATGCAATTTTCTGAAATGACAAAAGTGATTGTAATAAAATATGTTTGATATTAAGGAAAATAGTTGAAAATTGGAAGGGTTTCGAACTACATGCCATTAATTTCATTCTACAAAAAAATCTGAGTATTCATGTGTTGTGAACACTTAAGTGGATACTATATGGATCTAGAAGTTCATATTGATGAACTTATAGATGTTCCATCCATTGATGGCTTAGTAGAGAGAATGTGATAATGATGGATCTAATTGTTAGGCAAGGAATATTAGATACCATATTACAGCAGTTTCATCTCATAGCGAAGAGATAAGAAATATACAATATACTGACTAATAGCAAAATGTTGCTAGCCCAATGGATTAGCACTTGCGCAGTAGAAACATAATAGACATGTTTAGATCACTAAGAATGAGATTTATGGGTGATTGGCTCTAAGTGCAAGTGGGAGTCTATTGGTAAGGTATGTCCAGAGAGTCAATCATATGATGATTGACATGGAATATAACGTAAAGGATTTGATTAATATTCACAAAGGCAAGCTTCCAATTCATTATGTTTCACTCAGTTATGAGATAATGAGGAAACATTGTGAATGTCTAGAGAATGACAATAATCAATGATGTATGTCTTCAAGTACTATATATGTGGTGATTGGATACAATATATGTATATATATGATATATATAAAATCCCTCAATAAAGCATATTAAGTCTAATATGCTTTCCATTAGCTGCACACATGAAAATCTTAATCGACAAGTGTGGGAATCCCAAGTATGGTGCGTCGTCTATCTCATGGAAGTGTGATGGTAGTAATGTGGGTCTGCCAAGCATGGTGCATTATTATCGTGTCGGCTTTTGGGTCGGGTTTAATTGTGTGGTCTTAATGAGATTAAGCACTAGAAGCATACATATAATTATGGCAAAAAGTTGTGCATATTATATATCCAAGAATTTCATATGATGTAATTGGAAAATGTTGCCTACCTTAATAATTAATGATGAATGTTGGCGTTGGCCGGGTAGTAATTGAATTATTTTGAATATTGGCTCAAGAGTGTTTGCTGTAATTTTCTGAATTGATTATTGAGGGTTGTCAATTTGATCAAAATAATGAGGGTGATAGTTAATTAAAGACCTAATCAACATTGTGAAAAAATTTCAAATCAAATCAAATAAAAAATGAGTTTTTGACAAAATTGCAAACTCTTTTGTAGAATCAAATGGCAACGAACAATAATCACTTTTCTCTGCAATCAGTCCTTGAAAAGGACAAGCTAAATGGGAACACCTTCCATGATTGGTTCAGGATGTTGAGAATCCTTCTCACATTGGAGATCAAGCTCTATGTCCTAGAGATGCCAGAGCCAAATGAACCCCTTCTCAATGTACCAAGGGATGACAAGGATGCTTACAAGAAGCATACTAAAGATGTCATAGATGTCAAGTGTTTGATGTTATGCTCCATGAACTATGAGTTGCAGAGGTGACATCAGAACATGGATGTGATTGATATGATCACACATCTCAAGAACACGTTCCAAGATCAGACAAGACAAGAGAGATACAATGTCTCCAAGGTGTTGTTCAAGTGCAACATGGCAATAGGAGATCCAGTAGGTCCTCATGTACTCAAGATCATTGGGTATGTGGAGAACCTGGTTACACTAAAATTCCCCTTGGGTTAAGAGTTGGTCATTGATGTGATTCTACAGTCCCTTCTAGAATCATACAGTTAGTTTGTCATGAACTACAACTTGAATGACTTTGACAAGTCATTGACAAAGTTGTTGGGCATGTTGAGAACAGTAGAGACACATATGAAGAAAGACAAACCCAAGTATGTGATGGAGATCAGAAATACAAAGGGGAAGTCTAAAGGTAAAGGCAAAGCTAAGAAAAGTTCTAAAGCTGGCCGGAAGCCTAAGTATTCATATCTCAAGGCAAAGGGAGGAGTAAAGAAAAGAGGTGATTGTCACCATTGTCACCAGTTTAGACATTGGAAAAGAAATTGCCCACTCTGGTTAGAGCAATTAAAGAAGAAGAACAAAGGCGTTGAGGCCACCACTTCAGGTATACATGTTATGAGATAAATTTGATTAATTCTCCATCTTGGTATGTGATACCAGATAGAGATCCGACATACATGATGTGCAATATCTAACAAGAAATAAAGCCTTCAGGAAAGGGCAAAGATGGACAAGGAGTACCAAGAGTTGTGGAAGCTTTAGTCTATAGTTAAATTTATCTTAGCTCATGGGCATGTAATAGAGTTAGTTGAACTACTATTTCGTTATGCCAATAAATAGAAACATTTACTTTATGCATCTTGTATGACAAGGATGGTAAATCAACAAAGTGAGTTGTTAATGTTTCTATTTCAAAAGATGTGATCTTGTATGGAAACGCCCAACCATCTAATGATCATTACATGAAATAATCTTAAGATGAACGTTTACACCAAAGGATTGTAATTGATAACTCAAACAATCTTTAGCATAGTCGTCTAATGCGCATATGTAAGAAGTGCATTACTAGAATCCATTTTAATGGTTATCTAGACTCCTTCTGGTTATTGAAACAATAAGAGACATGCAAATCTTAAATATGACACAACACCCTTCACTAGAGGTAGTGGGATGATGGAGCCTCCACTTGCGTGGAGTTGCGTGCACCACTAAAAATCCTAAAGATAGTAAGTCTTTAGGTTTAGCCTTGCTTATAATAGATTAAAAAATCCACCCAGATATGCTAGGATACGTGGAAGTCTTATCATAGTATAGTTAAGGGTTGAATCCACAGGACAACGGTCTTGTTAAGATCAACAAGATAGAAAATGTTAGAATTTCATGTAACTACTTAACAGTTGGTATTTAGATCAAAGAGTTGGTTTGGTTGTTTAAACTAAGTGCAAGTAAGGTAAAAGCAAGAAAGTAAATTTTAAGTTGTAAACAATGCTAAGAAACCACTAGGATGTGATCGGCTTTTACCATCACTACACATGGATCAAAACATGCAACATAGCATCATAGCCTGCAATAAGAGTCTAAATAGTTAGTATCTCTGTAGATTTAGTTTCCTTTCAGAGAACTAACTATGAGAAGTGTGGTAATGTTGCAAAGCCAGCCATCCCCAAATGAATGGTCACTTACTTTGCACCATTCCCTTCGCAAAGTGTGTTCCTCGACTCGGCAAGGTTGTACTTTTATACGTCAACTGATTCCATTTCATAGTATGAAAGTACAACGATGGAAGTGAGTTTACTCCACTCCTTGAAAAACACTCCTAGATACCAAAATAGATGCATGGTGACTACATACATCAAGAACCAACATTCAATCGAGATTCGAATCTAATAGTACAAACGTAGACAATTCATACTAATAGATAATAAGTAACACAAGTTGGTGATCAAGCAACAAGCATTCAATAAACGATTGATGTTGAACTGAAAAGAAAGTATATCTCTATTGTAGACTTACGAATTACATTGCATGAAATGAAAACATGGGTAGTGGAGCTACTCCTCGTACCCTAGTGTATAAGACTACTCGCTCATGGCAAGAACAAAGAAGGGGGCGAGAAGAGAAAGAGAGAATCATCTCCATGAAGGATGGAGGAAGGTCAACCCCTTGGAGGAGAGAGAGCAACAATCTTCACACTTTGTAGCTTGCTTGATGATGAATCCTCCTCTTCCCACCTTCTTTGTCGGTGAGAGAGAAAGCAGCTTGGAGATGGAGTATGGATCTCAGACCGACAGCCTCAGGGTAGTGAAGAATGGAATGGCTCTGGAACATAGAGGCAGCCTTTGGACGTCTGAGAACTTCCCCCTTATTTGAGGACCCTTTGGGTCTTATTTATAGGATTGAGTGGATCTCAAACGGTTTGGGTGATTTGGGTCCAAACGGTCTTGGAGATGTTTGGACTCTCCCCCGATCTGAAAACTGTTTGGACTCTCCCAGTTTGGAAACTGTTTGCGTTTACACGGTCTTGGGACCATTTGGCTTTATTCAGTCTTGGGACCATTTGGTATAAAATGGTCTTGGGACCATTTGACTTTATTCGGTCTCGGGACCGTTTGGCTTCATACGGTCTTAGGACCGTTTGGCTTTGAACGGTCTCAAGACCGTTTGACTTTATTCGGTCTTGGGACCATTTGGTCTCCATTTGGTATTGGGACCGTTTGGTCTCCATTCGGTCTTGGGGCCATTTGGTTTCTATTCGTTCTCGGTACCGTTTGGTTTCCATTCGGTCTTGGGACCGTTTGGTCTCTATTCGGTCTTGGGACCGTTTGGAGCTTTTGTAATTTTTTTGTACTTTTTTGTAAGAAGAGAAAGGAGGAAAGTTAGTCTAATGGTATATTTACAATAAAGAGGAAAGTTAAAGATTCTATCTAATTTATCTAAGAAAGAGTATGGAAAACTGAGGAAAACTAGTAAGATAACATCACAAAATGGGAGGTTATCATGGGAGTATTAGCATTCTATTAGAGCTTATACATATTGATGTACGACGATCTTATGGAATAGATGCTAAAGGTGGCTGGTTATACTTCATTATATTAATAGATAATCTCAGTTGATGTGTGGCTTTGTATTTAGTGAAATACAAATGTGAATATCTTGGAGTGTTCAAAAAGATTATAAATGAAGTATAACTTTGATAAAGTATTAAGAAACTTTGATATGATAAATTGTTGAAATACTTTACATCAATAGTTTGAGGACCTTCTGGAAGGATTGTGAAAAATATATCACAAAATCAAATCCATATGAACATGATGATGTGTCAAGATGAAGGAATTACATCATGATGGGTCATGATATGATTTTCATAATAATATAATCTTCAAATTTCCTCATAGATGTATACTTTGCACTAAAACAATGTACCATCAAAATGGTTTAAAAGACATCATATATGATATGATATAGGAATGTCCCAATATGTTATAAGGAAACCTATATAAAGAAAGTAGTTTCTTGAAAAGGTATTGCCACAAACCATGACTATTGAACACTGCTATTCATCCCAATCCAACAACAAAGTGTTTGTTTCTAGGATAATTGAATTCCAAAAGAATTAGTGGGAGCAAAAGTAGAACTCAAAATGTTCAAGGTCAACAAAGAGGTATAATGAGAATCAAAGATAATCACAAGTTGTTGTGGAATCTCAAGTTTGTCATGTAACACAGAACCTCACAGTTCTAGTAGAATATGTATGAAATTGGAGGATTTTGAATCTGACAACTCAGATGGGTTTCTCATAAGATGATGAGCCAACAAATCAACTAGAAGCTATTGAGAATCATAATCTGAGAAATGGCTTAATACCATTATGGAGTCCATGTACACTAACAAGGTATGACTTTGCAAGTACTACCTAAAGGGGTAAGACCCGAAGGGTGTCAAACATTTTTGTTGCAAAAACCCACATGGATAACATGAGAGGACAGATTGGTTGGAAAGGTTTTCAAATTAGTTCAAGTTGTTGAACATGAAAGAACTCCTTTACCAATAGTCATGCTTGTTAATGCAGCTAAAATAGACTATGATATTTGGTATATGAAGATTAAAATTGGATTCCTTATAAGGAACTATGAGAGGATGTGTATGTGACACATCCTAAATTTTTTATAACTTCATTAATGCAAATAAGGTCTATAAGATACAAAGTTAAATCTAGGATTGAAACAAGCGTCTCAGAGATAGGATCTCTTAACTTGACAAGATAGTCAAAACTAGAATCAAGATAAAAGACGAAATATGTTATTATAAAAGATTTAGTGGGAGAATATATAAATATTCCACATGTGAGGGGGAATAATATCTCAAATATTAAGAGTATTGAGAACTGGCATGGAAACATCTTCAACAATGAAGGATTAGGTGAAACATCCTATACAATAGGAACTGAGATCTATGAGATAGGTTTGAAAGTTTCATGACCTAAATGTGAGCACATATGATAGCAAGATGTTGAAAGAGACAAGTAGGAAGGATTCATTGAGAGAGAATCTGTATTAATCTCTCATGAACCCTATATTTTAATTCTTATGATGAATGGAAATGGTATGAGTGAGATGTCATATGATGTAGAAATGGATCTATCATGAATGCTATAAATGTACTCATCTCATATAATCTTGTATGTATTGGACATGACAAGATGATATTAGTTTCCAATAATGGTTATTGGAATGTCATTTAAAAAGATCCATTATTACTTGCAAGTAATTAAGGATAAGTTTCTAGTTAATACCAATAAGGAAGAGTTTGGTGTAAAGGGTTACACCGATGCAATTTTCTGAAATGACAAAAGTGATCGTAATAAAAATATGTTTGATATTAAGGAAAAGAGTTGAAAATTGGAAGGTTTTCGAACTACATGCCATTAATTTCATTCTACAATAAAATCTAAGTATTCATGTGTTGTGAACACTTAAGTGGATACTATATGGATCTAGAAGTTCATATTGATGAACTTATAGATGTTCCATCCATTAATGGCTCAGTAGAGAGACTGTGACAATGATGGATCTACTTGGTAGGAAAGGAATATTAGATACCATATTAGGGCAGTTTCATCTCATAGCGAAGAGATAAGAAATATGCAATATACTAACTAATAGCAAATGTTGCTAGCCCAATGGATTAGAACTTGCATAGTAGAAACATAATAGACATGTTTAGATCACTAAGAATGAGATTTGTGGGTGATTGGCTCTAAGTGCAAGTGGGAGTCTATTGGTAAGGTATGCCTAAAGAGTCAATCATATGATGATTGACATGGAATATAACGTAAAGGATTTGATTAATATTCATAAAGGCAAGCTTCCAATTCATTATGTTTCACTCAATTATGAGATAATGAGGAAACATTGTGAATGTCTAGAGAATGACAATAATCAATTATGTATGTCTTCAAGTACATGACTTGAACAATGAGATCATACGGATGCTAAGAGTATGTACATTCTTATTATGTCCCTGGTCAGTTTTTACTATGGAAGGCCAATAGACACTAGTAGCACTTAACATTCGAGTGTGGGTTGCTTGATGACAGAATCTCATTATTTGTGATATATGATATCAAACTAAACACATAGATACTTGTTAGGGAATATTATATCAAACAGATCCACCTTGAGAGTGACACATGGAAACCATCATTGGTGGTCATAGTCATCTCTCATAGTGAAGGTGGTGATTGTGATTCTTAGACCTAAAGTCACTACACTCATCACATGTCATTAGTATACTTTGATATCATCAAACATAACCCTGAATAAGAATTGCCATAAAGGTGATGATTGGATAACTATGACACATCAGGACTGACTATGAGTGATGTAAATGGGATTTGTCCCTCCTATTGGAGTTTGATATCCTAGCCACCTGATAAGTGAGACTGAGAAATACATGTGCATGCACATGTGAATCAATATATGATATTGAGGTCACATATATCTCAGGAAATCTTCTCTTGGTTCAAGGAACATGGATTGAACATTGAGAGGATCATGTTTCCATGACTTGAGTTCATTCTGGATATTAGAGACAAAGGAATTATACAATCACTATAACACCTTACATAGATTGTTGGTTGAAGTTGTTCTCCAACTTTTCATTCACTAGTGTAGCACTAATGAGCGACTCCACTCTTTGCTTGTGATGTCATAAGTAGGTTATGGACATTCACTGCCAACGTGATACGGGACCCATAGGGTCACACACATAGGAACTCATCTAGAAGAGGATTTTAATTGTGAATGCTGATTGGATTGATTACTAAAGTGTTTAGGTATTAAAATTCAAGCAACAAATCAACTGACTAGACTGCAAGTCGATCGACTCAAGTGTTGAGATGGTCATTTGGAGTGTCATGTTGATTAGAAATGATTTGGCTGAGTTCTGCATGAATTGAGGTACCAACCTATTAGCTCACTGAGTGAACTGGTCGGCTTAGGTTGGGTGAGATGACCGGTTCACCTAGTGAACCGATCGACATAGTTGTGCCAACCAAAGGTTCTGGGACTTTTTTGAATTTGTCAGAAAAGTTGACCATTTCACTTCTTCAATTTGATTGGTACAAGAATTAATGTTGTGTATTAATTGGAAACAAATTTTATAATTCATATGTGATTGGGAAACATGGCAAAACAATCAGTTCGAGCTGCAAACCAATCAACTTGCATGTGAACCAACCAGTTTGGCTGCCAACCAACTATTTCGGCACTCACACATTGCAAAAATTTATGACCTTCTAGTCTCTTTCACTCCCATACATATTGGGAACCCAGACCCTAACCCCTCCTATAAATAGAGGTGTATTGGGGCTTCCTATAACACAACTCGATTGCCTTTGACAATTGTTGTCCTCTCTGATTGTAGTAACCAATAGAGAGCATGAGCAAGTACTACCTGCTAAAAGAAGGGATAGTAAGGAAGAAACAATTGTGGGAGAGCAAGTTGGTGACCAGTACACTAACAGGAGGGACAACTCCTTCCTATCTATTCTACTAGAATGACAATAGTTTTAGTTGGTCCATGTGGATTTCTCTAGAGGCGAGGAGGTCTTTGTCCATTGCTAGGAGGGCAAAGACAGCTTGCAATTTGTGGCAAGACCCTAAGAGATGCTAAAAATGTTGTTTGAATCTGTTGTCCGTAGTGAAGACCAAGAGCTGCACAGACACTATCTAAGAGAAACTAGAAGATAGTTGCATTGCAATGTGTTGTAGTCGCTGAACTTGCGCCAAGACCAGGTATAAACTCGTTAAACCATCTCTCCTATTTCATAATTATTGACGTGGTCTTGGTATTGTAGGGAATATCAAAAGATAAATTTTGTATTTTCACTACCTACTATGTACGCGTATTTCCCTACACTATTACAATTTTAAAATTATCTATAGGATATGTACGATTATCATGATTAGACCAAAAAAGTGTGATTTTTTATGTATTAACCATGTTCCTATTTTTAGTTGAGAATTATAATTCCACAAGCTCACATCTAATTTCGTGAGTCATAGTGATTTTGAGGAATATCACTAATGGATGTTGAAATAATATAATTTTCATATTTATTAGCATAGGGGAATGGTAGAGTAACCACCACAAAGAATATCCTATATACATGTGCAATATTCAAGTTGTGGCATAGAAGCACCAGGTGCAAGCCATAGAGGTTTGAGTGTTATGGTGATAATTTTATTGTTGTCTGCAGCATAGATACCATATAGTTTGAGGTACTTGAGATCTTGAGCATGGATACCATATGCTAAAAAATTGTTAAATAACTTGTATACATCTATAAAAATGAAATATTGGTGTAAGTTATATGGTTTGAATGCTTATGGCATCCCATTTTTCTCATATGATATTATGATTTCTACAATGAATAAAATCGAGATATCATTTAGAATTCCAAAAAGAACAAGAAATGAGAGAAAGAATTAAGCATGATTAATAGTAAGGATGAACTCTTTGTACATACTTTATGCTTTGACAATGTAGAAAAGAAACCATTTCTATAATATAAAAGGAAACACTTTTTTATTATTACATAACTCATTTGTTCTATACTATTTTTGAAGTTTTTCAATTGCCAAGTCATGCTATACGTAGCGGAAGCAGTGGTCTCTTCCTACATGTTGTTATCTCAGCGCAAGGTGACTGTGAGCAATAACAAGAGCAGCTATCTACGAAAGCAATAACTCTCTACGAAAGTAGTGTTATGACTGCAAGAAGCAACTCAGCAAAGTCGGCAGTGGTTCTCTCCAGAAGCAGCATGCCTTCCAGCGAGTATGAAGTTTCTTATATGTTCAATACCATTAACTATTTATGCAATATGACATTTTTTATTATACATGGTTGTAACTCATTACAAGGTATGCTAACTTTAGAAAACATATTATACTCATAGGAGGACTTCTATTGGCTTTTGGATCTTTGGGAGCATAATACAATGTATGAGTTTTAGTAGTATATTTTTCTCAAGATCTTGGTGGAGAAGTTGTAAGTGACAATAGTGAGACATAGATTGATATAATATATTCTCCAATTTTTGGGCTTAGATTAAAATATGTTTCTTTCATGTGACTCCCTTACTTTGTGATGATATCCATTTTCAGATGTTCTTCTAAATATTAATAAGCTTAAATTTCCCTTCCCATTGTCATTATTATGTTGGGTTGGGACCTGGTACCCCAGGTATACTTTTAGTGGTAAGGCCTTGTCTACCATCTTCTGAGAAGTGAGGGAGACTTTGGGGAACAAGTTACATCTCACATTATAGTTTAGACCCTCTAAGAAGGGGGTGGCTTGTGGGGCCTCTTCTAGATTGGTGGCATAGCTTTCTGATAGAGAAAATCTCTAGACAAACTCAAAATTTGTCAAATTGTCTTGCTTATGGTTGTCTAAAATAGATTTTTTCTTCCTCTGTACAGCATACATACTTATCATGAAACAATATGAGGAATTGACAGCAGGTCATGGTGGAATTGTGGCATGTACACTAGATGTTGTTCCAGCACACACATGTCTCAACCAGAATGTAAGGAACAAAGTGAACCTTCAACTGAGGAGCACACACAATTCCCTTAAAGGTATACTCCAAGGGCAATACCCAGCCATCATCCTTGTCCACCATGCTCAACTTTCTCTTAGCTTGAAGTAGGATGGTTTCATCTTGATGAAGTATGTTAGTCAAGCTCTTTAGGATTTTTCATAGCAAGAATCACATAGATCTTCCTCACCATTACATTGGAAAGGATATGATAAATCAAGGTAAGTTGTTGTTTACAAGGAATGCCTATAGATAGGATGTGCTTATGGGTACTACTTTAAAGGGCTACCCCTACCCCAGGGGTGTCTTAATTTGGGAGGCTAGGTTGGTCAGAGGAGGGTCCAATAATGGCATGTTGTATTGTTAGTTTGAGGAGTGCTAGAGTTGTATACGCCATCAGGTGACTAGGAGGAGTTATTGTCCAATCTATCAAATAAGTCATTCCTCCTAGGACAAAGATACCAACTATAAGGAAAACATGTGGGACATTCCAAAGAGAGTGTGTTAAACAGACTATTATGGGTCTATTAGCATACATGTAAATATTGGGACTCAAGAAGGATCCACTCTTTACTTAAGAGGAATAAGCATGGAACCCCATCCAAACCACAACTAAGACAAATGTGCAAATTAAATGGTGCACATTAATTTCTCAAAAAGTATGAGCAAAGAGCACATGATAAGTTGCAGTAGAAAAGTAAACTAGACTATTGCATATTTTAAGATTTCATGACTTCACCCACATGGGTGTTACTATTTTAAGGAAGCTAGAAAATTAAACTAATACTACTACCAACAGTTGGAAACCTAAAAAGCTTTGAAAATCCACGGCTATCTAGTCTTACATATGTCCTTCCTAGTCCAGTCCCAAAGGCTTCTCAAGTTTTTGATGGTTTTAGAAACAACACCCAGAAAAGGAAAATAAGAAAAAGAAAGTTATGTATCATCTAAAATTTCCAAAAATTAAGTTTTCTTGACAAATTCTATGCTAGATCAACTAGGGGCTATTGGGAAACATAATGAAAGTTTACATCAAAGTAATGATAAAGATAGTGCTCAATCTTGAAATTATTTACCATAGAAACCAAGTAAGTTTTTGTATTGATTAAAATTGTGGAGATCTATAATACTAAGGGTCAAAGATCAACATGAGTTGTTATATGGAAACACATATTATATTTGAGACTCCTATATTTTTCTAGATGGTGATTGGGTAATTTTGGGGAATATCATGTGCACTTGGGTGTGTATGGGTTCTTTTCTTAAGTTTATGATATGATTACACTTATTATGACCACATTGGGTGTGATTAACTGGTTGTGGTGTGGAATATAGACAATTCAATATAGTTATATGGAATTTTGAATTTTTGAAAATTTGGATGATGACTATGTTCTTGTTTTTAATTTATTGAAATGTAAACTCTTTACTCAGATTAGGACCTAAACATAATACCCTATGTAAACTCTTTACTCAGATTAGGACCTAAACATAATACCCTATGTGGAGATCTAATCTGGATTTGGGTTGGATTCCTAATTGTAAGAATCCATTGGCATTCACTCCTGTATGAGTGAGTGATCAAGGTGAATAATATGGGCATACATAGTGTGGATATAGCTTCACATAAGTGGTGAATGGTATGGATGTGATTGAACAAATATATATATATATATATGTAGTATATTAGCTCTAGTTAAAAGAGGTACCCTATGGTCCAAGGTTTCAAATTGTGATTGGGGCGACGGATTTCATGGTCTTACCTTTCTATAACTAAAACTACAAGTTGTATTGATAGTTTAAAGGAGAGAGTGACCTTGTATAGAAAAACCCAAATGTTGTTAGACATTCTTTAGTGATTTTTCATGTATAACTAACTATAGTTTCAATTGAATATATAAAGATTTTTCTTGCCTATAGTGAATCATCACTGAGACCTCAAAAATATAGGCATATCATTATCTTAACTTTCAATTTTTTCTTGGGAATTGACGTTGTAGACTATGCCTACAAGTCCCATGAAAGTGAGATTCTTTGTCCCACTCTAATCATATTAAAACTATATTTAGTCCTTGCCTCTAAAAATATTTCCCTTTTGATGTTGTCACTTCTCCATGCCATCACCTCTACTACTAGTCACGATGATATTCAGTATTGGTTTTTTCTATAGTTTATCATTGTGCATCGTTTATACTACATGTTTTGGATTGTTATCTCCACTATTACTTATTATGATGCCTATGATTTCCTTCAATTTTTCTATGCTACATTTCCCTCGTTTGTGTGGCCTATTGGTATAATTGCTCAATCTTGAGAAATATAGCTTAAGAAATAATAGCATGATTGTTACTATTAGTATTTTAACCACCTTAATTTTGTTGTTGAAGTTAGTTGCTTTTTTACACAGCTATATTACTGTAATAGACAGCTTCCTTGAACTTTTCCCCAATGGCACATTATTATTATGGTTTTTATTTGTGTTGAATTTTGTTTTTAGGAAGGCATCATCATGATTTCTAGGATTGCATGTTTGTGATTTTCAAAACATTTAGCTTACAATTTTGTGTGATTGAACTACTAGTACAAAGATATATGCAATGTGATTCTAGTTTATGCATTATGTTAACTTATATCAGTTGAATTGAATTCTATATGAATTTTCAATTAAAAATTCTAGTTTAGGTATCCATCTAAGATTTTATCATTAGAGTGTGAGTGTATCATGTGGTTGTAATTTTGGATATCCCTAGCTTGGTGATGTTTGTAAACACTTAATCTCACCTAGTATGTGGTATGTGGTGTCTTTTGATTTTTGAGGACTATATGGATGTCCATTTCTCTTTTTTTACTTGGGTATATATAGGTGTGTATTTTTCACTTATATCTACTTGGAGAAGTATCATGAGTGTATTTGTGATTTCCAAAAAAAACCAATGGAACTTATGATGAATTCATTAGTGAGGTTGGGTTTTAATAGATGGGGTAAATCTAAAATATTATACCTACCATATTCACATTAACATTAGTGATTTTTTTGTCATTTTATGAAGTTGTTGGTGTAATATGATCACTTAGATGTTATGTGGTCTGTATTGATTAATTGATTGATCAATTTATATACATATTTATTTTAGTTGATGTGAAAAATGGGCCTAGATATCCGTCCAAGAATATCTCCTCCATGGGCTTGTTATTGGACATTTAGTCTTATTGGGAAGTAAATGTTTTATGTTTTTTTTGCAAGTTATGGCTTTTTGTTTCCATTTTCTCTCTAAGTACATTTGTATGTGTGTAGTTTCCCACCAATATTGATGTACTTTTATAAATATGGGTAAATGATGTTAGAATTTCCTCAGTAATCAAAACATATATTACAAATTAACCATTGACATTATATGTTCAAGAATAGGGGTGAGCTAAATATGGTTAATGACCGATTAACCGAATGTTAAAATTGAATGGTTAATTTAATTTTGTTAATTGGTTAATTGGTTAAATGATTAATTTAATTTGGTTAATTGGTTAAATGATTAATTTTATAGTTAAAAATGTTTTCTATATGGTTAACTGAATCAACTGAATAGCTAAAATATATTTATTTAAAAATATTTTACACATGTATATACCTACATAGTTGTACTTTTATTAAATATAATCTCTACATTTACATGCATATCGTATTTTCTTTAATGATGTGCCTACAAATTAATTAAAAAATATCATAATATAATAATTGTTCAAAATTTTATGAGTAATTGAATGTAATACTATTACAAGAGTGTTATTTTATTAACCAAATTAACTGACAAAATTAATTGTTAACTACAACTGAATTAACTAACACTAATTTGGTTAGGTTAACAGTTAAAATCTCAAATCACAAATTAACCATTTAGCTGAACTTACCATTCGATCTTACTCGGATCATCACATCTGCGCGGACTATGAGGCAGACAGACGGGAGGACAGTTTCTGTTTCGTTGGTGTTTATGGATGGCCGGCAGTACCTGATAGACACCGTACCTGGACACTCATGGGGAGCATATGCAGGAACTCTGCTCTTCCTATCTTATTGGGTGGGGACTTCAATGAAATAACGTCACAGGAGGAAAAGCAAGGAGGCCAACCCAGGAGCGAGTGGCAGATGAGGAATTTCAGAGATGCTATTGATACGTGTCAGCTGGTTGATTTAGGAAGTACTGGATGCAAATTCACGTGGAAACGAGGGCTCCATGCAGAGAACATTATACGGGAGAGACTGGATCGCTACCTGGCCGATAGACGTTGGTGTGACATTTATGGGGTGAGAATAGTTAAAAACTTTCCGATTCATAATTCTGATCATGGGCAGATTCTTCTATGGGCTGAAAAATGTCAACACCGCAATGAGAAAGGTAAGAGATTCAGGTTTGAGAATCTTTGGCTCTCGTCCCCCGATTGCAAGAAGGTAGTGGAGCAAGCGTGGGATGAAAAAGAGGGAGAAGGACTTCTACTGCAAACGAAACAATGTGCTGAAAAGTTAAGCAATTGGGCGGCCAGTAATTTTGGGGACATCAAGAAAAAAATCCAGAGGACGGAAAAGGATCTCATAAAGGCTCAGAATAGGCAACCATCATCCGACATGATTCAGGAGTGTGCACAGCTGGCCAATTCTCTTCAAGAACTGCAGCGACAAGAAGAAAGTTGGTGGTTCGCCAGAGCAAGAACAAATGAAATGAGAGATGGGGACAAAAACACTAAATATTTTCACCATAAAGCATCACAGAGGAAGCGCAGAAACACGATAGTGGGTATCTATAAGGAGGATGGGAGCTGGCAGACTGATATTCTTGAGATAGAGGGCGTGATTTCATCTTTTTTCGACACTTTATTTACTACCTCACACCCGGTGGGTATTGAGGAATTTCTGAAAGATATGAATGGTGTGCTTCAGGAAAGTGATTTGGCTGCACTTGACAGAATGCCCACGGAACATGAGATCTGGTTAGCAGTAAACCAAATGCACCCCAACAAGGCGTCGGGACCGGACGGTATGAAGGCGATCTTTTATCAAAAATTCTGGAACAAAGTGAAAGGAAGTATCCTAGCTTTCATCAGAGGGTGGTGGGAAGGGAAACATGGTCTCCAGGATATCAATGAAACTGACATTGTCCTTATTCCAAAAAACGCTTCACCGGTGCGCATCTCCGAATATAGACCAATCAGCCTTTGCAACGTCTCTTACAAAATTATTTCTAAAGTCATGGCCAATAGACTGAAGCCGCTGCTGAACACTATGATATCTGAGAACCAGAGTTCTTTTGTGGGTGGAAGAATGATTACTGACAATGCCCTGGTGGCTTATGAAATTTTCCATACCATGAAGAAGAAAAAGCAAGGGAAGAAGGGACTCATGGCTCTGAAGCTAGATATGAGCAAGGCGTATGATAGGGTGGAGTGGAAGTTCATGGAGACAGTTATGGAGAAACTGGGACTGCCCGTAAAATGGAGATCGAAGGTGACCGAGTGTATGACCATCGTTTCACACAAATTCATCGTCAACGGCAATAGGAGGGGAGCTACAAGACCGACTCGAGGACTTCGCCAAGGTGACCCTATATCTCCCTACTTGTTTCTATTTTGCGCTGAAGCTCTCTCTCTTTCTATTTCTAAAGCCACACAGGATAGCCGCATACATGGAATTCAAGCCTGTAGACATGGACCACGTGTATCTCACTTATTCTTTGCAGATGATAGCATCGTTTTCACCAGGGCTACTTCAGTTGAATGCTCCGCTTTAGCTGAAATTTTTAGCCAATACGAGAGGGCATCCGGGCAGAAGATCAATTATGATAAAACGGAAGTATCCTTTAGTGGAAACGTTGATGCAGAGAAAAGGGAATCTATAAAGAATATGTTGGGGGTAAGGGAGGTGGATAAACACGAGAAATACCTTGGGCTCCCCACTGTCATAGGAAGGTCAAAGAAAGTTGTGTTTGCTGCCGTGAAGGACAGGATCTGGAAAAAGCTGCAAGGATGGAAAGAGAATCTCCTATCTCGTCCGGGAAAGGAAGTGCTCATCAAATCGATCATCCAGGCGATCCCGACGTACCTTATGAGTATTTTCAAAATTCCAGATGGGATTTTAGATGAGATTCACTCTATGATTGCAAAATTCTGGTGGGGTTCGAAGTACGGGGAAAGAAAAATTCACTGGATGTCATGGGAAAGGCTATGCAGAACAAAGGAGTGTGGAGGAATGGGATTCAGAGATCTTAAAGCTTTTAATCAGGCGTTGCTGGCTAAACAAGGATGGCGCATTGCTTCTTCAAGCACATCTCTGGTTAGCCGGATTTTGGGGCAAAAGTACTTCAAAAGATCCACACCTTTACGTACAAGCATAGGAGGAAGCCCAAGCTATTCATGGCGGAGCATTTGGGGTGCAATCCAACTTGTCAAACCAGATTTCCTTTGGAGAGTTGGCTCAGGTCACAATATAGACATTTATGAAGACAGGTGGATACCGCAACTGGGAGGCCCGGTACATCGTTATCTCATACAAGGCCCGGTGGAGTACAGGACGGTCTCACATTTGATTAGCGAGGACACAGGTCAATGGGATACTCATGCTCTCTCTGAGGTTTTCCCTCCACATATCGCTAACATGATAGTAAGTGTTCCCCTTGGGAGACAGGCCGGGGACGATGTCCTTTGTTGGGACGAGGAAAGCAATGGAGAGTACACAGTGAAAAGTGCATATGCCTTTATCAGGAAGGGGGCAGAGTTTGCAGGCGAGATGGAGGAGGGAGATTGGAAGCGTATTTGGAAGCAACATTGGCCACCAAAACTGAAACACTTTATATGGCGGGTCATGCAAGATATACTTCCAACACAGAATGCTCTTTACCGAAGGCACGTCATTGAAGATGATACATGCACGAGATGTAACTCGCAGCAAGAAGATGCAACGCATGCTTTGCTAACATGCAGCCATTCCTTGCAAGTGTGGGTGACGGGCAACTTCTCATGGCCGGCTCATGCGCACGGCAGCGCAAGGGACTTCATTCGAGAGTTGATAAAGGAAGACAACCAGGATAGAATTGATGAAGGTGCAACGCTTATGTGGGTGGCTTGGACGGCAAGGAATAAAAGCCTTTTTGAACGGCGCCCTCCCTACATGCCGGCAATGGCAGCTGGATTCCTATCGTTGGTGGTAGATACAAAGGTATATACAGCGGCGACTAACTCCCACAACCATATCAATCACGTGGACACTCAAATCCATTGGAAACCCCCGAACCGGCAGTTAACAAAGCTGAATACAGATGCAAGCTTGAGGAACGACGGGTCGGGAGGCATCGGCGCTGTCCTAAGGGACAACACGGGAAACATCCAAGGGACATATCAATGCAGGATAGACCATACATTCTCGGTGCTTAGTGCGGAGGGAATGGCGGTATATTCGGGCATGGTATTCACTTTGGAAAGAGGTATTACTGACCTCATAGTTGAAACGGATAGCGCCTTACTCGTCCATGCAATCAAGAGGGAAGGATGGGGAAGAGGTTACGTGGACCGTATCGTTCAAAACATTATCTGCTTCTCTTTACATTTTCTTTCCTTTAATATATGATTTGTAAGAAGACAAGGTAACGGGGTAGCCCATGCCTTGGCTTCAAATGCCTGTCTGCTTGAAGGCTCACGTAGCCTTACTGAAAACTTTGATGATGTCATTGTACAACTTTCTTTCAATGACATCAATAGATAAGTGCGACAGGCACCCTTTATCAAAAAAAAAAAATTAACCATAACCGACCGAATTAATCGAATGCTCGCCCCTATTCAAAAATGTCTAAGGTGGAACTTAATTACATATACATTTGTATGGAATTTTGTAAATGGTATTTTACCACAATTATGGAATTGTTGGAAAAAATGATTACCTAATAGTTGAGCAGAATTTGATCAGTTAGAAGTTGTTTGATTTGTATTGATTGGTTGAGTTCCCATTTGTTTTTATTTTTTATTTATGTGCAAATTTGTCCTAGATCCATCCAATATTTATTAATTAGGAGTAGTTGTGTATATTTCCTAGTTTGGGTTATCCTTGAACAAGTTATCTCACTTAAGATGTGTGTATGATGTATGAAGCTTTGACTTTCTTTATTTCTCTTGAGTTCTTTAGCTACATATATAGTTTTACATTTTCCTTCAAAAATATATGTGCTTTGAGAACTATGGGAAAGTGTTGCCCAAATCTCCTCATATACCAAATCACATTATGTATCGAATAACATGGTTGAGTGTTCAAGAAATCTTAGGTCGAGTTCACATATCTAAAGACTTATATGGAGGTTTTTATGAGGTTAGCATTTTAATGATAATTTTTTATAAGAATATGATGATGTGGGTGTGTGATTAGTTATACGTTGTTTTATCTGTGTTGATTAATCTCTATTAATGCTCAATTTGAATTGGATCTATAGTATACTATATTTTTTAATTGACTTCTTTGGAATTTTATGGGACTCAACTTCAGTTAGGTTCCACTATGACAAAATGCTTATTTAATTAGGTATTTCTTCACACACACAGGCATACATGTATCATTCATTCCATTTGTATGATGTTTGGTATTTTATTACAAATGGATCAAATCAAACCATTATAAATTGCAACACGTAGAGATTAAAATGTCCCTTCTGGAGGTACTCACCTTTTTCAAGGGACATCTGAGACTAGATAATGGTTTTATTAACTTTATAAAAATATGTTAACAATGTAGAAATTTACACTATTGGTGATCTCGAAATTCATATCATGAGATATGCAATTATACTTTGATACATTAAATTGTATTGTCATGAAGAGTAG
The DNA here is from genome assembly GCA_963693085.1 of Alisma plantago-aquatica. Classification (NCBI taxonomy): domain Eukaryota; kingdom Viridiplantae; phylum Streptophyta; class Magnoliopsida; order Alismatales; family Alismataceae; genus Alisma; species Alisma plantago-aquatica. The sequence continues at coordinate 603,467,632 of OY856414.1, read as the reverse complement.
CCTATTGTAAGATCTATTGATGTTTTAATGATAATTTTGTGATGAGGAAGGTGAAGCATAATTAAATGCAAAAAATTCATGGACTTTGTGGATATCCTCATAGATACCTCCTGATGTATAGAAATATGTGTTTGGATTGTACTAAATGTTCAGATTTTATGACCCGGAAGCCACAAACATGTGAAGTGGTAAAAACTTTCTAGTCTTTATTCGACTTTTTGATGGAAATGTTTTGTAAAGGTAACAAGATTCCTATCAAGATCTATAAAATAAAGAAAAAAAACTTAACAATAGGAATGGAGTCTAAGAATATGCATCCATCCATACACAAGTATCTACTTCTAATTTCTTAAGGACTATATTGATTCGAAAGTGTGCTCAAATTTTGGATATCAAGGTACAAATAATGATTACAAATACCATCGCAAAGGGTTGTAATTCCAAGATGATATGATATTTGCCTATAATACTACATTTTAAGTGATTATTTTCTAATGCATATGATGCAAACAACCTAGCTCGAGTTGTAGAGGGCAAGGTAAAGTTTGACGGGATTAAGTTACTTCCATTACACTCATCTCAATGGAATAAACTTGATTCATTGTTTGCGAAATTTGTGAAGAGGTGGTGTATATGATTTTTTGTATATGTATTATCATATGAACTTATATGGTTCTAAAGAAGTCAAAATCATATGTATCATCTCATAATAGACATATACAACCTACCACCATGGTTGTCTGCAAAGAGTTCATTGTGACATTAAAGTTACTATTGGACTTTATTTGAATACCTAATAAAGATATGGGAACAAGTGGTATTGGCATATCATGTTTTTCCTTAGGAGTATTTTATTTTTCAAAGGGATGTTTTAGTAACTTTCCATCCTATGACATTCTTCAAGATATAATTTGGATAGATTCAAAGTGTGTCCTATCTATGAGGAAAATAGTGAATCATGGCAATCAAAATATTATAGGAAAATAGTGTAACCAGACATCAACGATACCAACTACCATTGCATCCTTGTATAAGGTTTGAAAGGTACACATGGCTCCAAAATCATTAACATGGAAACAAACTTATGAAATTCAATGTCATTGACAATGTATTCATTGATTAGTTACATAGTAAACATGAATTCCATATATTGTTATTATAAAGATGTATGTATCTTGGAGTCTTATTTATTGTAGGGTGTTGACAATCATGCATTACATATATGTCATGCATGTTGAGAAAAATATTTTTGACATCTTCAGTCATATATTATTGAATATACCTAGAAATACTATTTATCGTGTCAAATGTAGATATTAGTTTACTTGATTATAAGGGATTGAATTGTAATAATAGGGGGTCAAAATATATATTTACATCCACCTTGTTGCCTTTTATTCATATTTGTGAAATAATATTTCTATGAGTGTTTGAATAATGTTAAGGTACAAGGAGACACACATATTATATGTAGATAGCACCAACAAAAGACATGAACTTGATAGGTTCTTATTATAATGGTTTTCACTACTTCAATGCAACACATAGTTCTTGGGATATCTAATTTATACTCTAATAGCATGCAAATTTTACAAAAAAAAATAGTGTTTCTTCTTTTAAGAATATGTAGAAAGGTGATTAATCTTGAAAATGTGGACTAGTTATATAAATAAGTGATCATCATGTCATGACAATTTTAGGTTTTATATTCTACCTTCATCATTTGATATTTGGTGTGACCTTACTTCCCATTTGTCAAGGAGGTAAATATATTGGGTCCAATTATTTACATGTATGCGTACTTTTGCACAAAACATGAGTATTAATGTTCAAAATCATTATTATACCCAAAGTTGCAGTGTTAAAGGCTATGCGAGCATGTTGGTAGTTGTATTTTGTCACACATGTGAGAACTCCATGTTATTAGAATCTATCATGAGTTTTGAGAATAAAGACAAAGATACATTTATGTATAATTGAGGAATTGGTACCATAGAAATGCAATCACTATAATCTTTTCAATAGTATCGACATAAAAATGCAATGTATCTTGCAAGGCAAGAGTTTCAATGTTCATCAAGTAATTTGGAGAAAAAGTCTATATAAATAACAACATCTTTCTACAATAGCAATATTGAGGTCTTTTGATGACTTGCAAGAAACTCAAAAATAGGTGGCATATCTTATGAGGGGCACGAAAAATAAAAAAAATCCATGTTCCACGTGAAGCTTCAAGATAAGTCGTGCATGTGGGGTCACTATTATAGAAATTGTAACACCCTCACTTTTGTAGCACATGATAGGAAGAATAATCAACCATTCACATCCTCTTACAATTTTAAAGTATTTGAAACACATAATATTCATTACAATAAAGTTATAATTGATATCATACTAGGATAAAAAGTAAAATCATTTATTCTTAGAAAAAAATGTCAATTTGGGACAAAATATGTTGGTGCCTACGTCGACCTATTAAAGTCAAGTTTGGGTGATGAAATTTGACATCCATTTAAAATCACCCAAAATCATATCTTCTCATTTTATTAGTAGGACTTGCAGGTGACCCATGGGCACCCACATGTGGTTCATTTAAATAAAATAAATATATGAAAGTAAGTATGACACTTGTATGACTTTTCTATGGGTGATATGTCTCATCCCCTTTGATCTATTTCCAGTGCCCTTCACCACACTTAAGGAAGTCTCTCTTTTCATGTCATCTTCAAGAAATTTTGTCATATAAAAGTTCTGCATATTTATGAAGCGTATGAATTGTTGATGCTAGCTTTTGTTAATAGAAACAACAGGGTATCTTCTATATTGGTATTTATACTAATGATCAGTATTGTGATGGTTGTGCATACTATATATTCAATTGCAATGATTATATTCTCTTGATTTTGTATTGTTTGGTAGAAAACCACTAATATTTGTTATATTTGGAATGTCCAATATATATGATAGAATATAGTGCTTGTGTTGTATTGTATCTTTATTAAAGTAGTTATATCATTTCTTTTCTAATTACTCTATGTGTAGCTACCCACTATACCGATTTTATAGTTGCATGATAAAACTAATCAAAAACTAATATATTGTGTTTAACATCAAACACTATTATTTCATGTGTTTAACATCAAGAAAAATATAAGGAGCTATTCTCCTTTTTATGAATAATATTCTCCTTTTATTTTTAATGTCACTATAGTAGCTAGCAACACCATTTTGATTGAACACTTATTATATGAGCACTCATGGGTTGAATACAACCCACAAAGTTAGTTTTCATTCAACCCATTTAAAACTTGCACATTTTGACCTGCACCCATGAGACATGCACACACAATCACTCAACCCACTAATCAACTTTATAGGTCTACTCTAGAAAAAGTCAAAATTGATAAAATATAGTTTATAGGTATAAAGTCCATTGCCCTATAGGTTTAGCATAGTCGGTGTAGAAAACCACACCCTTAATGGAAGATCAGGGTTCAAACCCCTCACAAACACAAAACAAAAACTTCTTAGTAGACCTCTTAATTGGTTGTGAACCAACCTACAAAGATGTGGGACACCTTCTGCAAAATAAATCAGCATGTAGGTTTGATCTCAATACAAGCCTCATGAGATGTGTCTCGTGTCACCAACAAAAGAGTCAAAAGTCCATAATTGTAATTTAAATTTCATATTTGTTAATTATACCCACCAAGAAATCCTTATAAAGAAACATATGTGTTTTTTGCCTTGAAAAATCCTATGCTCATCTTGTACCTTGGTATTTAAATAATATATTTGTGTTAGAGTAGTTACTTCAAAAATTTTAGCTATACAGAATTATCTTATACATAATATTTGTATTTTTAATTGAAAATAGCATTTTTTCATTGATGAATTTCATGTGATTGTGTCCACTGGTAAATAGTAACTCCTCTCTAAATGTCCATTCCTATGAATTGGCACAATTACACCTCAAATGTTCATGAAATCTGAGTTGGGGACTTATTAAGTAGTGTTAAGTACTTCAATTTTCAATGATATGAATACTTTCATTCATACGTAGAGTTTATGTATAATTCAACCTGCTCTCTACTATGGTCATGAATGTTATAGAAAAAGTGACACGAATAATTTAGATCTGATATCTAGATATCAAATCTCTTAATAAGTATTATTTTGTGAAGTACTTAAATCATAAATTATTCAAAATTGGAATTTATTATGACATAATAACATCTAAATGTGCATACTCATATCATGAATTAATATTAATCAAAAATCAAAAAATATGTAGAAGTAGCTAAAGTGTTAGTTACTAATAGGATGTATGTAGAAACAAAATATGAATACTTAAACTAACAACCTAAAGGACATAAGTATTTTGAAAGTCAATGGACATCGACAAGTTCATTTTCATGTACAAGTTAGACTTGTGTTGAATTTCTAGTCATGAGCCTATATCTCTTACAGAAATAACCAAGGGTCTATTATCTTCATGATTCAACCTTATGGGTGATATTATAGGATAAAAGCAGAGTTTGAATCGTGTATTCATGATTTAAGGGTAGCTAGGGTAAAATTCCACTCAATATAGTTCATTGACATCTTGAATTGGTCTACTGACCAATAATTTAGGATTGATTAGGTCTTCATCATAATCCCAACCTAAGATCAAAGACTATATTAGCGGTCATAAATAAACGATAGGTGTAACTGAACATAATTTGTATCCTAATGTATATAATTAATTTATTAACATATGACTTTGTCATTATGTTAGGGATTTATAACATATAGTTATGTAATTTAAATTAATTTAGTAAAAGTATACATCATCAGTAGTCTCGTATTTGATAATAATGTTCCTCACATTAAATAGACTTATCAATATGATGTGGATATATATTAGTTACAGTTTTACTTTTAGAAATTGAATTAAAGGTTTTTAGCATGAATTATGGATTTCTAGTATATATCATAAATTCTTGTATGACTAACCTATTTAGGTCTCCAAATGAAATTATATGTAATTAGGGTTTTTTTGACCTTTCCTAAGAAATATTGGACTTTAATCTAAAAAATATTATTAAATGCAAGAACATTCAACTTTGACCCAATTTGGAATTAAATATCCTTAAAATTTCGGTCCATTAATTGGAATGCATCAGAATTCATTTTTGAACTTGTCTGGGTCGCTTTTCCTTCTTTCCTACTTCTCCAAGTCACTTTCATGTCTTCATACTTCAATGTTTGTTTATCTTCATTAATTGGTTTTTTTCCTCATTTTATCATCTTACATTTTTCTTCCCCTAAATCATAAGAAGATTGAGATTCATTAGATATTTCCTTTCCTCTGTTCGGTCAAGTGTTCAAACCAAAATACCCTTAAAGGTATATCCCAAGACCGTCTACATATAAACCCAGTAGAATGGGTCATTTGACATTATGGAAAAACTATAGAATGAGGCAAGAAGTTACTTGGAAACCGACCTAGGGTTTTGATAGTTTGACTGAAGAAAACGAAGGCTTCTCCCAGTGGTCTATAAGATTATGGCTATGAAGATTTAAGGTATGATGATTACTTTCATTGGGAACTCTTTGCCCTCCTATATCCATTGTTAAACTAGGGTAATGAGAATGGTAACTTCATTCCCTAGCATGTAATTAATAAAGACAAAAGCTCCAACCATCGATAGCCATTTCAAACAAATGGAAAAAAGAAATGTTTTGTTTCTGCACCTTCTGACTATAACCAAGTGTACCTAGCACCTGAGAAGCCCTAGTTTATGCCAAATCCTATAAAAAAATCATTTGCCCATCTAGGAGGAGATTACTACATTAAAGACTCAGTGATATCACATGAGCAAGAGGGTGCATAGAACCAATATTCATCAAGTAGCTCATTCCATACCCAGAACATGAATATTGAACTTGTTTGGTGGTCCCAAGAGTGATCCACCATCTTAATCAAAGTGGCAGGTAAAATGTACTTCAGTGATTATTTTTCTTTCATTGTGTTAGCCTCAAAATCACACACATGTGATGGCATTATGAGCCCCAGGCTCTAAGAGTCCATGTTTCCAACTTGCCATGTTGATTTCTTTCCCATGTATGTAGTTTCCTTGCAATTTGACTTTAAGTATTATGATCAAGTCTTGTGTTTTCTTTCAATTTAATAAGGTGGCAACTACTTTCACTTTCTTTTGGTCAGCTAAGGACACATAACATGTTGTTCAATGCAACGGTCATAATTATCACCATTTGGATAATAGATGATATAGTGTATTTGCCTAAACAACCCATGTGTGTGAAGTACTTGGCCTTCCCTCTACTAGACATGTTGTCCTAAAAAACTAAAACCATTGATAGCCATCCAAATGTCAGTTTTAAGTGCCTACTCTGCATGAAATACCTACAATTATAAGGTGCATGTGTCAATGAACTCCCATAATCTTTGGTATTATTGCCTTAAATCTATCATTCAAATAAAACTCACATTTTTAAGTAAAGTCCTTAGACTATTTCTGAAAAATGTATTTTACATTGCAAGAACCTCAAATTTTATAAATTAAGATTCTATGATTATAATGCATTGAGATTCACCCTAAGATAACTAGAGTTGTATTTGAATAATGAGATCAATAATATGTTTGATTGAATTGGGATGATGAATTAAGATCCAGACATGGAGTAAGCCTTCCGTTTAAGTAAATAAAGTAAAATTGATCAAATGTATCATATGAGTCTTAAATTGAGAAATTATATTGGTTCAAGTCTTAATTTCGTAATAAGAATATAATTATTCTCATGGACCTTTTGGAAGACCAAGGAATGGGACATGGGCCCAAGAACCTAACTCAAACCCAATTGGGCAAATTGGGGTTACATATGGGTCCTTGGATGTGGAATTAGTAATTAAGTATATCAGGATGATTTTTAAATATCAGGGATATTTTTATTTGAATATAATGATATAATGAGATCATAAATGAATTTTTGGGATAATTTAAGTTACCATGTAACCTAGGTAATTATTTAAGTAATTATCAAGAAAGTACTTGAATGGTAAATCTTAAGGGATTAACATATTAGTTTGGAGATAATCTCTATCCTACGAGAGGAGTATAAGAACAAGATAAAGATAATTCTAAAGATTGGTATTAGAAGGATTTAAAAATCTTCCAATATAATTATTTATTTTTTGTGGTTTTTTATCAAAAGAATTTTAAATATAAGAAAAGGGTAACAAGAGAAGAGGCCACCCAGACCCGGTAAGCAGGTCTGGGTGAGACAATGGGAAAGGAGGTTTCCTTCTCTACCTAATCTCTACCCAATTCTATGAGAATCCATAGACATTGTGTGATCGGGCTCTCTCCTTCTCTCTGGTCATTATCATCTTTATTAACATTTTTATTAGCATTGAGAAGATCATTCGAAGCCAACTAGTCTTAACCTGGAAATTATCTTCAACTTTGTTGATAATGCCCAAATTCCATAAATCCTAAGAAGCTAGGTAACACAAGTTTATCGTGTGTAGTACGCAAGCGAACGTATCGAAGTAATAAGGCCTTGTGAGGCCCGAGTCAAACATAGGGAAGTGTTTCTCCAAAAGACTACTACTAACTACGATCAAATCAGCTAAGCCAGTTGTAATTTGTTGAATTGGGTTGAACGAAAGAACAAAAGTAGAAATAAAGCAAATTAAAGGTGGAATTAATCAGAGATGGGGTGAATTCCTTAGGATAGTAGTTTCACCACAGACAACACTAATAATCGATCTCACACACACTGACACATATTATCTCAAATCATGGATAAGGATCTTGTAGCAAAAATTACTTGCTCTCGTAGTGTAATTCACTACCTAATCTAATGCCAATCCCACTTTCGTAGTTATTAGTTGATTAGTTAGACATGTTACGAACATTCTCTGGGTTTCTGCTCTTATTTACACTCCACTTTTCATAAAGGGCACAATAGATAGGTAAATCTATGCTCTCTGACCCTTAACCCCTCTCCCGAGATGACTAAGCGTGTGACGTCCCACAATTTCTATATACTTTCCATAGTGACATTCCTAGATATGCGTGCACTCATATCTATAGATGTCAAAAGGGAAAATATAAGAGATTAAGGTAGTCAACTAAGATAGAGATTAAGCCAAGATCTAGTTCACATCATCGGATAAAGCCACACAAACATTCATTCATAAGGATAATAAAGTCATTACATATGGAGAGAAAATATGGTTCTAAAGAAAGTTAACTTTATTACATAGGATTTCAATCATCCTCAAGATCACTAAGGAAAGAAATAAACTGACATCTAACAAGGAATGAGATAAGAGGAAAAGAATCTATCTATTACATCCTCCAAGTTTATTATTTGTGCCTTCAAGTACTTTGAGCATGCATTTCATTTTGTAGTCAAATGTTCCTTACACCTAGAAAATACGGGAAACAAAACATCAGCAAAGCTGGTACGTGGTAAAAGTTACATTTAATAAGGTTGCATAAAGGAAAAAATATTTGAACAAGTAGAAAGGAGAGATAAAACCATTTCTTAAGGCGAAAATCAGGTAAACATCCTTTTTATTACAATCATTTTGATGTGGTTGTACTACACACATTGCACGTAACTTACATCTAGTGTGGGCAACTTAATATCATCATACATCTAACATGGTCCAAGGAAAACATACATCCATGTTAGGCACATACATACATCCACACCGGGCTATGTGCTCTAGTAGCTACAACCCATCATAACCATTTATGTTTCATTAGGTTTGGCGAAGTATAACTCATACTAGTCAACCAAGCAATAATATTCAAGTATGAGCATTCAAGGTATACATATCATAGGCAACCAGAAATCTAGTCATATACTTATACGACCACGTACCTGCTTGTTCAAATAAAAGTCCACAGATCTAGATTCAACCAGGAATTTAGTCACCCTGCAAAGAAGGCAAGGGTACAACATTACTATTGGTCCATGTGACCAGGACTAAGTTATGTTCTTAATTATTATTCCTTTTTATGTTATCTTAATTTGGTTCAGGGATTTCCCCATATTCTAAATAGGTTCATAATTATTATTAGGTCTGATCCATTATAACTATTTGGATTGAAGGCAATATTTAATTGATTAATTAGAAGATTTCCCAAAATTAGGGTTTCTAAGATGATTAAAGAAAAAGGGAGGGTAATCCTTAACCTGTTAACTATTCATAACAACATGGTTCGTTTTAAAGATTTAGACCAATCAATAAACACTAATTATCATCTAATGGTATTAATTTTGACATATGAAAAATATCTTTAAATTCATGTAGAGAGAGGAAGCTAAAATTAGGGTTTCTTCTAATCCTTTGATCACTTATCAACTTAGTATAGTATTTTGAGTTATTCTGAAATCAGGGTTTCATCTAAGGGTTACAACTATTTAAGAAGTCATATATCATCAAGAAAGCCCTTTTTAATAATTAATTATGATTAAAAATGTCCTTTAGGCCTTAGAAAATTATTTTGAAATAGGGAACAGATTCAGGTATAGATAGTATTTTATATGGATAGAGCATATTTTTCTGATCAAATAGGTATATTGGTTTGCTATTTTCTGATAATCCTAGCATTTCCTAGGATTTTCCCAAGATAAACAATTTTTCCATTTTAGAAAAAGAAAAGGATAGAAAAGGAAGAGAGGAGTACCTTGATCAACGGCCGGATCCAACTGGATCGACGGCTCTCGTTGATCTAAGGAATTGCTAGATTGACCACGGATCGTCGGATTGGGTCGTTGGCCTGCGGTCCCTCTAGCTGCAGTTCTGTTTCTCCTTGCTCGTTGCTAGCCCAGGTAGATGGATCAGCTCTGACGAGCTCGTTCTGGCTCCTGGGTAGTGCTGCCCTGAGGAAGAGAGGTTATGTGGGAAGAAGGAAAGGGTATGCGTGAGCTGTGAGTGGGGTACAGATCGTAACTCTGTGAAGCACAAAATCAAACCGACGGAGGTACAGAGTATGGACTACCACATTTCAACGAGAATCAATTTGGGCTTGTACCTCAAGTAATGGTTAGCTGGGCGTCGAGAGAAGATCCGCGGTCCTTCCTGGAGTCCCGCGTAGGTGCCCGAGCTCAAAGCTGCAGCAAGAAGGGGGGCGTGGAGGTGGTCGGAGTCTGGTCTGAGATGCCGCAGGCCTCCCTAGTCGATATCAGCCAAAGCACCAACACTCCCTTCCGCGAGTGTTGGGATGCCTCCGCCTCGGTGCAAGGATGGTGCGGACGGAACCAATTGGAGGGAGGAGCTCTGAGGTGCGAGCAGGTTGCAGTGGTTTGGGCCGAGGAAGATGGAGTTGGGTGGAGAATAGGGGGGTGATGACGAGGAATTGAGGGGTCTTTGCAGCTAAAGGAAAGGTTGCGGAGCTACTAAGTTCCTTAAATAGACACTTAGGGACCTAGGGTTGCCTCCTCTTCAGGTGTCCAACGGCTCCATGGCCCCGCCATTGGGCGTTTTCGAATCCCATATCGTTAGGGATATTTTTTTGGGTTCGTTCGAAAGGCGAGGAGAAACCGGACATGAGGAGCTAACTTTGACGAGGTAAGATCGAGAGGTGAGAGAGAGACGATGGTTTGAAGGATGGCGCTACTGAGTAGGCCGAGCTCCGTGAGAAGCGGGTGAGGAGGACGACTCAGTCGTCCCTTCCACGGATCCGGATCCGGATCCGGGCCAAGGTCCAACAAGTTCAATAAGCTATTAAATACATTGATTTCGATTTCTTATATCTTCTAATTGGATAGTCTAATTGTAATGAAATTTTAGAGGTAGCTCCATAATGTCAAAAAGCAACTATGGTATAAATTTGAAACCCAAATTCAAAAGTTTGATGTGTTCTTTTGCTAAATACATTAACATATGTATTCAATCATAAAAACATACTAGGGTTTGCATATTTTTGCCAAAAGTGCCATATTAAGCTTAGTCATACAATGATTAAGTTGAGGGTAGTTTTGTCAACAATAAATTGAGAAAAGAAATAACAAGAGAGAGAAAATAAAGTAAAAACTCACTCCATCACATTCTCCCCTCCTTAAAAGAATTTTGTCCTCAAAATTCAAGAAGCCTGAAAGAGATGTGGATACTTCCGCTCGACTTCAGACTTGAGCTCCCAGGTAGCATCGGTTGGATCATGGTGGCTTTAGAGAACTTTCACCATATCTATACTCCGATTGTTGTGAAGCTCCTTTGTCTTTAGATCGAGGATTCTGACTGGTGACTCAGCATATGACAGATCATATTTCAGTTCGAGGGGCTCATGATTCAGAATGTGACTAGGATCTTTGACGTACGGCTTCAGATTGGATACGTGGAAGACATTGTGCATGGCACTGTACTGAGGTGGCAAAGAAAGACGATAGGCACATTCTCCAACCCTTTCAAGGATCTCAAAGGGTCCCACATAACGAGGACTGAGCTTTCCCTTATTCTTGGCCAAAGCTCGGATAGGTCGGATCTTCAGGAATACGTGATCAGCATCTGCATAGGATTTCTGCCTATCCTGTGCTCGCTTCATTCTTTGCTTAATCAGTGCAACTTTGTCTGTATACAGCTATATCTCCTCGGATTTCATCAAAGTGCGTTCTCCAACATCGTCCCAGTGTAACGGGGATCTGCATGGCCTGTCGTAGAGAGCTTCGTATGGTGGCATCCCAATACTCCCCTGATAGCTATTATTATACGCAAACTCAGCCAATGGCAAGTAATGGTCCCACGAGCCTTCCCAGTCGAGCACACAAGCTCGTAGAAGATCTTCCAAAATCTGTACGGTACGCTCTGACTGTCCGTCTGTCTGCGGGTGATAAGCTGTGCTGAAGTTCAATTTGGTGCCCAGCTCCTCTTGGACTTGCTTCCACAGCTTCGATGTAAACTTTGGATCCCTGTCCGAGACAATGGATGTTGGAATCCCATGCAGACATACGATCTCTCGGATGTAGAGGTCAGCCAACTCAGAAACCTTCGCAGTAGTCTTTACAGGCAGAAAATGAGCTGATTTGGTGAGACGATCCACAATGACCCATGCAGCGTCGTACCCCTTCCTGGTCCTGGGTAATCCCACTATGAAATCCATAGTGATATGTTCTCATTTCCATTCCGGAATCTCGAGGGGTTGCAGTAGACCACCTGGTCTTTGATGCTCGGCCTTTATCATCTGGCATGTCAGGCATCTAGACACGAATTCAGCAATATCATGTTTCATGCCTCTCCACCAGAACTGACGTTGTAGGTCTTTGTACATATTCGTCGTGCCGGGATGAACTGTATGCTTGGACCCATGTGCCTCACTAAGAATGGTTGTCTTTACAGCTGACTGCTCAGGGACCCACATGCGGTTCTTGTATCGAAGGCCACCGTCAAGACCCAAAGACAGATGTGTATGAGGTTTAGCCAGGAGAGAGGAGAGCTCTGCAAGCTCGGGACTAGCTTTCTGCGCCTCCAAAAGTTTGAAATGCAAGTTGGACGTGATGGAGATGTTATTAACATGCACCCAATCAGACAGAAACTGCGGTTTCCATCCCACTAGATCCTCCATGTTCCTCCATTCAGGGACAGAAAGAGATGCACACACTGCCCTTTTTCTGCTAAGGGCATCAGCGACTACATTTGCCTTACCCGGATGATAGGCAATAGTGAAATCGTAGTCTTTAAGGTATTCAATCCATCGGCGTTGACGTAGATTCAAGTCCTTCTGAGTCAGGATGTATTTCAGGCTTTTGTGATCGGTGAAAATGTCGAACGTTGCCCCGTACAGGTAGTGCCTCCAGATCTTAAGGGCATGAATGATTGCAGCTAATTCCAAATCATGGGTGGGATAATTAAGTTCATTGGGTTTTAGCTATCTAGACACGAAGGCCACTACTTTACCATCCTGCTGTAGGACACATCCTAATCCATTCCTCGAAGCATCAGTGAATATTACAAACCCTTCATTGCCAGAGCGTAGAACAAGAACAGAAGCCGACGTCAACTTCTGCTTGAGCTCTTGGAAGCTAGACTCACAAGCAGCTGACCAGATGAAATGCTCGTCCTTCCGAGTAAGCTTAGTGAGAGGAAGTGCCACTTTGGAGAAATTTGGAATAAACCGACGATAATATCCGGCCAGACCTAAGAAACTCCAGATTTCAGAAGGATTGCGAGGAGGTTGCCAATCAAGTACAGCAGATACTTTAGCGGGATCAACAGATATGTTACCCCCAGAAATGACATGACCAAGAAACATAACTTTGTCAATCCAGAATTCACATTTTGAAAGTTTTCCATAGAATTTCTGGGCTCAAAGGATTTCAAGGACAGACTTCAAATGCTCACGATGTTTCTCCATAGAATCAGAATAAATCAGAATATCATCAATGAATACAACCACAAACTCATCAAGATAAGGTTGGAAGACTTTGTTCATTAAGTTCATGAATACGCCAGGTGCGTTGGTCAACCCGAACGGCATTACCAGAAATTCGTAGTGCCCGTAACGAGTCCGGAAAGCAGTCTTAGATATATCAGAATCTTTGACCTTAAGTTGATGGTAGCCAGAACGAAGATCAATTTTTGAGAAGACTTTAGCAGTACGGAGTTGATCAAAGAGGTCATCAATACGAGAGAGAGGATACTTGTTTTTAATGGTAGCTTGGTTCAACATGCGATAGTCAATACACATCCGCATCGAACCATCTTTCTTTTTAAGAAAAAGGACAGGTGCACCCCAAGGGGAAACGCTAGGGCGGATAAAACCCTTATCGAGAAGTTCTTGTAATTGTTTCTTCAGCTCCATAAGCTCAGCAGGTGCCATCCTATACGGTGCCCTAGAAATCGGAGTGGTTCCAGAAAGAAGATCTATAGAGAACTCAATGTCTCAGTTTGGAGGCAGCCCAAGAAGCTCCTCCGGGAATATGTCAAGAAAATCACGTACCACCTCCAGTCTTTCTACAGGCCCGTTGTCAGGATTGGTCTCTGAGACGAATGCGAGGAAGACTTTACATCCTTTAGATATGAGCTTTTTAGCTTTAAGAGAGGAAATTATTATATTATTACAAAATCCGCTTCCCCAAGGGATCACTACTGGAGAGGAATGAGGTTGTGAGAGAACTAACATCTTGTTTCTACAGTCAATATAAGCATGATATGTGTATAGACAATCCATGCCAAGAATAACATCAAAGTCTTCCATAGTTAAGAGAATGAATTCAAAGGGCATGTCATGATTTTCAAATTTTAGAGGGAGGACATCGGTTTTCTGCAATGTAGTGAATATTTTGCCACTAGGAGTCGACACATCCAGAATGTATCCCAAGTCCCTTATATGTAAGTGCAACATTGAGGCCAGATTGCGAGAAATAAACATATTTGTGGATCCAGAATCAAACAATGCTTTAACAGGATGTCCATTCAAGAAAACAATGCCTACACATGATAATTACCTTGTAAATAATTGAAGGCATTGAACAAGATATTTGATATATGAAAAAGATTTAAGGTTACCTTCGACAAGCTGGTTCGGATTTGCCCTAGCCTCCTCTGTTGTTACTGCGAACACCCTGGCATTGCGGTGTCCCTGAGGGGGTGGAGAACCTATTGGAGGTTTGCCAAGGATAGATGCATTGGGGCACTTGGCAAGGAAATGTCCCTCCTTCTTACAGTTGTAGCAGACTGGCTTGGTGTAGCGACAAGGCCCGTCATGTCCTCGTCCACAAGTCTTGCATTTGCTGCGGTAATCCATCAGCTTGCTATTCTTTGGTCCCTTCTTCCCTGAACCTCCTCCTTTCCCTGATCCCTTGTTGTTATGGCCTGGGTGGAACTTCTTAAACTTATCCTCTTCAGTTGTGGTTAACCCTAAGTATCCCATGCTAGAAGGTTTTTGCGTGCCCTGCTCTCTCTCCTGCTTGAGGGCCATATCTAGGGCTTCATCTATGCTTCTGGGACGAGAGGCTATGACTAGGGTTTTTAGGTGGGCGGAAAGGCAGTCAACATAGTGTTCAGTAAGGCGGTCTTCAGTCTTGATGGGTGCATAACATTCCAGAAGCCTAAACTTCCGGGTGTAATCAGCTACTGAAAGACTACCCTGCCTTAACTCCATGTACATCTTTTCCTTCCTCTTCCTCTCGGCTATGGGCATAAAACGATCCGTGAAGAGGTTTTTAAAGGCTTCCCACTCCATGTTGTCTATTTCCTCACCCTTATTTCCACCATAGTTCTCCCACCAGATTTTTGCCCCTCCCTTAAGCATATGGGTGGCGAACCTAACCTTCTTCTCATTGGGTACTTCTAGGGTATGAAAACCATTCTCTATGGTTAAAATCTAGGCTTCGGCCTTATCCATAACCTCAGGCTGATCCTCACCCCAAAAAGAATCAAGGTTTAGTTTAATAAAATCTATCACTGTCACTTCTTTCTTCCTAGATGAGCTAGGTTCAGGGGTTCCTTTTGTGGCGAGGGTTTCCATAAAGTCTAAAAGGATTTTCTTCTATTCTTCCCACCTTTCCTTGGCCTCAGCTTCGGGATCAGGTACTTCAGAGGGTTCACGTTCTTTTCTTTTCTTAGAGGACGATTCCCCTGATCTGCGAGTCTTAGGAGGCATCCTGAAATTAATTTTTACGTATTAGATTATTACTTCAACAATTATTCTCGTCATTATCATTATTATTTTCACATGATATTTTATTATTCTCATTATTTGATGATTAATATTTTGAATGTTATGATTTAGGGAGGATATCCTAAAATCCTTATCAGTCGATCCTTAGGACTTTCTAAATAGAGAGACTCCTTCCTAACCTTATTACAGAGGTAAGAGGGAAAGTTTAATTTATTTCAAAACATAGATGAGAGGGAGGAATTTTTCCTATAGAAGAGGTGAGAGGGAAAAAAAATCTATAGATAAGAAAATTCCTAAATTAAGGTATGCCCAAGAATAGGGGACACTTAGGGTATCGGCCAGGTAGACTTATACTGCCATAAAGGTAGCCTCGTGATTGCCAAGCTAAGTGACTCGGAGACTTTAGTCAGACCCATGGCAGATGCTATCCTAGACACCTCAACCCTTCACATCCCTAACTCAAGGACTACCCTAGACTCATAATAGGGTGAATGAAAGTCATGTGACTATGATGTGTGAACATTGGCTCTGATACCAACTGTGACGTCCCACAATTTCTATATACTTTCCATAGTGACATTCCTAGATATGCGTGCACTCATATCTATAGATGTCAAAAGGGAAAATATAAGAGATTAAGGTAGTCAACTAAGATAGAGATTAAGCCAAGATCTAGTTCACATCATCAGATAAAGCCACACAAACATTCATTCATAAGGATAATAAATTCATTACATATGGAGAGAAAATATGGTTCTAAAGAAAGTTAACTTTATTACATAGGATTTAAATCATCCTCAAGATCACTAAGGAAAGAAATAAACTGACATCTAACAAGGAATGAGATAAGAGGAAAAGAATCTATCTATTACATCCTCCAAGTTTATTATTTGTGCCTTCAAGTACTTTGAGCATGCATTTCATTTTGTAGTCAAATGTTCCTTGCACCTAGAAAATACGGGAAACAAAACATCAGCAAAGCTGGTACGTGGTAAAAGTTACATTTAATAAGGTTGCATAAAGGAAAAAAATATTTGAACAAGTAGAAAGGAGAGATAAAACCATTTCTTAAGGCGAAAATCAGGTAAACATCCTTTTTATTACAATCATTTTGATGTGGTTGTACTACACACATTGCACTTAACTTACATCTAGTGTGGGCAACTTAATATCATCATACATCTAACATGGGCCAAGGAAAACATACATCCATGTTAGGCACATACATACATCCACACCAGGCTATGTGCTCTAGTAGCTACAACCCATCATAACCATTTATGTTTCATTAGGTTTGGCGAAGTATAACTCATACTAGTCAAAACAAGCAATAATATTCAAGTATGAGCATTCAAGGTATACATATCATAGGCAACCAGAAATCTAGTCATATACTTATACGACCACGTACCTGCTTGTTCAAACAAAAGTCCACAGATCTAGATTCAACCAGGAATTTAGTCACCCTGCAAAGAAGGCAAGGGTACAACATTACTATTGGTCCATGTGACCAGGACTAAGTTATGTTCTTAATTATTATTCCTTTTTATGTTATCTTAATTTGGTTCAGGGATTTCCCCATATTCTAAATAGGTTCATAATTATTATTAGGTATGATCCATTATAACTATTTGGATTGAAGGCAATATTTAATTGATTAATTAGAAGATTTCCCAAAATTAGGGTTTCTAAGATGATTAAAGAAAAAGGGAGGGTAATCCTTAACATGTTAACTATTCATAACAACATGGTTCGTTTTAAAGATTCAGACCAATCAATAAACACTAATTATCATCTAATGGTATTAATTTTGACATACGAAAAATATCTTTAAATTCATGTAGAGAGAGGAAGCTAAAATTAGGGTTTCTTCTAATCCTTTGATCACTTATCAACTTAGTATAGTATTTCGAGTTATTCTGAAATCATGGTTTCATCTAAGGGTTACAACTATTTAAGAAGTCATATATCATCAAGAAAGCCCTTTTTAATAATTAATTATGATTAAGGATGTCCTTTAGGCCTTAGACAGTTATTTTGAAATAGGGAACGGATTCAGGTATAGATAGTATTTTATATGGATAGAGCATATTTTTCTGATCAAATAGGTATATTGGTTTGCTATTTTCTGATAATCCTAGCATTTCCTAGGATTTTCCCAAGATAAACAATTTTTCCATTTTAGAAAAAGAAAAGGAAACAAAAGGAAGAGAGGAGTACCTTGATCAACGGCCGATCCGACTGGATCGACGACTCTCGTTGATCTAAGGAATTGCTAGATTGACCACGGATCGTCGGATTGGGTCGTTGGCCTGCGATCCCTCTAGCTGTAGTTCTGTTTCTCCTTGCTCGTTGCTAGCCCAGGTAGATGGATCAGCTCTGACGAGCTCGTTCTGGCTCCTGGGTAGTGCTGCCCTGAGGAAGAGAGGTTATGTGGGAAGGAGAGGGTACGCGCGAGCTGTGAGTGGGGTACAGATCGTAACTCTGTGAAGCACAAAATCAAACCGACGGAGGTACAGAGTATGGAATACCACAATTCAACGAGAATCAATTTGGGCTTGTACCTCAAGTAATGGTTAGCTAGGCGTCGAGAGAAGATCCGCGGTCCTTCCTGGAGTCCCGCGTAGGTGCCCGAGCTCAAAGCTGCAGCAAGAAGGGGGGCGTGGAGGTGGTCGGAGTCTGGTATGAGATGTCGTAGGCCTCCCTAGTCGATATCAGCCAAAGCACCAACACTCCCTTCCGCGAGTGTTGGGATGGCTCCGCCTCGGTGCAAGGATGGTGCGGACAGAACCAATTTGAGGGAGGAGCTCTGAGGTGCGAGCAGGTTGCAGTGGTTCGGGCCGAGGAAGATGGAGTTGGGTGGAGAATAGGGGGTGATGACGAGGAATTGAGGGGTCTTTGCAGCTAAAGGAAAGGCTGCGGAGCTACTAAGTTCCTTAAATAGAATCTGCGGGACCTAGGGTTGCCTCCTCTTCAAGTGGCCAACAGCTCCATGGCGCCGCCATTGGGCGTTTTCGAATCCCTGATCGTTAGGGATATTTTTTTGGGTTCGTTTGAAAGGCGAGGAGAAACTGGACCTGAGGAGCTAACTTTGACGAGGTAAGATCGAGAGGTGAGAGAGAGACGATGATTTGAAGGATGGCGCTACTGAGTAGGCCGAGCTCCGCGAGAAGCGGGTGAGGAGGACGACTCATTCGTCCCTTCCACGGATCCGGATCCGAATCCGGGCCAAGGTCCAACAAGTTCAATAAGCTATTAAATACATTGATTTCGATTTCTTATATCTTCTAATTGGATAGTCCAATTGCAATGAAATTTTAGAGGTAGCTCCATAATGTCAAAAAAGCAACTATGGTATAAATTTGAAACCCAAATTCAAAAGTTTGATGTGTTCTTTTGCTAAATACATTAACATATGTATTCAATCATAAAAACATACTAGGGTTTGCATATTTTTGCCAAAAGTGCCATATTAAGCTTAGTCATACAATGATTAAGTTGAGGGTAGTTTTGTCAACAATAAATTGAGAAAAGAAATAACAAGAGAGAGAAAATAAAGTAAAAACTCACTCCATCACAAAGCGTCTATCAATCCACTCATGGTGATCAAGCACAAGTAGAACATGAAGCTTTCATAGATTTATATCCAGTAAAAGAGATAAAAATAATATTAATGCATGGAAATCAATCACAGTGTATATCTGGGTTACTCCCAAATCCCAGGGAACAAAAGCTTTAGCCTTGCATTGTTTTCATCGATGAATACATGGGAGGAAGGAAGAAAAATATGGGAAACATGAAGAAACTAAAGTAACCCCTGAATCTCCGCCCGTCTGGAAGATCCCCTCTATCGTGCGATCATTCTACTATCTTTTGGCTGTAGAGTCGTCCTCCAGTGGTGCTTGGATCTCCTCGATCAAAGCCTTCGGTCCTCTATTCTTATTTTCTCTCTTTTCGATCATCATGCGATGAAAAACGTCTCTCCTTCTCTTTTGCACTTGTCCCCCTAAGTCATAGGAGGCACTTAGGGTGCAAATTAACGCCCACCGTTGGATTAGAGATAAATATATGGTTGGCCTAATCAGGTAGACTCGGTAGTAACGACTAGGTGAATCGGTAGTACCGAGTCACTTAGGTTTGGTCGCACAATCCTGGTCTGGTTGGTACTATCGACTTGACTCGATAGAATCAAGTTTTGTAGTTTTCGAGTTGCCTCTCTGACGTCAACTTGGTAGCATCGAGTTTTCTTGATTCATTTCGGGGCTTGCTGATGCTAAATCAATATCACTAACTTCAGTTGTCGGTAGCACGTACTCTGGGTGAGTTTTCAATAGGTCTCTGATGTAAAGTCGGTACCACTGACTATTGTCAGGTCGATAGCACCGACTATGTGGCTCTTACTTGTACCTAAAAACACACAAAATCGTTATAAGCAATGGGGATGCGTAAAATATTATATAAAATAGTAAAAATCATATAATTTGATACATTTAATAGAAACATGTCATCTAAGTCATTTCATGCATAATAAATCAAATGAATGACTATTCTACACATAAAATCAAGGGAAAATGTGCCTGAAATAATGACTAAAAACACATGCATCAAACTCCCCTAAGCTTAAATGTTGCTCGTCGTCGACCAACACTCTCTCAGATCTATTTGATAAGAGTCAGCAGAAGGACATAACACATACATTCCTTTCTTAATCAAACCCACCGTTCCTGCCCTAAACCGGCCTTCACTGACCAATGAACCGATAGCTGCTCTAAAGTGACCAAAAACTTCCATAAAAGATGTCCACCTTCAGTCGATGATAATATTAAGAAAGTAGTTAACATCGTAATCACTCAGACATTCACTTGGTGCATTATGTGATTCCCTACACTAAATTGCTCTTTCTAAGTACCAAATATTTGGAAGTAGATCTCCGTATAGGCATGAATGAGGAGATAAATCATTAGAGTGGCCTACCAATAAGAGCAATTAATGGTTCAAGATGGGTGGAAAATGAAAAATTCATAAGTACATCCAATTTTTTTATGCATAGAGATAAACCTAAATGGATGAAAAGAATGCCATGAATGAATCCTAATGCCTAAAAAAATTATTTCTTTCTTTTCTTTCTTTTATGAGATGATGCATGTATGAACGAGTTGATTCTATTTGACAAGATAGAAGAATGCACATGTGGATTAAATCATCACTAAAACAAAAATGTTGGATACACTCTTCTTTTTGTTTCTTAAAAAAAATCTTCTTTTTTCTAAAAGCTAAGTTTCATGCTTCTTGCCTTTATAATTCTTTTCCTTTTCTTTTTTTTTCTTTTCTTATTTTCTTGGAGGTGTATCCCTGCACTTTTAGCTTTATAACTTGACATTAAAATCCACATGTTCTAGAAAATATGCATGCAATGTTGAAATATATGCAACTACATGAACTGTGTTATGCAGATTAAGATGGTATGCACTAAAGTTGATGCATACATATGCAATGTTTTTCCTCTATTTTTCAAATGCAAGCAAACTAACTAATATGTTCCTATCGTGCCATGCAATGCAATAAAGGAAAATAGCTTGGAGTACTCATGAATGTTTGAGGTAGTGAGTCAAAAATGAATGGAAATGAAATGGAATCACACAACTAAGAGACAATTCCTTTCATTATATTATGATGTGTTCCTCTTAAATGACATGTGTTTAGGGTGATCTAAAGGTTTCTTTCTTGTATTTTCATTTAAGATCTCATTATGGTTTGGTCGGTTTAGGCTCAACATCTTCGTCATTCACATTCTCAAGTTGATTCAGATGTTCATGTATGTCCTATGTCCTGATGTTGACTAATCCAAATACTTCCTCAAGTGGTGTTACAGGAAGATTTTGTAATTTAAGATTATAAGGATATGACCATTTTCATGCAACAACCCAAGAGTATAATCTATTTGAAAATAAAACCATTCATTTACTACTCCACAATTACACTAGATAGACGCGGGTCCTATACTTGAACAACTAAAAATAAAACAAACAACTAAAGATTAAAAAAATTAAAAAAAAGATAGAATATTGTGGTAGCACCCCCTAAGCTTGAATATGACTATGTCTGCATAGTCAATACTTGCACCCAAGAGGTGGAACAGTGGTACCATGGCTTAGAACGGTGGAGGTGGCATGTCGGGGTCATGTGGAGGGAACATCCCCTAAAATGAGAGGTTTGTAGGCGGCATATGTGGCGGTTGTGGGTACTCCCCGAATTATCCATGGTTCCAGTAGTTGTCGAAGAAAGGTTGTTGGTACTATTCCATCTGTTGTAGGCGCATGTGAACATTCTCTTGGTTGGCCAAGAGAAGGTGTTAATTCTCATAGATCGCCTGCTGGTTCTGGTACAGCCTTCCTTGAATATCTTGCACGCCTTCCAGCGTCGTCTGATGTTGATGTTGTCCAATCTGGATCTCCTATAGCATTGTATACATACCCACCATGTTGTACGGGTCTTGCTCCTCCTTGGAAGGTGGTGGGGATGAGGAAGTCAAGGCAGCATATGCACGTGCCCTTTTGCGTGGGACCACTCTCCTGGTCATGGGGATGTTGGGATCCACCTCCTCAACTTCATCATCACTATCTCCATCGTGCTCCTCGTCGTCACCCTGAGCTGCTGCCCTTGGTGGATCTTCAACTTCTCCCTCATCCAGTGGCCACCTGAGATGTTCCACCCCGCATAGGTTGAAGATATAATTGAAAGCTCTCAGTGTGAGGGAGTAGTTGTTGTTGAAGAGGCAGAAGTTGACCATGCATTCCCATCATTCACCTCCTATCTTCTGCTTGGGGGTGACGAGAACATCAAGCAATGCCAATAACTCTAAAACAATATCCAGGTAGGTCTTCTAGTCACTGAAGAAAGGATTATCTCCCTCCATTTCTTATTTTTGACATACCCAGCGCATGTTGTCTGTAAAACCCACCATCTCGATCAATGAGCGATCCCCATATCTCGTCAGGATGACTTGCCATGTTTGTAACTCCTCATAGAGATTCCTTATCTCCGAGGATGGGTGCTAAATGCGGGTTGGCCGGGGGACCAACTCACCCTGCGGGGGTGAAGAAAATGGCTCCACCACCCCTCCTTTTATAGTTGAGTGCGACAGAGTCGGTACCACTGACTTACTGAGTAGGTGGTACCGAGTTGGCTAGCACAATCCATGGTCGGTTGCATCGACGGTTGATGATTTCCTTACGTAGCTGGTGTGGATCGCCTTGGGTCAGTAGTACTAACGTCACGTTGGTGGTACCGACTTGTGTCGCTGATCGGTGCCACTGACTGCTGGATGAAGTGTTTTGTGATTGTTAGATCGTGATCACTCAGATTGCTGATGTGGTGAGTCAGTAGTACCGACTAGGCGAGTCAGTAGTATCGAGTTCTGGGAGTTGTCGGTGCTTTCAAATTTGTAGACTCGGTATACAAACCTGGGCACACCCAAAAGTCGGTAACACAGACTGGAATAGTCAGTGGTACTGAGTCCTTACCATTGAACCCTAAAAATATCTTCAGAGACTCGGTGGTACCGACCGTTTAAGTCGGTGGTACTGAGTTTGTGTTGTTGTTGTGGGCAAAATGTTGACCTCATTTCGGTGCTACCGACTGCAAAACTCGGTGGTAACTTTATAACCATGCACACTCCAAAAAAAAGAGTCAAGGTACCATTTTTATAGAAATTGAAGTAAAGTAACTGCTAAAAATGAAAATTTGAACATAAAAACAAAGAAAATAAAGATTGGGTTGCCTCCCAACAAGCGTCATTGTTTAACATCCTAGACTCGATGGTCTATAGAGCAAGAACCTATGAAATGGTGCAAAGTTGCACCTCATATATCCAGGACTTTACCTCACCTCCAAAATAGTGCTTTAACCTTTGGTCATTTACAAGGAACGACATGTTCCCGTCTACAATGTTCACAGCACCATGGGGAAATACTTTGTCAATCACAAACGGTCCACTCCACATAGACCTTAGCTTACCCAGATGTAGCCTACGCCTAGAATTGAAAAGGAGGACTTTCTGACCTGAAAGAAACACCCTATTTAGGATTAGTCTATCATGAATTTTCTGAGTCCTTTCCTTATATATCCTAGAGCTTTTATAAGCATCAATCCTAAGCTCATCTAATTCATTAAGCTCCAAAGCCTCATTCTACCCGCTCCATCTATGTTGAAATTCAGCTTCCTCATGGCCCATTTAGCCTTGTGCTCGAGCTCTATGGGTAGATGGCTAGCACGGCCATAGACTAGCCTAAAAGGTGTTGTTCCTATTGGGGTTTTATAGGCTATTCTCTAATCCCAAAGAGCATCACCTAACACCTGGCTCCAGTTTGTCCTATTGGTTGAGACTGTCTTTTCCAAGATTCTTTTCACCTCTCTATTGGACACCTCAACCTGGCCTTGAGTCTGTGGGTGATAAGGAGTGCCCACTCGGTGCTTCACCCCATATTTTCTCAAAAGAGCTCCAAACTACCTATTAGTGAAATGGAAACCACCATCACTAATAATTAGGTGGGGGACACCAAACCTGCAGAAAATGTATTCTTTCACAAACATACACACTGCATGCGCATCATTGGTGCGGGTCGGAATTGCTTCCACCCACTTATACACATAATCAACTGCAAGTAATACATAGAAATTGGAATGATATGACACAAATGGGCCCATGAAATCTATACCCCAAAGATCAAAAACTTCAACTTCTTAAAACACATTCAAGGGCATCTCATGTCGCTTAGAGATATTACCTACACATTGACATGTGTCACAACGATGAACAAAGTTGTGAGCATCCTTAAATAAGGTAGGCCAATAAAATCCACTCTCTAAGACTTTAGCAGCAGTCCTAGAGCTCACATGGTGTCCACCTATGGGTAGAGAATGACAGTGTGACAAGGTGCTCTCTACCTCACATTCAGGTACACATCTTCTTAATAGCCCATCCATGCATTGCTTAAGAAGAATTGGGTCATCCCAAGTGTAAAACTTCAATGAGTGGAAAAATCATTTTTTCTCTTGATACCCCCAATCTGCAGCCAATTCCTTACAAGCTAGGTAATTAACAATATCTGCAAACCAAGGATCTTCAATTTTAATTACAAACAATTTTTCATCTGGGAATTCCTCAATAGTGGGGATAGCTATATCTTTTTCATCCGCCCTTTCCGACCTATATAAATGATCAACTACTACATTCTTGACCCCTGCCTTATCTCTAATCTCAATGTCAAACTCTTAAAGCAAAAGAATCCACCTAATCAATCAAGGTTTGGTGTCTTTCTTTTGTAACAAGTATTTAATCGCGACATGGTCGGTCCAAACTATTACTTTAGCCCCAACTAGGTATTGGCGTAATTTTTCAAAAGAAAATACTACCGCCAACAATGTTGGGTTTTGTGGAGAAAACATGCGCGGCAGAAGAAACTAAATCCACGCAACCCGTAACAGGATCTCGTCGATAACAGCGTATTCGGAAACAGGTTTGTGGGATATACCTTATCGCAGAGCAAGTCCGGCGATGTCCCGTTGCACGACGGTGCAACGCTGCTTGTCAAACACAGACAGATCTTCTCTCCCGTTCACTGTCGCAGGTTGATCCAGCGATGCTCCTTTGCGGCGGTGACGTACGTTGCTCGCAGCACGTACATGTGGTCTTGGACGTCCTCCGAACGCAGGCATCAAGGCATCTGCGTCTCTACTTTGTCCACGCGGATGGACGGAACTCCACGTCGCGCTTCTCAAGCCGGCGGGAAGGAGCGTGTCTCTGCGGCGGTGTGCTAGCAGCGTGTTGCTCTCCTTTCTCTCCTAAGGACGGCGACGGCTAGGTTTACGTACGTTAGAATAAACGGAAAAACCTCTCTCTATCTTATATAGATATGGGCTGTCGATCCTCCTTTAAATAGGATACGAAGGGAAGTAGGGTTTTCTAAACCCATCAGTAAACAGAAACGTTGCATTAATTAAAACGCTCGTGGATTAATTAGAATATTCCGGAATTCATTAATTAACCAAATAATCACATTAATTGATTAATTAATATCCGACTCCATGCAATCGCTTGGGATGGCTCTACGGGCATACATATACCAACAAACAATTCTTTTTTGGTAGTAGTGTAATTCAATTGTGCATCATTCAAGGTCTTTGATGCATAATATATGATAGTTGGAGTGTTGTCCATGTGTTGACCCAACACAACTCCTATTGCATAATCTTATGTGTCACACATCATCTCAAAGGACAAGCTCCCATCAGGAGCTTGCACAATAGGTGTCGAGATCAATTTTTCTTTAAGAATTTCAAAATCTTTTACACATCGCTCATCAAAGGAAAACTCGACGTCTTTTTCTAAAAGCTCAGACAAAGGTTTTGCAATTTTCGATAAATCCTTGATGAAACAGAGGTAGAATCTAGTGTGTCCTAAAAAGCTCCTCACTCCTTTAATCGATGTTGGTGGAGGTAGTGTGGAGATGACTTCAATCTTTATTGGATCTACTTCCATGCCCTTACCGGACACCTTGTATCCAAGGATGATCCTTTCACTTACCATCATGTGACACTTCTCCCAGTTTAGAACTAGGTGAGTGTCCTCACATCTTTGTAGCACCCTGTCAAGGTTATATAGACAATCATTCAAAGATTTTCGATCACGGAAAAATCATCCATTAAAACCTATAAGCACCGCTCTACCATGTCAGAAAAAATGGCAAGCATACAGCATTGAAACATAGTAGGGGTGTTACAAAGACCAAAAGGCATTTGTCGGTATGTGAACATTCCATTAGGGTATGTGAAAGTTGATTTCTCCTGATCTATAGGCTCAATGGAAATTTGATTGTACCTGGAATACCTGTCAAGAAAGCAAAAATGTGAACAGACAGCTAATCGTTCCAAGATCTGATCAATAAATGGTAAAGGGAAATGATCTTTAAGAGTGGCTCCATTCAATCGGCGATAATCTATGCACACTCTCCATCCCATCACTAGCCTAGTGGAAATCAATTCATTAGATGCATTAGTAGTGATCGTGATCCCCCCTTTCTTAGGAACTACCTGAGTAGGTCTAACCCACATTGATTCAGAGATTGCGTAGATTATACCTGCCGAAAGTAGCTTGACAACTTCCTTCTTTACCACCTCAGTCATGATCGGATTGAGACACCTCTGAGGTTGGACGATTTCCTTGGCTCCTTCTTCGAGCCGGATCTTGTGTTCACACAAAGTTGGAGAGACCCCTTTAATGTCAGCTATGGACCATCCAAATGCATCTCAGTGGTTTTTCAACACAGTAAGTAACTTGTCTCCCTCCTCACCACTCAAAGAAGATGATATGATCACTGAGAGCTTTTCTTCTATAGCTAAGAAGACATACTTCAGGTGCGGAGGTAATGGCTTCAGCTCCAAGTCTGGTGGTCTCAATAGAGATGGGACCAATGGTGGTGGTGGTGGTCCAAGGTCCTCAAAGTGCCTTGCATAGTAGCAAGAAACTTCCTTCAGGATCAAAACACACTCCTCGAGGTGGTGGTTGTCTATGTTGTCCTCTACTATGTTAGTCAAACATGCTTCTAAGGGTAGCTTGGGTGATGACTGTATCATAGAATCAGCTATTGCTTCTTCTTCAGCAGCAGGGTCATAGTCATCTCCCTCATCATCCAGATAGCGCATTGCTTGAGTCAGCGAGATCACCTTTGTATTTTCCAGTATGTCCACCGCTAGAGTGCCTCTTTCTACTTTAGTCATAATATGGGTCATATCCAGGAATGGCTTCCCTAGAAATAGAGAAAAACTTGCCATCCATGTGTTCAAGCATGTTGCATTTCTCCTTATCTCCTGTGGTTTTAGAGTGCTCTGGCATCTTGATCTCAAACTTGTCATCTTGGATTCCCATAGTCATACGTCCTTTTCCCATTTCAAGTATTATATCTGTTGTAGCCTGAAATGGTCTTCCAAGTAGAAGCTCATTGCCATGGTCATCCTGCATTTCCATCACAACAAAATCTATAGGAAAGATGAGCATATCCACTTTCACCAGAACATCCTCACATATACCATATGGTTTGACTATAGAATTGTCTGCTAACTGGATTTCCATGTTGCTCTTCATGGATTCTTTGAGTCCGAGCTTCTTGAAGGTAGATAGGGGCATCATATTTATACTTGCCCATGAATCACATAGAGCCTCTCCAAATTTTATCTTGCCTATGAAGCATGTGATATTAAAGCATCCTGGATCTTGTCTTTTAGGAGGTAGTGTCCCCAAGATAAAGGCACTAACCTACTCTTTCAAAACCACAACATCATATTCTGGTATCTTTATCTTCTTTATAATTATATCCTTCAAAAACTTCCCATAAGATGGTATATGATCAATGGCGTCTATTAAGGGAATGTTCATAGATAACTTCCGAAATTTTTTTAAAAATTTCTTGAACTGTCGGTCCATCTTGGTTGCTTTCAAACTATTTGGAAAGGGCACCAAAACTATGGGTTCCTGCTGGTGAGGTGGAATATAAGCTTGAGTTTTATTACCTCCAACCTCATCAACTTGCTTCTTTGTCGTCTTATCTTGTGCTACCATATCTGGTTCTTCTTCATCTGCTGGTATGGTTTGATTTGTAGCTTCTTCAATAATTGCCTCATGTGATGTGTCATTTAGCAGATTCTTGCCACTGCGTAGCAGCACAGCCTTCACATGTTGGTTCCCAAAAGGTACATTGGTATTCACTAGAAATCCTTGTTGGGTTGGTTGCTTTAATGCACTAACATCTGCCGTATCAGAGAGAGATGTGTCTCTATGATGTGAATATGTGCCCCTTAATTTTGAAGATCTCTTTGAGTTTGTGCAATTTGTAGTTCATTCTGACGCAACAACTTACCCAACATTTCTTCAATCTTGTCAGTTTTCTACTGATCTGGTTGATATTGCGCTTGGCCATACTATTATTGCTTAGGATGTTGTTGTTGCACCTAGGATGGATCCTGTTGGAAGTTGTTAGGATTCTTCCAAGAAAAATTTGGGTCTTTCCTCCAAGAATAATCATTGTTCTTGTATTTCCCCTCACATACTTGCATTCTTCTTCTTCCTCCTCAATAGAAACTATGTTTGTAGCACATAGATTCTTAGCAATGAGATCTAACTTCTCATTCAACGCAGATATCACTTTGGATTCCCTGACACTCTTGATGGTTGTTGGTGGCTCTCTTTCTTCTCCCCATTATTGGTTTTTAGACTTGTTCTTGAGCATTTCATGGAAGCGAACAGGCTTGTTGTTGAGGAAGAAGCCTCCTCCTACATTGTCTAGAGTTTTTCTCTCCCCTTTGTGTAGGCCATAATAGAAAATCTTGGCTTGCCCCAGTAAATCAATGCCATGATGAGGCACTTTTCTCAGCAAATTATGAAACCTTTCCCATGCCTCTGAGTATGGCTCATCTACTTATTGTATGAAGAAAACATCTATCATCTAGTCCCATGTCTCAATGATTTCATCATCCAGATTGTTGAATCATGATTTACACTATCCGCCAGTGACGATGAGAACTGCTTAAGGTATATTGTAGTCACTGGGACCCTATCTATCTTGACCATGTCACAGTTCTCTATGAAATTGTTGATATGTGTCATTGGATCTTCAGAGGGATGGCCATGGAATGCTTGAGATTTTACTAAGGCCACGAGTCCAGGATCTATTTTGTAGCTGCCCACATTGATGGCTTGCCTTTTGATGGGCCCTTTCTGAGCTGTAGCTGGCAAAGACTTTATCCTTTCCCATACTATCATTTCTTCCTCTCCCTCCATTTCTACTGTCTCTAGTTCTTCTGGCGTAACAGGTCTCTCAGGTGGAGGTGTTGGTGGAGGGGTTCGGTTAAAACATGTCCACAGATCTGTCAGACTCCCTTTCTCCTTATAAGAGCTTTACTTGTCTAAAGCCTGGTGAGGACGGTTCTCCGTATTCTGTGCTTCTGGTATGCACCATGCACTAGTTTCCCTGAAACTAAAAGAAGTAGGTATTAGCTCAAGAAATACAAAATATATCAAGAAAAATCTGATGATTCAGCTCAAAGAATTTAAAAAAAATGAAAAGAAAAATTGGCCTAGAGTGGCCGATCACAGCACTCGTAGTATTGGATGTTGCCACTTCCCTGGCAATGGCATCAAAAACTTGACATGAGTTTACCGTGCGTACTATGTAAGTGAATCTATCAAAGTAATAAGGCCTTGTGAGGCCTGAGTCAAACACGGGCAAGTGTTTCTCCAGAAGACTACTACTAACTGCGATCAAATCAGCTAAGCCAGTTGTAATTGGTTGAATTGGGTTGAACGAAAGAACAAAAGTAGAAATAAAGCAAATTAAAGGTGGAATTTAATCAGATATGGGGTTAATTCCTTAGGATAGTGGTTTTACCACAAACAACACTAATAATCGATCTCACACACACTAACACCTATTATCTCAATCCCTGGATAAGGAGCATGTGGCCAGAATTAACTGCTCCTGTAGTGTAATTTGCTACCTAATCTGATGTCAATCCCACTTCCGTAGTTATTGGTTGATTAGTTAGACATGTTACGATCCTTCTTTGGGTTACTCCTCCCGTTTACACTCTACTTTTCCCAAAGGACACAGTAGATAGGTAAATATATGCTCTCTGACTCTTAACCTCTCTCCGGAGATGACTAAGTGTCTATCAATCCGCTCATGGTAATCAAGCACAAGTAGAACATGAAGCTTTCATAGATTTATATCCAGTAAAAGAGATAAAAATGATATTAATGCATGGAAATCAATCACAGTGTATATCTGGGCTACTCCTGGATCCTAATGAACAAAAGCTTTTAGCCTTGCATGGTTTTCATTGATGAATACATGGGAGGAAGGAAGAAAATTGTGGGAAACATGAAGAAACTAAAGTAACCCCTGAATCTCTGCCCGTCTGGAAGATCCCTTATGTCGTGTGATCGTTCTGCTATCTTTCGGCTGTAGAATCATCCTCCAGAGGTGCCCGGATCTCCTCGGTCAAAGCCTTCAGTCCTCCGTTCTTCTTTTCTCTCTTTCCTGACATCGTGCGATGAAAAATGTCTCTCCTTCTCTTTTGCCCTCATCCCCCTAAGTCATAGGAGGCACTTAGGGTGCGAATTAACGTCCACTGTTGGATTACAGAGAGAAATCTGCGGCTGGCCTGATCGGGTAGATTTGGTAGTACCGACTAGGTGAGTTGGTAGTACCGAGTCACTTAGGTTTGGTCATGCGATCTTGGTCTCATCGGTACTATTGACTTGATTGGATAGCATCGAGTTTTGTGGTTTTCGAGCTGTCTCTCTAACGTAAACTCAGTAGCACCGAGTTTTCTCGATTCATGTTGGGGCTTGCTAATGCTAAATCGGTAACACCGACTTCAGTTGTCGGTAGCACCGACTCTGGGTGAGTTTCCGATAGGTCTCTGATGT
This sequence comes from Alisma plantago-aquatica, assembly GCA_963693085.1. NCBI lineage: Eukaryota > Viridiplantae > Streptophyta > Magnoliopsida > Alismatales > Alismataceae > Alisma > Alisma plantago-aquatica. The sequence continues at coordinate 603,436,504 of OY856414.1, read as the reverse complement.
AAAGTCAGTACCACTAACTGTTGTCAGCTACCTAGCGCCAACTCTGTGGCTCTTACTTGTACCTGAAAACACACAAAATCATCATAAGCAATGGGGATGCATAAAATATTATATAAAATAGTAAAATTACATAATTTGATGCTTTTAATAGGAATAGGTCATCTAAGTCATTTCATGCATAATAAATCAAATGAATGACTAATCTACACATGAAATCAAGGAAAGATGTGCCTGAAATAACAACTAAAAACACATGCATCACTAGGGCATATCAATTATCAGCTTCCCCCTAAAGGACATGCCTATATAAAGAATTACAATGCATAGTTGTGCCCCAAGAACTTGTCTACCCTCTCAATTTCTAGAAAAAAAACCCTAAAACCTCTCCGCGGATTCGATCCTTCTCTTCAATGGCATGGACCTCTTAACAAGGATATGGATTGACTTCAACCATTTCGCTTGGTCTGGAGCTCCATAGGGAGTCCTTGAAGGTGCCCCAACCTATATCGAGGAGAGAGAAAGCTAGAGAGTTCATCTTGGGTCTCTGGTGTTTGGAATCTAAAGTTCCTTGATGAGAAGCCTTCAGGGACCACATCGAGACCTCTTGAAGAGTGTAATATTGGCTTCCAACCTCCAGGGTCCCATTCAACCTTTAACAAACATGCAGGCACTGGTAATCCATCTCCTCTGACCTCTCCCTTCTGTTAGGTATCCATACCTGGTGTGTGTCCACCTAGCCATCCTTGAATACCTCAAAGGGGTCGATGAGTTTCGTGGAGTCTGCCGAACTCGGCCTTGACTTTGGAAGCATTACCAGGCCTTAACTCGCGAGTCAACCATTTGGCTGACCTCGCCATGACTGGTTGAGAAGCAGCTTGAATCGCAGAACAGAGGAAGAATTCCTCATAGAAATCTACCTTTATTCCCTCAAATCCTCATGACAAATATGTCACCTTGTATGAGCAATAAATTAATCTTATCCCCTCTCAAACACCAATTTATGTGGAGAGTGTGCTGATGAGGTGATAGCCGATTGGTCAGACCCATGCCCGCGACTAAAGTGGATAAGGTTATCATAAATGACGTGTCAACATATGATTGTCCTATAAGTGTATAATTTAGAAAAAAAACATAGTAAATAGATGTTTCTCAGAATGATGTTATATAGCATTTTCATCAGGAAAATGAGTAGAATCCATATAAGATATATACAATATCTAAATATGATCATAATTCCAAAAGTAGGTACTAATGCATGATCATTAGGTTAAGATGTCATATAAAACCTAGTTTAGAAACTAAGTAAATAGTGATGATATTAGATGATGTTCTTATTTTGAGTTATAGTATGATACTGATGAGATTCCAGACTTTACAATCGTATTAGGACGTTAATCATGTATTTTAGAGTTTCTAAATCATTATATGTACATACAAGCACATTAGGGTTTTGAAATCGATGTCTATAGCGAGTTATGATCTTAATTTTGATAATCTAATCTAGATGAATATAATGGCATGATATGTTCAATCGAATAATTAGGGTTACACCAAGTGGTTAGTTAGGGTTTGTAACCTTTGGGAAGCATGACGTGGTGGAATTAGGGTTTGATACCCTTATTCCTAATTCAAACCCGAGATGACCCTAAATTCTAGTTTAGGACCTAAGTTGGGCATAATCAGAGACATGAATATATGGTGACACCCTAGTGTTATACATACATGTAGATTAAATGACTGAATGATTGCTCAAATATACACCTAGTTGATTGGATTTCTTATACACACTTAAAGTCTATGGATAATATTACATGGATTCTACATGACAAAGGTACATGCTTATTTATGAATAATCTCATATATCAAAGTTTGAAGTTTGTTGTTAACCAACCGGGGAGGAGTGGTTCAGGTGGTTTGGCACAGTGTCCCCTCATGAAGGGACTTGAGTTCGATACCAAGCGGCCGCCTCCAAAATGGTACATGTCGCACAGGTCGGCCAACTGTGCGCTTTAATCGGTTCCCGGGTGGGCGGGGCGCTCGGGGCCCAAGAGTTTTACGCTGTCTGGGGGGTCACAAAAGTGGCGCTTCTACGGGGGCGGTTCTCTCGTTAATCCAAAAAAAAAAGTTTGAAGTTTGTCAAAGATTTATCAAAGTAGATGAAATAAAATGTTGGATGTTTGTTTACTTCTAGTTCAATATAATGCCACTATGTGTATCACATAATGAAACCTAGGACATTCTGAACCCAAGGTTAGACCTACTTAGATATGGTTCGCGTAAGTCCAATGATGGATAGAGAAAGGTGATTACACCCAAGATGGTATGAAAAACATGGGTTAGAATATCTAAAAGAAAATACAAGTTCATGTGTGCAACTATTTGATGGTTGAAGAATATATGTTGATATCTTACATGCACACTTTTGTATACACTCACGTACACAGTATAGCAACATATTGATCAGTACTTTTGTTTATTGGTATTTTAGGTAACGAACATATACAAAGATTGAAGATATGGTAAACGAGATGATGCATCAAAGAGAAATCAGCTAAGTCACAAGGAGGATTAGTTAGTGAGATTCCTTAATGTTTCTTCTCATGTATATGTTAGCTTCCTTTAAAAGTTCATGTAACTCCTTAAAGAAGTAGTGTTTAAACGTTTGTACTCAATTCAAGTTCAATTAACGGAAGTTAATGGTTAATATTTTCCAATTTGTTAAATCTGAATCCTAGAAATTTAGGTATCGACTCTCACCTTTATGGTGTTTCTTAACTGGGGGATATTCAAAATCGGATATCATTACAAATATCTACTTATTTACTCTAAATAGGATTAGAAAAATTGTACTCCTAGTAGAATCCTGATCCAAATGGAACATATGTTTGACGTATATCCGTAACAAAAGAAAAGGATGACCGCGTAAAACAGCCATCGAGTGCAAAAAGGTATATTTTACATATATAGAACCTGATGTGTGGGCCGGACTAGACTTGTCAATCAGTGTGGTCCCGTCTTGAACTGACGACATATTCAGGTCAGTCTTCAGTCCAATTTTTCCTCTTATTTAATTTTCATTCCAGACCTGTTATACTAGTTTAAAAAATATATTCTATATACCAATGGTCATCACACCTTTCGTAATGATATCAAGTGGCACTGTTATGTCTTATTTGATATTTTATTCTTTATATTGTTTATATTACACAAACATATACAAAATCAATGAAGAGGGTGACCATGATGGCAATAATGCAGCAAAATCTAAATCCTATCGGTAATTGTGCAACATTACAATTCCAATGTGATTTATCCCTACCTACACTATTGTATTGGCTGTAGCAATTAAGGTCTTATGCTCTTTCTAAAAGGTCAAACCGGACGATATAATTAACATTATATGTATTTGGTGGGAACAAGTGTACATAAATATTATTGTTGTCACATGTGCATGGAAACTAGCCACTATAGGCAATAATTCTATATATATCATCAATATAACTATTGATATAAATCACATAGATTTTTCACCTAAAATTTGCAATTCAGTAGCTAAACCAATCATTCGTAATGAGAAAGAACGATGAAGTGGTATTGATCAATTTCTATTTCCGTGAATCAACAGTGATTACATAGCAGTGGTAGTAAATATAAATATATAATAATGAAGCAATAAGATATGGAAGCGTTGAATATTGTTATCTATTTGGTCCAACTAGTCGGTCCCAACTCTGTCCAATGTTTATCGAGTCTGGTCTTCAATCCACTTTCTTCTGTTAATTCGGTCTTCAGTCCAGTCTGATCTTAACCAGTCCAGTCCAAAAACCGATGTACACCACTATGTAAAGCTGGTACAGAGGCCATAAAATAGTAGGACAGGAAAAGACGGTTGCGAATTAAAGACCTAGGAGAGTTAAAGTGGGGCAAGAAAGCAACCCTGCACTCGATTTAGAGATCTAATCCGATCTACCTTAAATCTGGATATAAAGCAGACGTCGTTGGCTATTCGAAAGTAATGCCCGTTTTCGTATTAAGCTGCCCCCAGCTTAAAAGTATTGGAATAAATAATAAACAAAGTTACCACATTTGGTTATCGATATTACTGAACTGACATCAACTGACAAAATTTGCTTATCCAGAGCCATAACCAGAACGATAATTACTTGTTTGTTCATTCAAAGCTCAGCTTAACATAACCAAATCGTTCCACCCCATTTATACTAAGGTTTAATCACACTAGCTGGTTGTGCTCAAATCTCCAGACCCATAATGGTTGTGCCCGATTTGGTAACCTGACTTTAGAGGGCTAAACATAACACATGAATTCATTTTCACTTATACAGATCTATTCTTTGTTCAATCTGACAAGGCATTCCCGATTCAAAATTGACCTCAAAGTAAACGAAGATAAAATATGCGTGGAACACCCTCAGCCTTAAGAGTTTATAATAAAACACTCTTGAGTGGATGTTAACGGGAACCTATTTTAAGATACGGTAATAGCCATCCAGCCTGTAATAGATAAATGTATCAGTTGCACCAAAATCCTGATTCATCTTCAAGTTATCCCGGATGATAAAGGACCCTTGTAGGTTGTAGGAATTAATGATATTCAGAAGAACTGTTGTAGCCATGGATAAATAGCTGCATCTTTCTCCAAACTACATCTCAATTTGCCAACTTGTTGTAAAGCGTCATTAAGGTCCATCTGATCAAATGGCAAACTAGAAAACTCCTCCAAAAAATGCCGTGCCCGCACGGCTCCTTGACTGATCTCATCAGAGCAAAATATCTGCTTCCGCTTCGACCCAACCCTCTACAGAAAAACAGAAAATTCATAAGGGAAAACTTCAATTAGTTTCATTGCAGTAATGTGGAATAAAAATACACAGACTGGACGTTCTTCACTAAACGATTAAGAACAACAACTGTAAGAGACAACAGCTTGGTGTTAAGCATAAACCACAAGCCTTTGGGGTCTTCATCCTATTGCCGCAGTGAGCATAGAAATTATTGTGCTAAGCACACCAGACAAACAACTTGGCGGAGTAAATAGTAAAACAATGACAAGTAGGAGCCACATTGTGTCAGATAAAATATTTGTCCAACCATGAGATGAAGCCCAAGGGGTCATATTTATTAGTTGGGGATGCCTCCTGCCAGTAGAAGCCCTTAAGGATGAATTCTAGTCGTTTGGGGTGTTGCAACAGATCTATCTTTAAGTTTTGCAACAATACTCCAACGACTAGAAACACTTTCTCTGCACATTTCATATAGTGCGGTCGGTCGAGTTTCAATAAAACAAACTCGGCCGATAGCACTATGCGACAAATCAAATTTGAGTTGTTGGTCGAGTTTATTGTGGATGAACTCGTCCGACGGCTTAAATTTGGTTTGCCTATGCAGGGTGTCAGTCGAGTTTATCCTGGGGTAAGCTCAGGCGACCCTGGAAATTCCCAAGATCAATTAAGGGTGTTGGTTGAGTTTATCCTAGATGAAATTCGGCCGACAAAAGTCCCTGTGATGAATTTTGAAAAGTGCCATAAAAGTGCTTAAATATTTGATTTAATGCTCTTGATTTTTCATAAGTTTAATTACAAGCCGTACAATCATTACAAGTAATTTACAATATGATTCTAATGGATTCGAGGCATTCTCCACAAAAGTGCACGTGTATTGATTTTGACTTATTTTTCTCCAAGTTGGGATGCGCAAGTTTAGACATTTGGAGTGTGTTTAGACTTAATCTAAAATCACTCAAGTAGAAGCATTAGACACAAATGAGTGGAATGGTTAGTCATCATCAAAACAAGGGTCTAGTCAATTAGACTATGAGAGTCAATTGGACTTTGACTCAACACTCTCCCCCTCCACGGCCCAAAGCAACTTCCTCCTCCAACACAACCACATTTTGCCATTGACTCACTCCCATCCCCCACCCCATTAACCCCTTCGTCCTCTTCTAACCTCCATTTCTCTTGAAATCCATCCCCCACCATCCATTAACAACCAATCCCTTCTTCCTCTCTTTAAGTTTTTCCTATATCCCTTCCAACCAACAATCCCTTGCTCTCCCACACCTTAACATTTCTTCCTTTTATCCTCTCCTACTCCATGTCCTCTACCCATGATTTCATTTATCCTCTCAAATTTACACTCTTCTAGAATCTCTTAGTCTTTCCCCTAATTATAGTTTTTATTAATTTCACGCCTACATTTCATTCTCACCCTCATCAGCTTCCTCTCCCCCCTTACACCACCTCCATCACTCGGATCCTTTCACTTCTATTCATTTCTTTACTTGGTTTTTCCATAAGCATTTATTGTTGTTGGATTTAGTTAAATATTGCATTTTACTTCTATATTATATAATGCCACTAGTTATATAGAATAATCGAGGATTTCATCATTGTACCATTATATCTGATTATTGTTGGTAGTTGGGGTTGTTGTCTTGTTGATTTAATGTCCTCTCTCTTTTCCATTGTAAGAATCTATTAAACTTATTCACGTAATGTTTGGTAGATCTTGTTTGATTGCATGCATTAAAAAATCAATATGGTTTGCATAAATTGCGATTTTATATATATAAATATATACATATATACCTAAAAGAAATTGTGTCTGGTGTTGTGTGTGTCCTAAATTTTTTAAAATCGTCATGTCTCATGTCTGTCTGTGTCTGTATTTCCTAGGCAGTGCACAAGGAGCAAAAGGCCAAGATGACGCAAAAGTGTTGGATGACGGCCGCAGCAAGACGCTACAAACAGACTAAGACTTTAGTTGTGCAGTGGCATGGATCATTGACCACCAGAAGGATGGTTGTGAGAGGTCACCAGAAGCAAACAGAACGATAGAGAGGCAAACGATGATATGTGCACCCCTAGAGAGGCTCAATGATAATAATAAAGGTAGGTTAGGTGGGCCAATGGATCCATCAAGCGTCATCTCAGGGAGCAATATGGTCATAGAGAGGCAGGGCTAGGATCAAACAGGGCCTAGAAGCCATTGGGAGGCCACCATCAAAGGTAGGGAACCGCTGGAGCTGGTCACGCATATGATGTGATAGTTGGAACCTCTAAAGATGGTAGCAGAATGGACATTGGAGTCAGTATTTAGCAAGCCCACCTAGAGTGTCAAAGCCCTCTGATACCATGTAGTGGTTGCAAAAGAAGAGTGCATTTGTTATGGTGACTAATTACTATTGACAACGGCATGCTTATTATGATGCTTACACTAAAAACACAATTACATGGTGTGGGACTAAGAACATGTATAATGTAAAAAAAGACGGTGCATGGGAATAATATGGTGAAGATGGAAAATGGAATGGAGGTGAAGAAACTGAATCAGGGTGCTCTTCCATTCTGCATTTGCAGCCTAATTCCCTGTCACATTTTGGCAGGCTTTGTTCGATATAAGTTGACACAAGCTTTCTAGACCCTCTATTCAGATCTAGTGAAGCAGAAAAGTAGACTCCATTCGATACACGGAAGACTCTCGAGGGGAGCGCTTAAGAAAGCCCTCCTAGAAGAGTATGGTTCGCATGTAAAGTAATATTGTAAAAGAGAGAGATACATAAGTATCACATGATTGACAATAGAAAAAGCATAATGTCTCGAGCGTGCGTGAGACACACACAAAAAGTGAGAATATGATGACTGCCCTAGGCGAAAATGTGCATGCAAACAGGTAAGATCAAGGCAGCACAACAGGCACCCGCGGGCGAAGGATCACGATGGTGGTGCTCTGGGCCTTAAAGCCAATGTAAAGTAAATAAAAAGAGGATATTAATATGCTGCGTTGGTATAAGTGCAACACACTTTAGGTAGGGCGAGTGACGAAAGCGATTATGGGCTCATACTCCAAAGAGAATAACATACTTCTATGCTAAATAATATCATTTGAGTAACTAAACTCCAAATATTTGATGACAAAAACAATAGTAACATTCATAAGATGACTGCTGCCCTGACAAACTGAACCAGCAGAAAAGTGAGAAAAATCAACTAGAAATCAGGCTTTACATTTAAATAACTATAATGCAATAGAGGAAGCGCTTAATCATCTTAGAATAAATCAATTATCAGTTGTTGTACAAGGCCATTCTCCTACTTACCTCTGTGTTTACTGTATCCATTGAAGTAAAATCCTCCAATTCTTCCGCTTTTGCTCTAGCCAGGGCAACAACACTTTCAGGAAAGTTAGCAAACTCTGCCACATGAATGCCAAAACTTTGGTCACAAGCACCTGGCTCAACCTGAAGATCACCCAAAATGTTGCAACTTATAAACAAAGTACTATATCACCCAAAATACTGCAACCCATCATACGTAGGCAACTCATATAAAGCAGCCTCAAGATTGTATATGCATGCATAAAAATGAATAACATGATTTTCTATAATTCAGGGACCCCCAAGATGAACGTGTATAAAAGATAGACTGTAGTCTTGATTATGGTTCCATATTTAATACAAGTGAGGTGACAAGCAGATTACAGGTTAATTAGAAAACATGTCAATCGAAGCAGTTTTATGTTAGGATAATAGAATCTTTCTCCAAAAGCATTTCAATAACAGCACCAGACGAAGAACTGGATAGATGTTCAAGAAAAGAGAAACGTATAAGCCATAAGATATAAGCATTAAATAAGCATCCACTATAAGGTATAATCTTTGGTATCCAAATCACACGTAGGAACAGACCTTGTAAAGCATAGTTAACTTTCGACTTGAGGGATCAATATGTGCCCCAACATGATAGTTAGCGATTCCAGTAAGTGGAGTTTTTCCGCAATCCCCATGAGCTAAAGCAGTCAACTCGTGGAAATGAGTAGCAAATAGAGTTGGTGCTCTTATTATCTCCACAAGGTGTTCGCAGATGGCCCATGCTAAACCTGAACGTAGAAATGATGAGCATGTTAAAAGGACATCATCAATAATGAATACCTGAATGTCGGTACACCCTGCAAGTAGATTATACTTCAATCATATCACAAACCATCTAAGCCTGGAATTCAAAATTCTTCCATTATAATAAACACCTATTAAACACACCTACAGCCACAGAATTCCAAGGAAACACTCTAGAATGGTTGCCAAACCATAGTTGCTTATTTGACTTTTTGAAGAATTTGTGTTTTAAAACGTGCATTGTTTCTCGCCATAAGTGCCTGATTCCTGAATTACATGGACAGATCTAAAACGTGCATTGTTTCTCGCCATAAGTGCCTGATTCCTGAATTACATGGACAGATCTAACAAATAATAAGAAATTCAAGTCTTTTACATTTTCTCATTAACATTCCTTTTGTTGTTTCTGTTCCCCCTCTGCATCTATGGAAATATAGGAACATCTTTCCGTTGGGACTTAAATGATCTCTATCATAATGCTTTTAGTTATTTAACTCTTTCAATTCTACTAATGTAATCTGTAAAACAATGTTCCCATTCTTAATTTTGTTAATTTCATCAATAGACTAGTAGTTATAAATAGAAGGTTGTTGGCATGGTAGTATGCCCTTCCTTTTGTCTTGAACCCGCTTTGTCTACCTATCAATCCAGCTTGAAAATGTACCATAGTTGTCAAGGCATTCAGTCAGTCACCGGCCCTGTTTGGGTGACCGGCCGACTAGTCGTCGACCACTCGACTAGTCTGTCGCCCAATCGTAGGTAATAATATTTACATAATATTAATTATGTACATTTACTATACGGAACATTGCATAAATTTACTAGTGTAGGCATGTATCCAAGCATAAAATAATCCAAATTTGGCAAATAATGTCATAAAACACCTCCAACAATTTGCAATGAAGACTATTCAATGTATCCAAACTCAAAATATATAATTAGATAGAGAAGAGTGACATACCACTGTTGAATTCAGACTTTTCGTATTTGTTAAATTGTTGCAACTAAAATAAAAGTTAAATACTAGACTAGTGTAGTGTGAATGACATCAATATCCAGATCAAATCATAGTAAAAAGACAAACACAAACATTAGGGATAGGGAGTGGGGGGAATTAGAATTGCAAAAAAAATTACAGTCCATGGGCCCAAGCCTGACTAAGCGGCCGCCCAGACTTGGGCCAACTAGTCGTGCCAGTCGCCCGACTAGCCGACCTGTCAGCCTAGGCGAGCGCCAAGGCAAAGCCCATTTGTGAGTGGTTGGCTAGTCGGCCCTCCGGCGACCACTCGACTAGCCGGCGACTCAACAACTATGCAAGGTACAAGGCATATATTCCTTTTCAATTTTGTTGTTGCCCACTAGTACAATAGCTTACATGGTGCGCTTCATGCTTTCTTATTCATCGAGCTGAATGGAATGGGCAAAGCCCCGAGATCCTAGAGGTCAACGTCAAAGGAAAAAATCATGTGGGCTATGGGCGAAAGGTAAAGAGATATGTTATTTATGTTATTTTTGTGTTTTACTTTACTTGGGTTTTATCCCATATTGCTCACTTCTAAATGTTGGGTTATTCTCTTGTCCTATAAAAGACCATTGTAAACCTTTTGAATCAACTAATACAATTCTTCTCCTTATTCTACATGGTATCAAGAGTTGTTCCGGACCTTTGCAAGTTCCCAACCTAACCCTGCCCTCTATGACCTAGCCCCCCTGCTTGTTGTCAACTTCCCCCCCCTCCCAGGCGCCGCCGCTGCCTCCCCCCCCCCCCCGGCCCGCTGGCTTCCCCCTCTCTTCCAGCCGTCGCCAAACCCCCATGTCGCCGCCCTCTCATTCCCCAACAGCCCCACCTCCACCCCTACTCTCCTCCCGCCCCGCCCCTCTCTCCCTCCCGCTGATGCGGCTACATGCAGCCTTGATGTTGCTGCTGCCACCACCCAATCCCACCCACCGTACGCCTCCTTTTTACCTCCTTCCCGTTCCATCTTCCACCATCCATCTCATCTAACCCCCTCCACCTACTAAATCTCCTCTTCTACCTTATCTTCATTCTCCAGACAGCATCATAGCACGTTGAGTGTCTCAGGAATATTCGGCTTCTTCTGCCTATGCCTCATGATGGGGTGAGTCTCTTCATGACGGCGTAGGTTATTCTATCATCCTTTTTGCCCGTAGCGGGTTTCCTATGATCTGATGCGTCAGATCTACAACTGCCCTCTGCTGCCTTATAGTCGGTTTCTTCGGATATGTTGATCCTTGTTTGTGGTTTCTTCTGCTACTGCACCTGCATTCTTCTCTACTGATACTGCTCCAGTCTTGTTCGCCATGGCATCCGTTGAGCCCCCTCGTTCCCTGTGTGTTACAACAATAAAACTTGATGGCTCCAATTATCATCTCTGGTCGGCGTTTTTCATCCTATATGTCAAAGCACAAGGCCACTATTCTCATATCACCACCGACCCCTACCTGTCCCTACTGCCACGGCGGATGAGAAATCCAAGCAAGCTTACGCACAATGGACTAAAGATGACTCAGGTGTTATTTCTTGGATACTCAATAGCATTGAGCCACAGATCAGCCAGTTAGATACCTATCATTAATAGTACTGATGTGCACAAATCATATCATCTTTTGTATCATGTTTGGTTGCATATCCATATTGTTTTGACTCAATTATCACTCTCATTCATGCTAGATTCTATATTTTTAACTATTCTTACTTGTCTCATTCTTTGGATTGTAGGTACTACATTTTGCAATGAAATTATGAGGAATATATCATATTATCTCTTATTGGATCACTCCTCAAGTATCTACATGTTTTGGGGTTCGAAATTGCACAAATACCATTTTTTACGGCATGTAAATCGGACCTACACGCTGAAAGTTATGAGCAGAATACACAACAGCCCAGAACAGCCAGATGCACGTCGTGCACCTGGGAGCGTCGAGCAGACTAAAAGTTCTGGAAAGTCGCACGGCGTGCACGGTGTGCACCTGGGAGCTGAAAGTTTCTGGAAAGTTGCACGACGTGCATTTCTTCAGCGCACGTCGTGCACCTGGGAGCTAAAGGTTTCTGGAAAGTTGCATGGCGTGCATTTCTTCAGCGCACGCCGTGCACAGTGCATTCTGGAGCAAACTGAAAGTTTCTGGAAAGTTGCACGGCGTGCACCTGGCAGTTTCAGCATTTTGAAAAATACAAGTTTTTGTTTAAAACGAAGTGGGAACTTAATGGGAGGTTAAGCTCGGTCAGTTGTGTCAGTTCCCTCGTCCCAGAGCAAGCCTAGAGCAGAGGAGGGCGGTTTGGAGGAGAAAAGAGGTGATTTCTTGCCAAAGGAGTCCATTTCTTCTTCTCTTCTTCTCCATTTTTTTCTACGGAGGTGCAGGAGAGCTTCTTCACTCTACAAAGCTTCTCGGGAGGGAAGTTTGTCCGATTTGGAGCAGTTGTAGAAGTTGGATTTCATCCTCAAGTCGGAATTCTACCTTTCTTTGATTATACCTTGGGATTTCTTAGCTTTTCCTTCTCTAAACCATGTTAAACTCTGAAATTTCTACATATTTTCTGTCGTACATCATTATGGACGAGTAGACTCTTTTTCTTGGGCATGGGAGAGTAACTCCCATGTCATAGCTTGTATGAACATATGAATTTCGTACTAAATGTTAGTTTCTTGCATGTTCCAAGATTTGTTTCAGATCTGAAATGTTTGTTTGTGTGATTGGCCATCATACTTGCATGTTTTATGCTTTTTTTCATAATCTGAGAAGATGTGTTTGAGAGTATGGAGTTACTCTTTTGGCAACTTGTCCTTGACTGTGAGAGTGGCTGGGATTATGTTGAGGAGCAAGGTTTGTGATTTAAAATTAAATACATACACGAGAGTGATGTATGGAGTTAAAATCATCATCACTTCACCGGGAGGTGAGTGATGACTACATATCTCCTTTGCAAGTTAATTAACATGTTTAAATTCGTATTTTAATATAAGCTATGATGTGATAGTGAAATCCCAAGTCTAAGATCCTTCCAAATCTGAATCTTAACCTTCTTAAGTGATAATTTACTATTTTATTTTAAATCTATAATTTAGTTGTTCTAATCAAATCATCTTGTGTACAACGATCTAGATTATTGAAAATCATAACTCTTGTGCCTAACTAACCAACGCTCCTTGTGTTCGACCTTAACTACAACAACTCTCGTATACTTGCGGGATATAACTAGTTGAGTAAAAGATCATTCTTATGATTGAAACTCGTTAGCCTAAATAGACAACAAGTACTTATTGTATTATTACGAATTTAATATTAATTAGTGAAATTATATGATAATATTAATTAATAGTAGTAGATCTAGGGATACATTAGTAAATCTACATAATATAATCATAGATATATTGTTAAATAGCACTAATCCTAAGTTTTTTGGAGTAGATCTAGGATTTGGGTGTATTTAGAGAATTTTGGAGAACTTCTATGGTGAAAATAAAAGGAAATAGAGGGGAGGGGTTGGAAATGATGAGAAATAAAAGAAATTAAGAAAACATACCTTGATTAGGGTTGCTTTGAGCTCCAAGGAAAGAAATCGCCCCAAATCTCCAAGTTTCTCCACTCAAATAGCAGCAGCAGCAATAGGTTTGCAAAAATCGGTATGTCGGGGCGGCATACTGCCGGTACTGCCCTTAAGTGAGGCTTTTTGCATGTGGCACCCCTGATACTCGCCGATATCGGGCGGTTTTACCGGTAAGTCCACCGGTTTACCGATATTTGCAATCCCAGCAGCAGACTTGCTCAAACCGATGACCGATGGCGTCGATATCAGTATATCGGTCGGTATACCGACGATACCGTCGATATCTCATCCATGGTTCTAAGACTTCTGTTCATGGCATTGGAACTGTTCCCTTGTCTCGTAATCTGAATCTAAAATAAGTGTTATATATTCCAAAATTTCTTATTAATCTTCTTTTTGTCAGTAAGACTGTGAAAAGCCTTCTATGCTCAATTAAACTTGATCCTTCTGGTTGTGTTTTGAAGGATCTCCTCACGAAGACGAGGATTTTTTCGGACCATGAGGGACCAGATGGACTCTACTAGTTGGACGGACCGCCATCAGCATCTGCTCTTCTGTCAACGTCAATGACGGGACTGTAGTGGCACTACCGCCTTGGCCACCCCTCTGCTGCAAAACTGAAGCACTTATTTCCCGCTTAATCTGAAAAAACCTTTACTTGTCAATCTTGTCAACTAGGTAAACAAGCTCGCTCTATGTTTCCTACTAAGAAAGATAGATCTAAAGGCATTTTTGACATTGTTCATGTGGATATATGGAGCCCTTGTTCTATCCCTAGCCCTTGCTTCTGAAAATTTGACCTTGAAATCATCTTTAAATGATTGCAATATGAAGTTGCTTACTTTAGAAACAAATCATGATCTTCTTTCTCAAGAAAAGGTTGATTTGCTTGCAAAACTAAATAATTTTCAGACTCAACCTATTCTATGTAATCATCTAGATTATGATGTTATTGTTAAAGAAAAAGATGCTTTATCATCTAATCAAGATCAAGCAAAGTTAGATATCAAAAAGAAGATGGATGAGATTATCAAGTTCCAAAAAGAAATTAATAGCTTGAGAAACAATGATGTTCTTGATAAAATCCTAAATAATTCTTCTAGTTATAATAGAAGGAGAGGTTTAGGATATGTTTCAAAAGGGAAATCCTATCAACCTAAACCTAGAAGAACACAAGCACCCAAGGCCAAGATTATGTATGTACCCAAGAACAACTCAATTCCTAGAAAGAGAAATGAGATTGACTCTATTAGTTGTCATTATTGCTTGCGTCTTGGACACTACTCTTTTTCATGCCCATATAAGAAAAGGAATGATGATCTAGTTTAGATTCCTAAAACTTAGAGATTTAAATTGGATTAGTTGAGATTTGACCTAAAACGTTTCTTTGATATTCAAATGTCTTATCTCAACAAAACTGAGCTTCAACTCTTATATTCTTGCAAAACTGTATTACCTTTTGCTTGCAGAAAATTACTAAATAACAACACAGAAACATACTCGGTCGAGAAAATACTCGACCGAGACACTGTCGGTCGAAAATTAGTCGACCGAGCAGGTTACTGTTTTTAAGCTTGCAACAATCTGATAAAACCTGTACAAACAGCTGAATACTCGGTCGAGAAAATCTTCGACCGAGATAAATTTGATCGAAGAATAGTTCGACCGAATCAAGTTCTGCTGAACCTGTTAAATTGATCCCGTTTGCTATCAATTTGCTATTACTGATTGATTTAATCTGCAAATCAAGAATAAATCTCGGAGACAATTCTTTAAACATTTTGATAAGCTTGCATTATGACTTATTAATACACTTTAATTATAAAACTCTTATTAAACTTGTTACACTTTAATCCACATGGTTTGTCCTAAGTATTACTTGGTTTATCTATATAGAAATCATGTGCCTTGAAATTTGCCTTTAAATGATCATGATCATTATAATTATGGATATGCCCTTACTTTCATCCTTTACTTGGTCCGCCTAAAATGATCTTGGATCTATATATAAACCATGAATGGATATTGTTCTCAAAATGATCATAGTCACATAAAGATGATATTATCATTGAAAATGCAATTTTTGCATAAAACGCATTTTGACATATTAGTTATCTTGTACTTAGCTTATGGAAAATGATATTCTTGTTATACATGATTAATACTCTATAAGCTATGTTCAATTAAGTAGATCATTGAAAATGCTTAAATTAGAAATCTGCAGAAATTGCCTCTTAGTTGAAATCAAATTTGACCATGGGGCGCTTTGGTCGAAGTCAAGGTTGACCTAAAATAAGCTTGACCAAATGCTTATTTGTAAATCATTTTCTTGCACTCAATATTAGTATATTGAAAATAAGATTTTAGTGCATAACTCTCATAAAAGGTTAACTTATTATGATCTAATACTGATTGTGACCTTAGAATCCTTAAATTATCTTAATTATAAGATTAAGGGGGAGCTCACAAAAACTATCTTGAATATAAGATTAAGAAGGAGCTTACAAAACTTTGTAAACATCATAAAGAACATTTGAAGCTAGTTATGACCTTAGTATTTTTAAAAGTAATCTTGGAGCCTACAATATGTATGAATACAATGGAATTCTCTAAACAAATCAAGGCTTAACATCCCGTGCATTTGGTTAGAGATACATTCATTATAATCTTAAAAGAATATCATATCATTTTAGGGCTTAACATCCCTTGTAAATGGTTGAGAAACTATTAAATATACACATGAGCTTAAGGGATTCTCATGTCATTTCCAGGGCTTAACATCCCTTGTAAAATGGATGAGAAATCAAAACACATATGCCATGAATCTAAACGGATCTCATATCATTTCAAGGCTTAACATCCTTTGCAAATGATTGAGAAATAAATTATAGCTAAATTAGACATAAAAATAAGTGGTTTGCATTACGTCTCAAATTATCAAATTAAGGGGGAGAAATAAAAAGTCATAATTAATGTTTAGCTTGGTTATCTTTTTGAAATGACAAAGGGGGAGAAATAATATAAAATCAATAACATAAAATAAAATGAGTCTCATAATCTCTACGCCAGCACACACTTGCAAACAAGAGAATGGCTACAAAAGGTAAACTTCATATTTGAAACTCATATGATTTATATTTCCTTATTTTACATTTTGGAAATGTTTGTCATCTTCAAAAAGGGGGAGATTGTTGGGTAAATTGGACATTATTTAATCCCTTTGTTTTGATGATGACAAACATTTCATTCTTGTGGATCTAACATGCTACTTAAGTGTTGCAGGAACTAGGTGGATGACACAACTTTGGAAGATCTATATGCTCAAAATGTTTTAGTTTCATGATTGTAATCAAATGTAAAAACTTGTACAAGTATATAATGTACAAGTACTTAGATATCATGTAAATCAAGCGTTTAGATCTTCCCTAGCCTTTCACAACACTTAGATAGGTCATCCCCTACAATAGTGTCACAACTGCATACTGATACATACACTTAGTACATAGTTCAAAACGTTGAAACAGAGTCATTCTCGGTCGAAAAACTTCTCGACCGAGACGCTCTCGGTCGACCAATTCCTCGACCGAGAATTGACCCAAATAGCCGTTAGACCTAGCAGACAAGGTGGTTGGGAGTTAGAATCGAACGTTATATACACTTGCTCCAGACCATCCATCGGTCGACAAACTCCTCGACCGAGAGACACTCAGTCGACAAATTCTTCAACCGAGAAGAACTTTGTCTGTAGTTTACAGAAGTAATTAACTAGCCGTTGCTAAAGCAATTAATGGATACCTAACGGCTAGTTAAGCACTAAGAACCCCCTAGAAAGTGTCTAGAACGTCCTTAAGCATTCATAGGCCATTCCTATATATAGGACATGCCTTAGGACACCCAAAACACACTTGTGCAATACTTGAGCATGCATACTTGCAATTGGCAATCCATTCTTGTTAGCAATTGAGCAACTCCAACATTTGCTATTCATTTCCATTACCCCAATTTCGTGTCCTATAGGCTAGCATCTCCTACCCACTGCACTTCCACTTCTATACGCATTGGTTAGGAGATCAAAATGCTTGATATAGGAAATCAAACATTGTGCTACAACGGTAATTGTAATTTCCATTTTCCCTTCTTGTTCTTTCTTATTGCTTGTACTCTCCTTGCTACTCCTAGGATTGGAGGCTGCAGATTGGAGAGGGTTTGATCTTCTCGGCGGAGGAGGACTTTGGATTACTTCAAGAAGGTTGTCTCAACGGGAAGCTACTTCAAGAGGAAGGCTACTTCAAGGGGGAGCTTGAAGTTACTTCAAGGAAAGCTGCTTCGAGGTTGGTGGGACTACTTCTAGGTGAAGGTTGTCCAAAGGGTGGTGAAAGTATTTGTAATTTTATGTAACATCCTTACGAGGTAATAAAATTTAAATACTTTCAAAATCCCAATTGGAAACAATTGGGTAGTGGACTGACTCCCTTAGTTTTTGCTAAGGGTGGAACCACTCTAAACACCTTGCCTCTTTCTCCTTATCTCAATTGTGGTTGTTTGAGTTGAATTATTGTTAAAATATTTATAAAACCCTATTCACCCCCCTCTAGTAGTTTTTCAATTGGTATCAGAGCAGGCTTCAAGGAACTCTAACAAAGTCTTGAAGAATGGGTGACGGTGTACTCAACAACCTCAACTTGGAAGGAACACTCGTGGCTAGACCTCCACCTTTTGATGGCACTAACTACACCTACTGGAAAAGGAGGATGCAGTTCTACTTCCAGGGAATTAGCTGGGATCTATGGAGGATGGTGTCAAATCCATATGACTTTCCTCAAACAGAGTATGCAACTTGGGATGCTAATACGGTAAGATCAGCCCAAATGAATGCAAAAGCTGTAAGTATACTCTATTGTTCAATTTCCGTTAGTGAGTTCAATAGAATATCAAATTGTGAAACGGCATATGAGATATGGCATAGACTCTCTATAACCTATGAAGGAACTGTTCAAGTTAAGAATTCCAAAATCGGAATGCTTAAACAAAAGTTTGAACAGTTCCGTATGGATCAAAATTAGTCTATTAGTGAAATGTATGTAAAGTTTTCTTCTATTGTTAATGGTTTAAATGCTTTAGGTAAAGCAATAAGTGACGAGGATCAAGTGTCTAAAATCCTTAGGTGTTTACGTCCAAAGTACAAACCAAAAGTGACTGCAATCGAAGAAGCCAATGACCTCACTCGACTAAGGATGGAGCAACTCATTGGCAAGCTAGAAGCACATGAGGCAACCTTGGAGGAAGAAAAAGATTGGCAGCTGAACACAAGAAGGAGAAAAGAAAAGACATTGCATTCAAAGCATCAACCAAAAATAGTCATGACTCAAGTGAAGATGATAGTGAAGAAGAAACTCTCATTGTAAACGGTAAGCAGTATAAAAGTTTTAAAACTAACAAAACTTCTAGTGTTTCTTCTTCCAGGTGTTTTGAATGTGGCAAAAAGGGACATTTAAAAGGTGATTGCCCAAAACTTAAGAAAGGGAAGAAATCATCTCACAAGAAGAAAGAAAGAGCATATAAAGCTGCATGGGATGATTCAAGTGATGATAGTGAAGATGGAGAAAAAGAAGTAGAGTGCTTTATTGCTACAACAAATGAAGAAGAAGAAGAGGTAAGCCTTTTTTATTTACCAAAAGATCTAATTACTAGTCTTCAAGATACACATGAGAAATATGTTGATTGCAAAAAGAAACTAAAGAAGGTTACTAGAACTAATGAGGATCTATATGCTAGACTGAATAATCTTTCTTTCGAAAAGGACAGTATTGCTTCTGAAAATTTGACCTTGAAATCATCTTTAAATGATTGCAATATGAAGTTGCTTACTTTAGAAACAAATCATGATCTTCTTTCTCAAGAAAAGGTTGATTTGCTTGCAAAACTAAATAATTTTCAGACTCAACCTATTCTATGTAATCATCTAGATTACGATGTTATTGTTAAAGAAAAAGATATTTTATCATCTAATCTAGATCAAGCAAAGTTAGATATCAAAAAGAAGATGGATGAGATTATCAAGTTACAAAGAGAAATTAATAGCTTGAGAAACAATGATGTTCTTGATAAAATCCTGAATAATTCTTCTAGTTATAATAGGAGAGGTTTAGGATATGTTTCAAAAGGGAAATCCTATCAACCTAAACCTAGAAGAACACAAGCACCCAAGGCCAAGATTATGTATGTACCCAAGAACAACTCAATTCCTAGAAAGAGAAATGAGATTGACTCTATTAGTTGTCATTATTGCTTGCGTCTTGGACACTACTCTTTTTCATGCCCATATAAGAAAAGGAATGATGATCGAGTTTGGATTCCTAAAACTTAGAGATTTAAATTTGATTAGTTGAGATTTGACCTAAAATGTTTCTTTGATATTCAAATGTCTTATCTCAACAAAACTGAGCTTCAACTCTTATATTCTTGCAAAATTGTATTACCTTTTGCTTGCAGAAAATTACTGAATAACAACACAGAAACATACTCGGTCGAGAAAATACTCGACCGAGACACTGTCGGTCGAAAATTAGTCGACCGAGCAGGTTACTGTTTTTAAGCTTGCAACAATCTGATAAAACCTGTACAAACAGCTGAATACTCGGTCGAGAAAATCTTCGACCGAGATAAATTCGATCGAAGAATAGTTCGACCGAATCAAGTTCTGCTGAACCTGTTAAATTGATCCATTTTGCTATCAATTTGCTATTAATTATTGATTTAATCTGCAAATCAAGAATGAATCTCGGAGACAATTCTTTAAACATTTTGATAAGCTTGCATTATGACTTATTAATACACTTTAATTATAACACTCTTATTAAACTTGTTACACTTTAATCCACATGGTTTGTCCTAAGTATTACTTGGTTTATCTATATAGAAATCATGTGCCTTGAAATTTGCCTTTAAATGATCATGATCATTATAATTATGGATATGCCTTTACTTTCATCCTTTACTTGGTCCGCCTAAAATGATCTTGGATCTATATATAAACCATGAATGGATATTGTTCTCAAAATGATCATAGTCACATAAAGATGATATTATCATTGAAAATGCAATTTTTGCATAAACGCATCTTGACATATTAGTTATCTTGTACTTAGCTTATGGAAAATGATATTCTTGTTATACATGATTAATACTCTATAAGCTATGTTCAATTAAGTAGATCATTGAAAATGCTTAAATTAGAAATCTGCAGAAATTGCCTCTTAGTTGAAATCAAATTTGACCATGGGGCGCTTTGGTCGAAGTCAAGGTTGACCTAAAATAAGCTTGACCAAATGCTTATTTGTAAATCATTTTCTTGCACTCAATATTAGTATATTGAAAATAAGATTTTAGTGCATAACTCTCATAAAAGGTTAACTTATTATGATCTAATACTGATTGTGACCTTAGAATCCTTAAATTATCTTGATTATAAGATTAAGGGGGAGCTCACAAAAACTATCTTGACAATCAGATTAAGAAGGAGCTTACAAAACTTTATAAACATCATAAAGAACATTTGAAGCTAGTTATGACCTTAGTATTTTTAAAAGTAATCTTGGAGCCTACAATATGTATGAATACAATGGAATTCTCTAAACAAAACAAGGCTTAACATCATGTGCATTTGGTTAGAGATACATTCATTATAAGCTTAAAAGAATCTCATATCATTTTAGGGCTTAACATCCCTTGTAAATGGTTGAGAAACTATTAAATATACTTATGAGATTAAGGGATTCTCATGTCATTTTCAGGGCTTAACATCCCTTGTAAAATGGATGAGAAATCAAAACACATATGCCATGAATCTAAACGGATCTCATATCATTTCAAGGCTTAACATCCTTTGCAAATGATTGAGAAATAAATTGTAGCTAAATTAGACATAAAAATAAGTGGTTTGCATTACGTCTCAAATTATCAAATTAAGGGGGAGAAATAAAAAGTCATAATTAATGTTTAGCTTGGTTATCTTTTTGAAATGACAAAGGGGGAGAAATAATATAAAATCAATAACATAAAATAAAATGAGTCTCATAATCTCTCGGCCAGCACACACTTGCAAACAAGAGAATGGCTACAAAAGGTAAACTTCAGATTTGAAACTCATATGATTTATATTTCCTTATTTTACATTTTGGAAATGTTTGTCATCTTCAAAAAGGGGGAGATTGTTGGCTAAATTGGACATTATTTAATCCCTTTGTTTTGATGATGACAAACATTTCATTCTTGTGGATCTAACATGCTACTTAAGTGTTGCAGGAACTAGGTGGATGACACAACTTTGGAAGATCTATATGCTCAAAATGTTTTAGTTTCATGATTGTAATCAAATGTAAAAACTTGTACAAGTATATAATGTACAAGTACTTAGATATCATGTAAATCAAGCGCCCAACACTTAGATAGGTCATCCCCTACAATAGTGTCACAACTGCATACTGATACATACACTTAGTACATAGTTCAAAACGTTGAAACAGAGTCATTCTCGGTCGACAAACTTCTCGACCGAGACGCTCTCGGTCGACCAATTCCTCGACCGAGAATTGACCCAAATAGCCGTTAGACCTAGCAGACAAGGTGGTTGGGAGTTAGAATCGAACGTTATATACACTTGCTCCAGACCATCCCTCGGTCGACAAACTCCTCGACCGAGAGACACTCGATCGACAAATTCTTCGACCGAGAATAACTCTGTCTACAGTTTTCAGAAGTAATTAACTAGTCGTTGCTAAAGCAATTAGTGGATACCTAACGGCTAGTTAAGCACTAAGAACCCCCTAGAAAGTGTCTAGAACGTCCTTAAGCATTCATAGGCCATTCCTATATATAGGACATGCCTTAGGACACCCAAAACACACTTGTGCAATACTTGAGCATATATACTTACAATTGGCAATCCATTCTTGTGAGCAATTGAGCAACTCCAACATGTGTTATTCATTTCCATTGCTCCAATTTCGTGTCCTATAGGCTAGCATCTCCTACACACTGCACTTCCACTTCTATACACATTGGTTAGGAGATCAAAATGCTTGATATAGGAAATCAAGCCTTGTGCTACAACGGTATTTTTAATTTTCATTTTCCCTTCTTGTTCTTTCTTATTGCTTGTACTCTCCTTGCTACTCCTAGGATTGGAGGTTGCGGATTGGAGAGGGTTTGATCTTCTCGGCGGAGAAGGACTTTGGACCAGTGTTGTCAGGGCGGGCGCCTAGGCGAGCTGGGCGGGCCATTGGCCCAGAAATTTCAGGCGCCCAGGAATCCACTACAAATCTAGGCGGCCAGGCGGGCTAGGCGGGCGCCAAGGCGGGCTAGGCGAGCCGCCAAGGCGTTAACCCAATGCGTCGGCCCAATTAAAGGCCCATTAATTGGTTGAATTTAATTAAAGCACAAAATGGAATCCTATTTTAAATATATTTTTAATTAAAACTCACATTAATATTATTCTAAATGGAATGTGAATCATTCAACCCAGACCCTCTATAAAATAATACCTTAATCTAACAATTCTAACCACCCAGCCCAGCCGTTAATACAAGGTTACGCACTCTGTTCAGCCGCAAATTTAATGGCCGCATTTGTTCTGGACACCTTGTGCAGCACATTGCATTGACCTAATGCTTGAGGACATTGCAAGCTTGCCACATTATGCTGGTGTGATTAAAAAGGCACGGATGCTGACGTCGTTTGTCTATTCTCATACATCGTTGCACCACCATTTCTTACAGTTATCAGATGGGAAAGAGCTTTCTAGATGTTCCATGACAAGGTTTGCCACAGCATTTCTGACACTTCAGAGTATCCATGATTTGAGGAACCCATTGCCCAGCCTTTTGTTTCTAATTTATGGAGGACAAGCAATTGGTCAAGGTCTGCAGCAGGTGAGAGGATTGTACGCATCGCATTGTCTCACAAGTTCTATGAGACAGTTGATTCGTACTTGAGGGCCACAATGCCACTTGTACAACTTCTAAGGTTAGTTGATTCAGATGAGAAGTCGTGTATGGGATACCTAGTGATGGCGCTTACACATGCAAGACGCAAGATCAAAGAAAACTTTGGGGAAAATGAGAGAGAGTATAAGCCGATTATCGAGATCTTGAACAATCGCTATTTGGGCCAGATGAACACAGATTTGCATGGCGCAGGTTTTTTCCTAAACCCTGATGGGTTTTTTACTGCTAAAGAGAGAGGCAACCTACAAGAGGAATGCGACAATGCAGAGGCTGCTTTCTTGGATTGCTTTTTGCAGATGGAAAGTGACCTTGCAAAGGTTGACAAGGTTATTTTAGAGATGGAGTCATACATTCTGTGTCGTGGTTTGTTTGGACAAGAGGCTGCTATTCGCCATAGATCACAGAAGCGGGCATGTAAGTTACAGAACCGAATACGTAATTTAGAATTAGAGATTCTAATTTTTCCGTATTTCATTACGTGTTTGATTAAATTTGCTTGTTAATCATGTATAGTGAATTGGTGGGAGATATATGGAGTCGGGACTCCCTCTTTAAAGAGGGTAGCCCTACGTATACTTAGTTTGTGTTGTACAGCCTCCAGTTGTGAAAGAAATTGGAGTACTTTTGAATTTGTAAGTACACGTTTACATGTCTATACAATATACATACGCTTCAATATTTTAAATATTAACAAATAGTTGCTAAGTCATCTTTTTTGTTAATGTTAGATTCACACAAAGAGGAGGAATCGGTTGGTGCAAAAGAGATTAGACAAATTGGTCTATATTCAATACAACCGCAGACTAGCTGAACGTAGGGAAAAACTCATGGATGATAACACAGATTTTGATCCAATTCAGATAGAAGAACTGAATTGGAGTAGTGAGTGGATGACTGGGATTCCGGATGAGGCCACCGTTCCTGATCATGATGGCCTAACTTGGAGACTCGTTGATGAGGCAATGGGGGTTGACGAAGAGAGTAGACCCAAGAGAAAAGGAGCTGCAAGGTCATCTATTGCTGCTGAAAAAGGGGAAGATGCTACAACCGAACAACTTGCAACTTATTCCCGTAAGAGAAAGGCTGTACATGCTTCTACAAGCACACCAATACAGGCAAAGGCACAAAAAAAGGAGAATGTCTTGGCAAAAGCAGAGAAAGGAAAGAGCAAAACTGTAGTTGATCATCAAGATGATGAGGAAGTTGAAGAAGAAGATAATCAAACAGATGAGTCATATCATTATGATGAAGATGAAGACAAAGATGAATCTGATGATATAGCTAACACTTAAGAAATGATCTTGAATTTCATTATTGATTATTGTTAGCTAAGGCTGTCTTATTACATTAGTTATATACCTATAGACAATTAGACATGTGGTTATAAATTACTAATCTGATTTGTGCTTTCATATTTTATTGATGTATCAAGTTCAACTTCTATTCTCCACCAATTTTGGACATCTTTTCAATTCTATCTATTTTCTGGTTTATTACTGGCAATGCATAATAGATTTCTGGATATAGGGCTGTCCAGTCTGTACTCTGTTCTTGTGTAGTTTACAGTTTAATACAGTTTAATGTATTACTCAATTTAGGATTTATATATCTACAAGACAGCAGATTTTTCCATCTGTTCAAAATGCCTAGAAACGCCTAGGCTTACTAGGCGTTACTGTAGAAAAATTGAGCGCCTAGCCGCCTTAACAACTCAGCTTTAGACTACTTCAAGAAGGCTGTCTCAACAGGAAGCTACTTCAAGAGGAAGGCTACTTCAAGGGGGAGCTTGAAGTTACTTCAAGAAAGGCTGCTTCGAGGTTGGTGGGACTACTTCTAGGTGAAGGCTGTCCAAAGGGTGGTCAAAGTATTTGTAATTTTATGTAACATCTTTGCAAGGTAATAAAATTTAGATACTTTCAAAATCCCAATTAGAAACAATTGGGTAATGGACTGACTCTCTTAGTTTTTGCTAAGGGTGGAACCACTCTAAACACCTTGCCTCTTTCTCCTTATCTCAATTGTGGTTGTTTGAGTTGAATTATTGTTAAAATATTTATAAAACCCTATTCAACCCCCCTCTAGTGGTTTTTCACTAATGTTTTAATGTCTTTGTGACGCCTCATTCCCACATAGCAACGTGTATTTTTCAACAACTTTCAGTGCATCATTGGTGTATCTCTTTCCCAATGACATTGTGTTTCTCCATGTTGGTGCCACAATATGCATGTGGGTTGGCTGTTTGAACTTTTTCCAGTTGGCCACCACTTTCATGCAATGTTGAAGGATCTCAGTTGCAGCTTTGACACATCGAAACATAGCTTGTTGCATTTATTCCACCCTCTAGTTCCCTCTAGCGTTAAGAGTTGTGGCTATCTTGTTGCATTATCAAGAGATGGATGGTTGCTTTCCATATTTTTTAGAAGCTAGTCGATATCTAGCCTACAATTATTACACCTGCAAGGTTGATGTTCGCCCAAATCTTATCTTCACTGAGCTACTTTATTCATGTCTTCTCCAAGTTGCAACTATTGTTTCTCAAGTGTTGACATGGTGCTTCTGATGATCTACTTGGCCTTTCCTTGATGGCGTCTTTCATTCATGTCAAGCCCCTAAAATTCAATCCATATTATGGATATCATCACCTCTTCATGTTTGTATTCGTGCCACATTATGCATGTATGTGGTCTTTTTTACTTTGGTCCAGTTTGCTACATTTCTTAGACGATTTAAAAGATACCTCTACTACTACATCGTGAGATGTGTTGATTGTGCTTATTCCAATCACATTTCTTTCTAGTAAAGATGGAGTAATTGTGGTGCTTAAATCTTCTGCTCCAAATTGGTGGTGTTGAGTTTCATTCTGGCGCTTGGATTCCATCAACTACATGTTCTTCATTCCAGATGCATTCAAAAATCTTCTCCAAAGCTCGATTATTTCCAGCCTACAGAACAGATGTTCAAAAGGAGGCGTCATCATATGTACTTTTATTAGTTGGAGAATCATGTTTAAGGGGGAGTGAAAATTCTTGTATGGGAAGTGACATTTTTATTTCTTATTTCTCGTATTACCTGATTGAGTCTTTTATGTCCAAGTTGGATACGTGTTTCATCCAACTTGAGGGAGAGTGTTAGATGCTAGAAAGTATCATTAGTTAATAGATTCATTTGTAATATGGGCATAACTGTCTGGGCCCATTAGGGTTAAGTGGCTTCCTTGTACTTGCCTCCTTTCTTATATATAGGAGAGGAGTTTGTCATCTATCAATAAGAATACAACACACATCTTATATTTCATAAATATTATTTCCTTCTGAAGGACGGATCCTGAAAAAATGAACAATTAATTTCCAATTTGCAATGAAGGTTTCTATTAAAGTTAGAAAAAAGTCTCACCAAATCCATCATAAGTAGATGTACCACGGCCCAATTCATCAATGATAACCAAGGATTTGCTACTTGCTCCTTTCAAGATAGAAGCAGTTTCAAGCATTTCTTGCATAAATGTTGAAACCCCACGAAGCTGCAATGTAGACGACATAGTTGAATAATTTTTTATTAGTAATTCTAAGAATCAAAATGCCATAATATATGCTATATTATTCCATAAAGCAGCCTTAACTTATCCAAAAGATCGTCTATTAGAGCAATATTTTTATAAAAGAAGGAAATGATCACAATTCAGATAAAGGATTATATAGGCACTTTCCTATTGCCCAAACTCAACGTCAAAAAAGAATAGTTATCTGATAGATATAAGTCCTTTTACTATCTAATTATACAATCACACTATTCCAATATTTAGGCAATTTTGGGATCTCTAGAGATGCAAGCATTTTTTCTCTTGACATAATTTCCACATATTTGATATATGTTGACGATGGATAAGTTGCATGATGGAATAGTTAAATTAGAACAACTAAAGAGTAATAAGAGTCAAAAAGCCATAGTATCTACTAAAATTATTCCATAAAGCAACCTTAACTTATCCAAAAGATCACTATCATAGGAATATTTTTATAAAAGAAGGAAATGATCAAAAGTCAGATAAAGGATTATACAAATTGTTAAGGGATGAAGTATTACCCTTCATCATTATGAAGGCACTTTTCTACCGCCCAAACTCAAAGTTACGCATAATAATAGTTACATGGTTGTCAGAACCAAACCGAACCGGCCAGTTGAAACGGTTGAAGCAGGAATCGATCACTCTACCGGTTCGGTTCCCTCCCAAAGCCGAAAATGAAGTATGAATGGCATCAAATCGATGAACCAGCTGGTTGAACCAGTGAATCGGCAAACTGGCCCAATTTTAGCCAAACCGGTCGGTTCTCAACTTAGCACATAAATTTGTTGCTACTATTTTTTGTTAATTAATTTTGAATACTATATAAATGTTGGTATATGTATGTCCATGAATAGAATAATATTTGTTATTTGGCTTGTTTATCAAGTTATTGTGAACAGTTGTACTATTATTCATGTTTCATAAGTTTTACAGGGATATTTTTCATGAGTATCAAAGACATTTATATATTTTTAAACTATCAGTGACATCATGTTGACGTCACCGATTGAACTGGTCAGACCACCGGTTGAACCAGTGAACCGAGAACCAAAGGCCTCACCGGTTCACTGACTGGTTCGGTTCTGACAACCTTGAATAGTTATCTAATGTATAGAAGTCCTTTTACAATTATCTGCTAATACAACCTCACTATTCCAGTATTTAGGCAATTTTGGGATTGGCGGAGATGGAAGCATTTGTTCTCTTGACATATAATTTTCATAGATTTAAAATAATTAATGATGGATAAGTTGAATGATAGAATAGTTAAACCAGCAAAACTAAGTGTGCAGTCATTCTATCACAGTTAGAATAGTTCTTTGCCACATGTAAGCCACTATAAGAAGTTAAATCTAGGGTGGCAGTTGAACTTGGTTGGACTATATTTTACTTCTACATGTATGTATTTTTGTTCATTCTACTAGTAAACGCAATTTTACTAAGTCATTAATCATGCTTGTTTATTCAGACACCTAGATGATGAGAACAACCGCCCCAGGGTTTGACCATAAAGAAAGACATTGCAACCTAATTAATAACAGTGGATTAATGTTATCTTCTAGCAAGTATATCCCCTCAATCAAAGTTTTCAGACCCGACCCGGAGGTCGACCCGACAAAGCTCCTGGGTCACGGGTCTCTGGTTCAACCGCCGGGTCGACCTGGTTGACCCGGTGACGTCAGCATGACACCATATACATATTATTATTATATACAAACGAGTATATGCATGGATGTCACAGTAAATGCATGTCCATACATTTATTACTATATAAGTGTGTCTATATATGTACATAATCTACTGTATGGAACCATGATATAATGAATTATGAAACACCAAACATACAAAACCAACTATCTATTCATAAAGAAGCAAAAAAGGTCTTGCAATACTTGAAACAAGTGGAAAAATACAAATAAGTGAATATATCAATGTATGGAAAATTAGGGTTGTTGCATGAAAGGACATGAAAATCAGTCAAATGGTCATTTAGGGAAGGAAAACTAAAACCAACAAAACTCGGTCGGGTCTTTGACCCGAGGTCTGGGTCATTGGGTTGGCGGTTGAACCGGCTGGGTCACCGGGTCAACTCCGGGTCTTGGCCAAAAATGGGTTTTAGCCTCACCCGACCCGTAAAACTTGTCGGGTGGAGGTCCAACCGGTTCAACCGGTCGGGTCAGGTTGGGTTTCAAAACTATGGCCTCAATCAGCCCAGCTTCGCCAATAATAGTTTGATTTCATATGTTTTCATGATTTCTTGAACAAAAGTGCTTAACTAACCATTTGTTCCATTTTTAGGTAGATAACAAGGGGAAATATCCATTTCCCCAAATTATGATGGACCAGGTTGATTGGACAGAGTTTGAGGATACTACCCCAACAAGTCAGCTAACCTTCGGTGGAACCAAAAAGTCAGTCAACCTCTCAATGTTGGTCCAACCTCTAGACCTCGAGGCTGACAACCAACCCACGAATATGTCAATCTTCACCAAGTCAGGGCGAGAGATCAATTGACCGTTGAGCCCCCATCGAGAAGCAAGTCAACATCGACCTCTCTTACAAATTGTTGCCGCCCAACCCAAGAAGTCGGACGACCTTTCATCTCTATAGAAGAAGATCAATGACTTACACTAGACCGTAGGATCAATTTAGGCCTATGAATAGGCGGCTTGGAGACACTTGGAGAACAATCAATATAGTAGCTGTGTTATGATAGCAATGGCACTATAGCGGCGATATTGTAGCAACGTACTATAGCACCAGTATTGTAGAGGCAACATTATCAAGGCAAATATTTTGTAGTAGTTGCAAGGTGGCGGTGGATGTGGTGGCAGTACCCAAAGTTGCAATTGTTAGGTCCATGACGATACCTAGGGATAAATTTGCATTTGAAAACAAGGAAAGATAAGAAGAGATCCTTGTTTTGATGATAGAGAGAGGATAGGAATCATTTTGCCTCTATTCGGGAATATAACAGATATGACACTTATGTCATTTCCTACATTATATCCACATTCTTATATATGTCACTATGACCATTTTAGTTTATAGATTGTGTTCATAGTAGTATTCTATGAGTATCATAATCAAATTGCAAATCTAATTTTATGTCAATTTGAACAATTTCACATTCATATTTTGGAAAACTATGACAAACAAAAACTATTTTATTGACATATATGTTGTGATTCCAAGTTCCCCCATGATGGACTGTACAGCGGCATAGGAAACCATACAGAGATACGTGGCATTCTCAAAAGAGTGAATAGAAAGTACCAACTCATTTTTAATAAATAGCCAATATAGGGTCATGTTCTTTGTTTACATATTACTTCACACCCATAGGTTGTAGCCATTAAAATAAATCCGAAAGAGAATCTTATTAATCAGTAAGAATAAAGTTATAAGAACCATATTTAAACTCCCATCATGCATCAGCTATACCAATAATTCCTTCTCAAGGAAATATTGATAAATACATTGTACATGTCTTCAGCAAAAAGATGCATGTTATTGAAGTCACTCATGCCTAAGATATTCTTAGCACTTAAACATGAATATTATAAGATCAACTACAACCTCACCTGGCAATCACCAGCACCAACTCGAGCAAAAATGCTATCACGTATGCTAATTTCAGCTCTATCACATGGAACAAAAGAACCCATTTGTGCCATCAGAACATTAACGCCAACCTGTCATGATAAACCTTATGAGATTCCAATTTGTAGTGGTATAGGTAAAGCTTGGCCAGAAAAATACAATTACATATAGCCTGAATTTGAACCCAAAAAGCTTAATAGTTAACAACATGCATATGATGTGGACACAAAAAAATATTTAGATACCAAAGAAACAAAAAGTGAACAAAATATTTAATAACTACCGATACAAGGAATAAGAAGCCATAAACGAAAAATTGACCACCCATCAAGAACGATGTATTTTCTTTATATAGATTATTGTGAGAAGTAGATTTGTTGATAGCTTTTATTTTAACTGTTTCCAGCTCAAGGAATATGCATAATCCCCCCCTTGTTGTCTTCTTATCTATTCTTGCTAGCCCCTTCATATGTTGCCTACTTGGTTCGAAAAGCAAAGCCAACGAAGGAAGTTGTGCTTGTGTACTTTAACCCAAAAACCAGACATGGCAATACATGTTGGGGGTCATCGCTAGCTCGGTTTGTCGGAAAAACCCTAAGGGTATGTGCTCAAGGCAGGCATGGTCCTAAAACCACAGGCCGGACCACACAAAGTGGGCCTAACATTTTCCACACCAAACTTGATTTCTCACAGTGTCCAGACTGAACTTAATTTGACTGCAAAATCGTGGTTGAGCTTAGTTAAGTTTGATTTCAAGCCAGTACTATGTAGTATTTATCACTAGCCCACTTAAATGAAGGTCAATTTTCTAAAACGTGTTTTAATGAACAATGAGTTTGTTTTGATGTCAAATTGTGATGATATTTTGTTAAAATTCTCTAGTCTAACCAACAACAATGACCTTCCCTTTTCAACAATATTATATTTTTTTACACCCCTCGATCTTTCCAGCCCTACACACCTTATTGCCTACCTTCATAATTGTACTACCCATCATACATTATTCCTGATGATAATCGAATCCTATGATTTTTGACCTAGTCCAAAAACTTTTATCCATTTATTTTTCTACCCGGATCTATGTAATCGGGTCATGTTGCACCTGGACTCGAGTTGCCGGTTACTCCCTCTACATACCTGCCTACATAGCCCTTGCCTCTACCATTATTTTTTACTTTCCACCCCAACCACTCTCTTGACTCATTCTGTGGTTGGCGTGAGGGGGAGAATAGAGGATGGTGATTAGAGAGAAGAGATGAGATGGAGGAGAAATGAAGAAAGATGAAGAAAACTTTGGTTCTGCTACTATATGGATCTTCATGCCACTTTTACTGCCATAGAAGAAAATGTCCAATTTCGATGTCGTTTCGATGGCCATGGAAATAGAAATTTTGACAAATTTTGATGGATTTTTTGATAAATGCATTCCTGGCTTTTCGACGGCAAAATTAACGAATTAATTTATAAAATTTTACCAGAATGATGTACTAGTGTAGATCTACTCAAATATGTAATAATATATCATATTGGATATGTGCGGGGTGGGGTCTCGCCATTTGTGAGTGAATGACCCTGAACTGTTTCGATGGGCATTTTGATGAGGAATTTTGATGTGAATTTTCAATGGTGAAATCAATGAATTAAGTAGTTTGCAAGCACAATATATAGACTTAAAGACACAGAATTGTGCAAAAAAATATGCTCTAGGTGGTACATAGTATCTGAAAAAGTAAAAAAAAAAATCAATTATCTAAGTGTTTTGAGAGTTTCGACAGTCCATTTCGAT
Organism: Alisma plantago-aquatica; assembly: GCA_963693085.1. Lineage (NCBI taxonomy): Eukaryota > Viridiplantae > Streptophyta > Magnoliopsida > Alismatales > Alismataceae > Alisma > Alisma plantago-aquatica. The sequence continues at coordinate 603,404,062 of OY856414.1, read as the reverse complement.
GTCCGATTGCCAGCGACATAAAATTGGTGAAATTTCGCCCACATTGTCGACAATTTGAACATTGTTTATTGTTGCTATAAGGATCTTCATGTTGCTTTGTGGTGTTAATTTTTCTGTTATGTGGATCATTCCGCTACTATTTGTGCTCTGTTTGCTTCTATGCGAATCCTTCTATTGTTATGTGAACTCTTCATGCTCTTTTTGTTGTTGCTTTTAGTTGCTGCTATGAGGATCTTTCTACTGCTATTATTGCTTATTCATCATCATTTCGACTCCTGCTATGGACTTATCTACTTCACTTCTGCTATTTGTTGATTACCTTTCTATCCGGAAACGTCATTGGTGCTACTTGTGTTATGATTAGCACATCTTACTTGCTGCTTTGTGAGTTTGCACTACTGTTGTCCGTGTTCTGTTTGCATGTTAACTCTTTGTAAGTGCCTTGCACACATCTGCTGCGACTGTGACCCAACACTCTCTGGACTTTGACGTGTGTTGCAAGGATGGAAATTATATCATTAGATGATGATGATACCTTTGGTGACGTTTGTTGCAAGGATCTCTCTCCGACCCAAAAAGGGGATTTGTTTAGTCCGTAGGGCAACAAATCCGGGGGTGCGGGGGCGGAGCCCCGCAAAAATCCGATTAGGCTAAAAATTGAATCTGATTAGCACAAATATATAGTGCATATGGGGGGGGCAGTAGAAAATATGAAGGGACATTAAAAAATTGGAATTGGGTTGTTTGGTAGCGGTGACGATTGGAGGGCAACAGTAGAGAGTAGTGGATAATCGACCACCCATAGTACACATCAACAGTAGAAGATGTTTGCGACAGCAGCAAGGGAATCGGCAACCAGCGGCGGGTGTAGCAGGGTGGTGGAGCGGGCGGCAAACTCAGACGGTGGCAGGCACGGAGCAGTCGTAGTAGCAGAAGTTGCACCGTGTTGCATGCAGGCAGTAGGCGAGGGTGCAAACGGCTAGGCAAGTATTGCAGCAACAAAAGGGAGATGGTGGCGATTGGATTAGGAGTAGAGGGCAGCAGCAGGTGGCCCCCACCCTGGTATGCAGCGGTGAGGCAGCACGACGGGCAGTAAGGCTGCTTGGCGGCGGCAAAATAGCTTGACGGCGGCGGCAGAAGGCATGAGGCAGCGGCAGCAAAGAGGCAGGCAGCAGGGCAGCAGCGAGCAGTGCTTGGAATGGGAAGACGAGGGGTTGTGGGCAGTGGTGGATTAGCAACAACAGAAGCAAGCAGATTTGTGGCAGCAACAGTGGATCTATGGCAAGCGGCGGCAGCGGTGCATGGAGCAGTGGCGACACATGGGCAGGACACTGGGCTTAACAGCAGCAAGCGGCGGCCAGGCAGTAGTTGGATGATGGCAGTGGGCGGCGGGTGGCCAATAGTAAGAGGGCAGGGAACTAGGGGAAGAATTCCCTACGAGCAGCCAATCTCCGCCAAGGGCGGCGACCGCCCGCGGGGGGGGGGGCGATCCTCCTTTTCTTTCTCTCTCTCGCGTAGGGCTTTGGTCCCTAGGACGACTGCTCTGATACCATCTTAGAAAGTAAAAAACGGCTAGTTGTTGTATTGAATAGAAGAAACACTACTCCTATAAATAGGAGGACAAGGAAGCATACAGACATAAGACCAACCCTAATGGGCCAAAACATACTTGGGCCCATATTACAAACTAATGATAAAAACAATAACTAAATAACTCTCAACAAAGATGTAAAGATTCAAAATCTCTCTTTATAAGTTCTTCCCAAGCTAGTTTAGGTTTGTCTCTGCTTCTTTTAATTGTGCTTGACTCAATAACCTTGCTTCAAATAAGTGCCCTTGTCGATCTATGTTGCACATGTCCATACCATCTTAGTCGACCTTCATGCAACTGTCCTCGATGCTCATCACCCCACTTTGTTCCTGATGTAGTCATTCCTCAAACGATCTTTTCTTGTCTTCCCACACATCCATCTCAGCATACACATTTCCGCCACATTCATCTTATCGAGGCCTTGTTTCTTCACAGCCCGACATTCATTCCCATATAGCACGGTTGGTCATATAGCTGTTATATAAAACTGACTTTTTTATCTGAGAGGGGTCTTTCGGTCGCATACTACTCCAGTTTCACTCCACTTCAACCATCATGTTGTGAACCTATGACAAACATCATCTTAGACCTCACCCTCCTTTTCCCACCCAAGTAACAAAACTTATCACATATTGGTACATGCATTCCATCCAGCTTGATTCCACCATTTACTATTCTGGATTGGCTGAAATTGTAATGTTTATATTCAGTTTTGCTTCTACAAATCATAAATTCTTTAGATTCCAATGAATTTCTCCAAAGTTCAACTTTATTATTCAATATTTCTTTTCTTTCATCAATCAACATAATATGATCAGCAAATAACATACACCAAGGGATACTATCTTGAGCATGCTTTGTTAACTCATTCAGAACAAGAACATATAGATATGGGTTATGTTTCGATCGTTGATGTACCCCAATGGTGATAAGAAAAGTTTGTATCTCTCCTCCAGGAGTCCCAACACTTGTAGTTGAGCCATCATACATGTCTTTAATCAGGTCAATGTATTGGATAGGCACACCCTTTTTATGCAAAATCCTCCATAACACTTCCCTGGGTACTCGATCATAGGTCTTTTCCAGATCAATGAACACCATATGAAGATCTATTTTGTTTTCTCTATACTTCTCCATAAGCCTCCGTATCAAAAAAATAGCATATGTAGTTGATCTTCCAGGCATAAAACCAAATTGGTTGTCTGATATGTGTGTTATCGATCTTAGCCTTTGCTCAATAATCCTCTCCCAAAGTTTCATAGTGTGACTCATTAGCTAGATACCTCTGTAGTTTGTGCAGCTCTGAACATCTACTTTATTCTTGTAGATCGGGACTATAGTGCTATTTGTCCATTCATCTGGCATCTTCTTTGTCTTCATAAACTTGTTAAAGAAATTTGTTAACCATATAGCTCCTTTATGCCCCATACTCTTCCATACTGATACATATAATACTTGATATTATTAGCCATTTGTTTTTATTTAATTATCTCGTATAATTACAGTGCATTGTTGTATAATCTAACAATATGAGTAGATTGTTTGATTATTTTGAATGGGAGGTAGCATATATGATATATTGTATGCAGTCCATGTTAGTCAACTTATGTAAGCAATTATATATATAATATATAGATATATACATATATATTAGAAATTTTACATATGATTAAAAAGTACATTATATGTATACCCGTTTTTAGAAAAGCGCCTGCCTGGCGCTTAAGCAGACACAAGGTCCCATTAGCACGCCTCCCGCTTCACCCTTTCTAAAACATTGGGCAAGCTTTATGGAGATGGGTGGGATGGTAGCAACAGAGATGGGAAATGATAGACATGTCACAGCAACGCGGTTGCCAAGGAGTTGGGTGAGAGCATCAACGAGCGATACTAGGGGTGGGCATAGTTATCAAAGCGGTAAGTCCCTCAAACCTAGGCGCCTAGGGGTCATAGGTGAGTTAGGCAAACTAGGTGGGCTGGGTAGGCTAGGCAATCAAGGCGGACAGCCCAGGTGCTTCTGCTGCAGCTGCTTCAAACAGGTCAGTCCTTTTACTGTTGTTTCTTTATTTATTTTTTGTACTTCCTCTTGTGTCTTCTATTCTTGCTTCTTTTCTTTTCTTTTTCTGACAATTTCTCCTGCATTTCCTATTCTCCAACTGCTGCATTTTTAATTTTTTGTGACCCCCTCCTATTTCCCTTCTTACTGCTATCTCCATGTTTTTGTTTTCAGAAATTCAGACTTGTCCTACCTCTACTGCTCCCACATCTACTAGACTACTAGTACTACTTCTATTCGCATATTTTCTTCTTCTTTTTCTGGCTTACTCTTGCTCCTACATCTCCAACAGCTACTGCTGTTTGCATGTATGCGCTAGAGTTTCCTGATCTCTTCTTCCTCCCTCTAGGTCTCCTCGAACACCTCCTTTACTTCTTTTTTTTGTTTCTCTAACTGCTTCCTCCTTCACATCTCCTCTACTGTTGTTGTGCGTTTCTTTTTCTGACTTCTTCCAGCACGTCACTTGCATTTTTCTTTTCTTTTTTCCTGTTTTTTTTTCTCCTTTAATTCCTATTCATCTTCCTCCTGTTGTTTCTTTTTTCTTCCTCTTAATTCTCATTTCTCTGATCCTCTCAACAGTAATAAATACAAGTTAGGCATATGAAAACATTAAATGAACAGATAGTTACAAAATTGCAGGTAGTACCATACATATAAATAAGCAAATTTGAAATGGAAATAAATATAAAAATAAAACGCCCAGAAAAGCCTATGCGCCCATTAGGTGAACCCGCCGCCTAGCCACCTCGACAACTTAGGGGGTGGGCAAGGATGGATAAGAATGAGGGTGTGGATGAGAGCAGCGATAGATGAGGGTAGTGGTGGGTGTCTGGGCGGCAGTTGAGGTGGGCAAGGGGGGCAAAAGCTAAGGTATAGGCAATGAGTAGCAATATTGTGGTAGCCTAGGTGGCCATTAGCAAGCAAATCTGACACGTGGTTAGAACTTGGAAGAAAGATGAGTAAGGGATGGCAAAACAAAAAAGAGGGGCAACTCTGGAATTTCCTCAAACAACAAAAAGCCATGGATTCGGCACTGAGTTTAAGTAACAAAGTCTTCACACTTCAAAGTCTGATATTTGATGTGTTGTACAGGCATAATATGGATACTTTATTAAAAAAAACCATAAAAGGAAATATGTATTAACTCTCTAATAAGAATAAACCTAATAGACAAACAACCTATTTCATTAGTTAGCACGCTAATTGAATTTAAAGATCATAGGCACCAATAAATCAAAAAATACAATTATCTACACCTGCCCAAATATCAAACTCGACCAAATAATCAAACATTCAAATAGACCCTAGTATAAAACATTTCATTGTGATGACAATTTCCCATTAGAAAACTAAACTGTATACAACAAATACTTCGTGATATCGGAACATGTCTTGAGCATGTAAATTATTATTTTGATTAAAGGGATAGTGTTTGAAGAAGTACAATTCAAACTTAAATAATGACCCATTATTCATCTTAATTTTGCACAATTACGGTCTTTTATTGAATAAAAATGTCTAATAATTTGTTATGGTAATTTTAACTTATCAAGAATTGGTAAATATTTCTCAAAACTTTGCATTCATTTCTGGAAATGCAAAACTTTCATGCTAACAAATGACATGATGAACTTACTATTGTGCTTACTAGTATGTACGGCAAGCTCATGGTCACAAAATTCTCTAAACAATTTAATTATTTATGAATAGTTGACAAATTTTGAGAAAAATATAATGCCTAAATATCACAAGAAACCCAAATCCTCACAAATTTTATGAATTATTCATGAACCTTCATGTATTATTCCTGAATCTTCACATATTACTTCTAAATCTAATGAACTATTTGTTTATCGAATAAACAATGTATTTGGGGGTAGAGAATCAAAGTGCAAACCATGTATAGATATACATAATTAGAGATGGATGTGTATATCATCTTTCTATGTGTGTCCATATGAAGAGTTTTTATATATATACTTACACACATTGTATTGTCTGAATTTTTTTTGCTTTTTCCCAAATATTTGACCGAATTAGTATTGAATCTTTAATGCATTTTATCTGAACTGACCGCATAATTTCGAATGCCTAATTTTTCAACCTCACCGAATGGATTTTGAATCCCCAATATGTAATTATGGTTGTCCTAGACAATATTAATTAGCATGATTGCAAAATGGCAACCTAAGGTCCTAAACTATCTTTTACAGCTTATCCTTAAGCTTGCAATTTCCACCCTTGACCTTCATAAACAATAAAATGAGATTTTAATATATCTACTCAAATGGATGTTTGTAAGGCAGAAACAAAAAGTATATCCCATGCATATAAAACCATTTAGATCTACCTGTCGGATAAATGTAGATTTTCCACCCATATTTGGACCAGTGATGATTTGGAACCAGCTTTTTTCTCGTACCTAGTCATAGATTATAAATAATATGAGAAACGCAAGACACACTTGGAACACTTTTGATGCTGCAGAAAAAGATATTTGTACTCACAAGAGAGCAGTCATTGGGGATAAAATTCACTCCATCTTGAGCTTCTACACAGGGATGTCTACTTCCTTCTAGTATTATATTTCCTTCATCCTACATATCATAATAAAATTAGCACAAAAATAGATGAAAGAAATCAGTACTAAATTATATCATTACCGATGACGAGATTTCAGGTCTAACATAAGGGCTTGGACAGCTAACAGCAACATCAGCGAAGCTTAAAAGAACGTCAAGTTCAGAAAGAATTGCTCCAACATTTTCAAAAACCTAACCCAAAATAAGATGGCACGATCAAGAGACATTTACATCAAATGTAAGAACACAATCAATCATTTACCTCGGAGAATGTTGCTGCAATACTTAATACTCTTGCAACCAGCTCTTTTTGACAATTCAAGCACAACTCGTATACTTTTTGGTATTGATCACTTAATTTCTTTAGTTTCGTGTTGGTAAATTTCACACCATCCTTCCGAGTTTCAATAACAATATATTCTGAGGTGAGTTGTTTTCTTACTTTTTGCTCCTCTTTCTTTGTAATCCTAAATACATGACCAAACTGTGTAACCTTTTCCAACTTGAGAGCCTTTTCAACAGGCAAATCAAGATCATTGGCAACTTGTTGATGTAAGCGTTTTATCTGTTGATCTACTTGACTTAAAGAACCCTTCAGTACTGCTAGGTTTTCATCATAACTGGTGGATATCATGTACTGTCCATTCTGAACTTCATCAAGATCAACAGCATGCTCAACAAGGTCAATAAACTTCTTCAGGTGATCATCATCCATCAGAAGGTCTATTGGATCCATGTACCTCTGCCGAATCAATGATGAATTTTGCCCCGTACAATGCCTTAAAATATCTCTAATATAAGGAAGCCGGATGCATGACTGCATATATAAAATAATGTCAGAAAAATATCTTGACAATAATAGGACCTTCGGAACATAAAGAATGGAGTATACAAGAGAAAATCTGATAAAAATGAAGGGGATGCCGGTATTGATGATTATACGTATTATTGAATATGTGACATCCAAACAGATGACAGGAACAATACTTTCAGCAGACTGGGCAGTAATTCATGTAGATACATGTGTAGCAAGTAATTTTCAGATAACTGCATAATACAAGCAAACAGTCAAGCAGCATATGTTGTGATAAATACTATCACCAGTAGAGAAGCAATTACTTATTTGTGGTAAAGTAAATCTTCCTGTCAACCAAATCACTGAAAGTCATTGTAGTGCACCATCAACACAGACAACATATAAGCAACATAATTATCTCTGTAGTTATTTTGAGCTGCTTGTACACGAAAAAGCTTTACTTTGAAATATAGTCCCTTAAGACAACAATTGGCAAATTATCCTTACAATGTATAATAAAATCCACAAAGGTCAGTGCTATCAATGATATGGGAAAGGAACTAGGCATATGCACCAATATTTTGACTGAATATTCCCAAAGTTTTCAGACCCGACCCGGAGGTCGACCCGACAAATTTTCTGGGTCACGGGTCTCTGGTTCAACCGTTGGGTTGACTTGGATGACCCGTTGACATCAGCATGACACCATATACATAATATTACTATATACATGTATAAGCATGTATGTTGCAATAATATGTATGTCCATATATATAATTATATAAGTGTATGTATTTGAACATAATCTATTGTATGTTTGTATGAAACCATGAGATGATGAATTATGAAACATCAATATACCAAACCAAGTTCTATTCATAAAGAAGTAAATAAATGGTCTTGTAATACTTAAAACGTGTGATAAAATACTTAATAAGTGAATATATCAATGTATGGAATAGTTGGGGCTGCGCGAAAGGATATTAAAACCAATCAAGTGGTCATTTAGGGAAGGAAAAATAAAACCAACAATACCTAGCCAGGTCTTTGACCCGAGGGCCGGGTCACCGGGTCGGCGGTTGAACCGGATGGGTCACGGGATCAACTCTAGTCTTGGGCAAAATGGGTTTCAGCCCCACCCAACCCGTGAAACTTGCCGGGTGGAGGTTCAACCGGTCGGGTCGGGTTGGGTTTCAAAACTATGAATATTCCATGAAGGTGCTTAAAGTTTCCCCCACAGCTAATTTCGTATATGGCGTTCGAACTAACGTATCCATGTTGGCAGCAGAAGACAAGAACTATAACAGATGATACCATCTTTCTTGGGTTGAATTTCGTCGGAGATAATATAGATATTAACATTTTGAGCACTGCCGCCAGCATTGATTTTTTAATTCCAGCATTCAAACACTCTGCGACAGTGACTTTCCAATGAGGACATTATTACATTAAATAGTTTTTTTCTACTCGAGATCTAGACCCAATGTTTGGCTACATTCATTGGATCACTACAAAGGATGCCATGTTGAGGGATCGATTGGATACAAATTTGTATTTGAAAATTTAAAATGGATTCGGAGTGAATATTGGATCAAGCTTCATATCCAAATTCTGGATCATCTCGGTCCAAGTTTTGGATATTATTTTAAATTAAATGGAAGAAAAAAACAATTTAATTGTTAATATATCTCTTTATATTCTATTATTTGTAATTTCTATATATTGTTGAACCTCTATGTAATTTCTCCAGTTTCTATTAATAAAAGGGTGAGAGGTCTTGAACCCCCACACACGCTGCATTGCACGCAGCTTTGCGGCATACGTTCACATGGTACCAAAGCAAGGTTGCTAGGGTTCATCCGGGCCGCCGCCACCCCTCTCTCTCTCCTCTCCTCCACGCCGCCCGTCGCCAGCCACAAGGCCAGCCGCCGGTGCCGCCCCTCCCAAGCAGCACTCAGCGCCGCTGCCCCTCCCGGGCAGCACTCAGCGCTGCCGCCCAGGGTGGTCGCCGACGCCTGCTAGGAGCGGCGGCAGCAGCCGCCGTTCAAGGCCAAGTGTCGTAGCCTCCGGTCCATGGCAGGCGCACCAGCCGCCAACAGCCCTCAGTTCCTCCAGTTGCTTTTGAAGACAGCGTCTACGTAAAACGGCTCATTAAAATTTCATACCAGAGGCTCCGTCCGTACGTAAGAAATTCCTAATCACATCTCCTTCATGTGTGATTAGGGAATTTTCGTTTGGGGGTTCTGGATGTGTCAAACACGCATCTAATCATTTGATGTGACGTGTATCTCCCCGTCACTCGATCCTTCTGGTGACGTGTATCTCTCTGTCACCCTCAATCCTTTCTGTGACGTGTATCTCTCTGTCACCTTATCTCTCCGTTGAATCATAGAGGACACCAAGGCATCTACCATCTACAACGAGGTGTCACATATCCCCTCCATCAAGCTTAACGGGAAGAATTATCTCTTGTGGATTAATGTTGTCCATACAGTGTTAGAATTCCGAGATAAGGCAAGGCATGTTGATTCTGATCCTCCTACTTCTACTGACAAAGGCTATGCTGAATGGAAGCGTCATAATAGTCTGGTGAAGACATGGCTATGGGGGAGCATGAAACCTGGTATTGTTGCTAGGTTCATGTTCTATACTACTGCCAAAGACATATGGGATGATGTTATAACCCCAATTTTTGGGCTTGAATGGTTTGAAATGCAATTTCCCCAATAATGTATGATTATGGAAATTGTATGATTTAGGTGTGTTGAATGGATTTCCTTTGCAATATTTCCTTTGTGCATGTGATTTCGTGGATCATAATATGTTAATGAGTCCAATATGATTAAAAGAAAAAGAAGAAATCAAATAATGCATTATTAAGAGGGAAGTTTGATTTAATGAGGAAAATATAATAAATATGTGGGAAGGTGTATGATTGATCATCATGGATAAGATTTCGAATCCACAAGGTTTCTAATGGTAAAAGGAATCCAAATAAAGAAAATAAAAGAATAAGAGAGAGAAAGTATGCATAAAATATGCCTTAATAAGTGATAACTTGCTTATGAAGAAAAGTTCTCATACTTTCGAATTTGAGTCCCAAACTTGCAACACAAGTAGTTTAAGTCATTATGAGCTTTCCCTTTTATTTTATGATTTTGGTAAACTTGGGGTAATGAAAATAAAAGGAAGGAGACGGCCGTAGGAATCTTTCCCTGCCCTTCCTCGCTAGTTTGCGAGGGTTGAAGTTTTAGTAACCCTATTACACTCGTCTATATAAGGGTTAGGATCTCGTGCATCCAATATGGGAGTCGGCAGGCATGGCTATGCTATCAACCCTATCATCTTTGGCAAAAGAAACGGATGCTTAGAGTGCGAAGCACAACAGATTATGGAAGGAACTCTGAGAGAATATGGGTTCTCCTTTGTGTCGGCCAGTGGCAATGCTATTAGCAACCTATTCAAGGTCTGCAGAGAAGGACGGTGAGGAGATGTGCTCTCAGATGTTTCTTTTCTAGCCTTGGCTTCCCTGGACCTAACCCGGTTCATCTTCAGGCTATGAAGAGTGCGGCGGGGGTTAGGGTTGTTGTTCGTCCTTTCCACGACGACGGCGGCGAGAGAGGAGGATGCCATCGCCAAGGCCAAGAGGTTCACCTCTGGTGTTAAAGACAGGTCCAAGTTGGTTCTGCAGGAGGACATAGGATGTGTGGTGGCGGTGAAAGGACAAAGGCCAGGTGGTCGGCGTCCCTGGACATGCCGCATAAGGCGTCAGGACGCGGAACCTCACCAGGCGGCGCTACCCTTGACGAGCCTGACGTCTGTGAGAAAAAGAGGATGTTAGGAGGGCAAAGTTGTGGGTTGGCCTCGCTACAGGAGCTGGAGACGCTACCTACCATCGGAGTTGACGGTGTCCACCTGCGGGACCTACGCCGCGCTGGCGTGCGTGTACGCGAGCAGGGAGGGCGGAGGCAGTCGAGCCCCTCCTGGTCGGTCGATGGTTGTTTGGCAGTGAAGTCTGTTGGAAGAAGATGAAGCCAGGAGGATGGTGGGGTTACGAGGTGGCGAGAGGAGGAACGCAACCAGGGCACTCTGATGGTGTCGGGTGCGAAGGTTACGTTCTTCAGGAGCTGCTCTAGTCAGCAGCAAGCGATGGACTTGGGGGTCTCAACGCTGGTGAGGTTTAGAGGAAGGAGGTTCGCAGGGAGGGAGCACGAGTCCAAGGGAGCAATCGGAGCAGATGAAGCCGAGAGCAACCCGTGCAAGAGTCTGGTCCCCTGCAGCTCCGGCGGCCGCGATCGCAGGTTCGGTCGGCGCCTACAACGATCACGATCTGAAGAATGCAAGGAGAAAGAAGGCTAAGAGGCAAAAGACCCGAGGGCCCCTGGGACTGTGTCGCCATCAAGGGCAAAGAGGTAATTTTTGCTTTTTAGTTGTAGCTGGCGAGAATACTAAAAAGAAATACTAAAAGCTGATGTGGCGTTGTCTTATTGGTCTAATTATCATTATATTGTAAAATTTATAATAATTGCTAGGATGCTCCGATGAAAATAAGTTATATATGAAAATTTATCAGGAGAATGCAAGGAACCCATTAAAAATACAATTGAAGCCAAATTTTGCTTGCAATTCGAAAAGTACTTAAAGTTGTCACCTTTGATGCATTTATGAACAAGAACCTTTGATGCATTTATGAACAAGAAACCCTAATTTTGATATTTGAGAGTGTTATGGATGATTTAAGTTAATATTAACCTATTGTTAATAAAAAGGAAGCTTTAGAGCTAAAAAGACGATCCTTGTGCTTAATTGACTAGTTTAGGCTTTCATATGTATAAGTGCATTAATGGGCTTAGAAACCCTAATCTAGGTGCTAATGACTTTTAATGAGTTTTATTTCAAAATCATTTGTATGAGATGATATTAGGTTGATCCTAAGCCAAATTGATAATAAAGAGGTTTTAATATGAATAGTTGAGTAATTAGGGTCTTGGACATAGAATTGATGTTTTAGGGTTTTGTTGACATAAAAAGGGAAAGTTGAGAAATAGATCTAAAGAACCCTAAGGGAACCCTAATTCAACTTAGAAAATCCTAAGAGGGATCCACAAGTCGATAAAGTGAGTTCATGATGAGTATGTAGTAATTAGGTTATACATGATGTAGTAATTAGGTTATACATGTTTTTCAGCATTCAGTTGTACTTGTGTGACTGCTTGATTGGTTGCTTGGATTACCTGGTTGGATTGGATTGTGCTTATTTCTTGTGAGATCTCCAAATCAGGTATGTGGTTATTTATGAGTACTCGCCTTAGTTTCCCGACATTTTTCGATGTTTTATCGATTGCATGGAAATAAACTGCTTGGATGATTTTATTTCTGCAATCTTTAAAGTGAATATGATTATCACAATTTAAGTATATGTATGACTTGCTCGAACCTACATACAATCTCTGGATGTAAGATGAGAGACCAAGCCCCGGAGGGAAGGTCAGAGGTGGTCAAGCCCCAGAGGGAAGACCACCGGGCACCCAGAGAGGTGACCCCAGGTACGAAGCTCAAGATGGAGAAGGTAGCCTTAAGTCCCTTGCAAGGACTAAACCTTAAGAGAGGGTATCCCAGAGTATGAGTAAAAGCGGTTGGAAAGTCATTGAAAAACGTAATCTTGCATTGTTAACAACTATTTGATGTGATTAGGTTGTTAGAATATATGTCCAATATTTTAGTTGTCACCACATGCTGGTATATTCATTTATACTGACCGACATTTTGTTTGTTGGCGTTTTAGGAATATCTGAAATTGGACAAACAGTAACGTGGAATTTGTGAAGAATAAAGTTAATTCATAAAGGAGGATTTAGTTAGATAGAACTCCACCGTGGGTAAAAGTCCCAGATTCCTATTTGTTTGAAAGGCATGTGAAAAGTAAATTTTATCCTGTTTTAAGCTTAGTCTTTGGTAGAATTTAATAATTATTTTTTATTATTTGCAAAACCATTGATCCAATTTTTGAGATAGCGGCTCTGACTCTCTGGTCTTCCTTAATTGGGGGTTACCGGGAAGGGGGGTCGTTACAGATGCAGTGAAGAAGCATTACTCTCAAGAAAAAATTGCTCTTCGTCAATTTATGATATACAATCGCCTCTTCGCAGAACGACGGGGAGACAAGCCTTTAGAAGAATATTTTAAAGTGATCCAAGGTATTGCTCAAGAACTGAGCTTCTATCATCCAGTGACTGTCTAAGAACAAGTCAAAGACAGAGACGACTTGATTACTGCAAAGTTTCTATCTGGCCTGAGTTTGTCATGCAGTTCAGCCTGCAGTGTCATCCTCACTTCTGACAAACTTCCCAGCCTGGAAGAAGCCTACTCGAGAATTTTACAATCAAATTTTGAACCAGTTGATTCTACAATATTCTCGCCTTCTAGAGATTCTCATGCAATTGTAGTCGTTGCAGTTAGAGGAGGTCGTACAGGTAGGGCCTAGGGTGTAGCACGTCCTAAGTGCACCTTCTGTGACAAACCTGGACACACTGTTGAGAAATGCTATAAGTATGGTAGACCTGTTGCACCACCTGTGGAGGCAGCAAACTATGCGAGTACTGTTGAGTCTTCTAAGTCGTCTGCATCAAGTTCTGGTTCTTCTGGCATCACACTCACAAAGGAAGAATATGATAGATTTATTCTGGCTACACAGCATCTGAGTGTGGGATCTTCTTCTTTAGCAAATCTGGCATCTACCAATGGTAATCAGGCTACCTCTTTACTGGCTTCTGGTTCAACTTCTTCATGGGTGGTTGATTTTGGAGCGTCACAGCATATGACTGGTATGAGGAGACTACTTCATTCCATTGACATATTCCTCACAAATATGTGACCATAGCAGATGGTTCAATGAGGAGAGTGTTAGCAAGTGGATCTATTTCTCTGACTCCTAAAATTGATCTTAAATCTGTTGACTATGTACCTGCATTTCCTTATAATCTTCTCTCTGTTGCAAAATTAATTGATATTGTGAACTTTACAGTGACATTTGGGCCTTCTTGCTTTTATTTACAGGATCTCAAGAGTATGAGGACGATTGGTGGCGGGCCTAGGAAAGGTGATCTCTACCTCTTCCATGGTGACAGTATGTCTCACCAAGTATCTGCTCCTGCTCCGGCTATCCTTTTGAATGGTTCTCCCTTATTGTGGCACTACAGATATGGACATCCATCGTTGGAGAGCTTGAGGAAGTTAGAACGTGAGTTATCCCAAGTGTCTTCATTAAAGTGTCAGTCCTGTCAACTGGGAAAACATCATAGACTGTCTTATCCCAGTCGTGTCAATAAACAGGCATCTTGTCCCTTTGAGTTAGTCTGCAGTGATGTTTGGGGTCCTATAAAGACCAATAGTTATAATGGTTTTCGTTATTTTATTTCCTTTGTGGATGATTTTTCTCGCATGACATGGATTTATCTATTAAAGAGTCAAGAGTCTGTGTTATCCATTGTCAAGCATTTTCATCAAGAAATAAAAGTTCAATTTAATTGCAATATTAAAATTCTTCAATCTGATAATGCCTTGGAATATGTTCAAAGTGCAATGGCTGAGTTTTATAGTTCTGTTGGGATGATTCATCGTACGTCTTGTCCCCACACCCCTCAACAAAATGAGGTAGTTGAGCGGAAAAATCGTCACCTTCTTGATATTACCAGGACCATTATGTTTCAATTCAATGTCCCTAAGAGGTTCTGGTCTGATGCTTTACTTACTGCATGTTTCCTGATCAACAGGCAACCCTCTTTGGTGCTTCAAAGACGTACTCCGTTTTCTGTCTTACATCCCAAGGATCAGCCTTTCCTTGTTCCTCTCAGAGTGTTTGGTTGTATGTCTTTTGTCCACAATTATGACCCTAAGGCTGATAAGTTATCCCCTCGGTCTATCAGGACTCTTTTTCTCAGGTACTCCAACACTAGCAAAGGGTACAAGTGTTATTGTCTCAGTCTCCGTCGTATGTTTGTGTCTCGGGATGTAACTTTCCATGAATCCATACCATATTTCTCGAGTGTTCCCAGTAAGGGGGAGCAATTGCGTTATAGTGAGAGAGTGCCACCATCAGACATCGGTGAGAGAGTGCCACCTATCATTCCTGACTATAGTGTAACTCAGGAAGAGCAGCCAGCAGATGATACATCAATTCAACAATATCCACATGTTTACAGCAGACGAGGCAGGCAGGATCCAGAGGAGGTAGCGACTCCGATGTCTGAGCCTTCCCCATCTTCCTCTACTCAAGAGATTTCTGCAGAACCATTTGACCTTGATGTTCCCATTGTTGTTCGCAAAGATACTCGTTCCTGTACTATTCGACACCCTATTGCAGATGTGTGTTGTTTGTCAAAATTATCTAAGCAGGCCTGATCATTTGCACTTGGAATTGATTATGTAGTCATTCCAAGAACTCATCTTGATGCTATGAAAGATATTGGCTGGAAACAGGCAACGCATATTGAAATGTCTACTCTTCTACAAAACAACACATGGGATCTTATTGACTTACCTCCAGGTAAAAATGTTGTGGGATGCAAATGGGTATTCACAATAAAACATAATTCAATGGTTCAGTTGAGAGGTTGAAGGCTAGACTGGTGGCAAAGGGTAACACTCAGATATATGGAGTTGATTTCTTTGAGACCTTTTCTCCAGTGGCTTGTCTAAATTCAGTGCAGATTCTTATTTCTCTGGCTACTACTTTTGACTGGCCTCTATTTCAGCTTAATGTAAAGAATGCCTTTCTCCATGGTGATCTACAAGAAGAGGTGTACATGGAGCAACCTCCTGGTTTTGTTGCTCAGGGGGAGTGTCAGAAAGTGTGTAGATTGAAGAAAGCCATCTATGGATTGAAATAATCTCCTAGAGCTTGGTTTGATAAGTTCAGTGATGTTGTACTAAACATCGGCTTCTCTCGTTCTGTGACTGGTCACTCCTTATTTTATTCTAGCTCTTCTGGTGGATCCATTATTATTGTTGTATATGTTGATGATATAGTTATCACTGGCAGTGATTCTACAGGCATATCACATGTGAAGGAAGGATTGCAAGGGAACTTTCATACAAAGGATACGGACAAACTAAGATATTTTCTAGGCATTGAAGTACTTAGATCTCATGTAGGTACTAATTTGTCCCTGAGGAAATACGTGCTAGATTTACTACAAGAAGCTGGCATGAGTAAATCCAAGCCGGTGTTTACTCCTATGAACTATCATGTGAAGGAGATGATTGATGATACTGATTATCCATATCTAGGATACTACAGAAAAATTGTTGGTAAATTAATATATCTAACAGTTACTCGCCCTGACATTTCCTTTATTGTAGGAGTGGTGAGTCAGCATATGAGCTCACCACAACAGTCACACTGGATGGAGTCTACCGTATTCTGAGATATCTGAAGGGTGCACCCAGTAAGGGGATCACCTACTATAGACCCAAGACTCATGTGTCTACTCTTGTTCTTACTGGTTATGCAGATGCAGACTGGGTTGGTAATCTAAATGACAGGAGGTCTACTTCTGGGTATTGCACATTTCTAGGAAATCACCTTATCACCTGGAAAAGCAAAAAGCAGAATGTTGTGGCTAGATCAAGCACGGAGGCTAAGTATCGAGCAATGGCTCATGCCTGTTGCGAGTTGCAGTGGGTTCAATCTGTGCTTTTTGAGCTAAAGATTCATGTTTCGTCTCCCATAGAGCTCAGATGTGACAATCAAGTTGCTATCTACATTGTCAAGAATCCAGTCTTCCATGAACGCACTAAGCATATAGAGGTTGATTGCCACTTCATCAGAGATCAGATCAAGAATGGCACTGTTGTGACTCCGCACGTCAAATCTGAAGATCAACTTGCAGATGTCCTCACAAAGCCATTGAGTCCAGTAACATTTCAGAGCTTTTGCAACAAACTGGGCATACACGATGTGTACGCTCCAGCTTGAGGGGGAGTGTTAATATATCTCTTTATATTCTATTATTTGAAATTTCTATATATTTCTGGACCTCTATGTAATTTCTCCAATTTCTATTAATAAAAGGGTGAGAGGTCGTGAACCCTCACACACGTTGCATTGCACGCAGCTTTGCGGCATACGTTCACATTAATAATATACATGTATCATTAGAAGAAATCAGTCTTCGTAACAATGATGATATTTTTATTACATAGGTTTATTAGGGCTGTAAAAACCGAAACAAACACGCGTAGCCTTGACCACTTAGATTAGTGACCTCTTTAATGGTGATCCCATTTTGTCAAACTCCCCAAATAACATCGCATGTGAGCATCAAAAGGCCCGAGTGTGCCACTCCAACTGGCAATTTGGTTACTTGCATGCAGGAGGTTGCAAATGGTTAGAAGGTATCAAAATAGCAATGAGTGTGAGGATATTGGATTGGATATAGTAGGATATGAGCATTTGTATAGAAAATAAATTGTTTTTGGAAAAAAAATTATCTAAAGCTCATTTAAGCTGGACAGACCCCATCCCTGCGTAAGCTTTATTTGGCCCAGTGTGATATCCTCATGAGTCATGACAAAGTAGGAGAGAATCGCAGCTTCAATGATTGTTTTTGGCCATGCACTAGCATTTATCCTCTTCTTTCTCAATACACCACTGGCACATTGTGGCTAATAAATCAATGAATGGTAGCACCCAGCCCAATCCGGCAACAATAACAATCCTCTCACATGTACATGGCCAGCCAGCCTTTAAGCTCCACCCTTGAATTTGGCTGCCAGAAGAGGGAAAAACAAAGGTGCCACAAGCTCACACTCATGCATAGCAACAGAACTGGGGTGTCTGGTTAAAAGTGGCTCCCTTACAGCTGCTTGATACTGGCCAGCAGCTCAGATGCATGTGCAAAACTGGTGTAGGCAGAAGTTATAAACAAAGCAGCAAACGGCAAGAAGAATGCAAGTAAAAAAGGGAAACAGGGAGAATTTCATGGAGACAGATACTTAAGGCTGGAGTAATACAAGGAGAGTGCAGAGGCTTAAGTGAACTTTTCTGCCATGCTCCTTGCTCTTAGCAGCTGTGAGGTGCACAGGTATTATCATATGCAGGAAAAAAGATATAAGAGGAACCATGTGCAAGAAGGGGCAGACTCCAGTATGAACCTCAAGTTGAACATAAACTAAATCGCAATTAATATAGGGAAACTAAGCGAATATCATCTTCTAATATTGATATTAATATGATAAAAATACCAACCTTTATGGCTACGCAAGGCCAACCAGTAGAAATTTTTGGTGCTGAATTTGTCTTACCAACCAATAATCAAAGGGAAAAGTATAGATGTCGTAATAGGATACCTACTGCTTATTCTACAAAGAGCTCATTTCTTAATAAAATCCGGTTTTCTCAATTCATTTCTTTTGGTAAGCACCTCAAACTGAAGGATGTTACAATTTTTCTTAAGGTTATCTCCTTATCGGCATTATTATTCTAAAAATTTGATATGAGTGCAAATGATTTATTAGACTGTACAATATAATCTACATGGAGAGATCTGACAAAAAATTATGAATAAAGCGGAAATCAGTCCCAAGTGAAATATAACTGCATTAGCACCTGGTAAAGCTTAATGACGGGTTGCAAGGTAGCTGACTTCATTAAATTGCGAGTCAGCCTTTCAATATCGGAGATGCGCTTCAACTGTTGCCTCAAACCCAGGCGAAGCTCAGCGTCATCTACAAAGGCCTGAACAGAATCCAGCCTGTGGTTTATCTCATTGATGTCTAGTAAAGGCTGTTTCAGCCATCTGTTCAACAGTCTTTTTCCCATTCCAGCAGTACAAGTTCTATTCAGAAGCCCAAACAAGCTATAGTTTTTATTTGCATCTGACTTGCTTTCCAAAACATTCAAAGCCTTAATTGCAGCCGAATCCAATCTCATGTATTTCTCGAGATTGTATTTTTGGATTGTATAATTACCATAGTTGCTCTCATCTATAAGCAATTCAACATAAGATAACAATGCCCCTAAAGCACTTAACGAATACTCGAACTCAGAAAGCAAATCGCGAACAGATTCAGTAGAACCTCGAATAATTTTATCAAGATCTTGCACCAAATCTCGTGATTTAAACTCAGACTTCTTCCTCTCTGTCAAAAGAATGTCGCATTTACTTACCAACTCATGCAAAATCTTAAAATCTGATGATTTACCACCTTCGACTGGCAATAGACACTCCTTGCAACCAACAGCGACCAAAACAGATTCCAAGTTAGTGAACTGGCTATCATCAAGAAATTCAGCCAATCCTATAGTTCTTTTTGTCATGTCCAGATAGCTTAAACCTATAGTACATTGGCCTTCACGAGAGCATGGGAATAATGCAACAATAACAGGGGAATCATGCATGTCATTATTAGCAAACAGAACATCTTCAAAACTACTAAGATTTCCAGGTGTCCCTCTTCTTAATAACCGCCAGTTAGAACCACTTCCTTCGTAGAGCTCCAAGGTATGGTCCTTCCTGTCCACCAGCAAGTCACGAGCAATATTTTCGAACATGCTTTTGCTGACACTGACACTATAGATACTAGCATTACCATTACCAAGCTGGCGCAGAGCAGTAGTGGTGTGGTAATAGGTCTTTGCAATAAACAATGCATTTTCACCATGAACGGTATAATAATCCTGAAAAGCAAGCCAAAATTATGATAAGCATTAGGTGTGCCAAAAAAATGTATAGTAGCAAATTTCTGTTGCAACTCAAATGAAGGCCAATTAAATTATGAGTCAAAATTAGTTTCAAGTTGTTCTCTTGCTCCTTCACCCTTTTGAACGTGAACCACTATAGCAGTTTCAACCATAATTGAAAAACTGCTGCTTCCCAGATTCAGCAACCACTTTGAAAACATTTAATATGTTAACAGGTGTGCTTGTTGATGATATGGTAACACAAAAACTAACAATATACAAGACAATGAGGTAAATGCTGCAGATAGTACCTTTAAAATTCAGCAGTATGCTTTTTTTTGTTCTGAACATTATTAGATTCTAGAAAGACAGTATGAGTACCACAATTACAGTAATTGTCACAAGCAATCTAAAGCCAGAAGCAGAGTAAAGCTTTCAATTAAAGGGCTCAGACAGATCATAGTTCGGATAACTTACTATACCATAAGAGCAAGGTACTTGCAAATGGTAAATTTTAATTTAACAACTGTTAAATAGTGTCTTATTCAGTTCTTTATATTCTCTTGTTATTTTCCTATTCTATGAGGACTTATATGTAATTGTTCTTTTTATAAATATATAGGGTACACACATTGTGCACCCTAACCCTTCCGGAAAACCCTATCTAGATGGTATCAGAGCGGGGATCGTACTCCCCCTCTCTCCCTTACGTCCCCCCTCCTCTTTCTCTCCCCGCCGCCCAACGTCGCCCGCCCTTCCGCGTGTGCCCACCCACCGCCCCTCCCTGCTCGTCGACGGCTTGCCGCCGCTGCTGTGGGCTGCCTGCCGACCGCCCCTGCTCCTACGGGCTAGCCGCTAGCAGCTGTCGGCCGAGCTGCTTGCCACCGACCCGGCGCCTTGAGCCTCCGGAGGCTGCCCTTCTTGCCTGCCCACGTCAGCCCTTGAGCCGACGGGTTCCCTGCTGCGCTTAGGCGTAAGTTTTCATGTAACTGGTCTATCTAGTCTGTCTTCTGTGCCTACTGCCGCCTAGGATGAGGATCTAGGCAGTTCTCTACTACTATTTTTCTCTATTGTGTTGGGCTTGGTCCTTTCTGTCATGGCTTCCTCCCATGATGATCACCGTCGTTAGGTCACTACATGAAACTAGATGGGCGCAACTATCAACATTGGGTCTGCTCCATGGAGATCTATGCAAAATCCTAAGGCAAGCATTCCCACATGATACGTGATCAGCCTCAAGCGCCAGCCTCTAGTGCCGAGTCCAAGGATATCAAGTCTTATGATGATTGGGTCAAAGATGATTCTATTGTGATGACATGGATCCTCAACAGTAGTGAAACCCGCATCAGTGTCACTTTACTTCGTCTCCCGGCTGCCAAGAAGATGTGGGATCAGCTGGCCAATACTTATTCTCACAGCAAAAATTCAAAGGTGTTCAATTTGAACAAGCAATTGACTAGTCTGCAATTTTTTGGACCAGACATTGCTGATTATTTTTCCTCCTTCAAAGGAATCTAGGCTGAACTTGAGAGTTATCATCCTCTGTCTACTGATTTAGCCACCATGCAATGCCAACGCTAGGAACTTCAGGTAGTTCAGTTCTTGTGTGGTCTTCCTGAGTCGTATGCTGGAGTAGTTGATCAGATTCTTGCCAGTGATCCACTACCAACGTTAGAGGGTGCGTATCAGCGTCTTCAACGCCTGTCCGCGCTTCATTTGCCCCGACGTCTGACACTGGTGACACTATTGATCTTGCTGCCATGGTCGGCCAAGGCCGTGGACGGGGTCGAGGTCGATTTCAGGACAACAGTCCTCCTGGTTCTGGTAGAGGACGTGGGTCCCTTAGCGTGGCTCCCTTAGTCGAGGTTCATCTGCTGATGTTTCTGGAGGTACCGCTGCTCAGCGGTACTGTGACTTTTGTGGTCGCTCCAACCACACTGAGGACAGGTGCTGGAAGAAACGTTGCACACCTGCGTGGGCCAATGTTGCGTATGAGGGTGCTTCTCAAACTCTTGATGTTGATACTTCGAGCTCCTCCACTGCTGAGTTCATTCGCTCGGAAGTGGAACGACTCCTATTAGAGAAAACAGGCGCCTCCTCTTCTACTGTTGTTGAGTCAGGAGCTCATGTTGCGACTTACACTGCTTGTGATTCCGCCTTTCTGAGTGTCTCCTCTTCTAGCACTAGTAATACAAAATGGGTGATTGATTATGGAGCTTCTTCACACATTTCTAGAAATCGCTCTCTTTTTTCTAAATTATCTAAACCCTGTCCTAAATTTGATGTTATGCTTGCTGGCGGATCCAAATCTGTTGTGCCTGGGATTGGTGATATTTTTTTAGATCTGCTCTATATGTGCCCAATTTTCCACGAAATTTATTATCTGTCAGTAAAATTGTGCGTAGCCTGAATTGTAGTCTGACCTTTGTACCAGGTACTTGAGTTTTTCAGGACCTTCGCACGAGGATGAAGATTGGTGGGGGGGGGCATGAAGGACCTGATGGACTCTACTATCTGGAAGATTTGAAAAGGTTGGCACTACAGCTCTAGCTTCAGCATCATCTTCTTCTATTTCTGCATTATAGTGGCACTATAGACTTGGGCATCCATGTGCTGCTGATTATAAAAAAAATGTTATTTCTGGTGTAGGAACGCACAGTTTTCAGTGTGAATCATATCAGTTAGGCAAACAGTCCAGAACTATCTTTCCTAAAAAATCTCAGATTGGTAGTAAAAACATTTTTAATTTAGTTCATGCTGATATCTGGGGTCCTTGTCATGTTCCAAGTTTGTCAGACAATAAATATTTTATTATGTTCATTGATGATTTCTCCCGTGCTACTTGGTTGTTTTTTATGAAAGACAGGTCACAGGTCTTTCCTACTATTAAGTTCTTTTTTGCTGAAATTAAAACCCAATTTTCTATGCCCATTAAAATTATGCGCACTAATAATGCCTTGGAATTTATTCAAAAAAAAATGTTAGTATGTAGGGACTTAAATGTAAATGTTATGGTCTTATGTGTAAAGTCAGGGACCTGATTGTAAATGCCTGATGTATCTTCTTTGTATACATGATACGTGAGATAGACCGAGAGCGTCGAAGTCTCTTCTTCGTCAAGTCTCTTCTCTGTCACATGGTATCAGAGCTACAAGGGTTGAAACCCTAAGAGAGTCGTCAAGTTCTCCATCCATGGGAACCAAGGGAGTTATCAATCTCCATGTTCCCCTTCTTTTCTCACGATCGCTACAGTAGCGACTGTAGCAGCAGGAAAGAAAAAGGAGTCGTATACTCATCCTCCTTGGTCAATCTGCCTCAATCGACCTCCTGTTCTGGGTCTCCTTATCACCAGTGGTATGTTAGTGGATAGAAGGAGTATTTGTGCTCGATAGGGGGGTAGTAATCCCCTCCTTTTTCCAAGCGCAGAACAGGTTGTTTCGTCATCTCCGTTAAAAGGCCTCCAAGTGGCCATAGTGGAGTTTTTCCTCCTTCAAAACAATTCCTTGTGGGGCGTCCTAGTCCTAGTAACACTGTCCCAGAAGATCAGAAGCAATGGAATCACAAGGAGGGAGCATTGGGCCTTCTTCTCCAACCATATAGAGCCACTGTTACTGTAGAAGCACTGTAGCACTGCTGTATTTCAGTACTGCTGACCATCAACATCAACTAGAACATTGTGGTGTTACATGACTGCAAAGAGGGGCTCAGATTCTTGAGTTTTATTTGCTTCCTATTGATCTAAATTAAGCTGTCAATATGGCCGATAAGGAGTCCACATTCCAACAATCTACACCTACAATCCAAAGTCAGATGATTACCAACCGGAGACTAAATGAAAAGAACTTCACTCAATGGAGCCGAACAGTGAAGATATTTTTCAAGGGTCAAGGACGCATCAAACACTTGACCAATGAGCCACCTTCAGATCTTGTTGCTTTGGAGACATGGGAACAACATGATGCCAACCTGCTGAATATGATGTGGAACAGTATGGAGCCACATATGGCAGACATGACAAATCACTTTGAGACATGCAAGACATTGTGGGACCATCTACAATTCATGTACTCCAATAATGTGTCACGTATGTATGACATGACTGTGGAGCTATATGGGCTACAACAGGAAGACAAGTCACTTACACAATATTTTGGAGAAGTGACTCGTCTAGCAGATGACTTGCATAGGTTGCTTCCTCTTTCCAGTGATGTTCAGAAGATGCAGCAACAACGTGATCAGATGACAGTCATTAAGTTTCTAGCTGGACTTCGACGTGAGTATGAGCGAGTGCGTAGTCAGATTCTTTCAGGTGTTGAGCTTCCTTCTTTAGCAGAGACATATTCTAGAGTTTCGCGTGCCTTCCTAGAGCAGGATACTGTTATTGTCACTCAGTCACAAAGTGACAAGTCAGCTTTAGTCACTCAATCTAGCAGAGACACGACACCCAGAGGTCGCGGTCGTGGTAGAAGTTTCATCAGAGGCGGCGGTGCTAGTAGTGGTCATGGAGTGCCACGCCAACGTCCAGAGTGTGTCCATTGTGGCAGGAAAGGACACACTAGAGAGACATGCTATGAGTTACATGGATTCCCTACAAAGTCTGCCAATATGGCAACTATTGAAGGTGCACAACAGCAGGCTTCACATCAAGTGTCATTGTTTGAAGAAGAATATGTTCAATTAATGCAACTCCGCGCTTCACAACAAGCAAACTCATCAGTTGCCTCCATTGCACAGAGAGTTGGTTCGTCTGCATGCTTCTCTCAGGCATCTAGGGCATTCTCGTCCAAGTCAGATTGGGTTCTTGATTCAGGTGTAACTGACCACATCACGGGGGTATCTGAGATGTTCTCCACCTATACTAGCAAGCCCAACCTACCTGGTGTTACCCTTGCAGATGGCTCTACGGTCTTTGTTAAGAGAACTGGGGTGGTTCCACTAACTCCACATATATCCCTTCCATCCACCATGTTCATCCCTCAATTTCCTTTTAATTTATTATCCATCAGCAAATTAACTCGTTGTCTTCAAGCCTCTGTCACATTCTTACCCGATACTTGTGTTATACAGGACTTAAAGATGAGGAAGACGATTGGCGAAGGGTATGAATTGGCTAGACTCTACTACTTGAGGAGGTCTCTCACAACTTGTGTCGCAGCTTCCCCTTTAGTGGTGCACAGTCGTCTTGGTCACGCGTCATTGGAGAAGCTCAAAGTTTTGGTCCCAGGTCTGTCCAACCTAGAAAGGTTGCAGTGTGAGTTGTGTCGGTTGGGAAAACATACAAGGTCTGTATTCAGTTCTAAAGAGAGTCAAAGAGCAGAGTCTTTCTTTGAGTTAGTCCACTCAGATGTATGGGGTCTGAGTCGTGTAACATCTAAGCTAGGTTATAAGTATTTTGTTATTTTCGTTGATGATTATTCACGTGCTACATGGCTTTATTTGATGAAAGAAAGATCTGAACTTTTATCTATCTTTACATCTTTTTGTATGGAAGTGGAAACCCAGTTCAAAAAGAAAGTTTGTATTCTCCGTTCTGATAATGCTAAGGAATACTTCAGTCGTGATTTCACCCATTTCACCTCCACCCATGGCATCATTCACCAGTCATCTTGCCCACATACACCACAACAGAATGGAGTGGCAGAAAGAAAGATTCGACACGTTGTTGAGACTGCTCGTACCCTTCTTCTTCATATGCATGTCCCAAGAGAATTTTGGGGTGATGCGGTTCTCACTGTCACTTACCTCATAAATCGTATGCCATCATCCGTTATTTAAAACCGCATACATGTTCAGATTCTTAATCCTATAAAGCCATTGTACCATGTCCCACCAAAGGTGTTTGGGTGTGCCTGTTTTGTTCACTCCTTTGGTCTTGGAATGGATAAGTTGAGTCCAAAATCCACCAAGTGTGTCTTCTTAGGCTATTCTCGAGTACAAAAGGGGTACAAGTGCTATAGTCCTACCTTACATCGCTTCTTTGTCTCTACCGATGTCACCTTTTTCGAAGATCAATCATTCTTTGGTGATAGTTCTTCAGTGACACTTGCAGGTGTGGAAGAGATCCTGCCTCTTCCCGTTGTTATCGAGTCCTCTGTTCCTGCTTGTCTTGGTAATGATAGTCCTCATGATAGTGTGCCACCCATTTCTACTAGACCTATCACCAAAGTGTATACTCGTCGTACAGGCCCAGCCATAGGCACCGATGGTACAGAGTCTCCTGCCAGTTCAACTCTTTCTCCAGCTCCTCCCTCGTCAGAAAGTCAAGTAGATACAGGTATTGATAGTCGTCTTATTGCCTTGAGGAAAGGCACTAGGAGTTGCACTCTCCATCCCATCTCTAATTTTATTTCATATAACCATGTCTCACCCTCATATTATGCCTTTTTATCCTCCATGTCCACTGTCTCTATACCCTCGTCTGTTTCAGTTGCCTTGGATCACCCAGGTTGGCGTCGTGCTATGGAAGAGGAGATGGCAGCTCTAACTCAAAACAATACATGGTCTCTTATTCAACGCCCATTAGGCAAGTCTGTTGTTGGATGTGGCTGGGTTTTCACTGTCAAAGTTGGTACAAACAGATCAGTTGACCGGCTAAAGGCACAGTTAGTAGCCAAGGGCTACACTCAGGTTTATGGGGAAGATTATTTAGAGACCTTCTCTCTCATGGCCAAGATGGCATCTGTTCGTATCTTCCTATCTCTTGCTGCCATACATTCATGGAATTTACATCAACTTGATATTAAGAATGCATTTCTGCATGGTGACCTTGTTGAGGAGATTTATATGGAGCAACCACCAGGGTTTGTTGCTCAGGGGGAGTATAATCTAGTATGTCGTCTTCACAAGTCTCTGTATGGTTTGAAACAATCACCTCGTGCCTGGTTTGGTAGGCTCAGTAGTGCACTTTCAGAGTTTGGACTCCAAAGATGTACTATGGATCATTATGTTTTCTACAGGAGACATAATCTGGGATGTATATTCCTATTGGTATATGTTGACGACATTGTGATTACTAGTGATGATAAACAGGGCATTACACAATTGAAGACATTTTTACAAGGACAATTCCATATAAAAGACTTAAATCTTAAATATTTTCTAGGTATTGAAGTTGCCAAGTCAAAATCTGGGATAGTGATTTCACAAAGAAAGTATGCTCTAGACTTGCTCACAGAGACAAGGATGCTTGGGACCAGACCTGCTGACACTCCAATGGATCCTAAAGTTAAATTTACCATGGAGCAAGGGGAGGTGCTTGATGATCCTTGGAGATATAGACGACTTGTTGGAAAGCTGAATTATTTGGCAGTCACCCGACCAGATATTGCATTTGCTACTAGTGTTGTGAGCCAATTTATGGATAAGCCTTGTACGGGTCACTTAGAAGTTGTGATGCGCATATTGAGGTACTTGAAGAAGTCCCCTGGAAAGGGACTCTTGTATCAAAATCATGGTCACCTAAAAGTACAGGGGGTTTCTGATGCTGATTGGGCTGGATCAAGCATTGATAGACGATCTATTATTGGCTATTGTGTCTTTGTGGGAGGAAATTTAGTTTCTTGGAAGAGCAAGAAGCAAACAGTTGTATCCAAATCAAGTGCAGAGTCTGAATACAGAGCTATGGCCTTAGCTACATGTGAGCTATTATGGATTCAACATTTGTTACAGGAACTTGGCTTTGCCTTAGACACTCCTATGGATTTGAAGTGTGATGATCAGGTTGTTGTCCATATTGCTCAGAACCCTGTCTTCCATGAAAGAACTAAACAGATTGAGGTTGATTGCCATTTTCTGAGAGAGAAGATTAAGGAGAGACTGATTTCGTTATCACCTGTCAGGTCAGAAGATCAGTTAGCTGATCTATTCACAAATTCCTTGAATGGTTGTCCAGTTCACTTCTTATGTACCAAGCTGGGCACATATGATATGTATGCGCCAGCTTGAGGGGGAGTGTTAGTATGTAGGGACTTAAATGTAAATGTTTTATGTGTAAAGTCAGGGACCTGATTGTAAATGTCTGATGTATCTTCTTTGTATACATGATACGTGACATAGACCGAGAGAGTCGAAGTCTCTTCTTCGTCAAGTCTCTTCTCTGTCACAAAAATGTTGAATTATTTTGTTGTTTTGTTGGTACCATTCATCAGACATCATGTGCCTACACACCTCAACAGAACGGAGTTGCTGAAAGAAAAAATAGGCATTTACCTCCAAGTTACTAGAACTATCATGCTGCACTCTAATGTTCCAAAACATTTTTGGCCGAAAGTTGTTCTGACTGCCTATTTTCTGATTAATCGCATGCCCTCGTCTGTTATTGGGAACAAAATTCATGTCCAAGTCCTACAACCCCACATTCCTCTTTTTTCTGTTCCTTCAAGGATTTTTGGGTCAACTTGTTTTGTTCGTTTTGCTTGGACCGACTCCGGACAAGTTGTCTCCTAGAGCTGAAAAATGTATCGTTGCTACAGTCCAATTACTAAGAAGTGGTTCACGAGCAGTGATGTGGTTTTCTTTGAGGACACTCCTTTCTACTCTACTAAAGGGAACACTTTCAGATATTATTTCAGCACCTCTTCCTGTTATCAGTGATTCTCCTTCTGCTTTGCAGCCTGCTGAGACTACGCCTCCTATTATTGTTTACCAACACAGGAATCGGCCGCCGCAGTCTACTCCTGTCCAAGACCCCCCCCAGAAAACCAATCTTCTCCTCTAGAAGGTCCAGCACCTGCCGAGGTAACTTCTGATCTGGATTTACCTATTGCTCTCAAAAAAGGCACTCGCTCATGTACCTTTCATAGTATTGTTGACTATGTTTCTACTGCAAATCTTACGCTGTGTTTGGTACGTGGTGACAAAATATGTGGTGATGGTGACGGTGATAGTGACGGTGACAATGATAGTGACGGTGACAGTGACAGTGAAATTATTAAAAATTGTTGTTCGGTAACACTTGCATGGTGATGGTGAAAGGGATGGGAAAATATTTAAAAAGTGTTGTTCGTTACATGGTTACAGTGATGGGATAGGGAACTATTTTTATAGAAAACACCTCATACAAATATAAATTCTATTTATTAAACACTGCATACATTAAAATTTCTTATGGCGTGAATAACACAAACATTCTATCGTCAAATTTTAGTATGGGAAAAAAGATTTGACGGAAGACGTCGTCTTGGAGAAAAAAGGTGTCTTTAACAAAAAGGTGTGGCAGAAAAAAAAATTGAAGGAGAAAATGATTTGACGGGAAACTTTGTCTTACAGGAGAAAAGATTTCGTGGAAAACTTTATCTTGGGGGAAAAATGGTGTGGCGGGAAATGTTGTCTTGTACAGAAAAAAACATCTTAGAGGAAAAAGGTGTGGCGGGAAACTTTTTCTTCGAGGGAAAAAGATTTGACGGAAAATTGTCTTGTAAGATAAAAGATTTAGTGGGAAACTTTATCTTGGAGGGAAAAAGGTGTGGCGGGAAACATTGTCCTGAGAGAAGAAAGGTGTCTTGGAGGAAAAAGGTGTGGCGAAAAATTTCGTCTTGGAGGGAGAAAGCTCGTCTTAGAGAGAAACGTTATGGTGGAAAAAAAATTTGTTAGAAAGGAGATTTTAACGACACATAAATATTTTTAGTTGGTAATGGGTACATTAACAAACAAACAAAATTACGGGAAAAAACTTGTTCAAAAAATAAGATATATAAATAGTATTTAGAGCAAAATAAGTTTTGGTGGGAAGTCAAAATTTATTGGCGGGAAAGAAATCTTGGAGGGAAACATGTAACATAGGGAGAGAAGGAAAAATATAGTAGAATTTTTCTTTGCACATATGTCCATATATTAATGGAGACTTAAAAAGAACTTTTTTCACCATCATTCACCATGCTTTTCCATGGGGACAAAAATAGGCCAAAATTCACCATGGATTCACCACGGAAAAGTTCCCTATCACTATCACCATGAGTACCAAACAACATTTTTGTTTCACCATCATTTCCTATCACCATGATTCACCACGTACCAAGCGCAGCCTTAGTGTCCATGTTAGTAACTTTGTTGCTGTCCTTTCTGCTGTTTTTGTTCCCAAAAATGTTCATGGTGCTTTACAAAGTACTGCCTGGACACATGCCATGACTGAGGAGATGACTGCTCTTACTGACAGAGGTACTTGGGATTTGGTGGATCCTCCATTTGATTGCAAACCTGTTGAATGTCACTGTGAAGTATCATATGGATGGTACTGTTGAAAGACCGAAGGCCCGCCTAGTGGCCAAAGGGTACACTCAAACCTATGGTATTGAATACTTTGAAACTTTTTCTCCTGTTGCCAGGCTCAATTCTGTACGAGTTCTTCTCTCTGTTGCAATCAATATGGATAGGCCTCTTATACAGCTAGATGTCAAGAATGCTTTTCTTTATGGTTGTTAATATATGTGTTGCTTTATTTATGTTATGTTATTTTCCATTATATCTGGACCTTTCTGTAATTGTTACTTTTCTATAAATAGAAGGGTGCACACATTGTGCAACCCTAAGCTCTCCAAGTCTCATTGTGTTTCACATGGTATCAGAGCGGGCCGATCCACCTTAAACCTAATCCCTCTCTCTCTCCACCAACCCTAGCCGCCGCCACACTCCGACTGCCTGCGCCTCATGGTGAAGTGACTGATCCTCCATGTTGGCGTAGGTTTTTTCTCTTCTCTATTGTCCCTACGTGAGTTTTTTTTTACGATCCATGCGTGGATCTTCTACCTTCTACTACTAGTCCATGTGTTGGACTTCTGCCTCTGACTGCTGACTTCTACTGCATGTGCCTGACTGCTGCTGCCTGCCTGTACCTCTATGTCTGCAATTGTTTCATCCTGATGGCGTCTACTCATGAAGATCTGCGACGTCAGGTGACAACTGTGAAGCTGGATGGGCGAAACTACTAGCACTGGGTGTGCCCTATGCAGATATATGTTAAATCACAAGGAAAAATGTCGCATCTGACACGAGATCCACCACCCGTGCCTCCTGCAACAGCTGATTCGAAGGATGTGAAAGCCTATGATGATTGGGTGAAGGACGACTCCACAGTCATGACATGGATTCTGAATAGTGAGACCAAGATTAGTGTCACACTATTGTACCTGCAGACGGCAAAGCAAATGTGGGATCAATTTTCCAGCACATATTCACACAGTCAAAATCCAAAGAAGGTGTTTGATATCAACAAGCAACTCAGTCGTCTGCGTTTCTCTGGTTCTGATCTGACGGATTATTTCTCTTCTTTCAAGGGATTGTGGGGGGAGTTGGAAGCCTACCATCCCTTGTCTATTGATCTGGCTACTATGCAACGACAGCGACAGGAGTTGCAAGTAGTCCAGTTCCTCTGTGGCTTACCTGATTCTTATGCCGGGGTGGTGGATCAGATTCTCGCCAGTGATCCGCTGCCTACTCTTCAGACTACCTTTCAGAGACTACAGCGCTTGCCTGCATCGTCATCTGAGACTCCTACTGATACTGGGGATTCGACTGCTTTTGCTGCGATGTCTAGTCATGGTCGTGGCCGTGGACGCAGTCGTTCATATGATGCTCGTCCTCCTCTTGGTACTGGCAGGGGGAATTCTGCAGGTCGTGGAGCATCTTTTGGATCTACTACTGCTGCTGCTCGTCCTCAGACTGGCCAACACTTCTGCAACTTCTGTGGACAATCTAATCATGTTGAAGACAAGTGTTGGGAAAAGTATGGTAAACCTGCATGGGCCAATGCGGCCAGTGACACTACTGCTACTTCAGAAACACCTACCCAGCCTGTTTTGTCTGATGACTCGGGTACTGCCACTGCGGATTACATTCGTGCTGAGGTGGAGCGCCTACTACGTGAGCGTACTGGCTCCTCTTCTACTGCCACTACAAGTGGAGCCCATGCTGCGACCTACTCGGGTTGTGATACTGCCTTCCTCAGTACTCCATCTTCTAGTGTTGGTAATACAAAATGGGTTATCGATCCGGGCGCATCGTCTCACATTTCTGGAAATCGAGCTTTATTTAGAAATTTATCTAGACCAGCTACTGCTTCTTCTATCATGCTTGTTGATGGTTCTAAGTCTACAGTTGTTGGGGTTGGAGACATTGTATCTAAGTTTCTTCTGAAGTCGGCTTTATATGTGCCTCGTTTTCCGCTGAATTTATTATCTGTTAGCAAAATCTTACGCAGCCTGCAATGTAGCCTGACCTTTATACCTGGTTCGTGTGTTTTTCAGGACATTCGCACGAGGACGAAGATTGGTGGGGGACATGAAGGATCTGATGGCCTCTTTTATCTGGATGATCTGCCAAGACTAGACAAGGTTGCATTGGCTTCTACTTTATCAGCATTATCTGCATCAGTCTCTGCATTACAATGGCACTACCGTCTTCGACACCCTTCTTCTGAAAAACTAAGACATGTCGTTTCTAGTGTTGGCACTCATAAGTTTCAGTGTGAATCATGTCAGTTAGGGAAACAGACTAGGGCTGTTTACCCTAAACGTCCTCAGAGTAGTAGCAAAAACTTTTTTGATCTTGTTCATGCTGATGTATGGGGTCCTTGTAATGTGCCTAATTTGTCTGGCTACAAATACTTTTTACTATTTATTGATGATTTCTCTCGGTCCACTTGGTTGTTTCTGTTGAAAAGTAGGTCTGAAGTGTTGTCTACTATTAAATTCTTTTTTGCTGAGGTGAAAACACAATATGCTCTGCCTGTTAAAGTTTTTCGTACTGATAATGCACTTGAGTTTGTCCAAAAAGATGTTGCAATGTTTTGTCGTTCTGTTGGCACTTTACATCAAACTTCTTGTGCATATACACCACAGCAAAATGGAGTAGCTGAGGAAAAATAGACATTTGTTAGAAGTTGCTAGAACTATTATGATGCACTATCATGTACCCAGATTGTCTTGGCCTGAAGCAATATTGACTGCCTGTTTCTTAATTAATCGGATGCCTTCCTCTGTGATTGGAAATAAAGTACTTGTCCAAATTCTACAACCTAATGCACCCTTATTTACTGTACCTCCTCGGATTTTTGGCTGTACATGTTTTGTGAGATTGCTTGGTCCTACTCATGATAAATTATCTCCCCGTGCTGAGAAATGTATTTTCTTACATTATTCTCGTACACAAAAAGGATATAGATGCTATAGTCCTATTGCAAAGAAATGGTTTATCAGCAGTGATGTTGTCTTCTTTGAGAATACCCCATACTACTCATCTAGCGGAATAGTCTGGAGCCTGATATTATTGCTTCCCCTCTGCCTATTACTACTGAATATGTGTCTGAGAATTCTGATCAAATGCCACCTAAGAATACGACACCACCTCTTATTGTTTATCAGCGCAGGAACAGGCCTCCACCTGAACAAGTAACCCCCCACTCAACACCAATCTCCTCCTCAAGAAGGTCCTGCCACACTTGAGGTAATTTCTGACCTGGATATACCTATTGCTCTTAGAAAGGGAACTCGTTCCTGCACTTCTCATAACATTGCTAACCATGTATCTACTGCACATCTGAGTATTCATGCTAGCAATTTTGTCTCTGCTTTATCTGTTGTCACTATTCCGAAAAATACTCATGATGCCTTGCAAAGTACAGCCTGGACTTCTGCTATGCAAGAAGAGATGCGTGCTCTTACTGACAGACAAACTTGGGAGTTGGTGGATCCACCTCCTCAATGTAAGCTTGTAGGTTGCAGATGGGTATATGTTGTTAAATATCAGTGAAATGAAAAACGGGCTGAGCGCCCGATTAAACAGCCGTTTAATCGGCCCAATGGCCCAGCCGTTCGATTTTTGGCAAAATCGCCGTTTAATATTTTTGTAATTAATCGGCCGTTTTTTCCCATTTTTCACCCGTTTTTTCCGTTTTTTTGCCCGTTTTTTTCCCGCTTTTTGGCCGTTTTTTGTCCGTTTTTTTTTTTTTTATTTTGTTGTACACCTGTAACTTTATATAAACTATATGGTCCCAAGTATTACTGACTATAATATATTAAACTTAAATATCCTATGATAAGCCTAATCTAATAGAATGCATACTTGTATGCAAGTTGGGATAATAGGGTACTGTTGTAAAGTGTAATTCATACAAGTAAAATATATGTAATGTAACTATTATCTAATTTTAGAATGCATACTTTAGTTAATTGTACTGCTGTAATGTATGACTAATTGATGATATGCACATATAACAATAAGTTAGAAAGGTATCCAATAATGAGTCTATTGTTTACTGTATGCATGTTGGGATAATAGGGTACTGTTGTAAAGTGTAATTTATACAAGTAAAATATATGTAACTATTGTCTAATTTTAGAATCCATACTTTAGTTAATTGTACTGCTGTAATGTATGACTAATTGATGATATGCACATATAACAATAAGTTAGAAAGGTATCCAATAATGAGTCTATTGTTTACTGCTTAACTATGTAAACATGTGATGCAAAAATATTTCTGAATCATGTATGTGGGGTATTTTATCTATGTCAAATCTATTATTTATTATATTATGGCTATAATTATTGTCTTATAGCTATCTTATAAACTAATTGGGTGTTTTTACTGTTGGGTAGAGTGTTTAGAATCTTTAGATATATATAAAAGTTTCAAAGAGTATTAGTATTTATATACATATATATGTAATTTTGTATAAAATTATATAGGAAATTAAAACCCGTTTTTTAAAAAATCGGCCGCTTAATCGGCCGCTTACCGCTTAACCAGTTACAAGGTGTTGTCCGCACGGTTACCGCTTAACGTTTTTTAAAACATTGTTAAATATCAACCTGATGGTACTATAGAACGGCTGAAGGTATGCTTGGTTGCAAAAGGGTATACACAGACTTATGGTATTGATTACTTTAAAACTTTTTCTCCTGTTGCCCGCCTTAATTCAGTCAGAATTCTTCTTTCTGTTGCTATTAATCTGGACTGGCCTCTGCTGCAATTAGATGTTAAGAATGCTTTCCTGTATGGTGATCTGCAGGAGGAAGTGTATATGGAGCAACCCCCTGGATTTGTTGCTCAGGGGGAGTCACACAAAGTCTGCAGGTTGACGAAGTCTATTTATGGGCTCAAACAGAGCCCTCGTGTCTGGTTCGATAAATTAAGCAAAATTCTGATTGCTTTTGGTTTTCTGAGATCTCAAGTGGATCATTCTGTTTTTACTAAGAAGACCTCTACTGGCATTGTAATTCTTATTGTCTATGTGGATGATATTGTTCTTTCTGGCAGTGACTCTATTGCTATTCAAGATACTAAAGCCCATCTCTGCAAGCACTTTGCTACTAAAGACTTGGGTAAACTGCGGTATTTTCTGAGCATAGAGGTATCCAGAACCTCTAATGCACTAGTGTTGTCTCAGAGGAAATATGTTCTAGATCTTTTATAGGAAACCGGTATGCTTGGAGCTAGACCTGCTGACACTCCTCTAGATCCCAATGTCAATTGGGATGATGATTCGTCTCCATCTTTTGCTGATAATAAAAAGTACAGGAGATTGATTGGTAAAATGATATACTTAACTGTGACTAGAGCTGACATATCTACCTCTGTGGGACTTCTTAGCAGGTACCTAGATAAACCCAGACAGTGCCACTGGGATGCACTATGTCATATTCTGCGATATCTAAAAAAGTCTCCTGGCAAGGGACTTCATTACAAGAAAAATGGGCACTGCTCTCTAGAAGGGTAGTCTGATTCTGATTATGCAGGGAGTCGGATTGACAGGAAATCCACTTCTGGCTATTGTACCTATGTTGGAGGCAATCTAGTCACATGGAGATCCAAGAAACAAAATGTGGTTGCCAGATCTAAGTTGAAGTTGAATATAGGGCTATGGCCCATACTGCTTGTGAGCTGCTTTGGGTACGCTCTCTTCTTAAAGACTTTGGTGTTGAGTCTTCTTCTGCTATACCCATGCACTGTGATAATAAAGCTGCTATCTTTATTGACAACAATCCTGTCTATCATGAGCGCACCAAGCATATCGAGGTCAACTGTCATTTTATTCGGGAATCTATTCTTACTGGCAAGATCTGCACACCTTTTACTCGATCTGAAGACCAGGTTGTTGATATCTTCACCAAACTGCTGCCTAAGAAGCATTTCAGCACTTTGATGGACAAGTTGGGCATGATTGACATCTATACTCCAACTTGAGGGGAGTGTTAATATATGTGTTGCTTTATTTATGTTATGTTATTTTCCATTATATCTGGACCTTTCTGTAATTGTTACTTTTCTATAAATAGAAGGGTGCACACATTGTGCAACCCTAACCTCTCCAAGTCTCATTGTGTTTCACAATGGTGATCTCCAAGAGGAAGTCTATATGGAGCAACCACCTGGGTTTGTTGCTCAGGGGGAGTCACACGAGCTCTGTCGCCTCAAAAAGTCTATTTACGGGCTCAAGCAGAGTCAACGTGCCTGGTTTGACAAACTAAGTAAGATTTTGGCTATTTATGGCTTCCTAAGATCTCATGTTGATCACTTTGTCTTTATTAAGAAGACTTCCTCTAGTATTGTTATTCTTTTTTTGAAGTTAAACAGACAAATTTCATTATGGAGGAGCCATATGGCATCTACATGAGAAAAACAAACTAAAAGACCACACAAAGATCAAGAACAGATACAAACCACCATAAAAACTCATATCGGAATCTGATAAGGACAATGATGTATAGATCCCTCTTCTCCTTCGCTGGCTAAGGCAGCTTTCTATGAGGAATACCTTCAACCTGAGTATATATATGTGGTAGAGTACCTGCACCAAATCGGTGTTCCAAAAGGATATTTTTCCCGCACTTGCTGCCATACAAACTCCACAACAAAATTGACCGAGAAAGAAAAATCTACCACGAGAAGAGAAAGCAGCGCTGATTAACAACGAGATAGACAAAACAAAAGAACAATCTAAATAGAAAGCCAGTAAAAGAGAAAGGGGATAGGAAACTCATCGCAGCCAGGCTCAACGACACGGAGGAAGAAGACCGCTACCTCCAAAGACACCACGCCCACACACCTCCCGAAGAAGAGACTCTGTTGATGACGGGCGAGAAGAGGCTGAGGGGGAGCAGGGCATCGCTTTGCGGCGGCCAAACCCCCTCCCCCCAGCCAGCCGCCTATCGAGGAAGAAACCCTAGCGACGCTAGGGTGAGAGAGCGGGGAGAGTCCCGTAAAAAAAAGAATTGTCTTCTAGTATTGTTATTCTGATTGTGTATGTTGATGATATTATTTTATCTGGCAGTGATCTTTCTGAAATTCATGCTACTAAAGCATACTTATGCAAGCACTTTGTCATTAAAGATTTGGGAAAGGTGTCAGAGGCAGCAGCAACAGGTGCCACGCCCCCACCACCAACTGCCGCCACAATGAGGAGTGACACTCTTATGGCCAACTGCTAGAGGCAACAGACACTCCCACAACAACAGCCCCATGCAGCAGGGTTAGCCATTATTTGTTGTCGATGGTTGCAGCAAACCCAGCCAAGTAACTGTCACTACTACAGTTTGTGACCTAGCATGCATCGTCTAGTTCTCATCTCCCTCTTCTTCTTCACCTATCCTTTTTTTACTCACCATGAGGGTGCTACAGTAATGGACTACAACATAACCGCTCAAAGGTAGACCTCCACCTCCATATGATGTGATCAAGGATTGATCACAGCCTGTTTCCCACTTCTTCTTAGCCATTGTGGCCACCATAGGTGGTTTCGAGTCACCAGAGGTTTGGTGGGAGGGCATCTTAACCACCTCCCCCTCACCGACGGCTCCATGAGAGGATTTCTCCTACCCAAGGGTGCGTAAACCCCCTCCATATGCCCTTCCCATTTTAGGTGCAACTATGGCTGTGGAGGGAGCAAGGAGCTCCACAATGGTCCGTCAAAAAGTGGAAAGCAATCTAGCAAGAGCAATGGTAGGGGGGCTTTACCCCAAATATAGTTTTAGCAGCTACTATCCATTCCACTCTCTTCATCCAAGCAGCCTCAAAAGTACGACATTTATGTGACGCTAGACCATGTATGAGCTGCCATGTAATTCATTCAACATCCGCAGACCTAGACTACAAAAAAATTATATTTTGGACGATCAAATAGA
Organism: Alisma plantago-aquatica; assembly: GCA_963693085.1. Classification (NCBI taxonomy): domain Eukaryota; kingdom Viridiplantae; phylum Streptophyta; class Magnoliopsida; order Alismatales; family Alismataceae; genus Alisma; species Alisma plantago-aquatica. The sequence continues at coordinate 603,366,238 of OY856414.1, read as the reverse complement.
GGATTGGTCACCTTCTATACTAGCAAGACCAACAATGAGACTGTTGTAAAGTAAAAGAAAGCTATGTGATATATTGATAAGAGGAATCCCCCTCCATATAGGAGAAGAGAGAAGCGGCAAACTTTAGACTAAACCCTAATGGGCCAAGACACACTTGGGCCCATATACAAATAAACTCAAATAACTTAACTAAATTAACCAGACTCTCTAATACTCCCCCTCAAGCTCAGCTTGCAAACTGAGAGAGACTAAAGACAAATAAACAGAAAGAACGATAAGCCAAGCCCATAAAAGAATATTTCTTCCCCTCAAGATTACGATAAAGCACTCATCACTCAAGTACCCCCCTCAAGTAGATGACCCTATTAGAGAGTTTGGTTATTTAGTTAATTAAGTATATGACCCAGTGTGTCTTGGCCCATCAGGGTTTAGTTTAACGTCTGTATGCTTCCCCCCTTCTCCTATATAAAGGAGAGGGATTCCTCTAATCAAATATATCGCATAGCCTTCTTTTACTTTACAACATGGTACCAGAGCATAGATCGTAACCCTAGAGAGAAAAAGGAGAGAGAGTCTTCACCTGTGGGTGGCCGCTGTCTTTCTTGACTTGGCTGCCCACCAGGCATCTGCCCGGCCTCCATGATTGTCTCCTTTCTTCTTCATTCCTAAAAATTCAATCTTTATAGAACTACATTGGCGTTCTCCATTATCCGCCTTCCCAAAATCAATAGTCATCTCAGCCCAGTTCAGACTCCCCACAAACTCATGCATCCTGTTGTATGCATCCTATAGTCGTTGTCGTTCTTTTATCGGACCTAGTGCATGGGAGGTCGAGTGCATAGAAAGTCATAGATGTGTCCATCTTCGACTTCGATTTTGAGGCAGTCCTTGCATCCATTCTCCCCGACATGCCAACAGTTGTCAACTCCCATTTACATCATGTCACATCCGCACTAAAGACACAACTACGGCACATTCTTTTTCTCTATGGCCATCTGCAACTTACGGTTTCATACCGACTATTACCGAAAGCTTATCCTCGAGCCATCCTACTACGCTTGGGAATAATGGTTTTCGTCAACAAAACAATAATGGAAAATGGTCGAGCTCTTATCTTTCTAAAATTCCAATACCAAGAAAAGAAATCATGGTGACGAGAAGGACACATGTTCTTGTAGAGTTTACCATCTTCTCTATATTTTCTATTTTAATCGTGACTTTCCTTTCCCGTCACGATTTCCTATTTTTTTTGTCTTTGCCACCTTCCGTTTTTATTCAGCTCCTCCATCTTCCTTACTCAACAGCAACACATCTTCCGTTGATCGAGCACAAGGAACAATCATTGTATTGTTTCTTTATTCCATTGCCAGTCAAGGGTTGAAGCAAAATACTTTTAAACAAGAACTGTCAAAAACCAAGTTGTTTTAAGGAAATTAAAAAAATGCAAATCTAAGATCATTTCAAGCAGATGCATGGGATCTACTAGTGGGATATTCGTGGACGCTTTATGTATCGTATTCTATGGAGTATCTATTCTATTATCACTGCTTTTGTATTAATCTTATCTTCATTAAGGGGAGAAGACTTTTTTGCTGCTAAGTGTTATCTTCTTCAGAAGGAGTGTTACCATTTTTTTCTTCCAGAATATTTCTTTATCATTGTCCACCCTAACCACTCTTTATTCGTTCCGTGGTTGACGTGAGGAGGAGAAATAGAGGAGAGATGAGATAAAGGTGAGGACGAGGAAGATTACATCTTGTTGCTCAAAGTATTGGTGGATCTTGATACTTCTTGAAGAACTTGTGGACTTCTACTATAGACGTTTACTGTTATATGCTTCTTGGAGAGCTAACTATCTGGAGTTTCATGTCTACTGCGTGCTTTTTCAAGTTGATGGTCTTCTATCGGGCTACGTCGACTCAACTTTCTACTTTTTGTTCGTGCTTTATTTGACGTTGACATTGTCCATGCTTTGTGCATGTTGATTGTTTACTTGTCTGTGTTTCTTTGCATGTTGACTACTACTATTGTGAACCAACACTCTCTGGATTTTTCTACTATGAACCAGCATTCTATGGACTTTTTTAGAGTGAACCAGCACTCTCTGGATTTTTTCTATTATGAATCAGCACTCTCTGGACTTTTTCTACTGTGAACCAGCACTCTTTGGACTGCGACAATAGCGATTGTGATGAAGACTCTGACACCTTGATGTTGTTTACTACTACAAATGTCACATCCTTTTGATCAAGAAGCTTATGCTACTTGTTTGCGACTTGCACCTGCAACTTGTGACATACTTCAGATTTGACCTATTTGCACACCTGCTTTGAGTTATCTACTTGAAGGGGAGTATTTGTGGGATGAGTGTTTTATTGTAATCTTGAGGGGGAGAAATTCTTGTAAGGGCTTGGCTTATCTTTATTTATGCTTCTTTTTTTAGTCTATCTCTCTATTTCCAAGCTGATTTGGGATTCTCCCAAGCTTCAGCTTGAGGGGAAGTATTAGAGTCTGGTTCATATAGTTAATAAAGTATATGGGCCCAAGTGTGTCTTGGCCCATTAGGGTTTAGTGTAAAGTTTCTATGCTTCCCCCTTCTCCTATATAAAGGAGGGGATTCCTCTTATCAAATATATCGCATAGCCTTCTTTTACTTTACGACAGACCCAAAACAGGTATGCAAGCAGGGTAAATCAGAAGCATGCCACAGGTGCAGGTCACAAATCGGTTGCAAAAGCTTCTTGATCAAAAATGATTTGTGATATATTCATAAGAGGAATCCCCCTCCTTTATATAGAAGGGGGAATCGTACAGACTTTAGACTAAACCCTAATGGGCCAAGAGACACTTGGGCCCATACACAAATAGACTCAAATAACTTAAGTAACTAAATTAACCAGACTCTAATAGAAGTCGTTGCCTCCAAAAGGCAACAATAAAACGGCAAGGAAAGGGAAAGAGGTCGATTACAAGGGTAGATCGAGCTAGCAGGTCGATTTACCCACCTTTCGGCTGAAATCTGACTCTTGAGATCGATCAACCTCGGAGGTCGATCATGAAGATCGATTGGTCGAGAGGTCGATCGAGTTGTCAATCGGCCTTGAGAGGTTGATTGTCTTTCTCTTGCTAGAATCCTTGTATCTCCTTGGAAGCCAATCGAGTTGACGATTGGAGTGAAGTGGCTAGGTGACAAAATCAAGGAGATCGATCACTCTCGAGATCAGTCACTTTGACTTTGCATATGTGGCTTCTGCGACAGTGTTTCAGCTTTTTTGCAAAAGACAAGATGTCTTGGGAGTGACGCCAAGGGCCCTACTTATAAGGTATGGTCGACCTCGTGTCAACCTCTGATCGGTCCATGCGGCATCGACCCCAAGTCTTCTGGTGATTGAGCTTCGGGACTCAAACGGTCTTCTGTTTGATAGTAATTGCAATTTTGGCTGTGGTAGATAATCAAGCTCTTAGTTATTACTTGTTACAGCTATCGATCTCTTGCTCGATTAATGACTTTCGTAGGACAGGTTGATTGCTCGAGTTGACTTAGCTTCAGAAAGTGTTGCTTGTTGGACTTAATCAACCTGAAGGCTAGTTTGTCATCTTGATGCAACAGCTCGATTGGGTTGTGCTCAACCATCCTCATCTTATCTAGCTTGAGAGCTCAATTGTTTATGTTTACTCGGTCAAAATTGGTCTTACTCGAACTTTGCGCCTATCGAGCTTAGAGTTCGATTGATCTTTGTGATTGTGCAAGGGTGCTCAAGCTCTTGTTGATCGAGCTTTGTAGATCGATTACCTTATTTAATTGATCATATTTTTGGTAAATCAAGCTTGGAGCTCGACCACTCTTGGTGTTCGATAACTTCCTATTTGCTCGAGCTTGGAGGATGAACCCTTAATTCAATAACTACTTGATTTTTTGAATGTTGAAGTTGATCGACCTCGAGGTCGATTGGGTTGGTCTAACTTGGTCACTTTAATTTAACTCCATGTATTTTCAAGGGTAAAATTATTAGCACGGTCAATTAACAATTATGTTTCAAATTGGATAGTTTTATGGATATTACGTGTGAAATTAGATTGATTTCTTGGACAAAGAAGTATAAAATATTCACGAAAGTTGATGTTACCAGAGGTTGCTCCATATATACTTCTTCATGCAGATCTCCATATAAAAAAGCATTTTTAACATCAAGTGATAAAGCGGCCAATCATAATTAACAGCAATAGAGGTAAGAACTCTAACGAAATTTAGCCTAGCAACAGGACATAAGGTTTCACAACAATCAACTCCACAAGTCTGAGTATAACCCTTCGCAACTCGGCGGGCTTCCAGCCGTTCGATCTTACCATCGAGCTGATATTTACAATGAATATCCAGTGACAGCCTACTGTAAAGCAATATGGAGGACGATCAACAAGATCCTAAGTTTGTCGATCACAAAGGGTAACCATCTCGGTTTCCATAGCTTGCGCCAGGCAGGATGTTGCAATGCTTGAGTAGTATTCTTAGGAACAGGAATAGCACAGATAGCAAACGTGCAGTAGAGCAGAAATTATTAATAGGATGCTTAGCACATGAACAAACACCTTTCCATCAATACCCATTTTGAGTTCTAGACTCTAGAGTACCCCCAAAAACATGCACTTAGTAGATTTGGGATCAGATTTTGTTAACCATGGGTGAAGATTTTTAACAAAACATGTACTACCAAAGATGCGGGGAGGTACAAAGCAAAGAGGTGCATCTGGATAGAGCAGAGTGTATGGGGCCTAACTTTTCAAAACCAATGAGGGCATTCAATTAATCAAGTAGTAGGCAGTAGAGACCACCTCAGGCCAAAAATATTTTGGTATAGTGAAGAAGGATGGTACGAGCAACTTCAAGAAGATGGAGATTTTCCCTTTCCGCGACACCATTTTGTTATGGCGTGTAGGAGCAGGTGTTCCTACGGATGGTGCCCTCATTAGTACAAAATATGCCAACACATCTTTGCATAAATTTTAAGGCATTATTAGTGCAAAAAACTATGATATTTTATCAAATTGGGTTTTAATTTCAGCAAAAAGGGTAGCAATAGTATTTAAAATATTACTATGATCTTTCAGTAAAAATAGCCAAGTTGCTCGGAAGTAATCATCAATGAAAGTCATAAAGTATCTGAATTCAGATTGACTGCTAATCGAGCATGGTCCCAATATATCAGCATGTACCACATCAACCAAATTTTTAGATCAAATGTCATATTTTTAGGAAGAACAGTCCTAGTTTGCTTTCCAAACTGACACACTTCACAATTTAGAACTCTCTATGATAGCGTAGGAAACCAACACTTTAGTTTAGGAACAGATGGATGTCCCAGACGATAGTGCCATTGTAGTCCACTCACCGCGGAAGAAAGGAGAGCAACAGCAAATTATGTACATCCAGGTAATACAGTCCATATGGTCCCTCATGGCCCGAACCAATCCTCGTCTTCGTGCGAAATTCCTGAAATACACAACCCTCAGGACAAATGTGATAGAGCATTTAAGGCTCTTAACAGTTGTACTCACTCATAAAAGATTCAGAGGAAACTTAAAACATATAACACAAATTTCAAGGGTAAATTATGAGATAGAGAAATGTTCCTGATTTCTTGCACTAAGAGACTGAGTTCCATCAGCCACAGTAACTGGTGGAACCTTCAGTTGTTTTAGTTAGGTCAGAAAATAAGTCAGAGCAACCAGATATATGAGCAGATGCACCAGAGTCGATAACTCATTTACTATAAGTTGCAAGAGAAGCCAGTAAAGCAGAACTTTCATCTTGATTAGCAGTTCACATAGACATGTGTGTTTGAAGGAGTTTCTCAAATTCAGAGCAATCCACTCAACAATGGGCAGGGTAAAAGTGGAGGCAGTAGTAGGTGGGTCTCCAAAAGCGTTAGTGGTGAATTGGTTTACCCATGTAGGATTACCATGTTTAGCCCAACAGTGATCTTCAGTGTGGTTTGTACAACCACAGAAGTTACAGAATTTGTTTCCTGAAGGAGGTGGCCACGTTCAGATCCTTATGGAGGAGGACCACATCCAGGACCTCCAGAAGAACGACCTTGGCCTCGACTGCATCCACATCCAGTTACCAGAACGAACTGCAAGGGAAGAACTGTTAGAAGAAGCAGAGGGTAGGGATGACATGGATGGAAGTCACTGGACTCTCTTAAGTACATCCCGTAGAGTAGGCAAGGGATCACTGCATAAGATCGACTAATGACTCCAGAATAGGTATCAGGTAGTCCACCCAAAAACTGAACTAACTGAAGTTCATTGTGTTGGTGTTGAACCTCTTTAATATCAAAATATAGAGGATGATACACCTCGTAGTTACCCATAGAGCCAAACATTGTTGTAATAAACATCTAGAGAGTCGTCAGTTGAGTATTCTTTTCCACCAGATTCTTGAAGATCTCAAATGCCTTTATTGGGTTTTGCTGGTGAGAGTACACATGTGAGAGTTGATCTCACTTGGCCTTGGCAGTCTGGAGGTGAGGTATAGATTGACTAATCTTCGGTTCGGCGTTGTTAGCCATCCACACAATCACGCCTGAATCGTCCTTAGTTCACTGAGCACGGGCTTGTTTTGCTTTTTCATCAGCCATTTCAACAGGAGGGGCCAGTGCAACAGAGTGATGAGAATATTGCCCTTGGGCTTTCACGTAAAGCTCAAACAATAGATGGTAGCTGGAGCCATCGAGTTTTACCGTTCTAACACAGAGCGACTGAGGAGGATTAGCATGCACCATGAGTCACGGGGTGGTGAAGCACACAGAAGTAGAAGGCTTAATGGATACCTAGTCAATTATAATAAATTTTAGTGAAGTAGAACAAGAGTCACTCAATTCTTGTTATGATCAAGGCAGTTCAAAAAGCCCATTCGTACATATATATTTATTTGTGAATTTTGTAGATTTGTGGCACTTTTAGTTATAAGGATTAATCAATTTGCATGGTTACATATACATTTACCCAAACTGATTAGGGTTTTTAGACATAAGTACCCAACCTTAGAATCTTATATGGGCAAATGATTAGATCCAATAAATACATTGTTCTTAGTTTTCCCGTAGCTCCCTCTTCCTTGTGGTGTGTGCCACATTAGTTGGTATTAGAGCCAAACCTGGATCCATTAGGGTTTGATCTCACCTCCCTCCTCTCATTTAAATCAACTTTTGCTTGTAAACAGTTACTCATTGTCTACACAATTTATCTTGCTCCTATAGGGGTCCCTTCTCTTGCTACGTGAATCCTTCTCCCATTCTGCTCATTCCTTCTTTATTTTTTTTCTTTTCCTCTCCCTTTAACAGAATGCTATAATAATATACTATAGCACATTTGATCTTAAAGAGACTAGTTGCTCAAAATTATGTGGCACTAGCCTCATCTAACCACTCGCTCTTCTTTTAGCATGCAGCCTCAACCCTAAGTTGGGGTACCACAGCACTCACCTCCCCCTTAAAGTGAAAAACTTAAACATGGGTCACATTTCTACCACCCCAAGTGGGTGTAGAACCACCTTCCCTCTATAAGGCCTATACCCTGTAGGGCAGCAATGCATCCTCTTTCACCTACAAAGTTGTCTTGGTCATATGAGAAAAGGGGAAAGTGCATGAGCCAATCTTTTCAGTCACTATTTGTTGTGTGCATTGTAGCACCAGCATGTGTACAATTAACATTGTTGTGTTCTATGAAGTAATGCGGTGTATGGTTCTTAATCCCACAACATTTCAAACTTAATCATTTGCCAACAGAAACCATACTTGCTTTTCTTCCACAAAGTTCTCCAGAAACGAACACACTTCAAAAACCCGAATGAAGCGCAACTCATGAAGGTTCTTCAACAACTAGACTTGGTAATAGAATATTGAGTAGACTTCAAAATTTGAATGCAAAATGTTAAACACAAACAATACCAATATCTAGATGGGTGGCCACCCATACCACCAGCCTAGATATCATCTCGAGCACGTCTCAAGCTAGATGTGTCAGAAAACAACAACGAATGTCACCAAATGTGCTACTAGATTGGTTCAACAACATTGACAAGTATTTTCGATTTGACCTTCCTCTTAACAAGGACAAAAACTACTCATGCTATTGTAATTCTGATAGGAGGTGCTCAGGCATGGTGGTGATCCCTGCCACAACCTTCTCGGACCTAAGCCATATGTATTGTAGTGCGCCATTCGAGAACTCTTTTTGCAGCACGGCTACCATCGGCATTTCTACATCCAATTCTCCAAGTTGGCACATGGCAGACTCTACGAGTTACTCCACTGGTCAGGGTTACATGGGCATGAACTTCACCAACTACCACAGAGGGCTCAACGATAAAAGTATGAAGAAGTTGGTGTCATTTATCTTGGTCAGACTTCAAGATGCAATTCATGTAGCAATGTAGGTCGATGATGAGATACACTGACACGAGGTAGGCAAGATAAAGTCATTATACATCGAGTATTGTAGTTGACGTCCCCTCGTCTACCATGGCCACAACAAGTCTTGAATCTACCAGTGTCAAAATTAGTGCAGCTCTTTAGTTGGCAGGGCTTTAGGCATAGACTGACTCAGTTTCCAAGTCGCGTCGTGACTACTATGGCAACCAACAAGGAAGAAGAGAAATATGACGATGTACTACTTGCAAGTGAGCTAAGCAATAATAAGGAATACAACTAAAAACCACGACAATTCGACCTTTTACTTCATGCACAAGGTATTTAAATGCAAATTCAAGTGAGCATCTCTCTTCTACTCTGTTGTGGAGTGTAGTATTTGGAAAAACGTGCATGTTGGTCATTGTTATTGGTGCCATGACCAATATCATCTCCAAATCAATAGTAAAGGCATTTGAGTTACAAATGGAGCCACTCACTCGACCTTGCCACTTACAATGGGTTGATCGCACATGTCATGGGGTGATATAGAGGTGATTAGTCCAGTTTTCTGATCATGGCGTTTGCAAGGATGTAGTGTATTGTGACATCGCTCCTCTTAAGATGGCATACCGTGCTAGGATGCCTACGGCACTTTGACTAACACATACAACGTGATGGCTACATCAATACCTATCATTTTGTATTTCTAAGGACACCTTCAGGTGGTTTCACCTTGGTGCACAACTTCGACATATGATAAGACACATGTTGCCACATGGAGAGGTCATTTACGAACTTAATATGACTATGATGGGCCCGTCTTTTGACGCCCATGGGAATTGATGCAAGCATGAGTCATTTGTGGCCCTTGTTCAAATCCAAAGAAAGTCTAGAAAGTCCGATCAGTTCCCTTTATACATTATTAGCTTATTCCTCAACCTTGTTTAGGATATATTATTTTGTTTGGTTGTCTATGCGTTTATCCAAAATTATTAAGGATTCATATCATGAGCAACATATACTTGGGCCCGGGGGCTTGTTCAGGCAGATGATTGGATTTGAGAAATAAAATGTTATCAATCTCCCCTTATCCCAACTTTCTCATGAGGTGTGTTGTATCAACCAGTTTGGTGTCTGCCATTACACATGTTGCGGCAATAGTAGATCTCATTAGATGAATTACAATGGAAAGATCAAACCCCAGTGTCAAAAAAATGATTGTGTGCGACTCCAGTTTATTTAATATTGCTAGATAAATCCAAAATGCATGTAGGGAGAACCATGGCATTAGAAAATGATGTCAAATGAAAATTGTTATATTTAGGATTCATGTTTGCATTGCAAAAGTTCAGATAGATCTGTTTATGTTATTAGAAAGGAGTAAAACACAAGGTTATGAAACCAACAACCATAAAGTTGCAAAAAACAATCAGCATATTTATTTTACAAGTACAAAACCCAATAGGAAGAGCACACAAATTTCGAGTTCATACCTACAACTTGAGAGCACTAGAAATAGGGAAAGACAAAGCAGGGATAAATTATATAGCAACTTCATGGGATAAGTAAGGGATCATTTCACAACCAATTGCCAGCAAGGCAATTTAGTTGGGGAAGCATCAGAAAGAGGTCCTACAACTCAAGCAATTATATGATATGTTTAGCAAGTGGCAACCTGTGCATCGAATATCAGGACAATAACAAGCAGAATGTCCAAGGAGTCATGCTATCACTAAGAGCAGAGGGGTGCCACCCAGCACCAACACCCCACGATCTGAAATGTTACTATTATACATATTAGTTTAACCCACCCACCCCACCCCACCCCAAACGTAAAAACAGACATGAATGGCATGTGCGTTCCTTATAGTAGTGAAGTAACCCATAACTAGTTAAAGTTGCCATTCATCGTAATTTAGATAATGATCGTAATGGGAGAAGAAAATGATTATAATCTAACTAAACTAAAATTCTGACAACTACTGCAACACCCAAATAGATTCAATCATCAAGTGCCTTTTAATTAGGCTTACAGAGCTACATATAGGCGTTTAAGACTAACTAAATAGGCTGGTAGCCATTCAAGTATCAGTCTTCAATACATGTCTCTTGTGTTAAAGCTATTGCATTGATTTCATTGACTTAAGTTGCAAAATTATTTAAAAGAGACGAGTTGCGCGTATATAATGATCTAGAAGTAGTTGTCTTGAGGCCACTTCCTAGCAAATAAAACAGAGCACTTGAAGAAGAAGAGGAAGAAATACTTCTGTCACCACCATGTACAGTGACTCACCCGGCGATCAAAGAACCTTATGGCCCTGTCATCCTGCAATAAGAGAGCAGTACAGCACAAACAAACCATGAGCATTTTAAACTGTAGAAAAATATAAACTGGTCTGGTAACCATGTAATTCCAGAAACAAGTGTGGAGGCCTTACATGGGGTAGGGTTTTGAAGAAAGAAATGAAACCCTGGGCCTGCCTGGCGTCTGGAAATTCAAATAGCGAGGTGTAAGAGGTAATGGAGCGTACTAAGGGAGAATGAGTCGGGAAGGACAGCGGTATAGGAAAAGAATTAAGGACCAAGTTTTAGCTCCGGTAGCTTGTCGTGGTCCAGCGAAAGTTCGCCGTCCATGCCGCCTCTTGCACTGCGACCTGCGATGTAGCAAGTGAGAAGAGAGAGTAGACGCGCACCCGCCGTAAGCGGCCGAGTGCCGGGTGACGGGCGTCCGGGACTGAGCGGCGGAGTGTGGCGGGAAAATTAGGGGGTAAAGCCGTCGCTGCGAGCCTTGTCAGCGTGTGGAAATGAAAAGGCACGTCAGCTGTTGGCATTTTGCTTTAAAGAGAAAAGGGTAGTGAATTGCAGAATAGGGTCAAAGGACGATTTCATTCAAATGTTGTAGTTTATTTACTTAAGGCTGCGTAACATACGTGGTGAATCATGGAGATAAGAAATGGTGGTAAAATACAGTTTGCTATGGTGATAGGAAATTGTAGTGAATTTATGGTGAATTTTGATCTATTTTTGTTGTCATGAAAAAGTATGGTGAATCATGGTGATTGAAATTTATTTCAACGCTTCACTACTTATTTAGACAAATGCGCAAAAAACATTCTAATAAATATGATTCTGACTTGTGTAGGGTGTTTTATATATATTTTTTTTTCTTCCACATCTCTATGACCATGTAATAAACAACATTTTTTAAGTTTTTCACCATTTCTATCTCTATCACCATACACATGTTATCAAACAACTTATTTTAACAATTTCCCCATCATTATCACTGTCCCCCTTCCCATCACCGTCCTCGTCTCATCACCATCATTTTTTGACCACGTACCAAACACAGCCTAAATGATTCCATCCTATAGTGTTGACACCTGAAAAATTAGGGTTGTAAATGGGTAGGGTAGGGTAGGGTAAATGCTTACTCATACCCTTACACGTACCCTTTTCTCCATAAGGTCAATGGATGGGGTAAGGGTGAAAAGGTTAAAAGAACATGAAAATGGTACAAGATATTTTTTACATGAGTTTTATATGATATTCCCTGCATCAAATACAAAACACTCTTAAAACTAGTTTTCATAGTAATATTTATGGTTTTTGTGGTATGCAATAAAATATAGTAATATTTAACCCGATATTTTTTTAAAAGCCGAGACTAAGAATTTTCAATGTATTATTTATTATTGATGCATCCATTTTTTTCTCGAATATATGACTATAAATGGTAGTTTCATGCTACTCATATTTTGAGAATCATAATAATATAATTGAGAAAGTAATGGTGTTGCGTTTTAGAGAATTAGGTAAGCAATAATACATATGTTAGAATCTGAAACTATAAATTCAACCTTATACTAATAGGTAAATAGGTAAAACTTCTCTCTTATCCTACCTTCTTTAGATGTGGATGAACACTACTACAGAAACAGCCTTTGGCGTCGGTTGTTTAACCCCCTTTGGCGTCGGTTTCTGACCGACGCCTATGTGGGCGCCGCTAAAGGTCGAACACTTCGGCGTCGATTTTTTAATCGACGTCAATAGTTCATATAGGCGTCGGTCTTTTAGTAGATAACCGACGCCAAAAGGGTTCGCGCCACAGAAAACGGCGTCATCTAGGACACATTCTGCGTCGGTTATCTACTAAAAGACCGACGCCTATATGGACTATAGCGTCGGTGTTTACTTGGTAACCGACGCAGAAAGAGTCCTAGATGACGTTGTTTTCTGTGGCGCGAACCCTTTTGGCGTCGGTTTTCTATAAAAAAAATCGACGCCATACTTCAAGACGACACGGACGTGCTTCCCTGCACGGCCGTATTTAGTACTATAGGCGTCGGTTTTATATGAATAACTGACGCCTTTTCCACCACGGCCGTGCTATCCTGCACGGTCGGGTTGTTTGTACTATTAGGCGTCGGTTTTTGTCCAATAACCGACGTTGTAGGTCTTTGCTGACGGTTTTCTGTAAATAACCGACGCCTATATCTATTTTTTTTAATATCAGTTTGCAGGCCTACTGTGACTGGTCAGCAGGATGAGAACCTGCAGTTCAGTTTTCTGAACTGCAGGCACTACTACAGAAATAGCATTCAGTGACACTTTTCTGGGCGTCGGTTATTAGGAAAAACTGACGCCTTCTATGTTAGGCGTCGGTTGTTTACGACAACCGACGTCTATATTCGAAGACCAGCCAGACACGGGTACCGCTTTGTCTTCAGCGTCGGTTGTTTATAACAATCCGACGCTTAAAGTCGCCCGCGAAAAATAGTGTCCTTTTCAGCGTCGGTTATTTAGGTGGAAACCGACGCCTATGTGTGATGAAAATTTGCGCGAAAAGTGTCACCTTCAGCGTCGGTGATTAAAGGATAACCGACGCTGAAGGTGGTTCCCGCCAAACAATTTCATGAAATTATCGCCCAGTTGGACGTCGGTTTTCTCGGACAACCGACGCTAAAGACATTTAGGCGTCGGTTGTTGTAAAAAACTGACGCTATTTGGGACTTAATAACCCGCGGTGCCCGACTCTTCCCCTTCCTCCTGTTTCATTGCGAGCCCTTTCTGTTTCTCCGTCGATTCCCCACCCTGTCGCCGGCGATTTTCTTCTCCTTGTTCTCCACGACAGCGCCGTCGTGCCGCCTTCTCCGCGCCCCCTTCTCCGCGCCCCGCCGCCGCCTTCTCCGTGCTGCTGGAGCTCCCTTCTCCGCCGCCCCGCCGCCACTGCTGACGAGCCTGGAGCCCCCTTCTCCGCCGCCCCGCCGCCACTGCTGCTGGAGCTCGCCGCCACTGCTGCTGGAGCTCGCCGCCGACGCCTGACGAGCCTGGAGCTCGCCGCCTCAGCCTGCCTGACGCCATCAGCTTCCACCTGACTCCCGCTGCCTCCCGCGCCAACAGGTATGCGCCAACTGGTTTTCTGGATATACACTAAAGGCCTTGTTTGATATGAAGTGCATTGCTCTGCAATTCAAGTCTTAGAGAATAGGTCCAGATGAATTCCACGTTTTTGGACCCTCTCAGACTACTACATAATATTCAAGTTTTTGGACCTTGCGTACAATGAATGCAGATTGCTTAATCCATTTGAGCACTATGACTTCCAATATGTATTTTTGAACAGTATCTGTCAATGATCACAAACTATCTAAATAAAGGAGCTAAAACATTATTGCACTTGAATTCGAAAACGATTTCCTAATAGCAATATCACAAACGTTTAGGGCAAGTTTCTTTATTTTCACCTTGTCGGTAGAACAGATTAGATTTACGTACGTCAAACCTCGGATGGATCCGTCCAATTTATTTTTGTGGCACCAATAGGAGATTCTTAAGATTATTTTAACATAGACCAATTGGGAACTAAACTATCATACAATCTCTATAGTGGCTCGCAAAGCTAATAATCACTTAATATATATCCATGTTTGAGTGAGTCAAAAACTGATCTGTGAAACCAGCTACCCCACTCATCTTTCTTTTTGCCAGTACACAACCGAGTGCAGCCCCCTGCTCGTACTTGGGAGCGAGTCAAAAGTGGACCCCACCAACCCCCCAACCCCCCAGTCAGGCATCTCCTAATGTTGGACAATGTGTTTGTTATAGGTGGTTTACATTTATTATATAAGAAAACGAATCTATGTTTCAAGTGTTGAACCTAATGTTGGACAATGTGTTTGTTATAGGTGGTTTACATTTATTATATAAGAATGACATCACATGTGTTTGTTGGCCTAGAAAGTCAACAATCATTGTTCTTTATATTACTTGTACATTGGTATAAATTAGAATGAACAATCACTAAATTATATACTGTTTGTATGGAGTCCGGCTTCATTGTAGATGTCTATTATTGTGTTTGTTGGCCTAGAAACCCGTCCAAGATTGACTCATTAGGAGTAAATCTTGGATAGTCCCCGGTTTGGGACTGTTCTTGAACACCTAATCTCACTTAGGATGTAAGTGTATAATGTGTATTGAGTTTTCAAGAAAATTTTGGTAGCATTTCCCCGTTTGTTCTCTAAGTACATATGTACTTAGAGAACAGCGGGGAAATGCTGCCGAAATTTTCTTGAAAACCCAATACACATTATACACTTACTAGTGAGATTAGGTGTTCAAGGATGGGATAGGTGGTACACATTTATTATATATAAGAATGACATCACATGTGTTTGTTGGCCTAGAATGTGAACAATCATTGTTTTTTATATTACTTGTACATTGGTATAAATTAGAATGAACAATCACCAAATTATATACTGTTTGTATGGAGTCCGGCTTCATTGTAGATGTCTATTATTGTGTTTGTTGGCCTAGAAACCCGTCCAAGATTGACTCATTAGGAGTAAATCTTGGATAGTCCCCGGTTTGGGACTGTTCTTGAACACCTAATCTCACTTAGGATGTAAGTGTATAATGTGTATTGAGTTTTCAAGAAAATTTTGGTAGCATTTCCCCGTTTGTTCTCTAAGTACATATGTACTTAGAGAACAACGGGGAAATGCTGCCGAAATTTTCTTGAAAACCCAATACACATTATACACTTACTAGTGAGATTAGGTGTTCAAGGATGGGATAGGTGGTACACATTTATTATATATAAGAATGACATCACATGTGTTTGTTGGCCTAGAAAGTCAACAATCATTGTTCTTTATATTACTTGTACATTGGTATAAATTAGAATGAACAATCACTAAATTATATACTGTTTGTATGGAGTCCGGCTTCATTGTAGATGTCTATTATTGTGTTTGTTGGCCTAGAAACCCGTCCAAGATTGACTCATTAGGAGTAAATCTTGGATAGTCCCCGGTTTGGGACTGTTCTTGAACACCTAATCTCACTTAGGATGTAAGTGTATAATGTGTATTGAGTTTTCAAGAAAATTTTGGTAGCATTTCCCCGTTTGTTCTCTAAGTACATATGTACTTAGAGAACAGCGGGGAAATGCTGCCGAAATTTTCTTGAAAACCCAATACACATTATACACTTACTAGTGAGATTAGGTGTTCAAGGATGGGATAGGTGGTACACATTTATTATATATAAGAATGACATCACATGTGTTTGTTGGCCTAGAATGTGAACAATCATTGTTTTTTATATTACTTGTACATTGGTATAAATTAGAATGAACAATCACCAAATTATATACTGTTTGTATGGAGTCCGGCTTCATTGTAGATGTCTATTATTGTGTTTGTTGGCCTAGAAACCCGTCCAAGATTGACTCATTAGGAGTAAATCTTGGATAGTCCCCGGTTTGGGACTGTTCTTGAACACCTAATCTCACTTAGGATGTAAGTGTATAATGTGTATTGAGTTTTCAAGAAAATTTTGGTAGCATTTCCCCGTTTGTTCTCTAAGTACATATGTACTTAGAGAACAGCGGGGAAATGCTGCCGAAATTTTCTTGAAAACCCAATACACATTATACACTTACTAGTGAGATTAGGTGTTCAAGGATGGGATAGGTGGTACACATTTATTATATATAAGAATGACATCACATGTGTTTGTTGGCCTAGAATGTGAACAATCATTGTTTTTTATATTACTTGTACATTGGTATAAATTAGAATGAACAATCACCAAATTATATACTGTTTGTATGGAGTCCGGCTTCATTGTAGATGTCTATTATTGTGTTTGTTGGCCTAGAAACCCGTCCAAGATTGACTCATTAGGAGTAAATCTTGGATAGTCCCCGGTTTGGGACTGTTCTTGAACACCTAATCTCACTTAGGATGTAAGTGTATAATGTGTATTGAGTTTTCAAGAAAATTTTGGTAGCATTTCCCCGTTTGTTCTCTAAGTACATATGTACTTAGAGAACAGCGGGGAAATGCTGCCGAAATTTTCTTGAAAACCCAATACACATTATACACTTACTAGTGAGATTAGGTGTTCAAGGATGGGATAGGTGGTACACATTTATTATATATAAGAATGACATCACATGTGTTTGTTGGCCTAGAATGTGAACAATCATTGTTTTTTATATTACTTGTACATTGGTATAAATTAGAATGAACAATCACCAAATTATATACTGTTTGTATGGAGTCCGGCTTCATTGTAGATGTCTATTATTGTGTTTGTTGGCCTAGAAACCCGTCCAAGATTGACTCATTAGGAGTAAATCTTGGATAGTCCCCGGTTTGGGACTGTTCTTGAACACCTAATCTCACTTAGGATGTAAGTGTATAATGTGTATTGAGTTTTCAAGAAAATTTTGGTAGCATTTCCCCGTTTGTTCTCTAAGTACATATGTACTTAGAGAACAGCGGGGAAATGCTGCCGAAATTTTCTTGAAAACCCAATACACATTATACACTTACTAGTGAGATTAGGTGTTCAAGGATGGGATAGGTGGTACACATTTATTATATATAAGAATGACATCACATGTGTTTGTTGGCATTTCCCCGTTTCTTCTCTAAGTATATATGTACTTAGAGAACAGCGGGGAAATGTTGCCTAATCTTTTCCTAATATATACTTGTTTCCTAATATATACTTGTTTTCTCTGATCATAGAATGGATAGATCATGGATGTCGATTCGTAATCGTTGTACCCCAGAGTTTATATCTGGTCTTGATCAGTTTATTAGATTTGCCGAGGAACATAGGAAAAAACCTACAGATAGGTTCTACTGTCCATGTAGGCATTGCGGTAACAACTTGAAAGTCAACACTGGTGAGGAAATCAAAAGTCATGTCATGTGCAACGGGATTGTACAAGGCTATACAGAATGGCACTGGCATGGAGAAATTTCAAAATCGAAACCAGTAGATGTCGATAGCGATGACGTAAATGTGAACGAACCAGTTCCAGCAGACATCGTTGATGCGATGCTGGATAGTTGTAGGGTAGAGCACATCGATCCACCACCTATCTTTACAAACATTGTGCATGATGCTGAGATACCGTTATACACAGGTTGTGCTAAGTTTACGAAGCTTAGCGCTGTCTTGAGATTGTATAAGTTGAAAGCTAACAATAGATGGAGCGACAAAAGCTTCACTTCATTGTTGACTTTGTTGAAAGAAATGCTTCCTGAAGGAAACGAGCTTCCAATCTCAACATACCAGGTAAAGAAAATGTTGTGCCCAATGGGAATGGAGGCCAAGAAGATACACGCATGCCCGAATGATTGTGTATTATTTCAAAAGGACTATGTAGATTTGAAAGATTGTCCAAAATGTGGTGCGTCACGGTATAAATTGACGACTTCGGGGGAGTTCAAAACTGGTTCTCCTGCCAAGGTGTTGTGGTATCTACCTATAATATCACGGTTTCAACGCTTGTTTGCAAATCCGAAAGATGCAAAGAATCTGAGGTGGCATGCAGATGTTAAGAAAAATAATGATGGGATCCTACGACATGCGTCTGATTCCCCACAGTGGAAGAAGATTGATCTATTGTACCCTAAATTTGGTGAAGAAGATAGGAATCTAAGACTTGGGCTTTGTACAGATGGGATGAATCCGTACGGGACATTGAGCAGCCAACATAGCACTTGGCCAGTCATGCTTGTTATATACAATCTTCCTCCCTGGATGTGTATGAAAAATAAGTATGTTATGTTGTCATTGTTGATATCGGGCCCTAAACAACCCGGAAATGATATCGATGTTTATCTTGAACCTTTGATTGATGACTTAAAGAAACTTTGGGCTGAAGGTGTGATGACCTATGATGCTTCAGCAAAAGAGACATTTCGTTTGCACGCTATGTTGTTTTGCACTATTAATGACTTTCCAGCATATGGGAATTTGTCTGGATATAGTGTCAAAGGAGCTAAAGCGTGTCCTATATGTGAAGAAAACACTGATTCAATAAGACTAAAACATGGCGGCAAGACTGTATATCTTGGTCATCGAAGGTTTCTTTCAAAATTCCATCCGTATCGTAGGAAGCGCAAAGCATTCAATGGATGGAATGATGAACGAAGTGCACCTAAACCTATACCAGGGGATGTTGTTTATGAAAGAGTAAAAGACATTGTCAATGAATTTGGTAAGAAATCACAATGTAGTATGGCCACACGGAGTGACAATTCTTTATTCAAGAAGAAGTCAATATTTTGGGATCTTCCTTATTGGAGTTCTTTGACAGTCAGGCATTGTATCGATGTAATGCACGTTGAGAAAAATGTCTGTGATAGCATCATTGGTACTCTATTAAATATACCAGGTAAGACTAAAGATGGGATAAAATCCAGACTGGACCTACGTGAAATGGGAATAAGGTCAGAATTAACAGAATTACGTGAAATGGGTAATAAAAGAACATACTTACCTCCCGCTTGTTACACGTTGTCTAGAAAGGAGAAGAAAACTTTTTGTGAATGCTTGGTAAATGTTAAGGTGCCACATGGTTACTCATCCAACATCCGTAGATTGGTATCAATGAAAGATCTGAAGTTGATAGGTCTTAAATCTCATGATTGTCACACTCTAATGCAACAAATATTGCCTGTGGCAATTCGATCTATATTGCCGAAGCATGTAAGGTTTGCGATTACCAGACTTTGTTTCTTTTTCAACAGTCTATGCAGCAAAGTTATTGACCCTGATACTCTCGATAATTTGCAAAGAGAAGTGGTTGTTACCCTATGTCAGCTTCAGATGTATTTCCCTCCTTCGTTCTTTGATATCATGGTACATCTTGTTGTCCACTTGACTAGGGAAGTGAAAATGTTGGGACCAGTTTTCTTGCATTGGATGTATCCCTTTGAACGATACATGAGCGTTTTTAAAGGTGATGTTCGAAACCGTTATCGGCCTGAAGGGAGTATTATTGAAGGTTATGTGGCGAGAGAGGTTATGGATTTTTGCAATGACTTTCTCAGTGGTAATGACACTCCTAATAATGACAAGAATATTGACGAGGGCAAAGGAATTTTGGGATCACGGGTGAAAGTAATCAGCCGTGAGCAGTTGGAACAAGCTCACTTGTATATTTTACACAATATGGAAGAAGTGAGTGTTTATATCGAGGAACATACCAATTTCATAAAGAGACAACATCCTCGAGCAAGTTCAATGTGGCTTGCTAGAGAGCATAATAAGACTTTTACTAAGTGGTTTGAAGATAAAGTCTTACATCAACTATCTCAAACACCAAATGATATTACAGAAACTATCAAATGCCTCGCCTTTAAACCAAAACCGAATGTTATGTCTTATGAAGGGTTTGACATTAATGGATTCACATATTACACAAAGCGCCAAGATGATAAGAGTGTCGTCCAAAATAGTGGGGTCACTCTTCAAGCGTCGACTATGTACTTTGCAAGTGCAAAGGATAACAGTCCACGTGAAGCTAAAATGTCATATTACGGTGTCATTGAGGACATTTGGGAGTTTGACTACATAGATTTCAAAATTCCGCTATTTAAATGTAATTGGGTTGATAACACCAAAGGAGTTATAGTGGATGAATTGGGTTTCACTTTGGTGAACTTTGAAAAGATCGGCGAGAAGGGTGAACCATTCATATTGGCATCACAGGCGAAACAAATATTCTATATCGATGATCCTGCAAATGATAAATGGTCGGTTGTTCTTCATGGTAAAAGACAGTTCATTGAAGATCCTATAGATGAAGAAGAGTACTATGATAAGTATGATGACTCTAGTCCATTCTCAGTTGGGTTGCCAACTTCACAAAATATTGAAGCTAATGATGACTTATATGTGCGCGGAGATCACAATGAAGGATTGTTAATTGATAAAAGATCACAATTTTAGAGACATGTATGTTTATACAAATGCTAAATGTTTGCCTTTTTCTAGTTAATACAAATGCTAAATGTTTGCCTTTTTCTAGTTAATACAAATGCTAAATGTTTGCCTTTTTCTAGTTAATACAAATGCTAAATGTTTGCCTTTTTAATGACATTTTCAGATGGCTGACCATGATGAGCATGATGTCCATGATGAGCATGAAGTCCATGATGAGCATGGCGAGGATACTAATGTAAGTTCTAAAAACATATCCTGTATTTCTATAAAATTCATTATCTTCTAGTTATGTCATATATCCTATATTTCTATATTGGGCTAAATTAGTGTGTTTTATTTTTGTCAAATTTTAGGTTGATGCACCTGTACCCACTGAAGCACTGGAGCAACTTGATGCGCAACACCAGACACTTAACAAGAAAAGGGGCATCACTCTATTGAAGAAGTTATTAGCGCTAAGTGGTAGTGGATCTAAATTGGCGGTGGAGTTTGATAATGGAGGAAATCCAATTGGAGTGAACCGCAATAATTTTGTGAACTATCTTGGGTGTACCACTCGGAGCCATTGTGGTGTTAAGTATGACAATTGGCATAAAGTTCCTCAAGCGAAAAAAGACTCGATATGGAAGGATTTATGCGTGAGTTATTATTATTTGCAATTCTATTTTGTAGATTACAAATTCTATTATTTGCAATTCTATTTTGGATACTAGTTAATAACATTTCTATTTTACAGAATCTGTTTGCATTGGATGAGAAGTTGCATCGTAAAAATGTGATGCAACGCGCTGGAAAGATGCTTAGGAATTATAGGACAAATCTGAATAGAGAATACATAAAAGAGGGTGATAAGAAGAAGAAGTCAGCCCTTGAACAATGGAACTTCTTGGACAAAGAAGATTGGGACAATTTTGTTGCTTCAAGAAAATCTGAAGAATTCAAGGTATTAGGCGTCACTCCTAATTTAATTAATATACATTGTATTCACCTATTAAAGATTAGCATTTAGTGCTACTAACCAAATCATTAATGTGCATACTAACTAGGCCCTCAGTGACGCACAAAAAGCAAGGCGTGCACTGAATGTGCATGACCACACTATGGGTCCAAAAGGCTATGCAAGCGTTCGCCAAAGACTACAGGCGGAGTCTGCGGCTACTCAGGAGTCTGCTCCTACTCAGGAGTCTACCACACCCATTCCTCGCCATGATATCTGGATAGCTGGCAGGCAAAACAAGAAGGGTGAAATAAAGAAGCCTGTAACTGCTGAGGCGGCTGAAAAAATGGTAAAATACAACTCTTACAGAAATCGTTTGAATATTGATTATTTGTGGTGTTAACTTACCAATTTCTGTTTATGGTGATTAGCGGGAGCTGCACGAGCAGAGGAAACAAGGCACGTTCATCCCTCAGGGCACAAGGGATGAATTGACAGTTGCTCTGGGTAACCCAGAGCATCCTGGACGTGTTAGAGGTGCCGGCGCTGGTGTTGGCATCAAAGCATTCTTTGGGCCATCCCAGCGCAAACCCAGAGCGGGACTTTCTCAAGAAGAGGTAACCTATTCTTTTTTTAGAATGTTACTGCAAAAGGAAATTCATTAATAAGAATCTAATGTTTCTTTTATCCATGTATAGGAGAATAAGAGAGTTGAGGATTTAGTTGCTAAGAAGGTCAACGATGTAGTTGCTGAGAAGGTCAAGGAAGAATTGATGCGGTGGCAGGCATCTCAGGCTTCCAATACGCCTATGGCGACCCACTCTTCTCCTGATGCACACACTGCGAGTAATCCTGGAGACCCATCGCCTAGCACGTCTGCTGTAAGTATTGTTTATGACATTGTAGTTAGTCTTTTCAAGTTGTTATGTTTTCAAGATGATATGTATATATGTATAATATTCTTTACGTAAATTTGTAGGCATTGAATCCATGCCGCTTAAGAATGCAAAACTACGTTGTCGCAGAGGCGCAGGCTTACCCGTCCCTTCCTGGGGCAATGTTTCACGGGACTCCAATGCCACAGGGCTACGTTCGTGTGAGCCCGATACGTGTGTTACCCGATTGGAGAGAAGCTACATTGCCATATGCCCACCCGGATATTGATACACTTGGTGAGGCAGAAGGCGGGGTCATATTGTGGCCCAAAGCAGATGTCATCTACACGACTGAAATTGTAAGATAAATTTACATTGATTTAGACTGTTAATGTGTATATATGATGTCAACTGATCTGAAATTATATGTACAGGTTAAAAAGAAGACACCAGGAGCACCTAGGCCTCCACTTCCAGTTCCCACATTACCCGATTGGGTTCCAACTGACCTAACATACCCGTTAGGTCCTGCTTGTAGGGGAATGGCATGTTGGCTACGGGCACATAATGTACATTGCCCTATAATTATTTCTTTAGATGCAGATTATGCAGGTCAATCATACGATAGCTCTTTATTGATAGAAGATATTATTGAGCTGTTTAAGTATGATTGGCTGAATACATCAATGATAGAGACATGGATAAGGTGAGATCTTGTTTATACATCCATATACCTTGTGTAAGCTCCGGTGATCTGGTTTCTTATATATTAATGCATACGCCTATATGTTTTGCAGCTACCTAGTCGAAGATCATTGCAAACAATTTGCATTTGATCATGTGGGATTTTTGATTCCATCATTGATTAGTTTGGTAGCTAAAGACCCTGATAATGTTCAACAATACTGTATAGATGCTTTTACAATTTTTGGTCAGCAAAAGAAGAAGATAATAATAGCTCCATTCAATGTCAAGTATGTTTACTTTATTTATAATTTGGACTTAAGAAAATTCCATTTTTATTTTGCATTTTGAGTTATTAATTGTTAACTTCTACTTGTAGCGGTAGACATTGGGAGTTACTAGTTATTGCCCCCGAGACATTCACTGTTTATTATCTAGATCCTGCGGGGAGTACATTGAACACTAAAATTGGACACGTAATGAGAATGCCAATATTCTGGTGAGAAATATTTCATTTTTATATCCGTTAACATCTTTTATTACATTACTATTTACTTATGCAATTTATTGTGTTATATTATCATGTAGGGGTTTAGATGCATTCAAAAAGGCTGGAGGAACGGTCCCAACGAAAAAGAACCAGCCAATAAATTGGCAGAACGTAAAAGTAAGTTCCCGACTCGAATATATATATTATTGATGTGAATTGTGCTTAGTTGTATTATTTTGTATGTTTCAATTTATAGTGTGCTACACAAGACAATGGCTGGGCATGCGCATACTATGTGATGCGATTTATGCATATGATTATCAAATATGCCGCATTGGACATCGATACCATACATGAGGTATTATATATAGTCTCATTAGTTAGTATGCAATATATCAATCTTATATTATTTTTATATTATTACTTATATATATACATCATTCTCTTTGCAGGTGTTTAAAACTGACCACACTACAGGTAAACGTTTAAAAAAAATAAATGCTCCATATACGATGGAAGCATTAAATGAAGTAAGAGAAGAATGGGCAATAGCTGTACAAACAGTGGCAACTGTAAGATATAATTGGGATGCTGATAGTGATAATGAATGATACTTTGTAAATGAATGTTTGTAAATGAATGTTTGTGAATGTTAATGCATGTATTTGAATGTTTCTATATGTGTGAATGTGAGAATTGAATTGATGTCTGAATGAATGTACTTGTGTAGAATTTTGCTTGTGACTTTTGCAGGTTTGCGGCCTGTTTGTAGGCTGATATCAATGGATGTCGTAAACCTGCAGTTCAGAAAACTGAACTGCAGGTTCTCATCCTGCTGACCAGCCACAGCAGGCCTGCAAACTGATATGAAAAAAATATATATATAAATAGGCGTCGGTTATTTACGAAAACCGTCAGGAAAGACCTACAGCGTCGGTTTTTTAATATAAACCGACGCCTTATGTGGCCAAAGCAGTCCTGGAATTGGCGTCGGATATTCATATCAAACCGACGCCTATTTAAACTGTAGGCGTCGGTCGTTTAGTAGATATCCGACGCCAAACAGGGTCCGCGCCACAGAAAATGGCGTCAGCTAGGGCACTTTCTGCGTCGGTTTTGAGATGAATAACCGACGCAGAAAGTGCCCTAGCTGACGCCATTTTCTGTGGCGCGGACCCTGTTTGGCATCGGATATCTACTAAACGACCGACGCCTATAGGCTAAATAGGCGTCGGTTAAAAAACCGACGCCGAAGTGTTCGACCTTTAGCGGCGCCCACATAGGCGTCGGTTGGAAACCGACGCCAAATGGGGTTAAACGACCGACGCCAAAGGCCGTTTCTGTAGTAGTGAGGTTTACAACATCCATTGATATCAGCCTACAAACAGGCCACAAACCTGCAAAAGTCCCAAGGAAAATTTCACACAAGTAGATACATTCAGACATCAATTCAATTCTCACATTCACACATATAGAAACATTCAAATACATGTATTAACATTCAGAAATATTCATTTACAAAGTATCATTCATTATCGCTATCAACATCCCAATTATATCTTACAGTTGCCATTGCTTGTATGGCTTTTGCCCATTCTTCTCTTATTTCATCTAATGCTTCCATCGTATATGGAGCATGTATATTTTTTAAGCGTTTACCTATAGTGTGGTCAGTTTTAAACACCTGCAAAGAGAATGATGTATATATATAAGTAATAATATAAAAATAAGATTGATATATTTCATACTAACTAATGAGACTATATATAATACCTCATGTATGTTATCGATGTCCAATGCGGCATGTCGAATAATCATATGCATAAATCGCATCACATAGTATGTGCATGCCCAGCCGTTGTCTTGTGTAGCGCACTATAAATTGAAACATACAAAATAATACAACTAAGCACAATTCACATCAATAATATATACATTGGAGTCGGGAACTTACTTGTACGTTCTGCCAATTTATTGGCTGGTTCTTTTTCCTTGGGACCGTTCCTCCAGCCTTTTTGAATGCATCTAAACCCCTACATGTTAATATAACACAGTAAATTGCATAAGTAAATAGTAATGTAATAACATATGTTAACGGATACAAAAATGAAATATTTCTCACCAGAATAATGGCATTCTCATTACGTGTCCAATTTTAGTGTTTAATGTACTTCCCGTGGGATCTAGATAATAAACAGTGAACGTTCCGGGGACAATAACTAGTAACTCCCAATGTTTACCGCTAGAGGTAAAAAGTTAACAATTAATAACTCAAAATGCACAATAAAAATGGAATTTTCTTAAGTCCAAATTATAAATAAAGTAAACTTACTTGACATTGAATGGAGCTATTATTATCGTCTTCTTTTGCTGACCAAGAATTGTAAAAGCATCTATACAGTATTGTTGAACACTATCGGGGTCTTTAGCTACCATACTAATTAATAATGGAATCAAAAATCCCACATGATCAAATGCAAATTGTTTGCATTGATTTTCGACTAAGTAGCTGCAAAATATGTATTGCGTATGCATTAATATATAAGAAACCAGATCACCGGATCTTACACAAGGTATATAGATGTATAAACAAGATCTCACCTTATCCATGTCTCTATCATTGATGTATTCAGCCAAGCATACATAAACAGCTCAATAATATCTTGTATAAATAAAGAGCTATCGTATGATTGACCTGCATAATCTGCATCTAAAGAAACAATTATAGGGCAATGTATATTATGTGTCCGTAGCCAACATGCCATTCCCCTACAAGCAGGACCTAACGAGTATGTTAGGTCAGTTGGAACCCAACTTGGTAATGTGGGAAGTGGAGGTGGAGGCCTAGGTGCTCCTGGTGTCTTTTTTTAACCTGTATATATAATTTCAGATCAGTTGACCTCATATATACACATTAACAGTCTAAATCAATGTAAATTTATCTTACAATTTCAGTAGTGTAGACGACATCTGTTTTGGGCCACAATATGACCCCGCCTTCTACCTCAGCAAGTGTATCAATATCCGAGTGGGGATATGGCAATGTAGCTTCCCTCCAATTGGGTAACACACGTAATGGGCCCACACGAACGTAGCCATGTGGCATTGGAGTCCCGTGAAACCTTTCCCCAGGAAGGGACGGGTAAGTCTGCGCCTCTGCAACAACATAGTCTTGTATTCTTAAGTGGCATGGCTTCAATGCCTACAAATTTACGTAAAGAATGGTATACATATATACATATCATCTTGAAAACATATCATCTTGAAAAGACTAGCTACAATGTCATAAACAATACTTACAGCAGACGTGTTAGGCGATGGGTCTCCAGGATTACTCGCAGTCTGTGCATCAGGAGAAGAGTGGGTCGTCATAGGCTGATTGGAAGCCTGAGATGCCTGCCACCGCAGCAATTCTTCCTTGACCTTCTCAGCAACTACATCGTTGACCTTCTTAGCAACTATATCCTCGACTCTCTTATTCTCCTATACATGGATAAAAGAAACATTAGCTTCTTATTATTGAATTTCCTTTTGCAGTAACATTCTAAAAAAAGAATAGGTTACCTCTTCTTGAGAAAGTCCCGCTCTGGGTTTGCGATGGGATGGCCCAAAGAATGCTTTGATGTCCACACCAGCGCCTGCACCCCTAACACGTCCAGGATGCTCTGAGTTACCCAGAGCAACTGTCAATTCATCCCTTGTGCCCTGAGGGATGAACGTGCCTTGTTTCCTCTGCTCGTGCAGCTCCCGCTAATCACCATCAACAGAAATTGGTAAGTTAACACCACAAATAATCAATATTCAAACGATTGCTCTAAGAGTTGTATTTTACCATTTTCGCAGCCGCCTCAGCAGTTACGGGATTCTTTATTTCACCCTTCTTGTTTTGCCTCCCAGCTATCCAGATATCATGGCGAGGCATGGGTGTGGCAGACTCCTGAGTAGGAGCAGATTCCTGAGTAGCCGCAGACTCCGCATGTAGTCTTTGGCGAACGCTTGCATAGCCTTTTGGACCCATAGTGTGGTCATGCACATTCAGTGCACACCTTGCTTTTTGTGCGTCACTGAGGGCCTAGTTAGTATGCACATTAATGATTTGGTTAGTATCACTAAATGTTAATCTTGAATAGGTGAATACAATGTATATTAATTAAATTGGGAGTGACACCTAATACCTTGAATTCTTCAGATTTTCTTGAAGCAACAAAATTGTCCCAATCTTCTTTGTCCAAGAAGTTTCATTGTTCAAGGGTTGACTTCTTTTTCTTATCACCCTCTTTTATGTATTCTCTGTTCAGATTTGTCCTATAATTCCTAAGCATCTTTCCAGCACGTTGCATCACACTTTTACGATGCAACTTCTCATCCAATGCAAACAGATTCTGTAAAATAGAAATGTTATTAACTAGTATCCAAAATAGAATTGCAAATAATAGAATTTGTAATCTACAAAATAGAATTGCAAATAATAATAACTCACGCATAAATCCTTCCATATCAAGTCTTTTTTCCCCTGAGGAACTTTATGCGAGTTATCATACTTAACACCACAATGGCTCTGAGTGGTACACCCAAGATAGTTTACAAAATTATTGCGGTTCACTCCAATTGCATTTCCTCCATTATCAAACTCCACAACCAATTTGGATCCACTGCCACTAAGCGCTATTAACTTCTTCAACAGAGTGATGCCCCTTTTCTTGTTAAGTGTTTGGTGTTGCGCATCAAGTTGCTCCAGTGCTTCAGTGGGTACATGTGCATCATCAACCTAAAATTTGACAAAAATAAACACACTGAATTAGCCCAATATAGAAATATAAGATATATGACATAACTAGAAGATAATGAATTTTATAGAAATACAGGATATGTTTTTAGAACTTACATTGGTATCCTCGCCATTCTCGTCATGGACAGCATGCTCATCATGGACTTCATGCTCATCATGGACATCATGCTCATCATGGTCAGCCATCTGAAAATGTCATTAAAAAGGCAAACATTTAGCATTTGTATTAACTAGAAAAAGGCAAACATTTAGCATTTGTATTAACTAGAAAAAGGCAAACATTTAGCATTTGTATAAACATACATGTCTCTAAAATTGTGATCTTTTATCAATTAACAATCCTTCATTGTGATCTCCGTGCACATATAAGTCATAATTAGCTTCAATATTTTGTGGAGTTGGCAACCCAACTGAGAATGGACTGGAGTCATCATACTTATCATAGTACTCTTCTTCATCTATAGGATCTTCAATGAACTGTCTTTTACCATGAAGAACAACCGACCATTTATCAATTGCAGGATCATCGATATAGAATATTTGTTTCGCCTGTAATGCCAATATGAATGGTTCACCCTTCTCGCCAATCTTTTCAAAGTTCACCAAAGTGAAACCCAATTCATCCACTATAACTCCTTTGGTGTTATCAACCCAATTACATTTAAAGAGCGGAATTTTGAAATCTATGTAGTCAAACTCCCAAATGTCTTCAATGACACCGTAATATGACATTTTAGCTTCACGTGGACTCTTATCCTTTGCACTTGCAAAGTACATAGTCGACGCTTGAAGAGTGACCCCACTATTTTGGACGACACTCTTATCATCTTGGCGCTTTGTGTAATATGTGAATCCATTAATGTCAAACCCTTCATAAGACATAACATTCGGTTTTGGTTTAAAGGCGAGGCATTTGATAGTTTCTGTAATATCATTTGGTGTTTGAGATAGTTGATGTAAGACTTTATCTTCAAACCACTTAGTAAAAGTCTTATTATGCTCTATAGCAAGCCACATTGAACTTGCTCGAGGATGTTGTCTCTTTATGAAATTGGTATGTTCCTCGATATAAACACTCACTTCGTCCATATTGTGTAAAATATACAAGTGAGCTTGTTCCAACTGCTCACGACTGATTACTTTCACCCGTGATCCCAAAATTCCTTTGCCCTCCTCAATATTCTTGTCATTATCAGGAGTGTCATTACCACTGAGAAAGTCATTGCAAAAATCCATAACCTCTCTCGCCACATAACCTTCAATAATACTCCCTTCAGGCCGATAACGGTTTCGAACATCACCTTTAAAAACGCTCATGTATCGTTCAAAGGGATACATCCAATGCAAGAAAACTGGTCCCAACATTTTCACTTCCCTAGTCAAGTGGACAACAAGATGTACCATGATATCAAAGAATGAAGGAGGGAAATACATCTCAAGCTGACATAGGGTAACAACCACTTCTCTTTGCAAATTATCGAGAGTATCAGGGTCAATAACTTTGCTGCATAGACTGTTGAAAAAGAAACAAAGTCTGGTAATTGCAAACCTTACATGCTTCGGCAATATAGATCGAATTGGCACGGGCAATATTTGTTGCATTAGAGTGTGACAATCATGAGATTTAAGACCTATCAACTTCAGATCTTTCATTGATACCAATCTACGGATGTTGGATGAGTAACCATGTGGCACCTTAACATTTACCAAGCATTCACAAAAAGTTTTCTTCTCCTTTCTAGACAACGTGTAACAAGCGGGAGGTAAGTATGTTCTTTTATTACCCATTTCACGTAATTCTGTTAATTCTGACCTTATTCCCATTTCACGTAGGTCCAGTCTAGATTTTATCCCATCTTTAGTCTTACCTGGTATATTTAACAGAGTACCAATGATGCTATCACAAACATTTTTCTCAACGTGCATTACATCGATACAATGCCTGACTGTCAAAGAACTCCAATAAGGAAGATCCCAAAATATTGACTTCTTCTTGAATGAAGAATTGTCACTCCGTGTGGCCATACTACATTGTGATTTCTTACCAAATTCATTGACAATGTCTTTTACTCTTGCATAAACAACATCCCCTGGTATAGGTTTAGGTGCACTCCGTTCATCATTTCATCCATTGAATGATTTGCGCTTCCTACGATACAGATGGAATTTTGAAAGAAACCTTTGATGACCAAGATATACAGTCTTGCCGCCATGTTTTAGTCTTATTGAATCAGTGTTTTCTTCACATATAGGACACACTTTAGCTCCTTTGACACTATATCCAGACAAATTCTCATATGCTGGAAAGTCATTAACAGTGCAAAACAACATAGCGTGCAAACGAAATGTCTCTCATGCTGAAGCATCATAGGTCATCAAACCTTCAGCCCAAAGTTTCTTTAAGTCATCAATCAAAGGTTCAAGATAAACATCGATATCATTTCCGGGTTGTTTAGGGCCCGATATCAACAACGACAACATAACGTACTTATTTTTCATACACATCCAGGGAGGAAGATTGTATATAACAAGCATGACTGGCCAAGTGCTATGTTGGCTGCTCAATGTCCCGTACGGATTCATCCCATCTGTACAAAGCCCAAATCTTAGATTCCTATCTTTTTCACCAAATTTGGGGTACAATAGATCAATCTTCTTCCACTGTGGGGAATCAGACGCATGTCGTAGGATCCCATCATTATTTTTCTTAACATCTGCATGCCACCTCAAATTCTTCGCATCTTTCGGATTTGCAAACAAGCGTTGAAACCGTGATATTATAGGTAGATACCACAACACCTTGGCAGGAGAACCAGTTTTGGACTCCCCCGAAGTCGTCAATTTATACCTTGAAGCACCACATTTTGGACAATCTTTCAAATCTACATAGTCCTTTTGAAATAATACACAATCATTCGGGCATGCGTGTTTCTTCTTGGCCTCCATTCCCATTGGGCACAACATTTTCTTTACCTGGTATGTTGAGATTGGCAGCTCGTTTCCTTCAGAAAGCATTTCTTTCAACAAAGTCAA
Organism: Alisma plantago-aquatica; assembly: GCA_963693085.1. Lineage (NCBI taxonomy): Eukaryota > Viridiplantae > Streptophyta > Magnoliopsida > Alismatales > Alismataceae > Alisma > Alisma plantago-aquatica. The sequence goes on along the minus strand of OY856414.1, from coordinate 603,334,758 downwards.
CAATGAAGTGAAGCTTTTGTCGCTCCATCTATTGTTAGCTTTCAACTTATACAATCTCAACACAGCGCTAAGCTTCGTAAACTTAGCACAGCATGTGTATAACGGTATATCAGCATCATGCACAATGTTTCTAAAGATAGGAGGTGGATCGGTGTGCTCTACCCTACAACTATCCAGCATCGCATCAACGATGTCTGCTGGAACTGGTTCGTTCACATTTACGTCATCGGAGGCAATTTCTTCTTCCACCCAAGCACTGCTATCGACATCTACTGGTTTCGATTTTGAAATCTCTCCATGCCAGTGCCATTCTGTATAGCCTTGTACAATCCTGTTGCACATGACATGAGTTTTGATTTCCTCACCAGTGTTGACTTTCAAGTTGTTACCGCAATGCCTACATGGATAGTAGAACCTATCTGTAGGTTTTTTCCTATGTTCCTCGGCAAATCTAATAAATTGATCAAGACCAGATATAAACTCTGGGGTGCAACGATTACGAATGGACATCCATGATCTATCCATTCTATGATCAGAGAAAACAAGTATATATTAGGAAACAAGTATATATTAGGAAAAGATTAGGCTATACACTTACATCCTAAGTGTATAATGTGATGTCATTCTTATATATAATAAATGTGTACCACCTATCCCATCTTTGAACACCTAATCTCACTAGTAAGTGTATAATGTGTATTGGGTTTTCGAGAAAATTTCGGCAGCATTTCCCCGTTGTTCTCTAAGTACATATGTACTTAGAGAACAAACGGGGAAATGCTGCCGAAATTTTCTCGAAAACCCAATACACATCATACACTTACATCCTAAGTGAGATTAGGTGTTCAAGAACAGTCCCAAACCGGGGACTATCCAAGATTTACTCCTAATGAGTCAATCTTGGATGGGTTTCTAGGCCAACAAACACAATAATAGATATGTACAATGAAGCCGGACTTCATACAAACAGTATATAATTTAGTGATTGTTCATTCTAATTTATACCAATGTACAAGTAATATAAAGAACAATGATTGTTCACTTTCTAGGCCAACAAACACATGTGATTTCATTCTTATATATAATAAATGTGTACCACCTATCCCATCCTAGAACACCTAATCTCACTAGTAAGTGTATAATGTGTATTGGGTTTTCGAGAAAATTTCGGCAACATTTCCCCGCTGTTCTCTAAGTACATATGTACTTAGAAAACAAACGGGGAAATGCTACCGAAATTTTCTCGAAAACCCAATACACATTATACACTTACATCCTAAGTGAGATTAGGTGTTCAAGAACAGTCCCAAACCGGGGACTATCCAAGATTTACTCCTAATGAGTCAATCTTGGACAGGTTTCTAGGCCAACAAACACAATAATAGATATGTACAATGAAGCCGGACTTCATACAAACAGTATATAATTGAGTGATTGTTCATTCTAATTTATACCAATGTACAAGTAATATAAAGAACAATGATTGTTCACAATTGATGTTAGGGTTTCATCAATGTTAGAGTTTAATCAAATCAAATTAGGATGCTAGAATGGATTTAAATCAAATTAGGTTTTAAATCAAATCAAACACGGCCGTGGCTGTGTTGGCCTACCACGGCCGTGCTGTCCAGAACGGCTGTGCTGCCCAGCACGGCCGTGGTAGGTCATTCTTCTCAGTTCTCAGTGAAAGAAGTGGTGAAACTTAGATTCAGATGTAATATTAGGCGAGCAACAACAACTGACCTCCCAGCAGTGGTGGCGGTGACCGGCGAGCTCCAGGCGGCAGGGCAGGCAGGTGCAGCGGTGGCCGGCGAGCTCCCGGCAGCAGGGCAGCGGTGGCCGGCGAGCTCCAGGCAGAGAAGGGGGCGCGGAGAAGGGGAAGAAGGCAGTAGCAGTGGCGGCGGAGAAGGGGGTGCGGCGGCGGCGCGACGACGCTATCGTGGAGGAAGAAGGAGCTTTTGTGGAGGAGAAATCGGCGGCGTGGTCGGGCGACAACAGAGAAGAAAAGGGAAATCGGCTCGCAATGAAACAGAAGAAAGGGGAAGAGTCGGGCGATCGCGGGATATTAAGTTCCCAAATAGCGTCGGTTGTTTCAAACAACTGACGCCTAAACCTCTTTAGCGTCGGTTGTTTGAACCAACTGACGTCCAATTGGACGATATTTTCACGAAAATGTTTGGCGGGAACCACTTTCAGCGTCGGTTATAGAAGGTTAACCGACGTTGAAAGTGACACTTTTCGCGCAAATTTTCATCGTGCATAGGCGTCGGTTTCTATCTACATAACCGACGCTGAAAGTGACACTATTTTTTTTGCTTGAAAATTGGATTTCGCGGGCGACTTTAGGCGTCGGTTTGTTATTAACAACCGACGCTGTATGCAAAGCGGTACCCGTGTCTGGCTGGTCTTCGAATATATACGTCGGTTTGCCTAAATAACCGACGTCTAATATTTTAGGCGTCAGTTTTCCTAAAGAATCGACGCCCAGAAAAGCGACATTGAATGTTGTTTCTGTAGTAGTGGAAGCGGGTAAAAGATAAACGGATGATGGGTAAAAAACACTTATCCTTCCCCTACCCTACTAAGATGTAGGTAGTGGATAAACGGATAGTATCCTAACCAATTATAGAATTACGAGAAATGAGGCTCACTACAACATTACGGGAAATGTGGCTCACTACTATCCATATCGTAGTGTGGCCTCAAACTCCCCTATGCTGCCACGCAAAGAGCTAAAGATGCCCCCCACCCCCAAAGCCCCAAATGGAGAAGGATGGGACGTATTGGTCAAACCTTAGCGGAGCCTTTTGGCCTTGCTTCATGTTGTGCGTTGACAAAATTAGATAAGAATTCAAGGGGAAGAGAGATGAGTAAGGAAGACCACGAAGCTAGGTCAAATAGAAGTAGGTAATTACATATCATCGGTAAAACAAATAAAGAATTAGGAGGATGAGGGAGAGATTACATTCAGGTTGATGACTGAGCATTCATCACAGTTCTTGTTTTTACCACAAAGTTTGTTTGCATTCTTGTGTGGGAAAATGCAGACTATGTCTTGTAACCACATTCAGAAACACACGCAATACATATCCGTTTAGAACAAAATTTGTTGGAGTTTCACTAGAGCTCAAGTCTTAGCAGGAAAAGTGACTGAGCATGCGGAGCTCCATGATCGTCCACATCCAGCTTTATTTGAGTCTATTGTGATTAGTAATTCATCTACTGTATTGAGTTGATTGGTTTGGTTGATACTCACATGCACACTAGAGGCGAGTGTAACAAGCCCTGGTTTGGAATTAAACCAATCAAAAGCATGAGAGCGAACATTAGGGGTGAGTATAGTTTGGTTGTAGTTGATTAATTGAATGGTAGGATTGGTTATGGTTAGTTTTGTTTGGATAATTTTCTTGATTCAATCAATTTGATAAATTTGCTTTGGATATCTATTAAAGAATTAATGGACTGACTAAAAATATTTTGTGTTTGGTTCACTAAATTAATCTGTAAGATATATTATCCGTAGAAAATTATCTTACATGTATACATAGCTAAATAGTTGTAATTTGCTTTCAACAACACATTCTCGTTTATATCACAAACATAGTTTAGTTAATTTTTTGTAATTTTTATATTAATATGCAGTGCTACTAAGTTGTCGTTTATTCGTCATAGTTTAATGAATACTTTTGACATACTAATATGTGAATGCTATTTGTTTAATGAAATTAATCGTCCAGATTAACTACTAATCAATTAACTATAATTGGATTGGTTGAGACTATTTTGGTTAGTTCAATGGTTAACATATGTGATTATCATTACTTGATTATTGAACTGAGTTAATGACTAATTGTTAAATTAACCAATTGCTTTCCTCTAGAGAGCATTAGTGAATATATCAGCAACATAAGCTCAAAAAATCACATGATGTATTTGTATCTGACCTAGAACATCCTTCTCACGTATGAGATAGTAATCAGTTTCAACATGATTGGTTCTCTAATGGAAGATAGGACCAACTATCATGACCAAAAAGGTGGGATTAGCACACAAGGAGCATTGTATGATTAAGGTTATATGAAGATCTTTCAACAAAGAAAACACTCATGTTATCTCTATGTATGTCATGGCATTGTGAGAACTAGGTCAAGCCATTGTAGGTCGTCTCTTTGATATCCAAGATACACAAACTTGACCAAGATAAATGTAGTAGACTGTGGTTGATGTTGGTATAATTGAGAAACCAGCCCAATTAATATTACAATAGGATGACACAGCCATGTCGGTAGAAGCATTGATATGCAATCTTAGTGAGATATCCCATTTGATATATATATCCTCTTCACTAGTCTATAGTGATGAGAGGTAGGGAAAATGTTGAGTTGACATGGTTGCATGCATATTGAATATTATGTCTGTTTGAACGATATACTAAAGACTTCCAACAAATTGCAAGCAAGAATTTGGACCAGTCAAAGGAAAACTTCAAGAAGCTACTTGATACAAACATTGACTATAGGTGTACAACTAGCTTGCGATCTAACATCAATTTATGTTCAATGATCTCAACATCATATTGCTCTCAAATAAATGCATACCAAATGAGCGATAGTAGATTCAGTACCATAAAATATTATAGAATTCCAAGAGCTTGTAGAGACAAGGTAGCTTTTAGAGAATTAATGATATGACTTCAAGGTACTAGATGTGTTGCATGTAAGAACAAAAATATCAATTTACATTAGCAAGTGTCTTGCTAAGTCACCATATTCAGAAATATGAATGTATTTCACACAAAACTATTAAATATGTAGTCATTTAGCTAGGCAAACCATGATTTAGGTTCGTTTTAGTCCATATGTGACACAGAACCCCATAATTAGCTATAGTAATGCCCTCGGGATACATGTACACACTACAAAAGGAAAAAAGAATGAAATGATCTTACTTGACATCACAAACCAAGAAGGCAAGGAAAAGTCTAAATAAAAATCTCAACAAGATTCACATATATGATTACAAAAAGGTCCATAATATTCATACTCCCAACATGTAATTATCCACCACTTATTTATATAAAAAGTATAGTTGGTCATATTTGCAACATGAACATTATGTACATGGTATACAATCAAAAACCAGTTCATACATACATGTCCTATAAATACCTTGCTTAGACCCAAGTGTACAGAACGAATCCAAGACACACCAAAAGCTAAACTCCCACATTGGGTCACTATTGACCACATAAAGTAGATCGTCACTACTACCCCGCCAGGGTAGGTTTTAAGAACCTAAAAGGGGTGAAAATCACAAGAGTGAGACCAGAGGCCCAGTGAGAGATAAAACATTTGCATAACATTCTATTTATGCAAGTTCTATTATATACACATGATTTGGAAGTTCAATATATAATGGAAATTTATACAGAGCTTTATACAATAACAAATTTATGGTAAATGCATTAACACGTATAAGGCACGTTGGAGCACAAAAGCAATATAAGGAAACAGTAAGATGATAAAATAGTACAACTGCATGTCATGGTTATATATGTTGTTATTAAGCCCTTGGTAATTTGGAATGTCCACTCCAAATTGCTAGCTAGTGATTGTGAAGTCCCCAATCCCACCATAGGGGATCTTAAGATTATCTATTCTCCGTAAGATCATGCCATCTCTAGGTCAATATGAGTATAAAAACTAGTGGCTCATCGGCATGCAACTTACATATAACATGAGGTATGTCATGTGTACTAAGTTCATCAGACATATCACGTCACATAAATAGTACTGCCTTTTAACCATCATATCACACATTTCTCAATCGTAATGGTGTAACTAGAATATGCTATAGAAGATATAGCCTTGACCGCACTTATGTAAACAAGTGATTTTAGGGCAGTGAGGGGACCACGCCTCATGTGAATTCTCAATAAGCTATTGATATTTGACAATATACAACTTTGAATACATAACCACGACCTTGATATAACTACAAAAATACCTAGTTTGCATCCCAAAATTTAGAACATTCTGGAAATTACAAGGTCACAAGGCACTGCATGAACTATGTTTTCTACTAGTAAATTGGTTTAGTTACTCATTTTTAGATATCAAGAAGATATAAATCATAATGTGGCATTAAGGTATGCACAAGTAAAGCTTTAAAAATTGATAAACCCAAATTCATACTTAGCGTGCACATACATAGCCATAATTTCATCATTTTGTCCATACAAAGACCATATGAGGGTTCAAAATTCACTTTTAGTTTCTGGATTATATTTTTATATATACATTAAGGAATCATCATGAAAAGTTTGTTTCAAATATCCAACATATGCACCTAGTATGCCAGAAGTAATAAAAAGGGCCTAAGTTGGCCATTTAAGGTAGTTTGTACGCAAAGATCATAGATCTTAGAATTTATGATAGTAGATAGATCATGATTTTGTTTTGTAGCATATAATAATAGTCAAATATGGTGTAAATCGAAATTCCCAAAGAAAATTCTGATAAAATTTCATCTTGGGTGATTATTCATCACAATTGCATGCATATATTATTGAATATAGGCTAAATCACTCACATTAGGGTGAATTATGTACTTCCAACAAGTTCATTCATGAAACCTATTTCCACAAACCACCAACAAATCCAAAAACTCCCAAGCAAAAAAAATTATAGCTCAATAAGTCCAAAGAAGGCAAAAATAAGAGGCTTAAGAGAAAGGAACCTAGCCAAGAACTTCAAGTAGGAGGGTATAAGGATAGAGAGAACAACATAAAAGATGAAAAGAAAGGTAGGAACTTGCTTGTATTCGAGTTAAGCTAGCTCAGGGAGATGATACCATCTTTGGTCTTGTTTTAATTTGAATAATCATAGACATTCAAGTGATCCGTAGCCCAAATCATGTTTCTCCAGTTTCAACAATATTTCACCAACTTTAAAAAACTCTAACATGGGTCCAGGGTCGATGGAAACTCATGTGTAGGCATGAAAGTGAAAAGAATTGCATTTTGTCCCATGTACAAGCCACTTCAACCACCACTTTGACCTCCTACAAGTCCCCTCAAGAAAAAAATGTAGTTGAAGTACCTCAAAGACTCGCTTCAACCTTCAAAAAAATGCATCAACCTAACTTGGCATGCATCAACCCAAATCCAGTTGAAGGGGTAAAAAATCACCAACTTTGACCCCTCTCAACATGCTTGGAATGACTGCCTCCCGACCTGCATCAATCCAAAGTTGTCATAACTACCTGATTGACCTGTATCGACCCAACTCAAGCATGCATATATCACAAAAGGAGGTCAAGTGGCTCATATGACCCACTGACTTGCCTAAAGGGGTCAATGTGTCTCAACCGAAGCCCACTCCAATCCCTACGATGCGACCAGTAAGGTACATTTTCTCTAATCCAGAAAATTCCCTAATTTTATTGAATTGTAATTTAAACATGGATTTTCCACATCATTCAAAATATATTTATGCAATAGCGCATTACTTCAATTTTGGAATATAAACTAATTCAAATAAATCCACAATAAATCACATAAATCATGTAAACTAGGGTAAACTAAGCGTATTAAAGCAAGGAATGGTTCATGGTATCACACCACATAGATATTTTTAGAAGATATACATAATCAGGATGTGTTGAATCCAAAAATCTCATTGCTTTCTCAATGTAAAACTTTCTCAGTTGGATGTACATTTAGGAAGGCATTGCACATGTCAAACTGTCATAACTCCCATCCTCTACTGGTCATAATTGCAAGAACATTTTTATAGTAGGTATCTTGAAAACATAACTAAATGTCTACCAATAATCAATTCATTCCTCTTAGGTAAACACTTTTGCTACTAACCTGGATTTATACATGTCCATTGAGCCATCATCAAAAAGTTTGACCCCAAATTTTTACCATATGTATAGGTTGTATAATCAATTACCTCCTTGGAAAGACCCTATAATTAGTAGTATAGGAATACACATGCATCAAATAATCTCACTCTATGACATGAAAGGGAGATTGTAGAAAAAGGAAAAACATAAAGACTAAGATTTGATTTTATCATCCGAGAAATTAGAAGAGGCCAATAGTCTCATCCAAATGATGTTAACTTCCAAAGAAGCAACAAAATCAAGCACAAAAGCACACCAACTATAACAACCCCAAATTTTGAGCATCTCCCATCTAATAGACTATAAGGATATATACCTAAATTTCTAGGATAAGTTTTAACAAATGATAAACAATAGTCAATAAACTCCATTAATTTGAATAATATTTTATACAAGATGTAGAAAGATACTCCTCTAAGAAGTTACATGAATTTCTCAAAAGAAGCTAACTTGTACATACGAGACTAATCACTAAAACTATCTAGATAATCCTCCTTGATTTAGCTTTAACATCTAAACTGATTTGATCCAGATCACCATGTTTTAATGACTTTTAATGTGGTTGTTGCCTAAAATGCAGGTAGACAAATACACGATCAATATATCCCTATATTGTGCATGTGGTCAACCAAAATGTGTGCAAGTATTGTAACAACATATAATGTTCACAACCAAGCATTTTCTCATAGGAAACTTCTATTTTCATTCTATATTCTAACCCATGCTTGGTATGCTCTCTTGTGTGTAATCAGTGCCCATCATTAAACTCATGGATATTACCCCTCGATGGGAGTATCCCATGGTTTAGAATATTCTATACTTTATGTGATACTCATAGTGACATTAAAATTGAATAGAAAGTAAATAAACATCCAACAGTGTGTTCATCAAGTAAATAATTTATAGATCATTCGATAAACCATCAAAAGTCAATAATGTGGGTACTCATAAGTAACCACATGCTTTGGTGTAGAACCATATCGTGTACTTCACATACTTTAAGCATATATTCAAACATCCAAGCAATCAACATAGTCAATCAACATTATTTTCATGTATGTATAACCCTAACGTGTCACCAAACATTCTCAAGATACTAATTAGGTCTAGACTAGATCCTAACCAGGGCTTCATATTATCTTGAGTTTGGATTAGGAACAAGGGTCACAAACCCTAATTCCATCACGTCATGAGTCCTAAGGATTATTAACCCTAAGTAGACATAAGGTGAATCCTAACTCTCAAATCGATCATAATATGTCTTTGTGAATATATGGATCCAATTATGTGGGTTAAGATCATAATAATAAGATATATTTGTTTCAAACCATAAATAAAATTTTATAACCTGGAAACCCCAAAGATCATTATCACTATCATCATTATCTAGTTATTTCATAATATTCAACAAGATCAGGTATTATCACAAAATTAAATAAATTTATTAATTTAAGGATTATATTCATTAAATCTAGGGTTTGTATGCAATAATCATCTTATAACCATGCATTACCGATAATTTTGGAACTGAGATTAGATCTAGGTTATGAAATCATTTTATTAATACTCTACTAATTCTCTTAATCAATTTTATATATAATTTCATTATAATATGAGCTACCAATAATTTTCAACATTATTTACAAGATAAGCATTAATGGACCAATGGCAAGAACCATGTCAAACTATCTAAGTGGACAATTTGACTTGGTCCATTAATCAAAAGAAATGATTTCTAAAGTTCTTAATGCCCTCTCACTGTGAATTTGGATTTGTCATGCAACGTGTGCATACATGTCCTTTTGGCACTATATTTCTTCTACCTCCCACCCGATCTCGACTTACATATCTATGGTAGTTAACTTGGTAGTTGACTTTGGCTTGTAGTCCTTGGCTACAGGATCCAAGGCCAGGGATGTCTTTGATACCATCCATCATGCTTGGAGGTGCCCGTTGGGGCTGTCTTAGATAGACCAGGGAAGCTGCTAGGGTTGTACATTGGTCCAAACCCAAACCAGATCGAGACCTTGTTAACTAAAAGTTCATGGACCATGGACCGGATGGAATTAAGAACCTAAACTAGACCATATCGAGATTGGATCTGCTAGTCTATATTCATACACTCTTAAGTATAAAATAACTATGTTATAAAAAATATAAAAGAGTTGATAAGTCTTTTGAGTTTGTAACACAACCAAGTTACATAATTAAATTCTTACTCGAGAGAGTAAATTGTTATGAGAGTATTGAGAACATTACTAATATAATTCATACAATAATAATACATTCAAGACTAATTGTCATAAATTTGTATCTTATAGTAAACTAAAACTTACAATTACTATAAAATTGAATTATATGATAGCTAATACATAATAATACATTAATTTATTAACAATTCAATTCAATGTGTATCATCTTTTTAGTTTTTTGTCGCCAGAATGTACTATAATATTAAAATTTGTTGCTACTCAGTGCTTGTATAAGTGTAATGGTTAATGATATTGATATTTATTGATATAATAATGTCAGTGTGTAGACCACAATACTAATGTACCTATTGGTAAATTCTAGAGTCATAAATAATGTACTACATATCCCCACAACCCTTCATAAATATTAGATTTAATTAATATATACGAAGTTTTTGTATTATCCGGTCCAACTAGTCCATACCAATTTCTACTGGTTTTGGACCGGACCAGACCAAGGACCAAACCAAAAGTCAATTTGGTCTAAGATTGGACCGAACCAAATAGCTTGTCCGGTCCCATCCACCGAGATTGATATATGTACAACCAAGTTGTCGAGTTGTGTTGACCTGAAGAGGAACAGAGTGTGAAAGGGAGAGTAGGTTGGAGGGTTGTTTACCTTGAAATAGGGTGTCATGTGGGTGAATTCTTGATCATTGGAGATTAACAAAGCTTTCCAGATGTTGTCAGTCCTCACGGTGGTCTAAGATGACATATCGATGAAGGATTGTATGATCTAGAAGCTGGGAGTTTGAGAATGAGAGTTGAGCTTTCCCATGCCTTCATGACCCCCCTTCTAAAAGATATACACCAAAGTAATCATCCCATGCTTCCCTAAGGTGTCGCGGTGAGGGGATACTCACCAAAGATGAAGGTGGTTCAAGGCCATATGAAAGAGGGTGCTTCCTGCGATAATTCATTACCAAATAGTAATGAAGGAGCCAAGATGGAACTTGTTGACCCATAATATAGTAAAGGGACATGGGTGAAAGATGTTTATAGCTAGCCCTAGTCTTATGGGATTTCGGTGGATTTAGGCAATAATGCCCTCGTTGTCGATAATGTCAGAGATTGATACAATGGGATTCGTCATGACCTCCTAGAGTCGTTCGCGTTATTATTTGGTGATGAGGATATCCAGAGGGGGGGAGCAAGGTCTAGGCTCGGTTATTTAGTTCCTTTTAGAGCGGGAGGTAGGATATGATGTCTCTACCATTAAATATTCATCTAATGGTGAAAGGGGACATCAACTTCACATTTACTAACCCAACTAGGATTTTAGATCCCATTGGGATCCCTTCCTCCTATATTTTTTTTCTATTTTTGCTAGATAAAACCCCAATCTAAAGATAATTGCCTACACCACGTAGGATATGAAGCTACTCCTTAAATTTAGGATAATGCAAGTATTTCATTTATCTTCCACTTGTAAAAGCATAATTTCCTAACTCATCCATTGAGTATCTGAAACTTAATTTCCAAGTAACATGTAATTAATTCTTGAATTAATCACCTAGGTTACTAAATAGCTTTTAACTATCTATAGCTTCTTCCATAATCTCATATTACTCAACATATTATAATTACCATTAGTACTTATTATGATCATATAACACTTAATTCATCATTTTACATTTCAAGGACCCATATGTGAACCCTATTAGTCCAATTGGACTCAAATTGGGTTCAAGGGCCCATGGACCTTTCATTGTCCTTCCAAATGATCCATATGATTAATTATATTCTTAATTATGAAATTAAGGCATTTCTCATTATATTATTTCAATTGAAGCCTCACATCAATATTTATACTCAACAGTATATACTTACTTACATTGAAGACTTAATTTAAGACTAAGGCTTAGATTCATCATCCCAAGTCGATCAAGGTCATACTTTTGGTTTCATCATTAGAGTGAATCTCAATAAATTATTATCAAATTCACATCACAGAATCCAAATTTACCAAATTTGAGGATCTTACATTCACCCTTCCTTAAAAAGGGATTTTGTCCCCAAAATTCAAACCTAATCATGTTAAGGTGAATGATAACCCATTTTGGCCCAAACAGTATGGCTAGCAACCATTTTTGGATATGTTTAAGCTTTTATTTATACAAAAACTTCTCATATTACTAAGGTTGGAATCTAAATTAAATCCGAGGGTATTTCCACATCCTCGTTCACAACATGATTTTATCACTTGGTTATTACATACTTCATAATTACATTTTCCACTTGGTGATTACATTTTCATTTAGGTTTCAAACCTACTAATTATTATTCAACTACAATCACTAGTTGATGAGGTAATATCTACATACCCTAATTATGTTACAAAGTTCAACTTAGGGTATTCATCTTCACATGCCAATTTTATGTATCACATGTGGCTACCCAAACTCTCGCATTCTAAATAACATTAAATAAACATTTTTCTATAGTACAAACACAAAGTTCATCTTGTTCCATGTCAAGAGATGGTGTATCCACACATTATCTCATAATTTCGAATTTTTGGTTGAATCATCCTTAAAAATGACTCCAAAATAGGTGTACATTTAAACTCCATGAGTGTTCTTAAATTTCATGAACCCGATAAATAGTGCTTTTCTCATTATTCTTGAGTTTATGCATAACCCCCTATAAGATTCTACTTCAACCATTATTACACCAGTTTGTGTATTTCTTATATCTACATCTCATTTGTCACTAGCCTTGGGCATTCTATTAAGGTCTCTAGGGGTATAGGTACCTTTGTAGTGATCTCCTTTTGACCCCATGAGCTTGATGTACATATGGAGTGCCTTTCACATTGACCCTTGGGCCTTATGTACTTATGGAGGTGGCCATTCTCCTGACCCATGGGCCTTAAGTACTTATGCATGGCTTTCTCCTAACCCTACAAGCCTTATGTACTCAGGGCATGATCACCTCCTGACCCCTTGGGTCTTATGTACCTTTAAGCATTATTACTTGACCTTAGAATTGACTTAGGGCTTTTCCCTTCCTAGGGTTTATTGAGATGTCATAGCTTAATTTCGTTTGTCTTATCACTTACACCTTATTCAAGGACAAGGGTCTTCAATTTCATCATACTTCTACATCCTATGACTCTTCCCACTCAAGGAGACTCTACGACTTATATACCTTTCATATAATTTCTTTTATTGTGTTATTTTGCATTACACCTTTTGCTTGATACCTTTATAACACAAGTTTTCATTCTTATATTTTCATGCTTCTAGGGCATTAAGCCAGATACACATCGTTCTTTTCCAGACTCAGTGGTAGTAGAGCTTATATACCTTATATGCATAATTATTACATTTCTTTTTAGGTACTTTACTTGATATCACATAATTACCATGGGATTTCTTTAACCAAGGCTTTCACATTCAGTATATGTTGGAATTATATTTCCTATTTATTAAGGGCAACTTATTTTAATTATGTAGGGGTAAGGGTTTTCCTGCTACACATACCCTCCCATCATATCCTATTCTTTTAGGGTTAGGTCCTTTGAGGACGATCAATGTAATTTCAAATTATAAAATAAGGTTGGTCAACTCACCCTTCTAAGTAAGTTCCTAACCTAGGGTGACTTCTTGGATCAAGCAGGAGGTTAGGCTCTCTAAACACAACATGACCCCACTAATTTAGGGTTATGCCTTCCCCATAGGTCTTTTCCCACTCTTGGGTTGACCCACTCCAGGTCAGGACACCACCCCTAGAAGGTGAATTGAGGGCATTATATGCATTCTTATGTAACTACTGATTTTGTGTATTTCATATATCAAAACACTTTATGTGTATAATGCATGCATGTTCACTTGTACTCTACATACGAGAAAGCATGTAAGACTAGGGTATCTATTTTGTAGTTCTAGACTGGATTACCCAACCCACTTGTATTTTCTCATTCCTTCATACCTACTTAGGGTTTGTTTGGGTGGGGTTATTATTTTACCCACACTACTCCCATACCCATGATTAGGGTTTAAAGTTATGGTTAGGGTTTGTACTTTGCATTTTAGGGTTTTATGATTCCATTGACCTGTTAGGGTTTTCATAACCTACTGGGTTACCCTACTTAATTCGAAAATTGGGCTTTTCCCACCCATACTTAGGTTTTTCTAGGGTTTTTCCTCACTAGAGGGACACAAACTACATGTCATATTTTCCACATCTATTTCTCCAATTAACATTACATGTGTGTTTTAATTGGTGAACGATGACTTAATCCATGTGTGAAAAACTAAACTGGATCCTAAGTTTATCTCGGTCGACAATATTGTCGACCGAAGAGGACTTTAGGGTCGGTTATAAAGAAAAAACCGACCCTAGAGGTGCTTCTAAGAAGGAAATCTGGCTCCTTTTGGTCGACGAATTTGTCGACCAATATCTATCGGTCGACAAATTCGTCGACTGAGAAGGAGCCAGAGGTGAAATCTGGCTCCTTCTAGGTCGATGAATTTGTCGAATGAATGGTTGTCGGTCGACAAATTCGTCGACCGAGGATGCATGAACTAAACTGGATCAAAAATTCATGTCGGTCGACAATAATTGTCGACCAAGGAGCGTTTAAGGGTCGGTTATAAAGAAAAAACTGACCCTAGAGGTGCTTATACACATATTTCTTCCTAAAACCCTAATTCAATATGAGGAGAGAAGTTGATCTTAGGGTTTATTAAGCAAGGAGATGAGTAGTGGCCAAAATTAGCGATGAGAAACTTATGGGAAACATTATTTCAGGCAAATCTTAGGTTCTATTTAGGCAGGTATCACATTACCTAAGAGAGTCCCCATATATCAACTTAATGGCGCAGAGGAATATATTGCCAGACCCCAAAGTCATGATCCTTTCTAGACACCAATACCATTAGGTTATGCCCTAACAACTTTCCTTATATTTTAATGGATTATGTGAAATTATCAACTATTAAATATTATCTGACAATGTTGAGCTCCGATACCAAATGTAACGACTCCCAATTCTGAGCATCCCCCATCTAAGAGAGACCTGGAATATAATGATTGATACCTAAGTTTCGAAGATCATATTTAGCAAATAATAAACAATCGTAAAAAATCTCCATTAATTTGAACAAATTTTTCATACAAGATGTATAATGATGCTCCTCTAAGGAGTTACATGAATTTATCAAAAGAAACTAACTTATAAATATGATAAGAAATACTAAAACTACCTAGATAATCCTCCTTGACTTAGCTTTAACATGTTCAATTGAATTCATCTGAATCACCATGTCTTCATGACTTTATATGTGACAATTTCCTTAAATGTCGACAAACAAATAAGCTATCAACACATCCCTAAATTGTGTATGTGGTGAACCAAAATTTTTGCAAGTATTGTAACAACATATAATTTTCACAACCAAGCATTTGCACGTAGGAAACTTGTAACACCTCATCCTCAACAAAACACGATTACATGCAAACCAACGGATTACTGAAAATCACGGGAAATTAAAACCGATTTACAACAAGCACCACAAGATGAAACATATAATATCTGAGCCAACACTTTTCATTTCATAGTATATTTCCAAGGTGCTACAACATAATTTCCCATCATCTTGTTATATGAAATAACTATTGCCAGGATGCTTTACATCAAGATACATATCAAAAACCATACATCGATCATTGTACGAGAACATCGAAAAACTCTCCCGAAGACCTGAGTGTATAGGGATGACACATAGGACTCTACTGCTAGACACTATCTATCCCACCAGGTATGATACCTCAGCATAACATCCGTAGCCACATGATCTTCATCTCGCCAGGCACGTCCACCTAAAAAGGGTTATTAATCAGCGGGGTGAGACACACAGTCCCAGCGAGAAACATAACCCTCTACCAGCTTTATTATGATCACATATAACTGATATAAGTAGATTATAAGAGTAGTATACTGAGTAGGGCTATTCTTACAAGCAATTTTACCAAGATATTCATGAGGCCTATAACCAAGCATTCTGTATGGAACATGATTGACAAGATAAATTTTATACGATCTTTCCACATTATATAAGGAATATATGATAAACTGCAAGTGTAAAACCAGGGCAACTATACAAACAAGGCCTCAACCAATGTTTCATATTTGCCATAAGCAAAGATACTATACGAATTTCTTACAAATTATTATGCCCTGAGGAAGTGAGCCGTACCGCTCAAATCCAACCTTCGGTTGTGAAACCCAAGTCGGTGCCATACAAGGTCAATGGAAGATCCGGACTCCACGACCTCCCACCTCGTGGTCAGTGCACGAGTACAACACAAGCAGGACCGCAGTCTCATGCTTAAGTGGCCTCAGCCACATGGTCAGGCTACCCTCTGCCTAGCCCGCCTTGGTACAGGTATCGACGCTAGTGAAACTGAGCCACGGGCCTGTTCACCGTGCTCTGAGCCATGAACGCATTCATGCTCCCATATCACACATCCTGAGCCATGGGCCTGTTCACCATGCTCTTATCTTTTTTTTTAGCTACATGCCTGAATCCACACTCTGGAGTCTACAATCGAAGTTGCACTCTTACCTCCTCACTTTAGGCTAGGAGAAACCTAGCATATTCAACAATATGCGCTCCGGGTTAACCCGCAGGAGAACCCGTTTCACTATCACCAGCTCCTGACGATGATGGATCTATGGCCAAGACAAACTACATGAGAGATTCATCTGTAATTAGTTAATGTATTTTAAGTAGATTGTTGGGGCAATCAAGTTGTATTATGCAACCATATATAAAACATGAACAACATGAGATTCATTACATTGGTATTATATTGCTACTACTATTTCCATTGCCCTCAACAATCATCACATTTCCATGGGATATAAATCCCTCACATCATCTCATAGTGCTATTGCCTCTCAAGGCTTCATCATTTCATATCATCATGGGATATCAATCCCTGAGTTCATCACATTACACCAGTGCCTCTCAAGGCATCATCAACATCATTAGGGAATATCAATCCCTCATGTCATCACTAGAGGATCACACCTCAACATGCATTTCTCATTATACTGGTGATATATGTTATCTCACCAACAAGACATATCATTATTACTTAGATATTGCACATATATCAAGTGCTATACGAAGCACATAAGCATATAGTCACCATAGTTCTTACTTGGCTATGAATTCAATACACCTGCATGGTTAGCTGGCATAAGAAAGCGATAACTGGATCACCAAACATAGAACGTAGATACTTTAGAGAACATAATATGATTATCATGCTATTAAGGATTTAGGTGTACAAGATTGGAATAACATCCATGTTCATAGCTGTGTATGTAGACAAAATGTATTATTGTTATCAAACTGTGAGTATCCCTCACACCTCACAACTCATGATCATATCATGACTATCATGTCATCAAGATTAAGGTTTATAACATTAGAATATCCTTCCATCATTATGAATATATGCAGGTTAATGTCATAATCGGTGTATAAATCAATACATACTACTGTTACCACATCATGGGTATCCCATCATACCCTATATCTCAAATCATATGAGCATCATCCTTAAGGATTCACTTTAAGGATCATACACCATGATTCACCATCCAACTTTATCGGAGATTCATCTATCATTAACCATAGGTAACCACTATACAAGGGTTCACAACCTATTTTCTTATTTCATTATTAACATAGGTGCAGGGTTCAAGGTGATTAAACCATATCACATGTATCCTTGTTATATATGCATTCCGGGTTACAAGAACCCTCACCAAAGCTTCTGCAACTCTCACTATAGGTATGACGATAGCGCCATCCCTCACTACAAGAGGTATCAGATAGAGTACCAACCCTCATCCAAAGTTGTCGGCCTCAAGCATGACATGCACCCACGCATCAAGGGGATAACAGCCAAACTTAGACCTAATGGTGTGTCGTGCAGCCATGGACCAAGAGTATAACGTGCAACCGAGTGTAACAACATCACAACCAGCCTTAACAACCAAGACCCTATCGCCCATTAGGGTTAGGGTTCCATGTCAGGCAACTTACCATTACCATATCGTCTGAAGCCATAACACCTAAGATCACAGTACACAAGGTCAAACCATAATTCCCAACAAGCATACAACTGACATCTCTCAAACAACACCATGGCACCTGAGGTACCCTATCGTCCAACTAGGTTAAGTTCAACCGTATCGGCCAACACCATGACGCCCATCAAGCACACCTACTTGGTTAACACATCAAGATACTCAAGGGCTTTCATACCACCCAAGGTACACTACAATGTTGCCATGACACCCATGGTACCCTATCGTCCAAGGTACCGTCAAGCTCAACATAGGTACTGGCCAAACCTCAACCCTAGGACCATCCAAGCTATCAAGTATGAGCACATGTTGGGTAATCATCCAAGAGAGAGAGACCATGTGTCGGGCAAGGCATATCAGCCAAGGTAACATATCTCCTTGCAGGGTATCGGCCATACACTTAGCCATTGCGTCACCCAAACCATGCATACCTACACACTTATAAAGTTTAGGGTTAATGATATCGGGCATCATAATGAGGGATCGCCCATATCGCCCATCCTCATATCCTTATCGCCCATGGAGCACCATATCGGGCACCTAGCATATCGCCCAAGGAATCATCACAACAAGAGTACCACTATCGGTTAGCTTAGGGTTAGGGCAACTCTATCACTCAAGCTCCATATTGTCCATAGGCACTATGTTGGGCAACTCACTCAAAGAGTGTCGTGCAAGCACAAACCTCATGCCCGACACAAAAGCCCCTCAACCACACTCATACCGGTCAGGGAGGCAGCCATGGTATCACCCACCTAGGGTTCCATCATTCTAGGCTCAAGACTTATCCATATCGCCCAACAAGTACTACCATGGTAAGGAGTCATATCAGACAACATAACGTTCAAGGCAAACCCTAGGTGAGGGGGTATCGTTTAGGGCACCAAAAAGGTGTATTGTGCAAGGGTACAAGGACCACACCAAGTTGGTCACCTTCAACATCAAGACCATGTCGTGCAACAAGGGTAGATCATCTATGTCACCCAGGACAACCCTATCGCCCAAACTAGGGTTGAAGCCCCATATCGTCCAAGACTCTAGAGTTAGGGTTTTATGTCGGCCAACCACGATCATCTTGGGTAGAGGTACATATCGGTCACGAGGTCACTAAGGAGTTCACCTATCATATCACCCAAGGCTCAACTCTAGAAGAGGGTATTAGGCAACACACTAAAAGGGTCATCATGGAAACATATCGGCCAAGAGCCCATCCAAGGGTCTAGCAACCATGTCGTCCAAAGCTTGTCTCTAGGGTGGATAGGAAATATCGGGCATCAAGGTGCAACTATTACCAACCCATCATATTGTCCACATGTCTAGGTCGTAGGCTCACCTTTCAAGTCCAAAGGAGAGAAAGGGGTGTTTCCATAACCATTGACTAAAGCATAGACTATAGAACAAAGCACTGTATCGGGTAAAGGCCCATATAGGGCAACCTAGTTGTATCGGCCAAAGACTCATATCGTGCAAGTAATCTTCTACCTCTAGCCACCCATTACCATCTTGTACAAGGAAAACAAGCTAAAGGCAGTACTAAAACGTAGCATTCCCATTAGATAAGATTCCAAGTTCCACATATATATCTATCATGGAAAAAAAAGTAACGATTTAAGTACAAGAACCATCATATACATATATGGAGAGTGTGCATAATAGAGATGGTTTAGAGTTATGTAACCCGTCTTAAGAGGATCTCCATGATAGGCATAAAACTCCATGATCCAAGCAGCAAACTCACGTTCTCTTCCAAGAACAACACCCATCCAAAGCTCCAAACATGCCTTGGCACCATCATCAC
Source organism: Alisma plantago-aquatica (assembly GCA_963693085.1). Taxonomy (NCBI): domain Eukaryota; kingdom Viridiplantae; phylum Streptophyta; class Magnoliopsida; order Alismatales; family Alismataceae; genus Alisma; species Alisma plantago-aquatica. The sequence continues at coordinate 603,314,687 of OY856414.1, read as the reverse complement.
CACCTCAAGAAACAAAGGAAGAAGAAGGAGAAGAAACCATGGTTATGTATAGCTCAAGAAGAAGAAAGGAGGGAAGATGACCACGGCCTTGCTTACTCTTATCAAGGGCCTATCCATGTCCGAGAGGGAAAGAGGAAGGTGAAGAAGTAAGCACAAGGAAAAACTAGCAAAGAAGCATGACTCACCAAGGTCAGATCTTGAGCAAGGAGTTTCCATGGCCAAGGAGCTCGCCCCTCCATGTTCCATGGGAGTCTTCCTTAGCTCCCAAGCTCTCATGCTCGACACATACAAGTAGGGGAAGGAAGGTGGCCAAAAAGGATTTCTTAGATAAGGAGGAAGGGAGTTATATACACCAAGGAAGAGAGAGGTAGCAAGGGAGAGGTGTCATAACCACATAAACCAAGGTGCCACTTGCTCTAGCTCATAACACCACTTGTTGCCACCCTAGCAGCTCATGCATGGCCTGGTGATACACTCTAGGAAGTGTATCATGCAGCTGGGTAGCAGCCATGGCCGACACACCCATGTTGGGCGACACACCTTCATGTCCTAGCCGATACACTAAAGGACAAGGTGACATGTGTAACACATATATTTTATAAGGACCATATAAGGATGTCATTCCTCATCTATCAACCAAACATGGCGCCCCATCATCCATACTCATTCTAGATGATGTCACACACAAGAAAGAAGACTCTAGAGCTGATAAATTGCACATTGACCCCTCCACTTTGGGTAAATTGCAATTTACACCAAAACTAGCTCAAAAAGCATAAACATCAACCAACCAAGCTCAAACTTGAAACATAGGTCCTCCACAAGGTGCCCCACAACATAATTCTCTTTCGATTGATGCAAGAGAACTAAAGGCATGCTCTACATGTGACATATTGCAATATAACCCCTTACTTTGGTTAAATTGCACTTTGGTCCAAAACAAGCAAACATTGCTCAAACATCACCCAAACGGGACCAAACTGGAAACATGAGCTTGTCACATGATAAAAAAAACATCTAGAGAGATTATATTAAGGTTCTAAGCACCTTTCATAAGCAAAGCAAAGAGGGTTAGCCCAAAACTTGGGTTAGGGTCCTTACAAGTCATAAACCCCTAACAAGGATTTCATCCCCGAAATCCTGAGTGGTAAGAAGACAGGTGTTACTTGTGCATCATATCAAACAACTCCACAAAGCCCCCAAATGTCACAGATCTGAGACCAACATACTTGCTCTTATCCCAGAGCCACTCAGAGTTTCCTTGTACTGGCCACACACTCAAACCCTCAGCTCATCATCCTTTGCTTGGTAACACTCTTAGATACTGGAACATTATATGCAACTCGTATTACTCAGGTATCAGTTCCTTCTACTGATGTAGCATATCCCTCGTTATGTTTCCGCTTCGCTACTCTGATCTCACAGGCTTGCCACTTTAAGCTTTGCATAACTTGTATCACTGTCTTTCTACTATATATGTGTCAACTGTTCCTTCTCTCCACATGACATATCTCAAACCCATGGAAGATCTTTCTCAGAAGAGGTTATCATAAGATACATACTCTACAAAACACCTGTATGAACATGACATGGCTCAACTAGATGAACTTTCCCAAGATGACCCTACATCACTTCCTTTCCTTGGGTGCATACCTTCCGATTTTTATGCGGAGCATAAACCCCTAACATATGATAGCCGCACTATAGGCACTTAGCCGGATCAACCAAAGCCAACCTTTCCATCTGAGACAACTTCACACCCTTCCAAGGATATCCATTCCCAGGGTTACCATGATCCCTGACATGTCACATAGAAAGGGATTCACCCGACTATCACATCCAGGAAAGAAAAGGATACAGAGAAGGGTATACTTCATCCTGCATAACCAGGTCATCAAAAAGGTGCTCGACAACATATTGTCTCTCCTCTGACTCACAGGAAGGAAACATATTCCAAACGTACAACCATCACTCAAAGGAGGGTACATCCTAAACTGGATCAACTAGAGTAGATAAGAGGCTAAAGCAGAATGGAATGACTCCATTCGACCTGTCACCACACACTGGTCATTCTACCGTTTCTGGTCAACTCATGCCTCGAGATCTAACTGTTGCCGGTTGCCATCTACTGTCTGCTCAAACCATCCAATCCTCACTTACTTATCCTTATCAACATTCCTCTGTGATGTCGAACTGCTACTTTGAGGGTCACCACATAGATCCAAACTTCCAAAACAAGCTTCCAACTGGTAGGTACAAGGTCAAGGATGATCGGTCAGGATGGTTCACCTTCATACCTCCACGATCTAGGCATCTTGATTCTCAACCCCTTCTTAGAAGGCATGCCAAAAGGATCCTGCCATCATCATCCATCGCAGACATCCCCATATTGGAACCAAAGTTCAAGATTAACTGATACTTTTCGAAGTATCCAAACATCGATCACTTCAAAAGCACACATATCAAGTGACACAAGGTCCACTTTACTGCCACTCCCTCGAAAGGAAGGAACACAAAGGAACAAACTCCTCCCATCACCCCATCAACACCTATGGTTTCATATCAAAGGGGAGGGTATTATCACTTTCTTTGACCCTTACATGAGTTTCCAACCATTTATACAACGTTAAACCTTGTTCCATCTGGTTCTTATCTTGTATCTTCTTGGGTTCCTTTCACTCAGCATAGGAAACATCAAGACCATTACATGTCATTATTCTTCTTCTCTTATTACCATTTCATCATAATCATGATTAGTTCCTGATTATATCAGACTTTTATTTTCTCTTTATGAAAAAGATCGTTATTCTTTGCATATTCTTTATTGAACAAGGATCATCTCCCTGGTTCTCTTTTTCTTATCATGAATCTACACTTTATTCTTTCACATCTTTGCTTATGTTCATTGGTTGGTCTGAGATTATCTCAGGTTCCATCTTGTTTACTTATCACTTATCCTTCTTTTTCTTCTAACTTTATCTTTGCTTTCAGGTACTTTCTTCATCTTGTGTAAGTTCTATGTTTTAACTTACATTGTTATCACAAGTTAATTTGTCTTTTATCATATATATCTCTTGAGATTATAGTTTCAAGAAATTATCTCATCATATTCTTAATTTTGTTATGCCCTTTAGATTGCTCCAGAATGACTACTTGATCAGAGTAATCAAGTAGGAAACAATCTAATGCTCCATACTTACCTTTATCTTCAATATTTGAATACCTGTCCAGGGCATCAAGTATTGAGATTAGGTAGTATGCACCATATATTATGTCACGGTCCAACCTTAGACACCATCCTAATCCTAGTCCTAGTGTCCCTGTAGACTCGGCGAACCTAGAGCTTTGATACCAACATTGTAACACCTCATCCTCAACAAAACACAATTACATGCAAACCAGCGGATTACCGAAAATCACGGGAGATTAAAACCGATTTACAACAAGCACCACAAGATGAAACATATAATATCTGAGCCAACACTTTTCATTTCATAGTATATCTCCAAGGTGCTACAACATAATTTCCCATCATCTCGTTATACGAAATAACTATTGCCAGGATGCTTTACATCAAGATACATATCAAAAACCATACATCGATCATTGTACGAGAACATCGAAAAACTCTCCCGAAGATCTGAGTGTACATGGACGACACATAGGACTCTACTGCTAGAAATATCTATCCCACCAGGTACGATACCTCAACATAACATATGTAGCCACATGATCTTCATCTCGCCAGGCACGTCCACCTAAAAAGGGTTATTAACCAGCAGGATGAGACACACAGTCCCAGTGAGAAACATAACCCTCTACCAGCTTTATTATGATCACAGATAACTGATATAAGTAGATTATAAGAGCAGTATACTGAGCAGGTCTATTCTTACCAGCAATCTTACCAAGATATTCATGAGGCCTATAACCAAGCATTCTGTATGGAGCATGATTGATAAGATAAATTTTATACGATCTTTCCACATGATATAAGGAATATATGATAAACTGCAAGTGTAAAACTAGGGAAACTATACAAACAAGGCCTCAACCAATGTTTCATATTTGCCCTAAGCAAAGATACTATACAACTTGCTTACAAATTTTTATGCCCTGAGGAAGTGAGTCGTACCGCTCAAATCCAACCTTCGGTTGCGAAACCCAAGTCGGTGCCATACAAGGTCAATGGAAGAGCCGGAATCCATGACCTCCCACCTCGTGGTCAGTGCATGAGTACAACACAAGCAGGACCGCAATCTCATGATTAAGTGGCCTCAGCCAGAGGGTCATGCTACCCTCTACCTAGCCCGCCTTGGTACAGGTATCAGCGCTAGTGAAACTGAGCCACTGGCCTGTTCACCGTGCTTTGAGACATGAACACATTCATGCTCCCATATCACACATACTGAGCCATGGTCCTGTTCACCATGCTCTTATCTTCCTTTTTTAGCTACGTGCCTAAATCTGCACTCTAGAGTCTACAACCAAAGTTGCACTCTTACCTCCTCACTTTAGGCTAGGAGAAACCTCGCATATTCAACAATATGCGCTCCGGGTTAACCCACAGGAGAACCCGTTTCACCATCACCAGCTCTTGACGATGATGGATCTATGGCCAAGGCAAACTACATGAGAGATTCATCTGTAATTAGTTAATGTATTTAAGTAGATTGTTGGGGCAATCAAGTTGTATTATGCAACCATACATAAAACATGAACAACATGAGATTCATTACATTGGTACTATATTGCTACTACTATTTCCATTGCCCTAAACAATCATCACATTGCCATGGGATATAAATCCCACACATCATCTCATAGTGCTATTGCCTCTCAAGGCTTCATCATTTCATATCATCATGGGATATCAATCCCTGAGTTCATCACATTACACCAGTGCCTCTCAAGGCATCATCAACATCATTAGGGAATATCAATCCCTCATGTCATCACTAGAGGATCACACCTCAACATGCATTTCTCATTATACTGGTGATATATGTTATCTCACCAACAAGACATATCATTATTACTTAGATATTGCACATATATCAAGTGCTATACGAAGCACATAAGCATATAGTCACCATATCTCTTACTTGGCTATGAATTCAATACACCTGCATGGTTAGCTGGCATAAGAAAGCGATAACTGGATCACCAAACATAGAACGTAGATCCTTTAGAGAACATAATAGGATTATCATGCTATCAAGGATTTAGGTGTACAAGATTTGAATAACATCCATGTTCATAGCTGTGTATGTAGACAAAATGTATTATTGTTATCAAACTGTGAGCATCCCTCACACCTCACAACTCATGATCATATCATGATTATCATGTCATCAAGATCAAGGTTTATAACATTGGAATATCCTTCCATCATTATGAATATATGCAGGTTCATGTCATAACCGGTGTATAAATCAATACGTACTAATGTTACCACATCATGGGTATCCCATCATACCCTATATCTCAAATCGTATGAGCATCATCCTTAAGGATTCACTTTAAGGATCATACACCATGATTCACCATCCAACTTTATCAGATATTCATCTATCATTAACCATAGGTAACCACTATACAAGGGTTCACAACCTATTTTCTTATTTCATTATTAACATAGGTGCAGGGTTCAAGGTGATTAAACCATATCACATGTATCCTTGTTATATATGCATTCTGGGTTACAAGAACCCTCACCAAAGCTTCTGCAACTCTCACTATAGGTATGACGGCAGCGCCATCTCTCACTACAAGAGGTATCGGATAGAGTACCAACCCTCATCCAAAGTTGTCGGCCTCAAGCATGACATGCACCCACGCATCAAGGGGATAACGGCAGACTTAGACCTAATGGTGTGTCGTGCAGCCATGGACCAAGAGTATAACGTGCAACCGAGTGTAACAACATCACAACCAGCCTTAACGACCAAGACCCTATCACCCATTAGGGTTAGGGTTCCATGTCGGGAAACTTACCATCACCATATTGTCTAAAGCCATAACGCCTAAGATCATGGTACACAAGGTCAAACCATAACGTCCAACAAGCATACAACTAACGTCTCTCAAACAACACCATGGCACCTGAGGTAGCCTATCATCCAACTAGGTTAAGTTCAACCGTATCGGCCAACACCATGGCGCCCATAAAGCACACCTACTTGGTTAAAACATCAAGATACTCAAGGGCTTTCATACCACCCAAGGTACACTACAATGTTGCCATGACGCCCATGGTACCCTATCGTCCAAGGTACCGTCAAGCTGAACATAGGTACCAACCAAACCTCAACCCTAGGACCATCCAAGCTATCAAGTATGAGCACATGTTGTGTAATCATCCAAGAGAGAGAGATCATGTGTCGGGAAAGGCATATCGGCCAAGGTAATATATCTCCTTGCAGGGTATCGGCCATACACTTAGCCCTATCATCACCCAAACCATGCACACCTACACACTTATAAAGTTCTAGGGTTAATGATATCGAGCATCATAATGAGGGATCGCCCATATCGCCCATCCTCATATCCTTATCGCCCATGGAGAACCATATCGAGCACCTAGCATATCGCCCAAGGAATCATCGCAACAAGAGTACCGCTATCGGTCAGCTTAGGGTTAGGGCAACTCTATCACTCAAGCTCCATGTCGTCCATAGGCACTATGTCGGGCAACTCACTCAAAGAGTGTCGTGCAAGCACAAACCTCATGCCCGACACAAAAGCCCCTCAACCACGCTCATATAGGTCAGGGAGGCAGCCATGGTATCTCCCACCTAGGGTTCCATCATTATAGGCTCAAGACTTATCCATATTGCCCAGCAAGTACTACCATGGTAAGGAGTCATATCGGGCAACATAACGTTCAAGGCAAACCCTAGGTGAGGGGGTATCGTTTAGGGCACCAAAAATGTGTAACGTGCAAGGGTACAAGGACCACACCAAGTTGGTCACCTTCAACATCAAGACCATGTCGTGCAACAAGGGTAGATCATCTATGTCACCCAGGACAACCCTATCGCCCAAACTAGGGTTGAAGCCCCATATCGTCCAAGACTCTAGAGTTAGGGTTTTATGTCGACCAACCACCATCATCTTGGGTAGAGGTACATATCGGTCACGAGGTCACTAAGGAGTTCACCTATCATATCACCCAAGGCTCAACTCTAGAAGAGGGTATCGGGCAACACACTAAAAGGGTCATCATGGAAACATATCGACCAAGAGCCCATCCAAGGGTCTAGCAACCATGTCGTCCAAAGCTTGTCTCTAGGGTAAATAGGAGATATTGGGCATCAAGGTGCAACTATTACCAACCCATCATATCATCCATATGTCTAGGTCGTAGGCTCACCTTTAAAGTCCAAAGGAGAGAAAGGGGTGTTGCCATAACCATTGACTAAAGCATAGACTATAGAACAAAGCACTGTATCGGGTAAAGGCCCATATCGGGCAACCTAGTTGTATCGGCCAAAGACTCATATCGTGCAAGTCATCTTCTACCTCTAGCCACCCATTACCATCTTGTACAAGGAAAACAAGCTAAAGGTAGTACTAAAACGTAGCATTCCCATTAGATAAGATTCCAAGTTCCACATATATATCTATCATGGAAAAAAATGTAACGATTTAAGTACAAGAACCATCATATACATATATGAAGATCGTGCATAATAGAGATGGTTTAGAGTTATGTAACCCGCCTTAAGAGGATCTCCATGATAGGCATAAAACTCCATGATCCAAGCAGCAAACTCACGTTCTCTTCCAAGAACAACACCCATCCAAAGCTCCAAACATGCCTTGGCACCATCATCACCACCTCAAGAAACAAAGGAAGAAGAAGAAGAAGAAGAAGAAACCATGGTTATGTATATCTCAAGAATAAGAAAGGAGGGAAGATGACCACGGCCTTTCTTACTCTTATCAAGGGCCTATCCATGGCTGATAGGGAAAGAGGAAGGTAAAGAAGTAAGCACAAGGAAAAACTAGCAAAGAAGCATGACTCACTAAGGTCGGATCTTGAGCAAGGAGTTTCCATGGGCAAGGAGCTCGCTCCTCCATGTTCCATGGGAGTCTTCCTTAGCTCCCAAGCTCTCATGCTTGACACATACAGGTAGGGGAAGGAAGGTGGCCGAAAAGGATTGCTTGGCTAAGGAGGAAGTGAGTTATATACACCAAGGAAGAGAGAGGTAGCAAGGGAGAGGTGTCATAACCACATAAACCAAGGTGCCACTTGCTCTATCTCATAACGCCACTTGTTGCCACCCTAGAAGCTCATGCATGGCCTGGTGATACACTCTAGGAAGTGTATCATGCAGCTGGGCAGCAGCCATGGCCGACACACCCCTGTTGGGCGACACACCTTCATGTCCTAGCCGATACACTAAAGGACAAGGTGACATGTGTAACACATATATGTTATAAGGACCATATAAGGATGTCATTCCTCATCTATCAACCAAACATGGCACCCTTTCATCCATACTCGTTCTAGATGATGTCACACACAAGAAAGAAGACTCTAGATCTGATAAATTGCACATTGACCCCTCCACTTTGGGTAAATTGCAATTTACACCAAAACTAGCTCAAAAAGCATAAACATCAACCAACCAAGCTCAAACTTGAAACATAGGTAATCCACAAGGTTCCCCACGTCATCATTCTCTTTCTAATGATGCAAGAGAACTAAAGGCATGCTATACATGTGACATATTGCAATATAACCCCTTACTTTGTTTAAATTGCACTTTGGTTCAAAACAAGCAAACATTGCTCAAACAACATCCAAACGGGACCAAATTGGAAACATGAGATTGTCACATGATAACAAAACATCTAGAGAGATTATATTAAGGTTCTAATCACCTTTCATAAGCAAAGAAAAGAAGGTTAGCCCAAAACCTGGGTCAGGGTCCTTACAAAACTTGTATTTTCATTTCATCTTATAACCCATGCTTGGTATGCCTTCTCTGCTGTAATCATTGTTCATCATTGGGAATCATATGTATTACCCCTTGATGGGTGTAAGACAGGGTTCAGAATATTCCATACTTTATGTGATACTCATAGTGGCATTATAATTGAATAATAAGAAATAAACATACAACAGTTTCTTCATCAAATCAATACTCCAAAAATCATTTGGCAAACCATCAGAAGTATATAATGTGGATACTCTTAAGTAATCATGTACCTCAATGTAGGACCATGCAATATAATTCTAGTACTTTGAGCACATATACAAACATCCAAGAAATCAACATTATTTGTATTAAGTATAACCCTAACATGTCACCAAACATTCACATGTAGGTCTAGACTAGATCCTAGCTAGGGTTTAGGGTTATCTCGGGTCCAAATTAGGAACAACAATCATGAACCCTAATTCCATCATATAATGAGTCCTAAGGGTTATAAACCTTGATTATACATAAGTTGAACCATAACTCTCAAATGAATTATAATATATGTGTTGTTATGTATGTCGAGAGAGACAATCATATGCTGATTGTGATGACATAAAATATTTGATTAATAATAAAGGCAGTCTTCTAATTTTTTGTTTTATTCAATTATGAGATAATGATGAAACATGATGAACTCTAAAGAATAATATTACTCAATGAAGTATGCATTAGGGTTCAGGACCTGAACAATGAGATCATACTTATGTTTAAGAGTAGATACGTTCTTATTATGTCCCTAGTCAGATGTTATTATGGAAGGATGATAGACAACAATGACACCAAAAGCTAGAGTGTGTGTTGGTTGATGACAAAATATCATTATTCATGATATATGATATCAAACCAAACACATAAATACTTGTTGGAGAATAGTTTATCAACAAACCCACCTTAAGAGTGATACATGGAAACTGTGATTGGTAGTCAGAATCATCTTCAATAGTGATGGTGGTGATTGTTGTTCTTAGAATTGAAATCACTACACTTATCACATGTCATTTGATGTACTTAGACATCATATACCATGACCTTGAATAAGGGTTTCCATAAAGGTTGTGCTCGGGTGCATCATAACACATGGGGATGAATGTGAGTGATGTAGATGGGATTTATCCCTCCTATAGGAGTTTGATATCTAGTCCACTTGATAAGCGAGACTAAGAAAAGCATGCCCATGAACATGTGAATCAATATATGATATTGGGTTCACATATATCTCACACAGTCTGCTCTAGTTCAGAAAACATGGATTGAATGTTCAAAGGATGGCAACTCAATGCATCGAGTTCAATCAGGATATCAGTGACAAAGGAACTATACAGTCACTGTAACACCAATCACGGAATGTAGGTTGAAGTTGTTCCTCAACTTTCCAATTACTTAAGTAGTAATGATGTTTTTCTAGATATCAATCATTGCTTGTGATGTCATAAATTAGTTATAAACATTCACTACGAACATAATTTGGAACCTATAGGGTCACATACATAGGATACACTTGGAATAAGAGTTTATTCATGAATATAGTTTAAACTTGATTACTAAAGAGTTAGGTGGTCAATTTAAGCAAATGTTGACTGATTGGACTATGAGCCGAATGACTCAAGTGTTGAACCAATCGATTAAAGTGTCAGATCAATTGAACCAACATTCAAAATATAATCCAAGATGACTGGTTAGGAAGTGAACCTATCGACTCAGGTCCATGAACTAACCAGTTTAGGTTGTGAATCGACCGTTTGGTTGATCAATTTGATCAGATCAAGGATTAGTGTTGACGTCATGTTGTGCATTAATTGGATATTAATTGCCAATTCAATTGTGATGGGGAAATATAGTGAAACAAGTGGTTTAAGGGTTGAAATAATAGGATCGCATTCCAACTGATTGGTTCAACATCAAACCGATCGTTTTGTCAGACGTAGGTTATGAGAATTCATGAATTTTTATCCCTTCAAATCCCGCTCAGACTAGAACTCCTGACCTTGACCCTTTTATAAATAGTGGGGTAGTCGAGGATTTCTTTAGACACATCAATTAGCTCTGAAAATTGTTGTCTTCCGTGGTTGTAGTGACTGAGAGAACCCAAACAAGTCATACCCATCAAAGGGAGGGATAGAAAGGGAGATACAATTGGGAGAGCAAGTATGTGATAGCACACTAGCTATAAGGGATAACTCCTTCTTCTCTATTCTTCTAGAATGATAGGAGTTCTCAGTGGTTTGTGTGGACTAATATAGAGGTGAGGAGGTTGTTGCCTACCTCTAGGAGGACGAGGTCAACCGTTGTCCATGGTGTTCAATCAGGAGCCCATTACTGACGTTTTCTAGTGCAACTTGAAGAAGGCACATGCTACTATAAGAGGATTGTCAGTGGACTTGCTTTAGGACCATGTATAACCTTGCAAACCATCTTTCCCACTACATAGTTATTGATGCGATCAACTGTTCAAAGGGGAATATGGCGGTTAAGTTTTTGTTTCCATTGCATGTTTTGTTGCCATATTTCCCAACAGTGATATCAAAGCAACATCAATTTACTACGCTTAGGGATTTAATCGATATGATCAAATTTTGGTTTTCATCATTTATTTATTGCATACGATGAACATACTTAAAATGATTAGTGTGCATATTCGATTAAATACCAGATATGATCCCAACAAATATATATATGATATGATATATATGCAATTTACATGTGTCACCCTAAAAGTTTGTTTTGACGGTCAATGTGTAGCATGGTTATGGTCAATATCCCTAGTTATCTGTGTTTGGTTGGTTGTAGTTGTTTATTCCTATTTTATTCGGTTTTCATACCGATCTTCTATCTTCTCTTATATATGTAGAAGTATTGTTATTTCCTACCTATGATCCCCTTGAATGTAACTCGAGGTTTCCCTAATAGTCTGTAATATGTTAAATAGGATTAGGATAGTTTTAATTCTTGTTATGATGCAGAAGATGTTCAACACCATACAAACCACCCATTTTAGAAGATGATCCGATCAGTTAGATGATCAAGGAGGACATAAGATAGGAGGAACTGAACTGACCGGCTGGTGACCCAACTGAGCAATTGGAGGTGTTCATAGATTGTTTGAACCGGAGTCCAAGAGACATGTCTAACGGACTAATCGACTGACCAAGAGGTGAGTCAATTGGTTCAAGAGTTGAACTGATCAATCCAGATTGGTTCAAGCACATATCTTCATCAACAACATGTTGTTGCATGTGATGTAGACCTTAGGTAGTAGTAACTATCACTTATATTTTATTACAATAGTATGGTCATAACCATCTCTTATGCTTTATTTGCATTTTTTATTTGTGGGATATAACATGTATATGATATGTACTATAAGTATGTAGCTGATAGGATATGTATGTATATTTATATAAATATAAAATCTATCAATTAAACATATTAAGTCTTAGATGATTTCTATAAGCAACACACTTGAAAAGCTTGATCTACTGCATGGGCATGCCAAGCGTAGTGTGTTGTCTATCTCGTGGAAGTGTGATGGTAGTTATGTGGGTCTGTCAAGATTGAAGCATTACTATTGTGTTGTCTTTTGGGTTAGACTTAAATAAGTGATCTTAATGATATTAAGTACCTAGAATCATACAGATGACTATGACAAAGAGTTGTGCATACCATCTATCTGAGAATTGCAAAAGATGCAATTGGAAAAAGTTTCCTACTTGAATGATTGATTATAGACGCTGGCATTAGCCAGGTAATAACTCAATTGTTTTGGGTCTTGGCTCACTAGAAGGTTGTATGTTACAATCTTCCAAATTGATATGTGAGGGCTATCAATTTGAACAAATTAGTGAGAATGATAATTAGTTAAAGGCCTAATTAAACATCATCAAATTTTATTTTTCAAATCAAAGTAAAATGTTTTGAAAAATTGCAAATTTCTCTTGTAGAATCAAATAGCAAACAATAACCCTTTTTTCTTGCAATCAGTCCTTGAGAAGGACAAGTTAAATGGGAATAATCTCCATGACTGGTTCAAGATGTTGAGAATTGTTCTCACATAAGAGCATAAGCTCTATGTCTTGGAGACACCAGAGCCAGATGAACTTGCTCCCACTACACCTAAGGCTAATAGGGATGCTTACAAGAAGCATATTGAAGATGGCATTGATGTCAAATGCCTAATGTTGTCATCCATGAAATATGAGTTGTAGAGACAACATGAGAACATGGATGTTATTGAGATGGTAACACATATTAAGAACATGTACAAAGATTAGGCAAGACAAGAGAGATATGATGTCTCAAAGGCGGTGTTCAAATGTAACATGGAAGAAGGAGATACAGTAGGTCCTCACGTGCTCGAACTAATTGGATATGTGGAGTATTTTTCTAAATTGGGATTTCCCTTGGGTCAAGAGTTGACCACTGATGTGATTTTGTGGTCACTTCCAGAGTCCTACAATCAATTTGTCATGAACTACAACATGAATGACTTTGACAAGAAATTGACAGAGTTACTTGGTATGTTGGGAACAATTGAGGCACAAATGAAGAAAGACAAGCCCGAGTCTGTGATGATGATCAGCAAATCAAAGGAGAAGTCCAAGGGTAAAGCAAAAGCTAATAAGAGTTCTAAAGCTGGCTAGAAACCAAGTCTTCAGTGCTTAAAGCTAAGGGAGGGGTGAATGAGGGAGAAAATTGTCACCATTGTCACCAGCCTAGACACTGGAAGAGGAATTTCCCTCTCTACCTAGAGGAAATAAATAAGAAGAAGTAGGGGATAGATATATCCACTTTACATATATACATTATGAGATAAATTTGACTATTTATTCATCTTGGGTACTAGATACCAGATGTATATCTCATGTATGTTCAAATATGCAGGATCTGAAAAGAGGTAAGCCTTTACGAAAGGACAAGGTTGGATAGTTCGTCACAAATGGAGCAAGTGTTTCTGCCACTGTAGTCAGAACCTATATTTTACAACCCACATGGCATGTAATAGAGTTAATGAACTGCTATTTCATATATGCCAATAATAGAAACATTTTACTTTCTACATCTTGCGTGGACAAGGATGAATATGGAAATCATATAAAGTATAGTCAATGTTCTATTTCAAAAGGACGAGATATTTTATGCCAGTGACCCAAATGACTTATGGTCTTTGTTTGCTAGATCCAAAGATAAATGTTTATAACGTCAATACCAAAAATAAAAAACTTGATAACTCAAATAAGAATACATATAGCATTGTCATCTAGAGCACATAAATAAGATCCATGATGATGGTTGTCTATACTCTTTTGGTTATTGAACCAATAGAGACATGAAAATCTTATCTATTGTGCAAATGCAATATGAGAAAAACACTTCTCATTAGATGTAGTGGAGAGCAAGTATTCTATTAGGGCTTGTACATATTGATGTATGTAGACCTTTTAGAATAAATGCTAGAGGTAGTTATTAGTACCTCATTAAATTTACTGATGATCTCCGTAGTTATAGTAATATGTATTTAGTGAAAAAAATATGAATCTCTTGAAATGTTCAAGAAGATCATGAATGAAGTTTGTAACCACCCTAGTTAAAAGTATTAAGACACTTCAATATGATCGATTTTGAAATATTTTATACCAAGAGTTTGAGGACCTTATGGATAGTCTGTGATAGTGTATCATAATGAACTCCACCTGAAACATGATGATGTATCAGAAAGAAGGAATCACACCATGTTAAGTCATGGTATGATTATTAATAAATCTAGCTAATCTTCTAATTTCCTTTTTGGCACATGCTTTACACTAAAACAATGTACCGTCTAAAATGGTTCAAAAGACACCATATGAGATATGGCATGGGAAGTGTCCCAATGTGTCTTTTATAAAGATTAGGATTGAAATCTTGTGTAAGAAAATAATTTCTTGAAAAGCTTTGTCCACAAATCACATAAATGTTATTTTTTTGAATAGTACTTTTATCCCAATCCAACAACAAAAGTGTTTGTTATCAGGATGGCTGACTTCCTTAAGAGGAATTTAAATTCCAAAGGACTCAGTGGGGTTAAAGTAGAACTCAAAAAGTTCAAGACTATGTGATAGAAATTGAGATATATAGACACAGATTTGGAATCAGTGGAATTTATATTCCACATATTGATGGGGAATAACATCCTTATACTACTTGGCATGGAACATACCTCCTCATGAAGGGTTTAGGCGAAGCATCCTATGTGATAGGAATTGAGATCTATAGAGATAGATCTGGAATATTCTTGACCTAAGTAAGAGCACATACATTAGCAAGATGCTGAAGGAGTTCAACATACATGATTCGAGGAGAAAAAATGTGATGCCTTGCACCACAAACCATGAGATAACTCAAAACTAAATGTGGAAACAAAACTAAACAAACATATTATCGCAAAACATTAAAAGTTAAATTTCAATATCATTAAGCACCAAATATACAAAACCTTTACATTGAAGTCCTCACAAGACACCTACATCATATATCATAGATCACAAGGTGCTTACATCAACATGTTCGTATTACATATGCCATTGTAGGCAACAAGAGAAACCTGTCCCAAACATGTACAAATATGTACGAATATCTACCATATCTTTACATCAAAAGGGCACACGAGCCAAAAATGTGTATCGATAGAATCTCTACAAAACACACCCAAAAACCATCCCAAAGACCTGAGTGTACATGGACGACTCTAGGACTCTACACCAAAAGACTAGAAACACTTTCAACCTTATCAACTATTATCCTTCCTATTGTTGCTTTGCCTCAGCTGCATGATCTCTACCTCCTTGTGCATGTCTACATAAAAGATGTGGAGAAACCCACTGGGTGAGATCCAAATCTTAGCAGGAGATATAACTCTCCACCAATGCTATTATTAACACAGAGGAGATAATTATTGAACAAATGTAAAGCTACAAATATGATAAACAAATCTAGCTAATGATATGTCCAAATCATATAATCATTACTAAGCAACATGAGCAATTGCGATTGGATTTTGGAACATCTTATCATCATAAAATGAATATGAAGAACTTTTATATTTATTATTAACTATATTGTACAAAAGAAAGTAAGGCCTCATCCAATATTTTTATATTTGATCCTAAGCAAGTATACTACACGACTGATTATGTATTTTATATGCCCTGAGGATTTGATTCGTACCACCCAAATCCAACCGACCACTACTAAGTTAAAATTGGTGCCATACAAGGTCTATGGAAGAGCCAGAATCCACGACCTTACCAAACCTTGTGGTCAGTACATGAGTACACCACAAAGACATATCAGTCAAGTGCAACCAACATCATATAGTCAAACTGTGAAAGTCCTAGCTCACCTTGGTACATGTCATGTGGCGCTAGTGAAACTAAACTATGGCCCACAACAACACTCCTACTAGGGTATGGCCCACAACCAATCCTGTGAAACCTCATAAGCAACATATCACTGAGCTACAACCTGCAGCTGTACTCTTGCTAGGGTATGGCATGCATCCAATCCTGTGAATGCACACACTCAATAGTATATGACTCCAAGCGTTCAATAGGGAAATCCCATTTCACCATCCAGCAAGTGCTGACACTGAAACGGGTCTATGGCATAGAGAAAAACTATATGATTCAGTTCCACTTGATTAGTTAAATCAATCAAGTGTCTTTTAGCATCAGTCAAGTTACAACATATAAAGTCATAGAAAACTCTACAAAGATAAGGGCATAATACACTCTAGAAGATATAAACATATAGGGTGTGAACCTGTCACACTATCATCACATGATGCATGTATCATTGCCATTAACCACATCACTAATACCAAAGTCACATGCTGTGGGATATCAATCCCTCAACTCATAATTCATGTATCACAAGTGCCTCCACATGCCTCATGAAGGTGCATTGAACTTATTTCGTATCATAGTCATCATAGCATACACTATCTATGGTTATCAAGCTAATAACACCTGCATGGTTAGAAGTTCATAAACAAGATGGATAACATCACACTCCATAGCCATTTCATGAAAGAGAAACAAGCATGATCATTGCACATTATTAGAGTTAGGGTTCCTTCTTAGCCAATTAGGGTTATTAAAGCTAGGTTCAACCATCAACCCATAGATTCACCACCTCCCATCATCTTGGAGTATATTAAGCAACATTATTAGAGTTGATTATTAACCCAAAAAACACATATTTATATATGGCTTATACATTACTCATACAAGAGTATATGTATCCAAACATACCTCTCAACCACCTATCAACCTCCTGTCTCGACCACCTATATCACTAGGTCACGACCACCTATACCACTAGGTCGCGACCACTCCACCCAGACCATGTCACGACTATGATACCTAAGGTGTCTCGACTGTGACACCTAGGGTTAGGGTTCCAACCCCTCACAAAACTGTTGTGGCCCAAAGGAACATGGCCATCGACCTCAAACCAAAGCAACATTTCATGACCCCAAACAACACTAGGTCCGACCCATAAAAGGGAAGCATCTCGACCAAGACTAACCATGGTCACCCATCACTAGGAGTGATGTCTTGGTCCCTAAAACAGAAGATAAGACCAAGGAAAACCATGATCAACGTGAAGGAGAAACCCATGCAAACGATCATCAAGGACCTTAAGTCACGGATCATGAGGCCACCAAGAGAGGATCTTATCCAAGGGAGAGAAACCATGATCAAGATATCCAAAATAGAACCTAACCTCCCCTTAACATCTAGGTACATGAACACCATGTACAAGAGCAAGACCAAGGTCTAAATATAGGGAAGAACCTCCATAACATATCAACCACATAAATAGTTGCATGTAGATTATGTTGGATCTAGGTCTCTAGGGGGGGTGCATAGAGCTTCAAAATTCTCACAAGATAAGTTAGACCTTCAAATTATTTCAATAAAAACCAATAGCTTAAGAGAAATTTGAAGTCTTAACTAAGCAAGCATAGCAATGATGAGAGAAATTGAAACATGCACTTGGACAAGGCGGTTTAGAGTGGTTCTGTAGCATTCAACTTATAAAAACATGATTAATTAATGCGGAAGCGAATTACTAGCAGCAGAATTACTGAAAATCACTAAAAATTTAAAACTTTTTGTAAAGAAATCCACAAACGGTAAAACTCTATCATAAAGAACCAAAGTAAGTTATTTACATTCTGATTCATCAGTACATCTCTGTATCATCTCATCTCGAGAGTCATAACATTGACTGCCCAGTTAAACTATACATGAGCAGTATACAAAATCTCGAGGCATCAAGCCAAAAATCTCAGATCTATATTGAACCATCTACTGACTCCTAGGACCTGAGAGTACATAGACAACACATAGGACTCTCTCTATATACAAGACTTGACAAACAATGTCTCCACCTGTGGATCACTGTTGTCCTTGCTATTACTGCTGCTGCTGTTGCTGCTCACCCACTGAAGGGTTTCTTCTTCCTTGGCATCTACCTAAAAAGTTGAATCCCACGGGGGTGAGACAATCGAAAATTGTCCCAACGAGAGTTATAACTCTCCGCCAGAAGCATTGTTATTGCAGATAATAGAATAACATTGAGTAGTAGAAATACGAATATTCAACAATAGATAAATCATTGATTGAGCTAAGTAGAGCAGTATTCTCTGTGCAATCATTTCAATTATAACTTGATTAAACATCAAGTCATTCATTTAATAAGGAATATGAAGAACATGTATATCCTTTATCTTTATAAGATATAATAAACAATGTATCATCAAACATTGATTCTACTAATTCAACCCTAAGCAAATATGCTACACGGCTGATTACATTTTACAATCATATTTATGCCATGAGGAGATGAGGTATACCACTCATACTCCAACCGACCATTACGAAATCGAAATCGGTACCATACATAGGTCATCAGAAGAGTCGATTTCCTATGACCTCATCTTCCTCAGTCAGTGTGAGGAACAACATGCAGGACATCTTGTGTCTCTGCTATAAATATAGCTTTCCAAGGTATACTGGCAACTTCTCTATTAGAGTTACAGTGGCATGCTGTACTCTCTTCACAATCGAGGGATTTCTTGTTTATCTCGCATCGATTCAGCATTAACATCATCATCGGGAGATTTGTGATACATCATCCTGACATATACATATAATGAAGGATTGAGAGATTTAGTATTTATCTCACATCAATTCCTCCATTGGGGCGTAAGGATATTCGCGCCCATTACCCCCACATACTCAAAAGTTTGCTCTCCAGGAGTTCCCTTAGGAAAACCTATTTCACCATCACCTAACTACTGACGATGATGGATCTATGGTCAGGGCTCTACATGATGTCATTTCACTTGATTAGTTAAGTACATTACAACATTCTATTAGCCTCAGACATGTTTTCAATCATAAAACATTATAACAATTACTATAAAGAATGAGTACTATTTCTATCAAGTTCATTTCACAGCTTTGTTAACATTGGGATCTAAATCCCTTATCATCTCATCATCATGATTCAAGAATATTGGTATTCAAACCCTTAGATCATCAAAACACTTGTTACCACTTTAACAGGTAACTTAATGCCATCAAGTCATTTGACAATGTAAATATGATAATTGCAATGCAGGTATTTCACATGGCTCTTACAGCCTATCAATCTCTTTTGTTACCTTTTACTAGGCAACATAGCATAACATTGCTAATAAGGCTCATAAAGTACTTTCAATAAGCAAATCATCATAGCTCATACCTGGATATGATTAATATCTCATAAGACCTGCATCATTAGTACAGATGATAACAGATACATCAATTTCCTATCAGCACAATGTAAAACAATTATGACATCATTGTTCAAGGTTTATACCACTATGCCCTTGCTAGGGTTAGGGTTTCCCTTTTCAATTCAATTAGGGTTAATCATCCCCTTTAGCTCAAATAGGATAACGACTCATCATTTCATTATCCCACCTTAGAGCTTCTTATTATAAAGTATAACCCAGAATTAGGGTTTCATATATTCATTCACCTTATTTGGAATTAGGGTTTACTATTCACATCACATCACCCTAGATTAGGGTTTATAACCAACAACCCATAATTAGGGTTTACTATTCACATCACATCACCCTAGGTTAGGGTTTACTATTCATATCACATAACCCTAGATTAGGGTTTACTATTCACATCACATCACCCTAGATTAGGCTTTACTATTCACTCCAAGTAGGAGTGTCATCAAAGTACCCTGAATTAGGGTTCATCATGTCATCTTTATGAATTAAGGTCATACTATCATCATGTATTAGGATTTCACCTATCAATACCCTTAGTTAGGGTTATGATTCATTAACCATCATAATTAGGGTTTCATGATCTCATTATGAAGGATCATACCCTAATTAGACATTCATTCATATTAGAAGTCCAATACTTAATTATCATCCATGTAGGCGATCTTCTCTTTCATCTTCGAAAGATGATGTATGCTTCAATCTTGATTAGGTTAAGTCAACTCACTCTTGAGGAAGAATTGACATCATGGGTTATGTCATTGTCACCATGACCGTTAAGGCTTAATTATTCAAAGGGTACTAATCACCTCATCCCATTAAGATGTAATTACTATAATCATCTTTGATTACATCATGTATTAGTCAACTAATCACTTTGTCCTTTAACCACTTTAAGTACCCATGCAGTTTTGGTGAATTATCCACTAAACGATCTTGGCCTTATAGGCACCAAACGGTCTTGACCAAATCAGACCTCAAATGGTATTGAGAAACCAATGAAACCATTTGCTAAAGTACCACCTTGAAACTGTTTAGTAAAGTAGGTGGTGAAGACCGTTTTCCCAAAGTTGACTTTTGAAACCGCATGAACTCAATCGGTTTGGAAACCGCATGAACCTAAACAGTTTGGGATCATTTGGTCCCAAATGATCTTGAGACCATTTGGACTCAAACGGTATTGAGACCATTTGGTCCAAACCTCCTCAAAATCGCAAGGACCAAAAATAGTCTCAACAAGTCAAATTGAATTAGGGTTTCCAATGTTGGTTCCTTCAACCATTGAATTCATGTAACCGATCATTAATTGGACCAATCACCATACTTCAATTGAGTTGAATAGGTCAACCTTCAACTGATTTGACCCTCAATTGACCCTCAATTAATCATCAATTAGGGTTTGAATCAATTGGATTAGGGTTTGGAATCGATGATCCTTCAACATTAATCAATGTGAGATTGGTAACTTTGAAACCATTGAACCTTCATCCAAATTGAACATGACCTGACCCCAAACGGTCTTGAGGTCGTTTGGATGACCTCCAAACGGTCTTGAGACCGTTTGCCCATGTCCACATAAAAATCCAAGTCAACCAATTAGTGTTTCGTTCATTGGATTGCTCACCAAATCAGCAATTGATTACTCTTCAACTCAATACCTTTAGATCTCCAAACACCTAACGATAGTCAACCCTAGACCTCCAAACGGTCTTGGATGACCCCAAAACGGTCTTGGGATCGTTTGGATGACCTCTAAATGGTATTGAGACCGTTTTCCCATCACATCATCATTAACCATGTCATTCAATTGAGGTTTGGATCCTAGGATTGGTCACCAAATCAACAATTGATTGTACATCAACTTAATATATTTGGACCTTCAATTGCACAACCATAGCTAACCCTAGACCTCCAAATGGTCTTGAGTGATCACCAAACTGTCTTGAGACCGTTTGGGTGATCCCTTGGGTCAATCAACCCAAAACATCAACTCATTCCAATGCAAAATCAGCACTTAGCCGATTAGGGTTAATACCATATCTTTGGACCTTCAAACACTTAACCATATCCAAACATAGACCTCCAAACAGTCTTGGGTGACCCCCCAAAAGGTCTTGAGACCATTTGGGTGATCCCCAAACAGTTTTGAAACCGTTTGGGTCAATCAACCGAAGTTTCAAACTCAAACACTTATGAAATCAGCACTCAACCCGATTAGGGTTTTGGTGATTGTTGGACCTTCAACTCATGAACCACTTAGAGTTAATCAATTATATTTAGTGGATCAATAACCAACATTATTAGAAACAAATTCCCAAATGGTCAACCCTGGTCAACACCTCCAAACGGTCTGAAACCGTTTGCTCTCATGCGGTTTGGTGAAACCGTTTCATCTCAAATGGTTTGAAACCGTTTGTTCCCAAACGGTTTGGGAAACCGTTTGAGCAACTTAGGAGACCGTTTGAACAAATTAGGAGACCGTTTGACCTGGGATTTTTCTTGGATAAACATCTAAGATGATTTCATCATCGTCCTCCTTAGAACAACCAAGAACAACAACCGTTTTTCATGGAAATTGCAACAATATATCAAAAGAGTTTGAAATATAAGAAAATAACCAACAAATCATAGAGAACTTGATGCAATATCAATGTTTAAGGTTTAAAGGTATAAAACCCACCTCAAATATGATATCCAAGATCCAAGCTCCATGTCTATAATGGTGGATGGAGTTCCAGCAACTGCCCAAGGTCCGTTCTTGAGCTATTGGATGAAAAAGATGGTTAGAATTGGAAATCAGGTGAAGAAAACCAAGAATCAAGCATTGCTTTAGGGTTTCCACCATGAATCCGAGGTAGAAGATGATCAAAAATTTACCAACAATTTGTGGTCGTCCTTCTCCTGCTTTTGAGCTCTCCCTTGGTCGGCCAAAGCAAAATGATAAGAGAAAAACTAAGGAAAAGTCCTTATGTGTATTGGAAAAAGAACACGTATAAGGGATTTTCAAGGAAAGAGAAAATGTATTATTTTCTTTTAATTCCAAAATAATTTCCATCAAATCCCCTTACATTTCTTGGCCACGAATCCATCTTCATGTTCTTGCAAAACCGCATCATTATCCAAAGATTAATGGAAAAGAAATTAAGCACCTTAAAGAGTTTTATATTAATATCCATCCTTTTAGTGGATATTACTTTTTATTATAATAATGTGAGTGGCTTCCACTCAACCCAGATCTTTTTGTGCCATAGCAAGGAACAAGCTCGTACAAATCTATTGCAAACACATCCTTCAACTTTTGGTTGAAGGGCTCCTCAATTACTTTATTTCTTTTTGCATTAAATTAAATTAAAGTCCCATATATGCTTAAATCTTGATTATTTTAATGTCAAGATTCTCTCTCATCCATGATAGTTCAAATGAGGTGACCCTCTCATTTTATTTGCTCTACTTGATGCCAAGAAACATGAGAGACCCTCTAGAGGTGGTATTTTTCATGTTGAACCCTAGGTTTTGGGTAAATTGCACATTACACCAAAACTAGGATTTAATGCACAAGGATTGCTCTACAAGTTTTATCTTGATGCCCAAGCTTGTGGAAACCATACCAATACATAATATCCGTTATTATGATGTCTCAACATCATAGGAACATCTTACCATGTGGAATTTGCAAGGTAACCCCTCAACTTGGGTAATTTGCACTTTAGTCCAAAATTAACAAAACAATGTTTCAACATCATTCAAAAGGGACTGAAATTGAAATATAAGTTCCTCAAAAGCCTTAATTACTTTTCAAAAGATAAGAGAAAGCATCTAATCATCTTTATTAAACAAAACACCTAGGGTTAGTACATAACCCAGGTCAGGGATGTTACAAATTTACCACCCCTTACAAGGATTTTGTCCCTGAAATCATAAACAAAACATTAAGAGAAAAGAGTAGGGTATTTCCTCCTCATTTCTTCCTCTAGTTCCCATGTAGCTTCTTCAACACCATGATGATTCCATAGGACTTTTA
This sequence comes from Alisma plantago-aquatica, assembly GCA_963693085.1. Lineage (NCBI taxonomy): Eukaryota > Viridiplantae > Streptophyta > Magnoliopsida > Alismatales > Alismataceae > Alisma > Alisma plantago-aquatica. The sequence continues at coordinate 603,290,842 of OY856414.1, read as the reverse complement.
CAAGACTAATATCTTTCTTATTCAGCTTCTTGATCCTTCTATCAAGAATCAACATAGGTCCTTCAACATATGATATATTTTCATTTAATTCTACTTCCATATGTTGCAGAACTGATTCTATGTCAGGATGACATTTCCTTAGCATGGAAATGTGGAACACTGGGTGTAACTTTTGCAGCTCAGGTGGTAACTCCATCTTATAAGCTACCTTTCCAATCTATTCAATGATTGGATAAGGCCCCATAAATCTTGGAGCTAACTTTCCTTTCCTTCCAAACCTAAGAACTCCCTTCCAAGGTGAGACCTTGAGGTACACTTTGTCTCCAACCTAGAATTCGAAAGGTCTATGATGCTTATCAGCATAGGATTTATGCCTATCCTGTGCAGTCTTCAACTATTGTTGTATTATTTTAATCTTCTCAGTGGTCTGCTGCACAAGATCAGGACCCAAAAGTTGATATTAACCAGTTTCATACCAACACATGGGAGATATACAACGTATACCATACAAAGCTTCATAAGGTGCCATGTCTATACTGTGTTGATAGTTGTTATTGTAGGCAAACTCTATCAAGCTTAGATGTAGATCCCAACTTCCTGTAAACTGAAGGACACATGCCCTAAGCAAGTCCTCCAAGGTTTGTATAGTCCTTTCTGATTGTCCATCTGTCTGAGGATGAAAGGCTGTACTAAACCTTAACTGTGTGCCTAAGGCTTTATGAAGTTGCTCCCAAAAATGACTCATAAACTGGGGACCTCTATCAGAAACAATGGTAATTGGGACCCCATGCAACCGCACTATGTCATCTACATATAACTGTGCCCGTTTCTCAGCAGAATAGGTTATTTTGACAGGTAAGAAATGTGCTATCTTTGTCAACCTATCAACTATTACCCAGATGGAATCATGACCTTTGGCTGTTCTGGGCAGACCAATCACAAAATCCATGGTTACATGATCCCACTTCCATTGTGGTATAGGCAAAGGTTGCAGTGTTCATGTAGGCTTCTGGTGTTCAACTTTAACTTGCTGACACACCAGACACCGCATAACGAACTCAACAACATCCTTATTCAAACCAGGCCACCAATACATATCTTTCAAGTTATGATACATCTTGGTGCTTCCTGGATGCATAACATACATTGAAGAATGAGCTTCTTCCAGAACTAACTTCCTTAAGTTATCAACATCGGGTACTATCATTCTACCATGATAGCAGGATACTTGATCATCTGAATCATGGAAACCATCTCGTTTCTCACTACCATACTCTAATCTAATCTGTTGAACTACAACATCAGCTTGTTGTGCCTCCTTAATCTACTGCCTTAGAGTAGGTTTTATATGCATCTCAGCTAACAACCCAGATAACAATGATACTTTAAGCTGTACATTGTTTTGCCTTAAAGAGATAAGCATATCCCTCCTAGAGCACACCAAAGAATTTAAAAGTGCTCTATCTAAGGTTGGTGTTGCTGATTTCCTACTCAAAGCATCAGCAACCACATTGGCCTTCCCTGGATGATAATCAATCATACAATCATAATCCTTGATTAACTCCATCCAGCAGCGTTGCCTCATGTTAAGCTCATGCTGAGAGAAGATATACTTTAGGTTTTTGTGGTCTGTGAAAATCTGGAATGTCTCTCCATAAAGATAATGTCTCCAAATCTTCAAAGCATGGACAACAATAGCTAGTTCCAGATCGTGTGTCAGATAATTCTCCTCGTGTTCTTAAGCTGTCGAGAAGCAAAAGAAATCACTTGTTTATCCTGCATTAACACACATCCTAGTCCATTCTTAGAGGCATCACAGAAAACTATATACCCTTTCCCTTACTCAGGTAGCATCAACACAGGTGCACTTGTCAGCCTTTCCTTCAACAACTGGAATGATTGCTGACACTTGTCATTCCGGACAAAAGAAACATCCTTTCTGGCCAACTTAGTTAAGGGTAGAGCTATAGAACTGAAGTTCTTAATGAACCTCCTATAATAGCCTGCCAACCCTAAGAAACTGCGAATCTCCGTCGGTGTCTTCGGCTTCTCCCATTGCAGGATAGATTCTACCTTTTTTTTAGGGTCAACACGAATACCTGAAGCAGATATTACGTGTCCAAGAAAAGAAACTTCTGGTAACCAGAACTCACACTTGCTAAACTTAGCATATAACTCATGCTCTCTTAGCAAGGTTAGAGCCTGACGAAGATGTTTCTCATGCTATTGAGCATCTCTACTGTAGACCAGTATGTCATCTATAAAAACGACTACACACTGATCGAGAAAAGGTCGAAAGATTCTATTCATGAGTTCCATAAATGCAGCTAGTGCATTAGTTAGTCCAAACGACATAACTGTGAACTCATAGTGACCATACCTTGTCCTGAAGGCAGACTTAGGGATGTCACCCTCCTTAATATGCAGTTGATGATATCCTAACCTCAAATCTATCTTTGAGAAGACAGTTGCACCACGCAACTGGTCAAAGAGATCATCAATCCTAGGCAAAGGATACTTATTCTTTATCTTTACTTTATTTAACTGCCTGTAATCAATGCACAATCACATTGACCCATCCTTCTTTTTAACAAAGAGGACCGGAGCACCCCAGGGTGAAGTGCTTGGTCGGATGAAACCCTACTCAAGCAACTCTTGCAGTTGTTTCTTGAGTTCTTCCATCTCAGTAGGTGCCATCCTATATGGTGTTTGAGCTATTGGTTGTGTGCTCGGGATTAGATTAATCTCAAAATCAATCTCTCGGGGCAGAGGTACACCTGGAAGTTCTTCAGGAAATACATTCTTCAAATTCCCTAACTACAGGAACTTCAGCAGGACTAAAACTCTACATAGTGGTATCTACCACATGGGCCAAGAATGCAAGGCATCCTTGCCTCAACAACTTCTCAGCTACCATATCTGATACAAGATAGGTTGGAAGAATCTTTCTATCTCCTTGAAAGATCCATGTGTCACTATCATCGGTGAACACAGCTTGCTTGGACTCACAATCCAAGACAACCTTATACCTTTCTAAGGTATCCATCCCAAGGATTATATCAAACCCGTGCATCTCAAGTGGTATAAGATCCACTTGAATGCGATGTTCTGAAAAGAAAAGAATGCAGGGAGAACACACCTCCCGCAACACAGCAGATCCCATCAAAGGAGTTTCTAACAACATGCTATCTGCTCTATGACTGGTAGTCACGTTGCAGTAAAAAATCACTCTTTGAGTGATAAAGGAATGCGTAGAACCCGAATCAATTAAAATAGATACGATGCAGGATGTAGACATATCAGAAATAAACAGTTTCATCTGACCCGTCACAACCTGAGGGTTGATCACTGCATCAGGTGGATTCATCGCATAGAATCTCGCTGTCACCTACGGTTGATTTGGTGCTCGATGACTAGGTGTCGATGATCCAGCTTGGGACGCTTGTCCACGTCCTCTAGCACCACCTGGGAACTGTCTCCTTTGAGAACCTTACTGACTCTACCTTTGGGGTTGAGTCACACTTGCCTCTCGGGCTCTGCAATCCTTCATCAGATGCCCCACTTTTCCACATATGTAACAACTTCTGATCCCCTGTTGTGGTCTAGATGGTCCTGTAACAGACACAGATGCTGAGGTACGAGCTCCTTCTGGTGGTAAACTTCGTCCTCTATCCTTATTTGACGTCCACTACGTCTGGGTACTGAATCTAGGTGGTGGTGTAGGCACAGAAAACCTTGGTTTCTTGAAACCCTTGGATGAGGACCCTTGGAACTGAGGGTACACCTTCTTGTTCTTGGTCTGTCTCTTCTCAGTCATAGACCTCTCTATCCTTCTGACAGACTCCACAAAAGTAGCAAATCTTTCCCTGTTCTACAGAGCAGACATAGGGGTAGTCAACTCAATGTTTAATCCTTTCTCAAAATGCTGAATCCGCTCTTCATCTGTGGTTTCCATATGCAGACAGAACCGCAAAAGTTCCATGAACTTAGCCTCGTACTCGCTAATGTTCATTGGTCCTTGCCTTAACCTCTCAAACTGAGAGTTTTTCTCATCCAGAAAGGTCTTAGGAAAGTATCTGTTGACGAATTCTCGTCGAAATACTTCCCATTCAATTTCCACACCTGGCCTTTTCCCTTCCTCTGTGGTCCACCAATGACCAGCACTCCCTTTGAGAAGGTACACAGCATGTCTAACCTTCTCAGCTTCTGGGATGTTCATGATTCTAAAGGCCTTCTCTAACTCAGTTAACCACATGTCAGCATCTGTTGGGTCAGCTATCCCAGCATATTCCGTGGCTCCAACCCAGCGTAGCCGTTCAAACGTCTTGCCGGCTCCATGTCCTTCAGAGTGGGTAGGTGCCCTAGGTGCAAGTATGGGCATTCTATCAGTCATATGTGTCATGGCAGTCATGAACTGCCCAAACATAGCTTGGAAGGTGGGATTCCCCATGTCAGATAGATTGAACTGGGGTAATTCATGCATAGGTTCCTCCCTTCCTTGGTCTCTTGCACCTTCTCCGTGTGTAGCGACACTACTTTCTGCAACATGTTCATCATGTGATCCAGACATCTTTAGTTTTCTCTTCTCCTTCTATATGAGCAGAAGACACTATCAGATAGACTGGAAGATACTAGAACAGACTTAACAACCCTAGTCCCATGTCTCTGTAGACTCAGCGAACCTAGAGCTCTGATACCACTTAATTGTGGCATTCAACTTATAAAAACAAGATTAATTAATGCGGAAGCAAATTACTAGCAGTGGAATTACTGAAAATCACTAAAAATTTAAAACTTTTTGTAAAGAAATCCACAAATGGTAAAACTCAATCATAAAGAACCAAAGTAAGTTATTTACATTATGATTCATCAGTACATCTCTGTATCATCTCATCTCAAGAGTCATAACATTGACTGCCCAGTTAAACTATACATGAGCAGTATACAAAATCTCAAGGCATCAAGCCAAAAATCTCAGATCTATATTGAACCATCTACTGACTCCTAGGACTTTAGAGTATAGAGACGACACATAAGACTCTCTCTATATACAAGACTTGACAAACAATGTCTCCACCTGTGGATCACTGTTGTCCTTGCTGTTGCTGCTGCTGCTGTGGCTGCTGTTGCTGCTCACCCACTGAAGGGTTTCTTCTTCCTCAGCGTCTACCTAAAAAGTTGAATCCCACAGGGGTGAGACAATTGAAAATTGTCCCAGCGAGAGTTATAACTCTCGGCCAGAAGCATTGTTATTGCAGATAATAGAATAACATTGAGTAGTAGAAATATAAATATTCAACAGTAGATAAATCATTGATTGAGCTAAGTAGAGCAGTATTCTCTGTGCAATCATTTCAATTATAACTTGATTAAACAGCAAGTCATTCATTTAATAAGGAATATGAAGAACATGTATATCCTTTATCTTTTTAAGATATAATAAACAATGTATCATAAAACATTGATTCTCGTAATTCAACCCTAAGCAAATATGCTACACGACTGATTACATTTTACAATCATATTTATGCCCTGAGGAAATGAGGTATACCGCTCATACTCAAACCGACCATTGTGAAATCGAAATCGGTACCATACATAGGTCATCAGAAGATCCGGATTCCTATGACCTCATCTTCCTCTGTCAGTGTGAGGAACAACATGCAGGACATCTTGTGTCTCTACTATAAATATAGATTTCCAGGGTATACTGGAAACTTCGCTATTAGAGTTACAGTGGCATGATGTACTCTCTTCGCAATTGAGGGATTTCTTGTTTATCTCGCATCGATTCGGCATTAACATCATCATCGGGAGATTTGTGATACATCATCCCGACATATACATATAATGAAGGATTGAGAGATTTCGTATGTATCTCACATCAATTCCTCCATTAGGGCATAAGGATATTCGCGCCCATTACCCCCACATACTCAAAAGTATGCTCTCCAGGAGTTCCCTTAGGAAAACCTATTTCACCATCACCTAACTGCTGACGACGATGGATCTATGGTCAGGGCTCTACATGATGTCATTTCACTTGATTATTTAAGTACATTATAACATTCTTTTAGTCTCAGGCATGTTTTCAATCATAAAACATTATAACAATTGCTATAAAGAATGAGTACTATTTCTATCAAGTTCATTTCACAACTTTGTTAACATTGGTATCTAAATCCCTTATCATCTCATCATCATGATTCAAGAATATGGGTATTCAAACCCTTAGATCATCAAAACACTTATTACCACTTTAACAGGTAACTTAATGCCATCAAGTCATTTGACAGTGTAAATATGATAATTGCAATGTAGGTATTTCACATGGCTCTTACAACCTATCAATCTGTTTTGTTACCTTTTACTAGGCAACATAGCATAACATTGCTAATAAGGCTCATAAAGTACTTTCAATAAGCAAAGCATCATAGCTCATACCTGGCTATGATTAATATATCATAAGACCTACATGATTAGTATAGATGATAACAAATACATCAATTTCCTATCAACACAATGTAAAACAATTATGACATCATTATTAAAGGTTTATACCACTATGCCCTTGCTAGGGTTAGGGTTTCCCTTTTCAATTCAATTAGGGTTAATCATCCCCTTTAGCTCAAATAGGATAATGACTCATCATTTCATTATTCCACCTTAGAGCTTCTTATTATAAAGTATAACCCATAATTAGGGTTTCATATATTCATTCACCTTATTTGGAATTAGGGTTTACTATTCACATCACATCACCCTAGATTAGGGTTTATAACCAAAAACCCATAATTAGGGTTTACTATTCTCATCACATCACCCTAGGTTAGGGTTTACTATTCATATCACATAACCCTAGATTAGGGTTTACTATTCACATCACATCACCCTAGATTAGGCTTTACTATTCACTCCAAGTAGGAGTGTCATCAAAGTACCCTGAATTAGGGTTCATCATGTCATCTTTATGAATTAAGGTCATACTATCATCATGTATTAGGATTTCACCTATCAATACCCTTAGTTAGGGTTATGATTCATTAACCATCATAATTAGGGTTTCATTATCTCATTATGAAGGATCATACCCTAATTAGACATTCATTCATATTAGAAGTCCAATACTTAATTATCATCCTTCTCTTTCATCTTCGAAAGATGATGTATGCTTCAGTCTTGATTAGGTTAAGTCAACTCACTCTTGAGGAAGAATTGACATCATGGGTTATGTCATTGTCACCATGACCATTAAGGCTTAATTATTCAAAGGGTACTAATCACCTCATCCCATTAAGATGTAATTACTATAATCATCTTTGATTACATCATGTATTAGTCAACTAATCACTTTGTCCTTTAACCACTTTAAGTACCCATGCAGTTTTGGTGAATTATCCACTAAATGATCTTGGCCTTATAGGCCCCAAACAGTCTTGACCAAATCAGACCTCAAACGGTCTTGAGCAACCAATGAAACCATTTGCTACAGTACCACCTTGAAACTGTTTAGTAAAGTAGGTGGTGAAGACCGTTTTCCCAAAGTTGACTTTTGAAACCGCATGAACTCAATCGGTTTGGAAACCGCATGAACCTAAATGGTTTGGGATCGTTTGGTCCCAAACGGTCTTGAGACCATTTGGACTCAAATGTTATTGAGACCGTTTGGTCCAAACCTCCTCAAAACTGCAAGGACCAAAAATAGTCTCAAGAAGTCAAATTGAATCAGGGTTTCCAATGTTGGTTCCTTCAACCATTGAATTCATGTAACCGATCATTAGTTGGACCAATCACCATACTTCAATTGAGTTGAATAGGTCAACCTTCAACTGATTTTACCCTCAATTGACCCTCAATTAATCATCAATTAGGGTTTGGAATCGATGATCCTTCAACATTAATCAATGTGAGATTGGTAACTTTGAAACCATTGAACCTTCATCCAAATTGAACATGACCTGACCCCAAACAGTCTTGAGGTCGTTTGGATGACCTAAAAATGGTCTTGAGACCGTTTTCCCATGTCCACGTCAAAATCCAAGTCAACCAATCAGGGTTTGGTTCATTGGATTGCTCACCAAATCAGCAATTGATTACTCTTCAACTCAATACCTTTAGATCTCCAAACACCTAACCATAGTCAACCCTAGACCTCCAAATGGTCTTGGGTGACCCCCAAAAGGTCTTGGGATCATTTGGATGACCTCCAAACGGTCTTGATACCATTTTCCCATCACATCATCATTAACCATGCCATTCAATTAAGGTTTGGATCCTAGGATTGGTCACCAAATCAACAATTGATTGTACATCAACTTAATATCTTTGGACCTTCAATTGCTCAACCATAGCTAACCCTAGACCTCCAAATGGTCTTGGGTGATCACCAAACGGTCTTGAGACCGTTTGGGTGATCCCCAAATGGTTTTGAAACCATTTGGGTCAATCAACCCAAAACATCAACTCATTCTAATGCAAAATCAGCACTTAGCCGATTAGGGTTAATACCATATCTTTGGACCTTCAAACACTTAACCATATCCAAACATAGACCTCCAAACGGTCTTGGGTGACCCCCCAAACGGTATTGAGACCGTTTGGGTGATCCCAAAATGGTTTTGAAACCGTTTGGGTCAATCAACCCAAGTTTCAAACTCAAACAATTATGAAATCAACACTCAACCCGATTAGGGTTTTAGTGATTGTTGGACCTTCAACTCATGAACCACTTAGAGTTAATCAATTATATTTAGTGGATCAATAACCAACATTATTAGCAACAAATTCCCAAATGGTCAACCATGGTCAACACCTCCAAACGGTTTGAAACCATTTGCTCTCATGCGGTTTGGTGAAACCGTTTAATCTCAAACGGTTTGAAGCCGTTTGCTCCCAAACGGTTTGGGAAACCGTTTGAGCAACTTAGGAGACCGTTTGACCTGGGATTTTTCTTGGATAAACATATAAGATTATTTCATCATCGTCTTTCTTATAACAACCAAGAACAGCAACCGTTTTTCATGGAAATTGCAACAATATATCAAAAGAGTTCGAAATATAAGAAAATAGCCAACATATCATAGAGAACTTGATGCAATATCAATGTTTAAGGTTTAAAGTTATAAAACCCACCTCAAATCTGATCTCCAAGCTCCAAGATCCACTTCTCTAATGGTGGATGGAGTTCCAACAACTGCCCAAGGTCCGTTCTTGAGCTATTGGATGAAAAAGATGACTAGAATTGGAAATTGGGTGAAGAAAACCAAGAATCAAGCATTGCTTTAGGGTTTCCACCATGAATCCGAGGTAGAAGATGATCAGAACCTAATCAACAGGTTGTGGTCATCCTTTTCCTGCTCCTGAGATCTCCCTTGGTTGGCCAAAGAAAAGTGATAAGAGAAAAACTAAGGAAAAGTCCTTATGTGTATTGGAAAAAGAACATGTATAAGGGATTTTCAAGGAAAGAGAAAATGGATTATTTTCTTTTAATTCCAAAATAATTTCCATAAAATCCCCCTCAATTTATTGGCCACGAATCCATCTTCATGTTCTTGCAAAACCACATCATTATACAAAGATTATTGGAAAAGAAATTAAGCACCTTAAAGAGTTTTATATTAATATCCATCCTTTTAGTGGATATTACTTTTTATTATAATAATGTGAGTGGCTTCCACTCAACCAAGATCTTTTTGTGCCATAGTAAGGCACAAGATCGTACAACTCTACTGCAAACACATCCTTCAACTTTTGGTTGAAGGGCTCCTCAATTAATTTATTTCTTTTTGCATTAAATTAAATTAAAGTCCCATATATGCTTAAATCTTGATTATTTTAATGTCAAGATTCTCTCTCCTCCATGATAATTCAAATGAGGCGCCCCTCTCATTTTATTTGCTCTACTTGATGCCAAGAAACATGAGAGACCCTCTATAGGTGGTATTTTGCATGTTGAACCCTAGGTTTTGGGTAAATTGCACATTACACCAATACTAGGTTTTAATGCACAAGGATTGCTCTACAAGCTTTATCTTGATGCCCAAGCTTGTGGAAACCATACCACTACATCATATTCATTATTATGATGTCTCAACATCATAGGAACGTCTTACCATGTGGAATTTTCAAGTTAACCCCTCAACTTGGGTAATTTGCACTTTAGTCCAAAATTAACAAAACAATGTTTCAACATCATTCAAAAGGGACTGAAATTGAAATATAAGTTCCTCAAAAGCCTTAATTACTTTTAAAAAGATAAGAGAAAGCATCTAATCATCTTTATTAAACAAAACACCTAGGGTTAGTACATAACCCAGGTCAGGGATGTTATAGGTTCCACTATCCAAACTAGGAGAGAGTCAATCTACTACCTAGAGAGGTCAACCTCTAGGACTTTGCAATCTATATATATTTATATTCATTCATAAGAGATACAAGGAGATCACCATACATCCAAGGACTTACCTACTCAAGACAAGAATCTTCCACCTACACAAGGACTTACCCACTAGATCAAGATGTCTTCAGCCTTCAACAAAGACTTACCCACACTTGCATCAAGTCTTTGGCCTTGAAGGAATTTGCCCAGTCTTCTTGAATCTTGGCCTTGCCTTTCTCCATCACCTGGAGAAGATCTTCACCTCTTCTTCAACCTTGAAGAAAAAGAACAACAACTTCACCTTCACTCAGAGTATCTTGCTTCAACCATTGCTTCTTTGAGAAAGGGGGTAGGGAAGATGGAATGGAATGAGAGCTTTAAAAGCACACAGAGGTAGCTCTCTTACAACTGGCCTAAATCACTAATAATCATGAAATGCTTTGTAAATGAGAGAGAGAAAGGGGCTCAAGGAGTTACAACACACTCAACTATAGCAAGGACTAAGAATAACATGAATGAGCAAACTTAGAATGAACTCCAAGGGGTACTATTTATAGAAGGGGGTGTTCCCTTGAGAGTGGGATCACTTAAGGGTGAAATATAGCCATTTTTCAATTTACAAAAGATCTATTCTCACTCAAAACAACTCTCCAATGGTTATAATCACTTTTTCTACATTTTCTGTATAGTACATTCGATTGATTTTCAATAAAAACAACTCAATTGATCCACTAAGTGACAAAGCCAATTTTCCAACTATCGGTCGAGTTTGTTCTGGGAAACTCGACCGATGAGTCAAAATCAGTTTTTCTTCATTGATCGATCAGTCGATTTTTGAGGGTGTGCAACTCGACCAATTGGTCATCTTTAGAAAATCCATCACCAGATCGGTTGAGTTTCTAAATCGACCGATAAATAGCTTGTGACAAATTTTCTAAATTGACTTTTGAGTGACCAAACATTGGACTTAAGTGTCCTTGATTTTTTCTCATCCTAGTTACAAGTCATATCATCAATAAAAGTGATTACAAAATTAATCTAAGGTCATTTGGAGTGATTTCCCAAAAAGCACACTTGCGTTACTTTTGATTTGAACTTGAACAAGCTAGGGCTAGTGTAATATGATCCTTTTCATGTACCTAAAGCCTAAAATCAATCTTGAACAAACATATTAGATACATAGGAATGGAATGGTTAAGTCATTATCAAAATATGGGCAATGTATAACTCTCAAGTCAACATTCTCCCCCTTTTTGACAATGATAAACCATTCCTCAATCATATTGAAAAAGATATGTAAAGTTATCCCTTTGCCTTCTGAATTGCTTGGGGTTTCACTATTTGAAAAGTGTGAATTTCTCCCCCTCAATCTATGCTTACTCTTACCTACACAGTTAGTCTATCTACACAAAACAATATAACATGTATACTATATGGTCCTTTAGCAAGTTACACGATAAAGCATATAATAGGGCTATAAATGGGTAGGGTAAAGGCTTACCCTTACCCTTACCTGCATCAAAAATGCAGGTAGCGGGTAGGGTAATTACCCTTTACCTAAAAAACCTTTACCCTACCCTTATCTACACCCTTTTCCCTGCAAGGTAAATAAGTAGGGTAAGGATGAAATGGTAAAAGAATATGAAGATAGTATAAGATATTTTCAACAAGAATTTTATATGTTATTCCCTACATCAAACACAAGACACTCTTAAAACTAGTTTTGATAGTAATCGTTATGATTTTTTTGTGATATACAACAAAAATAATAATATTTAATTTCTAATGACAAGGTCATGTATTTTTATTATATTTTTTCCCTATTGATGAATCTATTTTTCTCTCAAATATGTGACTATTAAAGGTAGTTTCATGCTACCCATTGTCTATTAAAGTTTTGGAGATCATAATAGTACAATTGAGAAAGTAATGGTGTTGCTTGTTTGGGGGGGTTCTAAGAAATAATACATATATTAGAATTAGAAATTATAAATCTGACCTTATACTAATGGGTAAAGCGGGTAGGGTAAAGCTTCTCCCTTATCCTACCCTCTTTAGATGCGGGTAAAATGGGTAAAGGGTAAATGGGTGGTGGGTAAAAAATATGCTTACCCTTACCCTACTGGGTATGGGTAGTGGGTAAATGGGTAATACCCTACCCATTTACTCCCGTAGCATATAATGAACAAGAAAAGGATCACATAGACAATAAAAGCAATATGGTTGAGCTTCAAAACATTGAAATTATCTCCCTATTTTGACATTATCAAAAAGGAAGGGGGGTTAAAGGAGCACAAAAAATAGTTTTCTCCTAGTACAACTAAACATACATCCACAACATGCAATCTCAAAGCATACACCAAACAAATACGAGAGAAACAAGCAATCTAAGTCATAATCAAAATATTGTAAACAAGGCACCAAATCACGAGATATAGTAAATCAAAGAGTAAGTGTACATATGATTAAGATTACAACACAGAGAGCTTGTCCTAAAAAGCAACTACAAGCCAAAACACTGAAAACATGATGATAAATAGTAAAACTTAGAAAATGTGCCCAGATGTTTTTAGTACAAAATAGTTTAGAAAGATATATATGATCAACATCTACAGACTACAAACTAAAACATCTAAACATCTAGGTCATCTATGTCCACATCATCAACATCGTCATCAGCATCATCAACAGATGCTTCCATCTCATAGTCATCATCTCCATATGAAGGTGCATAAGAGGTAGTAACATCACCTTCATCACCTGAGTCACCATCGAAGCCATCAGAACCATCATCCTCGGAGGCCTACTCATCAACAACAACAACTTCCTCATTGGCCTGATCTGGCATCTCCTCATCAATAGAGGAACCAAAATCATGATTGGGCCACCTGGCATTCTGGTCAGCCCACGACATATCAAGGTCATATAACTCCTGGGCTTGTGGATAAGAAGGAGCAAAGATACCAAGTCCATCAAGAAGGGTAGCTATAGGACCAGCAGGGAGAGGTAGCACAATAGGGGTGGATCCACCTACAACAGAGGGTGTAGATGCAGAAGCAACACGTGAATGTGTAGGGTAAAAGTGATCATATGCATAGGATGCATAGTCACCTCCTAGGTAAGGATGGTAGGCAGGATAAGGGTGTGCACATGAGAGATTCATGGTAGACATGATGGCACAGAGATCCTGATGCATATGCTCCTAAACCTGAAGGTTATATGCCTACTAATGCATCATGTAACCCATGAGGATTTCATTTGACACATAAAAAGAGGCACAAGTAGGTCAGGATGGCTGAGGTGGTGGAGGTGTAAGGGTGGATGTCGAGGTGGAGGCTCCAGGTGTAGTAGAAGAGGGGATAGACCTAGACTTCTAAAGTGTGGTCTCACTGATGCAAACTCCTTTCTGGCCAGGTTTGCAGTGCAGGTCATGGAAAAGAGATTTGCCAGTGGCAGTTTGGAAAAGGCCACAGATTAGGGCTGGGTAGGGTGGGTGGGGCCATGGGTGTTCTTACCAGAGTCAAAATAAGTCATGTGATGAAGGACACAATGAGATCATTTGACTCTGTCGTTCTTCAAGAGATTGTCTTTCTCACGGTAGTGTTTTCTGCAATTTTAGTCTGATTTTTCTTGGGATGAATATTGCAATTAACAACTAGGGCGAGTATATAGTTTTTGAGGTCTAAGGCAGAGGAGAGAAGGGTACACTTATTTCTATAGGGAAACTGAGGCTTCTTCAAGAATTTGTGAATATCAAAAAGAGTGAGATCATATTGCTTGTAGAAGGCCTCAGAGTCAACTAGGTCAAAATACTCAGGTAAGTCCTTCCTCCAAGTATCAGTCACCTCAGTACCCAAGAAATATATGTTCAAGGTATCCTCAGAGACTTGGAATTTCTTCCTAATTATCATGGAAGTAAGGACTACTTGAGCATTAGGTAGGGGTCTGAGTGTTCATAATTCCATTGCAAATTAGCATACAATTCATGAACGACTTTCATGCTTATGATAGAATTGTTGTAGCACGCACGTTCAACACATAAGGTGGAGAGGTGGTGGTCATATAGCAACTCAACTACTTGATCGATAACCCTTTGTATACACGGGGTGGGTGCAAAAAGGGCATGAAAATGAAAGGAGTTCCTAGGAAGGAGCTCCTTGTACCTATTGAAAGCCTCATTAGAGACAGAGAAAGTATCGTCAAAGATATGGGACATGAGTTAGAAGAGGAAGATGGTACTCCAACTGGGGCAGCTCTCTTTCTCCTATTTGACGCCATGGAGACAAAATGAAAATGATTGAGAGAGAAAAAATGATTGAAACACCACCACAGACTATCCACACACCTAGGGTTGATGGGAAAGAGGTCAAGGAAGGTCGATCTAGGTCAAACTAGGGATAGGGAGAGGAAGGTTGGGGCTAGGTTTGAGAGATTGAGGGAGCTAGAGGTTGGATCGGTCAATTTTTCTCTAGTCGAGAGGGAGAAAAGTCGGCCGAACCTAACTTATGTTTGCTCCAGCCCGGCCATCGGTCAAGTTCTGTGACTTAGAAACTCGACTGATTGGCTCTTTAAAAAAGCTCTCGGTCACTGATCAGTCGAGTTGGCAACTCGACCAATGGTCCACTTGAACTAACTTTAGAAATTCTATTTTCTAGCCATTAGAGTGCTAATTAAATGTATTTTTCAAGCCTATTTTGCATTTTAAACATACTTAGGCACACACCACTCATCATTGGGTACTATTTTGTAATAAAATAAGTGTTTGCCTAAAATACCCAAAAACAAGAGAAAAATAAGGCTAAGAGAACATGAAAAACTGATTTTAGCATGTTAGTAAGAAATGGTGATCAAAACATAAGCAAAGCATATAGGATAGATAAAAACTATCTAGAAGGCATATCAGATTCATTCAAAGTAGTTATGATCAGTTTAGATATAATAAAATTAAATTGCTCTCTGGCTATAGGTTTTGTGAAAATGTCCACCAATTGACTTTCCATGTCCACATGCGTGATATAGATATCCTTTTTTGGCAATGTGATCATGAAGAAAATGATTGTGAACCTCTATATGTTTAGCTCTACTATGCAAGTTAGGGTAGTAAGACAGATAAATTGCACTGATATTATCACAATATATTGGAAAAGCATCAAAATGAATGTTAAAGTCTTGGAGAATTTGCTTCATCCATAGGACCTCGACACAACAACTCCCGGCTGCAATGTATTCAACCTCGGTGGTTGATAATGCCATTGTGATATGTTTCTTAGAGAACCAAGACACCAAACATGGTACTAGGAGAAAGCAAGTGCCACTTGTGCACTTTCTTCCAATAGAACATCCTACATAATCTACATCACTATAAGCCTTAAGAGTGAAGTCCCTTGACTTGGGATACAATAGACCAAAATTTTGAGTTTTGTCTAAGTACCTTAAAATCCTCTTAACAACTATAAGATGTGATTTCTTGAGATTTGATTGAAAGAGAGCACACAAGCCAACACTTAACATTATATCAAGTCTAGAGGCAGTTAAATAAAGTAAACTTCCAATCATACCTCTAATAGAGCTTCTCATCTACCTTCTCACCTTCTTCATCTTTATCAAGTTTGGTAGTGTTTGACATGGGTGTGTCCATTGGCTTGGTGTTTTCCATCCTAAAATGCTTAAGTAGCTCACTTGTGTACTTGACTTGGTTGATGAAGTTCCCATCTTTCGTTTGCTTGATTTAAAATCCGAGGAAGAATGTAAGCTAGCCCATCATGCTCATCTCAAATTCACTTTGCATAAGATCACCAAACTCTTTACAAAAACCAAGATTAGTTCTGCTAAAAATAATATCATCAACATATATTTGAATGATAAGAAAATTGTTAGAAGTTTGTTTTATAAATAAGGTAGAATATACTTTTCCCATGATATACCCATGGTCTAACAAAAAGTTCTTTAATTTCTCATACCAAGCCTGAGGTACTTGTTTGAGTCCACATAGAGCTTTTTTTGCAACAAATAAACATGGTTAGGTAAACTATCATGTTCAAATCCTGGGGGTTATGCAACATACACTTACTCCTCAATTGTACCATTCAAAAATGCACTTTTAACATCCATTTGATAAAGAAGAAAGTTTATATAACTAGCAAAAGCAAGCAACATATGAATGGACTCAAGTCTAGCTATAGGTGCATATGTTTCATCAAAATCTATACCTTCCTGCTGATTATAGCCTTGAGCCACTAACCTTGCTTTATTCCTTACCACTTTGCCACTTTCATCTAGCTTGTTGTGGTAGACCCACTTGGTGCCAATGATCTTTCTATCACTTGGTCTTGGCACTAGGGTCCATACTTTGTTCTTTTCAAATTGCTCCAATTCCTCTTGCATGGTTAGGATCCATTCATCATCCTCAAGAGCTTCTTTAACGTTCTTTGGCTCGAGTTGTGAGATGAAGCCATTGTTGGCTTGTTCTTTGTTGAATGCAGCCCGTGTCTTCACTCTTTCAAATGGATCACCTAATATCATCTCTTTTGGATGATTCTTTGCAAAATGGGGGTTGGAACCTTTTTCTCTTCATCTTTCTCTTCTTCTTGAGTGAACACCTCTTTTTCCTTTTGGGTGATGTTGAGTTCTTTTAGAATAGGGAATACTTCACCTGCAACATCATCATTTGGAACAATATCTTTAGGAATTGAGGGGTTAGTCTCAATAAACTTAACATTTATGAAATCTTCTACTTTAGCAAGATCAACATTAAATACTCTATAAGCCTTGCTAGTAGTGCTATAGCTAAGAAAGAAAGCCTTGTAAGATTTTAGATCAAATTTGTTGAGAGAATCTTTCGTATTAAAAAAAATAAGGACATTCGAAAACATGGAAATACTCGATAAAAGACTTCCTACCATGCCATAGCTCATAGGGGGTTTCTGCAAAGAAGGATATGTAAAAACCTAGTTTTGCACAAAACATGATGTACTAATGTCTTCGGCCCAAAACTTCTTTGAAGTGTCACACTCTAAAATCATGGTCCTAGCCATATCCTGTATTGACCTATTCTTCCTCTCTACAACCCCATTTTTTTGAGGTGTTGGAGGTGAAGAGAAGTTATGTGCATAGCCAGATTCTTCACAAAAGCATTCAAAAAGATCATTTTCAAATTCTCCCCCATGATCACTATGGATGGAAATAATCCAACAAGAAGCTTCATTCTCAACTCATTTATAAAAAATAGAGAAAACATCAAGCGTATCACTTTTGGAAACGACAAAGAAGGTCCAAGTATATCTAAAGGAATCATCGACAACAACAAGACAATACTTGGAACCACAAAGCGATTGAGTTCTCAACAGTCTAAATAGATCATTGTGAAGAAGTTCAAGAGCTCTCTTGATACTAAGGACTCCTTTGGATTTAAAGGAGGACTTGGTTTTCTTTCCTTTGGTACAAGGTTGACATTCCTCATCCTTTTCAAAATACAATTTAGGAAGTCCCTTGACCAAGTCCTTTTTGCTCAACTTCTTCAACTGATGCATATTTACATGACCAAGATGACGATGCCAGAGAGATATCATTCGAGTTGACTACTAGGCATCTAATAAAATAGGCTTAATAGAGTCAAGTACAATTACATAAATATTGTCACTTCTAGTTCCCTTATACATGACTTGATAGGTGAGGGAACTAAAATCAAGCATTCAAAAGAAGTAAATAGCACAAGGTAACCATTATCACATAATTGACTTACACTAATTAAACTGTGATGTAGGCCATCCACAAAAAGAAAATTCTTGATACACAAGGATTCACCTACATCATCCTCACCTTTAACCTTACATTTCTTGTTGTCCCCAAAGGTAATTGAACCTCCTTTCTTCTTAGTGAAGTTGTTGAAATGGCTTATATCACTTATCATATGCTTAGTACATCCACTATCAACAATCCATATACATTTTTCCTCACTTACCTCACCAATTCCTTCACTTGTAGAGGCCATGAGTGCAAGGTGGCACTCTCCATCTTCTTCAGAGCTAGATCCACTTGAGGATGATTCTTCCCAAGCTGCATGAGCTGCATTCTTGTATCTTTTCTCCTTCTTTTCCTTCCTCTTGTACTCTTTCTCCTTCTTGTACTCTTTCTCCTTCTTGGAGCTGCCCTTGTGGTGTAACTTTCTTGATTTAGGACATTAACTCTTGTAGTGTCCCTTTTGTCCACACTTGTAGCATCTAGGAGTAGAGGAGGGGATTGCTTTCCCTTGAAGTGCTTGCCCTTGGTGTAGTTGGCTTCATGATCACTAGGGCCATCATATTTACTAGAGGAGGAGGGAGATCTCTAGAAATCAAGTTGTTGTTGTTGAAGGATGACCTCCTCCACTTGAGCTTTGAAGGCACTATCTTTGATTTTCTTAGCTTCCTTCTCTTCGTGTTTGGCTTCTTCTTCTTGCTTGCCAAGCCTTGGCTCATGAGCTTGTAGGTTGCCAATGAGCTCTTTGGCTGGGATGTCAACAAGGCTTCTCACTTCTTCAATGGAGGTCACCTTTGACTCCCATATCTTTGGTAGAGTCCTCAAGATCTTGGAGTTGATTACACCTTTATCCAAACTGTTGCCCAAAGCATTTAGGCCATCGATGATGACATTGAGCCTAGAGTACATCTCCTCAATCCCTTCTTTCTTTCCCATCTTGAAGTTCTCTATAAGGCTATTCAACATGTATATCTTAGCCTCCTTGAATTGCTTTGTGCCCTAATAGGTTATGCACAACTTATCCCAAATCTCATAGGTGGTATCCCATGAGGAGATGCAGTTGAACTCCGTTGGGGTAAGGGCTGCATAGATGATACTTATGTCTTTGTCATTGAGCTGGGCTTCTTTTAGTGCATCTTCATTCCATGTTGAAACAACTCAGGTTGGATCCTTGTATGGTGTGACCATCACCTTCCACATATCAAAGTTCATGCCTTGAATGTAGAATTGCATACACCTCTTCCAATAGAGGAAGTTGGTGACATCCAAGATTGGAGGACACATGGAAAAGACTCCCTCTAGGTTGAGTGAACCAAGTAGGTTGTCAACCATATTCTCGTCTCATGAGAGATTGTTGGATAAGACACTTTGCTCTGATACCACTTGTTGGATCTAGGGATCTGGGGGGTGGGTGCATAGAGCTTCAAAATTCTCACAAGATAAGTTAGACCTTCAAATTATATCAATCAAAATCAATAGCTTAAGAGCAATTTGAAGTCTTAACTAAGAGAGCATAGTAAGGATGAGAGAAATTGAAACATGTATTTGGACAAGGTGGTTTAGAGTGGTTCCACTCTCCAAACTAGGAGAAAGTCAATCCAATACCTAGAGATGTCAACCTCTAGGAATTTGCAATCCATGTATACTTATATTCATTCATAAGAGATACAAGGAGAACACCATACATCCAAGGACTTACCTACTCAAGACAAGAGTCTTCCACCTACACAAGGACTTACCCACTCGATCAAGATGTCTTCAACCTTCAAATAGGACTTACCCACACTTGCATCAAGTATTTGGCCTTGAAGGAATTTGCCCACTCTTCTTGAATATTACCCTTACCCTTCTCCATCACTTGGAGAAGATCTTCACCTCTTCTTCAACCTTAGAAGAAGAACAACAACAACTTCACCTTCACTCGGAGTAGCTTGCTTCAACCTTTGCTTCTTTGAGAAAGGGGGTAGGGAAGATGGAATGGAATGAGAGCTTTACAAGAACATGAAGGTAGCACTCTTACAACTGGCCCAACTCACTAATAGTCATGAAATGCTTTGTAAATGAGAGAGAGAAAGGGGCTCAAGGAGTTGCAACACACTCAACTATAGCAAGGACTTAGAATAGCATGAATGAGCAAACTTGGAATGAACTCCAAGGGGTCCTATTTATAGTTGGGGGTGTTCCCTTGAGTGTGGAATCACTTAAGGGAGATATATAGCCATTTTCCAAGTTACAATAGATCTATTCTAGATCAAAAAAACTCTCCAACGGTTATAATCACTTTTTCTACATTTTTCATACAATACATGTGGTCGAGTTTCAACAAAGATAACTCAACCGATCCACTAAGTGACAAAGCCAATTATCAAACTATCGGTTGAGGTTGTTCTGGGAAACTCGACCGATGAGTCAAAATTAGTTTTGCTTAGTTGATCGATCGGTCGAGTTCTATGAGTGTGCAACTTGACCGATTGGTCATCTTCAGAAAATCCTTCACTGAACCGGTCGAGTTTCCAACTCGATCGATAAACAACCTATGATAAATTTTCTAAACTGACTTTTGAGTGACCAAACATTGGAATTAAGTGTCCCTGATTTTTTCTCATCTTAGTTACAAGTCATATCATCAATACAAGTGATTACAAAATTACTCTAAGGTCATTTGGAGTGATTTACCAAAACACACACTTGCATTGATTTTTTACTTGAAATTGAACAAGCTAGGGCTTGTGTAATATGATCCTTTTCATGTACCTAAATCCTGAAATCAATCTTGAACAAACATATTATATACATATGAATGTAATGGTTAAGACATTATCAAAATATGGGCAATGTATAACTCTAAAGTCAACAAAATAGGGTTTCATATTTCTACCAAACCAAGCAAGATATCCCCACCAAACAAGTTCTATAGATTATCATTATCTACTAGCATGATAAGGGGGCATTTTAGAGAGAGAATATAGTATCCAACATGCATAAAAGAGTGAAATAACAGAGTAGGTTAAGTGTTATATAACCTTCCTTAAGAAGATCACCACCAAGTATTTTAAGCTCCAAGATCAAGATCTCCAAGCACACGATCCAAGGGTTGAAGGAGCTCTGCCAAAAGATCCACTCTTGGCCACAAGATCACCTCAAGAAGGAGAAGACACCAAGGTCAAAGATCATCCAAAGAAAGAGAGCCAAAAAGCTCTAGACTGGGTCGAAATAGAAAGGGAGAAAGAGAGAAGAAACCCTCCTCACACTTGGGTCTACCTTGTCAAAACATGGTCTATGACCCTTGTGATGAGGAGTTTCTCTCCCAAAACAACCACCATGGAGGAACCATGGTATAGGGCCAAGAAAAGAGAGGAGAATGGAGGTAGGGTATCAAAAGAAATGTCATCAAGGAAGATAAATACTTACCAAGGGTTGAAGATGGGCTATGGTTACCACAAGCACCACATGCAAGAAGAGTTCGGTCACCACGCTTCAAGGTCAAATTTCCTTGCTCCACCAAGCTCCAAGAACAACCAAAAGAGACGGAAGAAGATGGAGGGACAAAAGGGTTACAAACATGAAGAGATAGGGGGTTATATAGGTGAAATATGAGAGAGAAGACAAGCATGGTTCACCATCCATGGTTGCGAAACACACACCACCATCAAAACAAGGTCGAGATAAGGAACCACTTCAAACACTAGGTCAAGACATCCTATAAGAGGGAAACCATCTCGACTCAAGACCACTAAAGACCACCTTGGTCATAAATCAAGCATCTAGAGGGGGTGTCTTGACTATGAAACCCACCAAACCAACCCTAGGTCGCGACCTAGGTCAAGGCAACATACTAGATACACATGGATCGAGACACTCAACACTCATAGAAACCCTAATCACCACCAAGGGTAACACTCCTCAGCCAAAGCTCAAATAAGGCACGCACTTCTTTATATCTTCTATAGGAGATGTCAAGAAAAAGAAGGAACACCATAGAGGTGGCAAATTACACATCAACCCCTACTTTGGGTAAATTGCAATTTGCACCAAAACTAGCACATAAAGCACAAACAACATCCAAATAGACTCAAACTTGAAATTTAGGCTCCCAAAAAGCCCTAATTACATCGCAAAATATTAGAGAAAGGTTCTAAGAACATGATTAGGATAAAGTAAACAAGGTTACCCCAAAACTCAAGTCAAGGGTCTTACAAGCCATAAACCCCTGACAAGGATTTCACCCCCAAAATCCTAAGAGAAAAGAGAGGGGTAATTCCTCCCTATCTCTTCCTCAAGCTCCCACGTGGCTTCCTCAACACCACAATGATGCCACAAAACCTTCAAAAGCACTATGTATTTCTTCTTCAACTTCTTCACTCTCCTATTAAGGATCAACACTGGACCTTCCACACAAGATATATCATCATCAAGCTCTACTTCCATAGACTGTAACACTGACTCTGTATCAGGATGACACTTCCTCAACATACTCACATGAAACACTAGATGCAACCTGTGCAACTCAGGTGGCAACTCCAACTTATATGGCACCTTCCCAACACGTGCCACCACAGGGTAAGGTCCCATAAACCTGGGAGCCAATTTACCCTTCTTCCCAAACCTTAGAACACTTTTCCAAGGAGAGACCTTGATGTTTACTATGTCTCCCACTTGGAACTCCAAAGGTCTATGATGGTCATCTGCATATGACATCTGCCTGTCCTGTGCTACTTTCAACTATTGTTGGATCACTTTGATATTTTCTAATTGTCTGCTGCACAAGCTCAGGACAAAGAAGCTGGTACTCATCGGTCTCATACCAACACAATGGAGATATGCAATGTATCCCATACAACACTTCATGTGGTGCCATGTCGATGCTTCTCTGGTAATTGTTATTGTAGGAAAACTCTATCAGATTGAGATGGGTGTCCCAACTGCCCAAAAATTGAAGAACACAAGCTCTTAGCAGATCCTCCAAGGTCTAAATGGTCCTCTTAGATTGACCATCTGTCTGTGGGTGGAAAGCAGTGCTGAACCTCAACTGTGTACCCAAAACTATGTGCAATCACTCCCAAAAGCAACTTGTGAACTGAGGACCTCTATTAGACATGATAGTAGTTGGGACACCATACAAACACACTATCTTATCAACATAGATCTGGGCAAGCTTCTCAGCTGTATATGTTGTCTTCACAGGAAGGAAATGCACTGACTTGGTCAACCTGTCAACGATTACCCAGATGAAATCATAACCTTTGGCTATCCTAGGTATACCAACAACAAAGTCCATAGTCACGTGATCTCATTTTCACTGTGGTATGGGCAACAGTTGCAATGTCCCTATAGGATTTTGGTGCTCAACTTTCACCTGCTGACATACAACGCATCTCACGACAAACTTAGCTACATCTCACTTCAAGTCAGGCCACCAATAAATGTCTTTTAGATTATGATACATCTTGGTGCTACATGGATGCATAGTGTACATGGATGAGTGAGCCTCCTCCAGAACCATCTTCCTTAAATCTTCAACATCTGGAACCACAACTCTTCCATGGTAAGAAACTATCCCATCATCTGATTTGTAGAAGCCATCACGCTTCTCGCTACCAAACTCTAATCTAATATACTATATCCCAATATCAAAATATTGTGCTTGTCTGATCTACTGTGTCAGTGTGGGCTTCGCCTACAACTGTGCTAACAATCCTGCTAGGAAGAAAACTTCCAGCTTGAACATTCATCTGACACAGGGATATCAACTTGTCTTGCTTGTGGCATACCAAAGAACTCAACTGCACCTTTTTTGCAAATGACGACGAAGATGACTTCCTACTCAACACATGTGCCATGACATTTGCCTTCCTCGGATGGTAATCAATTGTGAATTTGTATTCCTTGATGAACTCCATCTAGCGTCGCTGCCTCATGTTCAACTCCTACTATGAAAAGATATACTTCATGTTCTTATGATCCGTGATGATCTGACACTTCTCGCCATAAAGGTAGTGTCTCTAGGTCTTCAAGGCATTAACCACAATAGTTAACTCTAGGTTGTGGGTCAGGTAGTTTCATTGTGTTTCTTAAGTTGTTGAGAAGTAAAAGGAAACTACATTATTGTCCTGCATCAGCACACAACACAAACCATTTCTGGATGCATCATAAAAGATGATGTATCCTTTTCCTTGCTCAGGTAAGACCAGAACTAGTGTGCTGGCCAACTTCTCCTTCAACGTCTGAAAAGCACATTGACATCTATCATCCAAGAAAATGACACATCCTTCCTCATCAACTTAGTTAGGGGTAAAGCTATGGAATTGAAGTTCTTAATGAACCTCATGTAATAGCCTACCAAACCCAAAAAGCTGCACACTTATATCAGTGTCTTTGGCTTCTCTCACTCTGTCACTGACTCAACCTTCTTGGGATCCACACGAACACCCTTAGTAGACATAACATGCCCCAAAAAAGCCACCTTTAGCCAGAACTCACACTTTTTGAACTTGGCAGAAAGCTGATGTTGCCTCAACAAGATCAATGCCTGACAAAGATGTTGTTCATGTTGTTGGCTATCATGACTGTATATCAGGATGCCATCTATGAAGACAACTAAAAACTGATCAAGAAACATCCAGAACACTCTGTTCATCAAGTCCATGAACACTGCTAGTGCATTGGTTAGCCCGAATTGTATAACCACGAACTCATAGTGACCATACCTAGTCCTAAAAGCCGACTTAGGTATGTCATCCTCCTTGATCCTCAGCTGGTGATATCCTGACCTCAGGTCTATATTCGAGAACACTATCACACCACACAACTAATCAAACAGGTCCTCTATCCTTGGTAAGGGATACTTATTCTTTATCGTCATCTTATTTAACTATGTATAGTCTATACACAACCTCATGGACCCGTACTTCTTCTTCACGAACAACACTGGAGCATCCCATGGTGATGTAATATGCCTGATAAAACCATTTTCATGTAGCTCTCGTAACTGTCTCTTCAACTCTTCCATCCCAGTTCGAGCCATCATATACGGTGTATGAGCTATCAGTTGCATGCCTAGAACTAGGTTGATCTTAAAATCAATCTCTCGATGCGGGGGAACACATGGAAACTCCTCAAGAAACACATCGTCAAACTCTCTGGCAATTGGCACCTCCTAAATACTAGGACTCCTCGCCTCAATATTTAGCACATGTGCCAAGAATGCCTCACAACCTTGCTTCAACATCTTCTTCCCCACCACCTCTGACACCAGACACGTCAGAAGAATCTTCCTATATCCTTGAAAGATCCACATATTATCTCTATCTACAAACATCACATGCTTGGAATAATCCAAGACCACCCTATACTTCTCTAAGGTGTCCATTACAATGATTACATGGAATCCATGCATATCAAGTGGTATGAGATCCACTTGAATATTTTACCCTAAAAAAGAAAGGACACATGAAGGACACCTCCTGCAACACTACAGAACCAACTAATGGGATTTCTAACAACAAACTATCTCTCCTATGACTAACAGGAAAAAGACATATATCAAGCACTTCACGAGTGATAAAAGAATGTGCTACACCCAAGTCAACCAAAATAGATACGGAGCAAGAAGATGAAAAATCAGATTGAAATAACTCCATCTAACCTGTCACCACTCATGGGTTGACCACCGCCTCCGAATGAATCACGACGTAGAATTTATCAGTTTCCTGATGTCGCCCCCATCCTATGCTTTCCTGAGTAGACAATCTGGCATGCGACGCTTGGCCACATCCTCATCCTCCTGCAATGCTGAACTGCTACCTCTGTGAGCCCTGCTGGCTCTGCCTTAGCTGATGGGTCACCTCATCATCTCTCAATGGGCACTCCCACCTCAGATATCCCACCTGCCCACACTTATGGCGAGCTCTGGTCTCAAACTGTGGCCTAAGCTACCTCATCACTGACACTGATGCTGTGCTGTGAGCTCTAGTAGGTGGAAGGCTATGACCTCTGCCTTTACTCACTGACCACTATGTCTGTGCACTGAACCTTTGTGATGCTGGCAGTGCAAAAAACCTCAATTTCTTAAAGCCTCCTGACAACTGTCCTTAGAACTTTGCAAGCCTCTTCTTGGCATTCGCCTCTCACTTCTCTATCACAGATCTCTCTATCCTCTGGATAGACTCCACAAATGTGGAAAACCTTTCTTGATTATCCAAAGCAGCCTTCGGGTAGACAACTCATCATTCAAACCCTTCTCAAAGTGTGGGATCCTCTCATCATCCATAGTATGCATGTGATCATAGAACTAAAGAATCTCAATAAACTTAGCCTCATACTCATTTATCGTCATGGATCCCTACCTGGTCCACTCAAACTGGGGTATCTTCTCATCAAGATATGTTTGTGGGAAGTACCAACTAACAAACTCACGTCAGGACTACTCCCGTCCTACCTCAGCACCAGAGATCTTCTCCTCTTCTATCGCCTATCAGTGGCCAGCACTCCCCTTCAGAAGATACACTGCATGCTTCACCTTATCAGCCCATCGAATGCTAAGGATCTTGAAGGCTTTCTCAAGCTCCGTTAGCCATAGATCCACATTCACTAGATCACCCGTCCTAGCATACTCCACTGCCCCAACATGGCAAAGTTGCATTAAAGTCTTCCTAGTAATCGAAGATTCCACATTGGGAATCAGTGCCCTAGGCTGAGGTGCAAGCATCCTATCCACCATATGTGTCATAGTAGCCATGAACTGCCCAAAAAGAGACTAAAATGTAGGATTCTCAAGCATGGCTGGGTCAAATAGGGGGACCTCAAGCACCCGATCTTCTCATTCCTGGTTCCTTGCACCACCACCCGGTGCAGCACCACTACCTTCAGTAGTGTGTTCTTCATGTTTTCCAGACATCCTTAAGCTTTTCTGCTCCTTTTGCATAAGCAGATCTCGCTATAAGACAGACTGGAGGACACAAGAATATACACAAATCCAAGTCCCAGGTCCCTATTACAACCCCAATTTTTGGGTTCATATGGCTGGAAATGCAATTTCCCTAATAAATGTATGATTATGGGAATTGTATGAATTATATGCACTGAATGGATTCCCTTTGCAATATTTTCTCTGTGCATTTGATTTTTTGTATCATAATATGTTAATGAGTTCAATATGATTAAAAGAAAAGTGAAGGAAATCAAATAATGCATAAATAGGAAAAGAAATTGAGATAATAATGAAAATATGAGAAATAAGTGGAAAGATGTGTGATTGACTCATCATGGATGAGATTTCGAATCCACAAGGTTTTTATTGGTAAAAGGAATCCAAATAAAGGAAAATAAAAGAATAGGAGTGAGAAAATATGCATAAAATATGCCTTAATAAGTGATAACTTGCTTATGAAGAAAAGTATCTCATACTTTCGAATTTGATCCCAAACTTGGCACGCAAGTAGTTAAGTTTTATTGGACTTTCCCTTAAAATTTGAGATTAAAAGGAGGCATGGTTTGGGAGTTATGAATTTTTAAAAGTTTCCTAAAGTGAGTGGATATCAATAAATGTCACAATTTTATCCTTTTCTGAAAATAACATATAGCCTTGCCTTTTATGTGTGCGAGCTTTATGGACCATTGGATCCTAGATCCAATGGTGATCCTCTTTTCTCCTACCTCCAACACATTTTGGTAAGTTGGAATAGTAAAATGAAACTCCCTCTACACCCTTTTTCAGATCTAGTTTCCAACTATATATGGGAATATCCCCTTCATACTCAGGAGAGGAAATCAAACTGAAAGATCCTTTATTCTCACCATAACCGTGAGGATTGGAACTTTCCCCAAATTTGCATTTGAAATTGGATACGTCCTGTAAGAAGCCAAGTCCCATGATGGAAACCTACCTATAAACATGTCTCGATGCTCTAGATGCTTTGTCCATGAGTGTGTGTCCTTGCTAGAGGGACCGATGAGCAAAGAAGGCACCTGGTCCCCTGGTTCATCGTGCTCCCTGACATGGGGCGGCTCGAGAGACACCACTGCCCCGAGCACCAGTGGGCGTGGCTGGGAGGGAGACGAGATTGGTTGAGAGGGGAGAAGTCCTTGGCATGCTTGCGTGAAGGTCTGAGATCGCTCCTTGTGGCCGCAGGAAGCCTCATGGGCGAAGAGGGCCGCCGCACAAGCGAGCCTTGTTTCAACGGAGAAACAAAAGAGGCAGACTCCTGGACGAGTCGTGAGAAAAGGGAAGGATTGACCGGATCTGGGTCCTGGGCTAGGCGGACCCAAGCAAGGGATCTGCGGGTCCAACAGAAAAAAAGAGAAAAGAAAGGTAATATTTCATTTATTATGACGTGTCGCCTTCTAATTGGCATATACTATTTTATTTGCGGAAATCCTAGAAATAAATTGGTAGCTCGAATATGGACAAATTATATATGAAAGTTGATCAAACAAATGTAAGGAATCCATTAAAAATATAATTGAAGCTTGTTTCTGCATGAAATTCTAAAAGTATCTAAATTCATCACCTTTAATGTTTTTAGGAAAGGAAAACCCTAATTTTGATGTTAATGGGTTTTAGTAAGGTTCTTTTGGTAATTTCAGTCAATCCTAACATGTTGTTAATAAAAGAAAGATCTAGATCTAAAAAGAGGATATTTGTGCATAATTTAGGGTTCCACGTACATGAATATGCATTAATGGGCCTAGAAACCTTAATTTTAGTAATGATGACTTTTTTTTTACAAAGTCAGGAGATCATCTATTCATCCCGCTCTCCTTGTGCAAATCCATTAATAAAATAGAGATATGATGATCCTAAGTAAGTTTGAGTATAAAAGATCCTTAATGTGGATAATTTGAGTAATTAGGGTTTTTATGAGTAGAAAAACTATTTTAGGGTTTGTTGACCTAAAAAGGATAAAGTTTGAGAAATTGATCTAAGAAACTCTAATGAATACGAATGAGACTTAGAAACGTTAGAAAGGTGTCCCAAGTCAATAAGGAGTTGTTTGGGATGTGATTGTAACAATTATATGTTACACATATTTTTAGGATCAAGATTGCTTTATTGGTTGCTTGTCTTACTTGATTGGACATCTTGATTGGATTGAATATCTTGCTTATATTTGAGACTCCAAATCAGGTATGTGGTTACACTTATGGTTAAATCACTCTAGTTTCATGACAATTTCTGAGGTTTTTATCAGTTGCTCGGAAATAATTGCTTGATTGACTTTTATTTCATGCAACTATAAAGTGACTATGACTATCACCATAATTATACATGCATGACTAGTTCAGATCCTGGTCCTCCTCTGTAGCTTTGATGATAATGATATGGATGACCTAGTATATGGTCTACCCATGAGGTAGGATCATTAGGTTATCATGAGTCAATGTGTTGGTCTACCATTGGGTAGGACCATACGACTCCACAACCCTATGAATTGATCTACCTATAAGGTAGGATCATGGGGGTTAGTTGAGATCTACCATATGAGAGGTAGTATCCATGTCCACTCTAGGGACAACACAAAGGCTAGGGTATGTAAGGATTGAGTAGTTATGTTTAAAATGTAAAGTTTGTTTTGCTAAATCATAATTTGATTGTAATATGTTGTTACTATTAGAAGCAATATTATTGGTTCCCCACATCCTAGTATAATTCATTATACTGATAGCCATTTTGTTTGCCGACGTTTTAGGTATTATTTGAAATTGGACAAATAGTAAAGTGGCACCTGTGAAGATTAAATTTAAAATAATAAAGGAGGATTCAGGTAGATAGAATTCTACTTCGGTTAGAAGTCCCAGTTACCTAATTTTGAAGGTATGTTAAAAGAAAAAATTTATTCCAGTTTTTAGTTTAGTCTTTAGTAGAATTTATTAATTGTTTTTTATTATTTGCAAAACCACTGATCTTGTTTTGAGATAATGCCTCTAAATTCTTAGTCTCCCTTAATTGGGGTTTACTGGGAAGCAGGGTCATTACATTTGGTATAAGAGCCTTGGTTTTTGATTTAATCTCTAATAATTATTTAATTTTACAAACTCTTTAGAACACAAGGGAGTTATTAGAGGATTTTCCAATGATGGAGGTGTCTAGAAAAGGATCACAATCTGGGGACTGGCAAGATTTTCCTCCATCCCACTAGTCGGTCTACGAAGACTCCCGAATACTATGTGACTGCCCAAAATTAGAGGATTTGATTCGATATAAGATACCTCTAGGTCTTCTCTCATATGTCTTTGTCCCTTCTCTACCCCGTTCATTGGATAACTTTAAGAGATTAGGATTTCTTTCTCTCCACCACCCTCCTGTGTTTGGGATAAGGGTTATAAGGATTAAGGAATCCTCCACCAAATAATGAAAATCATGTAAACAAGATGTCATGGACATAAGTTATAATAATTTAAAACTCAGAAAGAGTTTAGTTACATGCTTAGGTGGTCGTGCCCTCAGGAGAGATATGAGGTTAGACCTTCTTGTAGGATGAGGAGGAGAGTGATAGTCTTGGAGGAAGAAACTTCCAGGATGAGGAAGAGACCTGATGCATCCTTTGAGGATGATGCTCAACCCAAAACCTTAAGTGGTGGATAGAGAAATAGAAGACACAATGAGTTGGATATCATAATTGACCATGCATACACGTATGTGGGTTTGACATGCATGCTTTATGTAAAGATTTTGAGTACCCATGAGAAGCATGATCTAAGTGAGGTTGTTCGAGCTAGTGCCTTTTTGTGAACTGACCTTGGGTGGTCGTGTCTGTTGAGGGTGAGGGATCACTCCCTAATTAAGGAGGTTAGTGATAACCATATAGGAACCCTAATGGGCATACATGAATAGAAAAGAGGTTGTGGCAGTGAGGCTGACAACATGTTTTAGACCTAAGCCAGAACGGTTATGCCTGGTGGTTTATGAGATAGTCATGCAGAACTTTGGATGACCTTGGTCAGACATAGGTCTTGATAGTACACCCAGGTAGGTGTAGACATGTATCCTTAAGAGCTTGACCCATCTTCTAAGAGAGAATCTCTAGTGTTAGAATCAGTTGAAGGGTTAGCTCTAGAGAGGGAGAGCGAGACTCGATGAAAAAGGTTGGAGACCTTGACTCTGAGACATGAGGAATCATGAGAAGTTGGATATGATATGACCTTGTTTAGACAACCCTGAGTAGATAGTTGTGGTTGCCTCATGCATCATCCTTGGAGACTTGTTGTACCTTGGACAACTTTAGAGGAACCAAACCCTAGAAAGAGAAAGAGGCTTCTTGAACCAACATATAGATGATATAAGTGCCTATCTTTATGATGTAGGAAGGAGAGTTTCATAGACCCTAAAGAGGTATGGTATGGTAACAATTTATGAGGTCTCACATTGTCCTTGTGTAGGACTCTACGGGTTGTTCACATGAAAGAGTGTTAGGGAGTATGTGCCATATCTTGTATAGGTTTGGTTCATGGTTGAACACTGAGTATGTAGTTAGATAGTTGATGCATAAGAAGTGAATGTGGGGTTCCTAGACCAAAGAGGGGAAGTAGTAGTACCTAGTGCACATGATGCTCACAAGGCTGATTGGGTTCATAGCTTTTGAGCATGTCATCCCCCTCGTGTGTTAGAGTAAAAGGAAACCCCAGTTGAGCCGAGATATATGTTTGAGGAACCACTCACATAGTTTGGTGACATACACATGTATGATAGTGGTCCAAATTTGAGGAATAATGATCAAGTATGACATACCAAGGAGCTTAGAGTGGTTTAGTAGAATGTCTTCTTGCTAGATACGTGCAAAAGTAGCATGATAGGGCTAAGCATGCACATGATGATGTAAACCTTGGAAGTAAGGACGTTTGTGACCTTTGTTACTATCAAGAGATAGTTTTCTCACATCTTGGGAAGGGACCATTCTGTAGGGTGAGAACCAACTTTTGGTTAGGTTTGAGGTAACTGTAAGAGGTCACTTATAAGAGCTTGATGAGCTAAGTGTAAGAGAACATAGTATGAACATGAATATATAGACCCATGTGTGTGACAATCTCTAAGGGGCATGCGGATATGTTGCCATAGAGGTAACTTGTATGAGGCTAGATCGAGTTAGGTATGTCACCATGATTACTATGAGGTATAACCATGAATGCCCATAAAAAGGATGGAGATTCGGGTGAGGATTCAACAATGAGATGTGCTATGATGGAATCCTAAGTCAATACTAAGGTCAGGAAGGGATAAGCTCGATGGAAGTAGGAGTTGCCTATTCCCTAGATGCACGAGACCATAGGGTCGGGAGGTAAACAACTACCTTTGCCCAAGGACCATGGGCTAGGAGGTTGGCTACCTTCATGAGTTCATGGGGCCTAAGGGGTAAAAGTGAGAGCCACTCCCTAAATGCATAAGGGTCAGATCACCCCAAAAGTACCGACACCCTAGAAACCTTGATGTAATGACTAAGGATTGTGCATATAAGAGATGTGAAGAGCCAAGAGTGTTTCAGAATAGCCTTTCCACAGATGTAAACATAGATTGGAGATATTCATAATGTGGAGACATGTGATGTACGTTTCAACTTAGATTGGAAAGTGTAATGGAGATGTGTGATGCACCATCTCTACTCTTGAAATGGGATTAACTATGTATTTGGACTACAACCAAATGATTATTTCCTCTCATTATGAGTGTGAGATATAGGACAAAATGCATGCCATATACTAAAGATAGAGGTAATATGAGTTGAAACCCTTCTATGATGTTTGAGGATGGAAGAAGTACCACACCTTTTGAGAGTACGTTGGATAGATGATCTGAAAACACAAAGAGAACAAATATAATATGAGGACGTACCTCTCTGGAAGTAGTTTCGAATCTATGAGTTATAAGTTTGGGTTTGATAACTTAGATGATGAGTTTGAAGTTTTCTTGAATCAGTTAGACCTAAACCCAAGATGAGGATAATGAGTGGAGTATATGAGGTTTATGTCTTCACTATCACATTGCATGTAAGGAAGCTTGTGTGGTAATGAGATGTTCTTAGATGAATACAACTCAGGTGTATAGCTGTCTAGTATATCCAGTAGAGAGGATGGAAGAGGTTGCTAGGTGAACCATACGATCATTAGAAGTCTAGACCTATGTGGCTAACATTCAAATATAACCAGAACCATTGGTCAAGTTGGTGGTTGCTCAGTTAGCCAACACAGAGCTTGATGAGATAGAAGGATGGTTGTAAGAACCTTAGATACCCCTCTCAGGAAAAGGAAGGTGGTGAAACCCACGACTAGAGCATTTTAGGTTTCTAAGGAGTCACCTTTGAGGAATCATGTCATACACGAAGCTCATGATTTTAAGTACACTGTACACCGTGGTAATACCAGGATGGTTAAGGTTTGTAGTGGTACCTTCAAGACCTATAATAAAGAAGGATATAGAGGTGCATGTAGCCAGATGCCATACATACCAGAGGGTGAAGGCCGAACACCAATAACCTAGTGAGTTGCTACAAATAATGAGGAGTCCCTGAGAGGGAATGGGAGTAGATCACCATGGACCGTGTGGTGGGTCTCCCCAGACCAAGAGATGTCATGATGCAATATGGGTTATGGTAGATTGCCTTACCAAGTTGACCTAATTCCTTGCCTTAGAGAGAGAGCACTGTGTATTTGACAGATCTGGTTGAACTATTTATGAGAGAGGGATAGTTCAACTACACTGTGATCTGAGTTCAATATCTTGAGCATGACCTCAAGTTCACTTCCATGTCGTGGAAGTAGTTGTAAGAAGAACTCAATGCTAGTTGAAGTTTGGTACAACTTATCACCCCCTGATCGATAGATAGTAGAGAGAGTATGATCCAGACTTTAGAGGGTCTGATGAGAGCATGTGTGCTCGTTTAGGGTGATACATGAGAGCAGTTCCTACCCCTGGAAGAGTTTGTTTGTGATGATAACCACCATAACCAGTATCAAGATGCATGAGGATCTGTAAGGGAGGCTGTGTCGGTCATCGCTTCACTTGGATGATGTTAGTGAGAGGACCTTGTGAAGGTTAGTGAGACCACAGTGTATGCATATGAAGATGCTTTGATCAAGTAATGGATGAGAAAGCCCATGATCGACAGGAGTCGTAAGCTGATGCGAAGCAGACTGACATGCAGTTCACTATGAGTGAATATGTTTTATATAAATTCGACCCCTCTGAGCTATAGCTAAGGAAGCTGAGTCCCCAATATATGGGTCCATTTGTAATGGATTGGTGGAGCTGCTTTTATTTAAGCCTTACCCCTCATGATAATGTGATGTATGATGTGTTCCATGTGTCCGATCTAGAGCACTATGTGATGTGCCCAAGCCATGTGCTGAGCATTGAACCTATTGAGCCCCAAAGGGAGGCTGACATATCCTGAGTCACCTGTGAGGATTCTAGATACCAAGGTGAAAGAACTCAGATGTAAGAACATAGAGATGATAAAGGTTCTTGGGAAGCACCATGGAGAGGATGGAGCCCCATGGGAGCTAATGATGGACATAGGAAAGTCTTATCCTGAATTGTTTGTATGTTTGGTGGAATTTTGAGGGCAAAATTCCTATAAGAGGGGAAGGATGTTACAACCCCAATTTTTGGGTTCATATGACTAGAAATGCAATTTCCCCGATAAATGTATGATTATGGGAATTGTATGAATTATATTGGTAAAAGGAATCCAAATAAAGGAAAATAAAAGAATAGGAGAGAGAAAATATGCATAAAATATGCCTTAATAAGTGATAACTTGCTTATGAAGAAAAGTATCTCATACTTTTGAATTTGAGTCCCAAACTTGGCACACAAGTAGTTTGTCTTATTGGGCTTTACCTTAAAATTTGAGATTAAAAGAAGGCATGGTTTGGGAGTTCTGGATTTTTAAAAGTTTCCTAAAGTGAGTGGATATCAATAAATGTCACGATTTTATCCTTTTCTAAAAATAACATATAGCCTTGCCTTTTATGTGAGCGAGCTTTATGGACCGTTGGATTTCAGATCCAACGGTGATCTGCTTGTATTCTACCTCCAACACATTTTGGTAAGTTGGAACAGTAAAATGAAACTCCCTCTACACCCTTTTTTAGATCTAGTTTCCACCTATATATGGGAATATCCCTTTCATACTCAGGAGAGGAAATGGAACTGAAAGATCCTTTATTCTTGCCATAACCATGGGATTGGAACTTTCCCCAAATTTGCATTTGAAATTGGATACTTCCTGGAAGCAACCAAGTCCTGTGATGGAATCCTACCTATAAATAGGTCTCGATGCTCTAGATTCTTTGTCCACGAGCGCGGGTCCTTGCTAGAGGGACCCGTGAGTGGAGAAGGCACCTGGTCCCCCGGTTCGTCGTGCTCCCTGACATGGGGTGGCTCGAGAGACACCACTGCCATGATCACCAGTGGGTGTGGCTAGGAGGGTAACGAGATTGGTTGAGAGGGGAGAAGTCCATGGAATGCTTGTGCGAAGGTCCGAGATCGCTCCTTGTGGCCGAAGGAAGCCTGATGGGCAAAGAGGGCCGCCGCACAAGCGAGCCCTGTTTCAACAGAGAAACAGGGGAGGCAGACTCCTAGACGAGTCACAAGGAAAGGGAAGGATCAACCGGATCCAGGTCCCAGGCTAGGTAGACCCAAGAAAGGGATCTGGGGTCCAACAGAAAAAAGAGAAAAGAAAGGTAACATTTCGCTTATTATGACGTGGCACCTTCTAATTGGCCTATACTATTTTATTTGCAGAAATCCTAGAAATAAATTGATAGCTTGAATATGGACAAATTATATATGAAAGTTGATCAGAAAAATGTAAGGAATCCATTAAAAATATAATTGAAGCTTGTTTTTGCATGAAATTCTAAAAGTATCTAAAGTCATCACCTTTAATGTTTTTACGAAAGGAAAACCCTAATTTTGATGTTAATGGGTTTTAGTAAGGTTCTTTGGGTAATTTCGGCCAATCCTAACCTATTGTTAATAAAAGAAATATCTAGATCTAAAAAGAGGATCTTTTTGCATTATTTAGGGTTCCACGTACATGAATATGCATTAATGGGCCTAGAAACCCTAATTTTAGTAATGATGACTTTTAATGGTTTTAATTGTGCAAATCCATGAATAATATAGAGATATGATGATCCTAAGTAAATTTGAGTATAAAAGATCCTTAATATGGATAATTTGAGTAATTAGGGTTTTTATGAGTAGAAAAGCTATTTTAGGGTTTGTTGACCTAAAAAGGATAAAATTTGAGAAATTAATCTAAGAAACTCTAATGAATCCTAATGAGACTTAGCAACCTTAGAAAGGTGTCCCAAGTCAATAAGGAGTTGTTTGGGATGTGATGGTAACAATTAGATGTTACACATATTTTTAGGATCAAGATTGCTTGCTTGGTTGCTTGTCTTTCTTGATTGGATTGAATATCTTGCTTATATTTGAGAATCCAAATCAGGTATGTGGTTATGCTTATGGTTAAATCACTCTAGTTTCATAGAGATTTCCGAGGTTTTTATTAGTTCCTTGGAAATAATTACTTAATTGACTTTTATTTCATGAACTATAAAGTGACTATGACTATCACCATAAAATTACGTGCATGACTAGCTCAGATCCTGGTCCTCCTATGTAGCTTTGATGATAATGAGATGGATGACCTTGTACATGGTCTACCCATGAGGTAGGATCATCAGGTTATCATGAGTCAATGTGTTGGTCTACCATTGGGTAGGACCATACGACTCCACAACCCTATGTATTGATCTACCTATAAGGTAGGATCATGGGGGTTAGTTGAGATCTACCATATGAGAGGTAGTATCCATGTCCACTGCAGGGACAACACATAGGCTAGGGTATGTAAGGATTGAGTAGTTATGTTTAAAATGTAAAGTTTGGTTTCCTAAATCATAATTTGATTGTAATATGTTGTTACTATTAGATGCAAGATTATTAGTTCCCCCACATCCCAGTATAATTCATTATACTGACCGTCGTTTTGTTTTCCGACATTTTAGGTATTATCTAAAATTGGATAAATAGTAAAGTGGCACCTATGAAGATTAAAGTTAAAATAATAAAGGAGGATTGAGATAGATAGAATTCTACTTCAGGTAGAAGTCCCAGTCACCTAATTTTGAAGGTATGTTAAAAGAAAAATTTTATTCCAGTTTTTAGTTTAGTCTTTAGTAGAATTTATTAATTATTTTTGATTATTTACAAAACCACTGATCCTATTTTGGGATAACGCCTCTGACTTCTTGGTCTCCCTTAATTGGGGGTCACAAGAAAGCGGGGTCGGTACAGTCCCTGTAGACTCAGTGAACCTAAAGCTCTGATACCAACCAAACTGTGATGCCCTACGCCACAAACCATGAGATAACTCAAAATTAAATGTGGAAACAAAACTAAACAAATAGATTACCAAAAAAACACTGAAAAATAAAAACCAATATCATTAAACACCAAACCTGTGAAAACATTTACATATAAATCCTCACAGGACACCTGCATCAGATATCATAAACCACAAGGTGCTTACATCAACATGTTTGTATTACATATGCCATCGTCCTACAATAAGAGAAACTTGTCCCAAACATGTACGTATATGTATGCATATCTGCCATATCTTTACATCATAAGGGCACTCGAGCCAAAAATGCGTATTGATAGCATATCTACAAAACACACCTAAAAACCATCCCCAAGACCTAAGTGTACAAGGACGACTCTAGGACTCTATACCAAAAGACTAGCAACACTTCCAACCTTATCAGATGCTATCCTTCCAGCTACTTCTCTGCCTAAGCTGCACGATCTCTACCTCCTCGTATACATCCACCTAAAAGATGTGAAGAAACCCACGAGATGAGATCCATATCTCAGTGGGAGATATAACTCTCAACTGGAGCCATCATGTATAATGTCTAAGCTATCGGTTGCATGTCTAGGACTAGATTGATTTCAAAATCAATCTCTCAGTGTGGGGGAACACCTAGAAACTCCTCAAGAAACATGTCCTCAAACTCTCTAGCAATTGGCACCTCCTGAATACTAGGACTACTCGCCTCAATATTCAGCACATGTGCCAAGAATGCCTCACAACCTTACCTCAACAACTTCTTCCCCACCTTCGCTGACACCAGACACGTCGGAAGAATCTTCCTATATCCTTGAAAGATCCATGTATTATCTCCATCTACAAACATCACATTCTTAGAACCACAATCTAAGGCTACCTTATACTTCTCCAAGGTGTCCATTCTAAGAATTACATGGAATCCATGCATATCAAGTGGTATGAGATCCACTTGAAAGTTCTGCCCTAAAGAAGAAAGGACATAGGAAGGACACCTCTTGCAACACTACAAGATCAACTAATGGGGCTTCTAACAACAAACTATCTCTCCTACGACTAATAGGCAAAAGACATCTATCAAGCACTTCATGAGTGATAAAAGAGTGTATTGCACCCGAGTCAACCAAAATAGATATGAAGGAAGAAGATGACAAATCATAATAAAATAACTCCAGTTAACTTGTTACCACTCATGGGTTGACAACCACCTCTGGATGACTCATGGCGTATAATTTAGTCATTGCCCACTGTCACCCCTATTCTATGCTTCCCTAAGTAGACAATCCAGCCTACGATACTTGGCCACATTCTCATCCTCCTATAACGCTGAACTACTACCTCTGTGAGCTGTGTTGGCTCTGCCTCAGTTGCTGGGTCATCCTTTCATCTCTCACTGGGCACTACTGCCTCAGATGTCCCATCTGCCCAAGCTTATGGCGAGCTCTGATCTCAAACTGTGGCCTAGGTGGCCTGGCTCCGTCACTGACACTAAGGCTGTGTTGTGAGCTCTGGTAGGTGGAAGGCTATGACCTCTACCTTTACTCACTGACCACTATGTCTGTGAACTGAACCTCTGCAATGTTGATGGTGCAAAAACCTTGACTTCTTAAAGCCTCCTGATAACTGTCCTTAGAACTAAACAAGCCTCTTCTTGGCATTCACCTCTCGCTTCTCTATCATGGATCTCTCTATCCTCCAGACGGACTCCACAAACATGGAAAACATTTCTCAATTCTCCAAAGTAGCCTCTAGGGTAGACAAATCATCATTCAAACCCTTCTCAAAATAAGGGATCCTCTCATCATCTGTAGTATCCATGTGATCACATAACTGAAGAAGCTCCATAAACTTAGCCTCATACTCATTTATCGTCATGGATCCCTACCTGGTCCACTCAAATTGGGATATCTTCTCATCAAGATATGTCTGTGGGAAGTACCGATTGATGAACTCACATAAGAACTACTCCCATCCTACCTCAACACAAGGCCTCTTCTCCTCTTCTATGGCCCACCAGTGGCTAGCACTCCCCTTCAGAAGATACACTACATGCTTCACCTTATCAGCCTTTCAAATGCTAAGGATCTTGAAGGCTTTCTCAAGCTCAGTTAGCCACAAATCCGCATACGCTAGATCACCTATCCCAACATACTCCACTACCCCAACATGGCAAATCCACTCAAAAGTCTTCCCAGTACTCAAAGATTTCACATTGGGAACTGGTGCCCTAAGCTGAGGTGCAGGCATCCTATCCACCATATGCGTCATAGTAGCCATGAACTGTATAGAGAAGTACGTACATACCATAGAGATGTACTTTATTTCCATATAGGGTACTCTTGTAATAATATAGACTGATAACTATGAAGAAGAGCGTAGGCACCCTAAACTTGAGTTATTGATCAACCATTCATCATCATGTCAAGTTATGCCATTATTCAGTTATATGTATTCTACTTCAATTTTGAGTCTTTAAATATAACAACAAGCTCCAAACCAATCAGAAGCTAAGAGTATTTTTATCCCACACATGCATTGACCCAACTAAAACACAACCTTCCTTCCCATCAGATGGGTCTACTCTTAATCCCTGGACTACATCACCATTCACATACCTTACTATTTCCTATTACTTTATCTCATTATCGCACTAAGCCCATATCTTAAAATTTATGTTCTTTCTTCTTCAACTCTCTGAGTTATTGTAGTGCCCTTATCTAAATGTTGATGTAGTTTCTTATTTAATTCTCTCAGTTATGCCAATACCAATGGATACAATATTAATTATATATGTAATATTCTTGATGTAAGGTTGATCTCACATTTTATCTCTCTTGGTTGAATAAACTTAGTAGTTCAAGAGAAAAAAATGTTAGAATACTCTTGAACCATTAGCACATCTAAATGTCATTTCTATTTATCTCATATTTATTTTATACAGTGGCCAAAGCAGACGAACAACACATATTTCAGGTATTATGTTTTGAATTACATGAGAGACATCGCCGATGTCAGAATTAGAAATATTTCTGAATGTGTAAGCTACTAATCATTATATTCTTTTAGTTGTTCAAATTTCCAAATCACTGAATAAGTGAAAATTTGTTGATATATATTGACATATGATTGTAGTATTATTCAAAGTATATTTTGCTTCAACCAAGATGAAATCGACGAGGTCCAAAATGATTGGGAAATGTGTGTTCTTACACACACATCATATTATGTGACATGAGGGGGAGATATTTGTTCTTTAGCATAGACTAATGTGTCCTTTGTAGTTAATTTTCAGTTCGGTTATAGAATGCGAACTCACTACTTTGTACTATTGAATCTTTGTGTGGATGATTGATTATTTATTAAATACAATGCAAGTTTTTTCAAGGTTTGATGAAAATTTTGTTTAATATTGTGCTTGTTTGTGACATGAAAAAAGTATAATTTCATATCTTTTTAAATATGGTTAATTTGATTAGTAAAATTAATTTGATATGATCTGTCAAACTCTAATCAAATACAACATTTAATGATATGTTGTAAAAGGTGTGATACTACAACAAACAACACATGTGTTATCCACACCTATTACAATGGGTGTGTCTGGGAAATGGACCCCTATTACAACATGTGTGTCTAGTGAATTACAACATGCATCACATGTTGTATAAAATGCGTATATTATAAGAGCCACACCACATGTTGTACAAACACCCCTATTACAACCGGTGTATTTATAGAAAAACAACATGCTTCAACTGTTGTATAAACATATATATTACAACATACGCACTGCATGTTGTAAAAAACACCCCTTTTACAACATGTGTGTTTAGTGAAAGACAACATGCTTCAACTGTCATATAATATGTATTACAACGGATGCACCACATGTTATAAAAAATACCCCTATTACAACAGGTGTGTTTAGTGAAAGACAACATGCTTTAACTATTGTATAATATATATTACAGCGGGTGCACCACATGTTGTATAAAACACCCAAATTACTACGGGCCATTCATTGAAAGATAATATATTTCAACTGTTGTATAAAATATATGTATTACAACATGCACATCACATGTTGTATAAAACACGCCCCATAAGACCACACGATCTAATACAACAGTTAACACCTGTTGTAAAATGGACAAATGAACTGTTGTAACAATCATTTTCTGTAGTAGTGAATCTTTCATACTCAAGTATGCATTCTCTATTTTTTTTTTGCATATTATATCTATTGATTACATTATCATATGGTGAACCACAAGATGTTTAAGATATATTCCCTACTAAAAGTTTTGGTAAATGTGTGATTTACGAAACGAAAACTTTGCATATTTACCTATTTTGTTTGGATGACACTATATAGTGCTCTGGCACCAGAGGGTTTTAACATGTAGGTGATGTTGAGTAGGCTATGTGTCATTCTCTACATAATCAATGTTGAGAATGCACCTGCTTCATGAACTTGTTTCTTTTGAATATAAAACCACGTTTCAAGTATGGATCCAAAAGTACCAAAATTTAATTTCTTTTTGAGCATTTAGCCATGTTTATATTATTGGACTTTATTGTTGCAAAGTCTAAAGATCCTTTGTTTTCATGATATCTATGTACACGCTTGGATTTTAATATCACATCCCGTTTTTGGGCATTTGGTCCACAAACACAAACATAAAATTAGAAACCTTCATATGGCAATGGGGCCGTCCTTAGTTGACATTAGCTTTCCACGCCTTCTCTTTTAGGGGAAGAAATAAGTGAGTAATTGCTCGTCACCACTTTCAAGGACTTTGAAGCATGAAATAGAAGAATAAAGCTAGGTGTTGCTTGATGAATCTCTTGTGGTAGCCTTTTGTTTCTTTTTTGCCCTCCTTTGAGAATGATGTCTTCTAAACTTGATAAATACTTTCTACATCATATCTTATATGTGACTGGCATGTGATCGGCTGGCGAATATGTTTGGTTTTCTGCTTTTGATATGATCCATACAACTCGCGGTTGTGCAAACGTCCTAGCTAGGAATAGACAAAAACTGTACATCAAAGGATAATTAACGCCCGTGTTGATCAATGAGGAAGTCAGCATTTTGCACAATTCTAACTTCTTCAGTAGTAAGTAACGTAATCATTAGTGTATGATGAAGGTGGAGAGCTATCATGGTAACTAAAGATCTTAAAAAACAAGATTCCCAATGAAGCAAAAGAAGAAGTGTCAACATGCAATGTTTTAGCGGAGCCTATATGTGAATTTTTAGAACCATGACGCATGTAGGGAGGCCTATTCCACACAGAAAATGTAGGCAAGATGACGATGACATATAATTTACCGGTAAACGAACTAAACGCTAGGAACTACCGGTCATTATTTGATAAAACTGCACTTGCCAACTAGCTTAGTTGGTTAAGCCCGCTGCTTGTGAAACACATGTTGCGGATTCGAATCTCAACGAACTCGTTGGGGCACTACAGGAAGAGACTATAGTCCTCGGTGTAACTGATGATGTTTTCTCTCTCCTACTACCTTGGACATGGGTGAAATTATTTGATAAAATTAGGATATAAAATGAGGCAGCTAGGTCGTTGATTGGTGAGAAGAAACAAATAATTGCGAAAGAGAAAACATAGCAGATGTAGTGTGTTGATTGGTGAGAAGAAACAAATAATTGCGAAAGAGAAAACATAGCAGATGTAGTGTGGAACAAAGGATAAGAAACGAATATAAATGCTATCCCTCGGTAATCTGTTGCCTATCAGCACTGGGACTTCTAGAGACGAAAGCGGCCGGAAGGGAAACACCTAATGTAGGCCGATGGAAAGATTCCACTTTGGATCCAGATTCAGGTGCGGAGATGTACTTTCCCGAGCACTACTATTTTTAATCTATATAGTGCTTACTGTAAGAAAAGCCCAACGGCAATAACCCAGATAGCTGGTAATACAAAATCCTTATGAATGCAAGAAATTTCAATGTCTGGAAACCGACAGACAAATCGTTGTACTGGAGAATGTCTACATGAAAAGCATCACACATGCACCAAATGGAACGTCTTAATGCTTTCACTGCGGTCCAGGATAATGGGGACTTCTTGTTGTGATCGAAAGAACACTTTCTTTGAAGATGTGGGGGAAAAGAAGGAATTTCACACAGACGTTATAATCGGGTACCCGACTATTCCGTAATGCCACATACAACCGTCGTATCAAGTGTATGGTCTGTATCCAAGGTTATACAGGACCGGTCGTGTGCAGAGAACCTAACAAACCACCTCTCGAAAACCATGCACTGGGAGAAACCCCGGTACTAGACTAGTATTCATGACAACGACTCCGCCAACTTGTGAGTAAGCTGGGATTTGGAAGTAACAAGGATTAAGATTTGGGGACGCTCACCCGCAGCGTCAAGCGCACCCTAAATCAGTCACAGTCACCACTAAAACAGCCACCATGTGGCGGATTATCATTGGGTCGATTTTTTAAAATTCTGCAATAGACCAATAAATTTGTTTCGCTTATAACTTTTGAACCGTAAGGAATTTTTTAACGAAACAAAAACAGTTAGTTTTGCTACGAAAAATGCAATCTAACAAACCTAATATTGACATATTTTTGAGATAAAAAATAAAAAAATGATATATATATATATATATATATAGGTAATTGACAACCAACTACGGTGCCCATACCCATAAATGGTTATTAACACCCAAAAATGGTAAATTGACGTCCAAAATGATGTATTTACACCCAAAAGTATAAAGATGACACTCACATAAGCTAATGACACCCATAAATGACTAAATCTAACAAGCACAATATTGACATATTTTTGAGAAAAAATATATAAAAATAATAAATATATGTTAATTGACAACCAATTATGGTGCCCAAAAATGGTTATTGACACCCAAAAATGGTTAGTCAACACACAAAATGGTTCGTTGACACCCAGAAGTATAGAGATGACACCCAAATAAGGTAATTGACGTTCAAAATAGTTCATTGACACCCAAAAGTTAAAAATGATGCCCAAATAAGGTAATTGAC
Source organism: Alisma plantago-aquatica (assembly GCA_963693085.1). Classification (NCBI taxonomy): domain Eukaryota; kingdom Viridiplantae; phylum Streptophyta; class Magnoliopsida; order Alismatales; family Alismataceae; genus Alisma; species Alisma plantago-aquatica. Next base: position 603,246,320 of record OY856414.1, on the reverse strand, counting down.
GCCCAACATGCCCATAAATGGCTAATGACACCCATAAATGGTCAATGACACACAAATATAGTTATTTGATGCCTAAAATGTTTCACTGACACCTAAAATAATAATAACGACACCCACAAATGACTAATGACACCTATAAATGACTAATGACACCCAAATATGATTATTTGACGTCTAAAATAGTTCATTGACACCTAAAATTATAACGACACCCATAAATAGCTAATAACACCCATAAATGGCTAATGACACCACGCCTAAAATAGTTCACTGACACCTAAAATTATAACGACGCCCACAAATGACTAATGACACCCATAAATGGCTAATGACACCCAAATATGGTTATTTGGCGTCTAAAATAGTTCACTAACACCTAAAATTATAACGACACCCATAAATGGCTAACGACACCCAAATATAGTTATTTGACGCCTAAAATGGTTCACTGACACCGAAAATTATAACGACGCCCACAAATGGCTAATGACACCTATAAATGGCTAATGACACCCAAATATTGTTATTTGACGCCTAAAATGGTTCATTGGCATTCAGAATAATATATTCATATCATTTTTATATTTTTTTGTTAAAAATATATCAATATTAGTCTTGTTTGAATGTATTTTTCATAACAAATCCAATAATTTTTGTTTCATCACAAATGGCTAATGACACCCATAAATGACTAATGACACCCAAATATGGTTATTTGACGTCTAAAATAGTTCACTAACACCTAAAATTATAACGACGCCCATAAATGGCTAATGACGCCCATAAATGGCTAATGACACCCATAAATGGCTAATGACACCCAAATATAGTTATTTGACGCCTAAAATGGTTCACTGACACCGAAAATTATAACGACACTCACAAATGGTTAATGACACCCAAATATGGTTGTTTGACGCCTAAAATGGTTCATTGTCATTCAGAATAATGTATTCATATCATTTTTATATTTTTTGTTAAAAATATATCAATATTAGTCTTGTTTGAATGCATTTTTCATAACGAATCCAATGATTTTTGTTTCGTCAAAAAATTAATCACGATTCAAAAGTTATAAGCAAAATAAATTTATTTATCAATTGCATAACACATCAAATTAAAGCCCGAATAACCTATTCATATCATTTTTATTTTTTTTGTTAAAATTACATGAATATTAGTCTTGTTGGATTGCATTTTTCATAACGAATCCAATGGTTTTTATTTTGTCAAAAAATTGATCACGGTTCAAAAGTTATAAGCAAAACAAATTTATTTGCATATTACACACCCTCTACCAACCTATCAAATTAAAAGCCGCCACATCATCATCTGAAATTTGCTTTTACCCTACCTTACCGGACTCCACTCACCGCTAGAAAAACCACTCTGGCCGCGCGTAATGCTGCGCGTGATGGTATCTGCGCGTGACAGAACTATTTTCCAAGTAACAAAATACTCAATAAATGTCTCCTGCCCACACGGTCCCTATGTACGTACGGCCTGGAGTAGTTTTTCCTTATAAAACAAGACAGCATAGCGATTGATAAATTTGGCGCTTTTTTTAATCAGCTTAAATATATCAGATACGATATAAAGGCACAGGAACGCCGACTAGCTACCAACGAAGAATTCAGAAGATGGTGGTCAAAACTAGTTCAAAGGAGGGGGCATTCATATATGGACACCCCTATTTTTGATGAACAAACAAAAAGTCAAAGCCCCACAGACATCATCACAACATGTTTTGGGAAGCGTTGGATCTGATTGGGTCAAGAGAGATGTTTTATTGTAACATCTAAATCTCACAATAATTATTAATTATGAGATTAGAGCATAAACTAAGAACTAAATAAAAGTCAAGCATCATTCTTAACTTCTTTCAATTGAAAATTTTCAGTTCCTCAACACTCAATCATCACACGAATCAGACTTTGTAAACATATTTAAGACTTTATTGCTTTGATCTAATATCTCAATCGTAAGGATACATATCAAAACATTCGTACTCAATCTCTCACTTCCATGTACACAAGTCTAGATTATTATGTACATACTCTTTCAATAAAGAAATAATATTAAAAGAAAGAAACAATGTTACACATCATCAATTATAATTTTTTTTGAGAATATCACTCTAGGCTGATTACATTAGGCGTACACTTCTACTGGTTAAAATAAAGAAAAAGTAGTGAGATCAGCAAGGAAGGTAGACGACACAGAGATAGGGCAGGTGGTCCAGACTTGATAGACATCAGGTTGCTTGAGGAAGATCTTGGCCAACTGGTCGGTGAGCTTATTTTGATTCCTTCAACGGTGTATGACTTTAAAACCCGACGAGAGTTTCATCGTGTCTTGAATCTCTCGTATTAAGAGGTGGAGTTTAGCTGGCGTTGGCTATGTGCCAGTGATCCACATTGCGGTGGTTCTAGAATATGTGATTAGCTTGACATTGGAGAGCTTAAACTGAAGAGCTAGCCTGACACCGTTCCCGATCACCTATATCTCACCGTCTAGGGCATTGATACCCTTTATGAAGGTGGCATAACCTATAATCCAGCCACCATTAGCATCCCAGATGATAGCACAGGTGGACTTTGTGTTTATGTGACTGCCACCGCAGTGTCGATGTGAAGAATGACCGAGTCCTTGTGGATAGCCAAAGGTTCCTTCGGCTGCTGTGCATCTCGTGGAGCACATGTGTTTGATTGTGGACATCGCAACTTCGATGGCTGCTGCTTCCGCATGGAACATAGTGAGTAGGACGCCAGGAGGGATGATTTTATGTTCAAAGATGAAGGAATTCCTGTTCTTTCAAAGGTACCAACAAGCAACAAAAAAGTTGGTTCTCCATTCGTTGATATGGCCTAGATGATTGAAGTTATGTTCCAGCCACGAGGAAGATGAGGTGAGCGTGAAGAAGTTCCCAGCAGAGGGGGGTAGCATCAAGAGCCACAACGCCTTTTTTGTATCACAACCGCAAAGTGCATGAAGACAATCTTCGTTTGGGGCATGACATCTTGGGTAAGATGGGTCCTCCGCCATCTTTCTTTGCAGCCGTAGGCAATTGGTGAGGAGCCGGCTGCTGTAGGTTAGCCATAGGTGGAATCATATTCTATGTGGGATTTATAGAGACCATACAAAGTTGAAGAACTCCTGATTTGTGTCAACCGGAGGGGAGAGAAGCTTGAAAGCTGAGATGGCAGATAATTCCCCATTTGAGGTAAGATTCCAGACACGGGTATCTTGGCCATGGAGACGGTGCAGAGTGGGCGTTTCTAGAATAGAATTAATAGTGTCTTGACTGAACCATTGGTGTAGGAAGTCGTTGTCCCAAGAGTCTTTATCTAGGATGAGGCGGGATACTTTTAAGTACATAAGGTCTCCTGGGATGGAGAGGTTTGGTTTTAAGGATGGGTGATTCCCTCCCCTATCCAGGCATCGTCCCATACTGAAGTATTCTCTCTTGAGTTTGTTGTTCTCCTCAAGTTGCTGAGCAGAAGTAGAAAAAAGTTCTTGATACTTCTCCACACATGGGAACCTGTGGATTTTGGTCTCCCATTGTGCATGTATTTTGCGGTCATAATCGCAACCCAGTGAAGGTGTGATGGGTTCTTGATGAAAGTCCACCCTAGTTTCATTAGGAGTGCGACATTGAACGTCGTTGATTCCTTGACCCCCAATCAACCAAAGTGTTTGGGTTTTGTGATGTCCTTTCATGCAACCAGGTTGAGACCTCTGGAAGTCCCCCCACGCTAAATGAAGTTCCTAGTAATTTGGTCAATCTTATCACAGATAGATACCGACAGCTGAATAGCTTGCATTGTATAGCATGCCTTAGAGAGAAGAACAAATTTTGAGAGGATGACCCGACTGACGATGGAGAGAAAGTTATTCTACCAAGAATAGATTTGTTGGTGGAATTTCCCCACTAGGTGTTGGAAATGTTCCTTCCCTTTCCGACGGTGGATTATGGGAACCCCCAAATGTCTCCCCAGGTTGGACGTTTCACTGATAGCGAGCTTCCTACTTATACCATTCTTGATTGTCTGAGGAGTGTTAAAGGAGAAGAAAATCAAAGATTTGTCATTTGAGAGGAAGAGGCCAGACACCTCTCCAAACATTTGTAGGCAGTGCTTCATAGTAGTGGCTTGCTCAGTGGAGGCTTGACCAAAGAGGATAATATTGTCGGTGAAACTCACATGAGTGAACTTTAGTCTATCCCTCGTTATGGTTATCGGTTTCCTATTTCTTGGGAGTACCTTGGCTTCAATCATCTGGATGAAACATTCTAGGCAGAGAATGAAAATGTAAGGCAATCACGGGTCACCTTGTTTGACCCCACAGAAGGGGGTGAAGTTGCCAATTGTCTCTCCATTCTACTAGATTGTTGTGTTTTCAAAACTAATGATTTGTAAAATAATGCAGATGATATTCTGGGGGATCAAAGTCATGTTGAGCGTGTCTTCAATAAAAGCCACTCTTAACTTGTTGAAAGCCTTAACCAGATCCAGTTCAAGGTGAGGAAGTGTTTGTGGCTGGTGCGAGACTCCATCGAGTGGATGAGTTCCTAAACAAGGGCTATGTTGTCCCCAATCCTTTGCTTGGAACAAAGGTTGACGGGAATGGTGATATCTAACATTTGAGGTATGGTTTTATGCGTAGAGCAATTACCTTAGACATCACCTTGGTGCAGACATTATTGAGTGAAATATGTAACAACCCGCACTTTTGAGTGTCTAAAAGACCTTAAAGTCACGAATCTCACTCATAAATTCCAGGATCAATGGTTTTGCAAATAATAAAAAATAATTAATAAATTCTACGAAAGACTAAACTGGAAAGCTGGAATAAAAATTAACTTTTGCATACCTTTTCAAAATAGGATCTAAGACTTCTATCCATAGATGAAATCTACCTATCTAATCCTCCTTTAGATTACTTAACTTTATCTTCACAAATTCCATTTTACTGTTTATCCTTTTTAGATAATACCTAAAATGCCGACAAACAAAACGTCGGTCAGTATATTGCTATACTGGTATGTGGGGACAAATAAAACATTGCACATAATTTCTAACAACATAGTCACATCAATTAATTGTTAACAATGCAAGATTACATTTTCAGTATGACTTCTCAACTGCTTTTACCACCTCTGGGATACCCTCTCTTAGGGTTAATTCCTTGCAAGTGACTTTAAGGCTACCTTCTCCATCCTGAGCTTGGTACCTGGGGTCACCTCTCTGGGTGCCCTGTGGTCTTCCCTCTGGGGCTTGACCACCTTGACCTTCCTTCCAGGGCTTGGTCTCTTATCTTACATCTAGAGGGGTATGTAGGTTCGAGAAGTATAGTCATAATTATTTGTTATACTCATAGTGACTTTATGAGATTGAAGAATTGAACATCCAATAGTTTAGGTTGCAATAAACTGAGAAACATTTGGGAAACATCGTGAAACTAAAGGCAATTATTCATAAAATAACCACATACCTGATTTGCAGATTTCACAAGCATTAAGCAATTCCAACCAAGAAAGCAATCCAAGAAAGTAGTTCAACCACATAATCAAGAATCCTAAAAAGCATATGTACTCTATTTACTACACACTTTATCAAGAATCTACTTTATTGACGTGGATTCACTTTCTAGTGTGTCTAATCTGAATTAGGGTATCGTTAGGGTTTATCTACAACTTTTCTCCATTATAACCACAAAGCCCTAAAAACAACATATCTAGAGGCAAAACCCTAATTATTCAAATTAATCACATTATAGCTTTGTTATCATCTACTAGGCTTGAGATTAACCTCACATCAGTTTTATACAAAGGATCTCGAATTATATCTCATTAATACCCATTAACACCTAGATTAGGGTTTCTAAGCCCATTAATGCTCATTAACATATCAAAACCCCTAAATTAATATATTTAGCCCATGGATCATCTACTTAGATATCCAAAACATCTTTTTATTAATGATAGAGTAATAAACTCATAGATTATCCATATTAATCATCTCAATTTCATAGAATTATCAAGTTAGGGTTTTCCTCATTATAAAGCATCAAGGTTAGCGATTTTAGAAATTTTTTGAACTATGATCATTTTCTAGTCCTAAAACCATTTTTATTGGAATCTACGTGATTTTCTGATCAACTTTCATATATTACATGTTCTCATACAATAGTCCTATCATTAGTTATGAATTACACAAGATAATTATCTTTTAGACCAATACCAAGACGACACGTCAGCAGGGGAACTCTTACCTAGATGATCTGCCGTAGCTTGCCTCAGCTAATCACCAGTCACCACATGTCCATCAGTGCTACTTGAGTCGTGCACTCGATTTCTGGTGGAAGGACCACTCTGCCCCTCCGTGCCTTCACTGATACCGGGGGTACGATGGTCTTTCTGCCCTAACTCCATCTTCTCCAATAGTAGTGTTGGTTGTTTACACAAATGAGTTTCCATCCAAGTAATGGATAGTTTACTCAACTTAACCAAACTCCGCAAGTATACAGAGGTAGTATAGTCAAGGTCGAACACAAGGAGCTGAGCTAATTTAATTGAACGCAACAGTACTAAGTTCAACAATCTAGACCGATTTTAAAGAGTATAAGAGATTTGTTCTAAAAGCATAAGAATTTGGTTTTAACTACAGGAATTCTAGATTTTAGTTAACAAGCAAGGATTACAAAGAAAGATCGATTTTAGAAAGTTAATGAATCTTGGACATTAGGATTTCACTCACATACCATAGCAATCAAGAGAACAAGATAATTTAAACATACATAAGATCACGTTTCAAGGAAAAGTTGTGTTACATTTCACCTCCCGGTGTAAATGTAACGATCACAACTCAAAACAACACTCTCGTGCTTGAATTGTGTTACAATCACAAACAGTCCCTCAACTCATTCCTCTCTACTCTCGTAGAAGAAGAAGAGTTGCCAAGAAAAGCGCCTCCATACATTCCTACTTGTCTTCTCAAACTAAGCAAGAAAGCAGAAAATATGCATATAAGGTAGCCAACAAAACATGCAAGGAAAGAGTAAACCGACACTCTCAAGGTAAAGAAACAAGAAACAAATGCATTTAGTATGAAATCACTTGTTCATTACATGCTATGACATGGGAGTTACTCTCCCATACCCAAGAAAAAGAGGTCTACTCGTCCATAACAATGTACAACAGATTTGCTACAGAATTTTTAGTGCTAGACATGGTTTAGAGAAGAAAAAACAAGGAGAACTGAAGATGTAACCACAAGAAGCAAGAATTCCAGCTTTAGGATGAAATTCCCCTCCTTTAGCTGCTCCAAGTCGGGCTAACTCCTCTCTCAAGAAGTTGCTCAGAGTTGGGGACGCTTGGCTGTACCTTGAAGAAGACAATGGAGAAGTGGAGAAGAAGAAGAAGTCTCTTTATGCAAGAAACCACCTTAGATTCCTCCCAAATTGTCTTCCTCTGCTCTCCTCTGGCTTTGGGATAAGAGAAACTCTCCAAATGGCCGAACATAACTGTCCCTTGGCTTCCCTCTTTCTTTTAAAATAATATTCTGAAATTTCGGATTTCTGAAACTGCCAGGTGCACGCCGTGCACCTCCAGTGCAGTTGACATCCGGCTGATCCGTGTATGGCGTGTGCTGAGGAATTGCACGCCGTGCGATTTTCCAGAACTTCCTTCAGCAGTCTGTGCTCCAGGTGCACGCCGTGCATTTTGGAAATGCACGCTGTGTCTTCGTCTTCTGTACATTTTTGGAATCTCGCACGCCGTGCGTTCTCATCGTGCACGCCGTGCATTCTGTTGTCTGAACAGACCGAATTTTCTCTGGAATGTTACACGCCGTGCATTCTGAAATGCACGCCGTGCATTCTGAAATGCACGCCGTGCATTCTGAAATGCACGCCGTGCACTTTACTGCTTCAGCGAACCAGTCCTTTTTTTCTGGAATGGTGCATGCCGTGCGTCTGAGTTGCACGCCGTGCATTCTTCTGTTTATGTAGAAATAACATATAAATTTAGTCCTTTTTGTGGAAAATTTGCACTACAAGTTATGGGACACATAGAACAACAAAAAGATGGCAAAACTAATATGAAAGAGACTGAATTATACTAGAAAGAACCAAATTTGTGTGTGATAACATGTGAAAAGATGATATACAAATCACACAACAAATCCCTCTAAGCTTAAACCATTGCTTGTCCTCAAGCAAAAAGAGCATGGAAATATAAATGAAGAATTGTTAAGAACATGAATAGATCAAATGAAATGAAAGATGTGTATAAAACCAAACCAACCATGATCAACATGTTTATTCTCATAGCCATCAATTCAACTCAAACACCCAAGAAAGAGATTTTTAGTTCAGCAGGGGTGGCATCGATTTAATGAATCAATCAATTAAACAACACTAGGTAGAATTTGGATGACCAAGCCAAACAATCAGTGGATGTGCAACTCAAACTCTCAACTATTAAAGATTACAAAAGATGAAATCTTAGTTAAAAATTGACAAATTTTTGCTGTATCTCCTTTTCCCAGAAATGATATGACAAAGGATTATGGGTTCCGACACTCGGCTGCTAATGTAGGCTTATGCACACATGGAGTGTCGGTTGGGGTATTTTACCCTCTTTTAAGACATACCACCTAACCATCGTGGCCAAATCGGACTTACACTAGGCTAGCATGATATGTGGGCAGATTAGCCATCTTTATTGGGTATAAGAGTTATTTAAATTTTTTCCAAAACATGGGAGAGTCAACTAAAATGCAACATTAACTAGATTTCATTCTTCTATTTTGAAATTTTTTTTCATTGAAAGAGTGTTTGCAAATGCACTAAGAGCTTGGCAAGGTAATCCCATATTCTAAATGATGTTGTAAGTTGATTTACTCACAAAAACTGAAACCATTACATGTTTTAAGAAATCAAGGATGTGAAAGAATGAATGTTCAGGCTAGAAGCATAAACCAAAGTTAAGGACAAGTTGATGGTCAAAAGGTTTCATTTGAGTATTGCATGCTTTTTACAACTTCTTCAAATGATATTTCTCATCAAAAGAGGACAAACAGTTAAGCATAGGAATTCTTTCCACATATAAAGGATGAATCTCAATGAAAAGAAGAACTGAAAACAAAAACTGAAAAATAAAAACAAAACAAAAGCAAATGACCAGAAGCAAATAACATGAAAAACAAAAACTAAAAGAACTAGGATACCAATACCGTCCGATTGCCCCCCCTAAGCTTGAAATCAGCAGTGTCCTCACTGCTTTAATCGAACTTTAGGAGTTCACAACCGGATACCTGTCATGAATAGATTAGAAAAATGATCCGCCGCCTCCCTGCTCAGGGAAGAACTGACTAATGATGTCAGGAATGTCCATTGGCGTTGCAGATGATTCTGGCTGCTGCTGCTGGTGGTCCTGGGACTACTGTGGAACGTCTGGAGCTGTGGTCTCCTGGCGGGAGGGGGACTGGAATGACTGCGGTGCTGGGTACCCTTGCGAGATGTGCCACGCACCCATCCGGTTGACCATGTCGTACATAGTTGAGGACTGTGCACTAAGATGGTCAAACCTGGTGTCATACTACGCGTCCATCTGGTCTAGGCGGGTGTCCAAATGATCAAATCGCCGCTGCACGTAGCCGTAAAGGTGCTGAACATCCGACATTGTCTAGCCGTACTCAGTCTGAGTACCAGTGGACGGTGGCAGAGGGGTAGGGGCTCCTGGTGTAGGCCCTGGAGTAGAGCTGCTGGCACCCCTGGTGGGTGTCTCCTCATCAGTTTCTGGCTGTAGCACTACTTTCCAAGTAGCCTTGTTTTTTATGTCATTCTGACTTGCATCGGGGATTGTGATGAACTGTTTCTTTGTGATAAAAACCTTGAACTTTGACGTGCTATTGCCATGTCTGGAGATCAGACCGCAAGAGATGAGATAGTTTATATCCACAAGGTTCTTCCCCGGTGTAGGTTCAAGGGAACCTACATCCAAACCCAACTGCATAGCGAGGATGCTAATTAACCCGCCACACATGATGTCTCCTGCCTCCCTTTTCTTTTGCTTCTTAGTATCAAGAAGCTTGTGTATAATGAAATATCTAGAACTTATTTGCTCATTTTTCACCAAACACCATAAGAAGAAAAGATCAGTTTTTCCTACAACACCCTGAGTTTCGTTCTTTGCAAAAGGTCCTATGCTAAGAAGGCGATGAATAACTCAGAAAACAGGATTGATGCTAGAAGCCCGAGCATTCCTTGCTCTATGCACTGTATCAGAAGTAATTTTAGACCAAAACAGATTGCTGTTGAAAGCTGGAGGATAATCAGTATAACCACCAAGGTTGCATTTAAGCAAAGTGCAAAACCGCTCAAGATTCATAGAAAACGGTTTGTCCAATAGGCGGAAACTGATGTTCTGATAAGGGATTTGGTGGCGTTGTGGGTCACTCTCAACTTTAAAAGTAGTGAGAAACTCGTACACAAGGCGAGGGTAGGTCTTAGCAACCCAGGTGCAGAGATAGTGTAAACCCAAAAAAGTTAAGTGATTTACTACCTCGTCCTTGAAACCCAGCTTGGTAACAGCTTCTTCACACATGTACCGTGAAGGCAGAACACGCCTTGTAATGAGAAATTGGTAGTCGGCGTCTTCCTCAGGCTTGACTCTGAACTGTGTGGATGGTACAAAAGATTGCGGTGTTGGTGCAGAGGATCCTGCTTCAGCTGTAACGTAATATCCTGGGTGGCTACCGGACTTCCGCTTGATTGGTGCCATCAGTCTGTAGGGGTGCATGCTGTGTCTTTAGGATGCAAAACATGCAGATGGATTGGTCGTCTGCTTCAAATAGGTAGGCGCACGGCGTGCAGTTTCAGTGCACGATGTGCACCTGCAGATTTGGGGCGAAATTCAGGATTTGTACAAACGGAAGCTAGGACGCCCAACGTGGGTGCTGGTGCGCTCGACGGAGTGGCTGTTGAAGGATTTCGGCTTGCTTGGTCGACTGAGAAGCTTGCTGCGGTGACTGAAGGTGACGACGATGCTGGAGCTGAGAAAAGAAGAACGGGGCGGCGATGGTAGGTCGGCGGTTGCCAAGATCTGCTGCTAGCTTGACTAAACCTCGGTGGAGATGAGCACAGCTGAATGGTTGATCGGCAGTGGTTGATGGCGGCGGCTGCATGGCTGGAGAGAGATGGCGCTGTGCGGAGCTGCTGGTGGTGCGGAGAAGAACAACACGGCTCGAATGGAGAAGGGGGAGGGCCGAGTTGTGCATGGCTGTGGAGCGCTGTGCACGACTGCGATCGGAGGCAGAGCACGGCTAAAGGACAACAGAGCAGCACACGACTGGTGTTGGAGATGCACGACTGCGGAGCGGCTGCTAGGGTCAGGGTGCATGGCTCTAGGTTAGAGTGATTAGGTCGTGCACTCTGGCCCTTTTTGTCTAGACTTTACTAAAAAGTGCATGACGTGCATTGTGAATGCACGACGTGCGCTTCTGTAAATCCCAAATTCAAACTAATCCTTTGCGCCCAGGTGCACGACATGCGTTTGGACAATGCACGCCGTGCGAATTTCTAGAAACTTAAAAGAAAACTCAAAGATCAGGTACACGCCGTGCAGTTATTAAGTGCACGCCATGCACGTTTCCAAAAAGTTGCCGAACTTTTTACTTCTTAGGTGCACGGCGTGCTAGTTTCCAGAAAGTTTCCAGACCATCAAATCTCCAGCTGCATGGCGTGCGTTTTTACGGTGCACGGCGTGCATGTTTTTAGAAAGTTTTCTGTAGATCCCGCATACCAGATGCACGGCGTGCAGATTGGAAATGCACACCGTGTCAGTTTCCAGAACTTTTCCTGCTGTAATTTGTATTGAAGTGCACGCCGTGTCTTCAAAAGACACGCCGTGTCTTCAAAAGACACGCCGTGCACTTTGTGATTTTTGCAGAAAATTGCAGTCAGTAGTAAACTGCGACGAATTGAGTAGAAATGAAGTCTAAATTATTACATTCATCCATGACAAGCTTCTTAATGAAATGAAAGATTTTTTCTAATTCAAAAAACTTAAAAGAAATCTATCCTAATGTGGGGTCAACTCCCACGAGGTCCTCCATTTAGAGTCCGGAGTAAGACTTCTTCTATAACTTTATGCATCTTGTAGGGAGCAAGAAGCTCCTTTCTCCACTTCTTCTCCGCTTGAGTAGCGTTTGCAACGTTGTCCATTGACATTGAAAGTTCCATCTTTGCCTTGGAGTTCTACAGCTCCATATGGAAACATCTTGAGTACTAGGAACAGGCCGGACCACTTGGATTTCAATTTTCCTGGAAAAAGCTTCAATCTGGAATTGAATAACAATACTTTATCTCCTTCTTGGAAGTCCTTCCTGCGAATTCTTTTGTCATGCCAAGCTTTTGTTCTTTCTTTATACAACTTTGCATTCTCATATGCATCAAGACGAAGTTCTTCAAGCTCCTGCAGCTGCAACAGACGCTTTTCTCCTGCTCTTTTCATGTCGAAGTTCAAGAACTTTATTGCCCATAAAGCACAGTGCTCCAATTCGAGCGGAAGGTGACATGATTTTCCATAGATTATCTTGAATGGAGTAGTCCCAATGATGGTTTTGTAGGCTGTGCGATATGCCCATAATGCATCTTCTATCTTTAGTGCCCAGTCTTTCCTTGAACTAGAGACAGTCTTTTCAAGAATAGTCTTCAGTTGCCTGTTTGAAATCTCTACTTGCCCAGATGTTTGGGGGTGATAGGGCGTAGAGATTTTATGGGTTACACCATACTTTGAGAGAAGATTGTTGAATTGTTTTTCAGCAAAGTGTGAGCCTCCATCAGAAATAACTGCACGTGGAACTCCAAACTGAGGGAATATAATCTTTTAGAAAAGCTTAACTATAGATTTGGCGTCCGGTGCTTTGGTTGGAATGGCTTCAACCCATTTAGAAATGTATTCATAGGCAACAAGAATATATTGATATCCGCAGGAAGATGGGAATGGTTCCATGTAGTCCACTCCCCATACATCGAACACCTCAACTTCTAGAATAGAGTTGAGTGGCATGTCATCTCGGCGGGATATGCCTCATGTTCTTTGGCACCTATCACAAGATTTGACGAATAGATTGACATCTTTAAATAAAGTGGGCCAATAAAAATTGGCTTGAAGTATTTTTGCAGCGGTCTTTTCTCCTCCAAAATGACCTCCATAAGGAGAGGCATGGCAATCAGCAATGATACTTGGGACTTCCTCTTCAACAACACATCTCCGGATTAGCCCATTGCTTCCATGCTTGAATAGCAACGGGTCATCCCAGTAATAGAACTTTACGTCATGAAAGAATTTCTTCTTTTGTTGATATGTCAAACCCGGAGGTAGCTGTCCAGTAGTAAGAAAATTAGCAATGTCTGCAAACCATGGTGCTTGGATAGACGATAATGCATAAAGTTTCTCAATGGGCAAATGATCTTGAATTGGCAATAAATCTCCAGCTTCCGTGGTCAATCTAGAGAGGTGATCAGCAACACTATTCTCGGTACCCTTTTTGTCTCAGATTTCAAGATCAAATTCTTGCAGGATAAGTATCCAACGAATGAGGCGTGGTTTGGCATCTTTCTTATTCAGCAAATACTTGATGGCAGCATGATCAGTGTACACAATCACTTTTGATCCTACTAAGTACTGTCGGAACTTGTCGAAAGCATATACGATCACACACATTTCTGTCTCCGTGGTCGTATAATTGATTTGTGCTTCATCGAGAGTTTTGCTGGCATAATAGATGGCATGAATCTTCTTGTCTCTCTGCTGTCCCAAAACAGCTCCCACTGCATAATCACTTGCATCACACATGAGTTCAAAGGGAGAATCCCAATCCGAAGGTTGGATAATTGGGGCTGAAATGAGAGCCTCTTTGAGTTTTGAAAAGGCTGCTCGGCAATTGTCATCAAATACAAATTCTGTGTCTTTTGCAAGAAGAGAACATAGCGGCTTTGCAATTTTCGAAAAGTCTTTAATGAATCTTCTATAAAAACCTGCATGTCCTAAAAAGCTGCGAATGTCTTTTACCGAAGATGGAGTAGACATCTTCTCAATTGCTTCGACCTTTGCCCTGTCCACATCAATACCCTTGTTAGATACCACATGTCCTAGTACTACACCGGATTGTACCATAAAATGGCACTTCTCCCAGTTTAGTATTAGGTTGACCTTTTTACAGCGGGCTAAGACAAGAGACAGATTTAATAAGCATTGATCAAAAGAATCACCGTACACGCTGAAATCGTCCATAAAAATCTCCATTATATTTTCAATAAAATCGAAGAATATAGCCATCATGCACCGCTGAAAAGTAGCGGGAGCATTACAAAGACCAAACGGCATTCAGCGATAAGCATATGTTCCATAAGTGCATGTGAAAGTGGTATTTTCTTGGTCGGGGGGATATATGGGAATCTGAAAAAAACCTGAATACCCATCCAAGTAACAGAAATATGAATGTTTGGCAAGACGTTCAAGCATCAAATCAATAAAAGGCAAAGGGAAATGATCTTTGTGGGTTGCTTTTTTCAAACGCCTATAGTCAATACACATACACCAGCCGGTAACCATGCATTTTTGTATTAACTCATCATTATCTCCTTTAATGACAGTTGCACCCCCCTTCTTAGGTACCACGTGAATGGCACTAACCCAAGGGCTGTCACTTATTGGATATATGATTCCAACGTCAATTAACTTGAAAATTTCTTTCTTTACCACCTCAAGAATATTTTGATTTAAACGTCTAGGTGGTTCAACAGTTGGTTTAGCATCATCTTCCATATTTATTCTGTGCATACAAATGGAAGGATGAATGCCTTTTAAATCCTCTATGGAGTAACCAATGACATCTTTGTACAAACGCAATTCGGCAAACAATTTATTTTCTTGATCATTGGTTAATTCACTATTTATTATGACAGGAGATGTAGAATTTGGGTCAAGAAATGCATACCTTAGCCCAGGTGGAAGGGCTTTTAATTCTACCTTTTTGCCTGTCGTACTTTCATCAATTTTATTTTCAACAAGTGGAGCATCTTCATCAATAGCCGTTGCTTTAGAAATAGAAAGTGCTCTAGGAATTTCAAAATTATTGAAGTCAGTTGTGTCATCATCATAAAGATCAACCATCAAGTCAACATCATCTTCACTAACATTCTCAACAGGATCAACAATATCAAGCAAGCATATTTCTTCAACATGTGCGGGTGCTTTCATAGCTTCATAAATAGAGAATTCCATAGCCTCTCCCCCAACACGTAAAGTGAGCTTCCCTTCCCGAACATCAATAAGACATCTAGCAGTTCTCAAGAATGGCCTCCCAAAAAGAACAGGGTTGGTAGGAACTTCCGCCATGTCAAGAACAATAAAATCACAAGGTATATAGAATTTCCCGATTTGTACAAGTTCATCTTCCACCATACCTTTTGGATATTTAATAGAGTGATCAGTTAATTCAATAGCCATCCTTGTGGGCTTCAAATTCCCAAAATCTAATTCTTTCCATAAGGTAAATAGAATGAGGCTGATACTCACACCGAGATCTACTAAACCTTTGTCAAAAGTGGTGTCATTAATCTTGCAAGGCAGTGTGAATGCTCCCAAATCATCAAGCTTTTGAGGGAGACGATTTTGAATGATAGATCTTACTCATTCAGAAAGCATTACTATTTCTACTTGATCAACCTTTCTTCTTTTGGTCAGAATGTCTTTTAAGAATTTTGCATAAGAAGGCATTTTGGCAATAACTTCAGCAAAAGGAAGGTTTACATGCAATTTGTTGATTATGTCCACAAATTTCCTGAATTTCTGGTCTTCCTTGCTATTGGTTAATCTTTGAGGAAAAGGTGCATTGGCTTTGAAAGAAGGTGGTATTTCAGCTTTACCTTTCTCCTCACTACGATTTGGAGTGTTGGCTTCTTCTTCAACAGTTTGCTTCATGTTCTTCTCCTTAGATGGAGAAGGTCTTTCAATTTCATCTCCGCTTCTTAAGATAATAGCATGGGCTTGCTTCCTTGGGTTTACTTCTGGCTAACTTGGAAGAGAACTGGATTGTGGAGTCCTTTGTTGATTCAAAGATTGTTGTGCTATCTAGTTTTCCAACATCTTGGTGTGGGTGGAAATTCCATCCACTTTTGCAGAGAGTTGCGCAATAGCATCTTTTAAAAGCTTATCATTTCCTCGGAGTTCCTCATTTTGTTGCATCTGTGTTGATATGAACTTCTCCATCATAGCTTCCAAAGAAGAGCCTTGGGGTTGTTGTTGCTGTTGAAAACCCCTGTTATTGAAACCCGATGAATTTCCTTGACGGTTTACATGTTGCTGTTGTTGCTGCCCTTGTTGGAAATTTTGGGTGTTGCTTGCATTCCGGTAAGAGAAATTAGGATGATCTCTCCATCCCAGATTATATTGGTTGGAATAAGGATTGTATTGTTTGTTTCCTTGCATCCCAACTGCATTAACCTGTTCAAAATTTCCTTCCATAGCATTAGGGGCAAAACAAGAAGAAGAAGTACGTCCTATATTACCACAAGCTTCACACTTGGCTTCAGCGGATTGGATTGGCAGAGTGGTCATCTTCTCAAATTTCTATGTGAGCACATCTAGCTTTGCGGTAATTAGATCAACGACATCAATAGTATGTTTTCCTCCTTGCTTCCCAGAAGAAGAGCTTGCTGTAGAGGTGGATTTAGCTCCTCTATGTCCTCCCCATTGACAGTGATTGAGTGATATATCTTCAATGTTATCATAGGCCACTCTATAGGACTTGGTCATTAGTGCACCGCCAGCTGTGGCATCTAGAGTCAACCGAGTATTGTAAAACAGTCCATTGTAGAAGGTTTACAACAAGAGCCAGTTTGTCAAACCATGGTGTGGGAAAAGGCGTTGGAGATCCTTGAACCGTTCCCATGTATCATATAAGGTTTCTCCTTCACTTTGGGAGAAATTTGTAAGCTGGTTCCTCAAGTGAGCTGTCTTGCTTGGCGGAAAGTACTTTGCAAGGAAAGCATTAAGCAATTGGTCCCAACTTATAATAGACTTCTTGGGAAGAGACAAAAGCCACACCTTGGCTCTATCTCTTAGAGTGAAGGGAAATAGCATAAGTTTGATTCCATCAGCGGACACTCCATTAATCTTAAAAATATTCAGATATTCTAGAAATTCTGCAATATGAAGACTTGGGTCTTCATTGGCTGTACCCCCGAAATGATTTTGCTGAATCATTTGCATAATGGAAGGGGCAATTGAAAAGTTATTTGCTTCCACAGCAGGTAGGTCGATGGCTCCACAAATATTTGTGGCAACCGGCATAGCGAAATCTTTTAGAGGGCGATCGTCCTCAATGGCTGAAATACTTGGAGTAGCTACTGCAGAAGATGAAGAAGATGGTGGTGGTGATGATGGCGGTGGTGACGGTGAAGTACCTCCAAATAGTGGTTGTTCTACTCTTCTTGTTCTCCTCAAACTTGAAAGAGTTCGTTCTATTTCAAGGTCTAGCAAAGCGAATGTTTGGAGACCTCGTTGTGAACGACGCATACAACCTGAAAAATAACAAGAGAAATTAAGAACACACTAAGAGGTATATGGAAATTTGAAAATGATGAATGATGGTCTAGTCTCGAATACTAAATAGTACTTATTACTCCAATTAAATTACCGAAGCTCCCCGACAACGGCGCCAAAAACTTGTTGGTTGTTTATACAAACGAGTTTCCATCCAAGTAATGGATAGTTTACTCAACTTAACCAAACTCCGCAAGTATACGGAGGTAGTATAGTCAAGGTCGAACACAAGGAGCTGAGCTAATTTAATTGAACGCAACAGTACTAAAGTTCAACAATCTAGACCGATTTTAAAGAGTATAAGAGATTTGTTCTAAAAGCATAAGAATTTGGTTTTAACTACATGAATTCCAGATTTTAGTTAACAAGCAAGGATTACAAAGAAAGTTCGATTTCAGAAAGTTAATGAATCTTGGACATTAGGATTTCACTCACATACCATAGCAATCAAGAGAACAAGATAATTTAAACATATATAAGATCACATTTCAAGGAAAAGTTGTGTTACATTTCACCTCCCGGTGTAAATGTAACGATCACAACTCAAAACAACACTCTCGTGCTTGAATTGCGTTATAATCACAAACAGTCCCTCAACTCATTCCTCTCTACTCTTGTAGAAGAAGAAGAGTTGCCAAGAAAAGCACCTCCATACATTCCTACTTGTCTTCTCAAACTAAGCAAGAAAGTAGAAAATATGCATATAAGGTAGCCAACAAAACATGCAAGGAAAGAGTAAACCGGCACTCTCAAGGTAAAGAAACAAGAAACAAATGCATTTAATACGAAATCACTTGTTCATTACATGCTATGACATAGGAGTTACTCTCCCATACCCAAGAAAAAGAGGTCTACTCATCCATAACAATGTACAGCAGATTTGCTACTAAATTTTTAGTGCTAGACAGGGTTTAGAGAAGAAAAGACAAGGAGAACTAAAGATGTAACCACAAGAAGCAAGAATTCCGGCTTTAGGAATAAATTCCCCTCCTTTAGCTGCTCCAAGTCGGGCTAACTCCTCTCTCAAGAAGTTGCTCGGAGTTGGGGACGCTTGGCTGCACCTTGAAGAAGACAATGGAGAAGTGGAGAAGAAGAAAAAGTCTCTTTATGCAAGAAACCACCTTAGATTCCTCCCAAATCGTCTTCCTCTTCTCTCCTCTAGCTTTGGGACAAGAGAAACTCTCCAAATGGCCGAACATAACTGTCCCTTGTCTTCCCTCTTTCTTTTAAAATCGTATTCTGAAAGTTCAGATTTCTGAAACTGCCAGGTGAACGCCGTGCGCCTCCAGTGCAGTTGACATCCGACTGATCCGTGCACGGCGTGCGGTGAGGAATTACACGCCGTGCGATTTTCCAGAACTTCCTTCAGCAGTCTGCGCTCCAGGTGCACGCCGTGCATTTTGGAAATGCACTCCGTGTCTTCGTCTTCTGTACATTTCTGGAATCTCGCACGCCGTGCGTTCTCATCGTGCACGCCGTGCATTCTATTGTTTGAACAGACCGAATTTTCTCTAGAATGTTGCATGCTGTGCATTCTGAAATGCACGCCGTGCACTTTACTGCTTCAGCGAACCAGTCTTTTTTTATGGAATGGTGCACGCCGTGCATCTGAGTTGCACACCGTGCATTCTTCTGTTTCTGTAGAAATAACATCTAAATTTAGTCCTTTTTGTGGCAAATTTTCACTACAAGTTATGGAACACATAGAACAACAAAAAGATGGCAAAATTAATATGAAAGAGACTGAATTATACTAGAAAGAACCAAATTTGTGTGTGATAACATGTGAAAAGTTGATATACAAATCACACAACAAGTAGAGATCCCGCGGCGGCGCCACAAGCTCCGCGTCACTGGAGTTCACCCAAAGCTTCGATCGAACTTGCAATCACAGGTGAGAGGATGTCGTCTGAGTCTGTGATGCGTGACTCGAGCTGAGGGGTGGACTATTTATAGGCATGGGGTCTAGGGTTTACTCCCCCACGCTCACTGGAGAATCCCTGTCCCAGAGGGATTTGGGCAATTCTTGGAATCATCAGGAAACCTAGCAAAACCTAGGTCTATTGTGTGCGAAATTGTCTCCAAATTCAACTAGCCAATTTCCTCTTGCATACACTCAATGAGCCTCGCAGAATCGTGAGTCCATGATCGGTCGATGTCTTCCACTCAGACTGGATCTGTATGATCCACGTCCACCGTTGGATGCCCCATCAACGAATTACATTTCTCTTAAAATTCTTCATCAAATTGAAATATAATGTGACATTTAATGTCAATCTTCACACTTAAAGGAATTTTGTAAAAATCATAATTCTCAAACCACTTATTCAATTAGTCCCAAATTTTGAGGGAAAGTGTAAAATGACTTAATACACGTTTTTGCCAAATTTGGGACTCAAACTCGAACGTATGAGAGAATTTTATTCATATGAAAGTTATTTCTTATTAAGGCATATTTTAAGCATATTTTCTCTCTCTTAATCTTTTATTTTATTTATTTGGATTCCTTTCACCATTAGAAACCATGTGGACTCAAAATCTTAGAAATGATGATTGCATTGTCCATATTTCAAATATTTCTCATATTTTCATCATTAACTCAAATTTCCTTCTTAATATTGCATTATTTGATTTCTTATTTTTATTTTAATCATATTGGATCCATTAATATATTATTATCCATGAAATCACATGCAATTTTTTTTGCAAAGGGAATCCATTCAATACATACAATTCACATAATCATACATTTATTGGGGAAATTACATTTCCCACCATATGAACCCAAAAATTGGGGTTGTAACATCCTTCCCCTCTTATAGGAATTTTCCCTCAAAATTCCACCTAACATACAAACAATCAGGATAAGACTTTCCCATGTCCATCATCGGCTCCCATGTGGCTTCATCCTCTCCATGGCACTTCCAAAGAACCTTTATCATCTTATATTCTTACATCTGAGTTGTCTCTCACCTTGGTATCTCGTACCCTCATAGGTGACTCAGGATATCTCAGCCTCCCTAGAATCTTAATAGGTTCATGGCTCAACACATGGTTCGGGTACATCACATAGTGCTCTAGATCGGACTCACATCATACATCACGTTATCCTGAGGGGTAAGGCTACACATAAGCAACTCCACCAATCCATCTCAAATGGACCCATGTATCAGGGACTCAGCTATCCCAACTATAGCTCAGAGGGGTCGAATTTTCATAACACATGTTCTCCCATAGTGAACTTCATGTCAGTCTGCTTCGCATCAACTCACGACTCATGTCGCCCCTGTGCTTCCTCATCCATTGCATGATCAAAGCGACTTCATCTGCACACACTGTGGTCTCTCTGACCTTCACAAGGTCCTCTCACTGACATCATCATAATGAAGCGGTGACCGATACGGCCCCCCTTATAGAGCTTCTTACATCCCTATACTGGCTATGGTGTCTATCATCATGAGCAAACTTTGCTAGGGGTAGGAACTGCTCCCATGTATCACCCTAAATGAACACACATGCGCTAATCATACCCTCTAAAGTCTGGATGCTCTCTTGACTTTCCATCAGTCAGGGGTGATAGGTTGTACTTAACTTCAAACTATCATCGAGTTCTTCTTGTACCTACTTCCACCACATGGAAGTGAATCTTGAGGTCATGCTCCATATATTGAACTCAGATCATGGTGCAATTGAACTATCTCTCTCTCACATATAGTTCAACCAGATTTGTCACATTAACGAAGCTCACTCTTAGGCAAGGGATTAGATCCACTCGGTAAGGTGGTCTACCATAACCCATATTACATCATGAACTCTCTTGGTCCAGGGGAGACCCACTACAACATCTATGGTGATGTACTCCCATTCCCTCTCGGGGACTCTTCATTATCCATAGTAACTCACTGGGTACTGGTGTTCGGTCTTCACCTCCTGGCATGCATGGCAGCAAGCCACATGCAACTCTATATACTTCTTCATCTCAGGTCTTCAAGGTACTACTACCAACTTTTACTATCTTAGTAGTACCACAGTGTATGGTGAACTTAAAATCATGATCTCCTGCATGTCATGATTCCTCAAGGCTAACTCCTCAGAAACCCTAAAACACTCTAGTCGTGGGTTTCACCACCTTCTTTTCCCTATAAGTGTAGCATAGGTTCTTACAACCATCTTTGTATATCATCTAGCTCTAGGCTAGCTAACTGAGTATCCACCATCTTGACCATCGGGCCAGGTTGTATCTGGGTGTTAGCCACATACGTCTAGTCTGCTAATGATCACATGGTTCACCTAGCAACCTCTTTCAGCTCTCTCTATCAGCTAGACATGGCAACTATACACCTGAGCTGTATCTCGGCAAAGAGTATCGATTACCACATTAATTTCCTAATGTGCTAGGTGATGGTGAAAACATAAACCTTCATATACTCCACTCATCACCCTCATCTCAGGTTTAAGTCTAACTGAGTCAAGAAAGCTTTGAGCTCATCATCTCGATTATCAAACCCAAGATATAACTCTTAGGATCCAAACTGCTCTTGACAAGTACGCTCTCATATGATGATTACCTTAGTTCATTTATGCTTTCATACCATCCATCCAATGTACTTCCAAAAGGGTGTGGTATTTTCTCTATCCTCAAGCATTATAGAAATGTTTCAACTCATATCACCTTGATCCTTAGTATATGGCATGCACTTTGTCTTGTCTCTCACACTCATAATGAGAGGAAATAAGCATTTGGCTATAATACAAATACAAAGTTCATCCCATTCTAAGAGTAGAGATGGTGCATCACACATCGCCATAACATTTCCAATTCAAGTTGAAACATACATCATATGTCTCCACAACATGAACATCTCGATTATGGGTCTACACCCATGGGAAGACTTTTCCCATCACCTCTGTATCTTAACATATCTCTTTTATGTACAATCCTTAGTTGTTACCTCAAGGTCTCTAGGGTGTTGACACTTTTGGAGTGATCTGACCCTTATGCATCTAGGGAGTGCCTATCACATTTACCCCTTAGGCCCCATGAACTCATGAAGGTGGCCAACCTCATAACCCATGGGCCTTGGGAAAAAGTAGCTGTTACCTCCCGACCCTATGGTCTTGAGGATCTAGGGAATAGACAACTCCTACTCCCATCGGTCTTATCCCTACCTCACCTTATATTGACTTAGGATTCTATCATGGTACATCTCAAACTTGAATCTCTACCCAAAAAGTCCATCATCTCTTTGGGCATACATGGTCAAACTTACATCCTTTCATAGGGATCATGGCGACCTACCTACCTCAGTCTGGCCCCATATAGGTTCCCACCATGGCAACCTATCCTCATGCCCTTTAGAGATGGTCATACAAGGGTCTATAGATTTGTGCTCATACCATGTGTTCTCCACTTATCTCATCACACTCTTATAAGTGACCTCTTTAGGTTACTTTGAATCTAAACAAAAGTTGGTACTCACTCTACAAAAGGGTCCCTTCCCAGGATGGGAGAAAACTATCTCTTGATAGGAGCAAAGGTCACAAACATCTTTTCTTCCAAGGTTTACATTATCATGTGCATGCGTAGCCCTATCAAACTACTTATGCATGTAGCTAGAATGAAGAAAACCTACTAAGACACTCTGGGTCCCTTGGTATGTCCTACTTGTTCCTTATTCCTTGAAGTTGGTGAAACTCATACATATGTCACCAACATGTGTGAGGGGTTCATCAAACATATACCTTAGTCCAAGGGGGTTTCCTTTTCCTTTAAACATGAGGGGGTGCCATGCTGAAATCTGTAGGAACTCAAACATCTCGTGAGAATCTGGTGCACCAGGTACTACTACTTCCCCTCTTTGGTCCAGGAACCCTATGTTCACTCCTTATGCCTCAACTGCCTAACTGCATGCTGAACTTTTCAACCACGACCCAATCATGTACAAGGGATAACACGCACTTCCTACTACCCTTCCACGTTGACACACTTTTTACGTGCGCAGAAACGCAAGTGTACGTGTCAATGTAATATAGGCCTTTGTGAGGCCCAGGTCGAACTCAGGGATACGTGAATTGTCAGAGACTACTACTAACTACTCGCAATCAGCTAGACCGATTAAAGAGTTAGAAGTTGTTGTTAAAATTAAAAGAAAAAGAAATAGAACAAAACAAAACAATCGATTAAATGTTTGGTTTAATCAATTCAAGATGAGATCTTTAGGATTGCGATTTCACTGCAGGTTTTCATTGTATTAAATTCTATCCAGTCATTCAAATTTATCTCTCTATCCAGATAGTGGCCTGAAATCATAATTGCCCATTGTCATGGTACAATTCACTACCTATGTCTAGGTCGGTTCCACCATCTTAGTAACCTATACCCTAAACTAGGTGCATTAAAAACGATCTCTCGGTATCCACCATTAACCTTACACCACCTTGTTCAAGGGATTTGTCAATTAATGTAAATTCCGTCTCTTTTCAACCATTAATTCCTTTCAAAGTAATTAAGGGCATTATATTATTATTATGGTGATCAAGCATAACAATATAATTGAGAAAACGAAATTATACCACAGATTTAAGAGATAAGGTATGAATTGCTATGATAAAATTGTTATACAATGAATTCCCGGGCTACGGCCCTAAAGACAAAGGGGATTAGCCCCGCATATTCATCTCAGAGTAAAACGTGGAGTAGAAAAAGGGAAACATGGAGAAAAACGTGATTGAGTGGTGAAACCCCTGAACGGAGAAGATCCAAGCGCTCCTTGGCGTAGAATATGCGTTCTCCCACCTTTCGGTGGTGGAAATCGTCTTCTTCGGCGTCCGGATCAGCTAGGGCGTGCTTCTGGGCTCCGTTCTTCTCTCCACACCTTCTCGGGACGTGTGCAGCGGCTAATGACGTGATAGATTGTTCTTGGCTGCCGTCATTAGGTATAATCACCGAGTTAGGTCACCAAAATATCACAGCTGTTAGATTTAGATCAATCTGAAGCAAACATGTATCTAACGGTGTGTATCGACCCGGCACTGTATCGGCTGAATTTCTTTTCTTTTCTTTGTCACAACTGATGCCACCTCGATACCATCGACGCGGGTCAATGGTATCGACAGTCATAAGCGTCAGTTTTGTCCTTTTACCATCGCTGTAGCTCCACTAGTCGATAGTATCGACATATGTGTTGATAGTATCGACTCACTCTTTTCCATCAACCTGTTGATATCTCGATACCATCGACATCTCTGTCGCTAGTATCGACTTTCTTTTGGTCCTTGCGGCTGGCAACCTGTGGTCCGATCGATGGTATCGACCACCGTCGATGGTATCGACAGTAGCAGATACTTGTTTTTCCTGAAATTACAACACGAGACCACATAAGTCTACACAAAACGTATTCTTTTGATAATTTATACTCAAAATGCTGAAATAAGGGAGATTTGACATAGAGAAGTAACATAGACCAAAGTAGATGAATTATGCAGCATTAACCACAAAAATGACTAATAAATGCATAAAACATATATAAAACAAGTCTATAAATGCGACTCAAAATCATCGCATCAAACTCCCCTAAGCTTGAACATTGCTCGCCCTCGAGCAACAAAACCTTAGAATAGAATTGCCAGAGTCAACTAAAGAACAAATCATCACAACAGACATCCCATATGACTCCCACCGGACATTCGCATACCGGCCCTCGCTAACCACAAAATGATAATTACCCTAAAGGCGACAATAATCATCCATAAAAGATATCTACCTCAAAACTAATGAACACTATCACATAAGGCAGTTAACATAATAAAACTCGCCGCTCCAGACTCGGTGCATCTTGTGATCTCCTATACTACGTTGCTCGCCCTAACTACCATCTAAATGGAAGCAGCTCTCCTGATATTCACAAGTGAGGAGAAAATCATGGTGGCCTACCAATTCGAGCAACGGGTGGATGAAATGGGTGGTTTATGGAAGAAATGGAAGGAGTATACAGTTTCAACATGCATAAAACAAGAATGCCCTAAATGATGCATTTGCACATGAACATGCCCTAATGCCTAAGATTGGGTGGAATGATGCATGCACTAACACCCCGTCTCAAAATGAGATGGATATTTAACTGAGCTACATCATGTACTTACTAATCTTAAAATGCAGGTGAGATTATGTTCCTTTCTCCCTCTTATCCTACTTGCTTCTTAATAACTTTCTTTTTTCAATTTCATTTTTTTCCATATTAAAAAAAATTCTCTTTTTTTTTCAAGCCCTTATATCCACAAATGACAATGAATAATTTATTGGGCTTACTTTTTCTACATAACTCAAATATTTGAACTATTTAGAAGGTATGGAACAATTTAATTCACCATCAAAGAAGAAATGAGGTACATGATATACTGTATGCATAAAAATTATGAATGCAACTAAATGACATGAACCTAAGGGTAATGTGCATGTATAACTATTCTATTTTTTCATTTTTCATGCAAAACATATGAAAGTGGTTGCAATGCAAAACCTATCTACATGATATGCAATCAAAAAGGTTAACACCGTACTTTACTTCCAAATCTTGTGGTGGATTGTGAAAAACAATTGGGTGGAAAGATCACAAGACTAATTGACTGAACCTTTGAAAAGTATTATGTGTCCCTCCTTACTGACCTGTGTAATAGTTAAGAGGTTTCTCTCTCTTACTTCAAATTAGAGTCTCATTATCATTTGGTCAGTTTAGTCTCAAACAACCAATTCCGTCCACTTTTCATGGATCATTAGAGATGTACAGTTGTGATTTTTCTGTTTTACAGTTGACAAAACCAATCATTTTCTTAAGTTATGTGCTCCAGGTTGAACAACACGCAAGCTTGCGAACACTCAAAATTTTTAATTTTCCCTTAATTCCCATGTACATGCAACTGAGATGACACAAGACCTAGGACATCCACGATTACACTAGATAGAATGTGGATCCTACAAACAAACTAAGATTGCAAGAAATAAATGACAAGAATAAACAAAATAAAACTAAAAATTGAGAAAATAAAAGATAGAGCTGTTCCAACTACCCCCCTAAGATTGAATTCGACTATGGCCTCATAGTCAAAAACAATCTTAAAGGTTGGAATAGAGATACCGATTTACTCTTCTGGCGGAGGCTGGTATTGTGGAGCCGTGGGGTCCCAAGATGGGTACTCCTCCTGGAAGCTCAGATCAAACTGGGCCCTAGGTGGAGGTTGTGGATACCCCCCAAAATAGTTTTGGCTCCAGTAATGATCATAAAAGGGATGCTGTTGCATCTCCATCCTATGCAACCTGTCATGAATCTGCTGTTGGTTGCCAAGGAGGAGGTGCTCATTCTCGAAGATCGCCCACTGATTGTCAAGTAACCGGTTCGTAGTATCCTGAATATCGGTATACACTGTAGTGTGATGCTGCTGCGTCTGCTGTATGTCCTATAACATAGCATACATGCCTTGCAAAGAATAGACATCCTCACTTTGCTGTGAGGGCGGTGGTGGTGGCGGAGGCTGCGAAGATGAAGATGCACCCAGATGCATGTGAGGACACTTCCGTGGTGCCACTCGTGCCCAAAGAGGAGTGTAGGCCTCTTCTTCCTCTTCAGCCTCGACGTCATTATTGTTGTCGTCGTCGTTGCCGCCGTCTTCATCGGAGTCAGCAATGGCTATGATAGGCCATCGGAAATGTTGCGCCCCTTCGATATTGAAGACAAGATCGGGAAGTGAGCATTCTTGGTAAGCATGGTTTACATGGCAATGAGCATAAGGTAAACCATCCCGAAGCAAAATCAAATTTGATCGGTAAAGATGCTGCACGTTAACCTTGCTTCGACTGGAGAGCGGGGTCAAAGTTGAGAAATTCATCCCGATGTAGTGTGCCAGCGGAGTGATGAGTCCTCCAAAGTGAATTGGAGCCCTCCGCATGCTCCGCTTTACTTCCAAGACCCGCTGCAGAAAGAAAGCTCCCCAGTTGCATTCTTGGCGCTTCAGGAGTTTATACAAGAAAAATAGATCCGACTCCAGGAATTTGCTAAGGGACAGATCACCCCTAGCAAATAAAGTAGAACTCAACATCCGGTGGAGAATCCGTATGAATGGATGCTCGAAGTCGGCTACCGCAGCATTGTGGTAGCTCACTGATTTTCCCGGCGACACCGTCACAAGCTCGGCGAAGATCGCGTCGTAGTCGGTACGGTTGTCCGGCCACCGATAGTCGTGTCGCGAATGATTCCAGTTATAGATCTTGTTGAACTGCCAGAGTGTAAGAGTGTAGTCGCTGTTGTACAGCCGGAAAGACACCCGGCCCTTGATCCACTCGCGGTCGGTGGCTATGACGTCGTTGGGTACGACGCAGACGTCCAGCGATGCCATAAACTCAGCCACCAGCTCCTTGTAAGTTGGCCACTCATCAAAGAACGGCTGGCCATCGGCATGAAACTCCAACTCGTCAGGCCTTCTTCCCGTATGTCGGGCCTGCCCCTTCAGAACGTAGGCAAGGTTGGCTTTGAACCCCAAGTTGCGAATTGTCTCCCGTTTAACATAACGGGTCGGCTCGATCTTTCTCTTCAAGATCTCCTCGTAGATCTTCTTGACCTCCGCGGATGGATGAATAAGCTACAGCCGTGAAATCGAAGCGGTAGGTGGTGGCATGAACTCCAGAATTTCCATCGGGTCGACGTGTGAAGAAGATGCACCAGCAACATGCACCATGGTTGTGACAGAAGGAGGAGTAGAGAGAGAGCTCGGTGAAGATCGGAGAAAGAAATCTCCGCTCGATGAAGAACATGCTCCTTGTTGCTCGTCGTCAGGCTCGGATCGCTCTGGAATATGCTCGACACAGGTGGAGGAGGATTGCTTTGGAGTTGTGATGTCATATGATGACAATCCTTCTCATATATAGCCGTGGCCGGCGCTGCTGTATTCCCATCGATACCATCGACGCGGGTCGATGGTATCGACACGGGTAGCATAATCCGTACTGCCGCTAGTATCGACGGTCGTCGATGGCTGGATCTGCGGGTCCCAGATTGCTGACGTGTCGATACTATCGACGCGAGTCGATGGTATCGACCCGTCCCCCAGATCGACATTCTGGTTGCTGCGATCACCGTAGATCTCTCCTCACAGATTGTTGATGTGGCTCGTCGATACTATTGACGTGAGTCGATGGTATCGACCCTCTGATTCGGGAAAATTCCTCGCGAGGCCGGCCGCCGCCTTCTGTATGTGAATGAGTCGATACCATCGATAGGCCTGTCGATGGTATCGACTTTACTGAGACGATTCTTCTAAAAATCTCCAGAGATTTCACGAGTATCGACACCCATGTCGATACTATCGACCTCTGCTTGCGATCTGCATGTTGGTATGTCGATACCATCGACAAGGCCGTCGATAGTATCGACGCGGTGCAATTTCTGCAGTCGCCAACCTGTACCACGGTCGATACCATCGACTCAAGGGTCGATGATATCGACTCTGCCTCAGTCCTGCACATGTAGAAAACGATCACGATATCTTTTTTACACTAAAAACTAAGTCAAAACAAATCAAACTACGAATTTAAAAGAAACTAAACTAAAGTACCAATGGCTGGGTTGCCTCCCAACAAGCACCCTTATTTAACGTCTTAGGCTAGACGACACGAAGCTCCTCATGCACCTGGAACTGTGGAGAGTGTGCCCAAGGGATCGTGCGGCAGTTTGAACTCAACTCGATCTTGGACAATCCCCAACGTCAGAGTACCTCTCCCAATTGCAGTGACTGCATCGACCGTTGCTTGAAACAGCCTACCCAATAGCATCTCGCAACTTTTAAGCTGTGGCATGTCCATGATGACGAAATCTACCGGAAAGATGAACCTGTCCACCTTGACGAGTACATCCTCGCACACTCCGTATGGCTTTATAATGGATCCATCTGCCAACTCAATAGTTGCAGATGATTTCTTTATCTCCTTCAACCCAAGCTTTTGAAATGTAGACAATGGCATAAGATTAATGCTAGCGCCCGAATCACATTGTGCTCGTGGAAAATGTTGATCACCTATAGAACATGGAATATAGAAGCTTCCTGGGTCTTTCCTCTTCGGTGGTAAATTCCCATGAATAATCGAGCTCACCATTTCATTCACTCGGC
The DNA here is from genome assembly GCA_963693085.1 of Alisma plantago-aquatica. Taxonomy (NCBI): domain Eukaryota; kingdom Viridiplantae; phylum Streptophyta; class Magnoliopsida; order Alismatales; family Alismataceae; genus Alisma; species Alisma plantago-aquatica. The sequence goes on along the minus strand of OY856414.1, from coordinate 603,216,547 downwards.
AAAAATCTGTGTCTTTAATCTGCCTCTTCTTGTTGATGATTTCTTTGATAAACCTCCCATAGGCGGGAATCTTCTCTATCATATCCACTAATGGAATATTTACATGGAGTTTTCTAAACATCTCCAAGAATTTCCTATAGTGCCGATGCTCTTTCTTCGGCCTCGGGCTATCCAGACTAGACACAACTGCCTCATTTAGACGCTTATGAGGTGGCACATATGAGCTTTTCGGGGCAAGCTCCCCTAAGCTTGTATCAATAAATCCCTCTAACATAGACTTTGGTAGAACATATTCAACAGGTGTAACTTGCAGTGGCTCCTCTCTCGCAGTGGATGTATCTTCACCTTGACGCATGGCCTTCACCTGCTCTTCTCGCCTAGGTGTGGGCACGGACATGAAGGGCTCTTGGTGGGCTTTTCTGAATGGAGTGTATCCGCCTGGTAATCCATAATGACTGCGAGGATACGGTATTTCCGGTATAGCCTCCATATCAAACATAATTTTATTTTTGTCCTGAGCCTCTACCAATGGGGGTTCTGCCTCATTAATCACAGACATGTATTTTACTTGATGATGTGCTTGAACAACATCCACATTCCCAACCTGTCTCTGCTGATTGGCATGCTTTATGGCCGCCACTTCATTTGAAATTTGAGTCATAGTCGTCTCTAGAGCCCTCATTTGTGCTCCATGACTTTGCAGTGTTTGCCCAAACTTGGTCAAAATATCACCCTGGAACTGCAGTTGCTTACTGAACATGCTCATCATCTCCTGCTTTTGCTGCACCATTTGACTAAGTAACTCGGTGCTTTTATCTTCGGCTCTTTGTTGTGGTTTTGCATCAGGATCTTGTAAAAAGTTGTTTGGATCCTTCAATGAGAACTTCTTGTCCCTCCTCCAAGCATAATCATTATTTCTATAGCCCTATTGTTGCATAAATTTGACCTGGGCTTCCTCATCAGATGATGCATCTTCTTTGGCAAGCAATTTCTTGGCTAGAAGATCTAGCTTGTCATTCAGCTCCTCGATGACCCTGGACTCACCTGCAAATTTGACTTGTTCTGGTGCATCCCTATCGCCCCAAGACTGTTTCTTTACCATGTTTTTCAGTATCTCCCAACACCTTGTATCTGTGTTGTTTAAGAAAAACCCTGAACCTGCTGAATCAAGGTTACTTCTATCATGCTCGGAAAGAGCAAAATAGAAGATTTTAACCTATTTTTCCTTATCCAGACCATGGTGTGGGCACCTCCTTAGCATAATCTGAAAGCGTTCCCACGTCTCCAAGTAGGCCTCTCCTGCCTTCTGAGTGAAATTGTGAATTTTTTAGATCAGATCGTTGGTCTTCTCGGGCGGGAAGAACCTTTAAAAAAAAAACCTCCACCATGTGGTCCCACGATTCCACATATTCGTCGTCAAGATTGTGCAACCATTCTTGTGCATTTCCTGCCAGAGAACTCGGAAACAACTTCAGGTATAGTGCATCCTGCGGGAACCTGTCAATTTTAATCATGTCACAATTCTCCACGAATTGGCTTATATGAGTCACTGGGTCTTCGTTCTTGAGCCCATGGAAAGCATTCGATTTAACCAAGTTGATTAACGCAGGGTCAATCTTATAAGTTGGAATGTTGATCACCTCTTCTTGATTGGCCCGTTTGAAGCAGATGAAGAAGAAGCCTTGATCTTCTCCCATATTGTTTGTTCCTCTGCCATTTCTTCTTGTTCAGATTCTGAATCTGTTTCTTCTAAGTGGTCTTGATTGTGGCCTTCCTCGTCGTCAGGTCCCTTCAGTGGAACCTCTGGTGCCTGTTGCGTGTAGTTGGTACTACGCGTCTGCACCATGCACAGTACCTGCAAAAATAACAATTTAAGTTCAGTACAGTGCTTGACGAGTACAAAGATTTAGAAAACAGACTATGAATTTTTGAAATGATTTCAAACTAATAAAAAAAATAAAAAGTGGCCTAGAGTGGCCGCTTGCAGCACTCGTAGTTCCGACAACTTGCTGTATCCCCGACAACGGCGCCAAAAACTTGACACGCTTTTTACGTGCGCAGAAACGCAAGTGTACGCGTCAATGTAATATAGGCCTTTGTGAGGCCCAGGTCGAACTCAGGGATACGTGAATTGTCGGAGACTACTACTAACTACTCGCAATCAGCTAGACCAATTAAAGAGTTGGAAGTTGTTGTTAAAATTAAAAGAAAAAGAAAAAGAACAAAACATAACAATCGATTAAATGTTTGGTTTAATCAATTCAAGATGAGATCTTTAGGATTGCAGTTTCACAACGGGTTTTCATTGAATTAAATTCTATCCAGTCATTCAAATTTATCTCTCTATCTGGGTAGTGGCCTGAAATCAGAATTGCCCACTGTCGTGGTACAATTCACTACCTATGTCTAGGTCGGTTCCACCATCGTAGTAACCTATACCCTAAACTAGGTGCATTAAAAACGATCTCTCAGTATCCACCATTAACCTTACACCACCTTGTTCAAGGAATTTGTCAATTAATGTAAATTCCGTCTCTTTTCAACCATGAATTCTTCTTTCAAAGTAATTAAGGGCATTAGATTATTATTATGGTGATCAAGCATAACAATATAATTGAGAAAATGAAATTATACCACGGATTTAAGAGATAAGGTATGAATTACTATGATAAAATTGTCATACAATGAATTCTCGGGCTACTCCCGGTCCTAAAGACAAAGGGGATTAGCCCCGCATGTTCATCTCAGAGCAAAACGTGGAGTAAAAAAAGGGAAACATGGAGAAAAACGTGATTGAGTGGTGAAACCCCTGAACGGAGAAGATCCAAGCACTCCTTGGCATAGAATACACGTTCTCCCACCTTTCGGTGGTAGAAATCGTCTTCTTCGGCATCCAGATCGGCTGGGGCGTGCTTCTGGGCTCTGTTCTTCTCTCCACACCTTCTCGGGATGTGTGCAATGGCTAATGATGTGATAGATTGCTCTTGGCCGCCGTCATTAGGTATAATCACCGAGTTAGGTCGCCAAAATATCACAGCCGTCGGATTTAGATCAATCTGAAGCAAACATGTATCTAACGGTGTCGATACCATCGACACGAGTCGATGGTATCGACTGAATTTCTTTTCTTTTCTTTGTCGCAACTGATGCCACCTCGATACCATCGACGTGGGTCGATGGTATCGACAGTCATAAGCGTCAGTTTTGTCCTTTTACCGTCACTGTAGCTCCACTAGTCGATAGTATCGACTCACTCTTCACCAGCAACCTGTTGATATCTCGATACCATCAACATCCCTGTCGCTAGTATCGACTTTCTTCTGGTCCTTGCGGCTGGTAACCTGTGCTCCGGTCGATGGTATCGACCACCATCGATGGTATCGACAGTAGCAGATACTTGTTTTTCCTAAAATTACAACACGAGACCACATAAGTCTACACAAAATGTATTCTTTTCATAATTTATACTCAAAATGCTGAAATAAGGGAGATTTGACATAGAGAAGTAACATAGACCAAAGTAGATGAATTATGCAACATTAACCACAAAAATGACTAATAAATGCATAAAACATATATAAAACAAGTCTATAAATGCGACTCAAAATCATCGCATCACACGTGAACAACACCTTAGAGTCCTACACAAGGACAACCAACTTGGTGTGAGACATCATAACTTGTTACCGTACCTTCATAGGGCCTAAGGAACTCTCCTTTCTATACATATAAGGTAAGGTAGGTACCTACAACTTCCGTACATCGGTTCAAGAAGCCTCTTCCTCTTCCAAGGATATGGTTCCTCTAAAGGCATCCAAGGTACAACAAGCCTCCAAGGATCATGCATGAGGCAACCACAACTATCTACTTAGGGTCGTCTAATACAGGTCATAACATACGTAACTTCTCATGGTTATACATGTCTCAGAGTCTAAGCTTTCAACCTTCTTTCTTGGGTCTTGCTCTATCTAGAGCTAACCCTACAACTGACCTTACCACTGGAGGTTCTAAGAAGGTGGATCAAGCTCTTAAGGATACATGCATACACCTACATGTGTGAAATGTATGATCCAAACCTATGTTCAATCAAGATTATCCAAAGCTCTGCATGTCCATCTCCTAACCTGTAAGACATAACCCTTCTAACATTCTCTACTTCATAGGTGCATGCTATTCTATGCTCATATATGCCCATAAGGGTTTCTATATGGTCACCACTATCCTCCTCAATGAAGGAGCTATCCTTCACCCTAACAAGCACGACCCTTCTAAGGTTGGGTCACCAAAAGTCACTAGGCCAACCAACCTCGCATAGAACATGCTTCTCATAGGTACTCAAAACCAATATGCATGTCAACCCACGTACATACATGCATGGTCAACTGTGATATCCAACTCATCTTGTCATCCCTATTTCTAACAACCACTTAGGGTTAGGGTTAGCACCGTCCTCAGAGGATGCGTCAGGTCTCTACCTCTTCCCAGAGGCCTATGCCTCCAAGCCTAACTCTCTCCTCATCCTCCTACAAGAAGGTCTAACCTCGGAGCTCTCTTGAGGGCATGACAACACACGCCATGCAACCTAAGCATGTAACTAATCTTTAGTTTATGCTTAAACTATTAAACTTATGTCCATGACATCTTGTTTACATGCTTTTCATTATTTGGTGGAGGATTCCCTAATCCTTATTACTCTTATCCCAAACACAAGAGGGGTGTGGAGAGAGAGAAACCCTAAGCACTTAGAATCCTATATGAATTAGGGTTGAGAAGAGAAGAAGACATATGAGAGAGTCCTAGAGGTATCTTACTCTGAGTCAAAACCTCTGATTTCGGCTAGGCAGTCACACAAAATCTGGGAGCCCTCATAGACTGACTAGTGGGGCGGAGGAAAATCTTGCCAGCCCCTAGATTGTGATCTTTTTTAGACACCTCCATCATTGGAAAATCCTATAGTAACTCCCTTGGGTTCTAAAGAGTTTGTAAAATTTAATAATTATTAGAGATTAAATGGAAAACCAATACTCTGATACCAATTGTAACGACCCACATGTTTGAGTGTCTAAAAGACCTTAAAGTTGTGAATCATCACTCATAAATTCCAGGATCAATGGTTTTGCAAATAACAAAAAATAATTAATAAATTCTACAAAAGACTAAACTGGAAAGCTGGAATAAAAATTAACTTTTGCATACCTTTTCAAAATAGGATCTAAGACTTCTATCCGTAGAAGAAATCTATCAGTCTAATCCTCCTTTAGATTACTTACCTTTATATTCACAGATTCCGTTTTACTCTGTCCTTTTTAGATAATACCTAAAATGCCGACAAACAAAACGTCAGTCAGTATATTGCTATACTGGTATGTGGGGACAAGTAAAAACATTGCACATAATTTATAACAACATAGGCACATCAATTAATTGTTAACAATGCAAGATTACATTTTCAGTATGACTTCTCAACCGCTTTTACCACCTCTGGGATACCCTCTCTTAGGGTTAAGTCCTTGCAAGTGACTTTAAGGCTACCTTCTCCATCCTGAGCTTGGTATCTGGGGTCACCTCTCTAGGTGCCCTGTGGTCTTCCCTTCGAGGCTTGACAGCCTTGACCTTCCCTCCATGGCTTGGTCTCTTATCTTACATCTAGAGGGTTATGTAGGTTCAAGAAGTATACTCATAATGATTTTTTATACTCATAGTGATTTTACGGGATTGCAGAATTGAACATCCAACAGTTTAGGTTGCAATAAATCGAGAAACATTCCAGAAATGCCGTGAAACTAAAGGTGTTTAATCATAAAATAATCACATACCTGATTTGCAGATTTCACAAGCATTAAAAAATTCCAACCAAGAAAGCAATCCAAGCAAGTAGTTCAACCACACAATCAAGAATCCTGAAAAGCATATGTACTCTATTTGCTACACAATTTATCCAAAATCGACTTTATTGACTTGGATTCACTTTCTAGGGTTTCTAATCCGAATTAGGGTATCGTTAGGGTTTATCTACAAATTTTCTCCATTATAACAACAAAACCTTAAAAACAACATATCTAGAGGCAAAACCCTAATTATTCAACTTAATCACATTAGAGCCTTGTTATCATCTACTAGGCTTGAGATTAACCTAACATCAGTTTTATACAATGGATCTCGAGTTATATCTCATTGAAACCCATTAACACCTAGATTAGGGTTTCTAAGCCCATTAATGCTCATTAATATATCAAAACCCCTAAATTAAGCTATTTAGCCCATGGATCATCTACTTAGATAACCAAAACATCTTTTTATTAATGACAGTGTAATAAAATCATAGATTATCCATATTAATCATATCAATTTCATAGAATTAACAAGTTAGGGTTTTCCTCATTATAAAGCATCAAGGTTAGATATTTTAGCAACTTTTTGAACTATGATTAGTTTCAGGTCCTAAAACTATTTTTATTGGAATCTACATGATTTTATGATCAACTTTCATACATTACATGTTCTCATTCAATAATCCTATCATTAGTTATGAATTACACAAGATAATTATCTTTTAGACCAATACCAAGACGTCACGTCAGCAGGGGAACTCTTACCTAGCCGATGCGCTGTGGCTTGCCTCGGACAATCGGCGGTCACCATGCGTCTAGAGGTGCTACGCAAGCCATGCACTCAATTTCCAGTGGAAGGACCACTCCGCCCTCCATTCCATCACTGATACCGGGTGTACGACGGTCTTTCCGCCCTAACTCCATCTTCTCCAACAACAGTGATCCCGCAGTGGCACCGCGAGCTCTACATCGCTGGAGTTCGCCCAAAGCATCGATCAAACTTGCAATCACATGTGAGAGGATGCCGTTTGAGTCAGTGATGCCTGACTCGAGCTGAGGTTGGACTATATATAGGCATGGGGTCTAGGGTTTACTCCCCCACGCTCATCGGAGAATCCCTGTCCCGATGGGATTTGGGCAATTCTTGGAATCACCAGGAAACCTAGCAAAACCTAGGTCTATTCTGTGCGGAATTGTCTCCCAAACTCAACTACCCAATTTCCTCTCGCATACACTCACCGAGTCTCGCAAAATCGAGAGTCCATGATCGGTCATTGTCTTCCACTCAGACTGGATGTGGACGATCCACGTGCACCTTTGGATGGCCCATCAACGGCTTACATTGTGCTCAAAATCCTTCATCAAATCAAAATATAATGTGACATTTAATGTCGATCTTCACACTTAAAGGAATTGTGTAAAAATCATAACTCTCAAACCAATGATCCAGTTGGTCCTAAATTTTAAGGGAAAGTCCAAAATGACTTAATCTACGTGTGTGCCAAATTTGGGACTCAAACTAGAACGTATGAGAGACTTTTATTCATATGCAAGTTATCTCTTATTAAGGCATATTTTCTCTCTCTTAATCTTTTATTTTCTTTATTTGGATTCCTTTTACCATTAGAAACCATGTGGACTCAAAATATTAGCCATGATGATTCCATTTTCCATATTTTCACATATTTTTCATATAATTCAACTGTCATGGCTACCACTTGAATATCTTTTTGGATAAACCTACCACTTAACTAGTAATATTGCACCTCCAGTTATAGTTGGATACTTTGTTGTACTGAAGTACCATCAATATCTAGTCAGCTAATGATGGGTACTTCCTCTTTGTATCTAGGTTACCTTGTTGCATATCTAATAGTCCATATCCCATTTCAACCTTCACACTATAGACTTAGGGATGTGTTCTATTATATTCAGGCCATCTACTACTATTTTTCTTAATTATATTTTTCTCTAAGACTGGTCTCTTTTATTTATGTATTATACTAATTACTTAAACTATTGAATTGAACTCACTGATGATACTGAGTTAAATGCTTAACATACTATCTCCCTTCTTTCAGGATTTCTCATAACTTGTTACCATACCTTCGCAGGGCCTAAGGAACTCTCCTTTCTATACATATAAGGTAAGGTAGGTACCTACAAATTCCATACATTGGTTCAAGAAGCCTCTTCCTCTTTCTAGGATTTGGTTCCTCTAAAGGCATCCAAGGTACAACAAGCCTCCAAGGATCATGCATGAGGCAACCACAACTATCTACTCAGGGTCATCTAATACATGTCATAACATACCTAACTTCTCATGGTTCTGCATGTCTCAGAGTCTAAGCTTCCAACCTTATTTCTTGGGTCTTGCTCTATCTAGAGATAACCCTACAACAGACCCTACCACTGGAGGTTCTAAGAAGGTGGATAAAGCTCTTAAGGATACATGCATACACCTACATGGGAGAAATGTATGATCCAAACCTATGTTCGATCAAGATTATCCAAAGATCTGCATGTTGATCTCCTAACCTGTAAGACATAACCCTTTTGACATTCTATCCTACATAGGTGCATGCTCTTCTATGCTCATATATGCCCATAAGGGTTTCTATATGGTCACCACTATCCTCCTCAATGAAGGAGCTATCCTTCACCCTAACAGACACGACCCTTCCAAGGTTGGGTCGCCAAAAGTCACTAGGCCAACAAACCTCACATAGATCATGCTTCTCACGGGTACTCAAAACCAATATGCATGTCAACCAACATACATACATGCATGGTCAACTGTGATATCCAACTCATCTTGTCATCCCTCTTTCTAGCAACCACTTAGGGTTAGGGTTAGCATCATCCTTACAGGATGCGTCAGGTCTCTACCTCTTCCCGGAGGCCTATGCCTCCAAGGCTAACTCTCTCCTCATCCTCCTACAAGAAGGTCTAACCTCGGAGCTCTCCTGAGGGCACGACAACACACGCCATGCAACCTAAGCATGTAACTAATCTTTATTTTATGCTTAAACTATTAAAATTATGTCCATGACATCTTGTTTACATGATTTTCATTATTTGGTGGAGGATTCCCTAATCCTTATTACTCTTATCCCAAACACAAGAGGGGTGTGGAGAGAGAGAAACCCTAAGCACTTAGAATGCTATATGAATTAGGGTTGAGAAGGGAAGAAGACAGATGAGAGAGTCCTAGAGGTATCTTACTTTGAGTCAAAACCTCTGATTTTGGCCAGGCAGTCACAAAGAATCTGGGAGCCCTCATAGGCCAACTAGTGGGGCGGAGGAAAATCTTGCCAACCCCCGGATTGTGATCCTTTTCTAGACACCTCCATCATGGGAAAATCCTATAATAACTCCCTTGGGTTCTAAAGAGTTTGAAAATTTTAATAATTATTAGAGATTAAATGGAAAACCAATACTCTGATACCAATTGTAACGACCCACACTTTTGAGTGTCTAAAAGACCTTAAAGTTGTGAATCATCACTCATAAATTCCATGATCAATGGTTTTGTAAATAATAAAAAATAAATTAATAAATTCTACAAAAGACTAAACTGGAAAGTTGGAATAAAAATTAACTTTTGCATACCTTTTCAAAATAGGATCTAAGACTTCTATCCGTAGACGAAATCTATCCATCTAATCCTCCTTTAGATTACTTAACTTTATCTTCACAGATTCTGTTTTACTATTTATCCTTTTTAGATAATACCTAAAATGCTGAAAAACAAAACGTCGGTCAGTATATTGCTATACTGGTACGTGGGAACAAACAAAACATTGCATATAATTTCTAACAACATAGTCACATCAATTAATTGTTAACAATGCAAGATTACATTTTTAGTATGACTTCTTCACCGCTTTTACCACCTCTGGGATACCCTCTCTTAGGGTTAAGTCCTTGCAAGTGACTTTAAGTCTACCTTCTCCATCCTGAGCTTGGTACCTGGGGTCACCTCTCTGGGTGCCCTGTGGTCTTCCCTTCGGGGCTTGACCACCTTAACCTTACCTCCAGGGCTTGGTCACTTATCTTACATCTAGAGGGGTATGTAGGTTCAAGAAGTATACTCATAATTATTTGTTATACTCATAGTGACTTTATGAGATTGCAGAATTGAACATCCAACAATTGAGGTTGCAATAAACCGAGAAACATTCCAGAAACATCATGAAACTAAAGGCGATTAATCATAAAATAACCACATACCTGATTTGCAGATTTCACAAGCATTAAGCAATTCCAACCAAGAAAGCAATCCAAGCAAGTAGTTCAACCACACAATCAAGAATCCTGAAAAGCATATGTACTCTATTTACTACACACTTTATCCAAAATATACTTTATTGACTTGGATTCACTTTCTAGGGTTTCTAATCCAAATTAGTGTATCGTTAGGGTTTATCTACAACTTTTCTCCATTATAACAACAAAACCTTAAAAACAACATATCTAGAGGCAAAACCCTAATTATTCAACTTAATCACATTATAGCCTTGTTATCATTTACTAGGCTTGAGATTAATGTAACATCAGTTTTATACAATGGATCTCGAGTTATATCTCATTAAAACCCATTAACACCTAGATTAGGGTTTCTAAGCCCATTAATGCTCATTAACATATCAAAACCCCTAAATTAAGCTATTTAGCCCATGGATCATCTACTTAGATATCCAAAACATATTTTTATTAATGACAATGTAATAAACTCATACATTATCCATATTAATCATATCAATTTCATAGAATTATCAAGTTAGGGTTTCCTCATTATAAAGCATCTAGGTTAGCGATTTAGCAATTTTTTGAACTATTATTAGTTTCAGGTCCTAAAACTATTTTTATTGGAATCTACATGATTTTTTGATCAACTTTCATATATTACATGTTCTCATACAATAATCCTATCATTAGTTATGAATTACACAAGATAATTATCTTTTAGACCAATACCAAGACGACATGTCAGCAGGGGAACTCTTACCTAGCCGATCTGCTGTGGCTTGCCTCGGCCAATCGCCGGTCACCATGCGTCTAGAGGCGCTACGCAAGCCATGCACTCAATTTCCAGTGGAAGGACCACTCTGCCCCTCCGTGCCTTCACTGATACTGGGGGTACGACGCTCTTTCCGCCCTAAATCCATCTTCTCCAACAACATTGATCCCGCAGTGGCGCCGCGAGCTCCACATCACTGGAGTTTGCCCAAATCATCGATCAAACTTGCAATCACAGGTGAGAGGATTCCATCTGAGTCAGTGATGCCTGAATCGAACCCAGGTTGGACTATTTATAGGCATGGGGTCTAGGGTTTACTCCTCCACACTCATCGAAGAATCCCTGTCCCAGTGGGATTTGGGAAATTCTTGGAATCACCAGGAAACCTAGCAAAACCTAGGTCTATTCTGCGTGGAATTGTCTCCCAAACTCAACTAGCCAATTTCCTCTCGCATACACTCACTGAGTCTCGCAAAATTGAGAGTCCATGATCGGTCATTGTCTTCCACTCAGACTATATGTGGATGATCCACATGCACCGTTGGATGCCCCATGAATGGCTTACATTGTGCTCAAAATCCTTCATCAAATCGAAATATAATGTGACATTTAATGTTGATCTTCACACTTAAAGGAATTTTGTAAAAATCATAACTCTCAAACCACTTATCTAGTTGGTCCTAAATTTTGAGGGAAAGTCCAAAATGACTTAATCCACGTGTGTGCCAAATTTGGGACTCAAACTCGAATGTATGAGAGACGTTTATTCATATGCAAGTTATCTCTTATTAAGGCATTTTTTAAGCATATTTTCTCTCTCTTAATCTTTTATTTTCTTTATTTGGATTCCTTTTACCATTAGAAACCATGTGGACTCGAAATGTTAGCCATGATGATTCCATTGTCCATATTTTCACATATTTCTCATATAATTCAACTGTCATGGCTACCACTTGAATATCTTTTATTGTTGGATAAACCTACCACTTAACTAGTAATATCGCACCTCCAGTTATAGTTGGATACTTTGTTGTACTGAAGTACCATCAATATCTAGTCAGCTAATGATGGGTACTTGCTCTTTGTATCTAGGTTACCTTGTTGCATATCTAATAGTCCATATCCCATTTCAACCTTCGCACTATAGACTTAGGGATGTGTTCTATTATATTCAAGCCATCTACTACTATTTTTCTTATTATATTTTTCTCTAAGACTATTCTCTTTTATTTATGGATTATACTAATTACTTGAACTATTGAATTGAACTCACTGATTATACTGAGTTAAATGCTTAACATACTATCACCCTTCTTTCAGGATTTCTCATAGCTCACTCACATATAATATTTCTTACATTAAAAAAAATATGTCTATTGATAGAATCATTCTCTACAACATTTCTCATATTTATGTATAAAAATTATAAAATTTCTCACTTAGGTGGTGTCCTTTGTATTTACTTGTAGTATCATATCAACTTGTTCTTTTGTTGACAAGGATCTGAACTACGAGCTCACATCACACAGTTAAAAATGTGTATACATGTAACATAATATTCAACAAGAAAATCACATGAATGACTTTAGGAAGTCATTTAGCATTTTATAAGACATTGTCACTTTTAGAAGCCTACTAAATTGGGTTTCATGATTGATTACTTTTTTTTCACAAGATATGTATCATATAAATAAAAAACTCTAACTTGTCAAGATTTAATGTAAATGAATTAAACATGTTTGATTAAATCACTACTCACACAAATAAGACCGTATTAGAATTTCTATGGGTTTCATCTAGAATGTAGTTAAAAATTTTTAAAAAAATAGAAATTCATATTTTTAGGAAATTCTCAAAATTTTCTAAATTTTCTAATATTCAAGATATATATATATTTTCATATCCATTTCATGATATAAACATTATCAGACTGTATTCGGAACGTTGAATGAAATGTTATGTAAATTGAATTCAAGAACAACATTTTTCATTTATCGTTGTCAATAGAGAAAATGAGAATTTCAATTAGGATCATCAAATTTAGTGCAAATGAATAAAAGATTCTTTTATCCACTCATGTTAGTCACTTATTTTGAATATTAATTTTTATTGAATTTGGGGTAACCTTTAATTGAGTATATTCTTCATAACATAGCTTTTACCCACAAGGATAGGACTCTACATTGTCTACTCTATCCATCCTAAGAAGATTTTGAAGGAAATACAACAACAAACCAAGATCAGCATTAGGGATGAATCACTGACTAAAGATATTTGAATCCCTGACCCCATGTTATTGGGCAAGGTCTTGCCTTGACCACTGTTCCCTGAGGCCGTGTGAGCAGAAGGTTTTGGTCATGGCTATCCATGTTCCCAAAGATATAAAAATCTTGAGCCTTTCATCTAAAAGATGCATAAGTGGTCCTACAAACAATTCAAATTCAAGGACAAGGCATTTAAGATAAGATATATTCTTTACCCCATAGATGTATGTTCTATATCATTAGATTTGATATATTGAATGTAAAATGGATAAATTTAGGTAAATGTATGCACCATTTTCTAAAAGTAAGTAACGTATTTATACATCCATTTTTCGATGATGTACACATTTTTTAATGAACAATTCAAAGTATACACATATAATTATTATTCCATAAAATATAGATGTGCTAACATACAATTTTAAATAGTGTAACACTATTCCAAAATATTCATTTGCTTCATAAATAATATGATTATGATCAAAATAGTAAGTTTGCAATAGTAGAATCTATCTTGATACTTTTTCCAATGTTTCTTTTTTTGCTTTCACCATGAATTCTATCTCTATCGCCATCATTTCTTGCAGTGGGATGAAAACATCGATTATTCTAAATGAACATGTATATAAATATCATCAAACACTACTTCTTAGAACACTAAAAAGGTTATCGTGACTAATGGGATTCATATATTATTGACATATTTGATTATAAGAAGGCCTAATACCTTTGTATCAATACATGTATCCATTGTTCATGAATTTAAATGGGGTAACTTGTGAATTTCTTCCACTATTACTAAACATTTAATTCACAATCAAGGTACAATTAAGATATGTGAGGAAATCCTTTCTTAATGTACTAGATAATTATATCTCAAACCTGAAGAGGTTGTGGTGAGTGTCTTGGCTTGATCCTCAGACATAGGAAGCCAATAACATGTAGAAATCACATATTTGATTGTCCATATTAGACCATTTAATATGTGAATGTCTTGATTACTAATAAATTAGCATAAAATAATAAATGTACAAACCTACTTATTTTGTAGATGTCCTTTGAGTTAATCCAGTTGATTATTGACCAGTCTGTAGTACCTTGAAAGATATTTACATGTTAGGAAAATCTTATACAATATAATATTACAAGAAGTTAATGTAAATTAACTTGTAAAATTAACAATATGGAGGAAAACTCATGATACTGAGCTCTTTCACATAGCAAATTTGCAACATAAAAAATACAATATTATAAATTATACAGATCAAGAAATTATTTATTCCAAACAAATGTAAAATGAATAATAAGAATGTTTAGATCAACACATTACTCACACATGACAATACTTTTTTGCAAGAGTTTCTTGCCTTCATAATTTATATCATCAACTAATTGTTATAAGTTATGTGAAAAAGTAGTCAGTTGCCCAATAATGTAGTCAAGCCATATAATGCTTACATAATTGGGTGCATTGTGCTTAAGTGGTTCATGTGCAATGAACCAATACAATTCATGTACAAAGAAGAATATAAAGAAATTAAGTTCATGTTTATATGAAAAAAACTAAAATATTACACATAAAATTATTAAAATAGACCAAGAAATAGAAATGTGTAAATGATTGCCCTGCAAGAATTGTATAAAGCTAAAATCATTAATGGTAGAAGTTGTCACCATTCTAAAGGAAAAAAATCATTTAAACATGGAAATGTATTAATATTTAGATTCTACAGTTGTAGTTGTCTTGGATGGTCCATCGTATTCTAGGTGGTAATATGTTTTTTACTCATCTTGCAAAAAGGTAATAGGTTTCAAATAAGTCTAGAAGTTGTATGCAAATATACTAATAGAAGCATTGACCAGGACATCATACATCCCAAATAATAAGACAAACAAAAAGCTTTTATATAATCAATGTAAATTACATCATGCTATTTTGAGTTTCTTAGCTTCAACAATGAGCCACTAGATACCAAAATTAGAATACATAATATAATCAGTTTGAAGAAGGAGAAACAATTAAAATGTAAATGAATGTGTCAAAAAATGTTGATTCCCAGTTCTTGTGAGAAACAAATACAACAATGTTCATCTCCCCTTACCTAGGTGGCATTTCTGTTAGAAGGTTTCTTCTCATTAATTTGAAATATTTTAACACGTTTCCCATAGAAGTTGGCTTCTAAAAGAAAATAAGATGAACATAGTACCTGAGTGAATTAATATTTCTGCTGATATGTTGTTCCTATTACTTGACCAATGTTATGAGGCAAAATTGTAACATGATCAGGCACCGACTAGTAGTCTATTAAGGTCCATATCTATCGTTCCATAATCAAGAGAGGGACAAGGTAAAAAGGAGAAACTAACCTTCAATTCTTGTTTGAATGCCATAAGTGAGCGGAGGTGAGAGACGTCACTCGCTTAGATCTCGCATTGCATAGTGGATGAAAATGGAGAGTCAGGAGTCATAGGAAACATAAAAGAAATCGTGCAATGCCAAACAAAGGGGAAGCTGAGTTAGGGTGTAAGATTTAATTGGGTAGGGAAGAAACGGACAAACTTATTTATTTAGATGAGCTTATTATTCACAATTTAGTTTCTTGACATCTTTTGACGTGTGTTGACTATCTACTTAAAACTATTGTCCCTAAGCACACTGCCCTGGCCATTGCCCACTTTTGTTATAGTGAGAAGAAAAGGAAGAGTAGCTGGTAAATCCATATGAAATTCAAAATATATAATAGTAGAAAATAAAATCATATTTGTATCTAATCTTGATCAATCTCATAAATGAAGAACAATGCATGTTCTTCACCCTTTCGGAAAAATCATCCACAATTTCCTCGATAAGTGTCCACAACATTTAACCTTGGAGTTTGGATTCATGGGGTAGATGATAGTGAAGCTGCTATCAAGTTTGAGCCCTTAGGATATGTTTGGTACATGGTGAAAAAGATGATGGTGACATGGACATCGATGGTGATGGGGAAGGGGATGATGATGGTGATAAGGGAATTGTTAAAACATGTTTTTGGTAACTTGTGCATGGTGATATAGATAGGAATGGGGTAGAACTTAAAAAATATTGTTTATTACATGGTTGTAAGAAAGAGGAGGGGGAATACTTACAAAAACACCCTACACAAGTAAGAAATATGTTATTTAGAATTTTTTTGGATATGTATTTAAATAAGTAGTATCCTTGAAATAAAATTCTTTCACCATGATTCACCATGTTTTTCCATAGAGACAAAAATAGACTAAATTTCACTATGGATTCAACATGATTCCCTATCACCATGGAAAACAGACAACACTTTTTGTTTCACCATCGTTCTCCTCTATGTGATTTACCATGTAACAAACACAACCTTAAGTCCATCCATGAAGAGTTAAATATTATTTATCCTTAGCCTAACAATTGGCCAACAACCAACTAGTAAATCCTAAATTTTCATTTTGTGCATAAATCATTTAGTCCCTTAAATGTGATCGAAAATTACAAAACTTTAATATGTTGTCTGATATATTGTTTAGACAATTAGTTAAAATTTTATCCAATTCCGACTTACCAATAAAATAATAAAATTAAATATTATACCAATAAAATTTCAGTATGTTTAGTTTGGTAGACTAATTTTTTTTCGATAATCAAGTCCATCAATCACAAAAAAAATGAACATTTTAATAGATTATCATCTGAAGTTCTTTAACAAACTTCAAATTTTCAAAACAATCTTAGCTAATAATAAAATACTAAACATCAATTATCCCACTACTATTTTTATCATTTAATTCTCATCACATTTCTAGTTAACATGCTATTGAAATTATTATGTTGACCTTCAATAAGATAAAGGAACTTATATTAGAATTTCTAACCAAATCCTACATATTTACAACTATGTATCTAAATTTTGAGTATGTTGTGATAAAGTATATTTTCCACCATTTGATTTAAAGATCTATTTCTACATTTCTTGTACTCAGTAACCCCACTTTATCATCAAATATGTACCAAAATTTCATTTTGGAGGAACTTTGGATAACGATATGATTTGAGGACATTGGTGACACTTAATTGAAGTTGTTAATACTTTTGTATACCTTAAATATGTCAAGACTTTCTAAACTTTTGGATCATTCCAATATCTATTATTTTATTTTATAAATTGTTATTCTTGAATTTAAATAGCAATCATCATCATGGGTGAAGTGATAAGTTTGCGACTCTAATTTAGACTTTTGATACACATTCTACACCATGTGTGTATAGATATACACTTTAATTTGACTTTATACTCCTTTGCATCATTTCTATATGTAACTGTATATTTCTAATCCTTTTTTTTTTGAATATTTTGTACCTTATTATAAGCCAAGTGTACAAATTTCATCCCAATTGGAGTTTCCTATCTCCTGTTACAAATTCCCAAAGATACACCTTAAAATCACCTTTTTTTGACAAAATGGGCCGAGTTTTGAGCTTCTTGGGCCGTGCCTAGCCAGCATGGTTGGGTTCACCCCTACCGTTTTGGCGGCTTCTACATTAGATGTAGGTAGAGGAAAACCCTAGTGCTTTGGGCAATCAAATCTTTCCCATTTTAGCTCCATTTTGCATGTTTAAGGGTGTGTTAGATTTGTGTTGAGAACCCACACCATTTTCATATATAATTTGGTGCCTAATCATAACTCTTTGCAAAGCTTCAAACCTCTAAAACTTGAGTGCTTCCATGTAGATTTGCTCCTTTTTATAAACTTCTAAAACCCTAATTGAGATCTTCTATACCTATATAAACCCCCTATGACTCCTTCACACTTCCACAAATCCAACCATCAACTTGGATTGCACTATTGCCCTCTCTCTCACGATTTTGCCCTATTTTTGGGTTGTTTGCACACTTTTACAGTAACACGAGCCCCCCCTCTCTTCTTGGTTAATATATATCTCTCTACATGATTTGCATTTTCACCATAACTTCTTCCATTTGATGTAAAAAATAAGCGAACCTATAGTCCATTTTTATTAAAAGAATGACCCATACACAATGGAAATACTTTCAACACCTAATTCATGTTATTTTTCCAAAAGATATTTTATCTAATGAACCTTGATGGTGACTTGCAAATCAAGTTTGAAACTTTATTTAAATCTTGACTATGCTAAATAATATAGCATTGAGGATTATGAATCTAAGTCATTAGATCTACACCTTGTAATAATTTTATTATCTTGCAACCAAGATCTGGTGATATTGATATCTAAGACTCTCGATTATATCTCTTGATACTTGTCGGCACAAAATCTATGAAATCCTATTCATGACCAAATCTTGTGATAATGGAATATATTAATGATAAAACTTTTCAATCTAATACTTTTGTGGAAATATATATCTTTGTATTGATCTTGAAGTTGACCAATGACCATGACTTTGGGTAAGTCCTATTATGAAACTATGGATCTTGATACTAATATTGATAATCTAAAAAATGTGAAATCTTGATTATGGAAAAATACCACATTCAAGTTCACTTATAGGACTTAAAAACCATAAATGTTCATTGTGCCTCCTATATGACTGAATCCCTATTTTGATGCATGTGTCTATGATGAAGTCGATTTTTCCATAGTTATGAACTAAATCTCAATTATGACATTGTAGTAACTAATGTTGACCAAATTGATACCACTTCATCACCTTATAATATTTTAATGATTTTGATACCTAAATTGAAATTGTGATGCTCTAATGCCATCATTTTTATCTTACTATACTTATTTTAGCTCAATTTGTAAATTTACTCAATTGAATTTATTGTTGGATCAAACATTATCTTTTTTATTTGAAACTTGTTCTATAGATAGGTGAGACCTTGATAAATTTCTGATTAAAAATCTCACAATTTTTTGATAAAGGAATTGAGAGATATTAATTATATGAGTAATACCCTAGAACTAATCCTATAATACCTACATTTAGATCTTAGATCTTTCCTTGGTGAATCCGGATCCGGTCCTTAGAAGACCCGCACCTAGGGTCGTCTCCCCCATTGGGTTCCTATAGGATAGAAGGTGCACAATTGTGTAAGAATTTGGATCTCTAATTCTCCCTCCTCTCATATCTTCGACTAGTCAAATTTGTTCCCTGAGATCTAAAATCTCCTGATCTTTTGAATGAACCATAACATACGCCCTCTATCCATCTATTTTGAAAACATCCAATTTAGAGATGACTTGGGTATGAGGGAGATGAAGATAGGGCTATCCCTAGACAACTAGGGTACCATTTAATACTTCCACTATATCTGCCATCCTCTTTTTAGTCACATTAACCCTCTAATTGATTGCCAAAAATACTCGACTCCTCCACCTAGCTCGACCTCCACTAGCCTAAACTAGAGCATGGCGCTCGCTCCACTGACACCCCTATCTAATTCCCCATGCCTTCACTGTCAGTGACTCTGGGTGGAATTCCTTGAACCATCACCAGGAGCTAGCAAAGTCCAGACAACTCCACTGTTGAAGCCACCTCCACAGTAGTGTGGCTCCTCACTGGAAGGCATCTCCAGGCCGCACCAAAGGTAGTTGAAGTTGCAAACAACACATCATGGAATCAATAAGCCCATCTGGATCCCCCATTCCCTTCTTTCTTTGGTACTTTTCTCTAATGTATATTACCTCTTTTAGTTTGTAATATGTAACTCGACCTGGGGTTTCTTCACTTTGTTTGTCATTTTGACCATCGAATGTCCGCTTGAGCTCACTAGAATCTCACAAAGTTGACCACGCCCTCACTCCCGCTTCGTGTGATGTACTTGCTAGATCATGTATTCTTTTGTTTCCTTTGATCCTTTACTCGCTGCTGCAATGGTGCGAGCAAGGGCCTATTTTGATTGAAGATCCAAGGGCCTCATTTTATTGATATACCCTTGTTTCATCAAGCTTCCAATTTTATCAACATGGACATTTGTGTCCTCTTAACCCTCTTGCAACCAGTGTATCCAGAGCTAGGAACATGGTCATTGGGAGGATCTGCTTTGTCGGATGCCTCCCTTGATCTGCGAAGTCTGGCCAGCTTACTTTTTTTTCTCTAAAAAATGATTTATCTATTGCGTAGCTCATTTTCTATTGGTCCAGTCTTGTAAAGTGGATTAAAAATAGTTTTGATTATAAAAAAAGTTCCCATAAATCGTCCACATGCTCAGAAAAATGTGTACTTCAATTTGGAACTAATATGTTTCCTTGTTATGAGATGATTTCATGATGATGAATTTATCTCTCTTATCATCATATTTTGGGTTTCCTATCAATATGAAAACCGTAATCTTGCTAAAAACTCTATTTTTCCTTGATACATGTATACATCATGACTCCGTTAGACTCTGATCTTGTGTCAATGACTGGACAACATGACTCTGGATATTACATCATTATCCAATCTACTCGATATATTTGTACACAAATGACTAAATTATCAAATATGATTAAACCTTGATATTTTGCACATCAGATCAAACCTAACATGAAATATAATTTCTTGATCCCAATCATTTGTTCCTAGATCAATACTGTTAATGACCACAGGGCAACAAATATGATGGGAAAAACAATACAAAAATGAATGCCCTAGTAGGTTAGTAGAGCAATAAACTATATATTAATACATGCTTGTTCTCAATATATACCAAGATCAAATACGTGTTAAACTTGTTGACTTGGATATTGATAATACGCTAGACTCCAAAGGTACACTTTTATATTTATTCCTCCTTGAACATACTAGTGGTATTGAATGATACTTGTATTTACATTCGTTTGAAAATATTGGCTATGTATTTGTTTGAGAGAGCTACAACATTCCCTATTGAGTAATATTTTAATTCATATATATATACACTCTTGGAAAACCTTAAATATAAATGATATGCCCATTATGACTGCCCGAATTAGGATGATGATGATATTGATGATGATGTTGATATTAGTTACAAGCGACCTCCTCACCCCTGAGGATGGAACTTGTACAAAATGGTAGCCTTCTCCTTTGAATGGAGAGATGGATCCAGGTGACCTCCCCCATCTAGTTGGGGCGATGGAGCCATACATATATATAAGCATGCTTGTTGATAACAACATAATGGGAAAATTCGTAATAAAATTGAATTTTTTGATATGAAGTTGAGTTAAAATGTCACATTGAATATTTTTCTTATAAGTCCCACCAAGTACAATATTTTGATATAAATGTTTTCAATTATTCAATATTTCTCTTTTCAGTGTACTAATGTATTTGCATTGATTGCATCTTGATTTACCTTATTTTAGGCATAAAGAACTGTATACTTAATACATGTTATCTATCATACTCTTGTCAATATCTTCCAGAACAAAGAATGCACATGACATGGGATTATATGTAAAGGAATGTACAATTTAGTTTGTAGTTTTCTCACCTTGTAATCTTTTCTTTTTTTGTTGCCTTTGGGCCCCTGATGTAATAAACTTGTTCCTTTTCCAATAAATGAAATGTTATTTCTTTTTTCATAAAATGTGTGTGTTATTTTTGGGCCACTTAGAGACATGTACACTAATTCCCTTAACATTGTCTACCTGGGAAGTGGGATTGGGATTAGGGTAAGAATGGGTATGTGGTAGTGTCCTTGTTTATGTACCATGACTTTTATTTCTTGAGTTGAATTACTCAAGATCATACTCTAATTTTGGATGAAAGGTACACTTTATCCTCATATTAACCTTGACTATGCTATTGTTTGGTTGCATATTATAAGTATGAGCCATATGCTTGGCCTACTCTACTTGTTTGAGCTATTGTTTCCTATTAATACGTTTTTTTTTGTATATTTTTTCTTTTCAAGATCAAAACATAAATAAAATTTCCATTAAAAAACTTGGTTTACCTTGTTGTACCTGCCCATATCTTGGGGTAAGGGCACCAGTCTCGACTTACCTTGTTGCATTGCCTTTGGGTAAGGAAAGAAGTGCAAGTGCACCTGCCCATATTGTTAGGGTAAGGACACACTTTTAGAGGGTATTATGGTATTTCATTACCTTGGTCCATCTTGTAGTATGTTGGTTATGGCATTAGCCATGGTGGCAATCTCCTCTCGATGTATAATGGAAATCTTAAATAAAACATGCTCAAATTTTGGGCATTTGACTTTTGGCCTCATTGTTTCCTTGCTTATGGATTATAATAATTCTTCCAAGTGTTATTACGACACCCAATCGAGATCACTAAAAACTAAATGAGGAATTAAAACTAAACATGTGGATTACCAGAAAACATAGAAAAATAAAACTGATTTCTCAAAAGGACCATAAGCCAAAAACTTATCACATATAAGTCGCCAAGCCTGCCATATACATCATATATTATATCACAAGGTGCTTAAATCATTGTACTTTAACATTCCCATGGTTCATCTATTACAAGAGGTACCTATTCCACTTATATACATATACACATGCCATATCTTACATACCTGGCTGACATGCCCAAAAACCTCGTATCGATAACATAATCATAGAGCACATCAAGAACAACCTGTAAATACCTGAGTGTATAGGGAGGACATCTAGGATTATATCACCAAAAGACTAGCAACACATCCAATCTTATCAACTAATGCTCTTGCTTCTGCTCTTCTCCAGCTGCACAATCTCTACCTCTTTGTGCACGACCACCTAAAAGATATGGAAACCCACAGGGTGAGACCAAAAGTCCTAGCAAGGGATACAATTCTCTGCCAATGCTATTAAAGAACATATAATTAAGCAGGTAGATAAAGTACTACAAAGGTTAAGAAGATTTAGCTAAAAGATATGTATCTATTTAAAGCAGGTTAAAGAAAACAAGGCAGTTATCACTGAGCAGTAGAATAATTAATATTCTAAAATGGAATATGAAGAACATGTATATCCTTTATCAACTAAATTGTAAAAAAGTAAGGAAAAGGATCATCCAATGTTATTCACATTTGTCCCTATGCAAATATGCTACATGACTGTGTTACATCTTTTAATATTGTTACCCTGAGGATTTGAGTCGTACCATGCAAATCCAACTGACCATTACTAAGTCAAAATCAGTTCCATACAAGGTCAATGAAGAGCTAGAATCCACAACCTCCCCAACACCTCTTGGTCATCATAAGTTAAAACACCACAGAGACATATCAGTCAACTACAACAATGACATATAGTCAAGCTGAAGGATTGGCTCACGCATGGCCATCCATATATAATAACACCTAGCCGACCATGGTACAGGTAGCATCACTAGAAGAATAGGCTCACACATGGATATTCTAAAAAGAAAGGATCGGCTCACACATGTCCATCCATATTACAAGGAGAGAAGCTAACGCATGACCATATCACACAACCTGTAATTTTGGACGTATGGAGATACTCGACTTGTGCCCCCACATATTCAAAAATATGCTCTCCAAGTTTCTCGTAGGAAGGATTCATTTCACCATCCATCACTAAGACTGACACTGGAATGGATCTATGGTACATGGAACCTACATGATTAGATTTTCACTTATTAGTTATGCCAATTGAGTTTCTTTTAGCATCAATCAAGTTACAACATACAAAACTGAAACAAACTCTATAGAGATAAGGTAATAGTACAACTCTATAAGGTGTGAACTAGTCACATCATCACCACATGATACTTGTAACACTTCCATTCATAAGGCCATCACCAATATCACACATACATACTAGGATATCACCACTATCACATCACTATGGGATATAAATTTTCATCCATATCAGATCAAGGCTTATAACCATCACCATGTATCATATAACCATCACTACAACATACACAAGCCATGACATTCATTTTGCCTACAAGATTAGGGGTTCATAAACAAGAGAGAGAAAATATTACATTATGGTAACCACTCCAAGTGAGACAAGCAAACACATCATATTTCTCAACATTAGGGTTAGGGTTACATGTATATCCAATTAGAGTTTTATAGGTACATTCAATCACCAAACCCTAGGTACACCATATCCCAGTTACATTCAATCACCAAAACCTAGGTACACCATATCCCACTTTCTTGGAGCACATAGCATTAAGGAACATGATTAGGTTTAACTAAACAATAATTCAAACAACACTATACATGAATCATTACTTTCTTACTCATATACATGTGTTAACTATATGTTCATGTATGTGTCTCGACCATCCATCACATAGGTGTCTCGACCACTCATGAAATAAGTGTCTCGACCACCTTCATGCAAGGTGTCTCGACCGCGACAAGACTAGGTGTCCCGACCATGACACATCATGTGTCTCAACTCCCACAAAGACTAGGGTTTAGACCGAGCTCAAAACACTTGTCTCGACCTCAACCAAAAACATGTCTCGACCACCTACAAAGGAAAGCATATCGATTGAAATAGAAGTAGGTGTCTCGACCTACATAAGGACATGGTGTCTCGACCACCACAAGGCATGATGTCTCAACCACAACTAAAATGCCTATCTCGACCCAAAACCAAAAGCAATGTATCGACCATCACCACAAGAGTCTCGACCCAAGCAAAAGCATGGTGAGTGATCACCAAGGTCAAGCTACAACCAAGGAAAAAGACCAACATCAAAATAGGGTTTAACCAAGATCAAAACAGAAGTATTACATGGCCAAAATAGAAGATTACATCAAGGAAAATCATCATCTTCAAGGAGGAAAACTTCATACCATAATTGGTCACCAAAAACCCTAAAAACATGTGTCATGGAATCATCATGAAAGAACCTCATGTAAGAGAGAAAGACCCACATTAAACACCTCCAAAATAGAACCTAAACTCCATGATACAACAAGGTACATGAACCTCATGCGTGTGGTCACAACCAAGGTCAAAAGATAGAAAGAAAACCACCATTTCACAACCATTTCTAAAATTGGGTACCTTACATTAGGGTTTCATATTCTAAGAAAACCAAGCATGGTAACCACCATCATTCAAGTTATAGGGGATGATGTTATCGACTATCATGTTAAGGGAACATCTTAGAGAGAGAAACAAAAACATGCATGTATGAAGTAGTGGAATAATAAAGAGGGTAGAGTGTTATATAACCCCACCTTAAGGAGAGAGAACAAGTTCCAAGCACACGATCACCAAGGATGATGATGAAGCTCCACTAAAAGCTCAACTCTCAGACACAAGAGCACCTCAAGAGGAAGAAGACACCAAGGTCAAAGATTGCTCAAGAAAGAGGGTAAGAAACTCTATGTCGAACCAAATGAAGAAGGGAGAAATAGAGAAGAAACTTCCTCTCACTTGGGTACCACCTTGTCAAAACATGGTCTATGAACATTGTGATGGACACCATGGATAATCCACAATCTATGGCTGAGAAAAGAGAAGAAGATGGGGTAGAAGATCAAATGAAAGCACCACCAAAGAAAGATAAACACTTATCAAGGTTGAAGATGACTAAAAGTCACCACATGCAAGGGATCTCAGTCACTAAAGCTCCAAGGACCAGTCCTTCTAGCTCTTCAAGGCTCCAAGGATGATAAAGCAAGGAAGGAGAAGGAAGAGGATTGAAAAGGGTCACTTGTATAGAGAGAAGAGGGTTTGTATACATGAGGTGTAGAGAAGGAGGGTGGAGATGAGGTGTCAACACCTAAATGCGCCAAAGGGACACTTGTCCACAAACAAAACTAGCATGAAACCACTACATGCATTCATGCACGAGATGGTTATACAAAAAATATTGGCTCTTGATCACTTAGGTTCTTAACACCTTGGTTTTGATCACAACACCTCAAGGAGGTCAAAACAAGAGCATCATATACATCCTAGTCGAGACAAAAGGTCAATAGGCTACCAAGGTCGATACACACCACATAAGGACAAACTATCTTGACCCAACCACTCCAAGGCCATAATGGTCCAGATAAAACCACCAAAGAAGGTGTCTCAGTCGAGACACACCCCAAAGCACACCACAAGGTCAAGACAAGGGTCGCTACACACTCAACCATGCACACATGATCGACACCAAGCAAACCCTAATCACCTCTAGAGGTGTCACCACTAATCCAAGGATGAACCAAGGTGCCCCAAAGCATCACACACTCTCTAATGATTCCAAGGAAGGGAAGGTTCACACTAGGTGTGGAAAATTGCAAGATAACCCTCTCAACTAGGTAAATTGCAATTTGACCCAAAATTAGCACAAAAAGCACAAACATCATCCAACGAAGCTCAAATTGGATACTTAAGCTATACACAAGCTTTAAAAGTATCTCAAAGGATTAGAGAAATGTTATAAGCACTTAATCAAGAAAAACAAATAGGGTTAACCCAAAACACAGGTCAGGGGTCTTATAAGCCATAAACCCCTAATAAGGATTCTGCCCCCAAAATCCTAAGCCAAAAGAGACGGGGACTGTGATAAAGTGAACATTTAGGGTTTTAGATATCCAATTGAATAAGTGGTATCATGAATTTGAGAATTCAAATGACTTTAAGTATATATATATATTTATGTGTATGTTGACATCATGGGTGCAATCTCTAAGTTTATGCCCCTTTGAGGTATTTTAACTGATAGGTCAAACAGTTAGTTTTTGACATCAAATTTTAAAAGAATGAAGTTCTCATTGTGATGAAGCAACGTCCCAAATTTGATCATCAAATAAGGTTCCTAGAGAAATATATTTAGGTTTGAATATTATGTAATAATGTGTATTGTATAATATGGGGCAAGGTTTCATATTTGGAACTTAGGCCTTGGTCAGTTGTGATATGTCACACAATCTGTTAGTGGGATAGTCCATAGATATTTTTGTAGCATGACTTGATCTGGAGGGTTGACGATGGATCTGATGGTAAAACAAGTTTCTTCAACCTTCAGTTATTTTGGGGACTGAGATGTGGGGTGATCGTGACCCACCAAGGATGCCATGATTACCTAGGACCTGCGTTGATGAGGGGAACAACACTGGAAGTTAGACTTGCCTCCCTGAAAGACATCCTCAATGATCCCAATTCTGTGGTGGTTGGCTGAGTGGAGGAGGGAGAACATACTCCCCCTTTTCTGACGATCTCCATCACAACAAGCAGACAGTCACTGGAGGTAGGAAATGGAGCCAGAGAGGAGTATGAAGGAAGAGGAAATAGACTAAGATGATTGACGAGGTGGAGAAAAGCTACCTAGATTGACAAACATATTAGTAGGGGAGGTTTTTGTAGCTTTCAAACTCCATTTTCATGGAGAAGATCACCTTTTAGGTAGAGTAGAAGGATGGATCAAAGATTGTTTTTGAATACCTAGAAGAGTCCGTGGAGATCCTACAAAGGTTTAGAAAGATTATAATCTCTATGAGGGTGAGGAGAGACCTTTCCCCTATTTTGGTCCATCGCGACGGCGGATGCAGATGAGCTTCTTTGAGAATGAGATCCTACCAACACCATGGCTCTATGAGGATTGGCAGCACTTAGGAATCAGGCCACAAATCTTTTGGAGGCACTAGAAGAGTTCAACGATGAGAGGAGCACCACCTGTTGCTCACCGGAGAAGTTCCTCTTTGATGGCGGCAAGCTTTGAAGAGGCAAAGTTCCAGCCCTGTCCAAGCAATGAGATCAAGAGGCTAGAGGAGAAGAACTAGTCCGGTTAGAGATCTTGGTAGAAGGTAATCCTGGCGATGAGAACCTGGATGGCTAAAAATCCTCACTGGAATGGGGTCCCTTGTGTGGTGCCTGGTCGCGGACAGAGAAGCGCACCCACCCAGGCGCTGTGTGAGGAGGAGAACGAATAGAGGAAAAGAGTGCCCTAAATTGGGTCCAGGAACCAAAAACTGGTCGGCTCAAGAAAAGGATCAGTGTGCCCCCTAAATGCCATGTGGCAGCACACAGTTGGTCCATGATGTTAAATACCCTAGAAACTCATAGTTCTTCAATAAATCATAGAAAATAGCCACTTATCAGAAAATTACAAATAAGGTATCACAATTCTCAAAAAAATGAGTAGAACAACATGAAAGCATAATATCAATACTTTGATGTATAAAATTAGATGATAACATGTAATATGTTATACACTTGTTTGATGGATAATAAATATCAAACGATGGCCTAAAATTATGATGATATGTCAGTGAATCCATATTCATGTTTATAATCCATGTAAAGGTCAATGAATATAATATTAATGATCGAAATCATGTAATTTGCTCCATATGGCTAATTAGAGCTAATAACCTTAAATAAAATGTGATAAATACATACATGCTCAATAAATGATGGAATTTATGGAACATCCTCACATCAGTAACTGGAAGCTAGTACAGAACTTTGATGTAAGTTAGATGCATATGATTCATGTTATATGAAGATGACCCTTAATACATGTTTTGTAACCCTAATATGACTACTGATTAATGAATGTGACATAATGTTAATATATTCACATAATAATGTGAAACATGATTACCCAATAATGAACCATAATTTGGAGTATAACATCTATAAGATAATTACAAGACAAGAATGCAAGTGATAATGGAATATCCTAATCAACCAAGCTAAACCCTAATGATCATAACTAGGGGTTAAGATGATGGGTATCTAATGCATGGCATATATGATTTTATCTTAACCAAGGTTTGACCAAGAGTGGTAGATGACATGAGGGATATCTAATGATTAGGAATATTTCTTATCAAGGTACGCCATTACCTCTAACTTGGCTTATTATACAGTATGCTTATATCATATGTGTACAAAATACTTTGCATATGATATTGGATGAAATGATTGTTCTTATATGTTACTTTGCTTGATTTTCCATACCTATAATTATGAACACATGAAACATAATATATCAGTTCCATTATATGAAAGAACTATATCTCTTTGGTAAGCATAGTGCTAGTGGGTGATCTATCTCTTTGGTAAGCAGATTAGATGTACAATGATCTATCTCTTCGGTAAGTAGATCATAAGGCCTTAATGCATCTATCCCATTGGTAGGAAGATGCACAAGCATATAATGGAAAATGTGCCTAAAATATGTGTTCTCTTTTGTTAATGAACATCTTTGTGCAAGTATATGGCTTTTGTTATGTTTCCTTAAAACTGCCAAGTATTAGTTTTATCTTATTCCCAAGCTTAGTAATGAGAGGTACATAAAAAGACACATAGGCGTACTCAGTACAATATTCTTGAATATTGTGTTGACGTGTACTACATGCAATCTCTTGTTTAGGTATGTGGACATATGATCTTAATGAACTTGGATAGCTGAGAGTTGGGTGGCAAGCAAATGTACATGTGGACCTATTGTCTTAAGATCATGTTGTTTAGTGGTAGTACATGCACATGTAGAAGTTTGTTGTTCAATATGTAATATCATATTTTGTAATAATTCATTATGTAATTATATGTTGAATGGTGAACATGTGTTGTATGGTTTTATTATTGTTCATGTGCATGTGCTACTGTTGTTTCCTTCTAACTTCCTATGATTTTCTTCTACTTATCCTAGTGTGGGGTGTTTAAATTGGGATGCTCTCTGAGGTGAGGTTTCAATTTAGACATCACACATAAGATTAAGTTTTAGAAAATTTGGGGATGTCACAGGTACTTCCTACACATCTCTTCCTGAAGCTCCCACATGGTTTCCTCAATGCCATAGTGATGCCATAGAACATTCACTAACACTATATTCTTCTTCTTCAATGTCTTCACTCTTCTATCAAAGATCAACATGGGTCCTTCAACATACGACATATCTTCTTCTAACTCAACCTCCACTGGCTGAAGCACTAACTTGATATCAAAGTGGAACTTCCTCAACATAGACACATGGAATGCTGGATGCAACCTATGCAAATCAGGTGGCAACTACAATCTGTAACCACCTTCCCAACACGTGCCACCACAGGGTAAGGCCCCATAAACTTGGGAGCCAACTTTTCCTTCTTTCTAAACCTCAAAATACCCTTCCAAGGAGAGACTTTAAGATACACCCTGTCTCCCATTTGAAACTCTAAGGTTCTATGACAATTATCTACTATGACTTATGTCTGTCCTGGGATGCTTTCAATTGTTGTTGAATCACTTTGATCTTCTCTGTCGTTTGATGCACAAGCTCAGGACCTAGAAGTTAGTATTCACCTATCTCAAACAAACATAACATAGACCTAAAAATATCCCATACAATGCCTCATATGGTGCCATGTCGATGCTCCTCTAATAACTACTATTATAAACAAACTCTATCAAGCTGAGGTGCACATCCCAACTGCCCAAAAACTACAAGGCATAAGCCCTCAATGGATCTTTGACCATCTGTCTACGGGTGGAAGGCAATATTAAAACTTAATTGTGTACCCAAAGTTGTGTGCAAATGATCCCAAAAGTCACTTGTAAACTGAGAACCTCTATTTGACACGATAGTAGCTGGAACACCATGTAGACAAATGATCTCATCAACATATATCTGAGTGAGCTTCTATGCCATATATGTTGTCTTCACAAGAAGGAAATGCACTGACTTGGCTAGCCTGTCAACAATCACCCAAATGGAATTGTGTCCTTTAGCTGTCCTAGGAACACCAACCATAAAGTCCATCGTAACATGATCCAATTTCCACTATGGTATAGGCAACAGTTGCAACGTCCCTACAGGCTTCTAATGCTCTGCCTTGGTCTGCTGACATATTGCACAATTTGCAACAAATTCTGCCACATCATGCTTCAAACTAGGCCACCAATACAAATCTTTATGGTTATGGTACATCTTGGTTCTACTTGGGTGCATAGCATACATCGAAGAGTGGGACTATTCCAAAACCCTCTTCCTCAAATCATCAACATCGAGAACCACAACTCTATCATGATAACACATTGTTCCATCATCTGACTCGTGGAAACCATCATGCTTCTCACAACCAATCTTTGCTCGTATCTACTATAAGATAGGATCACTCTACTATGCCTCTTTGATCTATTGCCTTAATGTAGGCTTCACCTACAACTGTGCCAACAACCCAGCTAACAGAGAAACCTCTAGCTTCACATTCATCTAACATAAGGAGACCAACATGTCTCACTTATGGAACACCAAGGAACACAATTGTGCCTTCTCCACGGATGATGACAAAGAACGTTTGCCTTTCCTGGATGGTAATCAATTATACAGTCATAGTCCTAGTAGCACCATCCAGCATTGTTGCCTCATGTTCAACTCTGCTATGAAAATATATACTTCAAGCTCTTGTAATATGTGAAAATCTGACACTTCACACCGTATAGGTAGTGCCTCCAAATCTTCAAGGCATGAACCACTACAACTAGATCCATATCATGGGTTGTGTAGTTCTCCTCATGCTTCTTCAACTGTCATGATGTAAAAGAGATCAGATTCTTATCATGCATCAACACACAACCCAAACCATTCCTTGACGCAACACAGAAAACTATGTATCCTTTTCCTTTCTCATGTAAAACTAGTGCATGTGCACTTGTAAACTTCTCATGAAAAACTAGCGCATGTGCACTTGTAAACTTCTCCTTCAACGATTGAAAGGCACATTGACATATGTCATCCCAAACAAATGACAAATCTTTCCTCATTAGCTTCATTAGGGGTATCACCACTGAGCTGAAGTTCCTTATGAATCTCCTGTAATAGCCTACCAAACCCAGAAAACTACACACTTTTGTCGACATATTCAGTTGTTCCCACTCTAGTATAGATTCAACCTTATTGGTGTCCACATGAACACCCTCAACAAATATCACATGTCCTAGGAAAGACACTTCCTTCAACCAAAACTCACACTTGTTGAACTTGGCATACAACTGATGTTGTCTCAACATGGTTAACGCCTGACGAAGATCCTATTCATTCTGCTAACTATCTCTGGAGTATATAAATATATCATATATAAAGACCACCACTAACTGATCAACAAACGGGCAGAACACCCTGTTCATCAAGTCCACATACGCCGTTGGTGCGTTGGTTAGCCCAAATGGCATAACCATGAAATCATAATGACCATATCGAGTCCTAAAAGATGACTTAGGTATGTCATCTGCCTTGATCCACTAATGGTGATAGCCCAATCTCAAGTTTATCTTGGAAAAGATTGTGGCACCTCACAACTGGTCAAATAGGTCATCTATCCTTGACAAGGGATACTTGTTCTTTATCGTCACCTTGTTCAAATGTCTGTAATCTATACACAACCTCATAGATCCTTATTTCTTCTTTAAAAACAACAAAGGAGCATCCCATGGAGATGTGCTCAGTCTGATGAAACCTTTCTCAAGCAGTTCTTGCAACTGTCTCTTCAACTCTTCCATCTCAGTTGGAGACATCCTATATAGTTTCTGACCTATTAGTTGTGTAGCTGAGACTAGATTAATCTCAAAATCAATCTCTCGGGGTGGGGGAACACTAAGGAACTCATCTGGAAAACATCCTTGAACTCACATACCACTGGCACCTCCTGGATACCAGGACTCATTAGCTTAGTATCTACAAAATGTACTAAGAACACATCAAAACCCTGTCTTATCATCTTCTCAACCACCATCGTTGGCACTAGACACGTAAGAAGAATCTTCCTATTTCCTTGGAAGATCCACATCACATCTCCATCTATGAATGTTACCACCTTGGATCTATAGTCCAATACCACATGATACTTCTCCAAAGTGTCCATTCTAAGGATCACATAAAATCCATGCATATCAAGTGGTATGAGGTCCACTTGAATGTTATGTCCTAAAAAAGAAAGGACACAAGAAGGACACACCTCATGTGACTTGGTGGGAGCAACTAATGGGGTTTCTAAATGAAGACTATCCTATCTATGACTAACATGCAAAGAACAACTATCAGTCACTTCTTGAGTAACAAAAGAGTGTGTCACACCTGATTCAACCGAAACATATATAAAGCAAGAAGAAGACCAATCAAAATAAAATAATTCCATATAGCCTATCACTACTTGTGGGTTGGCCTCTCCTTTTGGCTGACTCATGGAGTAGAATAGAGTTGGTTCTTGTTGTCGTCCCTGTCCTTTGCTGGCCTATCTAGAAGAACTAGCCTGTGACACTTGCCCACATCCTCATCCTCCATCGATGTTCAACTGATGTCTCTACGAGCCCTACTGGCTCTGCCTCAGTTGTTGGGTCACCTTGTCATCTTTCATGGAGCAGTACAACTTTGTATGCCCAACCTGGACACACTTGTAGAATGTCCTTCTCTCATATCATGACCTCGATGACTTTGTCACTAACACTGATGTTGTAATGTGGGCTCCTACTGGTGGAAGAGAACAACCTCTGCCTCTGCTTGGTGACCATTGCATCTTTGCACTTGACCTCTGTAGTGTTGGAGGTACCGGGAACCTAGGCTTCTTAAAGTCCACATACGACTATCCCTGATACTATAGCGACCTCTTCTTGGCACTCTTCTCATGCTTCTCATCCACGGATCTCTCTATCCTTTGAACTGGCTTCACAAATGTGGCAAACCGCTCATAGTTATCCAAACACAACCCCTTCTCAAAGAGTTGGATCTTCTCCGGATATATAGTAGCCATGTGAGGATAGAACCTCAACTACTTCATAAACTTCACTTCATACTCATTGATTGGCATGGGTCCCTATCAGATCCTCTGAAATTGAGATATCTTCTCATCCAGATAGGTCTGAGGAAAGTATCGACTAATGAACTCATGTTAGAACTCCTCCCAACTGACAACAACACCAAGCCCATTCTCCTCTTCAATGGTCCACCAATGGCCATCACTCCCCTTCGAAAGATATACAACACGCTTCACTTTATCTACCTTGGGGATGTTGAGGATCTTGAAGGACTTCTCCAACTCCAACCAAAGATCTGCATCCATTGGATCTTCTGTACCAACATACTCCAAAACCCCAACACGTCTCAGCCTCTCAAAGGTCTTCCCAAAGCTTGGAGATTCAACACCGAAACAACTGCCCTTGGTTGTGGTGTAGGCATCCTGTCTGCCATGTGCGTCATCATTGCCATGAACTGCCCAAACAAAGACTGAATGGCATGGTTTTCCACCATGGCCTGGTCAAATTGGGTTACCTTAGGTGCCCGATCTTCTCTCGCCTAGTCCCTTGCACCACCTCCAGGTGTAGCAACAATACTCTCTGTGGGATGTTCTTCGGGTTCTCCAAACATCTCTTCTACTCTTCTTCTTCTTATGCATAAGCAGAAGTCACTATAAGACATACTAGAGGACACTATAACAAACACAAACCCTAGTCCTAAGTCCCTGTAGACTCAATGATTCTAAAGATCTGATACCAACCAAATTGTGACGCCCTAACACACCACAACCGAGATTACTCAAAATTAAACACAGAATTAAAAGTAAATATGTGGATTACCAGATACATAAGAAATTAAAACCAATTTCTTAAAAGCACCATAAGACAAAAACTTATCTCATATAAGTCCCCAAGCCTTCCATATACATTATATATTATATCACAAGGTGCTTACATCATTTTACTTTAACATTCCTATGGTCCATCTATTACATGAGGTACCTATTCCACATATATACATATACACATGCAATATCTTACATACATGGCTCACATGCCCAAAAACCTCATATCAATAACATAATCCAGAACACATCAAGAACAACCCCCAAAGACCTGAGTGTATAGGGATGAAATCTATGAATCTATCACCAAAAGACTAGCAACACATCCAACCTTATCAGCTACTGCTCTCACTGCTACTCTTCTTCAGCTACACGATCTCTACCTCTTTGTGCACAACCACCTAAAAGATGTGGAAACCCATGAAGTGAGACCAAAAGTCCCAACAAGATATATAACTCTCTGCCAACACAATGAAAGCACATATAATTAAGTAGGTAGATGAAGTATAAGTAGGTTGAGTAGATTCAGCTAAAAGATATGTATCTAATAGATAAAGCAGACTAAATAAAACTAGGTAGTTATCACTGAACAATAGAACAATTAATATTCTAAAAAGGAATATGAAGAACATGTATATCCTTTATCAACTAAACTATACAAAAGTAAGGAAAAGGCTCATCCAGTGTTATTCACATTTATCCCTATGTAATATGCTAAACGATTGTAATACATCTTTTATTATTGTTGCCCTGAGGATTTGAGTAGTACCACCCAAAATCCAACCGACCACTACTAAGTCAAAATTGATGCCATACAAGGTCAATGGAAGAGCCAGAATCCATGACCTCCCCAACACCTCTTGCTCAGCACAAGAGAAAAAACACCACAGAGACATATCAGTCAGCTACAACAATAACACATAGTCAAGATGAAGGATTGGCTCACGCATGGACATCCATATATAATAACATCTAGCCCACCTTGGTCCAGGTAACAACGCTTGAAGAATAGGCTCACACATGGCCATTCTAAAAAGAAAGGATTGGCTCACACATGGACATCCATATTACAAGTACAACACCTCACACATGGCTGTCTCACACAACCTATAATTATGGACATAAGGAGATACTTTACTTGCACCCCCACATATTAAAAAACATGCACTTTGAGTTTCCTATAGGAATGACTTATTTCACAATCTAGCACTAAGACTGATACTAGAATGGACCTATGGCACATGGCAACAACATGATTAGAGTTTTACTTTATTAGTTATGTCAACTGAGTGTCTTTTAGCATCAATCAAGTTACAACGTACAAATCCAAAACAAACTCTACAAAGATAAGTGAATAGTGCAACTCCAGAAGATATGAAACGTATAAGGTGTGAAATGGTCTCGTCATCACCACTTGATACTTGTAACACTTCCATTCACAAAGACATCACCAATATCACACAACCATACCAGGCTATCACCAATATCACATCACTATGGAATAAGAATCCCTCATCCATATCACATCAAGGCTTGTAGTAGTCACCCTGTATCTTATAACCATCACCACAACATACACAAGCCATGGCACTCGTTTCACCTACAAGGTTAGGGGTTCATAAACAAGAGAGAGAAATATCACGTTATGGTAACCACTCTAAGTGAGACAAGCAAACACATCATATTTCCCAACATTAGGGTTAGGGTTACATGTATAGAGGATTAGGGTTTTATAGCTACATTCAATCACCAAACCCTAGGCATACCATCTCCCACTTTCTTGGAGCATATAGGGTCAAGGAACATCATTATGTTTAACCAAACACTCATTAAAACAACACTATACATGAATCATTACTTGTTTACTCATACACATGTGTTGATATATGTTCATGTATGTATCTCAACCATCCACCACATAGGTGTCTCGACACTCATGAAACAAGTGTCAATACCACCTTCATGCAAGGTGTCTCGAATGCAAAAAGACTAGGTGTCTCGACCATGACACATCATGTGTCTCGACCATTACAAAGATTAGAGTTTCAACCAAGCTCAAAACACATGTCTTGACCTCAACCAAAAACATGTCTCGACCACCTCCAAAGGAAAGAATCTCAACCAAAACAGAAGTAGGTGTCTCGACCTACACAAGGACATGGTGTCTTGACCACCACAAGGCATGATGTCTTGATCAAAACTAAAACACATGTCTCGACCCAAAACCAAAAGCAACATCTTGACCATCACCATAAGAGTCTCGACCCAAGCAAAAGCATGGTGTAGCGATCACCAAGGTCAAACTAAAACCAGGGAAAAAAAACAACATCAAAATAGGGTTTAATCAAGATCAAAACAAAATTATTCCACTACAAAATAGAATATTACATTAAGGAAAACCATTATCTTCAATGAGGAAAAATTCATACCATAAAGGTCACCAAAAACTTAAAAAACAAGTGTCATGAAATCACCATGGAAGAACCTCATGCAAGAGAGAAAGACCCACATTCAACACCTCCAAAACAAAACCTAAACTCCATGATACAAAAAGGTACACGAACCTCATGCATGTGGTCACAACCAAGGTTAAAAGATAGGAAGAATACCATCATTTCACAACCATCTCTAAAATCGGGTACCTTACAAATGGGTTTTCGATTCTAGGCAAACCAAGAATGATAACCACCATCATTCAAATTTGCAAAATGATATTATCTACTAGCATGTTAAGGGAACATATTAGAGAGAGAAACAACAACATAAATGTAATGAACAGTGTAATAATAGAGAGGGTAGAGTGTTATATAACCCACCTTAAGGAGAGAGAACAAGCTCCAAGCACACAATCACCAAGGGTGATGATGAAGCCCCACCAAAAGCTCAATGTTCAGCCTCAAGAGCACCTCAAGAAGAAGAAGAAACCAAGGTCAAAGATTTCTCAAGAAAAAGGGTAAGAAATTCTAGGCCTAACCAAAAGAAGAAGGGAGAAAGAGAGAAGAACCTTCCTCTCACTTGGGTACCACATTGTCAAAACATGGTCTATGAGCCTTATGACGAGTTAATCTTCAAAATAGCCACCATGGATAATCCACATTCTATATATGGGAAAAGAGAAGAACATGGGGTAGAAGATTGAAGGAAAGTGCCACCAAAGAAGGGTAAACACCTACCAAGGTTGAAGATGACTAAAAGTCACCACATGCATGGGATCTCAATCCCTAGAGATCCAAGGATCAATCCTTCTAGCTCTTCAAGGATCCAAGGATGAGCAAGGAAGGAAGGATAAGGAAGAGGATAAAAAAGGGTCACTTGAATGGAGAGAAGAGGGTTTATGTACTTGACAAGGAGAGAAGAAGGATGGAGATGAGTTGTCAACACCTAAAACACCAAAGGGACACTTGTCCACAAAAGAAACTAACATGCAACCACTATATGCATGCATGCAGGAGATGGAGATACAACCAATGTTGGGTCTCGACCACTTATGTCCCAACACATTGGTTTCAGTTGCAACAGAGGTCGAAACAAGAGCATCATATACATCCTGGACGAGACAAAAGGCCACCAAGCTACCAAGGTCGATACACACCACATAAGGACAAACTTTCTCAACCCAACCACTCCAAGGCCATCATGGTCAACACAAAACCACCAAAGGAAGGTGTCTTGGTTGTGACACACCCAATAAACACCACAAGGTTGAGATAAGGGTTGTTACACTCAACCATGCACACATGGTCGACACCAAACAAACCCTAATCACCTCTAGAGGTGTCACTACTCATCCAAGGCTCAACCAAGGCACCCCAAAGCATCAAACTCTCTCTTATTATGGCAAGTAAGGGAAGATACTCACTAGGTGTGGAAAATTGCAAGATAACATCTCAATTGGGTAATGCAATGTAACCCAAAACTAGCACAAAAAGCACAAACATCATCCGACCAAGCTCAAACTGGAGACTTAAGTTCTCCACAAGCTTTAAAAGCATCTCAAAGGATTAGAGCAAGGTTCTAAGCACTTAATAAAATAAAATAAATAGGGTTGACTCAAAACATATGTCAGGGGTTTTATAGTTATATTTTTCCTTAATACTGTAGGTTTCTTTTTTATTTTGAAAGCGTACCAAATTTTATTCCAATTATTGGGCCTGATTTTCTTGCTTTTAGGAAAACATGATGGATTATTAGAAATATTGACCAAGTCACTTCTGCACTCGTAAACTCTGATGACAAAGACAAGTCTACAAAATCATATAATGGGTTGGTTAGTTTTGTTAAATTCTTTATGTTTTGAGTTATTATTTTCTTATTATATAAGCCAGTGTGTGAGATCCATTTGGGCCACCCAGGGACAATCTCTTCAATCCCTCCACCATTTTCTAGGCAGTGGGATTGGTATTGGAGTAAGATTGGTTTCATGACATGTACATCTAGATTAGGCATCAAATTTACATTAAACATATGAAAATTGAGCTTAAGTTCTTATAACCCTCTTACCTACATAGTAGGGAAAGGGTCGTTACTCTATCTTCCTCTTAAAAAGTTTCATCCTTGAAACTTACAAATATAAAGAAATAGGTTCATAAAATTTTTTCTTGAGGTTTATCCTTTACATGTATCTTTTCCTATAGTGTAAAAGCTTATATAGTTATTTCTCTGTTATAGTAAAGTATCACTATCAAAAAATAATGAAAGAATCTACATTATTATTTTGGTATCTCAATCTTGAAGCTCCCATAAGTTGCAAGATCAGAATAAACTGAACTCTACTACTGAGATGAAATTTAGATGTATGACTAACATATATCATAATCCATATTCCCTTCACTTAATTAGAATACACACATACACAACTAAAACCATATAAACAAAGTCTACTTTTCTTGAAACACCTTTCACAGGCTATATTTTCATAAAAATCTAGACATAACTAAGAATAAGGTGTTCCTTGGTTTGTTTCTTATCTGTCATTACTTGTATTTTCTTAGTATCCTTACTTCTCATTTACTAACATCTTTTATACTTTAAATTCATTAATTATACTCTTTTCTAAATCCTTTCTGTATTTTTCACTCATACTTTTTAATTTCGTAATTCGTGCTTTACTTTACTTTTTAATAGTTACTTCACCTTCTTTGTATTTATTTTTAGGTTACATCATGTAATCTCGTTGACATCTAAGGTCAAGTTGATATGGACCTACCTTGGGATGTCATGTCTTAAACATACGAAGTTGCATACTTCATATATATATCCTCTTTAGGTTATTCCTTATTTTCTAAACTTAAAGCTCATTCATCTTTTGAAATTTGCATGTACCTTACTTTTCTCTTACACTTTCATCTTCTTTTCAATGTATTTGACTTTCTTCAATTGTTGCATAATAGCATTATGACGTGAAATCCATCATCAGTGCTCTTACATTAGATGTCTCTCATGATACTTAAGCTTAAAAATATTCATTTTCGTTGTATTGCATTCATGTTTAAAATTTAAGTTGTGCATTGTTATGATCATAGTTATCCATTTCTTACTCAGATCCAAGATATAAGAATACATTCATATGGAAAACAATATACACATCTCAAGAATCTACTATAGACAATTTTTGGACCACTAATCTTTTGATGAAATGTCAAATTCCAAATCGTCCTATTTCCTTCTCTTAGATTGAAAATTAATATACACTCAATTTTCTTGATGTAATTAGGGATTCATTGATAAGTACACATTGCCTACTTTGAGCTCACATATTACTTTACTCCTTTCTTATCCTTTTTATCTTCAAATATCTTAATGAATATCCCTATTACTCTGATATGACTTCATTTTTAGTGGGTATTCCTTCTTATTCTGCTTTCACATATGAAGATATAGAAAAGGAGATTTTTAAGTATTTCAATTTAGTTTCATTAAATATTTACTGATCACTTCTTTCTTAGCAAGATTAATATTCTTGCCATGTTTGATCTTATCGTTTCTTGTTAAATAAAGATGACTGCTTAACATTTTCCTTTCTTCTCATGTTTTTCCTATTATAACTTAAGTACGAGTTTATCATATGTACATCATTAGTGTTTTGTTCCTCCTCATTTCATTTTTATGCATCATTCCTTATATTTATCATTAGACTTATTTTATTTCTTATTAAACAATTCTCACTGATATATTTATGCCAATTCATAATTCCATCAGCAATATATTTTTCATTGTTTTCAAGAATTAATTTCTAAGTCAATACGATCCTGGTCAAATTCACCTTAATAAATTAGTACATGAGTTTTACTAATCTTGATTATATGAATCATGTAAGGGAAAAAGATTCAACTTATTATTAATATTCATATCCATGTGACTCATTTACTTTTTGTATATCATATTCATCCTTAGATATCCACTCACAAGTAACTATTTAATCATGTCAGAGTAAAATTAAAAAAATACTCAAGAAAGAGATCTACATAAAATAGAAATAAGGACGGATACATTTGATTTTATCTTGGGATGTATGTTTTCATATACTCATGTTATCATATATCCCTTTCTATGTAATTGTGATAAATGTTTTTCCTTGATCTTGTTATTTCATAAAATTTTTTAATCTTGGCCTCACATCTTACTTATCATCTCTTTTGTAAATTTCTCTTTAGTAATATCCTTCTAAAAATTATTCCTCTTTAATGCACTTTTTTAGTTTATCCCATTTATTTTTCATCTTATGTTTTCTTAATTAAGGAATTTAAAAAGTTTGAGACTTGATTTGAAGTTCATTCTTCTTAATTCATGATCATTCCATTTCTTGGACGCAAACTTTAGTCATATCTTTTATTTTATTTTATCATTACGTATCCCTTTATCAAGTTTATTCAAATATTTCTATATGTATTCAAGCAAGTTACTCCGCTGGTAACTAAACTTGTTGATTGCTTGATGAACTTATCGGTTAGCTGAAAGACAACCAAGTCAATTGATCATTTTATATTTTTACATTTTTGTAACTGTTTAAATATAGTCCAAACATCATCATGAGCTCTTATAACTTATTTTAGGGTCACATTGTTATATGATTTGCTCTATTTGCATCCACATCTTGAATTACATTTTTATTCTCTCTTTTTGCTTGGACTTAGACTGATCTATCATTATTTCAAATCTTCACATGATTCACTACCATAAAAATTATTATTAACTACACTTAATATAATTACATTTATTCTTTATGTAGTTAGAAACTACACTCCTGTAGCTGAAAAAACTATAGTCAACATTCATTTTTTTTTTCTAATTTCCCAGCCCTCCACTACTTCATTTTCTCCCTGCTCTGCATTCGCGCACTCTCTCCATTTCCGTCTTCTGTGTGCCCTTTCCACTTCATCCTCCGTACGCGCCCTAATCTCAAGATCCCATTTCCAATCATGGTCAAAGGAATGGCCACAATTGTGCTTCGCCCACACGATGTCGGTTACCTTAACAAGGTCTCTACGTCTCCCATCATCAATGATCGTAGAAGCCAGAGATCTCCTCTGACCGCTGATTTAGTTTACCTAATCCCGCTATGCCTTGGCCTGCAAGCAATGTGTACATATGTGGGTGCCACCACGGAGAATCATGTGGTTATGTAAGGTTGGGAATTAAATCATTAATCTTAACAGCCCGATGATAACACATTTGATCAACACTCATGCCAATGAAGATTTGACTTTTCCACTGTTCCATTTCTGGTCTTTGGTCTCTCTCGGATGCTCCAAGAATTCTAAACAACACTACAAGAATTCCATCACTGTTAAGGTCTCTCGATTTGTAAGTGTGTTCCTTCCATCTAGATATCAAGATCAGAATTTCACATTAGAAACAAATGTCCTTAGACCCTTTTATTTTTAGTCTTTGTGTTGTCTACTGCACGTAAATATTTGTCATGTTTTTTGCAGCTCATCCCTCTGTCTCTCTCAGCATTGGTTGAAGAAGCTTGCTTCTATTATGCAACCAATTTTTTAGTCCTTACTACTTTAAACTTCGCCTACTAGTACGCTATAATTTAGTCAAGCTCTAGATGTCTCATTATCGTACTCCCTCAAGCATCAACCCAATCAGTTCTGTTGCACATTGTTGTATCTACAACTGAACTATTTTATGGAGGAAGAGTTTCACACTAGCTGGAGTAATATGTACATAAAACTTGATTTTGTATTGGCATAATGTTAAGGAATTTGGATCCCATGAAATCAAGTAGGCCAACCAACTGATATCACAATCGATCTTTATGTGTTCATTTTATCCAAATTTTGATTCCGCCCATAAGATATTCTAATTTTTATTGTTGTGGCTGAAAAAATTGAAGATCACATCAACCTAGAGAAACATCACATATGTTCCTTTCTACATTTTTGTGTGTATTTGGAGAACTTATTAATAAAATTACATGAATATTGACTTAATGATGACTGGTAGTTGTTACAATTAATAGGAAACACTATAACATTTGGTTATACTTGTATTAACCATATTTGTATATCCATTAAGTATATATGTATTATCTATATAAAAAAATTATTTCCATATATTGATAATGATGACATATAATTTTTGTTCCTATTGTAGGCATATAATATATATTAACTATGGAACGTTTTTTTTATACAATCCACTATCTCATCTAAACATTCTAATGAATGTCATCCTATTCTTAAAAAATCTCACAATTCCAACAAGAACTATCGTGTTTGACTTTTTAAGTTTGCATTTTGCACTTGTCAATTTTTTAATAAATTACTGAAATTTATATTCTTTTGGATAATTCTTTCAAGTGATCTCCCTAATAATCAATTAATCATTCTACCATTGCCACATCTTGAAAGGTGCATGGATGTTTTCAAAAATAGGTCAACAATGGATTGTTTCCTACTGCATTGCAAAAGGCTTGAATGTACTTTATGTACGCTATTAGTTTTTAGTATCATGGTTTTTTATTGACAATTTTCATATAATCAAACCTCTATATTGCTCTCTTGTATTTCTTCTAAAATCGTTGGTGAATTACTTGAACTCAAACGTTGTATGAAATATTTGTACTAATAACATGGTGCTTTCTTTCAGCTCCATGGTAACCATTTTGCCATTAGAAGCTATGTATCAATTCTTTTTTTGGATCATATGGTACCAATAACCATTAAAACTAACAAATTACCTTTATTATACATTGAGAACCATCTCATTAGTTTGATACAATAGGATTATTGAATATAGATTTATGTTCATCTCTACTAAAAGTATATATTCTTATAAAATGATGTTCACAGATTTTAAAAAGATATTTAGTTATTTTCTTGATTATTAGAGGTGCTAAACTTGAACCCTTGAGCAAGTAGTCAAATTTGAAACTTGCATAAACCTTATATGATTTTTTCCTAACATACTATAATAAATTGTGGACTACCACGATGGATTGGTTGTTTACAAATTGAAAGTACCAACGCGACTTCAAAATTATGGCTGATCATTAAATGCTAGAGTGATATACATTGTTTTTTATTTAGATATGTTTCATATCGAGTTGGTTAGCACTTTGTTTACATATGTGAAGTGCTAGTTCTTTTCTTCAGGTTTTGGCACTTGCTCCATAAGAAATACGTTGTTGACATGGTGTATAAGCATTTAAGTTCTAAGAAAACATTATTCCTTGTGTTTCTAATATATTATCTATTTGTTTTCATATTTCTAGAAGTGACCACCTACATCATTTTGTTCAGTTGAAACCAGTCTTGCAATGTTTCTTTATGAAGTGGGTAGTGGTCATAGAGGTTTAAACACACTGTAGGTGGTGCATTCATATGTTGCCTGACTCATATTAACATTAATTATTAATATTAGTACAATTGATTGCATATTTTTAGATCTTATTGTTTGAACTTAAAAT
The DNA here is from genome assembly GCA_963693085.1 of Alisma plantago-aquatica. Lineage (NCBI taxonomy): Eukaryota > Viridiplantae > Streptophyta > Magnoliopsida > Alismatales > Alismataceae > Alisma > Alisma plantago-aquatica. The sequence continues at coordinate 603,172,048 of OY856414.1, read as the reverse complement.
TAATATTCATTGTTTATGTGGGTCCACAAAATAACTAGGACCATATTGGAAAATTCAATAAGGACTTGGGAATCCAAGATGACATATTCAATTGAGTGCAATAAGTAATTTCTATCTGAGACCTACATTTGATAGACATGGAGGGGGAATGAATCTTATTTCTTTACCCTCACCATGAGAATGATATTGTAAAAAGGTGTGCTTCTTGTAACAAAAATGTGATGTCACTGATTGCATAATCAGTTTATTACCATAAACATAGAACATGTCCAGTTCTCATGGTAACTTCTTTAGATGCTCCACATTAGTTTTTCTAAAATATTGTTGTCTTTCTTTCTTGTACATGGTTTGGCCTCATAGTGTCATATTATAAATGCTCTTCTTCCAAGTCTCCATATTATCCACTAGCTATAAGAGTTTCCTTGATTCGTATTCACTACATATCTACAAATAAATATTTAAAAAATCATTTTTGGAATGTATCTAACCATCAATATTGCCTTTATCAAGTAGTAAAAATCACTAAGAATTTAACAACAAGTTTTTTTTTCGGTCAAAAGTCCTGTTGCTATAATATTACCAAAAACTTTGGGTACATAACAATGCGCCCCTTACACAAACAGGGATGAGACATCCTAAATAGAAAACAAACGAGATCTTAGAAAAGACCTCCTGAAAGGAAGAGGAAAAGAGAGCTACGTCTGCTACAAAGACACAGACCCCAAACAATAACTATGGGCCAACAACCAGCACAACCAACACAACACTAACAATAAAAACACCTACAAGATGTGCCATCCTGGAAGTTCAAAAGATGAACATAGAACTGAAGCAGTCGAATCTTCAAGAAGAGACAAAGATCATCTTCTGCCTCCAACCTACAAAATCTACAGATCTCTAAATGGATGAGTAAGCATCCAACAAGGAACCCCTTAATACTGAGCACTAAAGCGCTTCAACTAGAACTTGGGGTGACCCAGGTCAGTAAGAAAATGAGATGCATGAGATTGAATCAACAGGGTCCATCCATGAGCTAGCCATCGACAGTGTCCTTGAACCAGATTACTACCTTTCCTCCAATGTCGTTTGACTCATTCTCCTGAAGATGTGAACTCCTGGTAGGTGTCCAGCCCCTCAACAACAGTCGACGACCATCAGATACCTGGACCCTACGAGATGCTACACACAATAGTAGGGAGGATCCGAAGAGTTGATGAAGAAACTCTACCCCCCTTGAATCCAACCTCACACAAGGCACCTGCAAACACAGGACACTTCGTCGAACACCTAGCAGACGTTCAAACCTAAGCTGCAGAGGATACCAATTTGAACCACCCAAATCTGAAGAAGAGGGCCAGACTGGTGGAGGAGGGGGGCGTCGCCGTCATGAGCCACTGAAGTGATCTTGAAGGCGAGCCACCCAACCTTACCATCATTAGAGGAAAGGGCGTGCCACCAAGATGTCAAACGGCCCAGCAGCATGACCCACCACCACCGACCTTACCAGCTAGAAACTAGGGTGGGGTCGAGGACCCATCACCATCCAGGCATCGCCCAGGGAAAGAAGGGGAAGATTCTAGTGAGGGAAGAGGGAGAACCCTTCCATCACCAGTGAGATGGAGCAATGACGAAGACCCCATATCTGGTTGGTAGGACTATTTCCATCCATCGCACATGAACAGAGAAGACTCGACCAAGTCAAAATGCCAACCTCTTGCCCAGAGCAGCTCCTCGTGTGCTGCCTATCTCCTCCCCAACTGGCATACCCGAGCTTCACCCATCGACAACTGCTTCCTTTACTCCATCAACTCGCAACACTAGCTCTTCACAATCGAGATCACCCCATGACCAGTTAAGGCCAGGGGGAGGAAAGCGTCAAGGGAGACACTCCCTCCCCCCAGCGGCCGCCACCGGGGGAGACTGTAGAGAGAAGGGAGAGCGAGCCCTAGAGAGAGAAGCGAGCGTTTGAACAAGTTTGGAGAATACTTCTATATAATGATCTACTAGAGGTTGATGATCTTTTCTCTTATTTCAATGGAATGCTTAATATCTTTAATGCCTTGGGCCCATTTTCTTGGTTAAATGTACGAGATTGCTCTTTGTTTTTGTAGCACATATATGGACTTTTAGTTCCTATTAGTGATTTGAAGTGGTAATTTATGATGTAAAAAAATTATGAAATTATATCTTGTTGCAGGTCTCTTATGGATTTTGTGTGTTTGGTTATACTTGAAATGAGTTTTCTATTTCTCTGTATCTGAATTCCATTCAAGACCAACATAGATCATTTTTTTTGGGAAACAACCAGAAGGTGGTGCCAAATTATCTACAATATGCGAGTCGGTTGCAACATAATAGTATTGAGGCTTTAGATGATGATAATGATGCCAATGAGTGTCATTGGGACATTGACATGCAATGTATGAGACATATGAGACAGTAAGTACATGGACCTTTTCAACATATCCTTTGATATAGGGGGGTGCCCTTGCATGTGCATTTGCATACACTTGATGAAACAATATTGAGTGTGGATCTAGTTTAGAGATTTGTATGCCTCTTGCATATAATTATAATGGATATGCACATTAAAACATTGATGGGTGTGGGTTGAGCAGTGGGGTGGGGTGGGGTGGGGTAGGGTAGGGAATGATCTCTACTATTTCTAAACTATCACATTAATCAACTAAATGGTAGTGGGTCTAATCATGCAAATGCTTTATTTCTTTTTCTTAAAAACAATTCTTGAACCGATTTGAAGGCACATGAAATGCATATTTCAATTAGAAATCTTTGACTTGAGTACTCAAATGGTAGTATGGCATGTTTGTTTTCTCTCATTTGACAGTTTTGAGAGTGTGTATGACTTATTTGCTTCTATGAGTCTCACCATTTTGTCTTTTACATTGATGTACGAAAAATTGAAAATTGTTGTATGATTTGGAATGTAATGCTAGATATATTGTTGAAATTGTACAATTGTGTTTGTATTTGGGATTGCATGCTGGATAATAATCTTCATACTTGTTAACGAAGGTTTGCAAACATATTTATCTATGATTCTGATTCACTGTCAAGGGATTGAACTAGAAAGAGGACATTAGAGCCATAACAAATACAACCCTATAGGTTGCACACTAGAATATATTATCTCATGCTCTCTATGTAAAACTCAAGTAAGTATGGGTTAATTTGATTTATTTCTTACTGTAGAACATGCTTACCTGAAGTTTGACTATATTATTACTCACCAGTGGTAGGTTGGACTAAACTTCTAAATTTTCATATTTTGGTCTAGGTTGTTGAGGTAAATGTCAAAGTTTGAGGAACCATGTTCAATTTTATATGGAGGTATACCACCCTTGTCAATTTCTTTACACATATAGACTCTCAGTTGTATCAGGTTATAGATGGTCATTGTTTTTAGCCCCCTATTTTCTTATCCCTTGCCTAAGTAATCACCCTTGGGTAATTGTCTTCATTGGCCGTGGTGGTTTCACTATTTCCGTCTGTAGTTTCTGGTGCCACTTTTGTTGGAAATTGCAGCCTCATCTGCTGTGGGACTCTGAAACTATTATTGCGGGTGCCACTCTTGCATTATCGCTCCTATTCCTCCATTTTTCCACTTCCAGCCTCTTCTCTTACCTGCTCGTCTGCCACTTGCATTGGTAAGGTCTAAGACTTAGGAGTTGATTAAGTAGAGGGAAGGAGGTTGGTGATGGAGTGGAAGATAGTACCATGAGAAGCAGTAGTTGTGTATTTTGGGAATTATGACAACATCTTATTTACAATAAACTATTATCATTGGTTGTAGTAGCCATTAAATATGTGTCAACCTATAAGAATGGATGCTACATCGCTACACCAAGTAGTGGACCTTGGGCATTGATGTTAGATTTCTACTATAGTTGGTAGATGTTACGAGGGCAGAGGAGCAAGGTGGGGAGAAGGTTACAAACAAGGGCTTTTGAGATTGGTTATGTGAAAATTTTGGCTCTATTTTTTGTGAAGTCTTATTGTTGGTTTGAAGTGTTGTCGTATTATGTGAGGTGTCTTGTAATAATTGTGCTCCATCATAAGTCAATATAAATAATTGTTTACTTAAAGGATGCTATTGATGCTTTATTTGTTTACTCCCTAGGTTGAACTTAGATTATTCTCTTGGAAACATGTTCAAGCCTATGTAGTGTGAAGTTTTCCAGGATGATATCAAACAATGATAAGGCATATCCCTAGGTTCTGGTTCCACATTTCTTGTTCGATTAAGTCCTTAGGATGGTCCTTTTATTTGCTTAGGTTGCCAATCCAAGAAAGAATCTATGGAAGACAGGAGACATGGTATCCCCTATCCTCTTTTTTATGTTTTATATATTCTTTTCTTTTGTGCTGGAATTGCGTTTAACCACCTACTTTATATCTAACTAATAGTTAAACAAACTAGTCAGTGAAAGGTGAACTAGTACCACAACTCATATTCATTCGTTAGAGAGAACTATAGTGACCATTTGCCTTCCAAGTTTCTATTACAAATGTTGACAAGATTTTCTTTTCAATTTTTCTTTTCTTCAACATTGAAGGTCCCATTGTTTTCTTTCTATGTAAATGTTTCTTTAAGTTGGAATGCACAATGTGGTCTCGTATCTCACACAACACATAACTATTGTCAACTCTCTCAAGTTTGTGCAAGTCTACCCGAGGATTCCAGGTAAGGTTCTTCAAGTTTAGTGGATCAAAAGCTCCTTGTTTTATCATCCTTACCTACAATTGTGAGGTTATGTTACAAAAGTAGTTGTTCATGGGCCATCTTAATGTAGATATCACATTGTGAACATGAATATTTTCATGTAGTTGGATCATGGAATTTTTGTGCCAATTATCAAGGTAAGCGACATACTCTACCTGGATGTATTATTACCATCCTATTTTTTTGTTGTCTCATGATCTGGTCGACATATTACAGTGTTATGATAAGAAGGTCCTATCCAGAATTACTAAGGTCAAAAATTTCACACAAAAGGCAAAAGAAAATGGCCTAAGACCTGGAGATTATGAGGCTCAAACTGGACTAAAATCTGAAGATATTTTAGCTCTGCATTTTTCTTTAGTGGTAATCTAGTTTGGTGATATGGAATCCAAACCTGACCATACAGATCCTGATCCAAGTGAGAGTTTCATGGTGATTTTGATTTCGAGCTTAAAAAAGTTTTGAAAGCTAGAGTACAAGGTGGGGTGAAATTTTGATAGAGATGTAAATTTATATTCTAATGGGGGTCAATGTATACATATATCTTCTTTCCATGTTTAAAACTATGACATTTATGTCCTCGCCATGTGTACTCATTGTTGCAATATAAATAAAAGTATGATTAACATCACAACTACAACTTGATCTAAATCAAAATTAATTTTTTCTTCTTTCTTAAAATACTTTTGTGTTGATAACTTAATGATTGCATACATAATCTAACTACATATGCATGCATGTGTAGTACATGATGTCTCTCACTACACACTAACTATAATTACAAGTGTAGTAAGTGCCAATTTTTGCTACACATGAACTACATATACACTTATAACAAATTTCATTTCCCCCTACATATCATAGCTACAAATACAATTGTGGTCATATATTTAACTACAACTGGAACTACAATTTTATGTGTAAGGACATTTTTGCCTACAATCAGGGTTACATATGCATTTGTAGCTAGATAAATATGTAACTATAATTTTGAAAAATGTAGAAAAAACAAGTAGCTACACATGTGTTAGCTTCATATTCTAAATGTAAGGATAAATGTAGCAAAGCTTTTAGCTACACAATTTGTGGTTTTTGCTACAATTTTTTTGTAGTTAAAGACCATATTTTTGTAGTGAATATTACTATATGCAACTGACTTTTTGTAGTTATTCAAATCTTTCCTTTAAACCCAGTACCTTAGTATTTTTTTTTCAAATACTAGAGGTTTCATGCCCTCACTTTTTAGCATCTCCCAATTAAGAAAAGACCCAAACAGTTGAGAGTCATTACCTAAAATCCCAAGGATCCAGATTTAACTAAATAACAAATAATAGTGAATAGTTACGATTATTTTAGATATGGTTTATAAGATTCTCCTCTAAGGATTTGCATGAATTTCTTATATAAGAACAGTATATATGAGACGAAGTACTGATCTAATCCTCCTTGAAAGTCAACTTTAATGTCTTCAGGTAAATTCATTTGTCCATCATATCTTGACATCTTCATATTTAGCATGTAGCTAAAATGTTGTGAAATAAAAGCGTGGCTTAGTATATTGCTATATTGTGTATGTAGGGTGCACGCAAAAATGTGCAAGTACAAAACCACATATATTCAATCAATTACTTGCAAAAAAGAACTAGCATTTTCTTCACACAATCTTCCTTTATGTGATAGTCATAAGGGCATTATAATTGAATAGAATGTAAATAAACACTCAACAATTTATTTAGTAAATCTTCTAGAAGACCTTAGTAAACACCAACAAACTATATTGCGGGTAGTCATAATTGTAACCGCATACCACAAAGTAGAATTATGCAGATTAGGTACTATGTACTTCAAGTATATTTAATCGATCCAATCAACTGGTCCAAGCAATCATCATTTAATCTACATGTATGTAAATCCTGAAGTGTCACAATCACATTAATTATATTAAACCCTACCCAGTTCTAATCTAGGATTTATAGTTGTGTCAGGTTTAGGATATGGAATATGGGTACAAACCCTAGTCCCAATGCATATTGGCCATTAGGTGAAACCCTAATGAAACCCTATGCACCATGATGAGATTACTGAATATATGACTCTTATGATGTGTTGAACTAAGATGACTTCTTAAACCCTAGAAATCTATTACTAAGTTGATTATGAGAGATAAAGCTCAAGGTAGTCTATAATTTTGTAAATGTGATGAAATCCTCAATTGTAGGTGTTACTACTTTAATTGAAGACGATAGGTCTGACCAGTATGATCTAAGTGTGATCCATCTATTTAGTATAGTCATTAGAATTAGATACGAATGTGAGTCTTTTATAGAAGTTGCATAATAATAAATTGTGAAGGACAATTAGAGATTATGGTGTAAGAAGATGTAACCCTAATCCATTCTGTTTACCTAAAGTGAGTAGTATAATAAGGAATGATCATTGTTGATTATGGGAGTGCCATTAGAAGTCATTGACATGGTACACTTATCTAAATATATGAAATGATATGAAAAAAAATTCACTTAATGGTGATGGAAAGTCAAGGATGAAACTAATGAAGTTATTATGATGAAGTCTTTAATCTTTTTTATTTTAGTTACATGTGGCTTAACCCATATTGAATGAAATATATGAAATGGAATTTTATGGATGTTAATGAGAAGAGAAGCTTTGTATATCAAGTGAATGAAGAATGATTGATTCCAATAATGTAATAAACATGAAATGAAAGAAATTGAGAATAATGAATATAAATGAAGGGAAAAGATGAGAACTAGTAGATGAATCTAAGAACCAAACTTTAACCCTAAAATGATGAGCTAGATGATTCTAATGAATGACGATTTTGAATTAGGGTTCAAGGAATGCACATAATTGTAGTTGTAAGACCCCTAACCTATCCTTTTGGTTGATCATTCTTTCTTATCATAATTAGATACCTAAAACCTTAATATATGTATGTGATGAACTTGATATCATGAGACAAGTTTATGTTTCAAGTTTGGTCCAGTTTGGACACTGTTTGAGCTAGTTATGCATATATGTACTAGTCTTGGACTTATTTGCAATTTAACATATCTGAGGTCTTTGTTGCAGTTTATCACATGCTTGTCATGACCCACATGTTTTTACATCATGTTTGATAAGTTTTTTGCTTTAAGGCACCTTGTCACACCTTGGTTTGGGTGGTGACATCTCATGTTGAGATTAGGGTTGCATGGATGCTCTAAGTTGATGTTTGACCTTAAGTGTGAGCTACCTAGTTTTGACGATCACTAAGTTTTCTTGGTGATCCAAGTTTTTGGAAGTCAATGATGTTTTGTGTGTGCCCTCTGGTCATGGTGGTCGATGAGGCTCATGACCCCTCTAGGCCGCCAAGAAATCCTAGGGTTAGAGATAGTTTGATCCTCTAATCATCATAGGTTGCCAATGTGTTTTAGTGGTCGCCATGTATTCTCATCAGTCATTTGCTTTTCCTAGACTAGTGTGGTTGATGTATCTTCTTGGTTTTTTTGCCCTAGTTGCATGAACAAGTGTGGTGCTTGCATGTACGAGATCTCTTGGGCACGTGTCATGTACTTGTAGCATGACACCTAACCCCCCCTTTTCCCTCTTTATAACCTAAGTTATACAAAACCCCTCTCTTTGAATGAAAATAACCTCTTTATAGACCTAGTTTCCCCTCTCTTTTTCCCTTGTTGCTATTGGATCTTGTACCCTTTGTGCTTGGTGATAAGGAGGAGATCAAGGTTGAAGAAGGTGGGCTGATATCCCTTGCATGTTGAGCTAGGGTTTGGATCTACCCTTCTTGAGACTGTTTGGTGATATCTTTCTCTTCTTCTTGGTCTTGGTAAGTGGTTTCTCTCTTTACCTACATTTTTCCTTTCTACCCTACTCCTCTTCTTATTTCTCTTCTTGGTTGAACCCACGGTGTTCCATGGTAGTCCTTGAGTTAGAGTTTGAAGAACATCTCTTCCTTTCCTTTATACCTAGGATTTTCTCTCTTTCTTGCTTCCTTGATCTGGGGTTTACTTCCTTCTTGGAGGTGGATCTATCTTGACTGAGAGGAGTGCTCAAGATAGGGTTTCTCCCTACCTTTCTTCTTCAAGCTACCTTGCTATTTGGAGCTTTCTACATAAACTCTAAGGCGAGTTTTATAACTTTAAATTCTTCACTATTATTCCTTACCTCTACCTTGCATGCACATAATCTTTCTCTGAAACAAAGTTATAAGTAGAAGGCTAGTACCTAGTACTATGGTTTTATTCACATGGTGATTCTTGAGTAGATGACTCTTCTTGGATGAACCCTAACTCTTGTGCTTGAGTTTTCCTTGGTGATGGAAGTTTTGGTGCTTGCATGCATGTGCAAATCGTTGATTTTACTCTTGGATTCTGAGGTTTTAAGTTGGTTTTTCTTCCTTGATATGGTACATGATGGTTTAGTCTTGATTTAGTTGACTTGGATTCCTTGTGCCAACTCATGGCTTTGACTTTTTGGTTGTTTTGTATCTTATGTGGTTTCCAAGTTTGACCTCTTATTTTGGTCACCAAATGTTGATGTAGGTGGTCGATGAAGTTTGGATGTCATAAGGATCGCTAAGATTTGATCTCTTTTAATGGTCATTAATTTCTTGACCTTATGTGGTTGAAGAGATTCTAAACATTAATGTTTGATAGGATTCTTGTTCTCTTTGGTCTCTAATGATCTATGTTCTCTTCGAATGCTAAGGATTGATGTCCCCTTCGGTCACCAATGTTCCTTAGCCTAGTGGTTGCTGAAGGTGACTAGTCTCATTGGTTGCTAAGTTTGCTTAGCCTAGTAGTTTCTGAAGGTGACTAGTCTCATCGGTCACCAAGGATGGTGGCCCTAGTTCCAGTGGTCGATGACAACTCTGACCCTTAGTAGTCGATGAGAAATTTTGATTTCATGGTTGCAGTGATTTCCTTGTTTTATGGTGTATGGTGATGGTTGACCTAATTGCTTCCATGATTGTTGGTGATGATAAGAGTTAGGGTTTATCTTTAATTGATGTTAGTAAACCTAATTCACCTACCTTGTTGAACCTAACCCTAATCCAAGTAAGTGATGATAATGCTTACCTTTCCTGAGTGATTAACATGATGATGGGGTACTTTCTCTCTCAATGTTGTTGTAACCCTAATTTGTTGTTCCACAAAATTTATAGCTTTTGAAGTAGTGTTGTATCAACTTGTGCAAAACATGAGTGGTGATGATGATGAGCCTTGATGAGGCATAGAAAGATAATGATGCTCTTATAAGGAATGATGTGATGGTCTTATGACCTTGGACATAGTTTTGTACCCTAATTGAGGTGTTATTCTCTTCATGATGTGGTAAGGATTTCATAACCCTTGATGGTATGATAATGAGTGTAGACTAATGTATGGAAATGAACAAACCATATGGTGATGTGATTAGCTTTATACTTCATATGTTTTATATCTTCTGAGGTTGCAATATACCCCTATTTTTGTAGAATTCTCTTGGGGTTTGTACGTAACTTGTTAGATGCAGTTAAAACATACCCAATTGGCATTAACTAATCAAGTAAAACCCTAATCATGTAGTGCCATGTGCCATAGATCAATTCCAGTGTCAGGACTAGCTGGATGGTGAAATGAGTTCTCGTTCAATGGAAGCTCAGAGTTATATACTGTTGAGTATATGCACGTTGAAAAGGATGGTTGTAGTCATACCTTGGTAGGAGAAAGGTTGAGTATGTATCTCTGATGATTGTGATTCAGTATAGATAATGTGGTTGTGGAAAACTATAATTGTACCTCAGATGTTTGGGTTATGATACCCTGACTTCACCAGTACCTTGATCTTTTAAGGATGGGCTAGGTTGTTTGCTAGTGTCATGACCTATATACCAAGGGAAAGCTAGGCTATTTTGCAACTTGAACTTATGTGTCACTACAGAGGATTCGTACTGAGTGAGGGAGGATGAGATCTTAGGATTTTGGCTCTTCTACAGATCTTATATGGCACTCATTTCGACTTATCAGTGTCAATTGGAATTGAGTGGTATACCTCAATTCCTCAGGGCTTAATAAAAGATGTAATACAGACGTGTAGTATATTTATTTAGGATCAAACATGTTTCACATTGGATGTTAACCCTTACCTTATTTCTTATAGTGTTTAGTTTTTATAAAATGTGGTAAGAGAAATAACCTGTATAGGAAGTGGTAGATTTACTAGATTCCTTATATATTGTGCTAGTCATATTTTACCTATTTTAGTTATTTAGCCTGTTTAATATGTTTAACCTTTTTATTTAGTTGAATCTTCTCATCCTATTTATTAAGGATTTTCTTGCTGTAATCAATAACTATTGGTTGAGAGTTATATCTCTTGTTGAGACATGGGTCTCACCTCGTGGGACACCACATCTTTTTAGGTGTTCGTCAGTAGTGCAATTAGGATCATGGTGCTAAGGAGGAGTAGTGTGGAGAGATGTATAAGTATAAGGTTGGATAGTAATAGTTTGTAGAGTCCTAGAGTCGTCCCTGTACTCTCAGGTTCAGGCATGGGATGTTTGCAGACGATATGTATATCGACACACTATTTTTATCCATGTACTCATATTTTGTATATGGCATGTATATGTGAAACATCTCTCTTGTACACTCGAGAAGCATGTAAACACTTGGTATGGTATGTGTTGATATGCAAGTTGCAGGACCTTTATATAATTTTTTTCTAGACATGATAGTAATGTTGAAATCAGTTTTAATTTACTCTCTCTTTTCTGGTAATGTGGGTTGTTTAGTAGTTGATGGCGTGTTTTTCTTTGAGTTATCTCGTTTGGGCATGATGAAGATTTCACAGTAGTAGAATTCAATTAAAAGATAAGGTTCAACCATTTGAATTGATTTATAAGAACATGTTCTTGGATTGTGATTGTTTGATAGTATACATATACTCTGAGAATGGACTATTTTGGCAGATTTCAAATGATATTCAACATGTGTTGATTAGTAACCCTAACTAAAGAATGTGAAATAAAAGAAGAAAAGTACGAACTGTGTTATGCATGTTTATGCACGAAATTTATTTGCATCTATTAAAAGTGGATGGAATAAGTTTATGTTGTATGATAAATATATTCTTAGTATGATGAATGATAAAAGATATCTATACACTTTTATTGTCTCTAGTTCTTATGTCTCTATGAATATTTTTTGAGAACTGTGTTATAGAAAGAACTGATAAGAAATATGCTGAGATTGAATTCAACATGCACTGATTACATTTGAGAAACCCTGATGAGGGTAAATGTTGCACAATGAGATTATGTATCGGGCTGAAATCCCACTGTTGATGATAAAACCTTGATGGGGTAAATGTAACTAAGTGTGTTATGCATGTTTATGCATGAAATTTATTTGCATCTATTGAAATTGGATGGAATAAGTATATGTAGTACGATAAATCTATTCTGATTATAATGAATGATACAAGATATCTATATACTATTATTGTTGTTAGTTCTTACGTCTTTGTGAATATTTGTTGAGAATTGTGATATAGAATGAACTGAGAAGAAATATGTTGAGATTTAATTTAACATGCAATGATTACATTTGAGAAACCATGATGATGGTAAATGATGCATAATGAGATCATGTCTCAGGATGAAATCTCACTAATGATGATAAAACTCTAATGGGGTAAATTTTGGACAATGAGATTATGTCTTGGGATGAAGGCCCACTCATGATGACTACTATGACATGATGTGAAAATATAAATAATTATATGTGTTGCAATAATAAGTGAAATGATGACACATCTAGTTAGGTGTCGTGAGCACCATGAGTTTCTCTCAAGGTTCACATTGGGGAAATAAAACGGATCTCCTTGTAGTAATTGATGAATTACGAGAAGGCTTTTTAGAGTGTGGATTGAGACCTTTAAGGTCAGAGCACTAGGATTTAGGAGTGAGTCATATGGAGTGGCTCTGGCTCTAAATCCTTATTGTAAAAGTCTATGTCCATGAGGAATAGACTCTGATAAAATGAAATATGTAAAATATGAAAATATAAAAAATGTTATGATATGTGATATATTGTTTTGCTTGTTCCTATTTTGTGTACCTGAGATGAGGACGTGATCCTCTTTAAGCAATCTTGAGGTGGCTAGGTTTTGTTGTTAATATCTTAGGGTGGCCAGATAAACCCTAAGATATTGACGGTGAGTCGCTGACATGAGAATTAGGCCTGGTGACATCTACTATGTGGGGTACAAGCCAAGTAGTTTCAGGACAAATGAATATAAAGATGACAAGCCGTGTAGAATTATGAGTTCCATGTTTGTTAAATTTCTTGTACTGCTAGATGACAATTTTACATTGTTGATTATGTTTCTAGTTGTCGAAAACAATTATTCTATTATAAAGATTATATTTTTCATATTATGATCTATTTTGTTGACAAGTAGTAAATGTTGGGATTTATATTCACTTTGAATATGATTTGGATTGCTTGTCATTTAATATTATTGTTTGGGTAGACTTGTCTTATGTGTACTTCAGCTTTAGGATTACAACATGTGTTCCTGGTCTGGCTGGTGGGATTTTATTAAGATTATGCTAATGTTATGTATTGATTAAAAATGTTTATATCTTGACATGTTACTCATACTAAAGGATTGTTAATATAAACTAAGATGCATTTATTGATTTATTCATAGACATGCTCTAAAAGATTTTTAAGGTTGGATTTGGTTTAAGTGAGTGCCTTATTTGTTTAATTAGATTACCATTGTAAATTTTAAATTTGACTAGATGTTAGAACTATCTACTAGAATTTTCATCATCTACAAGTTTCTTTTAAGTTCATTATACTTAATTTGACGTTGATGCATGTACTCAGTTTGAGTGGGAGCTATCCACTCATTGGTGCTCTATATGAGTCTCATGAGGTTGTTTCAAAATATTTTTAGGTTTAATGTTATCTAGCAGAGAGGTAGTTAAATAGAAGATATAATTAGAATAATCTTGATATGTTAGAGTGTCCCTGTACCCTCTCTTTCCTGGGATGGTAGTATATTGAGTTTGTTCTTTCATGTACATGTACTCGATGTAAACTGAAATATATGTGAGCTGTAAATTTTTGTTCCTGGTTGTGATGGAGTTGAATAAGATTTGTGTTATGTTATTGTGATATCCTTGATATGACATTGGTTCATGAAAATCGTGAAGAAAGAAAAAGGAAAAAAATTATCTATGATTTTCATTTACTATGTTAACTGCTTTTATTTGGAATTTGTTGTCTTATTTCATAATATGGGTCAAGGATTAGGGATTCTCTATAATGGTTGGAAATTATGCTAATCAAAAGATAGGTCCCGACAATAACCAAATCTTATAGCTATACATTTTACCTTTTTAAATACGCTACCTTCCAAGTTTGAAATAATCAATCCTTTTTGCAACTTTCTATCAAATATTTGGAGTAATTATTATGTTACAAAATAATTTGCTAATATGAAGCATATTTTTTCATATAGAGTTATAAACCATTGTTTATTAAGTGGAAGAAGAGAAAATACCAATTAAAACACTATAAAATAGTTTAAAGTTTGTATATATATAAGAACTTCATAAATTCATTTTTACAACAGTTTATGTTGATAGACATAAAAACGTAAGCTTTTTTTTAAATTACAACCAAATCACATTCAAACTGATAGATAAACAATGTAAAAAACATATCATAATTTTATTGTAAGGTAAAAAATTTACATGATAGCAACAAAATACATTTTTATGCTAAGGTTGTGAAAGAAGGAGTCCAAATCCCATGCACCATAAAGTTATCACTAGGATTGGATGTCTAAATTTAGGCTTAAACCTTGAGTCCTGCTCTTTCATTAGTAAAATTAGAATTCAACACTCTAGATGCCAATCCTGCTTGGTTCTAGGCAAGAACTTTTTACTTTTACTAAAAGATGTGTTCATTTGTTCTCATATTTTAGTTAGGATCCTTTGAAATTACTAAGATATAAATGACTATGTTTAAAGAAGTCCTTATATGTCTAATATGTAGTGCGTGCAATTTCCAATTTGAGAAGGAATCTTCACACATGCATGTCTTGTTGCATTGACCAACTGTAACGACCAACCCTAGTGACAAAATTGGGTAATTTTCAGCCAAACAAGTGATTCCATATCAAGTATGATTGTAATGATCAGTTGCATTAATAGGTTCTAGGACCACTCTAGTCGTTTCCATACATAGGACAATGTTGATAAACCAACAAACCAAGTTAAATAAAATTTCTTGAAATCAACTTAACATATAAGTATTACAATTGAAACCTAACTTTTCTTTCTTAATATCCACCTACATCTATCCCTACAAATAATCTATACAAATCTCAATCATGATTTTTTAGATAAACATGAAGAATAACTCATGATGAGAAAACCTAGCTATATATTCTTAGGTGAATCTATTATAGTTGTTTATTTTCTCTTCTCTCCCTTATCCCTATATCAAATCAATGGAGATCTCTCTTCTCTTTTCTTAATCATATGTGTTGGCTTATTCATCTAAATTTTGGTCTAAAAAGAATTTTTTTCACCTAGAAACAAAAATGTAACTTAAAGTGAGTGAAAAAAAAGACGATTAACCAAGATTCTATAGAATTCAACAATATTAGAAGAAACATAATATGATGTGTTCTACAATGTTTATCCTCTATAATCCCTAAATGTTTTATTAGAAAATTGCAATGAATCAAGGAATAGAACGGTTAGGAAAATATGAAATGTCATTGTATTCAACTTGATAATGTGTTTATAAAACTTTTGTAAAATTTGTGAGATAATATAATATGGATGCATAGATAATATAATATGGAGGCATAGATACAAATTTTTAGTTTGTTTAGTGAAAGTAGTACACAATACAATATCTCAGTGGGTCATTCACAATAAATAACATACAAATGGAAAGGAACAATTCAAATGCATTATAAATAGTAAACATATAGTGGATGATAGAAGAGTGAAGTTAAGGAATTAACTAGACTATGACGCTCTAGATCCTACATAATCCATTCCATGAAGGAGTAAACATGCATGCCAACTCACATAGTCTAAGATGACCTAGCTGGAGTATACTAGTGGGGTTCATGGGATCAAGTCCAATGAGAATGATCTTATTATAGTTGTTTGGTACCCAACGTTAAATACATTTTTGGTGGTACCCAATTATAAACAATACATATAATTTACTATCTATTCATTACGTCAACAATTGTGGATCCACTAATGTACATAGTTTAAGATAAATACTTGGAATCTCCATATGTACCTAGGTTTAGAGAAGAAGTTCAACTTATATGGGAAATTGATGTAACCACTAAGGCCATATGTGGTGATCCCCCTTACAAGCTAGGGAGCTAGTCCAACAACCTTAGAGTCTTAGATCTACTCTTGGTCTTCTATGATGAGATTGTATCTTATAAAGACACACATTCACATGTTATACCACACTTCATATGGGTCTAGGACATAATATAATGAATATTAGATTACTTAATTATCTATTTCCTATATATAATTTAGTAACATGCCATGTTGTATGATATTCTAGTAATTACTTGTTTAACTTAGTGCACATCTTCTATTTTTTATTTTACCTGCATGTAATTTTGGAATCAATCATATCATTCTTCACATAGATGGTTAGTGAATTACCATGAAATTAGTAAGGATACCAACAGGTCATGTACATATCACCTTAGTAAACACTTATATGAAATCTCATCAAGGTTTTAACACATTACAATCAACAACCTAGACACTATGATCGATGTACTCTACACCCAAGATCTAATTAACATGTAAACTTATTGATCAGACAAGATCACAAACATAAATGATAGATTCAAAATGCAATATGGTGCACATGGGCTTATACAATTAGGTAGTGGGGCTACTCTTTACACCATTTCCTAAGACACTACTCACTCCTCGTGGAGAGATTAAGACAACTAGAAAAAGAAATAAATAAATCCATCACCACAATAGAGGTAGGAGAGGCAATCATGGTGTGTGGGTGGTAGTGTTTGTGCTCATTGATGATGGAAAATCAATGCGATGGAAAGGGATAACTCCGTGGTGGTGGTCAAGGTTGTCACTCATCAACATTTTTATTCTTCCTTAACCTAGGCCTAGGTCAGAGACAAAGCACAACATGTGGGAGATTGCCGATGGCTAGGTCGGGGTTGAATGGAAGCAATCATTGTCGTTAGTGGGAAGGTTGCCCCCTTTCGAGGTCTAATCTTGGACCCTTTGGTGGAGGTGGAGGTGGTCGATGATGGAAATCGGTGGAGATGATCAATTTTTAGTCTGGTTCACTATAGCCTTTAGGCATCTAGAACATATGCCTTGTAAAAAAGGAAAGGTATTATTATTTATCAGCCAAGAATTAGGGTTTCCAACTCCCTAGCATCCTATAGTAACCGTTTCGTTCTCCATAAATACAAGGGCAGTGGTGGGAAGAAGACAAAGAGACACGATATCATATAAAATCTCCATCAGGTAGCACTTTCATCGGCACACAGAGTCCTCGTCAATTGAGGATCTTTTTGGTTGACTAAGGTCTGTTAGTGTAGAGTTCACATCAAACAGAGGGTGTCGTCATTTAGTATTTTGTCAGTTGATATCAGAAGAGGTCTCATTAATTAACAAAGCATCCATTGATATATGTCGTTAGTTTGCAAGACATACCTACAAACCAATTATAATGTAGAACAATGACACTATAGACTGATGCCAATGCAAACTAATGACAATGCAAATCGATAGGAATGCTGATCAATATGAATCCTAAGGGGATTTACATGTGTCAACGGGTCCACATGTTGGATGATGAGTATTCCAAAGGGGTTGGTGGGACACTTGATGGGAAAAACTCTAACATAGATCAAATGTTTCTTCAGGCTTGTTGACTGGTTAGTGTGACCACCATCCTTAATTGGTGTGTAAAGATCGAAGTTCGAACCTGCAATGAAAATGGATGAATTATGTCAATATCCTAATAATTTGACGTACAAATAAGGAGAATGAAATGTAATCTAATTCCAAAGTAGAATGTGAAATCAATATGCATAACTAGGCCAAAAAATATGACTAAAATAATGATAAATATGCATTCATCATCATGATGTAAATTATTTCCCAGTGACTCATTTCCTTCTATTTTTATGTACATTGTAGCGATTATGCACAATTGGTGATATGTTTTTGTAACCTAAAGCATATATGTATGCTTAGTAAATTTCAAGTAAACAATATACGTACATTTTAAGTAATTAATGCATGTAAAATTTATTGGTGATTGCAATTAGTTTTGAAATCACCCGTTGGTGTGTTCCCCAACTCGTGTTAATGGGTTTGGGTCACGTCAAATGAGTTCTTTTCGTCAAAGAGCCTTCATTATAGAAACATTTGAAAACCCTACTACAAGTGCTACTTAAGTGATTACTAGATAACCATAGGATTTTAGGAAAGTTAACGATTTCCCATTTGTGTCATGTTTATTCTTAGTGAACAATAGTTGAGATGCTATGTAAAGCTTCCTAATTCTTCATCATATATATCCTCCATTAAGGTGACATATTCCTTTTTTTGTTTTCTTTCTTTTTGAACTTAATATTTTCACCTCCTTATTATGCTTCATAAAGTTTTTGTTGACTAGTACTTTATTTTGTTTTGTGCGAGTGACTTAGGGTGACTAGTTTCGTCCTGGATATTTTTTGCTTATTCAAAACATCTTATCTATTTTCTTCCTTATCATCCTCCTTGGTGTCTTCCTGGAAATAGTCTCTTACACTCACTAGCCTAATTTGCGTGCACATAAACGAGATAGAAGACTTGTCATCCTTTTTTTTTTTTCTGATACAAGGGGGAAATACATAGTGATCATCTTTCGATTTTCCTGAATATCTGATAAACATACATATTAATTGAATCGATTAATCCCCCCATTAATTACATTATCCTAAACAACAGGTAAAACGATATCCATTAACAGATCCTTCACTCATTTATACCCTACCGCATATGATATGGGTAGGTACAAAAAGGGTACTTACCTTAAATGAGTACAATGACCAGCCACAAGCAAGTGCAAAGAGTGATCACTAAGAACCTATTGGAAAGGGGGGTGATGGGACACCAGTTGTTAGATTTAATTGAAAAGTTATTTGTATACACGTGGGAAACACTTTTGATTTGCTGGCCTGTTGTGTTTGAGATTTTTATTTGTGTCAGGGGCACATGCATTCAAAATACCTCATAGGCATGGGCTAGGGGGGTAGGGGACGGATGGATGGGAGCAAACATTAAAACCAGAGAAGTGATATTTGAAAAATGGGGTCCATTTGGGTGGATCAACTGCAATGAAGCATTGTGGAGCGAGGTTCATGGAACCAAGGAAGTGGATGGGGTCAAACGAAGGTGGGAAAGAATCATTTACTTGTCGTTGTGGAAGTGTAAGGAGTAGAGCTAGGCTGTCTTACTTTTGTGATTTGGTGTTGTTCGTGAGAGTGAAAGGCATGAATAAAATGTTGGAATGGGAAAGGTAGTCCGGACGATGTGAGCATATATGCTGCTACTACTGGTTTGTTATTAATCGATGAACATGTGTGGACAGATAATCCCCTCACCCCACCCGTGTACCTTCTGAATTCCACTTTTACAGCCAATGGAAGCTCCAGTTATTCATGTAGGTCTTCTTTGCTGAACATGGTGAAGAGGTTTAAGTTGTTCAGATAACACATCAGACTGCTGAACTGGTTTACCAGTAAACTTTGCTACTGATGCCTCCCTACGCATAAACCTAAGCAGATTGCTATATGTTCCCCCAACTCTCGGGAAATTTCAGAGAAGCTACCTACCCTCCCTGCGACGTTGATTCTAACCTAACGAAGAGGGGACATAAGAGGGGGAGAAAAAAGGAATAATATACATGTATAAGGTACAGTGTATTTATTTGGTAACAAAAGAAAGGCTGGACAATGTGGAGTATTAAGCTTAAAAATAAAGGCAGGCAGGATGGTGCATGCATGGACCACGGGAATAAGGAGAGAGAGAGAGAGCGAGAGAGATGTCACATACAGTGGTATATCCAATATGAAAAGCTGGGTCGGAGGGATATGAGCATAGGAAGCAGCTCAGCGCTGGCAACCAGTGAAGTGTGAGTAGGGAGAAAAAGAGTCTAATGCAGCAGCTCGGCCAATGGTATTCACGCCAGCAAAAGCGCAGGGGGGGATGAACGTGGGAAGCGTACGTCGTCTGCCTCTTCCGATAGTAGACCCACCTGCTCGTGAATCCTTTCGCCAACTTGGATGTACGTGGGAGACCACCACACTCCCCACATTCATGCATCAGACCCTTCTCTTTCTCCCTCCACACACAAACTCCCTACTCTCAGGCAAAACAACCCATATGACTGACTAGGGCCGGTCCCCGGGGGCGGACGGACCCCGGGTCGGCAGCAGCAGCAACAGACTGCTGCTCCCGCAGCTGCTGTTAGTGCCACTGATCGTAGATAATGTGCTGCTGTGCTTGTGCTGCTGCTGCCTTGTCTTGCCACTCTACGCTTCTGGATATCGACCGGAGACGGTGCATGTATATGAGTCCTAATGATGTGGTTCAGGCCATGCATATTTTAATTATTATTTATGCATACACACACAATAATCGAAGTAACTAGTAGTATTTTCAGTACTCTTAATTAGTCCGTTTCTGTGTACATGCATGCACTTTGAATATCTGTTAATTGTCAGTATATATATATATTATATCATTAGTACGGAGTTCTTATATATTTAATCGATTGTAGCTCGATTAAATATATAGCTGGAAATTCGATAATCAATCAATACATGCATGCACCTCGTCTACTTCCTCAGGAAAAGTAGAAAACCACCTATAAATCCATTACCCCCGTCTCCCTGTCTACTCCACAAAGGGGATGAACAACGACTACTCTGATTATCATCATCATCATCATCTTCTGATCCGTCTCTATTCACCATAGCTACGATTCAAACCACGCAAGCAAGCGACATCTCTTCTTCAGCTATATGCCTGTACGTAAAACATAGCGCTGCAAGGACAATCCACGCCCCCACAGCTTTTGCTCCATTTGAATCAGGAAAGTCAGCCAAGATATATTTAAGGGTATGGATATATTCTCCTCTTCTTCCCCTACTCCAACTACCGACGCCGGTAATAGTACCGCATCCCTTTCCCTTGCAATCAAATCCTTCCACAGTAGCCGCGCCGACCCGGTAGCGGTGGCGGCGTCAGGCATGGCGGCCGACGCACACAGCACCTGCAGCGACCGGATCGAGCTGATTGAGCTCGACGGATTAGCTGACTCGTCGTCCATGTGCACTGAGTCAGCTGAGATCTACACAGCTCCGCCTGGACGGCCATCTACAGCTCGCGGTGATGATATTGACCACGATCGGCTACACCGTCTAGGCAGCGGCGTCAGCACGGTGCTTGACCCGGTCCCTGAGGACCAAGCCGATCTGCAAGCGGTACAGTCTGCTGCAAGCTGCACTGCAACATCCCCAACCTTCTTATTCCGCAGTTATTCCGGCAACATCACCGGCACAACAAACAACAAGCTCCCTTCGTCGAGGTACAAGGGCGTCGTCCCACAACCCAACGGGCGCTGGGGGGCGCAGATCTACGAGAAGCACCACCGGATCTGGCTCGGCACGTTCAACACCGAGGACGAAGCCGCCTCGGCGTACGACATAGCCGCGCACAGGTTCCGTGGCCACGACGCCGTCACTAATTTTAGCCGGGACAGGCTCCAGCAGGACGAGGTCATGTTCATCCACTCCCGATCCAAGGCAGAGGTCGTTGACATGCTACGAAAGCACACTTACGCCGATGAGCTGCGCCAGATCCGACGCAGGTGTAGCCGCGGGAATGGCGGCAGCACTCTCCAGTACCCTTGTGCCTCCAGTGGCATACAGGTGGCCGCCCCTTCCAAGTTTCATCAGCGGCCGGCGACGGCGGCCTCGGATGCTCCCACCGGCTGGCAGACTTTATTCGACAAGACCGTGACGCCTAGCGACGTCGGGAAGCTCAACCGACTCGTGATACCAAAGCAGCACGCTGAGAAGTACTTCCCCCAGCACAGGCACTGCAGGTTCGACAGCACCAAGGCGTCGCTGCTCCACTTCGAGGACGCCAGTTCCTCGGGAGGCAAAGTGTGGCGGTTCCGCTACTCGTACTGGAACAGCAGCCAGAGCTACGTGCTCACCAAGGGATGGAGCCGGTTCGTGAAAGAGAAGGACCTCAAACCAGGGGATATTGTCCGGTTCCTTCGTTCCTCTACACCAGACGACCGAGGCAGGCTATACATCGATGTGATTAAGGCGCCGGTCACCTCTCCGTGTGGTGCCATGAGCGGTGGTGGTGGATGGGGAGCACGGATTTGTAGCTGCAACTGCAACCATGTGGCGGTGGTCCCAGTTGTCGACGAGGTTGTCCAACACATGTATCTATCTTCAACAGTACCAACGCCGGCTGAGGCGCCGAGGCCAGCTGCTCCGGTCGTACGGCTGTTTGGAGTCGACATCAAAGCAGGAGCCGCGACTGGATCAAGCCCACATATGGAAGATGATACCACCTGTAGTGGAGCAGCAGCTTGTGGTTGTTGTAGAAACTGGAAGAGGAGGGTCGATCAGATGGATCTTGTTCCATCACCTCGTCATCATCTTCCTCATCAATTCCTATGCAAGAAGCAGTGCCTGCGCCAGTTTGTGAGCTAGGTTGTATCCATAGGAACCATCGTTCAGTGACTCTCATTAAAAGCTGATGCATGAACCAATCTTTTTCACTCTTGTTCTTTACTTCCATATCACTAACCTCAAAATAAACCGTACTCAATCTCTATATCCGCTGTCGCATCGCTGGTTATAAGTTCTAGAAACTGATGATAGATTCATGGACGGATTCGCAGCACCGACTGATTGTGTATCCTCCTTGTTCTCTGTACACAGATCTCATGTCCCAGACCTTGTATAGTATAAACCTATGTACCGACCAAAAAAAAAGGTGAATGCCTGAATTTCCTGCTGGACCGCTACCTAGAGCGACAACCTAAAAACTCCGAGTTTTGCGTTCTAATTATTCTTCTAACGTCATATATTGATCCGTGCTTTAATAATCACGATCAGAAACCAAATTCTTCCTCATTTCTGTATGTACTCTATGGTATGTCAACGTGACACAAATGGGGATTAACAGATACTAGAGAGGGTTATAGGAATCACCCAAAATGCAAATCTTTCTCGCTTTTCTCAACCACTTTGAAACGTGGTTTTTACATAGAGGTATTACGCATAACTTAACAAGGAAATGGCAATAATATAGAGGTATTACGCATAACATAACAAGGAAATCGCAATATCTACATAACAGCGTGGGGGGAGTTGTTGAAGGTTGTACTTGTACTAGATTCCCCACTGCAAAATTTAGGTATCTTTTTTCAAGAATAACAATACTTAGGAGGGAGTGGGGTGGGGTGAATAGAGGTAAATAAGCTATATGTGTCATATAACATGCAATGCTAAATCATATGAGAGTAATCAGACATGTTCGGTATAATAGTTGGTTTCTTGCAAATTTACAAATGAATAATAACATGAAATTTGTCAAATAACGTTAAAAAAATAATTCATTGTAAGATATACCTATAAGGGAAATCCATATTTTAGTAAGAAATGGAGTAAAAGTATAGTACAAGAAAAATATGTGAAAACAAACTATATATATAGTAAAGTATGTCATTGCGACTCTAAACGGAATACAACTATGTGCAAATATTGAAGTTGGTGTCATGCACATTAACAACTTAATATATATCGTGAAAATGATAATTATGAACCATTCAGCAAGAGAAATTACAACATAGAAACTCCTGAAGTAAAAATTAGGTGATGGCTTATAAATAATATTTACCAAGACTATAACACAAATATAATTTTGTTGATGTGTATTCCCCTGAAGCCAATTATTTGGTAATTATTACCTTTTGATTTAGTTTATAAAAGGAATTCAATTATTATTATTATCGTGCTCAAATATCAATGGACATAATTGTTCATTGAAAGATATAGAAGTAAAACACATCCATCTTTTAGTAAAAAAACATAGTACAAGAAAAATATGTGAAAATAAACTATATAATAAAGTATCATGAGGAAGAAATTGGAGTGGAGAATGGGAAGAAGTTTCATTCCCATATAGACCACAATTTTAAAATACCATGATGTTGAAAAAAATAGCTAAGGAAGCAATTGGAGTGGAAAATAGCAAGAAGTTTCATTCCACGCACCATAGAGGTACTACGCATAACATAAAAAGGATATAGCTACACTAGATAACAGGATGATGGAGTTCGTGGAGTGTGTTTGTACTAGATTCCCCACTACAAAATTTAGGTATCTATCTTTTAGGAGGGAGTGGGGTGGGGTTAATCGAGGTAACTAAGTTAATGTGTTATATGACATGCAATGCTAAATCATATGTGAGTAATCGGACATGTCGGTAGAGTAGTTGGTCTCTTGCAAATTTACAAACTAATGATAACATAAAATTTGTTAAAGAACAATAAATAAAATCATTGAAAGATATACCAGTCAGACACATCCATATTTTAATAAGAAATGGAGTAAAAGCATAATACAAAAAATATGTGAAAACAAACTATATAGTAAAGTATGTCATTGTGACCCTAGATGGAATACTACTAATACATGTGCAAATATGGAATTTGGTGTCTTGCACATTATCAACATAATATATATTATGAAAATGGGCATTATGAACCAAATAAGTTGATGTCTAGAAAAATAGGAATGTATTGAGCAAGAGAAGTTACAATAGAAACTCCTAAAGTAAAAACTAGGTGATGGCTTGTAAATAATATTTACCAAGATTGTAAAACAAATTATAAGTTTTGAATATGTATTCCCTAAATTCAATTATTTGGTAACTACTACTTGTTTATTGAATTAATAAGGGGAATTTAATTATTATGGTGGTAAAATATAAATACAAATAATTATTATATTTAATTAGGTAAAATTCATGGGACTTCAAGTATATGTCTAGAATATGATATTTAATTAGATACTAAGACTATTTTTTTTCAATTATCCTAAAGAAATCATGGAATTAGGAGTACAATAGCTCATTAAAACTAGTACTTTGTTATGACTTAACATCATGTCTAATAGGACATAAGTATTGTATATCAAGTCAGGTTATAGGTATTTCTGAAGAAAATGTCGCAAGACACTATCCGTTTTGAGAGTTAATTATGATAATGGTATAATGGTTCATGAATCACTTTCATGACCTAATGTCTACACATTTTTACATCTAAACATTATCTTAAATAAGATATGCATAAAGGTGGTGGTGTGTATGAAGAAGGCCGTGGTGAAAATTGTGAGTGATGTAGAAAGAATTTGTCCTTCTATGACAGGAGTGACATCTTAGTCAATGTTTCACTACTACTATTATTTCAGTAGCACTACTGTGTCTTCAAACACCACTCATTCCATGTGGATCTTAATGCTAATTAATAGATTCTATGACAAGGTAGTACAGATCCTAAGGCTTCCACCTTTGAATTAACCAAATAATATGTTTCAAAAAAGTTCCTAATTGAACAAATGTTTTCCTTCTAGAGAATAACAACCCTACACAAGACATCAGAATCATGGTTCAATATCCAATAGAATCCAGGAAAGAACTTATCAATAATTTGTTGTATCATATTACTCCTGACTTTAGTTTCAGAAACAACAATGATATGAGGTCTTAAACTCTTTAACTCTGCCTGAACTTTTAGAGCTTTATTATTTCATCCTCTGATGTTCTAGGAGGCAATACATATTGAGAAGTCATCCATTTGGCAGGTTTTCCTCCAGTGCTAGGTTGGGATCATGCAATACACCCTTATCACTAGTACTACCTAGATCTTTGAACTTGTTATTTAATTTTAGCTTGTGATCCGAAATTTTCTTAATGGTTTTAGTATTTTTTTTGCTATTTACTGCTTTGAATTCTGCCTCTTTGGCCTTGTTGGTATCAATATGTGTATTATTAGGTGTAATGATGATAACAATATCACCCTACTCCTTCCCTTTGTTCACAAAGTCTGCAACAACTTTTTGTAATTCCTTCTTCTCATATTGACGAACAACCTCCTCAAAATTTATATTTCTTCTATTGAGTTTGGCCAAAAATGACTTTAGCCTCATACCTGATATCATTCTCATTAATCATATTAATCAATAGTAACATTAGTTGAGTTTAGATTCTTCTTTTCAACCCATACTTTCTTACCAGCTATAGCAATTTTCACACATTCACCATGCCCAAGAAATCCATAAGAACTACATTTAATTGGCTACCACTCATACTCAAATCTAATTGTATGAACCTCCACTTAATCTGAAAACAACTCCAATTTTGTGGGAAAATTAAAGTCAGCTGGGAAGAGGATCGGGAGTCTAGCAAACTCCATTCTCTTGCATACACTCATTAGTTTTTCCAAACATAATGGTATCCCTAGACAGGGCCCAATGATTTTAAACAACCTTTATCCCACAACTCCAGCGGTACATCTTGGACCTTCACCCAGAGAGGGATATCAAATAGTTTAAACCTTGAGATAGCATCACTTGGCTTCCAATGCATCAAGACTGCAGGCTTCCTTGACAATACAAGTGCCTCCCTCAAGAGAATTCTCTAGATCAAGATGATTTGAGAATCTAACAAAAAAAATCATTACCTCTATAAATGATTTCAATGGTCCCTTTTACCTACTAAATCTGAAAAAAATACAATTCCAGAGTAGGATGATGAGGTTTGAACCCAACAATATAGCCTGATGGGCAGTTTTCCATTTCCCAACATTCTCTATCACTTCACATTTCAGATAGACGAGCCTTCCTTCCATTAGAATGATCTCAATATTCTCCAGAGATGTTGCTCCCCTTTCTTGAAAGGTTGGAACAAATCATAACATGACCTTTTACCTTGATCCAGTGGTTTTGAAAATGATTCAACCATGTTCATGTGAGAAGGAGGGGTTTGCAAGGAATCTCCAACGCTATCGCCCTAAGCACCGCCACTTCTTTTCACCATCAACCACCAAACATTGATAATAATGTTCACAACCTTACACAATGGTACAACATAAAAAACTAGGTAGGTCAGTGTTCTTAACCTTACTGAATAATATAACATGGATGAAAATGTGAGACAACATATAAAATCTAGGTGTGAGTCAAACATATGATATTTGTGCAATGAACACTTTCATACATTGTAGGCTTTCCTCTATGGTGCAGAGCCTTTGCTATGGCTGCTTGTGCTGGAATTATCAATGAACATCTGTCACATGGATGGCCTACTAGCACGGGTGTTGAATAGCGAAGGAGGGGACAGTGAAGGAAATCCATGTTGATGTTCACTACTACAAAAATGGCTTATAACGTCACATTTACAGGTGTCGTTTGTATACAAGAAACCGACGCCTAAGGTGTACACATCATCGACTAAATACAAAAACTGACATCTATAAGTGAAGAGCGCCCAGACACGGATATCACTTTTAATTTAGCGTCGGTTCGTTAATAAGCAACCGACACCTAAAATCGACCGCCAATTCTAAAATTTCCAGTGAAAAATATTACCTTCAAAATTTAACATACGACGTCGGTTATTAACTTAAAAACTGACGACTAAAGGTTTTTCGTGAGACAGAAAGTAGCCGCATTTTTATCATCGGTTGGCTTGAAATAACCGACGCCAATGAGTGTTCCCGCACTATCTGTGTAAAAAGTTTTACACCCCTGTGGCGTCGGTTTTTATATGGTAATCGACAACTATTGTTATTAGCGTCGGTTGTTTTTAATAACCGACGTTGATGGTTAACTTTATAGCACCCGCACAAAGCCGACTCTTCCCCTTTCTCTATTTCATCCCTGTGAGAATAGGTCTGGCGAACGATTTTATGCGCCGCCGCCCGCCGCTGCTCTCCCTGCTGCTACGTGCTCGGGCCGCCACGCCGCTCCCTGCTGCTGCGTGCTCCGTGGTCGCCGCCGCCGCCCTCTCCCTCTCTGCTTGTCCTCTCTGCTCGTCAGCCGACCGCCGCCCTCTCCCGGCCCTCTCTACTCACCCCCTCTACTCGCCGGCGCCCCTCTGTGCTCGCCGGCTATCTGCTCGCCGGCACCCTTTGTGCTCGCCGACTCTTTGCTCGCCCGTCTGCCTGTCCCCTGCCCGTCCTCCTCCGTCTGCTCCCTACCCTCCGCCGCCCAAGGTCGGCCCCCTCTGCTCCCTGCCCTCCGTGTGCTCCCTGTCCTTCGTATTTACTTCTACTAATTTGTATTTACTTATCTACTGATTTGAATTTACTTATCTACTGATTTGTATTTACTTATCTACTTATTTGTATTTATTTATCTACTGATTTGTATTTACTTATCTACTCATTCGTTCATCTAATGATTTTATATTCATCACATTATTTAAATTTAGGACTTTGTATTTGTTCATCTATTTTTTAAAATTATTTAATCATCTACTGTACTTTTTTATCTATTACTTTGTATTTGTTCTTTACTTGACGTGCCTGCTAACCATATCACTAACCTCAAAATAACCCGTATTCAATCTCTATATCCGCTGTCGCATCGCTGGTTATAAGTTCTAGAAACTGATGATAGATTCATGGACGGATTCGCAGCACCGACTGATTGTGTATCCTCCTTGTTCTCTGTACACAGATCTCATGTCCCCGACCTTGTATAGTATAAACCTATGTACCGACCAAAAAAAAAAGGTGAATGCCTGAATTTCCTGCTGGACACGCTACCTAGAGCGACAACTCCAAAAACTCGGAGTTTTGCGTTCTAATTATTCTTCTAACGTCATATATTGATCCGTGCTTTAATAATCACGATCAGAAACCAAATTCTTCCTCATTTCTGTATGTACTCTATGGTATGTCAACGTGACACAAATGGGGATTAACAGATACTAGAGAGGGTTATAGGAATCACCCAAAATGCAAATCTTTCTCGCTATTCTCAACCACTTTGAAACGTGGTTTTTACTTAGAGGTATTACGCATAACTTAACAAGAAAATGGCAATAATATAGAGGTATTACGCATAGCATAACAAGGAAATCGCAATATCTACATAACAACGTGTGTGTGTGTGTGTGGGGGGGGGGGGGGGGTTCTTGAAGGTTGTACTTGTACTAGATTCCCCACTGCAAAATTTAGGTATCTTTTTTCAAGAATAACAATACTTAGGAGGGAGTGGGGTGGGGTGAATAGAGGTAAATAAGCTATATGTGCCATATAACATGCAATGCTAAATCATATGAGAGTAATCAGACATGTTCGGTATAATAGTTGGTTTCTTGCAAATTTACAAAAGAATAATAACATGAAATTTGTCAAATAACGTTAAAAAAATAATTCATTGTAAGATATACCTGTAAGGGACATCCATGTTTTAGTAAGAAATGGAGTAAAAGCATAGTACAAGAAAAATATGTGAAAACAAACTATATAGTAAAGTATGTCATTGCGACTCTAAACGGAATACAACTAATTATATGTGCAAATATTGAAGTTGGTGTCATGTACATTAACAACTTAATATATATCGTGAAAATGATAATTATGAACCAAATATGTTGATGTCTAGAAAATAGGAATGCATTGAGCAAGAGAACTTACAACATAGAAACTCCTGAAGTAAAAATTAGGTGATGGCTTATAAATAATATTTATCAAGACTGTACCACAAATATAATTTTGTTGATGTGTATTGCCCTGAAGCCAATTATTTGGTAATTATTACCTTTTGATTTAGTTTATAAAGGGAATTCAATTATTATTATCATGCTCAAATATCAATGGACATAATTGTTCATTGAAAGATATACAAGTAAAACACATCC
Source organism: Alisma plantago-aquatica (assembly GCA_963693085.1). Lineage (NCBI taxonomy): Eukaryota > Viridiplantae > Streptophyta > Magnoliopsida > Alismatales > Alismataceae > Alisma > Alisma plantago-aquatica. The sequence goes on along the minus strand of OY856414.1, from coordinate 603,142,238 downwards.
ATCTTTTGGTATGAAAAGCATAGTACAAGAAAAATATGTGAAAATAAACTATATAATAAAGTATCATGAGGAAGAAATTGGAGTGGAGAATGGGAAGAAGTTTCATTCCCATATAGAACACAATTTTAAAACACCATGTTGTTGACAAAAATAACTAAGGAAGCAATTGGAGTGGAAAATGGCAAGAAGTTTCATTCCACGCACCATAGAGGTACTACGCATAACATAAAAAGGATATAGCTACACTAGATAACAGGATGAGGGAGTTCATGGAGTGTGTTTGTACTAGATTCCCCACTACAAAATTTAGGTATATGTCTTTTAGGAGGGAGTGGGGTGGGGTGAATCGAGGTAACTAATTTAATGTGTTATATGACATGCAACGCTAAATCATATGTGAGTAATCAGACATGTCGGTAGAGTAGTTGGTCTCTTGCAAATTTACAAACTAATGATAACATAAAATTTGTTAAAGAACAATAAATAAAATCATTGAAAGATATATAAGTCAGACACTTCCATATTTTAATAAGAAATGGAGTAAAAGCATAATACAAAAAAATGTGTGAAAACAAACTATATAGTAAAGTATGTCATTGTGATCCTAGATGGAATACTACTAATTACATGTGCAAATATAGAATTTGATGTCTTTCACATTATCAACATAATATATATATTATGAAAATGGGCATTATGAACCAAACAAGTTGATGTCTAGAAAATAGGAATGTATTGAGCAAGAGAAGTTACAATAGAAACTCCTAAAGTAAAAACTAGGTGATGGCTTGTAAATAATATTTACCAAGATTGTAATACAAATTATAAGTTTTGAATGTGTATTCCCTAAATTCAATTATTTGGTAACTATTACTTGTTTATCAAATTAATAAGGGAAATTTAATTATTATGGTGGTCAAATATAAATACAAATAATTATTATCCATAGAATAATTAGGTAAAATTCATGGGACTTCAAGTATATGTCTAGAATATGATATTTAGTTGGATACTAAGACTAATTTTTTTTTCAATTCTCCCAAAGAAATCATGGAATTAGGACCACAATAGCTCATTAAAACTAGTACTTTGTTATGACTTAACATCATGTCTAATAGGACATAAGTACTGGATATCAAGTCAGGTTATAGGTATTTCTGAAGAAAATGTCACAAGACACTATCCGTTTTGAGAGTTAATTATGATAATGGTATAATGGTTCATGAATCATGTTCATGACCTAATGTCGTTACAATGGACACATGATGATATCTACACTTTTTTACCTCTAGAAATTATCTTAAATAAGATATGCATAAAGGTTGTGGTCTGTATGAAGAAGGCCGTGGTGAAAATTGTGAGTGATGTAGAAAGAATTTGTCCTTCTATGATAGGAGTGACATCTTAGTCAATGTTTCACTACTACTATTATTTCAGTAGTACTGTTGTGTCTTCAAACACCACTCATTCCATGTGGATCTTAATGCTAATTAATAGATTCTATGACAAGGTAGTACGGTTCCTAAGGCTTCCACCTTTGAATTAACCAAATAATCTGTTTCAAAAAGTTCCTAATTGAACAAATGTTTTCCTTCTAGAGAATAACAACCCTACACAAGACATTAGAATCATGGTTCAAAATCCAAGAGAATCCAAGAAAGAACTTATCAATAATTTGTTGTATCATATTACTCCTGACTTTAGTTTCAGAAACAACAATGATATGAGGTCTTAAACTCTTTAACTCTGCCCGAACTTTTAGAGCTTTATTATTTCATCCTCTGATGTTCTAGGAGGCAATACATATTGAGAAGTCATCCATTTGGTAGGTTTTCCTCCAGTGCTAGGTTGGGATCATGTAATACACCCTTATCACTAGTACCACCTAGATCTTTGAACTTGTTATTCAATTTTTCCTTGTGATCCGAAATTTTCTTAATGGTTTTAGTATTGTTTTTTTGCTATTTACTGCCTTGAATTCTGCCACTTTGGCCTGGTTGGTATCAATATGTGTATTATTAGGTGTAATGATGATAACAATATCACCCTGCTCCTTCCCTTTGTTCACAAAGTCTGCAACAACTTTTTGTAATTCCTTCTTCTCATATTGACGAACAACCTCCTCAAAATTTATATTTCTTCTACTGAGTTTGGCCAAAAAAGACTTTAGCCTCATACCTGATATCATTCTCATTAATCATACTAAACTTGTGACAACCCTAATTTTCTCACCCTTTATTATACTCTCCCTCGCACTATGATGAGAAATTATCTAGTTTGGATGTCAATTTCATAGTTTGAGTGTTGTGACACTCCAATTAGATTTCTTTACTGCTCAATTTCGCAAAGTGTGACATCAATCAACACCTTGAGCTTAGTATTATAGTTTAATAAATCATCCCCTTGAACCCATTTTTGAACCTATGCACTATGATCACATGACTCTACACTATGTACTATGTTATAGAGGATCCAATAATGAGTCCAATGATGTAAAAGTCTCCTCAATCACATTTTAGGATCAAAAGTTAGGGGTGTTAGAAATATGAGTTTACCCAGCCTTTTTTGTATTGTATTCTTTGTTTTTGGACCGATTTTGGGCACTTTGGGCCTTGAATGGAAATGAAAGCCCATCCGCCTACTCCCCCTTTGTCTTTACCCTTCAGGAAGTTACCGAGAATAGGAATCTGCCCTTCCGCCTCCCCCTCCAAATCGGGCAATGGAGGAGAACGGAAGCAGTATTGGAAACCCAAAACCTTTGGTCCCTTATATACCCCCTTCCCTTGGCTTCCTTGCTGTTTTCCTAGTTTTAATCCAGCCACCAACATGATCTGGAATGGTCCCTCTTCCACCTTTTTTTTCTTCTACTGTTGCCTCCCAAGAAACACCCCCTTTTCTTCCTGTCGTCACCCACACCAAAGCCAAGAAGAAGGGCGTTGCCGCCCCTCTCCTCACGAAGACCAGTAGATGACGTCGAGTCAGCAAGCCTCTGAAGCTCGGGCGGCGACAACAGTGGCTGCTTTGGCCATTTCTTTTCTACTACGCCGTCCTTCTGTGTGGTCGATGCTATAAGGGTAGGACACCCTCTCACCCACTCTAGTTTACGGAAGAGGACTGGGAGGCTAGTAGGTGATTGACATGCCCCACAGAACCAACCGTGACTGCCTTTTCTCCAGGTCGGCCGCAGTCACTTCATCACCAAAGAATGGGAGCGGAGCTCCCCTGTTTGTCCCCTGTTCCATCCGCGGAACAGAGGATCGCGAGAAAGGGGAAGATGCCTGCTTGGGCTTGGACCAGCAAGGCCAGAGGCCCAGCACCCATGGGAGGCCAAGGCCCAGTCAAGGAACATACCAAATTCTAGCTAAAATAAGGTATAGATCCCCTTTTCAAGATCAATTCTTTGAAATATGATAACTCCCAAATCCCTTGGCCAAATAGGGTAAATATATATACCATTTTGATCGTCTCGAAAAGATTTACAACATAGGAATAGTTTATGGACCTGGATTCGATACTAATTCTCCTGTTTTTCAAAAATGCTATCTTTGATCTTTTGGAGTATAGTGGATTTATGATTTTGATGCAAACTTAGATCTTGGCTACTGAATATATCCTTGATCCTTAAATTAGTAACACTAATGTCTTTGTAGCCCTAATGAAAGTCCTACTATCCCTATTGCTCATAAATGACTCCTTTTTGTACATATGTGCATAGTGTGGACTTTAATGATGGACTTTGCCTAGATTGCTAATCCTACTTCTAATGGACACCCACCTAATCTTGTTATATGCTTCTTATGACCTTATGTTGCTGATATAAACCATCCCTTATTCTTGGCTCTTATTCATTGATGATCTTTGACCTTGATTACTCTATTATGAGCCTCGTGACCTACTTTGAGCATAAGTGTCCTTAATCTTGTCATGTCCACATGAAACCTCGAAAGCATATGAAACTTGAACCACACTCTTATGATGGACCGTAAATCAATATGAGATCATCTAATGTACTAATAACCAACCTTGAACCCAACTTGGCCAAAACCCTAAAATACATCTAATTGGGGTTAATGATGAGAATCTAATGTATATATGTAATCTTGTTGTTAATCAAGTTTGGCATGTGGCTAGATGGTGAAGGATATGTTAGGTTATGAAATCTCTGAATCAGGTACGGGCCTTATCTAGTTATATGACTAACTTTCTTGTTTGAAATGATATGTATTGTATGCTTGTTTGTTTACTTGCCCAATATTGCCATGTAGTATTGCTATGTCATACTCGATGTTTGCCTCGTTGGTTTTATAACTTGAACAGATATATGTACAAAACTCCATTATAATATTGTTGATAAATGGTTAACTCTTGGTGACGTCCTTGAGGTCCCTCTTGTATAAATGAGTTAGCTAATCTTGAGCACCCTTACGGACCCTTCCGACGGGAAGATGGTCAAAGGCCTTTAAATATGCTTGATATTGTTGATATAATGGAGTGAAATAACATAAAACATGATTTCACATTTTGTTAAACAATTAACATGTTTATTCTTGTTTGATTCTGTAGGGTTTTGGAGGGAGACAGAGAAGGCAGCGGAAACAAAAATTTTCTCCCCCAACCCATACCGAGGAAATGCGTCAACGTCTATATAATAGGAAAGGATGGTTTGTGGAATCATACCTTGTCCCGAGGCTTGCTCGGCGACAATACCTCGCGCAATGCGCGGTCTTCAACTCCGGTCTTGGACGGTGTCTGTGCAGCTCCTGGTCGCACCGGGACTGACGACTCCTCCTCCTACCGGACTGTCGGATGACAGTTGTCCTCCTGAGCGGCAGTGTCCTCCCGCCTCTGTAGTAGTCCACACGGACCACCTGGAACTCCACTCTCCTTGTCCCACAAGGAAGTGGAAGGAGTCGCACCCTCCTGTTGACGTACTAGTCGCCAACACACTCTCCTTCTACCAGTTGCAACTGCAGTTGTCCTTCCCTTGCTGCACCTCCCTTTTGCGGGAAGCACTTGCTCGGGATCTCTCACGGTTACCAAAACCAGAGAGAACGACAACTTCGCAAAGCAACAAGCTTGCATTGAGTTGTACTTTGAGAAGCCCCCAATACCCCTATATATATAGGCGGGTCATGGGACAGGGTTCTCTGTGCCCGGCAATACGGGACTAAAGCAGGAGTAGAAGGGTTTGAGAATTTTCCACAAAAAGCAACCGGTTCGCAACTTGAAATGATCGGTTCACAACTGAACCGATCGGTTCGGCCATTGAGCCGATCGGTTGGACCTGAGCCGATCGTTTGGGGCACTCCAACCGATCGGTTGGTGCCCTGAACCGATCGGTTCATGGTCCTAATCCGGCTCAAAAAGACTTTCCTTGTTTCGTTCTCAATTGGTATCGTATACCAATGTTATTCCCAATCGAATTGGGCAATTTGAAACCAAAGGAAAATTCTTGCCGACATGACTTTCCCAACTGGTTGGTTGCACCAGTTGAGCCGATCGGTTCAACTCTTGAACCGATCTTTTCAACCTGGGCATGAGCCGATCGGCCTGGACACTCCAGCCGACCGGTTCAGCACCTCAGCCGACCGGTTCATCACATGAGCCGATCGGTTGGGAGCACAGGTTGGGCAAAATCAGTCAATTGCGATTTCAATCAATCCGATACTCCAATCAATGCGTCCAACACCTTGAACCATATGATATTGAGCTATCGACTGATTGAGTGTTTAATTGAACTACTAAAATCCTTTAGTAATCAATCTAAACATTGCTTTGTGGACAAAACTCCTCTTCCAGGTTAAATCCTATGTGTGTGACCCTGCAGGTCCATTTCACGTTGGCAGTGAAAGTCCATAACACTTATGACTTCACAAGCAAAGAGCGGTGCCTAGTCACACATCAGTGCTACCCAAGTGAAAGTAGAAAGTTGGAGAACAACTTTCATCCTACAATCCGTGAATGGTGTTACAGTGAATGTATAATTCCTTTGTCACTGATATCCCGAATGAACTCAAGGCATGGAACTGTCATCCTATCAACGTTCATTCACTTTCTTGATCTCAGAGCAGATTGAACGAGATATGTATGACATCAATATCACATACTGATTCACACATGCGTGCGCACGCCTATCTCAATCCTACTCATCAAGTGGCCTTGGATATCAAACTCCCTCAGGAGGGACAAATCCCATATCTATCACTCACCCCTCAAAAGCCCCATGTGTCAAAGCCACCCAATCATCACCTTTATAACAACCCATGTTTCAGGACTGCGTTTGATGATGTCAAAGTGTGCCCAACAACATGTGTTGAGTGCAGTGATTTCAGGTCTAAGAATCACACTCACCACCATCACTGTGAGTACTGACTGTGACTACCATCTCATGGTTCCATGTGTCAAACTCACGGTGGGTCTGTCCGGTACCTTGTTCTCTAACAAGTACCTATGTGTTTGGTTTGATATCTCTATATCATGACTAATGAGATTCTGTCATCAACCAACACCACAATCTAGTCTTGTGTGTCATAGTTGTCTATCTACCTTCCACTATGACATCCGACTAGGGACATATCAAGAATGTACAAACTCTTAGCATCCGTATGATCTCATCATTCAGGTCATGAACATGAAGGCATACGTCATTGAGTACTGTCATTCTCTAGACATTCAATCTGTTCTATCACTATCTCATATGACTGAACCAGAATGAATTGGAAGCTTGCCTTTGATGTTTATCAAATCAATCTTAATGTATCCCACCAATCATCCCATGATTGGCTCTCAGGGCATACATACCAACAGACTCCCACTTGCACTGCGAGCCAATCACCCATGAATCATATTCATAGTGATCTTTAAACATGTCACACATGTTACTGTGCTCTTAGTGCGAACATAGTGAGTAATGGCAACACCTTGCCAAAGTCTGTATAAATCGCATGTCTCTCATCTCTTCGCTGTACGTCGCACGTATGAGATGGAGTTGCCGTAATATGCGATCTAGTATTTCATTGCTAACCTTTAGCCACATTTCATGATCAAGGATTCCAGACTTGTCATCAATGAGTGGAATATAAGTTCATCTCATGAACTTTTAGATCCATATAGTATCCACTGCTGTTCTCTAACACACAGATACTCGGCATTTCCCTTTTAAATGGTTTTATTGGAACACTTCCAATTATCAACAAACTTTCACTTTTATACATCCTATGTATATTTTTTTTGCGATTAATTTTCTATCCTTTCGGAAGTTTGCATCAATGTAACTCTTTACATCGAACTCTTCCTTATCTCCATAGAACTAGTACTTCACAAGTACTTATCAAGTTCTCATGGTATTCCAGTAACCCTTACTGGAAGTAGACAGACATCCACTCGTCATGTCCCACATACGAGTTATCAGGATGAGCACATCATATTGTCATGTCATACATACAAAATGATGAATGCATTTTATTCTTGCCATGTCATACATGCAAGACAATGGGATGATTACATACATGATAGATCCATATCTATTCTTAGTGTTCCCATTCTTCATAAGAATTGAACACTTGGCCTTGGGATACTAATATCCATATAACATGGACAAGTTTTCTCCCACTGAATCTGTGCATACTGAACCCTTCAGTACAGATTGCCAATGTATGCTCTCTCCTTTCCAGGTCAAGAGATTTGTCGAGAACTATCTCTATAGATCTCTATTCCTATCATATAGGAAATATCTCTATCTTCCTTAAAGATAATTTCCACTTTTGGATTTCCATTCTAGAACATTTCCATTTCACATCAACATGTGGAATGTGAACACGCTCCCACTAAATCACAGATCCCTTCTTTATCTTTGACATATCACTCAAACCCTTTGACTATATCATCAAAGTAAAGATCCAATTTTGAGTTGCTTGTACTCAATCAATCACATTGATTAGTCCATTGTAACTTATAGACTTCATTTGCAATAGTGGATTCATAAACCTTATAGGTTGTGTCACGTACACATCCTTGTTTTATTCCTCATAGGAATGTGGTTTTAGTATCCATATGCCAAATGTCTCAGTCATTAAGTTGCAATCAACAAGCATCATCCTTCTCAAAATGTTATCCATGTGTCTTAACACTTAAGACTCATTTGCACTTATGGATATGATCCAATGAGTGCTACCATCAAGGTCATACCTTATGGTTCACATGGATGTCATTTAGGATGTAATGGTCTTAAACCATAACTCAAGATTTGGTTCCTCATATTCATCTTGATAGTTGACTCATCACATGAAAAACTCATCACATAGATAATTGAGGTGTATCTGTTAAGGATATAAGAACTCACAACCCTTGTGATTCTTAATTTCCTTTATTAGTGTGGGGTATTCTTTTATTAAGAAGAATTTAGTTATTTGATAATCATTCTCTAACTCCTTAGAGTATGATTCCTTCTTGATTTAGACATCACCATGCCTTAATCATGAGTTCACTATGATACACTATCATAATCACTCATAAGGATCTCAAACATTTGGTCCAAGTATTTTATTCATTGATCTCATCAAGAATTAATACTTTATCAAATTTGTACTTCATTTATGATAATCTTGAACACTTCAAGATATTCATATTGGTATTTCTCTAAATACCATTTGAAGTATTAGCATTCACTCCAATAGGTATGTAAATACATCACATGTATTATACCTAATAGGACAATCATTCTCCCACTACCATTAGTGAAGATTGATTAATCATGTACAAGAGATTCATGTCTCTTACTGGTTCTCTAACCAAAAGAGTCTAGATTTATCCATCATATGGAAACTAGAAATGAATTTCTCATGATTGATGCTAATTTGATCGTTTGAGTTATCAATAACTTTAGGTATCATTTTATCTTATGCATACCTTGTATCACAAGATAAACAAGGCATTGCCACAAAGATCATATCTTTAAGATTGAAACATCAACTTTATTAATTGCCATTATTGTCATACAATATGCAAAATAAAGTGTTTCTATCTATTGGCAATATATGAAATAGCAGTTCTCAACTCTATTTCGTGCCCTTTAGGCTGAAATAAACTGAAAGATACTCCTATCTATGGCAGCAACACTTGCTCCAATGATGGGTATTTCTTTCTTGGTCCTTTCGCAAAGGCCATCACTTCTTTGTGGATATTGCATATCATATATGACATATCCATATCTTGGTATCATATACCTCGGATAAAGAAGTGGTTCATTTCATGATACCTTAGGTGGAGATCTCCATCCCCTCCTTCATTTTCTTTTGTTCTTCCAGATATAGAGGGCAGTTCCCTCATACACCCTTTCCCCATGTGCCTTGAGGCAGAAGACGGCTTGGATTGCTGGCTAGCATCATAACACTTCTTAGCTTTGCCCTTGCCCTTGCCCTTGCCCTTAAGACTTACCTTTTCTTTGATCACATCAAAGATTATGGTTTGTCTTTCTTCATCTTTGCCTCTACCATCCTCAACATGTCCAACAACTCTGTCAACGCTTGTCAAAGTTGTTCATGTTGTAGCTTATCATGAATTGTATGATTCTTGCAACATTTGCAGTATCATACCAATAGCCAACTCTTGGCTCAGATGGAATCTTTCTTAGTCAGGTCTTTCCACATACCCAATCACATTGAGTGTGTGAATACCTTACTGGATCTCCTTCTGTCATGCCATACTAGGACAGTGTTTTGGAGACATCATATGTCTCATGTTGTCTCTGCAACTCATAGTTCAGAGAACACAACATCAAGCACTCCTCATCAATGTCATCCTCAGTATGCTTCCATAAGCATACTTTCAGCCATTGATGTGGTGGGATCGAGTTCATCTGGTTCTGGTATAACTAGGACTTAGAGCTTTCGCTCTTTGATTGAGAACACTTCTCATCATCATCCTAACCAGTCGTGGAATTATTCCCATTTAATTTGTTGGTCTCAAAGACTGATCGCAAATAAAGTGATTTGTTGATTAACCATTTATTTTAACAAAAGGAAATATATGCAATTTTCGTCCAAAAACTCATTTTTGACTTGTTTGATTGATTTGAAAAGTTGACGATAAAATTAGGCCTTTAATTAATTATCGCTCCCACTATTTTACTTCAAATTGATAGCCCTCACCATCAATTCGGAAGATTGCAGCGTACAACCTTCTAGTGGGCAAGATCCTGAAATCCTCTAAGCCATGGACCAGCTAGGGCTGTCACCCACAACATAGATCTCTCAGGTAGGCAACTTTTGCCAATTGCATCATATGCAACTCTTGATAAGATGTCATTTACAACTCCTTGCAATGATCATCTCCATACCTCAAGGCACTAGATCCTATCTAGGTCACCTTGTTAAGTCCGCCCCAAAGCAAACACGATGAATATGCACCCTGCTAGGGCAGACCCACACATTCATCCTTCACGCTTCCACGAGGTAGACGGTGCACCACACTAGGGCGTGCCCACACTTGGTCGAACAAGCTTTTCACGCGTGTCGCATCTGGAAGGCATCTAAAACTTAATATTTTAATGATGGATTTGGTTTTATATACATATACATATCCAATCACCACAATACATAGTACGTATCATATACATGCTATATCCCACAGAAAACATGCACAAACGATAAAAAGCGATGATTATGGCCATCCTAATGTGATTCCTCGAGCCCAGAGGAATCACGGTCATCTAGGTCTACATCATATGCAACCTGTACAAGATGAACTCTGTGCCTTGCCTTCCGAGTTGATCAACTCATCACATGAATGATCTGTACTCTCCAGCCAGTCGTCTGGGTGCCACCAGCCGATTGGTTGGCTCCTCCAACTGATCGGTTCGCCTGGTCATCGTGCATCTCGTCATGTCCACCACCCGCTCGTCTCGCTCCTCGAACCGGTCATCAACCGATCGGTTCACTCCTTGAACCGACCGTCTGGAACGTCAACCGATCGGTTCACGCCTTGAACCGATCGTTTCAGCTGTCGTCTTGATGTCCGCCGGTCTTTGACATAACAGGAAATAAAATTTATCCTAATAATTACATTGCTTTAAAGGGAAACCCCGAGTTACATTCGGGGGGAGAAAAGGTAGGAAAGAATCTCGAATTATTTCGAGTAACATCAGGAATAAGAGAGGGAAGATCGGTGCGCAGACCGAGATGCAAGCAACCACAAACAACCACACACAGATAGGGGTTTATAGGCCATAATCACGCTACACACATCCACCACAAAACTCATTTAAGGGCGACGCGTATCGAGTGCATTAATAATACATATCATATATGTAATTAGGGATTTGTGGATTTAGGATTGGACATGCATAAAGCCGATATTATTCGCATCGCATGCAATAAATAAAGGCGACAAACCAAAATCGATCATATCGATATTCCTAAAATATAGAGCAGTTGACGTGGCTCTGATACCACTGTAGGGTTTTGGAGGGAGACAGAGAAGGCAGCGGAAACAAAAATTTTCTCCCCCAACCCATACCGAGGAAACGCGTCAACGTCTATATAATAGGAAAGGATGGTTTGTGGAATCATACCTTGTCCCGAGGCTTGCTCGGCGACAATACCTCGCGCAATGCGCGGTCTTCAACTCCGGTCTTGGACGGTGTCTGTGCAGCTCCTGGTCGCACCGGGACTGACGACTCCTCCTCCTACCGGACTGTCGGATGACAGTTGTCCTCCTGAGCGGCAGTGTCCTCCCGCCTCTGTAGTAGTCCACACGGACCACCTGGAACTCCACTCTCCTTGTCCCACAAGGAAGTGGAAGGAGTCGCACCCTCCTGTTGATGTACTAGTCGCCAACACACTCTCCTGCTACCAGTTGCAACTGCAGTTGTCCTTCCCTTGCTGCACCTCCCTTTTGCGGGAAGCACTTGCTCGGGATCTCTCACGGTTACCAAAACCAGAGAGAACGACAACTTCGCAAAGCAACCGGCTTGCATTGAGTTGTACTTTGAGAAGCCCCCAATACCCCTATATATATAGGCGGGTCATGGGACATGGTTCTCTGTGCCCGAAAATACGGGACTAAAGCAGGAGTAGAAGGGTTCGAGAATTTTCCACAAAAAGCAACCGGTTCGCAACTTGAAATGATCGGTTCACAACTGAACCGATCGGTTCGGCCATTGAGCCGATCGGTTGGACCTGAGCCGATCGTTTGGGGCACTCCAACCGATCGGTTGGTGCCCTGAACCGATCGGTTCATGGTCCTAATCCGACTCAAAAAGACTTTCCTTGTTTCGTTCTCAATTGGTATCGTATACCAATGTTATTCCCAATCGAATTGGGCAATTTGAAACCAAAGGAAAATTCTTGCCGACATGACTTTCCCAACTGGTCGGTTGTACCAGTTGAGCCGATCGGTTCAACTCTTGAACCGGTCGTTTCAACCTGGGCATGAGCCGATCGGCCTGGACACTCCAGCCGACCGGTTCAGCACCTCAGCCGACTGGTTCATCACATGAGCCGATCGGTTGGGAGCACAGGTTGGGAAAAATCAGTCAATTGCGATTTCAATCAATCCGATACTCCAATCAATGCGTCCAACACCTTGAACCATATGATATTGAGCTATCGACTGATTGAGTGTTTAATTGAACTACTAAACTCCTTTAGTAATCAATCTAAACATTGCTTTGTGGACAAAACTCCTCTTCCAGGTTAAATCCTATGTGTGTGACCCTGCAGGTCCATTTCACGTTGGCAGTGAAAGTCCATAACACTTATGACTTCACAAGCAAAGAGCGGTGCCTAGTCACACATCAGTGCTACCCAAGTGAAAGTAGAAAGTTGGAGAACAACTTTCATCCTACAATCCGTGAATGGTGTTACAGTGAATGTATAATTCCTTTGTCACTGATATCCCGAATGAACTCAAGGCATGGAACTGTCATCCTGTCAACGTTCATTCACTTTCTTGATCTCAGAGCAGATTGAACGAGATATGTATGACATCAATATCACATACTGATTCACACATGCGTGCGCACGCCTATCTCAATCCTACTCATCAAGTGGCCTTGGATATCAAACTCCCTCAGGAGGGACAAATCCCATATCTATCACTCACCCCTCAAAAGCCCCATGTGTCAAAGCCACCCAATCATCACCTTTATAACAACCCATGTTTCAGGACTGCGTTTGATGATGTCAAAGTGTGCCCAACGACATGTGTTGAGTGCAGTGATTTCAGGTCTAAGAATCACACTCACCACCATCACTGTGAGTACTGACTGTGACTACCATCTCATGGTTCCATGTGTCAAACTCACGGTGGGTCTGTCCGGTACCTTGTTCTCTAACAAGTACCTATGTGTTTGGTTTGATATCTCTATATCATGACTAATGAGATTCTGTCATCAACCAACACCACAATCTAGTCTTGTGTGTCATAGTTGTCTATCTACCTTCCACTATGACATCCGACTAGGGACATATCAAGAATGTACAAACTCTTAGCATCCGTATGATCTCATCGTTCAGGTCATGAACTTGAAGGCATACGTCATTGAGTACTGTCATTCTCTAGACATTCAATCTGTTCTATCACTATCTCATATGACTGAACCAGAATGAATTGGAAGCTTGCCTTTGATGTTTATCAAATCAATCTTAATGTATCCCACCAATCATCCCATGATTGGCTCTCAGGGCATACATACCAACAGATTCATCTTGAAATCGTTTCAAATTATGCAAAGCTTATATATATATGTATCTTTCTGCTCCGTACTCAACACCTTGTGTGTTGACATATTTCTCGTATGTTGTTTTTAGGTTCAGAGATGGGTAGAAAGATGAAGGGCTTGGTGAGCTATGCTAGGTGTACTTGTTGTAAGATCTAGATTTAGTGCACAGGAATGACTTGCACCTTGACTCTGGAAATATGTAATTGAATTCATGAATATAATACATTTTGTATAATCTATACTTGTTGAATGTTGAGACTATGTTGGTGCCTTTATCTTGTTATTTGTTCATGTGTGCTAAGCTTTACGCTTCCGCATGTCGCATTTGGTATACATTTGATTCATGGGACTGGGATTCTGGTTCCGTGACAGATGGTATCAGAGCATGAACAATAACTACACCAAACATTGCTCACATGAAACACAAATGAAACTCACTTTACATCTCAACCCTAGAAACTTAATAAGATGCCCTTTATGGATTAGGTAGACTTAGCCTCTAGGTTAGAACCTAGATGTTCTCGAACTAGGTGTAGACTTGTGTAAATTACCTCCCTAAACATGATTCACGACATGTTCTTAGGATGTCTATACAAGTGTGCACCATGTTCTTGCTAGTTCTCTAGGTATCACGATACTAGATTGCCTAATGCGTGTGGTAACTCGTTTTGGTTTTGGTTTTAGTTTTATTCAAATGGAGTATGGTGGTTTTCATCGAATGTTTCAATGTTGGAGACAATCTATTTCAAGTACTAGTATATGTAACTATGAAAAATGTTACCACACCCAGAAAGGCAGTGAGTGTCTATGTAACCTAAGAGAAAGAGATGTAACATCAAGTCTAGATGAGAGTTTAGATAATAGTTGTAGTATCTAGAGTTGTCTAGAGCCATGACAAAAGCTAGGCTAGTGAGTAGCATAGATAACCTAAGATGGTGATGATGATGATAAAGATAATGATGTTAATGTCGATCCTGATGTTGATGTTGTTGGTGATGTTGATGTTGATAAGACCCATGTTTGTCCTTGAGAGGGCCAAATAGTTTGATGATATGAAATGAGTTTGACCATGCAACCCTTGCTAAACCTAGCACCTTGTTGATACATATGACTTGGTTGATGTGCTAAACATAGCTAGTGGGTTGGCATGTTTGCTTGTACCTAGTCTTGTGCCTGTTAAGATATGATATATGGTTCAAGACCAACATGAGCCTCAATCTCTTTACAAAGGAAGACCTCTAGCATGGGACATATGAATAGGGTCACCTTTTTATATGAGTCGACCCACCTCGGGAGAAGGTTAGAGTACCTAAACTCCAAAATATTTGAAATGTTGAAAAATAGGAATGATGAAATACTTGATGATGAGTCCCTAGCTAGAATACTTCTAAGTATATGAGTTGAGTGGCCTAGTGTGCAGTTTCCTTGAAAATGTTTAACCCTAGATGTCCTATGAAAATATCTAACCCTAGAGAAAGTGGCAATTGAAAATTTGATGCTTGATATATACAGGTGAGGGCGATGTCCCAAGACCTAAGATGATGTATATGATGTGTGATATCCATGATGAGCCTGATACTCGGGTTAGTAGTTGTATATAAAGGAATCTAGTGGTTACCCTTAAGATGGGTAGAAATTGGTGTTACAGGTAGAAGATTGTGGTTAATATGTCTTTTTGGACACATATATGTCTTGGCTTGAGTGGATTGAGCTTGTGGAGCTCTTTCTAGATATAAGTGAGAGAATTCAAAAGCCTTGACGTTGATGATAATGTTGTTCCTCGAATGATGCTCGATACATGAAAGAATCTCACTTAAGTTAAAATCTTGATAAATGTGCAATAGCCACTTTCATAAGCTAGAACTAGTATGAAATCATACCATACATAAAAGACGTAGCCTTGAAATCATGAACTTGATACGATGATGTCTAAAGATCTTAACTTGAATAATTAGGGGTAACATGCCTAATCTCTTACTCAAATGAAAAATGATCAACTTGATATGATGATGCTCTTGGGGTAATAACTCGAATAAAAAGATGAATAAATTGCTCATTTCAAGTCCCAAAAAAAATGATGAACATAATTGGGTAAAGTGGGTAGAATTTTGGGTAAAAGTAAAAACATGCATGAAATATAGAGTAATATGAGATACACACTCGATGATAGTCTCAGTTGAAGTCATGACCATGAACATATTCGTTTGAGAATTGATAACATAGTTTTTGATGATACCTCTTAGTCTCATACGTGAACAAAAACCCTAATGTATGGATACCAGGCGATGGGTAAACCCTAATGTTGTGATGATGTCGTAATACAATATTAGAGTACAAAGTAATATGTACATAGATGAGATGAGTACACCCTTAATGATGATAACCTAAGTGTTGTGGGGAATGCCTTGACAACTAGGGTTGGACACCTAGACCTGACGTTTTTGACTTGACTCTTAAGCTTAATCTTGGACAAATTTCGAGGATGAAATTTCTTGTAAGGAGGGAAGGATGTGACAACCCTAATTTTCTCACCCTTTATTATACTCTCCCTCACACTATGATGACAAATTATCTAGTTTGGATGTCAATTTCATAGTTTGAGTGTTGTGACAATCCAATTAGATTTCTTTACTGCTCAATTTCACAAAATGTGACATCAATCAACACCTTGATCTTAGTATTATAGTTTAATACATCATCCACTTGAACCCATTTTTGAACCTCTGCACTATGATCACATGACTCTACACCATGTACTATGTTATAGAGGATCCAATAATGAGTCCAATGACGTAAAAGTCTCCTCAATCATATTTTAGGATCAAAAGTTAGGGGTGTTAGAAATATGAGTTTACCCAGCCTTTTCTGTATTGTATTCTTTGTTTTTGGACCGATTTTGGGCACTTTGGGCCTTGAATGGAAATGAAAGCCCATCCGCCTACTCCCCCTTTGTCTTTACCCTTCAGGAAGTTACCGAGAATAGGAATCTGCCCTTCCACCTCCCCCTCCAAATCGGGCAATGGAGGAGAATGGAAGCAGTACTGGAAACCCTAAACCTCTGCTCCCTTATATACCCCCTTTCCCTTGGCTTCCTTGCTGTTTTCCTAGTTTTAATCTAGCCGCCAACATGATCTGGAATGGTCCCTCTTCCACCTTTTTTTTTCTTCTACTGTTGCCTCCCAAGAAACACCCCCTTTTCTTCCTGTCGTCACCCATGCCAAAGCCAAGAAGAAGGGCATCGCCGCCCCTCACCTCACGAAGACCAGTAGATGATGTCGAGTCCGCAAGCCTCTGAAGCTCTGGCGGCGACAACAATGGCTGCTTTGGCCATTTCTTTTCTGTTGCTCCGTCCTTCTGTGCGGCTGATGCTACAAGGGTAGGACACCCTCTCACCCACTCTAGTTCACGGAAGAGGACTGGGAGGCTAGTAGGTGATCGGAGTGCCCCACAGAACCAACCGCGACTGCCTTTTCTCTAGGTCGGCCGCAGTCACTGCATCACCAAAGAATGGGAGCAAAGCTCCCCTATTTGTTCCCTGTTCCAGCCCCGAAATAGAGGATCACGAGAAAGGGGAAGACGCCTTCTTGGGCTTGGACCAGCAAGGCCGGAGGCCCAGCACCCATGGGCGACCAAGGCCCAGTCAAGGAACAAACCAAATTCTAGCTAAAATAAGGTATAGATCCCCTTTTCAAGATCAATTCTTTGAAATATGATAACTCCCAACTCCCTTGGCTAAATAGGGTAAATATATATACCATTTTGATCGTCTCAAAACGATTTACAACTTAGGAATGGTTTATGGACCTTGATTCGATCCCAATTCTCTTGGTTTTCAAAAGTTCTATCTTTGATCTTTTGGAGTATAGTGGATTTATGATTTTGATGCAAACTTAGATCTTGGCTACTCAATATATCCCTGATCCTTAAATTAGTAACACTAATGTCTTTGTAGCCCGAATGAAGGTCCTACTATCCCTATTGCTCATAAATGACTCCTTTTTGTACATATGTGCATAGTGTGGACTTTAATGATGGACTTTGCCTAGATTGCTAATCCTACTTCTAATGGACATCCACCTAATCTTGTTATATGCTTCTTATGACCTTATGTTGCTGATATAAACCATCCCTTATTCTTGGCTCTTATTCATTGATGATCTTTGACCTTGATTACTCTATTATGAGCCTCGTGACCTACTTTGAGCATAAGTGTCCTTAATCTTTTCATGTACACATGAAACCTCGAAAGCATATGAAACTTGAATCACACTCTTATGATGGACCGTAAATCAATATGAGATCATCTAATGTACTAATAAATACTGAGAAAAAAAATAATGTACTAATATCCAACCTAGAACGCAACTTGGCCAAATCCCTAAAATACATCTAATTGGGGTTAATGATGAGAATCTAATGTATATATGTAATCTCATTGTTAATCAGGTTTGGCATGTGGCTAGATGGTGAAGGATATGTTAGGTTATGAAATATCTGAATCAGGTACGGGCCTTATCTAGTTATATGACTAGCTTTCTTGTTTGAAATGATATGTATTGTATCTTTGTTTGTTTACTTGCCCAATATTGCCATGTAGTATTGCTATGTCATACTCGATGTTTTCCTCGTTGGTTTTATAACTTGAACAGATATATGTACAAAACTCCATTATAATATTATTGATAAAGGGTTAACTCTTGGTGACATCCTTGAGGTCCCTTTTGTATAAAAGGGTTAGCTAATCTTGAGCACCCTTACGGACCCTTCCGACGGAAAGATGGTCAAAGACCTTTAAATATGCTTGATATTGTTGATATAATGGAGTGAAATGACAAAAAACATGGTTTCACATTTTGTTAAACAGTTAACATGTTTATTCTTGTTCAATTCATCTTGAAATCTTTTCAAATTATGCAAAGCTTAAATATATATATGTATCTTTATGCCCCGTACTCAACACCTCGTGTGTTGACCTATTTCTCGTATGTTGTTTATAGGTTCAGAGATGGGTAGAAAGATGAAGTGCTTGGTGAGCTATGCTAGGTGTACTTGTTGTAAGATCCAAATTTAGTGCACATGAATGACTTGTACCTTGACTCTAGAAATATGTAATTGAATTCATGAATATAATACATTTTTTATAATCTATATTTGTTGAATGTTGAGACTATGTTGGTGCCTTTATCTTGTTATTTGTTCATGTGTGCTAAGATTTACGCTTCCGCATGTCACATTTGGTATACATTTGGTTCATGGGACTAGGATTCCGGTTCCGTGACAAAACTCCTTCAAAGTTGAATCAATAGTAACATTAGTTGAGTTTAGATTCTTCTTTTTAACCCATACTTTCTTACTAGCTATAGTAGTTTTGACACATTCACCATGCCCAAGAAATCCATAAGAACTATATTTAATTGGATACCACTCATACTCAAATCTAATCGTATGAACCTCCCCTTAATATGAAAACAACTCCAATTTTGTGGGAAAATTAAAGTCAGTTGGGAAGAGGATCGGGAGTCTGGCGAACTCCATTCTCTTGCATACACTCATTAGTTTGTCCAAACATAATGGTATCCCTAGATAGGGCCCAATGAATTTGGACAACCTTTTATCCCACAACTCTAGTGGTACATCTTGGACCTTCACCCAGAGAGGGATATCAAATAGTTTAAACCTTGAGATAGCATCACTTGGCTTCCAATGCATCAAGACTACAGGCTTCCTTGACAGTTCAAGTGCCTCCCTCAAGAGAATTCTCTAGATCAAGATGATTTGAGAATCTAACCAAAAAAAAATCATTACCTCTATATATGACTTCAATGGTCCCTTTTACCTACTAAATCTAAAAAAAATACAATTCCAGAGTAGGATGATGAGGTTTGAACCCAACACTATAGCCTGATGGGCAGTTTTCCATTTCCATACATTTTTTATCACTTCACATTTCAGATAGATGAGCTTTCCTTCCATTAGAATGATCTCAATATTCTCTAGAGATGTTGCTCCCCTTTCTTGAAAGGTTGGAACAAATCATAACATGACCTTTTACCTTGATCCAGTGGTTTTGAAAATGATTCAACCGTGTTCGTGTGAGAAGGAAGGGTTTGCAAGGAATCTCCAACCCTATCGCCCTAAGCACCGCCACTTCTTTTCACCATCATCCACCAAACATTGATAATAATGTTCACAACCTTACACAATAGTACAACATAAAAAACTAGGTAGGTCAGTGTTCTTAACCTTACTGAATAATATAACATGGACGAAAATGTGAGACAACATATAAAATCTAGGTGTGAGTCAAACATATGATATTTGTGCAATGAACACTTTCATACATTGTAGGCCTTCCTCTATGGTGCAGAGACTTTGCTATGGCTGCTTGTGCTGGAATTATCAATGAACATCTGTCACATGGATGGCCTACTAGCACTGGTGTTGAATAGAGAAGGAGGGGACAATGAAGGAAATCCATGTTGATGTTCACTACTACAGAAATGGCATATAACGTCACTTTTACAAGCGTCGTTTGTATACAAGAAACCGACGCCTAAGGTGTACAACTTCGAATAAATACAAAAAATGACATCTATAAGTGAAGAGAACCCATACACTATCTCTTTTAATTTAGCGTCAGTTCGTTAATAAGCAACCGACACCTAAAATCGACCGTCAATTTCAAAATTTCCAGTGAAAAATATTACCTTCAAAATTTAACATACGACGTCGGTTATTAACTTAAAAACTGACGACTAAAGGTTTTTCGTGAGATAGAAATTAGCCGCATTTTTATCGTTGGTTGGCTTGAAATAACTGACGCCAATGGGTGTTACCGCGCTATCCGCGCGAAAATATTTACACCCCTGTGGTGTCGGTTTTTATATGGTAACCGATGACTATTGTTATTAGCGCTGCTTGTTTTTAATAACCAAAGCTGATGGTTAACTTTATAGCACCCGCACAAAGCCAACTCTTCCCCTTTCTCGATTTCATTCCCACAAGAATAGGTTTGGAGATCGATTTTATGTGCCGCCGCCCACCGCTGTTCTCCCTACTGCTCCGTGCTCACGTCGTCGCACCGCTCCCTGCTGCTGCATGCTCTGTGGTCACCACCACCGCCGCCCTCTCCTCTCTGCTTGCGCTCTCTTCTCTCTGTCTGACCGCCACCCTCTTGCGACCCTCTCTACTCGTCGGCGCCCCTCTGTGCTTGTCGGATATCTGCTCACCGACGCCCTTTGTGCTCGCCGACTCTCTGCTTGCCCCTCCACCTACTCCCTGCCCGTCCTCCTCCGTCTGCTCCATGCCCTCCGCCACCCAAGGTCATCCCCCTCTGCTACCTGCCCTCCGTCTGCTCCCTGCCTTTGTATTTACTTCTACTGATTTGTCTTTACTTATATACTGATTTGAATTTACTTATCTACTGATTTGAATTTATATATCTACTAATTTGTATTTACTTATCTACTGATTTGTATTTACTTATATACTGATTTGTATTTACTTATCTACTCATTCGTTCATCTAATGATTTTGTATTCATCACATTATTTAAATTTAGGGCTTTTTATTTGTTCATCTACTTTTTAAATTTATTTAATCATCTACTGATTTATATTTGTTTATCAACTGAGCTGCACTTTTTTATCTATTGCTTTGTATTTGTTTATCTACTGATTATATTTATTTATCTAATGCTTTGAGTTTACTTATTTAATGTTTCTATTGTAAATCAACCTAGGATATGAACAAATCTTGTGCTTGCATATATTTGTAAAATGTTAAAGGCAATTTGTGTCCTAGTTAGAAATCTTGGTATGTTTAACAAGATTCACACTCATTTTCTCTAAACCGCTATAAATTTATACAATCCCTCTTGTCTTTGATGATATGAATGCTCAGCTAGGTATGCATGACATTCTTAGTTAATTTGAATGTTTGTGTTTTTAAATTTATTAGCAAGTTTGTAATCTTTCTTTTTAACTCCACCATCTTGATCTTAATGTTTTCAGTCATCATAAGTTTTTCTAGTTTGCAACAAGTTCGATTGACAAATACCTTTCCAATCCTAACATTTGATTATTATAGTAATGGTATACGACTGTATGGTAGAAAGACCATGTACTGGTTAGTCTGTCTACTAGAGTGTGGGGAATAACCATGTTGCATGTAGTTTATAATATTGCATTGTGAATTATTGCATGTTTGAAACTATTGAATTCTTTATTTATTATTAATGTGATCAGACACGCCAACTTATGAGTGGTGTTATATTTGGTTGGCCTAGAAACCCGTCCAAGATTTACTCATTAGGAGTAAATCTTAGATAGTCCCCAGTTTGGGACTATTCTTGAACACCTTATCTCACTTAGGATGTAAGTGTATAATGTGTATTGGGTTTTCAAGAAAATTTCAGTAGCATTTCCCCGTTTGTTCTCTAAGTACATATGTACTTGGAGAATAGCTAAGAAATGGTGCCAAAATTTTCTTGAAAACCCAATACACATTATACACTTACTAGTGAGATTAGGTGTTCAAGAATGGGATAGGTGGTACACATTTATTATATATAAGAATGATAGCACATGTATTTGTTGGCCTAGAAACCCATCGAGGATTTACTCATTATGAGCAAATCTTGGATAGCCCCCAGTTTGGGACTGTTCTTGAACACCTAATCTCACTTAGGATGTAAGTGTATAATGTGTATTGGGTTTTCAAGAAAATTTCGACAACATTTCCCCGTTTATTCTCTAAGTACATATGTACTTGGAGAACAATGGGGAAATGTTGCTGAAATTCTCTTGAAAACCCAATACACATTATACACTTACTAGTGAGATTAAGTGTTCAAGAATGGGATAGGTGGTACACATTTATTATATATAAGAATGACAACACATGTATTTGTTGGCCTAGAAACCCGTCCAAGATTTACTCATTAGGAGTAAATATTGGATAGTCCCCAGTTTGAGACTATTCTTGAACACCTAATCTCATTTAGGATGTAAGTGTATAATGTTTATTGGGTTTTCAAGAAAATTTCAGCAGCATTTCCCCGTTTGTTCTCTAAGTACATATGTACTTGGAGAACAGCGGGGAAATGCTGTCGAAATTCTCTTGAAAACCCAATACACATTATACATTTACTAGTGAGATTAAGTGTTCAAGAATGGGATAGGTGGTACACATTTATTATATATAAGAATGACAACACATGTATTTGTTGGCCTAGAAACTCATCCAAAATTTACTCATTAGGAGTAAATCTTGGATAGTCCCCAGTTTGGGACTGTTCTTGAACACTTAATCTCACTTAGGATGTTTTAACCATTAATTATATATAAGACCTTAAACCCTAAAGTTTTAACCATAAACCCTAATCTTTTAACCCTAGACTCTGATCTTTTAACCCTAGACCCTAATCTTATTCTAATATATACTTGTTTTCTCTTTTATCATAGAATGGATAGATCATGGATGTCCATTCCAAATCGCTGCACTCCTGAGTTTATTTCTGATCTTGACCAGTTTATTAGATTTGCCAAGGAACATAGGAAACAACCTAGAGATAGGTTCTACTATCCATGTAGGCATTGCGGTAACAACTTGAAAGTCAGCACTGGTGACGAAATCAAAAGTCATGTCATGTGCAACAAGATTGTACAAGGCTATATAGAATGGCACTAGCATGGAGAGATTTCAAACCTAAAATTAGTGGATGTCGATAGCAATGCTTGTGTGGAAGAAGAAATTTCCTTTGATGATGTAAATGTGAACGGACCAGTTCCAGTAGACATCGTTGATGTGATGCTGGATAGTTGTGGAGTAGAGCACACCAATCCACCTCCCATGTTTAGAAACATTGTGCATGATGCTGAGATACCGTTATACATAAGTTGTAAGTTTATGAAGCTTAGTGCTATGTTGAGATTGTATAAACTGAAAGCTAACAATCGATGGAGCGACAAAAGCTTCACGTCATTGTTGACTTTGTTGAAAGAAATTCTTCCTAAAGGAAACGAGTTGCTGATCTCAACATACCAGTTAAAGAAATTGTTGTGCCCAATGGGAATGGAGGCCAAGAAGATACACGCATGCCAGAATGATTGTGTATTATTTCAAAAGGACTATGTGGATTTGAAAGATTGTCCAAAATTTGGTGCATCAAGGTATAAATTGACAATTTTGGGGGAGTCTAAAATTGGTTCTCCTGCCAAGGCGATGTGGTATCTACCTATAATACCAAAGTTTCAACACTTGTTTGTCAATCCTATAGTTGTGAAGAATTTGAGGTGGCATGCATATGTTACTTTACAATGTGAATGTGAACTTTACAATGTAAATGTGAACTTTGCAATGTGAATGTGAACTTTACAATGTGAATTACTTTACAATGTAAATGTGTACTTTACAATGTGAACCTTACAATTAGTGTTACTTTACAATGTGAAATTTATAATTTGAATGTGAACATTCAGATGGATGAGCATTCCCATGATGACCGTGCTGATGATCACCGTGAGGGTGAGGATGTGCTTGCACCGCCTGACAATGTAAGTTTTAAGAATATATCCCTGAGGTTTCTATCTATATGTTCATTTATAATTATATCATGTAAGTGTGTTTTTTTATCAAATTTTAGGTTGGTGATGTACCCCCTGAAGAAATTACAGCATTTGATGAGCAGCAAAAAAAAATTAAGAAAGTGAGGGGCATCACAATGATGAACAAGTTAATACAGCAAAGGGGCAATGGATTTCAATAATGCAGGAAATCCATATGGAGTGAACCACAACTCATTTGTTTCATATCTTGGGGCTCTTACTTGCAGCCATTGCAGTCCTAACCTAGAATCCTGGCATAAAGTTCCTAAGGGGAAGAAAGACCACATATGGAAGGAACTATGCGTGAGTTATTATTATTTGTAATTCTATTTGTGTAGATTACTAATTTTTAGGATACTAGTTAATAGTAATTCTATTTAATTTGCAGAGCATATTTGATCTGGATGAAAAGTTGCATCGTAAATGTGTGATGCAATGCTGTGGGAGGGTCCTAAGGAACTATAGGATCAATCTCACCTGAGATTACATACGCGATGCTGAGAAGAGGTTCTTGATTGATTTCCAATTCTAGACATTGATCACTATTTCAATAACTCTACACTAATAAAATTTTTTTTTATTCTCTTTAAAAAATAAATTTAGGCAGAAGGAAGCCACACAACAATGGAACTACCTGGACCCCAAAGACTGGGAGGCATTTGTTACCCAAAGAAAAAAAATGAATTCAAGGTATTAAGTGCCAATCCTAATTTAATTAATATACATTTTTATGTATTCACCTATTCAAGATTAACCTTTAGTGTTACTAACCAAATCAATGTGCTAACTAACTAGGCTATCAGTGATGCTCAACGAGCATGGCGTGCACTGAATGTACACGATCACACAATGGGTCCAAGAGGATATGTAGGCGTTCACCAAAGACTACAGGCTGAGTCTGCTCAGCCTACTGCTACTTAGGAGACTGTAGAGTCCTCTACTACTGCTCCCGCAACTCTGCTCACCATGCTATGTGGATAGCTCAGAGGAAAAACAAGAAGGAAGACATATCTAAGCCCGCAACTGCTGAGGCGGCTGCAAAAATGGTAAAAATCAACTCTTAGAGCAATCGATCGATATTGATTATTGTTATGTTTACTTACTAATTTTTGTTGATGGTGATTAGAGGGAGCTGCACGAGTAGAGGAAGGATGGCAAGTTCATCCCTCAGGGCACAAGGGATGAACTAACAGTTGCTCTGGGTAACCCAGAGCATCCTGGACGTGTTAGGGGTGCAGGCACTGGTGTGGGAATCAAAGCGTTCTTTGGGCCATCCCAGCGCAAACCTATCCCAAAAGTGGGACTTTCACAAGCCGAGGTAACCTATTCTTATTTTAGAATGGTATTGTGAAAGGGAATTCAATAATTAGAAGCTAGCGTTTCTTTTATCCATGTATAGGTAGATTCATTAATTGATAGGAGAGTCGAGGAAGTACTTGATAAGAGACTCCATGAAGCAATTAGCAAGTGGCAGGCATCTCAGACTACCACTCAGACAGTACATGTGGCAGGCTGCTCTTCTCCTACTGCTCGTACTGTAGAGGTTGAGAGTAATCCTATAGACCCACCACCTAGAACGTCCTCTGTAAGTATTTTTATGACATAATAGCTAGTCTATTCAAGATGATATATTTGTGTATATATGCATATAACATTCTTTACGTAAATTTATAGGGGTTGAAGCCATGCCAACTAAAAAGTCAAGAATATATCATTCCAGTGGCGTCGGCTTACCCACCCCTTAAAGGGTGCATGTTTCATGGGTATCCAGTACCAGATGGTGTGGTACGTGTGAGCCCGATACATGTACTCCCCGACTGGACAGATCTTGCACTGCCTCATGCACACCCAGATGTTGAAACACTTGGTGAGGCAGTAGGCGGAGTGATATTGTGGCCCGAAGCAGATGTCCTCTATACTGATATTGTATGATAAATTTCCATTATTTTAATTTGTTAGTGTTTATTTATGAGTCAATTGATCTGAAATTATATATATAGGTCAAAAAGATGAGACCCACTACATCTCGGCCTCCACCTCCTTGACTACCAAGTTGGCTTCCAAGGGACCTACACGCCTCCATAGGTCCTAATTGTAGGGGTGTGGCAGTATGGATCGGTGAACATGATCCAAATTGCCCTATAATTGTTACTATTCCGGAGGATGTTGTAGGTAAATCATACGATAACAATCTATTTATACAAGTTTAACATATGTATTAATGCATACATAATACAAGTTCTACATACGCACGTATTAATGCATAGGTATTAATGCAGGTCAATCATACGAAAACAAGATATTTATACAAGATATTTTGGAGTTGTTTAGTTATGAATGGTTGAACACATCTATGATAGAGTTGTGGATATGGTGAGATCTTGTTTATACATCCATATACCTTGTTTTATATATGGTGATCTGGTTTCTTATATATTAATACATACGTAATACATGTTTTGCAGCCACTTACACAAGATATGTACAGATTTTGGGTTTTCCCATGTGAGATTTTTGGTTCCATCTTTGATTAGTCTTGTAGATGTAGACGCATATTCAGTTACTTCATACTGCTGTGATGATTTTCAATATTTTGGTAAAAATAATAAGACGGTGATAATAGCTCCATTCAATGTCAAGTAAGTTTACTTTGCTTATAATTTGGACTTAAGAAAATTATAGTTTTATTGTGGATTTTGAGTTATTAATTTTCTACTTTCTTACCTGTAGTGGTAAGAATGGGAAGATACTAGTTATTGTCCCCAAGACGTTTACTATCTATTATCTAGATCCTATGGGGAATGAGTTGGATACATTATATGGACATGCAATTAAAAGGCCATTATTCTCATGAGAAATATTTCATGTTTTTATATATGTTAACATATGTTACTACATTACTATTTAATTATGCAATTTAATGGGTTACATTAACATATGTAGGGCTTTAAAAGAGTACAAAAAAGTTGTAGGAAAGGTCCCTAGGAAAAAGGATCTGTCACTAATTTGGGAGAGTGTGAAAGTAATTTCCTGACTCTAATGTATATATTATTTATGTGAACTGTGCTTATTTGTATTTTTGAATATTTTGTATGTTTCAATTTATAGTGTGCTACACAAGACAATGGTTGGGCATGTGCCTACTATGTGATGCGATGTATGGACCTAATCATCAAACATACCGTAATGGAAATCGATACGATACAACATGTATTATACATAGCCTCATTAGATAATATGAAATATATCAATCTTATTATATATTATTAATTATATATATACGTCATTCTCTTTGCAGGTCTTTAAAACTACTGACTTCAGCATAGGTGTAAAGTGTTTTGATGTACATGCTCCCATACGAGAGATGAATTAGATGTTGTAAGAGAAGAATGGGAAAAAGCCCTATAAAAAGTGGGAACTTTTAAATATAATTTTATTGACAATGATGAATAAAGAATAACTTTGTTCTCATAATTATTTTTGTGTGAATGTGAATGAATTTTTATGAATTGTCATATGTGTGTGAAGATGATCAATACATAAATGTTTCTACATGTGTCTGAATGTGAAAAGAGATGAAATGAATGGAACTACAGGTTGCTACTGGTTTCTACATGTATGTGATGAAAAAATAATATGAATTAAATGTTCTTATACATGTGTGTGAATCACATATATGTAATATTTTCCATCTTGTTAATTTTGCAGGTTTGTGGCCTGTCGTTGGCTGATATCAATGGATGTCGTAAACCTACAGTTCATAACTGAACTGCAGGTTTTCATTCTACTGACCAACCATACAGCAGGCCTGTAAACTGATAAGAAAAAAAATCATAACATAGGCGTCAGTTATTTGAACAAAACCAACATCAAAGACATACGGTGGCAGTTTTTGACAAAAAATTGACGTCTATGTGGCCAGGAACCACGACCATGCTGGGAAGCACGGTCGTGGTGGCAGGGGATATGGCGTCGGCTATTAGCACAAAATCGACGTCAGTTCGGCTGATATGACGTCGGTTATCTTTCAAAACTGACATCTATAGGCCCTTTGCTGGCGCGTTTTTGGTGGCGGGAAGCGTTTTGACGTCGATTCTTTAAATAACTGACGTCTGTAACCATTCTATAGTGTTAGTTTTCTTAAAAAACCAACCCCTATAGTCCCTTTGCTAGGGTGTTTTTGGTGGCGGGAAGCATTTTGGCGTTGGTTGGGAACCAACGCCGAAGGGGTCCACCTTTAGCGGTGCCCACTTGGGTATCGCTTGGAAACTGACACTAAAGCCCTTAATTAACCAACGCTAAAGGCCTGTTCTATAGTAGTAGTTGCACATAAGATGGTGGCATCATAGTTGGAGGCATTTGTTGGGCATGAAACACTGGTGGAAGGAAACCTATGTGGTACCTAAAATAAAGGTCTCACAACCATATCAAAAGTTTATATGGGGTTTGGTAAAGGTTGAGGTATATTGTGTAGTTTATGGCCTCCTTCATTCCATTAGTGAGACATGTAAAAACCTACATAGGGTTATAAGGATAAGATCCATTCAAATGTTGCAAAATTTGTAAGTGTGAATGGCCACATCAGTGCCTAGCTCATGCACATTTCGTAGACGTGTGCAAATTTGCTTACCACTTCATTGGACAACGAGACCATTCAGGTGTTTGTGCCCCTCACTTCTTATGCCTATGACTATGAGTAATCCTTGTCCCACCACATTGGTGATTTATCCCGACATTGTCTCCCTTGCTCTGAATGCCAAAATAGCCCACGTCAGTTGCAAGTCCTATGTTATGTCCACCAAGAGGTCTATTGGATGCATCTCAGTCAACGTTAGCATCATCCTTATAGGATATGTATGATGACAGTTGTTTGTCATCTGAGGACATTGCATGGTGACCTCTAGTAATGTTCCCCCCATCAATTCAATATCATGGTAATGATAGAAGGGGCGGTTAAATAATTTTTCTAGGTCCGTATTTCCCTAATTGGCAAAGATTGTTAATTGAGGGGTTACATTACTCGAATTTTATGTTGGTGTATTGTTTTACATACCTTAAGTGTATCCCTCTATTCCTAGGTGTTTGACAATATGGGTTTGTGCCTTGTCTCATCCCACCCAACATTACTAATGTTAGTCACATACTTCATCTTAACAAAATCTTTCTGAAGGTTTTTACCTACTCAAATGTCATGTTAGGCCTCCCAACAGTATTTTTTCAATCATGGAGCATCTCCCTACATGCCTTGTAAGTAAATACAAATGGAGCCTCGTTTCTATACATCTACCTACGTCATATTGTCATCTCAATAAAGAAACTAGAGCCTCAACCAGACTCCCTTGACCATACAAAACAGAGCCTCGTGTCTTAAGAAGCCATAATACTAGTGATGTTGTTATACATTACATTTGTGAGGATGTAAAAATGAAACCTTGTGAATAAGTGGATACGATAAACATGTCCTGGTAAGTCAAACATGTTAATAATAGTCCAATATGGTAACTCATGGTTTTCATTACTAATTACATAGAAATTCATTTAACACATCCTCCTTAAAACCTAGTTGTATGATTGTGTCAATGTGTCCTCCTTTAAATCCCTATTAGGGTATGATAAGGAAATCATATTTTAATTGGCTTAGGAAAAGGCTCCTCCTCTTATGTGGGGTTACACTTTGAATGATAGTAAATGTTGAACTAAAAATAGTGAGACAAATACTTTGGGCATAGGTTATTCACACAGGTTACAATATGATACATGTCACAGGTCCATGATTAAGGAATGCTTAGTAATATGCAAATTATTACTAGCCCCAGATCAACTAGTAGTAGTCCCACAAAAAATGAAGGCCAAGTGGCAAGGGACATGTGATTCAGGTCACATTAATACATACAAATTTTCCAAATACATTGGGGATAGGTCCATGAATATTACTGGACCTCAGTCAAATATAAATGGCACCAAAGTTCAAGAAAATGTGGTTAGAAAAGAAGTGGTGCTTTTGTTACACCACAAATAGTTATTACCAGTCCATATATAACATACTAATGGAGTAGGTAAGACCATAGTATAATATATTTCATGTACCAAAGGGATGAGAAAATCCAAGCTATGAGGAATGGAGTCACATGATTCATATAAATGGGAAATATGATTCCAATATCAATAATGGAGGTTTCATTGGATAATATTCAATATTCAAGAAAGGGAGTTCAATGATATTTAAAAGTTGAGACCACATGATCAATCAAGGTTAGTTAGTTGATATTATGTAAATTTTTGCACATGACACTGTTAAAACCCCACATCATACAATTTAACTATACAAAATGACATATGTATTTAGGGAAAAACTACCAAAGTATCTACAACAAGAATACAAAAGAAATGAAAACAACATTAACAAAAACAAGAGTAAGGAAACTAGAAAGTCATGGGGAGTACTATAAGAAACCAATATACAACAAGCCAAAAGCAACAGAGTCAGCTGCAAATTGAGCCAAGGGAAAAATAGAACAATCTGATCCAGGCAGAAAAAAGAAACACAATAAAACTAAGCCTGGGGAAAATCATTAGGACTCATAGGTCAAATGTGAAACACAAAGGTATGTTGAAAATTGATAATAACCAAAACTTTATAAAACAAAATGCATGTTTGAAAACTAACATGTTCAAAATGAGACTGACAAAACCAGACTAATGAAACTAGATAGTCATGGTGAAAACATAAAGGCAAATAGAAAGAAACAAAGTAAAATGAAATTTTAGCCCTGAGAAAAACCACAACAAGTGTATCACCACAAAATTCAGTGTAACGAATTTATTAAGAGGATGAGGTCAAACTACAAGAAGAATTACATATATTCAAATTGAGGTATATTTAAAGAAATGGATAAATTCAATCTCAATAAACATTTTGAGCATAAGAACTACATGTGAAACACGAAGATAATGAAAAAAATAGGAAAATGTAGCATGGAAGTCATGTTTCTAATCCATGGGGAAAACAAGAAAAGTCCAATCCAAAAAAGAATAAAAAACCACAATTAAAGTTGAGCTGGGGACAATAATCATAGCAGAATAATCCCAACATAGATAATATAGGGCATTTATAAATAATGGTCAAAGTTAAGAATGGGAACATTGATAACACCCATTTTATGGACATTTATAGCCTTCATTTCATTGTCAGAACTGCCCTCTAAATTGTTTTTCCTCACAATTTTGTCTTGTTATTGCACAAAAATAACCTGCACTACACCCCTGACTCTATTCCCATCTTTTGTACATATTTTCCCTATTTTTCCACCTAAAGTCTGCAAAAGGCTCATCTCGGTCCATCTACAACACGCACCTGCATCGACCCTTCTACTGGTCACCCAATACGCACACTTACTCGTCGCGATCGCTGCCCGATATGGCAGCAACGTGACATGGTCGTGTCGTGTGAGGAGGCCCTCAACGGGCGGTACGCTACCTACCCGACAGAGAGATTTTCCCACCACGACTGGATAGCCCAACATGGGTGTGTCACGTGATACAAGTCACTCATCGGAAGCGGCTGCCCGCCAAGGCCACCCGATACACTTGTAACCTGACACACGATGGCCTGCTCTGTCGGGCGACACACATGTGTTGATCATCCCCGAGGCCATGTAAATGGAGTCGATGAAGGATGCATGGCCCCACAAGAACTACAACTTCTACCAGTTACTGCCTATAAATAGCAACTATAAGACTTCGATGGGACGGGTCGGAACCTCACAAAAGTTTACTTTGGAAAGCATATGCAGCTAGTGTGTCGGGTCCCAAGGTGTGCCGAGTGACACTAGGTGAGTTCATCCCCAACCCGAGAGGGATGGGAGTGGTTCACTTAGAACCCGTCCCGGTAACCGCAGCAGCCCGATACAACCAAGAAGGACACCCAGTGTGATGGGTTCCTAGATGGGCTTCAACCAGAGATGGCTCGCCCCCTACACCTAATACAAGGAACCCAAGAACCTAAGTCATCTCTAACTCAACACGATACCGAACCCGATACGAACCAATTGTTAGGGTGTGTCACCTGACAGGGTGGCTGCCTGACACGACCATATCAAGTGGGGAGCCCTGGCCGATATGCCTGGCCGTCACGACATGTCGCCCAACACGGGCATATCGGGCAGAGCTCCCGCCCGGTATCAGGTTAGTGGCGTCTTAGGGGTCTGATGATGTATATCGACCTCCCACATCAAGGAGGTCGATACATATCTTCCCTTTTCAGCATTTACTTTCATTTATTACACATTGTAATTGAACCCTTTTTACACAATGTCTATGCTTATAGAATCTGTGGAATTTAATACCTGTTGTTCTGTGTTTGGTTCCCTTTTGTTGGATGATTTCTTATATAGCATCTGAGCTCTAGCTTGTATGTTTGGATCATGTTTTAACTAGCTATCGAATCATGTTTCCCGTTTCAACTCCTTCGAGAGAAGGTTGTTGTAACTCTAGAGCTTGGTCCGATCCGGGAGTACGAGAGTACCGAGGGTCGGGGTTGCTTCAGTTTGCCCTCCCACTCCAACCTATGTTCATTACCTTTGAGAGAGGGTGTTGGCATTTAGTTGTAGGTACCCACCTTGAGAGAAAAGGGTGCTGGATGTTTTCCACTGCAGCTTGTTATTCCTAAGTTTTCTGCCTTCGTGCCTTGCCTTAATAATAGTTTTAACTCCTCAGAAGCTGGTGTGTAAAACTCTTAAAAATTGCTAAAACCCTAAAACTATCATCTTTCTTGTAACTCCGGTTGGAGATAGTCTTTTGGTTTATTTTTCTTTACGATATTCCCTTATTGCAGCATATGTATCCTTTATTGTCTGAAGATACATACTCATATAAACATTATCCCCATGCACTTGCTTTAACGCTTCACTTGTATGTTTAGCTACCATCTTATGATGTTTGATTGTTGATATCTCGAGAGAGTAATATCACTTTTATCCCATGAAAGGGAGTAGCATGAATGCACGAGAGTGTCGGATTGCTAAATGCTTTAAACCATACGTTTTTCTATGAGGTTTTTGAGTTGTCATCTTAATAGAGAGGCTTCTTTCGAGCCTAGTCCTACCCTCATCTCGAGAGAGAGTGGAATAGACACTTTTATGGCGTGCTTATAATTTTTGATATGAGTATGCAGGAGAGATAGATAGTATGCTTGTTAGAGGAACGTTTTGGTTAAGTGAACCCCGATCTGAGTTTTCCCATATTCTCATTATAATTTGTTTTTTTTATTTCCTTTGCTTTATTATTCTTATTTTCAAGTTGTCATTCCTTGGAGAACACCTTTTAGTCCTCTTTTATACCGGAGTATAGAGTGTTAATTCTGCATTCTTATCACTACCAGCCTTGTCCTTGTGTTTGACCCCGATAGCTACATCAGACCCCAATATCGTTGCGGGGGCTTGAGAGTTAGGTTATTTCTTTAAAAGTCCGACTACTTTAATCTGCTCTTTTCGGACGCGTGAATTAGCCCGGTCAACTTTTTGGCACCGTTGTCGGGGATGAGGAAAAATGGTACTATTAAAGAACTCGAGTCCACTTACTATACTCCCGTGCCTCAAGCTTAGCAATAAGCTTGACAACACCACTACTTTAAGCCTTCTAACCTGAATCTGTGCAGAATAGTTCACTTCATCAAGCCTAGTTTTCTAACTTGATCATACGTTCTGTTTAGGTACCTGGGAGAAGCATTTTGTTCAATTTAACTTCATTCATCATGCCGCCTCACGTGGAACCACTCCTTTCCGCAGACGAGCGGAATGCGAGAATTGGACCACACCCACCTCCTCCAAGAAGCGGTGAAGATAGAAATGAACATTACAATGACGATCATCTTTATGAAGAACAAGAACAACATGATGATGATCACCAACATGAGGGGCGTCGTCATCGCCGCAGGCATAGAAGGAACCACCACAATCAAGAGAGAAATCATAGGGACAGCGGCAGTGAAGATTCAAAAGAGGAAGAAAAGACTCTTCGAGAGTTGGCAGCCACAAAAGCCAACAACTCCATATTCCCTATGGTAATCCCAAGGTTCAATGCTGCAAACTTCGAGATGAAGCCCGATGTGATTTCTATGATCTAGAATAAGAGCTTTTGAGGGAATGACAACCCTTATCATCATCTCAATGCTTTCAAAAATATATGTGACACCATCAAAATGAGGGGGGTACCGCAAGAAGTGATCTACTACAAGGGTTTCACTTTCTCTTTGGAGGACAAGGAACTGTCATGGTACCTTGGACTGCCACACCAATCCCTGAATGGATGGAATGCTTTAGCAGAGGCTTTCGTGAACAAGTTCTACTCTACTGAAAAGACTGTCAGGAGCAAGCAGAAGATTACATCTTTCACGTAGAAACCAGGAGAGAATCTGCATGAGGCCTGGGAGAGATACCAGGAGTATCATAGGAACTGTCCTCACCACAACTACAAAAAGGGTTTTCTGATAACAACGTTCTACAATGGCCTAACTCCTGAAGAGAGTGTATCGTTAAATGCAGTTACAGGAAGCGACTTTCTTGGGAAGAAGCCTAGTAGATGTTAAAAGACCATTGAGAACATGGCTGAACTTCAAGCCGAGACTGAGTATGGTAGGACTGATAGAGGTTATGTGAAGAAAGCCGCCAATGAAGGGCCATCAATCGAGTCAAAGGCTCTGGAGGTGATCACATGTCATATACAAAAGATAGCTACGGATGTCAGATAGCTAAAGGAGTCCAGAGGAAAAGGTAAGAAGCAGATAGAGAAGGTAAGGAAATGTATCACCTATGGTGAAGGAGGCCATGGAGTAGATAATTGCGTGTATACTTGACCTGAAGGGTCAAGTGAAAGTAATTCAGAGGAGGATGAAGCTGCAAACGTATCCTACGTCAACTTCAAGAGGTCAGACCATCCGAGCTTCAGTTATGGCAACAAGGACGCCGCAGAAAACTCGCATCAGTTGAACAACCCACCCAAGACACTGCATGGCTTCGAGAAGAGAAGCAGGCAGGGACAGTACGGCAAGACCAACACCATCTAGACAAAGAAAACCAATTATCAAGGTTTGGGGATGTATCAACCCCGTCAAACTACTAACACAAGCCAAGGGTAAGGGCAAGATCAAGGACAAAGTCATACTAAGAGTAATAGCCAGCCAGACTTAGTGGGGCAACTTTTTGACTTCGTCAAAAGACAGGACACAGTAAATAATCAGCTTACACAAAGCACATTATCCAACTCAGGCATTTTGAATACTATGCAAGTTCAAATGGCAGATATGCAAATGCACCAACGTCAGATAGACCAGCAATTTGCTCAGTTGGCTGAGCTCGTAAAGAACCCTTAGGGGAAGATTCCTTCTAGCACAGAGTCTGCCAAGATGGCAACCCTCAGACCGGGATGGACAATAGAGTGCCCTGAGAAGATGAGAACTGAAGAACCAGAGCCTGAGAAGGTTGTAGAAGATCCAGCTAGAGGGGAAAGCCAACACCCACCAGTTAGGGAGTCAGGACCTGAAGAGGAATTTTTCACTAGGAGAATTCAGTACTAGCCAAGATTACCTTTTCCATAGAAGCTTGTAAAGGCTCACCTCAAGAAGAGATATGAAAAGTTCACAGAATCAGTGAAAAAACTCCACTTGGAGGTACCATTTCTAGACGCCTTGGAAAAATGCCGACCTATGCCAAATTCTTCAAAGATCTAGTCATGAAGAAAAGACAAGAAGGAAGGATCAAAACTGTACACTTAGCCAGCATGTCAACAGCCTTCGTAAAAGCTGAATTACCAACCAAGAAAAAGGACCCTAGGGCCTTCACCATACCTTTCACGGTAGGAGATAACGTTGAAAGGAAAGGTCTTACCGACTTGGGGGCTAGTATCAGCCTCATGCCTTTAAGCCTCACGCAATGATTAGGACTGACTGATATGGTCAGGACTAATATGAGGATAGAGTTGGCTGACCACACCTTCAAAAGGTTGGTAGGAGTGGTGGAAGATGTCCCGATCAGAGTAGGGAGATTCTTCATCCCTTGTGAACTTGTTATCATCGACATTGTTGAGGACCCTAAGTGCCCCATCATCTTCGGTCGTCCTTTCTTGGTGACTGGAAGGGCACTTATTGACGTCGTTGAAGGGGTGATAACCCTGAGGGTCGGGAATGATCACATAAATTTCAAGGTGAAAGACACTATGAAAGGACCGTCCCTGCTCGAATCTGCTTACTTCGTGGATAGCTACAACCAATATTGTGAAAAAGTAGAAGAAGACACAGTAGTAGTAGACCCTCTTATGAGGGAATTAAACAAAGAAGATTCGGAAATCGACGACCCCGAGGTTATTGAGGTCCTCGAATACCTGAATCGAAACACAGGGGATTTGAGTGACGAAGAGGAAGCTATTGAGTCTGTCAAGTATGCTTCTCTAGAACTGACAAAGGAAGAAGAGAAAGTAAAACCCAAACCTGAACTTAAACAATTACCAGAAGGTCTGAAGTATGAGTTCCTAGATGCTGAAGAAAGAAATCTTGTCATAGTCAATGCCAGTCTGATAGAAGAACAACTGGAAAAAAAATCCTTAAAGAGATAAGGCTCCACATAAAAGCTATAGGATATTCAGTGGATGATATTAAGGGACTAAACCCTACCCTGTGTATGCACTGAATAAATCTTGAAGAATCTGCAAAGCCCCTTATTCAACCCCTGAGGAAGTTGAACCAGATGTTGAAAGAAGTCGTAAAGAAAGAAGTCATCAAGCTCAAAGATGCGGGCATTATATACCCCATTAGTGATAGTAATTGGGTGAGCCCGATTAATGTGGTGCCCAAGAAGGGAGGAATGACGGTCGTAAAGGGGGATAAAGGTGACGAGGTAGCCATCCAGACTGTTACCAGATGGAGAATGTGTATTGACTACCGAAAGATGAATCAAGCAATAAAGAAAGATCACTACCCTCTCCCCTTTATCGACTAAGTGTTAGAAAGACTTGCACATCATGAGTATTTCTGCTTTTTGGATAGTTATTCCAGATTTTATCAAGTTCCTATTTTTCCTGATGACCAGGAGAAGGCTACCTTCACCTGCTTATATGGTACATATGCTTTCCGAAGGATGCCGTTCGGACTATGCAATGCTCCTGCGATGTTCCAGCGTTGCATGATCTCAATATTCTCAGACTTTCTGGAAGACATTGTAGAGGTCTTTATGGACAATGTTTCTATTTATGGAAAGGATTTCGATGCCTACTTGAAAAACCTATTGTTAGTCCTGCAATGTTGTGAGGAAAAGAACTTAGTTCTTAATTGGGAAAAATGTCATTTTATGGTACATGAAGGCATAGTCCTTGGCCATAAAGTCTCTAAGAAAGGTATTGGAGTTGATGTAAGCAAAGTTGAGGCCATTGCTAGGCTGCCCTCGCCAAAGTCCGTGATAGGAGTACGGAGTTTTGTCGGTCATGTGGGTTATTATAGAAGATTCATCAAGGATTTCTTAAAGATATCAAAACCTCTCTCGAATCTGTTGATAAAGGATGCATAATTTGATTTTATTGATGACTATTTGAAAGCTTTCCAGACTCTGAAAGAGGCCCTAGTAACCCCTCCTATTCTCCAAGCTCTAGATTGGGAGCTCCCCTTTGAAATAATGTGCGATGCTAGCGACTACGTTGTGGGAGTTGTCCTAGGGCAGACGAAGGATAAGAAGCATCATGTCATTTTCTATGCCAGTCGGACCCTAGATGAGGTGCAAGTAAACTACACCACTACGGAAAAAGAGATGTTGGCAATCGTTTTCACGTTTGACAAGTTCAGATCATATCTTATAGGGGGGAAAAAGTAAAGGTCTATACTGACCATGGAACCATACGCTACCTGATGCAAAAGAATGACACAAAGCCCAGACTGTTGAGATGGGCCCTGCTCCTGCAAGAGTTTAACCATGATATAATTGATAAGAAAGGTAAATAAAATGTAGTCACAGACCATCGCTTGAGAATAGTCTGCGATAAAGAAAACCAATTGCCTATTAACGAAAACTATGTTGATGAAGCTCTGTTAATGGCTCAGTCCTATGATCCCACCCTACCATGGTTCACGGACATTTGCAACTACCTTGCTTGCGGGGAGTTACCACTGGACATCACATACAACCAGAAAAAGAAGCTCTTGTCTGATGTCAGGAACTACTAATGGGACGACCCTTTGCTATTCAAGTAATGATGTAACAGTCTGTACAGAAGATGTATACCGGAAGAGGAGGTCCCGCTAATCTTGAGAGAATTCCACTCTTCACCCTATGGAGGGCATCATAGTGGAGACAGAACTACCACAAAAGTGCTTCAATCTGGATTTTACTGGCCTTCACTATTCAAGGACGCTGCTGCTTATGTGAAGGTTTGCAAAGAGTGCCAATCAACCAAAAATATCAGGAAAAGGAATGAAATGCCTTTGTCAGACTGGGTAGAAGTTGAGATCTTTGACGTCTGGGGAATAGACTACATGGGTCCCTTCCCCCCGTCAAAGGTTTATCAGTACATTCTAGTGGTTGTGGACTACGTGTCAAAATGGGTAGAGGTTGTTGCTACCCAAATTTGTGACTCTAAGTATGTGATTAAGCTATTCGAGAAGACTATTTTTCCACGCTTTGGAGTATCCCACACTATAATAAGAGATGGCGGATCACACTTTGGAGGAAAGTAGTTTGAGTCGCTACTGAAGAAGTACCAAGTCAAACACAAGGTTGCTACACCCTACCACCTCTAGACCTCTGGGCAGGTGGAGGTATGAAATAGGAATATTAAGCAAATCTTGGAAAAGACTGTCATCTGCACATGAAAAGACTGGTCCATGAAACTCGATGATGCTCTCTGGGCCTATAGAACTGCGTATAAGACACCCATAGGCACGAAACCTTATAGGTTAATATATGGAAAGTCCTATCATTTACCCTTGGAGCTTGAGCACAAAGCCCTATGGGCAATTAAGTTTCTAAATAAGGAACTAGAAAAGGCAGGACAAAAGAGATATATGCAGCTACAAGAGCTCGAGGAGCTAATATTGCATGCTTACGAAAATGCAAAGATTTACAAGAAAAGGACTAAGGTGTGGCATGATGCCCACCTAAGAAATAAGGATATTTAGGAAGGTGACAAGGTTCTCCTCTTCAATTCTAGCATTTGACTTTTCCCTGGGAAGCTCAGAACAAATGTTTAGGCCCCTTCTCTGTGGTAAAGATTTATCCATTAGGAATGATGGAGATTCAAGGAGAAAAGACTGTGATCTTCAAGGTCAATGGCCACAGGTTGAAAAGGTTCTATGAAGATGAAGCATTCGTGAGAAGGTCAGAAATAACACTATAGGATGCTGAGGCAACAACCGAAGGATCGAAGTAAAAAGAGTTTGAAGTTGTCGAGCTGACAAAGAAAACTACAATGCTCTTCGGGAGGCATCCCAAATTTTTATTTTTTCCTAGTATAGGATGTTATTTCCCTTTCTGCATAAAAACATTACAAACATTATCATTGTAATAAGCCCCGAGTCAGTGCATGCACTACGTGCATGGACCCTCTCATTTTATGGGCCACCGACTTAGTTTTGTAAGGCTTTGATGAGTAATACTATCTGAGGCTGAAAGTCTTCCCTTTTGGCTGATGATGTTTTACCCATCAATGCTTTTCTTTAGTTTTTATACCCTCAATTTGATTTTTTTTAGTGTATCGGGCATGTATAGCTGATCACCCTTTTGTTTTTGACCCGACATCTCTTTTGTCTAACCATATCGGGTGACACCATCAACACTCTTTTGTCTTTGCTCTAAGGTTTACTCTTGTGGAGTATGTATCGAGCATGTTCTCTACCTTTCTACCTTGCACGACACACGCTATTATGCCTTTTGATCATATCAGGCAAGCGGCAAGCGCTCGCGCATTGCACTGTATCGGGCAGGCACCCATATCGGGCTACAATGTTAGCAAGGGAGACCGTGTCACGTGACACAATGACCTCACACGACACACGTGCAAACCGGCACAAAGCTTGCTTAGGAAGCCAAATCGACCCTTAATGTGACATATTAGACTGATTTTACTGTGTCTCAGGAATGATTTGTCTCCACGCGCGACACGTGCCCCGACTTTTACCTATTTTACCCCCGCTCGACATAGCTATATATTGTAACAGGGATTTAACCATCTCGGGCACTAGATTTCACTTTTCACCTACTCCCGTATCGTACAATCTCGCATTTACTCCAACTCTCATGTTGGCCAGTTCCTTCGTGATACCCGTATCGTGCACCAGCCTTCCACCCAATAAGGTATAACACGATATGCCTATCACACAATTTTATCACTATTGTCACGCATAGTATCGACTAACGTGTATCGCACAATCGATTTTGTATCGCGCAACACACCATATTGGGCGGCAACGTGTATCGCACAGTCGAATCTATATCGCACAGTCAAATCTATATCGCATGACACCAGTACTAGGTTTCCCTTAGCTTTTGATTGTATCAGGCGACACGACCATGTTGAGCAGTCAGTTTTGGATCGGGTGATATGTTTCTGGGTCTACCGCGTGATATGTAACCGGTTTGAATTATGTCGACATCCAAATCTCCGCGAGGCGACACAAGTATCCCGCAGCACCTGTATCGGGCATCCATATTGGGCATCTATATCGGGCAAACATCATTTGTTAATGCTTCATGATATCGGCCAGTGATATCAGCCAGATCGTATCGGGCAGTGCGATGCGTTTACCCCACCCGATATTGACTCGCTTGTGTCGGGATTCCCTTAGTTTTTGACTGATATCAGTTTTTCAAGTATCACCTACTTTGTACCGGGCGACATGACTCTTTTGGTCTGCCACCCGATATCGAGTAGCGTGGCCCAATTCAGTAATCTCATTACTTACTATATTCTTGTTTGATAATTACAGAAATGGCCCACACCAAGCAAATTGTCATCCAAGTAGATGAGCACGACTGGAGGATCAACCCCGAGGCCACAGCTGAAGCCACCACAGCCGGGCAGAAGCACCCGAACCCCGATGCAGTGGGTCCATCTGAGGCAGAGAAGCGGCCCAGGTTAGAAGCTGCGCCAGCCCGAGCCACAACGATGGAACCCCTGGTCCACTCCTCAGGCCGGTTCATGCCCCGAGATGTAGAGCATCAACAATGATACACCGAGCTGGCAGCCAAGATCTACCGGCCAACCCGGTTCTGCCACCAGCCTTCCTTCCACCAACTCGACATCTTTGGTAGGATCGACAATGTCTTAGGAGCCACCGGGCTGAAAAACATATGCATCAGCTTCTCTGGGTCGTACACTGAACTCACCAAGGAGTTCATGTCCTCACTCCACCGGGTGCAGAACAAGCCAGGTGAAGTTGAAAGATTCGGCAGAGCAGATAGGCTGCATGCCCGACTATACAACTTTGAGCATGACATTTCTGAGAAGCTGCTCAATGAAATCTTCTCCTCCACTGAAGCAGAGAAAGAGATGTTGAACAACAGTGCCATGATTGGTGAAGGCGATGGTTTCAACCCGGTCGACCTCTGGAAGAAGCTGACTGGCGAATCATCATACAAGCCAGGGAGCAAGGTGGTAGCTACCAACTCTTGCTTTTGGAGGATCATCCACAAGATAGTGGCATGCCTCCTATTCGGAAAATATGAAACGAGCTACCTCTACACCGAAGAACTCCATCTCATGTGGTACATGATGGAGGGCAAGGTGATCAACGTGGGGTGCTTTCTGCTGAGCCGGCTCCACCCAATAAAAGATGCCACCAAGGAGTATTGTATGGGCGACATCGTCAATCTGATCACAGTAGGGTTGCGATACCCAATGGAGCTGCGCATCCTGTCATGAACTCATGGCGATGACAGGATTGATCTGAAGTTCCTGCAACGAGCCAACATAATCAAGAAGGAGGGCTGCCAATACTTCTATAGATTCGCAAGAACTTCTACTCTGCTACCCCTCCCGCTCTACACCAACTACGATGCATAGAAGCTGGTGTTCATACCGATAGAGGTCGAAGCCCTACCCAATCAGATCGTCGTGGCTACTTGCTCTTCCAGCATAACCTTCTAACAAGCAGTAGCAACCGCAAGGGACGAGCCACCCACCGCCCCCACACAACTGACAGTAGCCGCTGATAAAGCTACCGTCGCTGCTCCTATCCCCACCACGGCCACCACTATGATGATCGTCGTAGCTATAGAAGAAGTAATGACGATCGTGGAGGTCATCGAAACAACTGGGGCTGACACAATGACAAAAGCCTCGGAGGAAGCTACCGCGGAAGAGACGGCCGCAGCTCCAGAAGCTTCTACTATGCCTTCAATGGCGGAAGCTGTGGTACAGCCAAACACAAGTAATGATGCATTCATTGAGCTCCTCGAGGTGGAGCTCAGGGCTGTGCAGCCCACACTGATGCCACCACCAACGTTGCCTGTAGTTTCTGTGGAGGAGGTCGCTGATAATCAGATGGTAGAACAACAACCGCTTTCCCCACACCCTTCTCCACCACTACAAGCAGATGAGGCGGAGGCAGCCACGAAGGTGCCAACGCCCCACCCTGAAGCAATGCCCTCGCAGACAATTTAGATGAATTCAGAACCGCTTGAATACACGCACTCTTCGGGCTGAACTTCTAGTGCGAGGGACGTCTCGAGGACAAGAGGTAGGATAGTTGCACCCCCCCCCCATCGCTAGGGCAAGTCCTCAGTCAAGAGTTTGACCACTTGCGGGAGGTAACAAGAAACCACTATGTTACTTTTGCTTCCCTAACCTGCAAGTTCAATGCTTTTCAGAGGAGGATGAATGAGCAGGAGCGACAACTACTAACTCTAGTTGGCCTTCCTAGACAACTAGAGGCATTGAACAACACGATGCAGCTGGTGCTCCAACGGCTTGATGCCATTGAGGAGAGGCTAAATCAGAGGGACGACCACCCCCGCTCAAGATAGCCAAGGAGGTCTCCATCACCTCCTAGTTATGGATCTTAGCCATCTTCATCAACATCCTCTTCAGGAACGTCGTCTTCTCCCTCCTCCAGTG
This sequence comes from Alisma plantago-aquatica, assembly GCA_963693085.1. Taxonomy (NCBI): domain Eukaryota; kingdom Viridiplantae; phylum Streptophyta; class Magnoliopsida; order Alismatales; family Alismataceae; genus Alisma; species Alisma plantago-aquatica. The sequence goes on along the minus strand of OY856414.1, from coordinate 603,098,822 downwards.
GGCCCTCCACAATGTCTGAGGAAGAAATGACAAACAAGACCGTCGACGGGGCTCCAACAGGATAGGAGAGCGCCCGCGGCATCGACGTGGTATCTCCCTCACCCTCCCTAGATGATGTTGACGACATAGATATATCAATCGGCATAGAGGAGGACTCTATGGATGAATCATAGGGAGAAGAGGAGGACATCTACCATGCCAATGAAAAACACCCCCTAGAGGAAGGAGCTCGACGGAAGATGCATTTTTTGTGCCGTCAGAGATCTTGCCGTCGGAGATCCCCTCCTTTGAGATGATGGACTTCAATTGAAGAGCCATTAGGTACCTGATGATCAGAGACCAGAAGCTGTTGAACAAGGTCCTGAGGTCGTAGGCAGATGAAGAGGACGTCGTCTGGAGCGACGGTTATTTCTCGGTACAACGGGGAGCACTGAGGAGCATGTTCTGCTCACCAGCCATCATCGAGAAGATCCTCTTCCAGGTCCTGGAAGGTGCAATGATAGAAAACTTAGGCACCAGGATAGGATGACAGCCAATCTACACCGCCACCCTGGCCTTGGCAAGAAGACTGATGAGAGGGACGTTTGACGCTATCCATGTGGCCAACATGCTCCAACACATTGAAGAACATAACCCAAACATCATGTTGCCCCCCTACAATAACCGAGGAAATTAGTTCTTGTGCGTGGTTGATCTCCGAAGCCATGATGTCCAGCTCCTCAGCTGCTGCAATGAGGAGGTCCCATGCTCAAGACACACGTTCATGTGCCCTGAAGACAAGAACCTCAGGCTTCTCCCACTACGTCTTCTCTGCGCAATCAAATGAGAAGTTCAACGTCACAATGACATTTGGAACTTCTTCACTCTCAGAGACTTCCCCATTCAAGAAGAAGTGGGAAGAGGAAGCATTTCCTTCATAGTCCTTCACACCATGGATATGCTCCAAATTTTTTGATACATAAGGCAACTCCAAGGACAGAACTTCTATCAGCTAAGGAGCACCTACGCGCTGCTGCTGATCAAGGAAAGACGCTATTTCTGAGACACATGTGTCCCAAAGAAGTTGCTGGAGAGTGATCAAGAAGACGAATCTTCCTCAACCAGTAACCTTGTAGAAGAAGAGGTCGAGATAGCCACAGACGTATACGGGGAAGGCAAGCAGATGGACATTTTGTGAGAAGTATTCTCGAATGAAGACCCCACTTTGCCTGATGTGTCAAAAGAAATGATCAGCAACTTTGACCATTCTGTGTGTTCTACACTGACCCAGGAACAGGTCAAAGAAATTCTCATGAAGCTAGATGATTCTACACCCGCAGACGTCATATATGAGGCAGAAGATGTCATAGTCCCAGTTGATGACCTTCAGGTTTTAGTAAAGGTAGGAGGATGTTTAGCGCTGTCAGTAGCAAAAACCTACATCCAGGTTCTACAGAAGAAGTTTAAGCATGTTTACATCACCCATTTGATGGTGTTCAATGATATCTACCTAGCTGATGAATAAGGAGCGAAGCAAAAGTTTCTAGTAGAAATACAAAGCAGCATGCTGCGAATCATCTTCTTTCCAGTGTTGCACTACAATCACTGGACTCTCCTGATAGTGTACACTCGCCAACGAGCAACAATCTTCTACAACAGCTCCGACAGCAACAAAGATCATCCTGTGCATTGTACATCAACCGCATTGACACCCCTCGAATGCTTAACAAGAAAATACTACATCGAGGTGACAACTTTGATCCAACCATTTCTGGAGACAACAAAAAGTAAATGGCACAAACTTCAATTCTACCGCAACAGTCCACAGCAAATTCCACAATCAAATGACTGTGGCATCTACATGCTGGAATGGATTGCTAGCTCGGTGACGCTACAAAAAATGCCTGACAAGCTCAACCACATCGACTACCACATCAAACATAGAGAATATGTGTGGGAGCTTATATCTGACGAAGGCGCGCTCACCAGCTAAACCCTCACTGACTTATAACTACCCTACCTTATCTATCTCACAACTCTAGGACATAGTGTGGGGTAACTTTGGGGGGGGGGTACTATATATCAGTGAGGGAGGTACTAAAGATTCTCCCCTTTTGCTTTTCTTCTTTACCTTAAACATACCCTGTGTACATATATATACACATGCTTAATAAAAAATAGTGAATATATAACTCCTTGTCTCTCTACAATTGTATAAAGACACTCTATAGTAAATATCAGATGTAACTTCTTCTAGACTATGCTCTTTGTGTCTAAGGTGGTGCATATTTCTGTTATTTTCTTTTTGAAAACGCAATCTCAAACGACAAAGACTACCACCTTTCTACGCCAATTTTGAAAAATAATCTTATAACAACTAAGAGATGTGCATGTGAAGGAAAAAGCTGCCTAAACAGCAAACTCATCCTTTCCCAAAATCCTAAAAAGAGAGAAAAGCCTTGTGAGAGTGAATAAAAGCATGTGAGTTGTGTCGGAAAAAAAATGAAAAACACACTTGTCTCTCTAAAAGTACCCATCTTTAGGCATGGTAGATCTGGGGCAGTGGTACGTAGGATGTGAAATCACTGCTCTAAAGCCAACTGGGTTGGACTGTAGGGACCACTTGCCCGTTAACAGACCCATACCTAGATGGACCAATGGAAAACAAGAAAAAAAACCAAAAAGCCTTAAGCCTACCCAAAAACCCAACTCCTTACTCCCAAGCTATTTAGTGTGAAATCTAACTTTGAAATCATGCACTTATGTCTTGTCGAAGTTGAAAAGAGAATTTTTTATTAAAATAAGGCAGGGAAAAATAAAGCCTGTTGCTCGTGGACAGATGTAATTTTCCTTAAGACATCTCAAAACTCGTGGAAACCCCTTGTCTGAGGACTATGCCTGTTATGAAGGGTATTATAAATAAAGTGTTAAGATAAGTACGATTGATTGAGGACAATCAAAATGCTAAGTTTGGGGAAGTTGATAACACCCATTTTATGGCCATTTATAGCCTTCATTTCATTGTCAAAATTGCCCTCTAAACTATTTTCCCTCTCAATTTTGTCTTATTATTGCACAAAAATAACATGCACTACGCCCCTGACTTTGTTCCCATCTTTTGTACATATTTTCCCTATTTTTCCACCTAAAGTCCGCAAAAGGCCCGTCCCGACCCATCTACAATGTGCACCTGCATCGACCATTCTACTGGTCACCCGACACACACACTTACCCGTCGCGATCGCTGCCCGATATGGCAGCAACGTGACACAGCTGTGTCGCGCGAGGAGCCCCTCGACGGGCGGTACATTACCTACCCAACAGAGAGATTTTCCTACCACGACTGGATAGCCCAACATGGGTGTGTCACGCGATACAAGTCACTCATCAGAAGCGGCTGCCCGCCAAGGCCACCTGATACGCTCGTAACCTGACATGCGATGGCCTGCTGTGCCGGGTGACACACATGTGTTGATCATCCCCGAGGCCACGTAAATGGAGTCGATGAAGGATACGTGGCCCCACATGAACCGCAACTTCTACCAGTTGCTGCCTATAAATAACATCTACATGATTTTGATGGGACAGGTCGGAACCTCACGAAAGCTTACTTTGGAAAGCATTTGCAGCTAGTGTGTCAGGTCCCAAGGTGTGCCAGGAAACACTAGGTGAGTTCACCCCCAACCCGAGAGGGATGGGAGTGGTTCACTTAGAACCCATCTCAGTATTCACAACAAACTGATATGACCAAGAAGGCCGCCCAGTGTGTCGAGTTCCTAGATGGGCTTCAACCCGAGATGGCTCGCCCCCAACACCCGATACAAGGAACCCAAGAACCTAAGTCATCTCTAACCCGACACGATACTGAACCCGATACAGACCAATCGTTAGGGTGTGTTTCCCGACAGGGTGGCTGCCCAACACAACCGTATCGGGTGGGGAGCCCTGGCCGATATGCCTGGCCGTCATGGCATGTCGCCCGACACGGCGGCTGCCCGACACGGGCATGTCGGGTAGAGCTCCGACCTGGTATTGGGTTAGTGGCACCTTAGGGGTCCACTGATGTATATCGACCTCCCACATCAAGGAGGTCGATACCTATCTTCCCTTTTCAACATTTACTTTCATTTATTACGCTGTATAACTGAACCCTTTTTACACAATGTCTATGCTTATAGATTCTGTGGAATTTAATACCTATTGTTATGAGTTTGGTTCCCTTTTGTTGGATGATTTCTTATATAGCATCTGATCTCTAGCTTGTATGCTTGGATTATGTTTTGACTAGCTATCGAATCATGTTTCCCGTTTCAACTCCTTCAAGAGAAGGATGTTGTAACTCTAGAGCTTGGTCCGATCTAGGAGTACGAGAGTACCCAGGGTTGGGGTTGCTTCGGTTTGCCTTCCCACTCCAAACTATGTTCATTACCTTTGAGAGAGGGTGTTGGCATTTAGTTGGAGGTGCCCTCCTTGAGAGAAGAGGGTGTTGGATGTTTTCCGCTGCCGCTTGTTATTCCTAAGTTTTCTTCCTTCGTGCCTCCCTTAACAATAGTTTTAACTCCTCAGAAGTTGTTGCGCAAAACTCTTAAAAACTGCTAAAACCCTAAAACCATCATCTTTCTTGTAACTCCAGTTGGAGATAGTCTTTTGGTTTATTTTTCTTTATGATGTTCCCTTGTTGCAGCATATCTATCCTTTCTTGTCTGAAGATGCATACTCATATAAAGATTATCCACATGCACTTGTTTTAACGCTTCACTTGTATGTTTAGCTACCATCTTGTGATGTTTGATTGTTGATATCTTGAGAGAGTAATATCACTTTTATCCTGTAACATGGAGTAGCATGAATGCACGAGAGTGTCGGATTGCTAAATGCTTTAAACCATATGTTTTGCTGTGAGGTTTTTGAGTTGTCATCTTGAGAGAGAGGCTTCTTTCGAGCCTAGTCCTACCCTCATCTCGAGAGAGAGTGGAATAGGCGTCTTTATGGCTTGCTTGTAATTTTTGATATGAGTATGTAGGAGAGAGAGATAGTATGCTTGTTAGAGGGACGTTTTGGTTAAGTGAACCCCGATCTGAGTTTTCCCATATTCTCATTATAGTTTGTTTTCTTTTATTTCCTTTGCTTTATTGTTCTTGTTTTCAAGTTGTCGTTCCTTGGGGAGCACCTTTTATTCCTCTTTTATACTGGAGTATAGAGTGTTGATTCCACGTTCTTAGCACTACCAACATTGTCCCTGTGTTCGACCCTGATAGCTACATCAGACCCCGTTATCATTGCGGGGGCCTGAGAGTCGGGTTATTTCTTTAAAAGTCCGACTACTTTAATCTGCTCTTTTCGGATGCGTGAATTAGGCCGGTCAAATAGTCGAAGCAAAGTCAAGGTCAAAATATAGCTACATTTTTTAAAAATGGAGACCCAACCATGGGAAACGAATTCAGACCATGTGGAAAATCACACAGAAAACTATACACAAACCAGTATAATCTAGACATAAAATTAGACACAAAGCAGTATAATCGTGCAAGAAAAAGCAACCTACAGTTGAGATATCCAAAAAGACATCTATAGGGTGTAACTTGATCATCCCTAATTTGGATCGGATCTAATGTAATTACATATACATAATCATAACTATAGGAAATATCACATGCACCCAAAATGAGCATACAGATAAAATTAGACCCATATGTCATATTTACACGTACAAACAGGGGCACACCACATTGAACAATAGACCCATAAAAAGACCAATGCATGGGATGTACTTGCAAATGGGCATGATTATGTTGGTATGGTATGTCCAGAGATCCAATCATATGATGATTGCAATGAGGCATATGATACTTGATTTGATAATGATAAAAGTAATTCCATCTATTATGTTTGTCTCAGTCATGAGATGATGACACATACATGATAGATGTCTAAAGAATGATATGACTCGATGACATATGTCTTCAGGTTGAGGACCTAAACAATGAGACCATATGTATGTTAGGAGTACATACATTCTTGTTATGTCCCTAGTCAGATTTTACTATGGAAGCAAAATAGACAACAGTAATACATAAGGCTAGAGTGTGCATTGACTGATGATAGAGTCTCATTAGTCATGATATGAGATATCAAGTCAAGCACATAGTTATATGTTAGAGAAAAGTATGTCAGAGACACCCATCGTGAGAGTGATACATGGATACCATAGACTGGTAGTCACAATCATCTCTCATAGTGATAGTGGTGATTGTGGTTCTTAGACCTGAAATCACTACACTCGTCACATGCCATTGGGTATACTTTGACATCATCAAACACATTCCTGAAACATGGATGTTATAAAGGTGATGGTTGGGTGACTTTGAAACCTGGGGATAGACTGTGAGTAATAGAGATGGGATTTGTCCCTCCAATAGGAGTATGATATCCAGGACCCCTTGATAAGCGAGACTGAGAATTGTATGGCTATACTCATGTGATTCAATATATGATGTGTGAACTCACATGCATCTCAGATAGTCTGCTCTAGGTCAAGGAACATGGATTGAATGTTGAAGAGGATGACGTTCCATGCCTCGAGTTCAATCTGGATGTCAAAGACAAAGGAACTATACGATCACTGTAACACTCATCATAGATTGTAGGTTGAAGTTGTTCTCCAACTTTTTGATTTACTTGGGTAGCAATGATGAGTTACTAGATTCCACTCATTGCTTGTGATGCCATAAGTTGTTATGAACATTCATTGTCAATGTAAATTGGAACCTGTAGGGTCACACACAAATGATACCCTTGGAAGAGGAGATTGTCCATGAATGATGTTTAGATTGAGACTAAATGTGTTTAGGTACTTAGTTAAACATAGAATTGACTGACTGGACTCAGAACTATCAAGTTCAAGTATTGAACTAGCTGGTTAGAGTGTTGGGTTGATTGGAGACTGCATTGGCAATGTCAAGACTGCCAACCGACCGGTTTACCCAGGTGAGTCGATTGACTAGTGTGAGCCAACCGAGGAAATTGGGATTTGCTCGGTTGGAGGAAAACTTTCACGTTTCACTTGTTCAATTTGATTAGAATAAGGATTAATCTTTGAATTAATTGGAAACAGTTACGGAAAGTCAATTATGGGAAAGTCTGGGAAGTGAAATGACCGGTTCACTTAGTGAACCGATTAGCTCACACTCCCAATGGACCAGTTCACTAGTGAACCAATGGGCTCACCTTGCCAAATGACCATTTTAGTTGTGAAACGATCAGTTCTCCTACCGCAATGCAAGTTATTCATGGAATTTTTGGATCCTTCTACTCCCGAACAAATTGGGAACCCTTACCCTACCCTCTACTATAAATAGAGGGGTACTGGGGGCTTCTCAGATGACACAACTCAAAATATTAGTTTCTCTGCAAAGTTGTTATCCTCTCTAGTTTTGGTAACTGAGAGAGTCCGAGAAAGTGCTACCTGACTAGGGAGGCACAGTGAGGGAAAGACAACTATAGAAAAGCAATCTGAGTTTGGGAGAGCAGGTTGGTGCTAGTACACCAATAGGAGGGTCGTCTCCTTCCTACCAGTTCTTCTATAATGGCAAGAGTCCAGGTGGTCTGTGTGGACTATCTATAGAGGCGGGAGATGTCTGCTTCTCAGGAGGACATGTCAGTCGCAGTCTGTGGTGGAGGCCAGAGTCTATGGCGAAGACCAGGAGCTGTATAGACACAGTCCAAGATATGGTGTTGAAGACTGCAGATGGCTGTGAGGTATTGTCGATGGGTAAGCCCCAAGACTAGGTATATCTTGCTAAAACCATCCTTCCCATTACATAGTCATTGATGTGATCTCCTGTTATGGGTTAATGTCCAGTAAAATTTTTGTGTCCACTGCGTACTCTGAGGCCATAAAACCCAACAGTGGTATCAGAGCCACATCGACGTATTGTGTTTTGAGATTAATCAATATGATCAGATTTTGGTTTTATCATCATTAATTTATTGCATACGATGCAAATATTTAAAATGACTAATGTGCCTATCCGATTAAATACCACATGCAACCACAAACTAATATACGTATATGATATGATATATAGGCAATTGATATGTGTCACCCTAATACAGTTTTGATGGTGGATGTGTAGCATGATTATGTCCTATAAACCCTATGTGTTTTTGGTTGGTTATGGTTATTTTGCATCTCAGTTTGCATACCGAGCCTCTACCTTCTATTCCACATGTAACTTGAGATAACTCGAGATCCTTTCTCTTCTACCTTTACTCCCCTCGAATGTAACTCGATGTTTCCCAAAGATTATGTAAAAGTAGGATAGTTTATTTTCTGTTACATCGAAGAAGAAGACGCTCAACACCAGATGAGATGGTCTCCTAGAGGACCGAGGAGGATTGCCAAGATGTAGCTGGATCGACCGACTAATGGCCCAACTACTTGTTGGAGGTTTCCAGACATCGGAGGCCAGACCAACCAACCAACCAGTCAGGAGGTGAGCCGATCGTGTCATAGGATGAGTCGATCAACTCAGAATGGTTCAAACACAAAGATCTTCATCAACAACAGGTTGCATATGATGTAGACCTTAGATGATTGTAATTCCTTGTGGCTCCAAGGAATTACAATAGGATGGTCATAATCATCACTTTCATCGATATTGCATGTTTCTCGCTGTGGTTATAGCATGTATATGATACATACTATATATGTGGTGATTGGATATGTATATGTACTTATATAAAATCCCAAAAATAAAATTTTAAGTTGAAGATGCCTTCCAAAAGAAGCACACATGAAAAACTTGTTTGACTAAGTGTGGGCATGCCTTCGCGTGGTGCATTGTCTACCTCGTGGAAGTGTGATGGTGAATATGTGGGTCTGCCTTCGTAGGGTGCATATTCATCATGTTGGCTTTTGGGTCAGACTTAACTCGGTGACCTTAATCAGATCAAGAACCTTGAGGCATGAAGATGTTTATGGCAAAGAGTTGTGCATATCATCTATCTAGGAATTGCATATGATGCAATTGGAATGATTACCTACCTTAATAATTGGTCATGAGTGCCAACGTTGGTTGGGTATTGATGCAATTGTTTTGGATCTTGGCCACTAGAAGATTGTATGCTGCAATCTTCCAAATTTATACTTGAGGGTTATCAATTTGTACAAAAATAGTGGAGTGATAATTAATTAAAGGCCTAATTAATATCTCAAATTTATCAAATCAAATAAATCAAAAATGTTTTGAAAAAGTTGCAAATTCTTTTGTAGAATCCAAATGACAAACACAAATACAATATCATTGTGATCAGTTCATAATCGGAATAAACTTTGAATCTAGTTTAGGACCTGGTGCGATTCCGCTAGTGGTGCTAACACACTACTCAATTGAATAGATGCGCCCCACGAGGTCGGAATGCACGATGGATGGGGGTTTGCTTTCAAAATTTATAAAACCTAAACTAGCTACCTACGTCTACTAAAACACTACACCCGCAAGCGCACGGGGTCGTGTCGTAGTATAGGAAGGTGGCAAGTATAGGGTCGATCCACAGGGAAAAGAGGGGGCGCTAGAGCTAGGTTAGTTTAGCTAGGTTCCTACTGCGGAGACTAGGGTTAAGGGTTTAAAGGTTGATTTTGATTGTTAACTACTATGGACAAACAAGCAGTTAAAGGCAAGAAATGGAATCTACGTTAACCCTAGGCTAGATTAAGACTAAGAAGGCAAGAAAAGACTAAGCTAGGTATGAAAGGACAAATTACACTAAGGAAAGCAAGAGAAAAGCAAAAGAGCAATTAAAGAGCTATACTAGCATGAACAAGACAAGGACAAAGCAAGAAGCTAACTAAGCAGGAAAAGAGTTAACTAAGCTAAGCAGGCACAAAACTAGGGTTTTAAGCAGTAATGAGATGTGTGGGCTGTTTAGGGATATGAACTTATCAACTAAGTTGGGGGTGACATATGAACATTAAGATTCCATTTAGATTATCCAAACCAAACAACAAGTTAGAGTCTAATGGATTAACCTAAGCTACTAACTGGCCATGGATATGCTAGGTTGTGTATAGAGGAACTAGTCTCTAACACAACCCACTACCCTTACGAGGCTCAATTGGGTTAGGGGTTAGGTTCAATCCAATTAGAGTCTAATCAAGTCTAGGTTTCTACATTAGACATTCCTAGGGCAATTAGGGGCCGAGGGTAGTAATGGGGGGGGTGAAATTAGGGTTTTGGGCCCCAATTCCCCCACATTCTAGCCTTGAGAAGGCTCCATGCTAATTGTACTAGAATTATCCAATATAGCTACTTAGATCTCTCACTTAGGTTTAGGGAGATTGATTAGGATGTAGGAAGATGGGAGGCAACCTAGGGATCCAAGAATTGGACCTAGGGGCAAATCCCAAAATTCACACATATAAGCAATTTGCCTAAATTCTTAAGTGATTTCACACACAAACCAACAAGCAATTAATGGAGAGTGAGATATAAATAGAACATAATCATTCACAAATGGAATTACAAAGTTTACATGTCATTTTCCCCCAACATGGTATCAAAGTAACATAAAATCCCCCGAACAGCCCACCCAAGGGGGCCTAGCTACACATAGAAATGGAAAAAGCAAAAAGAGAAGAGAAGAAGATAGAGGTGGCCATGGAGCTCGAAGTAGTGGTTGTCAATCCTCTCTCCAGCAGCAGCAGGTCGACCTCCTCCTTCTTCTTGGATGGAATGGAGTGAAAAGGTGGTGGGAAGTGGATGGAAGGCTTAGATATGGGGGGTTATGTGGTGGAAATGGTGAAATGGAGTGGATTTGAGGTGGATATGGAGTGGAATGGAGTGGGTGGCGATTTGGGGAGCTAGGAAGGGGTAGAAGGTAGCTAACCTCGTGCTCCAGCCGCCACCTAGGTATATATAGGTGTGGGGGAAGCACTAGGTTAAGTTAGGGGCAAAATTGGTAAAGCAGTGAAAAATTGGTGGATTTTGTGAGTAACACGACCGTGGTAGGTCACCACGGTCGTGGTGGGTAGGGTAGACCACGGCCGTGGTGGATGGGCACGGTCGTGGGTTTATTAGATTGTGGATATCACAGGGATAGGTTCATGGATGGCCACGGCCGTGGGGAAGTCACCACGGTCGTGGTGGGGACCTTTGGCCACGGTCGTGTTGAAAACCACGGTCGTTTTGGCCATTTTCATCAATTTCTGGGGGTTTTAGCCATTTTTTGTGCTTGGGGCATGTCCACCACGACCGTGGGGGGTGTACCACGGTCGTGGTGGTGTCTCTCCCATGCTTTTGAGCCTTGAACTTGATCATCCATGGAGGGTATTGCTTCAAAACTTTCTTTGACCACTTGGGGTAGGTTGGAAGTGGTTTTGGCTTCATTTTGGGCTCCTCCAAGCCTGCGGAAACCCTAGATTGGACCATCCTCTTTCCATGCCATCAAGTAGTGGACAAAGTACCTATAAAACATGCAAAAAGCCTCCATAAGTGCATTTGATAGAAATAAGCATATTGGGGAAAATAACTTGTAATCTAACAAGTATAGATGTGGCTGAAATGAAAAATGACACAAGATGAAGCCCTAAAATAGGGCTGAATCAGGACCTTTTGAAGTATTCTCACTAGTGAGAGAAATCTATAAGTCCTTAAAGGACTAGAGCCAATAGAACCTCTCCAAATGTGCCTAAGGCTAAAATTGAATGCTTACTAGAAGTATGTCAATGATGCCTAAGACATCAAGAAACTTATGATGAGCTATATGAACTATGAGTTGCATAAGTAGCTTGAAGCATGGACATTCTTGAAATGGTTATACATCTTAAGAATCATGTAAAACATGAAAGGTATAACATCTTCAAAGCAATGTTTGAGTATAATCAGACAGATGGAGATCAAGTATAATCTCATATACTCAATATGATTGTGCATATAGATTGACTATGATTTCTTAAAGGTCAAAAGTTGACCAAACATATGATTCCACAAATCGTTGTCTGAATCAGATAGCCAGTTTATCAAATGTTGAGAAACTTGGCCAAACCACTGTCTGAAGTGCTTGGCATGTTGATGCCAACACATGAATGAAGAAAGGACAAAACATGTGATAATGATCAGTAGAGTGAAGTCCATAGACTAAAGCAAGGTCAAGAAATGTTCTAAAGCCAGACTGAGGTCCAAATCTTCATCACTCAAGATATGGAGAAGGGGTAAGTGTAAAAGGGAATATGTCATTTTTCACTTATAAAGATAAGGAAAGAAAGTGCCACCATTGTCACCTGTTTGACATTGGAAAGGGAAATAACCTCTTTATAGAGGATCTCAGGAAGATGAAAGAGATAGAGGTCTCTACTTCAAGACCTAAGAGGAAGCAAGCTAGAAATTGTATGGAGCAAGAGTTGCTACTATTATAGTTACATTATGACATTCATGGGCATGTAATAGAATTAGTGAATTGCTATTATATACCTTCCATCAATGAAAACAACATACATCTTGTATGGACAAGAGTGTTATGGACTGATGTTTCATTTGAAAGATATGATCTTTGATGGTAATGCCTATGTCTCACTAACTATACTTGATAGTTAAAGAGACAAATGTGTGTGACACATGTAATGAATGACATGATAACTCAAACTTGAATGCCTATAGCGATGTCATCTAGAGTGCATAAATGGGAATTGCATTTCTGGAGTCCATATGATGGATATCTAGACTCTTTTTGTTGTTGAACCAATAGAGACATCCTAATATCATTTATTGTGAAAAATGACAAAGGTTCTTTACTAGATGTAGTTGGAGGATGATTATTCTATTAAGGATTATACACATTGATGTATATAGTCCTTTTAGAATAAATGCTAAAGGTAATCAATAGTACTTCAATATATTTACTGATGACCTCAGTAGATATGATAGTTTGTATTTAGTGAAATACAAACATGAATCTCTTGAAGTGTTCAAGAAGATCAGAATGAAGTACATAATTATCCTGGTATAAGTATTAAATTTCGATATGATTGATTTGGAGATACTATGAACCAAGAGTTTGAGAACCTTCTGGAAGATCATGATAATGTATCATGATGGGCTCCATTTGAAACACTGTGATAGTGTATCATGAGAAGTGTATCAGAAAGAAGGAATCACACCTTGATAAGTTAGAGTGTGATTACTAGCTAAGCTTCAAATTTCCTTTTGGGAACATGCTTAACACTGGCAATAAAGAGAATCACAACATGTTGTGGAATCTCAAAGTTCTTTACATAACACACAAAACTCATGGTTCTAGTAGAACACACCTAGAGCTTGAATAATATATGATATCTTATGGATAATAAGGCGATGAGTTGATCATATGATGAGTCAATAGTCTACCTAGAAGCTAATGAGAACCCAAGATCCAGACTCAAAATACGCTGCGTATTTTGATTCTGGATCTTGGGCATCTCAGAGGCTTCTCGACTCTTGCGACGCGTTCTGGTTGCTAAGCTTGCTTGGTGGCCAATTTGTGGTGCCTTTGGAGGCAGCGATCTTCTTCTATCCTATTGTTGAATCCTGTTACAACGAGTTTCCTACCCCTTTCTCCTTTACTTGTTCTTTGAGATTAGGTTTTTTTTGTCTTGTTTTGTCTTTCTCGTCGTTAATCGGCATTTCTTTCTCTCCTCATAGTAGGTTACTTTTTCTCAGTTAATAATTTTACGTAGTTGTATGGCAGCAAGTGCATAGGAGACTTCCTTTCAAAACACTAATTTGGTGCAGTTACTCTACCACAGATACATGCTCAAATTGAAGGTATCCTTCATGGAAAGTTGCATTAGCCAGCGAAATAGAAGATGGATCCATGCATCATTGCTCTTATCAGATTCCAATATGAGTTTTTGTGGTAGGATGTATCTATTCTTGACCATTGTGTGGTTTGTAAGTTTGTCTTCTTCTTCATGTAGATGACGTATGGCTACTCCATAATAAAATTAGTTTGTTTATAAAAAAAAGCTAATGAGAACCCAAAAACTAAGATATGGCTTGAAGCCATGAAATGTAAGATGGACTCCATGTACATCAACAAAGTATGACTTTGGTTGATCCACCTGAAGGGGTAAAACACATAGGGTACTTTTGGGTCTTCCAGAGGAAGACTAACATGGAGGGTAATTTGGTTGCAAACATTTCTAACAAGTTGAAGGTGTTGAACATGATGAAATCTTTTCAGTAGTTACCAAGGATAAATCCATAAGGATAATTCTTACTATTGTAGCTTAATGTGACTATGATATTTGGCATATGGATGTTAAAACTACATTCCTTATTTGGAATATTGTGCAAGATGTGTATGTGACACAACCCAAAGGTTTTACAAATCTAATTATGCAAATAAAGTCTATAAAGTCTCATAGATCAATCTTTGGATTGAAGCAAGCACTTAAGAATTTCATCTTCAATTTGATAAGAAAAGTCAAAGAGTTTGACTTGAGTCAGTTGGAAGATATAATGTGTGATTACAAGAATTTAGTGGGAGAATATGTATATTCCACATATTGACGGGGAATGAAATCCTTATACTACAAAATCTGGCAACGAAATACATCCTAAAAGGTTTTAGAGAAGCATCCTATGTGATAAGAATCAAGATCTATAGAGATAGATCAAGAGAGCTTCTTGTCCAGGGAAAGAGAACATACTTTGGCTAGATGTTAAATGAGTTTAGCATGGTGAGAGAGAACTTGTCCATTTTCTATGGAGTTAGTCTCTCAAGAGCCGAGTGTCCCAATTATTATGAAGAATAAGGAACACATAGATAGATGCCATATGCATTCACAATTAGATCTATCATATATGAACTCATCTTGTTATGTTGTATGTATTAGACATGATAAGAAAATATGAATTGATTATCTTGTATGTATTGGACATGACAAGAAGATATGAAATCATCGTCTTGTATGACAAGATGATATAAATATCTAGTTATCTCATATGTATTAGACATGACGAGTGGATATCTATCAAATTCCAGTAAGAGTCATTGGAATACCATAAAGAAAATCTTTAGATACTTGTGAAGTACTAAAAGGATTAGTTCTTTAGTTATGGTAATAAGGAAAAGTTGGGTGTAAAGTGTTACACTGATGCAAGCTTCTAAAATGACAAAATTGTGTTTGACCTTGGAATAATAATTGTTAGTTGGAAATATTCCAACATATAACAATTGATTAATTCTACAATAATAAGTCAAGTACCTTAGTGTTACGAACACTGTGAAGGATAATGTATGGATCCAGAAGTTCATATGGATGAACTTATGGGAGGTTTTGACCATTGGTTCTCATTAGTAATATTGTAACAACAATGGAGCTAATGGTCAGGCAAAGGAATCTCAGATAGCATACTACAACACTTCCATCTCATACAAGTTTTCGTGCAACAAGGGGATGTGAAACATGCAATATATCGACTTGGAAGCAAATTTTGTTTGCCCGCTATAAAAGCACTTGTGCAGTAGAATCATAATGGTCATGTTGAGATCACTTGGAATATGATTTGTGGGTGATTGGCTCTAAGTGCAAGTGGGAGTCTATCAGTATGGCATGACCAGAGATCCAATCATATGATGATTGCAATGAGGGATATGATACTTGATTTGAAAATGATAAAGGTAATTTCATCTATTATGTTTGTCTCAATCATGAGATGATGACACATACATGATAGATGTCTAAAGAATGATATGACTCGATGCCATATGTCTTCAGGTTGAGGACCTCAACAATGAGACCATATGTATGTTAAGAGTACATACATTCTTGTTATGTCCCTAGTCAGATATTATTGTGGAAGAAAAATAGACAATAGTAATACATAAGACTAGAGTGTGTATTGATTGATGATAGAGTCTCATTAGTCATGATATGTGATATCAAGTCAAGCACATAGATATATGTTAGAAAACAGTATATCAGACAGACCCACTGTGAGAGTGATACATGGATACCATTGAATGGTAGTCACACTCATCTCTCATAGTGATAGTGGTGCTTATGGGTCTTAGACCTGAAACCACTACACTTATCACATGTCGTTGGGTACACTTTGACATCATCAAATGCATTTTTGGAACATGGATGTTACAAAGATGATGGTTGGGTGACTTTGACACATGGGGATAGACTGTGAGTGCTAGAGATGGGATTTATCCCTCCAATAGGAGTATGATATCCAGGGCCCCTTGATAAGTGAGACTGAGAATTGTATGGCCATACTCATATGATTCAATATATGATATGTGAACTCACATGCATCTCAAACAATCTGCTCTTAGTCAAGGAACATGGATTAAATGTTGAAGAGGATGACATTCCATTCCTTGAGTTCAATCTGTATGCCAGAGACAAAGGAACTATACAATCACTATAACACTAATCGTAGATTGTAGGTTGAAGTTCTTCTCCAACTTTTTGAGTTACTTGGGTACCAATGATGAGTTACTAGATTTCGCTCATTGCTTGTGATGTCATAAGTTGTTATGAACATTCACTGCCAACTTAAATGGGAACCTATAGGGTCACACACAAAGGATACCCCTAGAAGAGGAGATTGTCCATGAATGATGTTTAGATTGAGATCAAAGGTGTTTAGGTACTCAGTTAAACATACAATTGACTGAATGGACTCAGAACTATCAAGTTCAAGTGTTGAACTAGCTAGTTAGAGTGTCAGGTCGATTGGTCACTGCATTGGCAATGTCAGGACTGCCAACTGACCAGTTCACCCAGGTGAGCTGATCGAGTGGTGTGAGCCACAATTGACTTTATCCTCCTAACAATAGACCAAAATATTCCTCAAATCTGTAGTAGTCCACACAGACCATTGAGAACTCCTGTCATTTTAGAAGAACAAACAAGGAGTTTTCTCTCCTAGTCAGTGTGGTAGTGCCAACTTTCTCTTTCAATTGTCTCTCCCTTATTGTTCCTCCCTTTGATGGGTAGAACTTGCTCGGGTTTCCACGTTATTACAACTGTGAGAAGACAACAATTGTTAGAGCTTATTGTTGTGTCTTTGGAAGGCCCCCAATACCCCTCTATTTATTGTAGGGTCATGGTCAGGGCTTCCAATCTGAGAGGGAGTTGAAGAGATGGAATTTCATGAATTTTTTGGATCATGGAAACATTAAACTGGTTAGTTCACTGCTGAACTGGTGGGTTCACATATGAACTAGTCAATTCAACTCTTAAACCAATCATTTCATTATGTTTCCCAATCACAATTGTATTAGCAATTAGTATTTGATTAATTCACAACATGATGTCAAATCCAGTCCTTGATCCAATCTAATTGATCAACAGAATGGTCTCTTCATAGACATGAACCGATCAGTTTGCAAGCCTAAGCTTATCAATTCACTTGCTGAACTGATTATCTCATAGTTTTGATTTCCAATGTGGATTCAATTGATTTGACATGTGAATTGATCATTCATGCTTGCCAACCTTTTAGATATAATAGAAAGGGGAGTTCCCTTGCTCCTGCTGCATACGAGTGTATAGCCTTGCAGTGGCAAAAGTCTCCGGATGTCCCCCCATGCTATGGTTCCCTGGGGTCCGACCACATTAGGTTAGGGAGCTGGGCGAGGAGAAATCCTCCGCATCCCAAAGAACGCTACCCTCCTAGGCGTGCAACACTAAGTAATCCAAGCCAACCCACATTATTGACTAATGATGGATAATCATCTTTTTTAGAGATAGTCCAGTCAATCAATTTTCAACCATTGTTGTTTAAATTGAATACCTAACACTTTTGTAATCAAGTTTAAACTACATTAATGAATAAACTCCTATTCTAAGTCTATCCTATGTGTGTGACCCTATAGGTCCCAATTTACATCGGTAGTGAATTTTCATAATTGATTTCTGACATAACTAGCAATTAGTGGTATCTAGCAAGACATCGTTGATACCCAAGTAATTGGAAAGTTGGAGAACAACTTCAACCGACAATTTTTCATTGTTGTTATAGTGATTCTATAGTTCTTCTATCTCTGATATCCATATTAAAATCAGGGCATGGAATGTCATCCTCTTCAACATTTAACCCATATTCCTTGAACTAGACTAGACCGGTGTGAGATATGTGTAAGCTCAATATCACACATTGACTCACACCAGCATGGCCATGTATTTCTCAGTCTTACTTATCTAGTGGCCAGGATGTTATACTCCTGTAGGAGGGAAAAATCCCATCTACATCACTCATAATCATCCCCATGTGTCACAATGCACCCGAGCCCCACCTTTATGGCAACCCTTATTCAAGGTCATAGTGGATGAATGTCAAAGTACATCAATTGACATGTGATGAGAGTAGTGATTTCAGGTATAAGAACCACAATCACCATTATCACTACAAGATATGACTCTGACTACCAATTATGGTTTCCATGTATCACTATCAAGGTGGGTCTTTCCGACACACTATTCTTTAACAAGTACCTATGTGTTTGGTTTGATATACATATCATGACTAATGAGATTTTGTCATCAACCAACACACACTCCAATCATAAGTGTTATTGTTTTTTTTGCTCAAGCAAGCGTGTCACCCTCTTTATTGCTTCAAAAACATGTACAAAGGCGGGTCCCAAAACACCACACCAGTCCAAAGAGATACAAAGGAGGGGGAAGAGAAGCAAAAGAACAAAGAAAGGGCAGAAACAAAACAAAATATGTACAAGGGTTATCCCCAAACAAGAGAACAAAAAAAAGCATCCAAATAGGATAACATTCTTCTATACAGACAAACCAACTCCATCTTTGGATATAGAACCAGGGATCAACCCCAACCATCAGAATCGGTAATCAATCAAGCTATTCAGATCATTACTAATTCTTCTCCATATATTCTCTTCATCCAAAGACCAGTTCTAAAAAATGATCAGATTTCCAGCTTGCCAGATGTGATATACTGCAATAGACACAAAAGCAACTTCTTTCTTCCCAAAAGTACTCCAACAGGAATGGGGACCAATGAAGTCAGGTTCAACAGATAAAAAACTATCCTGCAAACCTTTCCCCCAAACATAACGTGCAACAGAACACTCCTGAAAGAGGTGTTTAATGGACTCCTCCCCCTTCTTGCACAAAATACAAATAGAGGTTAGATAAAACCCTTTCTTCCTTAGCCACTCGATGATAGGAATACAACCAAGAGCCAGTTTCCAGCATAAGATCTTATAGTTTTCAGGGATATCAAGCTTCCACAGATTCTTAACCCAAGCAAGAGATGGATATTTACATATTCTACAGTCCCAAACATCCTTAAACTTCACCCTTTTCTTACCATTAAAGAACACAGAATCAGAATCCCCAGTAATAGTGGTATTATTTGACAGAAAATGCAGCAGAGGACTCAACCTCCTGCTAGGTTTAATGTTCCAACTACCATTCTTCATAACATCACTAAGTGTTATTGTTGTCTATTAGCCTTCTACAATAACATATGACTAGGGACATAACAAGAATATATATGCTCTTAACATATGCATGATCTTATTGTTCAGGTCCTCTACCCGAAGACATACATCATTGAATAGTCACATTCTTTATACATTCATTATGTTACATCATTATCTCATAAGTGAACTAAAATAGAATAAATTGGAATATTTCCTTTATTATTAATCATATCATTTACAAGATAGCCACTAAAATCATCATCTGATTGTCTCTCTAGGTATACATACCAACGTGTCGAGGAGCATGTTTAGGAAAAAACTTGTGGTCTAGTTTTAGGTCGCCGCCCGAGACCTTGAAAGATTGAAAAAGGTGATTTTGAGTTTGGTCTATTTTTAAGTTATAGTCTGGGACCCAAAAGAGATTTGGAACTTAAGTTTATGATTGGTATAGTTTTAGGTCAGGGTCCATGACCCTAGAGATCGTGGGTATATCTGGTGGGTACTTCTTTTTGAAAATAGATAATTTTAATTTTTGAGTCAAGATTTGACATTTTCTAAATTTTAGCATTTTTGGTATTTCATTTATGATTTTTTTTTATTTTTATAGGGTTTTGGAAACTATGCTAAAAATTAGTTGACCCTTTTGTAGTTTTTGCATAAGTTTTTGCCATAAAAAGAGGGGTAATGGGAGGAGGGTCAAGCACCCTTCCCATTTCTTCCCTACTCGTGCAAGTAGTGCGACATCAACCAGCTTGGAGTGTTCTAGGGTGATAGAGACAACCATAGGAGAGAGAGATCACATATCACCTTGATCAACCAACTTGAAATTCATGGATTGGGGCATTCTGCTAGACGTCTCGGTGGCATTTATGGTAGCAACGTCTCAGTAGTGAAGGAGCTTCTGGAGGTCCTCTTCAGTGGCATTTTAGTGTGGGATTCAGCTACACAGCCTCAGGGAAGGTATATCTTTCATTTTTGCACTTTGGTTTGGCCATTTTGGCCCTCAATAGAAATATTTGATTTTTGGCTTCCTTATGTTCTTCACAGTCTGGAGGTTGAAGATGATCTGGATGCATGTTATGATTTGCAATCCAACTGATTTCTTCATTTTGTCATGTTTTGAGTCGTTTGTTGTCTGATCAAGTTGATTTTAGATGTCATGAGAAGCTCTTGATGTTTCCATCATTGTTGTGCAGATGGCTATTTGTGATTGGAAGGAGGCAGATCCCCTTATATATGAACAAGATGTGGGCGATGTTGCGGGGGTTGAGGCATACCCAAGGTATGTGTACTTGACTCTTTGAATATTTGCACTATGAATATTTTGACTAAAATGATCCTTGAGACGACATACTAACAGTGCGAGCAGGATCGAGGGGGAACTGATTCCCACTGAGAGATTCTTCCATCATCTGAGCATGTCGTAGATGAATCTACATCATCGAGGTTGTCAATCGGTCTATGAGGTATAACTGGGAAACTTTGCTCCATGTGATTTTCAATCTATTTTTTCTAAGCTTGAATACAACTTGTTTGCCATGTAGCAATGGTTTTGACTTTTTCATTCCATTTATTCCTTTAGGGTATTGGATTGTTGAACATATATTGTATAACCCATAGGAATGAGTTGGTGTATCTATATGTGATTCCAGGGTTGAGTAAGTGGTTTTTTTAGAGGACTGGTTTTGGTAGCATTAATCGATGTAGGATCATAGATAGACCTATCTCCTTCCCATGATTGAACTCATTTGTTCAGAGACTAGTACTTCTCATTTTTATTTTAGTGAGTTGGCGTTCACCCGAGTGAGTTTGTCGGATGGTTTAGGGTTTGGTGGGACTCCCATTAGTTCTCTGCCTAAATGATAGGAGTGGGATTGCTATTGCTTGGTTGGGATTATAGGAGTAGATCCTGGGAATATTGAGATGGTCTCTAGGTATGAAGTCAAGTTTACCTGGTTGAGGTCCACCTTCTTTCATGGGGGTAAGTGGTGAGGTCCCAATGATCCATTATATGCAACCTTGCGGGTGTAAGTGTTCTTTTTCATCTTGATCACTAGTTGCTTGTTTAGAAACAACTTGGGTGGAATAGAGGAGATGTTCATCGGTTCCTTTCTTCTAGATCTAGATGTAGTTCCTTCCATTGACTGGGATGGCAGTGTATATGCCCATATGTTAACACATTTGTGTAGATGTCTTGTGGGTGACTTTATAGGAATGGTATTTGAGCTACAAAAGTTGCAGAGGCTAAATAGGCTTCATTGCGGTAATCGTTCACACATTTTTGCATGTATTTGAAATAGCAGCAATAGATGACTTACTCTGACGCTTCTTGTTGTAGATGTGGGGCTATGAGCACTTATATCTACATATACTTGTCACTTTGAGTGGTCTAGAGGGATATATATGTATGCCTCCCTTCCTACTTGTCTCCATTAGGTCGGTTTTTCCAGTAAGGTGTAGTATAAGACAATGATCACATATGAGGTATGTGTAGTTCTTGGAACATCGGATCGTATCATGCATCTGTACTTACACTGACTCCAATTCATTATTTTTCCTAGGTATAATTCAGGTTCTTCTCTAGGTTTCAACGTAGTGACGCGACCACATCTTGTACAACATTCTTTGAGGCTTTGGATCTGGATGCTTGCTGAATCTAGTTTGAGCCTTATCTTGGGAGTCTATTGTATATGGGTGAGCATGTTGCTCATCAATGGGTAGGTGGATGGCATGTCCCTTTTAAACCTCTGCATGGATTGATTCCTTCTGCACTCTGGATTTGTCAGGTACTCAGGAGCTGATGTATGGAAAGACAACACACAATAAGTAGATGAGGTGGTACTTTGCACATTGTCAGTATGTTCTCTTTTCCAGATAGGCATATGATTGACTTTGATATCCTCCAGTGGTGAGTCTTTGAGTATGATACTATTTTTATCTTCTTGCATTATATTTGACATGCAGTTTCTTGTAGGAGATTGATTATGATTCTAGTGAGGAGTAGGATGATCAGGGGTATGAGTTTCATCGTCCACCCCTCATGAGGTAGTTCTTTCACCTAGGGTATCTTCTTCACCTAAGTCTCCACCTTATCATCTGGTTGACACTCATAGTTTTGATGACTTTTGTAGGTTGCAGTCCCATCAAGGTTTTTCCATTGAAGGCTTGTGTCACATCGTGGGTAACTTCTGCTGGACCTCATCCTTTGTAGATACGAATGAGGCTTCTGATGCAATAGGTGGACTCTTTGGCTCGAGTGTCCCATAGGGCTATGGGAATAGCCAACACTTTGGAGGATCTTCTGGTGTAGAGGTCTTTTCCTCAAATGTCCACGTTCAAAGTGCAGACCCACCTTTAGCTGGTGTAGGTCCAGGCTCCTCTTTTCTTAGAGATATTGCCTCGTTTGTGAAGGTGACTTCAGGGAGTTCTTCTTCTGCTCACCAGTAGTCTACCAATGATATTCTCTTTGATGTGAGCAGCAAGCAGCATTCTTTGTGGTCTTCCTCCATTGATCATTAGGCTTTAGCCAAGTGCTTTATTGGGTGGAAGAAGTAGAAGTTGAAGAAGTAGATATTCATCTTTAGCATTTTTGTGATGTATTTCCTTTTTTGTAAAAAAAATTATGTATTAGTCATGCTAATATTTGTAAACTATTTTAAAATAAAAAATTGAGTTTGAGTTTATAAATGATTATGAGGTTTTGTGATCTCGGATTCAGAATTGGATTTTAGAGTTTGATCTTGGTATGTTGTCTCATAAATCAGTGAATTACCTCAATCTGTGTGATGATCAATGTTGGTGGATCGTAGTGATCAACAACCCTAGACTTGGAGTTCTTTTTGCCTTGGGATGCAAGTTGGTGTTGGTTGTGGATGTAGTGCAATTATGTCAGGGAAAAGGATTCAAAATCTCTTTGCCTCTAGAAATGAGTTTGCTCTATTTAAGACCTATAAATAGGGTTGTATCCCTCATCTTTCAACACAACTTGTCTCTTAAAACTCAAGGTCATGGCAGAAAAGGAGATACAGAAGAGCCCACTCTTGTGGTATCCTCTCATAAACTTGTCTTTGGTGTGAGCTTGCATTATTGATCTTTCTATGAAGGAAGAAGTCAATCTGGAAAGCTTTGGGCTGACCTATCATCTTCATCATCTGGCATATATTTGTGTGGCTAAGGAGTTGATGTTGGTGGCAATCCACTTCTGGGATGCACTAAGTCACACCTTCTGTTTGGTGACATCATTCTAACTCCCTCCTTGGATGATGAGGCCAAGATCACCCAACTTCCTCTACATGACCATTGGTCTGTGGTTTCGAGGAAGTCAAGCTAGGTTGTTGATCTGGGGAGTCTTCTTGGAATGAAGAAATTTGAAGCTACTTGGTGGTTGAATGGTGATAGATACTTCATTCATATGGTATCCCTATGGGATTTGTTTAAGAGTGAGCCACATCGTGGTTTTGATGCCATTCGTATGTCTCACATGTGGGTGTATACTTTGATCATCTTGGCAGAGCTATTCTTTGGATAGTTTGTAGAGTGAGTGATGTCTGCTTTTTTTTTGGAGTTGTTTCCATTGTATGGAAGAAGGAAACCATTGTTCCTTTGATTCTAGTTGAGCTTTATGAGTGCACGGACAAAGCTAACTAGAACAATAAGGGTACCCTTCTGGATTCTATATATTTATTAGGGAATGTGCATTGGTCATGCCATATTGATGGAGTCTTTGAACCCTCATCATAGTGTGGCGAAGGAGTTTTTGTCGAAGCACATTCAGTTAGGTGATCCTCTTTAGCTACATGGAGATATGGCTCAATGGCTCACATGTCTAAAGGCTATAGATGTGTGTTGGGGATGGATGAAATTATGCATTGATTACTTGGCTAATGGTGTGGCCATGTCTAATTTTCAATAGCAGATCATTTTGCCTAGCCTAGAGGGATGTGTTGGTTACTACCTGGTGTCAGTGTTTTGGGAGTTCAATCATCAATAATGTGTGTATCAAGTTGAAGCTCCACCACCCTTTTTCAAGAAATTGATGCTAAATGTTTGAAAATTTTAGGAGAAGGTTGCATAAATGTGGTTAAATGGAAAGAGGTTGATGTGGGTATTCTTCCCTGTAGGCCATGACTGCTCTCCTAAGTACTTGGAGTGGCTTGTAGCATCATGTTTAGTGGAAATTACTTGGGATTCTTTTGGAGAATCGCAATGATGCCTCTTTTTTTTTAGTTTTCATGAGTTTATTTGTTTAAGGCATGATAAGTCAAAGTTCTGTAATAAAGATTTTTTATTAATGAAATGTCTCATCTATTTTGGGTACTCCCTCCATGATACTTGGTAATGTTCATTGGACTCAGGTCCCTGAGGTGCATGTGACTATGAGCTCCTTTTTGATAAATTGTCTAATCGGGGAGAATCTAGAGTTCTATGTCTAAGCGAGTTAGGACTCCAAGGATAGTTGTAGGTTTGTCAGAGTCACCTCCTTGCATGAAGTTATAAGATTGAGACTATAAGATCTTTAAGATATCTCTCATCCTAACTTGATGATAAATGTTTCTTCCCTCTGAATGTTCATGACATGTTTTGTCATGAGGAGGGCCCTCAGACTAGGGGTTAAGATGGAAAAATCTCTATCAGACCTTGGTGTCATGCTAAGAGATAAAGCTATGTCATGTAGCAGGTGTGTTAGCGGCGATTCCCTACCCAGTTGGGCTAAGGTTGCAGATGTTGGAGACATCATGGTAGGCTTTACTCCCAACATGCCTTAGACTAGCGATCGACCACAAACATGTGTCTGCCTATTTTCAAGGTTTTATGATTATCTCTTTCAGTTTTGCAAAGTGTCTGCTAGCCACATTCCCTTTTTCCAAAGCTTTTTTGATTTGAAAGCTGTTGAGGGCCTTACTATGAGATCCAAAGGTTCATGGGGAATGGATGGGGTTCTCCTAGTGAGGGTTTCCCATCTCATGAATTTTGGTTTAGGTCATATAGATTTTGATTCCACCTCTCTTTGAGACAAGGCGAGAGTGGATGCAAGGAGTTTCATCCTTTGTCCTTCTTTCGATGGTCCTTTCCTTTTAGGTCGACCAATGAAAAGGTTATGGAATCTCCATGGGTACAGATGTAAGGGTTTTTATTGCAAAGATTGGATATGACTTGCCTCTGGGTACTCAAAACCTATGCTATACTCTTATCTCATCATGGGGCTTCTCCTAGATTTAACCATATTCATGAACATTTTGAATGTATTTTGTTAGGATGGACCTATTTTAAGGAGTTATTTTTATGTTGAAGAACCATTGGGCCTCATGATAATAGTTATGCTCCTTCCATCCTAGGCCCTAGATTTTACTTTGTCCTTTGTGCTTCAGGGTGCACGGGTGTACATGGTATAGTGTTTAAGTAGATTTTATGTTTTCTGGAAGGGCGAGAGCATTTGTATCTTTTACATCACTTTTTAGTCATCATTATAGTCTGATCAGTAGAAGTATTATTTGACAAGGTTAGCATTTGTGTGATGAATATGAACATCTCCATCAATGTCTTTTAGGCACAGACCATCACAATCATAGATGTCATGGACGATGTAAGGTCCTTCCCATTTGGAGTTGAACTTTCCCCTGGAATCAACATTATGGATGGCTCATAATACCAGGTTGCCCTTCTAAAAACTACATGGTTGAACATTCTTGTTAAATGCTCAAGTTGTTCCTACTTGATAACATTGTGCATGGTACAAGGCTTTTTCCCATCTTTCTTCAAGAGTCTTGAGGTAGTAGATTTGATCTTGTATCCATTCGGTTTTCATAATATTTGGTTCATGTAATATGCAGAGTGAAAGGATATGCATTCCACTAGTAAGACTGCTTCCATCCTATATACTATAGAGTATGGCCTGGACCCCTTGGAAATTCTGATGGAAGTGTGGTAGGCCCATAGAGCCATGAGAACATGTTCATGCCAGTTGGCATGAGAGCTGATAGTTTTCTTCAGATTCTTGATCAAATTTTTGTATGTAACTTCTACAACTCCTTTCATCTGAGGTCATAGGGTGATGTTGGATGATGTTTGATCCCCCAAGAGCTTAGGTACTCCTTAATGGTCATGGTGATGAAGTTTGTCCCATTATCTGAAATGATCTTGTTCGATATCCCATACCAGCTTATGATATTGTTCTTGAGGAACTTGATGACTTGCTAGGTTGAGGGGTTGGTGTTGGATACTACTTCTACCCACTTTTTAAAGTATTCATAGCGACCATGATGAAGAAATTATCATTTGATGCCCTAGGACTGATCTTTATGATCATGTCAATTCTCCAAGCTAAAAATGTCGAAGGCATGACCATATTGTAAAGTTTATTTGTAGGAAACTAGATGTAGTCTTCATAAATTTGACAGACTAGACATTTATAAACAAACTAGCAACGATTAATTTCCATGGAGTTCAAGTATTACCCCAAGAGTTATATTTTATTGGCTAGCATGACTCCATTCATGTGCTTGCCGCATGATCCTACATGTACCTCTTTCAATAGAGCTTCATCTTGTCTTGATGAAGCATCAAAGAAGGGTTTGATTGTAAGATTTGTGGTATAGTTGTTTTTCCCTAGAACATACTTCACGACTCATCATTTGAGTGTCAGTTGATTTCCCTAGGAGAGGTTCTTAGGAATGTCCCGGTTCAATAGATACGTCTTGATATTGTGAAACCATACCCTTTCTTCATCATCAGGTGCATTTTTTATGACCATGCAATAAGCATGTTGAGTAAGTACCTCGAATTTAAGAGAGAAGGTTTGACTCTCCTGGATGTCAAGATATGAAGCAAGGGTTGCTAGAGTCAACAAAGGCATTGTTCTCTCTTATGATGAAATGGAAGGCATTGTAAAGCAAACCCGGGGTGCCTGTTGAAGTGTAATCCTGAGGTCATTTTGAGGTGGGGTCTTAAGTGACCTTGTATAGTATACAGGGTGGTTTACTCCTATACGATCTTTTTGATGATCTAGTAATATTTTACCTTATCCAAAAAAATAAAATAAATGGAAGGATATATGATTGAAGCCTCAAGCCAAAGAACACATGTGCTCCAAGTAGGGTACCAAGTTCTGATGGTGTGTTTTGCAGTTATTCTAGACTTGAGATATGACAATGAGTGAGTCATAATAGACCTAGAGGTTTCGTACCCCTTGCTATCTGGTGAGCTAGAGTCCCAAAAGATAGGCTTCGTATCTGACCACATTGTTAGTGGTGTCGAATTCTAACCATAATGTCAAGTTTAGCAGATCTCCATGGGGGTTCTGAAGGACTATGTGTATTCTGAGTCCTTTTTCAGTTAACTGATCCATCAAATAAGATTGTCCAAGTGTCAGTATTTGGGAGGATCCCCATACCTGGTAGGCTGATCCTCCCTTTATATTTGTCTAGGAACTCATACTCATGAGTAGCTCCTTCCATTAAAGAGGAATCTTCTAGTTATCTTAGAGGGCTTGTGCTTTGAATGCCTTCATTGGGAGATAGGTGATATCAAATTTTGATAGAATTACCATCCATTTTGCGCATCATCCGGTCAGAGTTGGACGATCACATAAATAGTGCAATGGATCATTCTAGGTGCTTAGCTGTAGAGGATACATCATTAGATAGTAGCATAGAATCCTCATTACATGGATCAGAGCCATGTAGTATTTTTCAATTGTAGTGTACGAACCTACATGTCATTCAACTTATTGGGTAGGTACTAGATAGTGTGCTCTCTGTTAGTTGTTTCTTGTCTTAAGACTCAACCTATATATGTATCACATACAAATATGCATAGGGTGAGATGATAGCCAAGCAGGACTGGCCTTTGTATTGGGGGATTGGTGAGGTAATCTTTGAGCTTCTTTAGTGCAGCCTCATATTGTTTGTTCCATCTGAAGCTAGAGTCCTTTAACAGCTTGAGGATTGGCTCACATGTAGCTTTGTGTTTGGCAATGAAGCAGGTGGTGTATTCAAAATTCATGAGTAGGCCTCACATCCCATTCTCTATTCTTGGGAAAGGCATTTCTTGTATGGCCCGATATTTCCTATGATCCACGTTGATCCCTCTCTGGTTGATGATGTAATAAACAAGCTACCAGATGTGACTGAAAGGTGCATTTGGAGCGATTTCGGTGTAGTGAGAACCCTCGTAGTCATTAAAATAACTTGTCAAGGTTGGCAATGTGAGCCTTAAGACTTTGAGATTTAGCGATCATGTCGTCCACATAGACCTCTACGTATTTATGCATCATACCTTGAAAGAGGGAAACCATTGCCCTCGGATATGTAGCTTCAACATTCTTAAAATTGAAAGGCATGACCCTATTGCAAAACACTCCCCATTTTGTGATGAAGATGGTCTTTTCTTTATCTTCTTTTGCCATCTTGATCCAATTGTAGTCGATGAATCTATCCATGAAGCTGAATAGCACATCACCGGTTGTGTTTTCAATAAGTTCATCTATGTGTTGAAGAGGGAAGGCATCTTTTGGATATGCCTTATTTAGGTTGTGACAGTCCAAACACATCCACACTTTTCCTTCTTTCTTTGGAACTGGTACAATTTTGGCAAGCCATGTAGGATAGTTGATCGTCTCTATTAAACCATCATTGCATTGCTTTTGAACTTTCTCTATGACCTTGAGGCTCCATTCTATTTCTTGTTGTCTAGCCTTTTGTTTGATGGGGAAAATGCCAAGTATGGTGGGTAATTGGTGGATAATAATTGCTTCGTCCAACCCAGACATGTCGAAGTAGTTCTTGGAAAACACATCGATGTAGTGGCATATAATCTCTACTAGTTGTTCTTTGATGTTTTGTTGTAGACGTGCTCCAACTTTGAGTTTGTGTTGATTG
This sequence comes from Alisma plantago-aquatica, assembly GCA_963693085.1. Taxonomy (NCBI): domain Eukaryota; kingdom Viridiplantae; phylum Streptophyta; class Magnoliopsida; order Alismatales; family Alismataceae; genus Alisma; species Alisma plantago-aquatica. Next base: position 603,069,516 of record OY856414.1, on the reverse strand, counting down.
GGGCGTGATATGAGATTGACCATCTTTGTTTTGTCTTTGATATGACAAGGTTGATGCTCCTTTGTCATATACTCTGGAATACAGACATCTTTGAACTTGGCATCTTCATAGGTGTAGACTTGTGCCACCTCAATGAGGTAGCTAGAAAACTCTCAGAGAGCATGCTCGTCTTCAGATTTTTTTTTTATTTTGTAATTTTTTAGATTTGTGTGTATTCTGCAAAAAAATTTAGATATTGCGGTGATGGGTGGGAATGTGGTAGAGCGTAACTAAACAATCACTATGGGATCACTACCACATCAGGGTGTTGTTCCTCTAACATGATTTTTTTCAAGGTGTGAGGGGAGACCTAACCCTTAGGACATTGTGGTCATTTTCATATCAGTTCTTAAGTACTTCTCCTTAATGGACAAGATGAATGCGAGTTAGAGTTTGTGGGTATTCCACGACCTTGGAATCAAAGATGGAATTGACACCCCATCCTTTAATCATATCACAAGCATCTTCATAGCCATCCCAATGTGATTACATAGTCCTCTTTTGTTACTTCAACGTTTGTAGTCTCGGTGTCATCTTGATTGGGACAGTCAGGGCAAACCCAATGTGGATTATTGTTGGTTGTTGTGGGTAACATTTCTACCCTTTTTAGTGTTAGGTTGATGGTCTTTAAGACAACATGCTCATCATAAAAATCTGTGATGCTTTTACCAATGTCTGAGTCCTCAGGGCATGAGTTAATGACAATAAGAGTCAACATGTTGTCTATTGTGTCCTCGTTTGGAGGGATGCCTTTTTTCTTGAACGGTTAATTATTCTAAGTGTCCGGATGCCATAGTCTTCATTTGTGATGAGGGTGATCTCCTTGATGGTAGTAGTGATCCCAAGAAAGTCCTCCTAGTTGTTTTAATTGACCTCTTACATGAAGTAAGGCGACATTACATCAATGTTTTCCCTAGTTGTATCTGCAAGATCTTCTATAATGGCCACAAAACAAGGAAAATATGGGTGGGGACCCTTACTCACAGGGTCAAGATCCCACCAATATAAGACCATGAGTTGATGCTCTTTCCCTAGACGATGTTTCTGACCTCATGGGGTAGATCTCAAGTCATTGGTAGATTGTTAAGGTAACCTATTTGGGTTAAGTCTTTGTAGTGGACCACAATGTTGTGGGCTTCCAATATGGCGTCCACCTAGTAATATTGGGATGTGTATAAGATGGACCACATAAACCTAAACCCAATCCTTTTTATCTGGGAATGATATGGATGATCTGAATTTGTCCTTGGCATCGGGATCACAATCCTCTATTTGGATGGATATTCATCTCACGTAACCATTATGGAAACAATATGGTGTTATAGGGAAGATGAAGTCTCCCCTTGCATGTGGACACCCAGTTGATGTTGGTGATGTGAAGCATCTCAATGCCAAGCAGGAAGTCATATTCTTCTATGCACATAATGGCATAGGGGTTGTCAATATGAGTAGTGACAATGACATGGCCTAACTAGTAATTTAGCTTCTGATGTAGTTATGAGGGAACTACCCAATTTTGGTGAATCCATGGCCTCCCCAAAAGGATGTTGAAGGAGGGACTCAACTCCTTGATGACATATAGAATTGTTAATGTTTGAGTTCCACTTTGAAGCTCCAATGTGATTTATCCCAGAGCATACTTGATTACTCCTTCAAAGGAGGTTGCTTTCTTTGTTGTTGATTTGAGATCATAAGGATCCATCTCCACGTTGATTAGTGTCTTTAAGGGACATGCATTGAGTCATGCACCATTGTCGATGAATCAGGAGTGTATATTAAGCATGTTGTATATTGATGTGATCAATAAGGGCATGTTGTGATTCCCACCTATCAGGATCTCATCCTCAAAGAATGATATCAAGTGTGGGGTCATGATTAACCTGATAGTGGATGCAAGAGTTTCAAGTCATACATCTCTAAAAATGTAGGCCCCTTTTTTGGTCTTCACAATTACATATCGGTGTGTTGGGAAGTTTTCAATCACTTGTACTAGTGGCACTTCCCCTTTTTGCTCATAAGGAACTGAATCATATATGAGCCTTTAGCATATATCTCCTTACAAAGCTCAGGAATCATTGGTACCTTTGTGGTATCAATGGATGGAACAGAGACCTTGTTTGCCTCTCCTGACTAATGTTGGTAGGGATTCTATGTAGGTGATCACCTTCTCTTCACCCTTGTTGAGGGGTAGCATTACCTTTGGTGAGGTAGAGTGTTGGTTTCCCTTTACTAAGATAGGTTAAGCTATTATGGGTGATATCACAATTGTAGGGAGGGGGATTGGAGGGACCCGTGTCTTTGGGACTCACACCTTTTGCACTTTTGGCATTGGATTTGCCTTTGGTAAATTGACTGGTTGTGGCTTCTGCCCCTAGCAGATCCCTGGTGTAATGATCATCTACATTCTTTTTCACTAAAGGGTGTTCGATGTTCCAGACAAATTTTGGATACTTATCTGAATTACCGTCTTCCATTCTTTGACTGAGGCAACGATTTGAGTTTTTCGGGGCTAGTTCTTGATTGCTTGTTTCAATGGAAGGACGAGCCCACATGGTGGATCTTCTAGTGAAGAGATCATGGACATTGTATTGGATAGGGAAGGTACTTCTTCTAAGGCAATGGTGGGGACCTCCCTAACATCTATAATATGTTGTAAGGTGTGCTTGAACACAATGCAATCATCCGTCTTATGGCCCTTTATACAAAGGAAGTCGCAAAAGGTGTTGGCATTGTAGCTCTTTGGAAAGGGATTTGGTGCATCCCTTACAATCAGATACTTGAGAAAATTCTTGGTTTCTGGTAGGATAGTGCTGAGAAGATCCTAAAGGGGTGAACTTCCTCTTTGGTTTGGAAGGCTTCTTTGCTGGAAGAGCAGTAGTTGTTGTCTTGGCATGAGATGTTAGACTACTCATTGTTGGAGGAGTGTTTGTGAATGTATGTTGATTTGATGGCTGGAAAGGTGATAGTGAGTATCTATAGTAATTGTTTGGAAACCACACGTACTATGGAGGCAATTATTGAGGCTGATATTTGGGTGATATCATGTGAGCCTATTGTTGTTGAGGTGTTGAAGCATTGATTGCCTGTGTTGTTGATGTTTGTGGTGACGAGACTTGTATGACTGGCGATTGTCGCTTACCAATTCTAGAAGGGATGAATACTACACCCTCCATGGCATATGATGTCTTTGCTTTCACCCATATGGAATTCTAACTAGTCATTGAGGAGGTAGGCAATGGTTGGAAAGTGATGCCTATGATTTTATAGATCCCCCGTTGATTTAATTTTTGATCCACACACCCGCTTATATGAGATTTTAGAAGGTATTATACCTTTATAAAGATAAGAGGCAGTGAGAGATGACATGGATGCTTTGATCACCATGTCCAAAGCCTCCTTATGTGTAGGCTTGAATTCTAGCTAAGTGACAAGTTCCCTCCACCATCCTACAAACTTGGAAAAGCTTTCATCCATTTCCTACTATAGTGGTTACAAGTCCTCCTTGGTTGAGATCTGGTTTAGATTTCAGGCATATTGATCGATAAACCTTCGACCATCTTATCCTATGTGGTGATGGTAGTCATGTAATATTTATTATATTAGGTAAACATGGGACTAGTCAAGGTATGTGTGATCTTATTGTCATTATGGACTTACACCATATCTGCACAATAAGCCTTGACGTGAGCTATGGGATCCCATTTTTCGTAGTACTCATGGAATTTCGATATGATGAAGTTGTGAGGCAACTTCACATCTGTGAAGTGATAGAAATTTCTAAAAGCTTTGTGTCTATTTCTTCATATGTAGAAGTTAATTTTTTTGCATGATCTCAAGCAATAGGGGATCTGCGGTACTGAGTTCCTCTGAAGAAACTTCTTGACATGGTATGGGGTTCTAAATGTCACACCAGTAAAAACCCTAAGGGAATAACCCTGAGGTTTAACTGAAAGTAGTGCACTCATTCCCCACTCCACATAAATGGAAGCCTTATTATAATATACTTAAGGATCAAACCTAAAGGACAACCTTTTTAAGAAGTTATATATATTCAAAAGTGTTAAGAGTAATATTTATCACCGAGAAAGTTGATTGATTGATTATACTAGATTGCTTCTAGTAGCAACAAGGATTAATGAGTTAAATAAATGATAATAAAAAGGACCGAGGCATGTGATTTCACTTGCCAAAGGATACTGTAAGGAGTTGGACCCGAGAGGGAGGATCCACTCCCTAAAAAAAATTTGAAGAATAAAACATCCATTCCAAACACACTGAAAGGTATGCTGGAATTGGTGTAAAATTTTCAAATTTCAATAAATGATATTCAAAACAACCAAAGTGTAGAAATAGAATTAAACAAATGACTATATTCAATTTTCAAAAAAGATTACAAAAGTACATCATAATATCCCATAAGGATTTACATGTATGATACAACATAAGAATCTAAGTAGATGGAAGTCTAAACTACTTCAAATCTGTCTCCAAGCAACATCTCCAATTTTTAGGTGCATGTTGGAAGCTATGTTCTCCTTGGTAATGCTCAATACCTTGATTTAAACCTGGGTGGTTGGGAAAAACCCAATAAGAGAGTGAGAAAAACAAGGTATGTGTCAAAAAATGAACAATAACAAAAGATAAGGAAATAATATGAAAGTAAAGGCTAAGATTTCATCATAAGATGAAGAGAATAAGAGTATGAGGTATAATCAAAATAGATGCTTGCCATAACATTAGAATAGTAAAGGAATTGCATGCATGATTGTTATTGACTACATTAAGTAAGTAGGGTTGAGGCACTTACCGGACCTCAACCTATAGGTGAGGGGAGAATTAATATATTCCCAGACACCTACACATATTTTTATGGGGGAGAATAAGACATTCCCTAGGGTGAATAAATACATGCCCTGTCTATGGGTGGTTGTACATAAGTACCACTACTATAGATAAATAGTCCATAAAATCAACATGCTAGAAAAGAAATCATGGCAAGTAAAAGCCTCATATCAAGTAGAACATGGCATAGGGGTACAAGACCCAAATAAAAGAGAAACAATACTGATTTAGAGGCATATATAATAAAGTATTCAAGAATAGAATATTTAGGCTTCATTTAAGCCTCAATAGGTAAATATAGGGTTTGGTTGGAATTATCCCAACATAGGGTGTAAGGAAGGCACATACCTCTGTTACTGATATCAATTACTAACTTTCACCACTTTAATTGAGTCCAAGTTCCACTTTGCGTATTTTCAATGTATTAACATGTATTATAGTACATAATGCACATTAATGTATAGAAACCCTAATTTTAGATTTTTTTAGCAAAACTCAGATTTAGATTCTGAAAACCTCACCAATGAAGTTATTAGGTTCCTCCTGATCAAGAAAACATAGTTTTATGTTAATTTTGGAGTTGTGATGATTAAGATGTAGTTTTTATGGATTTTATGCATGAAATTCATTTTACAAAAATCACCCTTCGTCAAACCACAAAATCAGACCTTGAAAATATATTTAATAGATATATATTAATTTTCAAATTCCAAAACATATTTATTTGTCAAATTTGGATAAGCAAATTAAAGATATGAATTTTTCAATTTGAACCAATTAGGAAATGACAAGTCAGGAATCTTTGAGAGAGAGAAAGAGTGAGAGAGAGAGGGAGAAAACACCATTTGACCCAAGATCGAGGTTGTAGTTGCACATGTAACCAAACTAGAGCTACTAGAGAAGGTAAAACAACAAGAAACCAAAACCCTAGAAGAACATGGTAAATAGAGATGGAGATCATCGATTTTAAACATAGAAGGATGGGTTTTAAGCATGTAGTATATATGAAAAGGGGGTTAACAAAACTCGCCTCTAGGGAAGGTGGACAAGTTCAAGTAGAAAGATTCCTGATCTAGAGAGGTTGGTTTCTCCAACAAAGCTCCTATCTCAAGCAAGAATTACCTTCTCCACTTTAGAGGTGAAAAACCCTAGCAAAAGAACATGAAGATGTGGTGTTTAAGGGTTTTAGGTGGGGTTTCACCATGTAAAACCATGGTTTTGACCTGGAAGAAGGTGGGAGGAAGGCGAACAACATGAAAATATGGAAGTAAAGGAGGAAACTTACTAGTTTTGCTTGGAATCAGTGAGAAGGAGCTTTAGAAACCCTAAATAGAGCAAATTCGAAACCCTAGGAGCCTTCTTCACCAGGGTAAGCACTCTCTTTTACCTTAGAATAGCACCCTCATGGCCAAGTAGAGTAGGAATGATTCTATAAGCTGGAGGAAAGATAAGGAGAGCAGGATTTTTCGAATTGGGAGGTGGGAAGGGGTAGATATGGCTTTATAAAGAAGGGGGCAAGCATAAGGTGTCTATGGGACTTTCCATGTGTCCTTAGCCTAGGGCTTCATGGACATGCAAGAGGACATCTCATAGAGACTTCTTGTATATCCAATGTCGGTTCTAAAAGCCCATGGAGACTTCTAGTCCATCCCCATCGTCCTCCAATCAAAGAAATAACCCTATTGGTTGATAGCTTTTAGAGATAAGCTCATTTATAAAGTGGGTAATCCCTAAAATGCCCTTGGAGAGAAACACCTTCAAACCTAGGTACAACTAGGTGCCCCATGGTTCAAAATCTCAAGAATTGTAAGTGAATATCTAAGTTTTATAATGCATGTGATAATTTTCAAAGAAAACCTACCAATTGGGCAAATTGCATAAAAGTCCAAAATGTACCTAAAATTGCATAACTTGCACAAATGACATCCAAATTGAACCAAATTTGAAACTTAGGCTCATTTTATGATTTCAAAACACATAAAGAAGTTAGAATAAGGTTTGTAACACCTAAATAAGGTCCTTTAATAGACTTTCACTGAGGTATTTGTGCATAAACCCTTTTATTGGTACAAATAGTGAATAAATGTTCACCAAACCACTATAAATTCCACAATTTAAACATCAAGGCCAGAAAATATATAGAAAGGAAAGGAAAAGATTGGAAAAGGGCGAAAAATAAAATATGCCCAAGTTTTGGTATGTTACAACACTCCACCCCTTAAAGAAGATTTCGTCCTCGAAATCACAAGCAAAGAGAGGAGGGTGAGTATGCAACATCTTATCTTTAACTCCTAAGTTATTTCCTCCAAACCATAAAACTTCCACCAAAACTTTGACTAAGGCAAACTCCTTTTCATTTTTAACTCAGGAGTTCAAATTCTTTACGTGAAACTCCTAATAGGTCTGGTTGTCATGGATCACTAAGGGTTCCACTAATAAGATTTATTTTCAGTAGATATATCATAGTTAACATTTTAATCCTATTAGTATTACATTCATTATGATATTATATCATACTTATTATTATTTTAATTGTTTCATGTTATATTTACTTTTTTTGCCAAAAGAGTTATATTTTATTATTTTACAAAAAGTCCTATATGTTTCTTATTTATCTCATTAAGAGTTTTAGCATACTTTTACTCAAATTTCTCAATATACATGATTATTATCCTTATTAATTTGGAGTTAGTGTATGTTATCAACATATTAAATTATAACAGATTCTGTTGCATGAAATTAGACATTTTATAAAAATTTGCTACAATTAATCCAAATAATGTCACATTAATTATTTATATTTATATTAAACATTGTCATAATACCTTTTCTTACATTAGTCATCATTAATCATTTTCTCATATTTATTCACTTCTTATTATTGATTATGCACATTTATGTGAATCCAATTACTTCTTATCCATATTGAAGTCATTATATGTACTTTGGTGAACAAAATGGAACATATTACATATTAATGATTTGATTCACATACCAATTAATGATTAGGTTATTAATTAGTTGTGTATTAGAGAATAAGGTGATATGCATTTCATATTGATAACCTAATTAATATGATTAGGTGATTATATATCATTTATGTGTATTAAAGTATGTTATCTGATTATGACACCTAATGTCGCTAATGCATCAAGAATATCATTAAGGATGTATAGGTTAAGGTTAGATGATTACAACTTATGGTTTAGGTCAATATGATTGTTATTATTCACCTATACATTCTTAGTATGCATTAAGTCCAAGATTAGGTTACAATCATCTCGGTCATCATATCATTAGTGTTTATCAGTTTATGACATGGACAACATCATGCATTAGGTGAGTGACTCATATTATGTATATTAAATATTCATTAGGGTTCAAACATATGAATTATTCATTTGATGACCATTATATGTTCATTAGCATATATTCAAGCATGTCAGCTTATAAATATGACTAAGGATCTAAGAAAACTATCATCCTAATCATGGAGTTAGAGTTTCTAGGGCCAGTGTAGGTAGATTTTCATATCTTACAAGACTACATCCCCTTAAAAAGGATTTTGTCCTTAAATGTAACTACCTAAACATCATCAAACCAACTACTCTCCACCCCTTAAAAGGTTTGACCTACCAAGATAAACTAATCTATAGGTAAAAGGGGGAGTATAAGTAAATCATGTACAAGATTCATCACGCTTCACTACACAGTCTGATTTCTAACTAAATGCTAACTTTAAAGTCTAGGTTCTAGGGCAAAACTGTCCAAACATGTGGTCCTATGGGACATAAGGGAGTTATATTGGGTATCCATACCCAAACAAGTCATTACAAATGAAAGACAAGGTCAACATATTAGGTTTTTAAGAGTATAAAACATAGATGTCTAAGGCTACTATTGCCTAAAGGTATGCAATTTTGGACAATCAGTATTATCTCAGGCCAGGAAGGTATCATGCAGATCTAGGAGTCCTTGTAAACTAAGCTAGTGGCATGAAGGAAAATCTTGCTAGCCCCCAAACCTTGATCCCTTCTAGACACCTTTGCTTTCAACTTCATTTCCTAGTAGCTACCTAACAAGCTCATCACATTATGGTTAAACTAAACATGTTTCTAATGTGAAACTCTTATGATCCTATATCAATCTTTCATCATCTCAATTGTAGCATAGATCAATTATAGGGCAAACATGTCACTTAAAGATGAACTATATGAGGCAAGGGTTCTAATGAGGGAGACAAAGTTGAAATAGTCAAATTTCGACTACCATGGGCTCTGATACCATGTTGTAAGGAGTGCGACCCAAGAGGGGGGATCCACTCCCTACAAAAAATGAAGAATATAACATCCATTCTGAACAAACTCAAAGGTATGCTAGAATTGGTGTAAAAATTTCAAATTTCAATCATTGGTATTCAAAACAAATAAAGTGTAGAAATAGAATTAAAAAAATGACTAAATTCAATTTTCAAAAAATATTACAAAAGTACATCATAATATCCCATAAAGGTTTACATGTATGATACACCATTAGGATCTAAGTAGAGGGAAGTATAAACTACTTCAAATCTATCTCCAAGTAACAACTCCAATTTCTAGGTTCATGTTGGAAGCTATGTTCTCCTTGGTAATGTTCAACACCTCGATATAAGCCTAGGTGGTTGGGAAAACACCTAGCAAGAGAGAGAGAGAAACAAGGCATGTGTCAAATAATGAACAAGAACAAAATATAAGGAAATAGTATGAAAGAAAGGCTAAGATTTCATCATAAGATGAAGAGAATAAGAGTATGAGGCATAATCAAAATAGATGCTTGCCATAACATTAGAATAGTAAAGGAATTGCATGTATGATTATTATTGACTACATTAACTAAGTAGGGTTGAGGCACCTACCGAACCTCAACCTATAGGTGAGAGGAGAATTAATACATTCCCAGCTACCTACACATATTTTTATGGGGGAGAATAAGACATTCCCCAGGGAGAAGTAATACACGCCCTATCCAAGGGTGCGTGTACATAAGTACCACTACCATAGCTAAATAGTCCATAAAATCAACATGCTAGAAAGGAAATCATGGCAAGTAAAAGCATCATATCAAGTAGAACATGACATTGGGGTAAAAGACCCTAACAAAAGAGAAACAATACTGATTTAGATGCATATATAACAAAGGATTCAAGAATAGAAGATTTAGGGCTCATTTAAGCCTCATTAGGGAAATATAGGGTTTGGTTGCAATTATCCCAACATAAAGTGTAAGGAAGGCACATACATCTCTTATTCATATCAATTACTAACTTTCACCACTTTAATTGAGTCCAATTTCCACTTTGTCGTTTTTCAATGTATTAACATTTATTAGAGTACATAATGCACATTTATGTATAGAAACCCTACTTTTAGAATTTTTTAGCAAAACTTAGATTTAAATTCTGAAAACCTCATCAATGAATTTATTAGGTTCTCATGATCAAGAAAACATATTTTTATGTTAATTTTGGAGTAGTGATGATTAAGATGAATTTTTTATGGATTTTACAAAAATCACCCTTCACCCAACCACAAAATCAGACCTTGAAAATATATTTATTATATAGATATTAATTTTTTGAATTCCAAAGCATATTTATTTATCAAATTTGGATAAGAGGATTAAAAGATATGAATTTTTCAATTTGAACCAATCAGGAAATGACAAGTCAGAAATCTTAGAGAGAGAGGAAGAGTGAGAGAGAGGGAGAAAACACCATTTGACCCAAGATCAGGGTTGGAGTTGCATAGGTAACCAAACTAGATCTTCTAGAGAAGGTAAAACAGTAAGAAACCAAAACCCTAGAAGAACATGGTAAATAGAGATGGAGATCATCGATTTTAAACATAGAAGCATGGGGTTTAAGCATGTAGTAAGCAATATATGAGAAGGGGGTTAAAAAAACTCACCTTTAGGAAAGGTGGACACATTCTAGAAAAAATATTCCCGAGCTAGAGAGGTTGGTTTCTCCAACAAATCTCCTATCTCAAGCAAGAAGTGCCTTCTCCACTTTAGAGGTTAAAAATCCTAGCAAAAGAACATGGAGATGAGGTGTTTAAGGGTTTTAGGTGGGGTTTCACCATGTAAGGAAATGGTTTTGACCTAGAAGAAGGTGGAAGGAAGACGAAAAGCATGAAAATAGGAAAGGAAAGGAGGAAACTTACTAGTTTTGGTCAAAATCACCAAGAAGGAGCTTTACAAACCCTAAATAGAGCAAATTTGAAAATCTTAGGAGCCTTCTTCACCTAGGTAAGCACTCTCTTTTACCTTAGAGCATCACCTTCGTGGCCAAATAGAGTTGGAACGATTCCCTAAGTTGGAGGAAAGAATTTTCAAATTGGGAGGTGGGAAGGGGTAGATATGGCTTTATAAAGCAGGGGGCAAGCATGAGGTGTCTATGGGACTTTCCATGTGTCATTAGCCTAGGGCTTCATGGACATGTAAGAGAACAACTCATAGAGACTTATTGTATATCAAATGTTGGTTCTAAAATCCCATGGAGACCTCTAGGCCATCCCCACCATCCTTCAATCAAAGAAATAACCCCATTGGTTGATAGCTTTTAGAGATAAGCTCATTTATAAAAAGGATAATCCCTAAAATGCCCTTCGAGAGAAACACCAAACCACGGTGCAACTAGGAGCCCCATGGTTCCAAATCTTGAGTATGGTAAGGGAATATCTAAGGATTACAATGCATGTGATAATTTGCAAAGAAAACCTACCAATTGGGTAAATTGCATAAAAGTACAGAATGTACCTAAAATTGCATAACTTGCACTAACAACATCCAAAATGAACAAATTTGAAACTTAGCCTCATTTTATGATTTCAAAACACATAAAGAAGTTATATTAAGGTGTATAACACCTAACTAAGATCCTTTAATAGACTTTCACTGAGGTATTTGTGCATAAACCCTTTTATTGGTACAAATAGTGAGTAAATGTTCACCAAACCACTATAAATTCCACAATTTAAACATCAAGGCCAAAAAAAGGTAGAAAGCAAAGGAAAAGCTTGGAAAAGGGCCAAAAATAAAATATGTCCAAATTTCAATATGTTACACCTACATAATTATTCTAGTTAGATTTCAACTCCTAAATAATAGTTTATTAAAAAGATGTTTAACTACTGCATCCTGATGAGATATAGATCATTGCATGGACTGAACTCCCTTGGAACCGACCAGTGTCGATAACCAAGTTCTGAGATCATTATAATGGATTCCCAAACTATGAGCAACCAGTCTTGGCACATTAGCAGATCATAAACCAATCACCTCACGATCCCTTTCTGACACTTCATGGGGATAATAAGATCATTCTGAAGTTCTAATCACGATTATAGCAACATGCCCATACACGACTAGAACATATATGCAAAGCAAGATGTCAATTTACAAGGAAAGGAAATAAGTAGAATGATACTTTATTTACCAATAGTATTGTTGAGTTTAGATGCAATTTAGAATACAATATAGGATATTGGAGCTAGTCCCCATGCCCCAGTGCAAACGTCTACTCGCTAATGGGGAAGATAACAAAGAAAAAATAAACAGAATAAGGGAAGAGGCCATGATGCTTGGTGTAGGAAGACTAGTCTCTCCACTATGAAAGCCACCTCCTTTCTCCTCGCTAGTGTTTGCGTTGGGAAGATGTGGCTTCTAAAAAAGATTAGAAACCCTAAAAATGGACGATAAGGGTTCCCTTTTATAGATACATTCCTCATTGTCAAAACCCTAATGTTGAATACTTGTGGTCGAAGGCAGCTAATTGCTTGGCCCGTACTCAATCCACCAGGAGACTCGTATGGGATACTCAATTTAGATTATGTATGTGGTACTTGGGTGAACCAGCCTAGATTGAACTAGGGTAGGCTGGATGTGGAGAACGTGCATCAAGAAATGCAGAATTTGGGAGATTTTGAGTAGCGATCGGCTCAAGTTGGGCAACTGACGGAGCTGATTTCTTGAGTGGGTGATTGGAAGATGGATAATGGACAACTTCTGGGGCCTTCCTTCCCTTGAGGTGTGGCATCATGAGGGATTCATCATCCTTCTAGGAAATGAAGTATATATTTGGTTATTTCTACATGAAAAGTATATAAAGTGCATTAAAGTTTTGAAAAGGGAAGATAATTGCATTTAAATAAATCTAACGCTAAAACTAGGGAATAGAAACAAACCATCCCCTAAAAAGAGAATATACATGTATGCAAAGATAGGTATAAATATACTCATCAAACTACCCAGAACTTAAACCTTTATTCATCCTGAGTAAAGAAAACAAAAGGAGAACAAACAATTGATACTAGCTAGAGTCTAGGCTTCCTCTCCCAACTGAGCATACTTTTTGGTACTCTTCCCCCAAACATGATGAAGTGACCCTAGTCCTTCGAGGTCATGTAGCCACACTTAGATATCCCCCGTTTGGGTCTTGTTCCTCCATTCGCTAGACTCTAGAACCTACGAAGAACTGATTTCATCTCAATAATACTCTGGATCTATCCGTGCAAGGGAGAAGGGAGCACAAGTCAGGGCTAACTAACTATTTTGGGGACAGTTTTGATTAGTCCTCTGGGCATGAAATTTGGATCAAAGGGGGATAAGAAGGCATGGCTTATACCCATTTCCCTAGTCTTTTCTCTATTCGAATTGAGACCTTATTTGGGATTTAGTCATTTTTTTTCCTATCCTCTATTCAACTTGAGACTTTTATTTGGTTGCAATTACATAGACCACATGTTTTCTTTGTCTCATTGGCCTCTTTTATCTATGCCATGCCTATTTAAGAAAAATGAAGAGAAGATATTTATATTTTTTGGAGTGGTTGCCACCCCAAACTTAGGGTTTGACATATAATGGATATTATTTTTTTATGGAAAAGAGACAAGATATTATGGAAGAAAGGTAGAAACAAAAGACTGACTTGTTCTTCTTTGTTTTATTGTTACATTGGAATCAGATCATCATATTATGTCAGTGAATTAAGTTAATGTACGGTAGAGAAGCATTTACAAATTTGTTACAATTCATATCAGGGGAACATGTGGATTGAACTTTCTGACTCTTTCTTCTTATCGTCATTTCTGAGGAGAAGGGATGCCCAATTGTTGTCCTTGGGGATTGGATCCATTCAAGACATGCTTGTTCCTTAAAATTTTCCTTTTTGCACAGGTAAGCTCAAGGAAAAGGGAGTATTTTTACTTATATATTTCGAATTTTCATACAAGTAAGTGGCTGACTAGGTAAAGGCAACAACTCATACAAAATAGAACAATTTTAAAAATAGAAAACGAGACAGATGCAAATAAAAGGTAGAGAAAATTGGTTTGAGGATGAGAAAGGGAAATATTAGAGTTGAAGTGGTGGATACATACCACCCACTCTCCACCCCCAACTTTAAAACTTTTCCCATCCTCAGAAAAAAAGAACTTAGAAATTGAGGGGATTTGATATGGAGGGTGGTGGGGATAAAGGAAACACAGGGTGCTCTCTACCCGAGAGCACACAATAGAAACCCTAAGAATGGGTTCCTATCCCATTGGAGAGGCCCTCCTCCAAGCATCGTCTCAGCCACTAGTTGCCATGATCCTCATTTGATGGGGGTGAGGGTGGTTGTGGACACACACCAAATTATCCACAACCTACATCCAACCAATACTTTATCTCTAGGGTGATTGCCCATTGTCAAACAACCAGTTGATGGTTGGTCTGGGTTGGGAGGCAGTATGCCAAACTGGTGTGCTGAGTGTGTGAAGCGGGCTTCCCAGGGGACGTAGGTGTCCTGCTAGTAGTAGAGTTTTAGTTCCTAGTCAGGTGGCCAGGTATATTCTCCGTCATTAAGGAGGCAGGCCATGAATGCTGAAGTGCACCGTTGAGGTTGTCGATCGCTGATTCCATGAGTGTTGTCACAGGGGAGCGGGTAGGAATTCACAACCTTAGGATTTTCATGGTGAAGATGGTTGTACTTCCTGGACCTTGCACCTCGTCTCTTTTATAGCTACAAAATAGAGGCTTTAGGGTTGCCCAATGTGTTGATAGTTATGATCCATGAAGGTGTTAGATATGATGCCTAGTACATAAAGATCGTGCGCCGCATCCTGGAAAGTCTTCGTCACATCAAGAGATTGTTGCATCAAATATTAATGATAAGAGTTGGGATAAAAAAATGTTGTTATTCCCAAGTAACAACGCTTCTTGTGACAAATAACTACAGATATATTGGAAATGAATTGTTATAGATAATAATAAATAACTCATCCAATTCTAATAACATATCTTCATTGGCCCATGTATCTGACTCCCTGCATACTTATCAATTCACGAGATCCTTACACGATCAGTCGGATGACTGGGCGGATGATTAATGGAGTGATGGAAAAGTTCATCATGAACTTATTGTACCACACCATATATTTATCAATTGAATCAGGTTGTCAAAGGCATGGAATTTTTTAAGGATTTTTATGGAAAGAAAAGAAAGGAAAATTTAAAAAATTGCAGAAGTTAAATGAAAAGAAATTAAAGAGTTGGGTTGCCTCCCAACAAGTTTCCAAATTAAATGGCAAGGACCCAACCGATGATGTCAAAGTACTCATGTAGAGTGTGTGAGTGGTGTTTCCAAAGCCTTAAATTTTGGATCCATAAGACCTAGATCACGGTCAGATGATGTGCATACCTTGCTCTGGGGTTGGCCCTTGATACTGTTGGGAGCATTTTGGAGATCTGATTATTTTGGTTCCAACTTAGCTTCTGCCTTGAAGACTTAGATTGAGTTATGCACCTTCCTTAAATCTTCTTGAACCAGATACTCAATAGTCTTCTTTCCTGGTCGAAGGACCAATTTGTCTAGCTCAACATATACCAAAGCTCTCGCGGTGGCTGAGAATGGTCTCCCTAAAATTAGTGGAAACTGATTATCCTCTTTGATTTGCATTACCACTAAATCGCATGGGATGTAGGTGTCTTGTCTGAGGTTAACTGGGACATCTTCAATAATTCCAGGGACTTCATTATATATGCATTAACCAAAAGAATGGTTATAGGCATGGGCATGACATTGTTGAAAGCAAGATGTTGACATAGAGTATATGGTATAATTTATATGCTTGTGCCTAGGTCAAGAAGTCCTTTGTGGGACGTGTAATCTCCTAAGAAACAATCCATCCCAAACAAGCCGAGATATTTTTTCTTTAGAGGCATCTAGTATCGAACTATATCATGGTTGTTTGTGCTAGCTTCACAGTTTATCATTCCTTGGTCATATACTTTTTGGATAGAAGGGTCTTGAGATATTTGCACTGGGTTGGCATTTCAGCTCGTGCAATGAGGAATGGGATATCAAAATGGAGATTCTTCATGGTATCTTTGAATTTTGTGAATTTATCATCCAACTTAGTCTGCTTGAGGCACCATGGATAGGGTATACGAGGTTGATACACGGGTGCTTCCATTGTTGTTTGTGATCCTTGTTTGACTGCTGGTGTGTGCTTCCATTGTTATTTGTGATCCATGTTTGACTGTTGGTGTTACAATAGTTGATTTCTCATTGGTGCTTGGATAAGCTAACGTAGCCGGAGGGTCTGTTGTCTGGGCTTCTACTGGATTGACAACTGACTTGTCATTCGAGAGACTTGGGGTCCCAGCTCAGATGCGTTCATTTTCACTAGCAGGAATTGATGAAGGAGTAGGGGTCAGGGATGTGGATTACACGTTCCCCGACCTTATCATCGCGGTTTTTAACTGCTCTGTATGCTTGAGATTGTTTTGTAGTTGACCTACGATTGTTCTTGCTGGGAGGATGTTGACTAGCCACTAGGCGACCGATCTATGATTCCATCACCTTTTGATTGACCGTGGCATTGGTCAATTGAGTCTAGTATGTCACATTAATCTGTTAGAGTGTCTATACTGGATCTTGTGCTGGTACTAACTCTACCTATAGTGGTGGGGCTTGGTTTGGATTTTGATACTGCTGCTATTGCTGGTAATTTTTTCTTGGGAAACTAAATCTATAGTTTCCTTGATTGTGCTTCCCATTGTAGTTTGATGGTGCTTTGGGTTGAGTAGTCTATGACTGGGCCTGTTGAGTGGGGCTCTCAGCTCAAGTTGGGTTCCCATATTGGAAACTTGGGTGGTTGTGAGTCTGATTCGGATTAAAGTAATCCCATCATGGGATAGTGTGAATAGAACTCACGTCTTCATATTGGGTGAGTATATACTATTGCTCAGAATCATGTTGTTGGAATGCAAAGTACAATTGTTGGCAATGAATCATGTTGTGATATACTGCATGGAAGAACTCGCATGAAGCCATAATGATTTGCACTTGGGGCGTCTGGTTCTTCCTCTCATATTTACTGAATGTTTTTTCAAGACTATCCTACTTGAGAGAGAGAAACTTTAGTGATTTAGATATGGATTTGAGTTCTGATTGATCTTCCATTATATCTACTTTAAGAATGCCTTTTCCTAAGGGTCTACCAAATGAGTTTGATTCTTGGTAGCACGATTGATGATTTTTAGTGCACTGTCAAAACTGTACCGCATAAAGTTTCCATTAGAGGAGGAGTCAAGAAATTTCTCAGTCTCATCGTCAACACCTCAATAGAAAAATTCAATGATCTGGTCTTCGGGAATTCCATGATGTGGGCACTTGTGTAGGAGTTTATTAATGGTTCTCATGCTTCATATAGAGATTCTTTGGGCACTTGGTTGAATCTCATCATTTGTCCTCTGATCGAGTATGTCATCGAGGGAGGGTAGAATTTCTCTATAAACTAATTTTATAGAGCTTCCCATGTTGTCATTGGGTCCCCTCAAAGGGTGTTTTACCATGCTCTGGCTTTGTCGATCAAGGAGTATATAAAGAGTTACAATTGCATGGCTTCATCAGTGGCGCCTGATGGATTCATGATAGAGAAAAGGTAGATGAATTTGAGGATATGTTCTTGATAGTCATCTCCAATCCTTAATGTGAAGGTGGAATTCTTCAATAGACTGACTCACTGTGCCCTGATTTTGATTGGATCACCAGGGAGTTGGATAGGATGAGCCAATTCTATGCTTTTGAGGATAGAAAAATCCCTTAATTCCTTGGTGCGTTCTGTGTCTTGGGCAACTTCTGGACTTATTTTCAGCTTGCCTTATACCTGAATGCTAGCTTCTATGATGAATAATTATCTTTGGGGTGCAATAGCCACTTCAATTCATGCTTCAATAGCTACTTCTCCAGCTATTGTGTCTACCATGGTTTTCTCCTTGCAAAGTATTTTGAGGGTTCTCTCGATTTCAGGATCGAATAACAATCTGGAGTCAAGACTTTTGGATCTTCGCATGTGCTAGGAGTACCTAAAAAAGGACATAATGACCTTGAGTAGACGAGTAAGGTTCTAGAGGATTTTAAATAGTATCAAGCATAAAAGAAAAATCAGAATTACACTTAAACTTCTAAAATATTTAACCACCATTCTCCCCGGAAATGATGCCAATTTTTGATGGCATTCTAAATGTCACAGTAATTAAAATCCTAAGGGAATAACTCTTAGGTTTAACCCATAGTAGTGCACTAATTCCCCACTCTACATGAATAGATTCCTTATTGTAGTATACTTAAGAT
Source organism: Alisma plantago-aquatica (assembly GCA_963693085.1). Taxonomy (NCBI): domain Eukaryota; kingdom Viridiplantae; phylum Streptophyta; class Magnoliopsida; order Alismatales; family Alismataceae; genus Alisma; species Alisma plantago-aquatica. The sequence continues at coordinate 603,050,975 of OY856414.1, read as the reverse complement.
CAAACACAATGTGTTAAGAGTAATATTTATAACTAAAAAAGTTGATTGATTGATTAAACTAAATTTCTTCTAGTAGAAATATAGGTTAATGAGGTAAATAAATGATAACAAAAAGGACCAGGGCATGGGGTTTCACTTTCCAAAGCCTGCTTACTTATTCTAGCAAGATTTCAACTCCTGAATAACAAATTACTAAATATAGATTTGGCTATTGTACCCTCATAGGATATAGATCATTCCATTGATTAAACTCCCTTGGAACCGAACAATCTTGGTACTCAAGTTCCTAGCTCATCGGACTGAACTCCCTAACTACGACTGACCAGTCTGGGCACGTTATTAGATTGTAACCCAATTACCTCACTTTCCCTTTCCGACACTTTTGGGGGAGAATAAGATCCTTCTGAAGTTTTAATCACGACTACAACAACATGCACATCCATGATTAAAACATATATGTGAAGCAAGATGTCAATTTGCAAGATAAGGAAATAGGCAGAACGATCCTTTATTTTGAATTTAGATACAATATAGAATAAAATATGGGCTATTGGGGCTAGTCCCCATGCCCAACACAAACATTTACTCACTCATGGTGAAAGAAAACAACATAAAGATAGACAGAACAATGGAAGGGGTCATGACTCTTGATGTAGGAAGACCAGTCTCTCCAATGTGGCTTCCTCCTCCTTGCTCCTTCCTAGGGTTTTGGCTGTGCAAATGTGGCTTCTAAAATGATTAGATACCCTTACAGTGGACGATAAAGGTTCCCTTTTATAGATGCATTCCTCATTATCAAAACCCTAATGCTGAATACTTGTGGTTAAAGGCAACTAATTGCATGGTCCATACTCGGTTCAACAAGAGATTCACATCGATTACTCAATCTGGACCTTGTATCCAGTTATCAAGCAAACTAGCATTGGTTGAACTAGGGTAGACTAGATGTGAAGAATGTGTGTCAGAACTGTAGAATCTGGGAGACTTTTGATAGGGAACGGTTCAAGTCGGGCAACTAGAGGAGTCGATCGCTTGGCTGGGTGATGGGAAGGTGTACAGTGGACAACTTTCGCGGCCTTCCTTCCCTTGAGGTGTGGCATCATGAGGGTTTGATCTTCCTTCTAGGCAATGAAGTATATATTTGGTTGTTTCTGCATGAAAAGTCTATAATTAAAGTTCAAAAAAAGGAAGATAACTACATTTAAGCTAGTCTAAGTCTAAAACTTGGAAATAAAAATACAAAACCCCTAAAAAGTAAATAAATTGTATGCAAAGATGGGTATAAATATACTTATCAATGTGCAACCATCACGGGTTTAACTGGAAGTTTGATTATCATTGGCGGTGCCATACATATAGGTGGTGGGAATCCATAGACTCCCCCTATATATGGGTTGTACCAAGAGTTGGGTGGTGAATACATAGAATGTAGGATGGGGAATGGTCCTCGACCAATCCGTTATAACGTATGAGCCTCTGTGGCAATGTTGGTGTGCTTGACCCCTTGGGACTCTCCTTGTGTGTCTATGTCTTCTAACTCTCTCTTACTTCCTTTATTTCCTTCTTCGGGATTTAAGAAGGATGTCACTACCTCCCTGAGGTATAAGGATTGACCCAATATTTCTGAACAACGGACTCTGATAGAGCCCTGGCTAGAATGCTTTAGACTGAGGTGGGTGGGAACTCCACACGTCATATGGGAAGAATGGTGTGGATGACCCGACATGTTTAGCTCCTTGTCTAGAGAACCCTAGATAGTGTCACCATCCTATATATGTTGAGCTTGGTGGAGGAAGAAAAAGCATGTTGGAAGATTTCTCTTATGTATATCCCTAAATGACTGCTTCTTCAGGTATGGTGGCGGCTTCCTTACATTTCTCCTCCTCTTCCAATTTGTTTTGTTTGTCATAAATGGAATCTCCTTTGGTTCTACCATTATATTGACGATCTATACTACTATTACCAACTGTATGGACTGAGGACTTGCAAGATCAGGTGAGATATGATCTTCTTGCTCTTCCTGTGGTGTCCTAAAATTAACACTAGTAGGATTCAAAAGCATGGTGTAACTTTATGAGAAAATAGTACATGCTTTGGGAGGGGTCCCTTCCCATACATTATATCATACAAGAATTTATAAGGACTCCTCTCGTGCATGAGAATCATGTGGAAGGGATACTTCCAGATTCCTTATGATTTGATCATGATGAAGGACACTTGTAGTTCTTTTTGTTGTTTTTCTTGTGGTGGTTTCTGCCCCTTGCATGGGCTATATGAGGGAACTTATCCACTTTTATATAAGATATGTTTTTTAATGCCATGGTAAATCTGATACAAGATGGTGATGTGATGTTCCTTCAGGAAGTGCTCCCAAAAGGATCATTGAAGTAGGATGGGATGTGGGGTTTGAGTGGTTGATCAAGAGTAATGTAGCCATGAATAGGCTAATGTGATTGTTCTCACTCAATCACTTCTTTTCCCTAGGGTGTCCTCATATCATATATTAAGGGGTTTTTTTAGAGAGTGGTTGGTACGGAGGAAGTCGGGAGGGGATCGACTCCCCATTTAAGTTTGAGGAATAAATCCATCTATTCCAAACACATTAAAACAATATACTAGAATAGGTGTAATTTTTCGTTTCTCAAATAATGGTATTTAAAATGACCAAAGTATAACAACGAAATACTATTTCATGACTATATTCAATTTTCAACATTACAAAATATTCTCTTACTAGGGATGTACATGAAAGTTGCAAAATCAGGATCTAAATAGAGGGATACCCAGCTATCTAAATTATATCTCCCCAAGAGCTCCACATATGCATGCCCATGTCACCATGTCAAGTCTTCCAAGTCCTACATCTGGGGTTGGAAGCCTTCTCCATAAGAGAAGACAAAATGGATGTTGTCATTATAAAAGTTGGTATGTGCATGTGAATAGGGAAATGAGACAAATATGGAAAAGGTCATCAAATATAATAAGGATTCCCATAGAAGAAGAAAAATACTATCCAAGTGGATACCAGAAGAATAAGAATTTCAATGAAATGATAATCAAGAATAAGAGATTTCTTTCCTTAAAACAATGTCACAATAAAAATATCACAACAATAAATAGTTGGATGGTAAGTAATAAGCATATTAGCATATACTAAGAAGCAAGGTCAGAACCTATATGTATTCCATACCAAAGGGAAGGAGGACTAAAACCTTAGTGCCAAACAAATATAGATTTTGTAGGGGAATAAAAACCAATTCATAGTAGGGGAATAAAATGCAATGCCTAATATCATTTATGGTAGGGGAATAAAACACAGTGCCTGATAGGGGAACAAGACTCAATGCCTAAATATCAAACATGGCAAGGGAATATAACCTAGTATCTATAAAAATTATAAGTGGCAGGGGAATAGAACCCAATGCCTATGTGGTGTCAATACTTCTAGTTACGATTAGTCATCCACACATGGAAAAAGGGAAGGTAAGAAAAAAAATATTTAAGCAGTAATAAGGGATGATATCATCCAATTCATATCAATGGGGTTAGAGGACCCAATAAAAATATCCAATCATGGCCATAATTAAGATGAAACATAAGATGATAAGGTCCATCAAAAGAAGGTTAGCATATCGAATATACAATTTAGGGTTTTCACATGGAATAAAATGAACAAGGTATAAATAAGAGTCCAATAAGAGTATTCAACCAAGTAAGATGATCACATGATCAAAATCAACATAGAATCTTTCACATGAAATCAATTCTTAGAAGAGAGAGAAATTGTGTAGGCTAATTTGTCCATATGACCAAGAGAGAGAGGGATTATAGGTTATTGCTCAATATGATGAATAGGGAATAAACATACCTCTATATGTGAGTCAACTTGTCTAAACCTTAGATCTAGGTTTGAAACATTGTTGGTTGAGAAGGGATCACCGTATGAATTGTTTTATGAGATTTGACGGTTTCTCCAAGGAACTTGAATAGGAAGGAAAGGTAGAAGGTTAGGAGTCATGTTTTGTGGGTCATGTGATTTATATGTATTTGAATTCCATTGGGAGAGATCTATATATAGAGCTCTTTGTCTTAGGTAACAAGAAACTTATACATTTTTGTTTATTAGAGAAAATATGCAACATATATTGTGAAAGGAGAAGAGTTAAGCATTATTTAACAAATGATAGGAAAGAATAAACATAAAAACTTCATTTACCTTCCATTTCTATATGCCATTTTTATCATATTTTTCCCTTTTTTTAACAACTTGATCACAAACAATTGACTACTACATTTACAATAAAGAGACTTCTAAATTTCTCATTCTGTAGTTATTTACTCAATGTAAACATGTACAATAATTTAATGTACAATTGTGAAGGATATACTTATTGAATTCCTTTTCTATTATTCCATTTATAAACCTCTTATATACATTTACATTCTATTACAAAATAACTTTATCACAATGTTTCTCTTCTCACATTAGAGTCATTAAAAACATTTTTAACAACATTATTTTGATAAAAAGATCCTGTTTAATTAATATTAAGTTAGATCCAAAATTTTAAATTTGAGACAACCATATATATTGCTAATATATTTTAAATTAATTATTTGCAGAGGAGATAGGTGTTATTAAGTTTATATATCCAAAACTAGTTATTATAAACACGTGAATTTCAAAATAAAAAGGGTGTAAACATGATGTATAGATCCACTTTCCTTTATTTCTTGTTGTTAATGATTTTAGGATGTTTATAAGGGGTTTTTATCATGGAATTCATTTATTCAAGATCATTATTATTTCTCATTTGAGTTAATTAATTGAATATATAAATTTGGATGTGTTTATTTGCTTCCAAACAAATATATAATTGAGTTGAAATATTTGTTTCCTTCATGATATGTTAATGTGATTATTTTCATTTATTTATTGTTTTCAAACATTAAGTAGAGAGAATAAGTGCTTCAAAGTTTGTTATGATGTGTTAAAATATCTCACATATTCCACATGGTTGCAATTGCCTCAATTACAATATATTTGGAAAGTAAATACATTTTTAGATTTTCCACCATGATAAATTTTCCATAGATTAAACAAGTGTGTACAACATTGTTTCCCTTCATGTTATGCCACAATTTTATTATTAAAACTTCACCTAAATTATATATTTATAAACCATACAAGTTGGTTTTTACTATTTATTTAATATATTATATTTTTAATAATTAATTAAATATTTTTGAGTTTAAGTCACATTCTCTCTCCTGAGTAAAACTTAGATAGATAAGACTGTTTAAATTATATGAAAATTCACACATATACTAATTTTTGTATGTAGAATTTGAATTTGGGTTTTATTTCACTTTTGAAGTCATTGAACATATTATTTAATATTTTGGAGCAAAAACTCTTATTTTAAATTAGGATAGTTATTATTGTTAAATAATGTAAAACTTGGCACCCCAAAGATTCTTGACTTGTTCCGCTCCGCAGGCAATGCGGCTTCCGCTCCCGTGCGACTGAGAGGGCGACTAGGGCTTGTTGTCGCCGATCCTGGGGGAGGGGGCTCGGTGGCCTGGGTGCGCCACCCTACTCCCCCGGGGCCATCCCTGCCATCTCTGCTGTCGGATCGGGTCTCTGCAGGTGCTTCATTGCTGTGCTCCTCTCCCTCTGCTTCACGCCCCTTCCTTTGGCGGCTGGGTGTTTGGATCCTAGATCCAGTTTGGATGGGCTCGGAAGGGGAGTCGAAAGTTGCAGTGTCTTCTTCGGTTGGTTGCTGCTAGCGTTTCGTCAGGGGTGCTTGAGCTGACGTAAGGTACCCCACAGATTCCGGTCCTACTGCAGACTTTGGTTTTTCTTTCCCCTTTCATGTGTTTCCTTTTCTATTGTATCCCCCCTTTCTTTTGCTTTCCTGTGTTTCTTTCGTTTTCATTTTGTTTCAGTTTCCGTTGTTGGATGTGGTAGCGTCTCTGCCCGTTAGTCGCCGGTAATCGGCCTTTTCTTGTCTGTGGCAGCGTCTTTGCCCTTTTGTCGTTCATCTATTTAGGTTAGTTCTGTTTAGGTGGTTGTCTGTGGCAGGTTTCTGTTGCCTTTTAGTCACCAAAAATCCACGTTTCCTAGTTGTTAGGTTTGGTTTTAGTCCTCCTGTGAGAGTGCTTGTTTATCTGTAGTGGTCGTTTGTTGGTCGTGTCGTGCCTCGGGTTCCTTCTTGGGCGGACGGTGAGCTCGGACGCCTCTTGGTGCTTCAGGCAGAGGAGGAGTAAGATGGGTTTGGGCTTCATGTGGGTCTTCTGCTCCCTGTTCGCAGTGGTGGTCGGGAGTGGTGGTGGAGTTCCCGGCACCCTCTACTCCCCGCCTTTATATCTGCATGAGCCATCCTTCCTCTGTATTTGCATCACTGAGGTTTGACCTCTTTCCCGGGTCTCCTAGTTGGTGCAACCTTAGTGCTCGTCGCTGGTAGTTGTGCTTCTCGTCCTGTTTTGTGGGGCGTTGTGTCTATGTTGTTAGGTCGGTGTCGTTGCTTTGTGGTCGAGCTCTTTGTCTGGTAATCTTTCGTTGTCTTCATGATGGTACTCTCTGTCAGCGCCTTTGCAAACTCCTTTCCATATGTACTCACAGGTTCTTGTAGATTGATGAATTGCATCCTAGATAGCTATTTTAGACAGCCACTACAAGAGGTGGACGATGCAGAAGCGTACCTATCACATCCCAATCTGAGCCTTGTGCTATGTCTTTCTGCAAAAGGAGTTGTTGTTTGGTTACTTGATGAGAGATATCTATCTTGTAGATGCCGTATGGCTTACTTTTAATGATATTGAGCTATTTTCAAAAAAAACTTGGTACCCAACCTAATTGGAATATAAAGAACATAATTTGACTGTTACATTTAAGTTTTGAGATTTTCTTTCATGATTTCTAATAAAATTAGGATTTTTTTTCTCGTTACCATTATATTATTATAACATTACATCATTACCATCATTATTTATTATTCAGTTTCATTATTTCACAATTGTTACCCAAAGAGTTACTCTATATTATTCTACACAAATTTCCATATTTTACATATTTAACTTATTTGGTCCATTAATTCACTATTTATTTAAATAATGGAATATTATTCATGTTTATGGATATGGAAATTCACATTGTTGTTTCTATACATGTGTTAAGCACATGGTGCCACTTATTATATGTATTTTATCTATCATTTGCATATTATTTAGTTAAGGAAACATATGTGATATATTTCATTCACTTAATCACATGTTACTATTTTGATATTCCATTTAACATGTTATATTTATATTTAGGCATATATATGCTATGGGTTATCTTTGAGCTATTCATTTTATTGTATTAACAATGTATGTTAAGGTGTAACTATATCCTTGTTTGGTAAAATCTAAAGATCCAAACATTCTGGTCTCAAAATCATGGGAATGGGATTTCTAGAGTCAAGGTGCTAGGTTTGGATACATTACAAAACTCCACCCCTTAAAGAGCGTTTTGTCCCAAAAATACAGCCATCCTTATACTACAAACCAACTTCCCTCCACCCCTTAAAAGGTTTAACCTAATAAGCCAAGCTAAACAACATCAAGGTACTAGGGTTACTTGTGTATCTTTTATTTGTGAATATTTTAGGGGTTTATGTTGTTCATTGATCATGCATCCAACCAAAGGGTCATACTCACCTAGGGTCAAATTTTAGGTCCTTGTGTTACAAACCTATCAACCCTAAAATTCACATTATCATCCAAAAATTCATAGGGTACAATAGGGTAAGTAAACTAGACCTTTGTATCATTCCACATAGTAAAAACTAGAGTTGATTTCTATTGTAATTAATTCTAGGGTTTTTCTATCAAGACTTCAAACGCCTCTTCATTCTGACTTAGTTTAAGAAACTTTGATATGATCTAGATTTTTTTTTGTACATATAGTATTTATGAAGAAAATAATTTGATGACAAAACTTTATGATACAAAACTCAAGATAGGGCCCAAAATCAAAGAGAGAACTAAGTCAAAATTTTCCATTTAACATCTCCTTATCCTACAACTTCAACATCCTCTTCATTTCATCCTCATGTCAAACCTTAAAACATCCAAAGATGATATTTGACCATTAACCAATAAGGTAGGGTGAGAGAAACTAAATCCTCATAATGCTAGGGTTTACTACCTATGATTGTTATGTGTACCTTCTATGTTTTGAATCGACCTTTCATCATCCAATGAATAACATAGGTCAAATCTAGTGTAAACATCTCACTTCGAGGGTGACTAAGCCAAGGGTTCAAATTAGGGAGACAAAATTGAAACAGTCAAAATTCGACTACCATGGGTTTCAATACCATTTTGTAAGGAGTGAGACTCAAGAGGGGATCCACTCCCTACTTAAGTTTGATTAATAAATCTTTCTATTCCAAATACACTAAAAATGTATGCTGAAATTGGTGTAAATATTTCATTTCTCAAATAATAGTATTCAAATGACCAATGTATATGAATAGAATAATATTTAATGACTATATTCAATTATACAATATTACAAAATATTCTCCCACTTTGGGTTTACATGAAAGTTACAACATCATGATCTAAGTACAGGAATACCCAACTATCTCAATTTTATCACCCTAAGATCTCCACCTAGTCAGGTCCATGTCACCATGTCAAGTGTAAAGACCAAGTCTCTACTTATTAAACATGATAAACAAATCACCAATTGTGTGGCAACAGAAGAACTAAATCTTGACTTGATTCAAAATGTATAAAGAGTACATTATAAAAATTTCCCAAATGGGAGTACAACTTTATACAAGCAACTAGGATCTAGGTAGAGGAAGACTTAACTAATACAACATTGTCTCCAAACAAAACAACTATATAACATAAAAGCAACTAAGATCATGCATGCTATATATTCTTTTTCTTCTTCTCCTATCCTTTGTCTTAGGTTCACCAAGCTTCCACTGCGCACTCTGATCCTAGCCTGGATGGTTGGGGTCATCCAGTAAGAGAAAGGTAAAAAGGTATGTGTTAAAAATAGGATAAAGGCAATTAACAAGCTAGGCAAAAATATTCCATTAAGGGATTTCAAGAAGTGAGAGCAAATGAGTGAATAAGATTCTAGAATACTGCCACATTCCAATATCAACAAATATCACAATTGCATGAATATAAATTATGACTCAACATCCTCTCAATGTAGGGTGAGGCACCTAACAGACCTCACCAATGGTAGGGGGACTAAAACCCCAGTGCCTAAAGAGTGGCAGGGGGACTAAAACCCCAGTGCCTAATATATAAAATGGCAGGGGGACTAAAACCCCAGTGCTCTGTGGGTGGTTTGTACTCATGTACACTACATTGTCCATTGGCTAATAACTATATCATGCATAAACATTCACTTGGCAGTAGAGTGAAAAGTATAACAAGATTGCAACATAGCATTGGGAATAAAACCCACGAAATAAATAAATAGGCCATCATAGGCATCAACAATATCCAAGAACTCCAATAAATAAAAGAGCCAACAAGGCAACAACATTATACAATGTTCCCAAATATTTCAAAATGATAAGCCAACATAGGCAATAACAAGATTAAAGCAATTCCAAGTAAAGGAGGCAACATATGTAGTAGCATGATTCACATGATTCAATTGAATGAGCCACAATGACATAAAATAAGTAAAGAGCCAATAAATGAAATTAGAAGGATAACAATGCTAGCACCATAATGATTGTGGGGTTGGAAAAGTCCCAACTGAAGGATAGGTAGTTTGCACCATAAATATTCACATTCATCTTTGATAAGATTCATATAAATATGATTCACATACACAAATAGGATCCACATACCTATTTTATTTATTTACCATCACATTCACCAATCTGATTGTATCACCATTCCATTTTCCCCTAGTTGCAAACATTACACATGTATTAGGTTACTTAAAGGTACTTTAAGTGTAAAATGTCCATATTTATAAACTATGGTATAAAACTTTGGATTTTGGGTCTGAAAACAGGGCCAAATGATTCCTAATATTTTTATACTTGAGAAAACATATTTATTTACCAAAAACAGAGTTAAAACACTATTATTATCATTTTTTTATCACTTTATACATTTAAATTAGTGTTTGAATTAATTAACAGGTTTGTAATGAAAATAAGGGTTCAAAACTTACAAATTCGGATTCTACATGTTTTTAGCTTTCCAACGAGTATGTATTTATAATTTTCTGACAACCGAGCGATTTACTATGAATTAAACAAGATTGACTAGTTTATTGCTAAATGGGTTAAAAATCAAGTTTGAAACTAACGGATCTGCCCTCGGCTAAAGAACCAGAGAGGAAGGGCGCGCGGGGGGGGGGGGGGCAAAATGGACATTTGTCCATCATCTTCTTCCCCAGGCCGCGCCCAGCCTTGCGGCGGAGTGCAAACTTGACCCTTTGGGCGTTTTTGCGTTTCTCCACCAAATTCAACGTTCAGGTACTCGAAACGAAGAGGATCGAGAGAGGAACTCACCAAACCAAACGATTTTGACGATGGTTCCTCCTAGCTCCGTGGAGGGGGGACGCAATCCCATCTGTAAAAGCTCTACGTCGCCGACTTCCCTCGCGTCCTTGGATGAAATTAGTGGATTGGGCAGGTTTCTATGGTTCCTACGAAGGTGTGTAGGTGGTATGTTATAGGCGAGGTTGGGTATAGGTGCGTTTCATAGGTGGCCGCACGAGACCTTGGTCGGCGCTGGTTGGTGTTTCGACTACAGGGCATGGGATGGAATGAGGCTTGGCTCGTTCAATGCGGGAGGTTCTCACGAACTCGTGGGCGAAGAAAGCACTGGAAACGGTGAAGAGACGAGGGAGAAAGATGGAAACGAAGCGATCGGCGGTTGCTTGCTTCGGCTACAATTAAACTCGAGGTGGAAGATGATGCGACACCCCTTGGATGTGATCCGCCTCTCATCAGAATCGTTGGATCTTTGGTGCACGATAGTCCTGGGGCGCGTGACAGCCATTTAGAGCTAAACTTAGGCTTTTACATTGGCATTTTAATGCAATAATGTCACACTTTAATTGAAAACTTGTTAAATTTATTTGGAAGGTCAAATGAACTCCAAATGACCTCAAATTTTAACCCCATGTTGTTAAAGTCGTCTAGATTCATGCTATATAATTAGATTTGCGTTTTACCCAACCTTTGGCATTCAAAAAAATATTTTTATTATTAAAACATATATTAATATAATGCTTGGGCAAATAATTTTGTGTTACTTTTATAAGCAACCCTTGGTTCCCAAACCCGAGATTTGGAGTCCAAGAGTCCTCCACTCACTTATTACATGCATTTTCAACTTTTATTATCCCATATTAAGAGTGAGGTATGAAGGTGGGTTATTATTCACCATTTTAATTGACACTATATTAAAAGCGTATAAAATCATTTTGATGGGTCAAATGAACTCCAAAAGCCACCAAATTTGTACAATAGGTTCATGTTAGCATTTAGAACGATGCTATATAATTAGATTTCGTATTTATATCCAATAAGGCCCTTAATAAATACATTGCTCATTAAAGTGTATTTTAATACATTAAAAGGTGTGAATTGTTATGAAATGACTATATTAATGCAATTAGTGAGTCAAATTTGAGGTGATAGATATATATGAGTATTAAGAGCAAAATATCAACCTTTAAATATGTTTTCACACATTTATCATCAAATTGGAGGAGAGAGAAAGTAAAGAGGTTAATATACTCATAATTAATTCAAATGCTTATTATTATTAATATATTTATCCAAAAAGCTCCAAATTAATATTATCTACTTATATCCATCCTTAATGACCAAATGACATTATTAACCCTCACTTATCTCCTTAATTGGGTTATCTGTGCAAACACTCCTCCATTATCATAAATGAGGGAAAAAGGTAATTTCAACCTTGAATTGTGCTCAAATTGCACAAGGAGTCCAAAAAGATTATAAAATAAGGGAAATTTATGAAAAAGGTCCAAATGGACTAGAAGACCAAGAAAAGTTCAAAAGTGGGTAAATTGCAGGGAAGACCCTGAATGTCAGTATGTTACATCAAGTCTTCCAAGTCCTACACCTGGGGTTGGAAGCATACCCTAGAAATAAGATAAAATGGATGTTGTCAGTGTAAAAGCTGATATGTGCATGTTTATAGGGAATTGAGCAACATATGGAAAAAGGACATCGTATGTAACAAGGCTTCCCATAGAAGAGGAAATGTACTATCCAAGTGGATATCAAAAGAATAAGAATTTCAATGAAATGATAATCAAGAATAAGAGATTTCTTTCCTTAAAATAATGTCAAAATAAAAATATCACAATAATAAATAGTTGCATGGTGAGTAATAATAAAACTAGTATATACTAAAAAGAAGGGTAGGAACCCATATGTATTCCATACCAAAGGATAGGAGGACTAAAACTTTAGTGCCAAACAAATATAGATTTTGTAAGGGAATAAACCCAGTTCATGGAAGGGGAATAAAACCCAATGCTTAATATCATATGTGGAAGGGGAATAAAACCCAATTCCTACAAAGGGAATAAGACTTAGTGCTTAAACATAAAAAATGGCAGGGAAATAAAACCTAGTGCCTATAAATATTATAAGTGGAAGGGGAACAGAACCTAGTTCCTATTAGGTGTCATGACTTCTAGTTATGACTAGTCATACACACATGCAAATAGGGAAGGCAAGAACAAAGTTAAGTTAAGCACAACTAAGGGATGAAATCATCCAACTAATATCAATGGGGTCAGAGGACCCAATAACAAATATCCAATCATGGAAACAATTAAGATGACACATAAGATCATAAAGTCCACCAAAATAAGGTTAGGATATCAAATATTCAATTTAGGGCTTCTACATGGAATAAAATGAACAAGGTATAAATAAGAGTCTAATAAGAATATCCAACCAAGATGATCACAAGATCAGAGTCAACATAGAATCCTTCTCATGAAATCATTTCTTAGAAGAGAGAGAAATTGTATAGGCTTATTTGTCCATAGGAAAAAGAGAGAGAGAGAATATATGTGATTGCTCAATATGATGAATAGGGATGAAACATACCTTTAGATGTGAGTCAACTTGTCAAAACCTTGGATCCAAGTTTGAAACATCAGTGGTTGAGAAGGGATCACCATATGAGTTGTTTTATGAGATTCGACAACTTTTCTAAGGAACTTGAATAGGAGGAAAAGGGAGAAGGATATGAGTCATGTCCTATGGGTCAAGGGATTTCTATGTATGTGAATGCCATGAGGAGGGGTCTATATCTATAGAATGATTCATCGTGGGTAGCAAGAAACTTTTCTATTTTTGTTTACAAGGGAAAATATGCGACATATATTGTAAAAGGAGAAAAGTTAAGAATTCTTTAACAAATTATAGGAAAAAAAATGTCACTTCAATTTATTTATGTATCTATCTTATCATATATTTCCTTTTTTTGAAAACTTGATCACAGAAATATTGACTACTACATCTACAATTAAGAAACTTCTAAATATCTTGTTGTGTAGTTATTTACTCATTGTAAACGTGTATAATAATTTAATGTACAACTGTGTAGGATATACTTATTGAATTCCTTTTCTATTATTCAATTTATCAATCCCTTATATACATTTGATCATTTCATTACAAATTGAATTTCTTACAATGTTTCTCTTCTCACGTTAGAGTCATTAAAACATGTATAACAACTTTATGTTAATAAAAGGCTTATATTGATTTAATATTAAGTTAGTTTTGATAATCCAAATTTGAGGCAACCATATTATTGATAGTATATTTTAAATTAATTATTTATAAAGGAGATAGGTTCTATTAAATTTATATATCCAAACCTAGTTATCATAAACACATGAATTTCTGGATTAAAATGGGTGCAAACATTATCTAACAAACCATTTTCCTTTTTTCCTTGTCGGTAATGATTTTAGGATGTAATTGGGGGGGGGTTACTAAGGAAGTCATTAGTCAAAGATTATTATTATTTATTATTTGAGTTAAGTAATTGATCATATAAATTTGGTAATGTTTATTTGTTTCCAAACAAATATATAATCAACTTAAATTATTTGTTTCATTCATGATATGTTAACATGATTATTTTAATTTATTTATTATTTTTAAACATTAAGTAGAGAGGATAAGTTCTTTAAAGTTTGTTCTAATTTATAAAAATATTTCACATATTACACATTGTTGCAATTACCTCGCTCACATTATATTTGGAAAGTAAATAAATTTTTAGATTTTCCACCATGATACATTTTCCATAGATTTAACATGCATGTAAAACATTGTTTCCCATCATATTATACCACAAATTTTATTATTACAACTTCACCTAAATTTTATACATATAAACAATACAAGTTGGTTTGTATTGTTTATTTTATATAGTAGATTTGTTTATTAATTAATTTAATTTTTTTTACTTTAAGTTACATTCTCTCTCCTAAGTAAAACTACAATAGAGAAGATTGTTCAATTAATAAGAAAATTCACACATAGACTAATTTTGGTATGTAGAATTTATGTTTGGGATTTATTTCACCTTTGATGTCATTAAACATATTATTTAATATTTTGGAGCACAACTCATATTTTAAATTAGGATAGTTCAAATAATGTAAAACTTGGCGGCCAACCTAATTGGGACCCAAGGAACTTGATTTTATCATTATGTTTTATTTTGAGTTTTCCTTACATGATTTCTAATAAAATAAGGATTTCTATTTCATTACCATTATATTATTATAACATTACATCATTACCATCAATATCTATTATTCAGAGTCTCATTATCTTCACATTGTTGCCAAAAGAGTTCCTCTATGTTATTCTACATGAATTTCCATATTTTACTAGGCTAACTTATTTAGTACATTAGTTCAATATTTATTTAAATAATGGAATATTATTTATGTTTTTGGATATGAAAATTCACATTGTTGTTCCTATACATGTGTTAAGCACATTGTTCCACTTATTATACATATCTTATCTATTATTTGCATATTAGTTAGTAAAGGAAACATATGTGGCATATTTCGTGAACTTAATCACATGTTAGCACATATACATGTTATTATGTTAATATTCCACTAAACATGTTATATTTTTATTCATGTTTCTAGATATGAAAATTCACATTGCTGTTCCTATACATGTGTTAAGAACATTGTTCCACTTATTATACATATCTTATCTATTATTTGGATATTAGTTAGCAAAGGAAACATATGTGGCATATTTCGTGAACTTAATCACATGTTAGCACATATACATGTTATTATGTTAATATGCCACTAAACATGATATATTTTTTTAGGCATATATATTTTATGGGTTATCTTTGAGTTATTCATGTTATATGTATTAACACGTACATTAAGGTGTAACTTTATCCTTGTTTGGTCACATCTAAAAATCCAAATGTTTTGGTATCCTAATAATGGGAATAGGATTTCTTAATGGAAGATTCTAGGTTTGGGTATATTACACGTTCCTTTGGGAAGTTCTCCTAAAAGGATCATTGAAGTAGGATGGGTCATGTGGTTTGAGTGGTTGATCATGACTAAGGTAGCCCTGACTGAGCTAATGCGATTGTGCTCAATCAATTGCATTTTCCCCCAAGGTATCCTCATCCTATCTTAAGGGGTTTCTCTAGAGAGTGGTTGTAGGGAGGAAGCACGGGATTGACCTCTCTCTTTTTTGCATAAAACAAGAAGTCGTGGTCTAGTTTTAGGTTGTAGTCTAGTACCCTTATTTGGAAGATGAGGAGTATGATTGGGCTAGTTTTAGGTCATGGACCAGGGCCCAAAAAGGATTTATAAGTTCAAGTGGGATTAGTTTGAGGTCATAATCTAGGACCGTCATAAGAAGAACCCATCATTGGCAAATGATGTCTCACACGCATGGAGGAACCCATATTCACATGAGTTTGGGGAACATGTTCCATTTTTTTGGTTTGCTAACCTTTGCAAGAGATTGTTTGAAATCTGAGTTTGAGATTTTTAATCTTTAAAAAATATTGTTTGAAATATGAGTTTTAGATTGTTAATCTTTGAAAAATATTGTTTGAAAGTTGAGTTTGATATTGTTAATCCTTGAAAAAGATCATTTGAAGTAAAAGTTTGAAATTGTTAATCTTTGTAAAAGATCATTTAAAATCTGAGTTTGAGTTGTTAATCTTAGGAAAAGATTGTTTAAAATTTGAGTATGAGATTGTTAATATTTTAAGAAAAAAGATTGTTTGAAATATGAGTTTGAGATGGGTAATCTTTGAAAAAAATTGTTTAAAATCTGAGTTTGAGATTTTTAATCTTTGAAAAAAATTGTTCTAAATATGAACAAAAAAAGGTTACCAACAATCTCAATAATATTTCAGTAGTGAAGACATAACATATGCATAGGAAGCTGACATCCACCTTTTTAGGCCATGAGCTTAAATCCATGTTACATCCTCACTCAAGTGTGACCTGTGTAGGACCATGTTACACCCTCACTCAAGATGACCAGTGTAGGAGGGGTTGATCCTAATATTCTCTATGAACCGATGGCACATGTTGAGGGGCATCCCAGGTTCAACGGATAAATGTAATGCATCCAACACACCTTGTGACTTTATTTTATGTATTTTCCAGTGTAGACTACTATTTTTGTAATTCAATAATAAATTGTGAGATTTTTACACATATTTACTTTATGTATTGTTTGCATTGTATAGACATGATCTATATTTGAAGGCAGAATTGCACTGGAGAGACATGACAACGATCATATCCTTCATCAACTAAGGTACTTTAGTTCTTTGTCGCTCATACTTATTGCATTTGAACCCAAGGAAGAAGAAATATTGAGACGATTGATGAAGACAAAAACTGAGGTAGCAAATATTGACCCTGAATAGAAACTTATTATATGGGACAAGATTTGAGCTTCATCTGATACAACCTAAAAAGGACCTATATGTCAAAAAGCAGTAGATTTGGGGAGTTACAAGATCATATCCTTCATCAAGTAAGGTGCTTTAATTCTTTATCACTCATACTGGTTGCATTTGAACCCAATGAAGAAGAAATATTGATATGGATGATGAAGACAAAAACCCAGGTAGCAAATATTGACCCTGAATAGAAACTTATTATATGGGACAAGATTTGATCTTCATCTGATACATCCTAAAAAGGACCTACATGTCAACAAGTGGTAGATTTGGGGAGTTACAAGAACAATTCTTTCTTAATAGTAGTTGGGAAGTCACAAATTTTATATAGACATCTTGATTATGATATATTGCAATGCATAAATAATTTATTTAATATTGTCACACATTGAAAATAGGAATGGTGTTGATTACAATGGTATTTTGAAATAAATTTAAATCTCACTGATGGAAAAAGAAAATAAATGATATGAAAATTTGGGTCTAACTTGATTGAATCTTGATACAATATGATAGATAAAATTTAAGAATGATACTTTCCACCTCTTAAGACAACACAAGTCATGGGCAAGATATGTGATGGATCTAAAAAATTTGAGTAGGGTTGAGTCATCAACTAAGTTTATACTCATTGATTGGAGGGGTTTTAACTTTTATGTTTGTGTATAAGAAGTCTCAAGTAGTAGGGTTTAGAACCTGACCAAACCCATAGACACTATGAAGAATCTACATGATGTTGTTAAAGATCAAATTTAAATTTGATTAGGCATAATAATACTTTTTTATTGTTTTTGGTGACTTGATTCCAGGCTTCTGATATACACTGACAAGGATATACCAACCCAACTAGAATCACCAACCTTTCAAAGTGAAATACCAGCATCTCTTGGTCCATTGTTTGTAATGTATATTTAAATATCAGAGGTTGGAGGCTATAGACCCAGTAGCCCCCTACATCTCCCATTGGCAAGATAAATGTGTTCAATCATTAAGTGAAAAGGTTACGACTTGAATCCTATGAACAATTTAGTGAAACATTAAGGAGTTTTCCTCATCACAATATTGATCTCTTTAACTAAGATTTTTTTTGTCATGGGTTGCACATGAATGATAGTTCATGCTTGACTCATTAGGAGGAGGTTTCTTTCTAAACAAATATACAACCAAATGACATGAGTTTCTATAGAACATGGTGATAAATGGTCATGAGGCAACGAGTGTGAAACAAGGGGGCAAAAAAGTGCCTTGGAAATGAAAGATATGGCTGCACTAAAATCACAATTAAGTATATTGATAAAACAAATGACTTCATAGACAAATAAAAACCATTTGATTTTGTATGACAATTATACTCAAACACATAGGAATATAGATTTCAGTGGGGTTGCACCATTAGGATACCATCTAAGGACGATATGTGCATGGTCCATTAGAATAGGAGAAACAAACCATACACATGGATAAACTATCCTAGTTTCACCGAAGGATACACACAACTTTCATCATGATCCTTCCAAGAACTACAACATTCACAACAACAATGCCAACGACCAACCTGACAACAAAATCATCAAAAAAAAATCAAGATTGTGATGGTCCTAGTTGGGCGATAAATTAGAAGAGATGCTCAACAAGTACATGTATAAAAATGATCAATGTTTTGACCAGTTTAGCATTGACATGTAGATCCATGGATCTCCAAATAGGATCTTAGAGACATATATCTAAGAATGGGAAATAGATATTGTAGACTTGAAGAACATCAAAAGGATTACCATGACATATCAATTTTCTAATAAGTAGTAGGTCAAGGCAGTGACTTTGCAAAGTAGAAAATTTATTGAAGGAACCAACACATAATAGGAGTTATGTGTTGAAGCCCATGACTATCACACCTATCCCAATGGTGGGGGTGTTGATGTACATTTAAAGCATATAGAGATAGACCAAAACATGTTTTAGATGCACCCGATGCAAGCTTGTGGGAGATGGAAATGCCCCCAAGGACAATTATGTACCACCTCGCTAATGTAAACATTGGGGTTTTCAGTTCCTTTTCCTCGTAATGTCAAGCAGGGGAAGGTTGATCAACAATATAAAAAATCCTTTAATATGTCTATCACACTCCACATGAGCACTCCATTGGTGGAGGCTACATAGAAAATCCCTTATTATGAAAAATTCTTGAAAGTTATTATAAAAGAAGGAAAATTACAAACAAAGATGTAGTAGTAATGCATGAAGAGTGTTTTGATTCAGAGAAAGTTTGCGTAGAAGAGAAAGGATCAAGATTTCTTCAACATACCATTCTCCATTGGGAGATTGCCTTTCGGTGATACATTGCATGATTCAAATGCAAGTATAAATTTGATCCTCTTTCTACTTTCAAGAAGTTGAGGTTGAAGAACCCAAAGGGATATTCAAGCTGCAAAAAATTCAATAGTATATGGTCATTTAGAATTTGCAATGATGTGCTTATACAAGTCAACACATTTACATTTTTGGTGAACGTTTGGTCATGTAAATGCAAGACGATCACTACTCTCAATTTTTACATGCTAGACCCTTCTATGATATTGCAAATTTCATTGTGGAGATATAAATTGGGTGTCATAAAGTTTCATGGATGATGATATGCTTGAGCTCAACTACCCAAACAATCCAAGCCTGGGAAGAGGTTTTTGGGTGCTTTGTTATGAAGCGTAGGAGTTCCTATGTTTCTTCACTTTTGAGGCATCCCTATGTGGATGTGGTTGTTATGATAGTTTGAAAGAGTGTCATTATAGATAGAGACATGAAATTTCATAGACACTATTTCAATTCCAGAGGCTACGAGACATCCAAAATATCTTTTTGATGCATTTTTACCGTCTCCACTCATATATGTGGTGGAAACATTGATTTCATATTCATTACCAAATTTTTATAGGATGCTTGTATGGTGAATATTACATATGATATTCAATTGTATCTTCTAAATGAGTGTGTAAATCAATTGGGAACACTCTCTTCTTTCTAGAACCATCACTCTATAAACTTGGAGACACCTCTAGCACTATTGGAGCCTCATCTCTATTCTTAGAAAATCTTGAGTCAGAACCTTTACCCTGCACCTGAAATGAGAAGTAGAACTTCCTATAATTTTATTTGTTGAATTTAGTGCATCCCTAGAGGTGCGTCTTGTGCATTTTTTGCTCCAGTGTAGAGGAGTTTTTGGATGGTCTATCACAATCATCTCTCGCAGTCTTTTTCAGCATAAAATCAGAATGGTGGAGGGAGAAAATCTAGTTGCAAGGTATCTCTCCTAGTCTTTTCCAACATAAAATCAGAAGGGAGGAGGGAGAAAAGCTAGTTGTGTAGACGCATTGTAGATGAAATCCCAATTGAGGATATTGTAAAAAAAGAGGTAATCAAACTCCTTAGTGCTTGTATTATTTATCTAATGTATTATACTGAATGAGAAGATCCACTAGGTGGTTCCCAAAACATTATGTGAATGAACTAACTACTACTTGCTTAGTTATTTACTATGGTTTTCACTAAATACCATCAATTGAATACAACCACCTAGGAAGATAACTTTCTCCTCTCCTTTATTGATAAGGTTTATAGTGGCTAGCCGACCTCTCACTTTTTTTATAGATGTGTAATTGGGGTACAAACATATTTCCTTTGATCCTAAGGATTAGGATAAGACTACCTTTAGTTTCCCTTACATCACTTTGGCTTACCTATGTATGGAATTCAACCTCTACAATGTGCATGCCATATTACATTTGTATATGTATGCCATCATTTTTTATATAGTTGATATTTCCTTGGAATTTTTATACATGACTTCTCTATCTATGGGGAGTATTTTGAGGGCTTCCAAAGGTGTGAATAAACTAACCTAGTGTTCAATTTGGAAAAGTGTCACTTGATGGTCAATGAAGGGATTGTGTTGGGAGACATGTATATCAAATGGATTGAGGTGGACCCAAAAAATTATGGTGATTTCACAATTACCACCACCCAACTCTGTGAAATCAATTCAAATCTATTTGGGTTATGAATGGTTTTATAGAAAATCATAAATAACTAAACCTATCTCTAAGATATTAGAGAAGGATGCAGAGTTTGTTCTAGTGATAAGTGTCTAGTTACATTCAAGACAATAAAGAAAGACTATATTCATCCCCTATATTAGTTTCTCTTGATTGGAGTTAGCCATTCAAGATCATGTGTGATGACTCTACAGTTAGAGCAGTTTTGGGACAGTGCAGCGAGTTCTTATATTTTTTATTAACTCTGCAAGATGCATACTGAATGATTTCTAATTGAACTATACCACTAATGAGAAAATAATGTCTTGTTGTGGTTTTTGTTTTTAATAAATTTAGGAAATACTCAATAGGATCCAAGATAATTGCATGGAATGATCATGCAAAAATATATACTTGTTGTATAAGAAATATGACATAACTTCCCTATTGAGATTGATCTTTCTTTTGCAAGAATTTGATATTGATGTCAAGGATAAAGTGGGGGCTGAGAATGTTTTGGAAGACACTGAGAGTAAATGAGTAGGTATTGGAGGTTTATGTTTGTAAAAAAAATCCATGTTGAGGCATTAGTTAAAACAAGGATTAGAGATCCTTGATTCTCATATAGTAACTTAGTTGGCTAGTGGTTTATGGGCCGATGGTTGTTCATTCCAGTGGAATACAAAAAACATCATGACCTTTGTTATTAGATTTGGGATGATACACTTTTGTTTAAGATTTTTAGAGATGGGATCATCCACATTTGTGTGCTTGAGTGGGAGGTTGAGAAAGTCTTAGATAACTCTCAAACCTTACCAGTGGGGGAAGCACTGGGACTATTGTAAAAGTCTTGGAATGTGGTTTATATGAATGAATTCATGTAAAGATGCATACATGTTTGTTCTTGATTGTGACGCATATCAACGTGCATTTAATATCTCCAAGAGGAAAAAGATGTACATAAAGATATACTATATGTAGATATTATTTATGTTGTGGAATTGGCTTCATGGTCCCCTTGTCTCTTCAAACTCTAATATGTAGATCTTACTTATTATAAATTACATGTCTATGTGGGTGGAAGCGCTTCCAACCCATATCAATGATGCTAAAGTGGTGTGCCATTTTGTAAGCGCCACACGTTCTACATGTTTGGGGTGCCAGAACTGATTCTTAGTGATGGCATTTTGCATTTCATGAGCTATCAATTTTCCACTTTGTTGGTTAAGAATGAGGTGAAACATGGATGAGGAACACCTTAAAACTCCCATAACTAAGGTAAAGTGGATGTCTTTAATAGGGATATTAAAATTTTTAAAATTGGAATATCCAATTCATGTACCAACTTTTTGAACCTAATTGATATATGAACTATGGGCATACCATACTATCTACAAGAAACCTATCGGGACATTCCCATATAGGTTGGTGTATGGTAAATCTTGCCATCTTCTAGTGGAGTTATATTATAGATCCATGTGGGAAACTAAGTGATTGAATCTAAATATGACCCAAATAGTAACTAAGAGAAGACTCCAACAATATGAACTTGATGAGTTCCACTTGGATGCTTATGAGAACTCAAGTGTTTAAAAGGATATTACCCGTAAGATCCATGATAAACATATTATTCATAAGAAATTCCACTTGGTGTAGAAAATATTTCTCTTTGATTCCATAATATGGTTGCACGCAAAGAAGTTGATGTGTAGATGGAGTGGATCATCTGAGGTTGTGAAGATGTATCCAAATGGGGCTTTGCATGTTAGAGATGGAGCACAACCCTTGGAAACTAATGGGTGTTATTTAAAAAAATAATGTGGAGGTAAAGTGTTTTGTGAGATAAAGCCATTGCATTGTATTGTGATTGGTTGAAATATATATGAATCATGCCTAGCCTAGGATGTTAAATGACAACGCCTATTGGAGGCAACCCACAATTAGCAATGTGTTAATTCATTAACCCTCTTGCTATATGGCATTGACAGGGGTGACAATATCAACTTAAAAAAAGGATGGCAGATCAACCCTCTTGGTAGATGACATCAATGTGTTATTTATGAAATATATGGAGCCATCAATGTAGATGACAGAGGCCATACAAACTTCATTGCATTCACTTTGACATATTAATAAATCAACGTGACTTCATGCACATAATGGAGAGAATTTTAGGGACATCCTATTGATGTGTAGGATCAATGTCATCAACGATAGAAGTGAGTGATATGAGTACACAATCTACCTCATCAACACATTGATGAGTCATACGGTGCATCATAGGGAGGATCCATCCACTTTCAAGGTGGTCAACAAATCTACCACCATTTCAAGAATACTTATGAGAGATGTTTCACCACCAATTGGAATCTCTGGAGGTCTCTTTTGATACTCTTCTTCAACAACATCGAAACTAGAAATAGAGTTCAAGAGACTACACAAGGATGTTATTTCCTCTTCCTCTACTTTAGAACAAGCTTTATATCAACCAAATGCCAAACATATGTGGTTGTTGAAGGTAACTTGCACATTTTTCTTAAAGGATTGGCAGAGGAAGTTTTATGTCAAACTTAGAAATTGAATGATAGATCCAACTTGATATGGTGTCTGTGAGATGATACAAGAAATGGGATTCACCCACAATAGTCTCTGTGATACCTCTTCTGACTTAACCCTATAGTTTATCTCTAAACGCAATGTCTACTACCCGACACAACATAAGGGTAACTCAGAGATAAGCTCCATATCATTTAGCCTCTTCAAAATTTAGAAGTGGATGACCCTTCATGAATTCAATGCCATATTTGGGTAGGTCGACAAGGGCCAATGATTTGATCTCAATGACTACACATGGAATGTGATTACCTATGAAGGCACAATCAACTTATACGTATCTAATTTTTATAGAGATGGAGCATCCATTGGCACATATATACATAGGATGCTCACCATTACAATCACTACCAAGATGATATAGGGGAAGGGTAAGGTTTGGTAGGTTGATCTGTATGTTGTAATGGATATTTTTATTTAGTGGATGAGTGAATCTGTTACGACCCATATCAGGGTTAGTCAATAAATACCTCGAATTACGTGAAACACCTCAATTAGTGTTGAATATCAAATTAAATATCATGGTTAATCAGATAAGTTAATATGTGAATCAATAGTTGAGATTGATTCATCTAATGTAATTATGATAATTGTAGTGTTACTTGTTAAGATAATTACCTAAGATAATTAACCTAATTAGGATGATCTAATTACCACATTTATATGTCGTGAGGTTGTAGTGGGCCTCATTCTTGAAGTTTCACAAAAGAAATCATTCAAATCAGACGATTGAGGCAAAAGTTATCCCATTTTCTAGTTCTTTGGACCTTGGCTGCAATTTACCCATTATCGGCTTATAAACCCTTTTCCCTTTCTTTTCTTTTTCTCGGTCATCTTCACCCGATAGAACAGCAACCGCTTAAAGCGGCGCCAAGCAGCTGCAGGCCGATCGGCCGTAGCCAAGGAAAGGGTAGGCGATTCCATGGGGCTTGGCTTCGATCACCAGTAACCTAGCTCCGTTCTTCTTCTTCCTCCTCGATTCCCTTCTCATCCTCACCTCAGCCACGCTCTAGGGCGGTGCCCCTTTGCAGATGCACCTGCAGAGCCGCGGCCAAGCAACAGGGCGCCGACCAGAGGTCATTTGGTGCGGCCAGCTTCTCCAATCAACGACGTCGAGGTCGTCCTTGAGGTCCTAGCAGCAATCCGCCGCCATCAAGCCCTAGAGCAGCACCTAGCAAGATCCCCTCTCCTACCTGTACGTGAAGGAGATGCTGCTTGCAGCAGTGGGTCCGGCCATGATTCCTCTTGGGCGCGAGGAGCAGCACCAAATCGGTGCCCTTGAGCTCGTCCGAGGTTCCAAAGCAGGAATTCATAGCTATTAGCCTTCGATTCAGCCGTAGCTGAGCCCCCCCTTCAACCTGTTCATGGGGGAAACGGTTGCTTGCTTGTAGCAGGTCCAAGGTTCGTATTGGGATGTGGGTGGAAGGACGTGAAATGAATAACAGTATCAGGTATCTTTGCTCTATCATCAACCCCTGTCTGGGATTCGGCATTAAGGATGCCTCTAGCATCCACCGCAGAAGATGATGTCAGGATCTAATGCTGGAAATCTAAAGTCAAAGGGTTATGATTCCTATGATGATAGAGAATTGAGGAGGAAAAAGCTATTGCTTAGTTGGGTTATCAGCTGTGTTTGGTGGTATCTGTTTGGTCAACACTTTGCCTATTGCTGCAAGACAGTCTACTAGGCTCTGTATCAGGCGACACAAGACATATGCATGGATGAGTGCAAGGTCTGGTACGGTGATAGTGGACACAATAGGTCCGGACAGGGGCAGTTCTGCCTAGGAAGCACCACCAAACACCTCCAATGCGCTCATCCATGGGTCCAGATCACGAATCCGTTCGAGTCAGAACTGAACCGAGGTAGAAGAAGACCCGGGATTCGCCTCGAAATAGGCCTTGGACGCATCTCCGGACGAATCCGGACAGTCCAAATCACAGTGAGTAGTAGTTCATTTAGAAATCATTATTTAACTCAATTTAAATGCTTAATTACTTATGTATCAGTTAGTATAACTTTTAAACAGTGTAGTACATACAATAGAGTATGTTAGATTCATTGGAACTTGAAATACTTGATATGCTAAATGAAAATGATGAAATTTCCTGTATTATAGTTGCAATGTATTTGCTGATTTAAAAGTAGATGTTTAGCATTGAAACTGGATAAATGATACTGAATCATGTTTAAGGATGACAAAGGATATACATGTGTTTCAAGTAATGTTCAAAATGTGCAGTAAGTATGGAATGTGATATTCTTGTTTTAAATGGTTATATGTTAATCAGTTTATAGACTTAGGTGCCCTAACACCGTAGAACCCATTTGATAGATCTGCTTCTTAGGGGTGAAACTCGTGTTGCAACATTATCCGTGCGATGTCATGGAGACACGAGGATAGAGAGAGTGTCCAACAATAACGCGTGCGATGTCACGGTGGCACTGGAGAAAATTGGGGGTTATTGCAACAAGATCCGTGCGATGTCATGGAGGTAACCCCGTGAGACTCTCCGCTTGTGTACTCAGGTTAGAGGAGGAGTCTAGAGCACTCGATGTAGTGCAGTGAGGCCGATGAGCCTGAAGGCCGATGAGCCTGGGGTCCTGTGGCAGAGCAGGGCTGGCGTCAGACTTAGCATTTCCCGGGTGTGTCGCTAAGTCTTGTACGGTGGGATCGTAGTTCGCTACGGATCTTCATATGCAGAGTACACTGCATATGATTAGGGCATAATAAAAATAAAAATATGAATCACATAGGATTGCAGTAAATTTAATATGTTAAGAGATTTGAACTTCTATGCCAATTCTCTATAATTGTTTAATTGTTTAAGACATCTGATGTTGCGTAGAAATGAGATAGTTATCTGTAAATCTGCTGTGTCATTAGAACTGCCCTGTTTAATATTGCATTTATGCTTTATTTCAATTTTATATAATTGATGAGTTGTTTAGTGATAGCTAAATGAAATGCTATTCACTGAGCGAGTAGGCTCATACCTCTACTCAAAATATTTTCAGGTCACCAGCAGCAGGAATCTGAAGGATCCTTTCATCCTAACGCTTAGTCTGTAGAAGGTATACGTAGTTAGTAGTTAGAGGTCTCTTAGTCCTTTCCCCTCGATCTTTGGGACAAGGTGTGGGTGAGAGAGAATGTGTATAAAGATGTAAATTAACTGTTATGCTTTATTTTATGTTGATCAATGTAATATGCTATAGACTCTGTTTATATTGCTAGTCAGTTTAATAAAAATGCTTCCGCAGTTTGTTTAGATTTGGTTTACAGCATAAATCAGATTATCTATTTAATGTCTTTAAATTGTTTTAAAATCTCAAAGTGGGCTGGCTTATGTGTAATCCCTCCGTCGCGCCCTAATCTCGTGATTAGTGGGTAATGCGAGATCGGGGTGTGACAATCTTGGTATCAGAGCATAGGTTGAGTATGTGAATACTCTAAGTCAAGGTCAGGGGACGATAAGAGACCAATAGGATTAAGGTTTAAGAGTTTTTCTTCTGTCTGTAATTTTCTAACAGGAAGTGTTCTGTTATACTATTATAGATGGCAGGAACAGGATGTGGTCACTAAAACCAAGTAAAGAGTTTAAGTTGAGTCGTTAAGAATCATTAAGATCAAAAGATAAAGTTATAAGTGAGGCAAATAATAGCTGATGTGTTTTAGCTCTGGGAGGTCTGAGTGTTTAGATACCCTGGCCAGGTGTCTGAATACTTAGATTGACCAGTATCAAGCTACTCTGTCTGTTCTTCTCTGGATGCCCTGGCCAGGTATGCAGAGGAAGGATAGGCTAGAGAGAAACCCTAGAAATCTTAGGGTTAAGAGATAAGAAATTAATGTAGGAATAAGAGATTACATATAAGATGCGATTCAACTCTTGTCTATTATTGCTTATTTGATTTAAAGATCACTAGAAATGCTTTTATATGCATGAAATGAAATTTTTAGTTTGTAAAGTAAACATGATTCTTTTATATTGTTGTGTCATGAAGTGAATTGTTTAGTGTTTGTTTTCTTTGTATTAATGTAGACCCGAAATTATGTTTAAATGAGTTTGCCCTAAGTGGATATTCTTTCCACATGTTTAAGATTAATAGGGGTTGATTAATCTCGAGTAGCTCTTGGCTTCAGGACTACAGGTTCGGCCTGGTCCGGCTGGCAGGATGCGTTACTGGGATCTAATGACTCCTATTAATAATAAAATAAGAATAGACTCTGGATGATTTAGACCCGTAACATAGTGAGAATGTATATACACTAGGATGTTTTAACTATGGTAATAAGTCTAAATGTTCTTTTGTCTTGAGATTTAGGGTTTGAGAAACATAGACCCTAATTGGCCCAAAATAGGGTTTTAATGACATATGAATACAGAATTTGATAAATAGAATGTCTTACTAAATGATTTTTAGTATTTTATGTGTAACTCTGATTTAGCTCCAATTTGGATATGATTTGGATATATAAAATGTAAACAACATTGGAAAATATCAGAATTTTTGAAGAATGTTCTGACCTGTTTATCGGCCGAGTTTCAAACTCGATCGATTATATTTTCTGAATGATATAGTAGTGTGGTAATTGAATTTTATCTTTTTATTGGTACATCCAATTGATCTCAAATTTTAACTGTGCTTGAAAATCATAATTTTAGACACTATATTAATTTGGCATAATTTTTAGATGACTTTTGACCTCTACAGTGAGGGTGTCGGCCGAGTTTACAACTCGACCGAATCTGCTGCAGACTGCAATATAGCAGTGCACTGTTTGATTTTTAATTAATTATTGGTAATTAGAAATGATCTCAAATTTTTACTGGAGGTCT
The DNA here is from genome assembly GCA_963693085.1 of Alisma plantago-aquatica. Classification (NCBI taxonomy): domain Eukaryota; kingdom Viridiplantae; phylum Streptophyta; class Magnoliopsida; order Alismatales; family Alismataceae; genus Alisma; species Alisma plantago-aquatica. The sequence continues at coordinate 603,022,464 of OY856414.1, read as the reverse complement.
GAAACTTCATTAGGTATAACATATAAAATTTCCAGAATTTTTGGAGCTTCTGTTAGCTATTTAATAAACGAATTACAGAAACTATTGTGAAAACTGAATTTTCAGCCAATATAATTAAGGTTGAGTGTTGGGTTAATATGCAATTGACCCAAGCAGCTCAAATTGATCTATATGATCGACCACACACACACAATAATTCTATGTTACTGATAAGAACCAAACCCTAGAATGATTAGAGTTGTAGTAGTTCAAGGGATATCACTAGTGATTTAACCTTGAATACTAGTATCTCTGTAAAATAAGACCTTGAGATTTGATCTATGAAAAGTAAGCTGGCTTTGATAGTGATCTAGGGTTTTAAGGTAGTTAATCTGAACGGTACATGAACAACATGAAATGACTTAGAGAAAAGAGTAAGACATAAACTTGAAATGTAACAATAAGAGAGTAGCATAGAAAGCGGAGTATTATCCGATATATGATCTAAAGATAGTTGATGTAGTTCATGTTTTTAAGACATGGCGTCACCATCTTTATGATGTGACAATAGATTATCACCCTGGTAAAGAGAATGTGGTGGCTGATGCTTTCAGTAGAAAGTCAAGTTCAACAGTTAATGCATTCTCTATGACAGGTTTCAATAGAGACCTGTTAGTAGAAATGTGGAAGTTGAACTTAGACTTAGGGGTGACAACACAAAGTGGTTTGATTGTATAGATGCAAATCAAGCCTATTTATTATGATCAGATCAAGGAACTACCATAGGGTGATAGTAAGTTAAACCAGATCATGTATGACATGATAGGAGGAAAAGAGACCAGAGTTTAAGTTTTAAGATGATAAGGTGTTGTATTAGCATGACATGTTGTGTGTACCTTGAGATAGTGAATTGAAAGAAAAGATTCTTATGGAAGTGCATGTTTTGGTGTATGCTATGCTTTCAGGAAAACACTAAGATGTATATGAATGTCAAGGAATTGAAACAGATGGTTAGATATACAGAAGGATGTAGCTGAGTATGTGGTTAAAAGTAGTGTGTACCAGTAGGTTAAGGCTGAACCCTAGAAATCTATAGCTACCTTGTAATCTTTTTCTATGCCTGTATGGGAATGGGAATTTATCACAATGGATTTTGTGGTAAGATTACCCAGGACACCTAGAGGTTGTGATTTGATATGAATGATTGTGGATAGACTAATTTAGTCTGCTCGCTTTCTTCATATTAAGTCAACCTTTGATGTCTCGAAACTTGACTAAGATATACATGGATAAAATAATTAGGTTGCCTGGTAATCCAATTTCAATCATATCATATTGAGATCCTAAGTTCACATCTAGGATTGTAGAAACAGTTGCATCGTGCTTCGGGCACAAAGATAAGATTCAGTACAACCTTTTTACCCGCATACGGATGGTCAGTCTGAGAGAACCATTCAGACTCTTAAGGACATGCTGAGAGCATGTGTTATGCATCTCAGTGGAAGTTGGGAAGAACATTTAAGTCTTATAGAGTTTGCTTAGTGTGAATGTTGAGTTTAGAAATACACAAATGATAATGGTTCAGTTTGAATATAAACCCGGGCAATACAAATTTGGTAAACCATTAGGTGCATGATTTCAAGATAGTAAGATAGCATTAAAATATGCAAATAAACCTAGTTGCATGCTTCCTGTTATGTTAATGTGTGTGACTTAACATGAATTGGCACATTTCTCTGAGATATGATTAGAAATTCTCAAGTACTTTTAAATATTTGTGTAATGATACGAAAATAACTCTTAATTGAGTTATGTGATGCACAAACCAGGATTTGGGTTAATGTACACGCTCTTTGAGAAATTTCCGATAATCGATAAACATTACAAATGGTTTCTTATAGGTGAAGTAAATTACTCTTATTGGTGTAATAAGATGTTCAATTACATGAATTCAATATGTATGTGCCAAAATTGATTTGAGTTTGGGATATTTATGAATTTTTTTTTAAATCTGCCTGCATGCATGATATAAAGATTTCTCAGTAATTACAATGATTTTGAATATACTGCTCTGCCAGTTCTAGAATGATACCGTATTGTGATTTGAACTGCAATCAAACAGATGAGATAACGGAAACCCTAAGAGTAGGGTGTTGCCATGTGACTAGTGAATGAGATAACCCTAAGAGTAGGGTGTTGGCATGTGATGAATGAATAAGGCAAATGAAACCCTAAGGATAGGGTGTTCAATGAATCATGTTATGGTGATATGAAAGGTCTCGATATGAGATGTAGTGATGTTTAATAGTTAAATTGCATGATTTTATTTTTAGTACCAAATTGACATGCATTCTGTTTATTTAAGAATTTTAGTTGCCTGCATGTATACTATAATAATTTCTCGGTAATTACCATGAATTGAGATACTGTTATAACAGTTCTACAAGGACAATGTTTTGTGGTTTGATCTGGAATTAGATCAGATGTGTCCTATGTTGAGGGACCAATACAAATAGCTGATCTGAGGATCAAGAAACTTAAGAATCGTGAGATACCTTAGAGAAGGTTTTCTGGAGAAACTACAATCTAGAAGAAACCACGTGGGAGTTTGAATCAGTGATGTATGATAAGTTTCCTTTTCACTTTTAGGAATTTCGGGACGAAATTCTTGTAAGGGGGGAGATTGTTACGACCCATATCAGGGTTAGTCAATAAATACCTCGAATTACGTGAAACACCTCAATTAGTGTTGAATATCAAATTAAATATCATGGTTAATCAGATAAGTTAATATGTGAATCAATAGTTGAGATTGATTCATCTAATGTAATTATGATAATTGTAGTGTTACTTGTTAAGATAATTACCTAAGATAATTAACCTAATTAGGATGATCTAATTACCGCGTTTATATGTCGTGAGGTTGTAGTGGGCCTCATTCTTGAAGTTTTGCAAAAGAAATCATTCAAATCAGACGATTGAGGCAAAAGTTATCCCATTTTCTAGTTCTTTGGACCTTGGGTGCAATTTACCCATTATCGGCTTATAAACCCTTTTCCCTTTCTTTTCTTTTTCTCGGTCATCTTCACCCGATAGAACAGCAACCGCTTAAAGCGACGCCAAGCAGGTGCAGGCCGATCGGCCGTAGCCAAGGAAAGGGTAGGCGATTCCATGGGGCTTGGCTTCGATCACCAGTAACCTGGCTCCGTTCTTCTTCTTCCTCCTCGATTCCCTTCTCATCCTCACCTTAGCCACGCTCTAGGGCGGCGCCCCTTTGCAGCTGCGCCAGCAGCAGCACCTGCAGAGCCGCGGCCAAGCAACAGGGTGCCGACCAGAGGTCATTTGGTGCGGCCAGCTTCTCCAATCAACGACGTCGAGGTCGTCCTTGAGGTCCTAGCAGCAATCCGCCGCCATCAAGCCCTAGAGCAGTACCTAGCAAGCTCCCCTCTCCTACCTGTACGTGAAGGAGATGCTGCTTGCAGCAGTGGGTCCGGCCATGATTCCTCTTGGGCGCGAGGAGCAGCACCAAATTGGTGTCCTTGAGCTCGTCCGAGGTTCCAAAGCAGGAATTCATAGCTATTAGCCTTCGATTCAGCCGTAGCTGAGCCCCCCCTTCAACCTGTTCATGGGGGAAACGGCTGCTTGCTTGCAGCAGGTCCAAGGTCCGTATTGGGATGTGGGTGGAAGGACGTGAAATGAATAACAATATCAGGTATCTTTGCTCTATCATCAACCCCTGTCTGGGATTCGACATTAAGGATGCCTCTAGCATCCACCGCATAAGATGATGTCAGGATCTAATGCTGGAAATCTAAAGTCAAAGGGTTATGATTCCTATTATGATAGAGAATTGAGGAGGAAAAAGCTATTGCTTAGTTGGGTTATCGGCTGTGTTTGGTGGTATCTGTTTGGTCAACACTTTGCCTGTTGCTGCAAGACAGTCTACTAGGCTCTGTATCAGGCGACACAAGACATATGCATGGATGAGTGCAAGGTCTGGTACGGTGATAGTGGACACAATAGGTCCGGACAGGGGCAGTTCTGCCCAAGAAGCACCACCAAACACCTCCAATGCGCTCAGCCATGGGTCCAGATCACGAATCTGTTCGAGTCAGAACTGAACCGAGGTAGAAGAAGACCCGAGAATCGCCTCGAAATAGGCCTTGGACGCATCTCCGGACGAATCCAGACAGTCCAAATCGTAGTGAGTAGTAGTTCATTTAGAAATCATTATTTAACTCAATTTAAATGCTTAATTACTTATGTATCAGTTAGTATAACTTTTAAACAGTGTAGTACATACAATAGAGTATGTTAGATTCATGGGAACTTGAAATACTTGATATGCTTAATGAAAATGATGAAATTTCATGTATTATAGTTGCAATGTATTTGCTAATTTAAAAGTAGATGTTTAGCATTGAAACTGGATAAATGATACTGAATCATGTTTAAGGATGACAAAGGATATACATGTGTTTCAAGTAATGTTCAGAATGTGCAGTAAGTATGGAATGTGATATTCTTGTTTTAAATGGTTATATGTTAATCAGTTTATAGACTTAGGTTCCCTAACACCGTAGAACCCCTTTGATAGATCTGCTTCTTAGGGGTGAAACTCGTGTTTCAACATTATCCGTGCGATGTCATGGAGACACGAGGATAGAGAGGCAGTGTCCAACAATAACGCGTGCGATGTCACGGTGGCACTGGAGAAAATTGGGGGTTGTTGCAACAAGATCCGTGCGATGTCATGGAGGTAACCCCGTGAGACTCTCAGCTTGTGTACTCAGGTTAGAGGAGGAGTCTAGAGCACTCGATGTAGTGCAGTGAGGCCGATGAGCCTGAAGGCCGATGAGCCTGGGGTCCTGTGGCAGAGCAGGGCTGGCGTCAAACTTAGCATTTCCCGGGTGTGTCGCTAAGTCTTGTACGGTGGGATCGTAGTTCGCTACGGATCTTCATATGCTGAGTACACTGCATATGATTAGGGCATAATAAAAATAAAAATATGAATCACATAGGATTGCAGTAAATTTAATATGTTAAGAGATTTGAACTTCTATGCCAATTCTCTATAATTTTTTAATTGTTTAAGACATCTGATGTTGCGTAGAAATGAGATAGTTATCTGTAAATCTGCTGTGTCATTAGAACTGCCCTATTTAATATTGCATTTATGCTTTATTTCAATTTTATATAATTGATGAGTTGTTTAGTGATAGCTAAATGAAATGCTATTCACTGAGCGAGTAGGCTCATACTTCTACTCAAAACATTTTCAGGTCACCAACAGTAGGAATCTGAAGGATCCTTTCATCCTAACGCTTAGTATGTAGAAGGTATACGTAGTTAGTAGTTAGAGGTCTCTTAGTCCTTTCCCCTCGATCTTTGGGACAAGGTGTGGGTGAGAGAGAATGTGTATAAAGATGTAAATTAACTGTTATGCTTTATTTTATGTTGATCAATGTAATATGCTATAGACTCTGTTTATATTGCTAGTCAGTTTAATAAAAATGCTTCCGCAGTTTGTTTAGATTTGGTTTACAACATAAATCAGATTATCTATTTAATGTCTTTAAATTGTTTTAAAATCTCAAAGTCGGTTGGCTTGTGTGTAATCCCTCCGTCGCGCCCTAATCTCGTGATTAGTGGGTAATGCGAGATCGGGGTGTGACCGAATCCATATTAGGTCCTTGTTCCTTATCCTTTTTTTGAAAGTACAAAAAGACAAATGGAAGTCTCCTATCCATTTTGGTAGATTTCACCCTAATTGCAAAGAGATTTCTTGACTTACCCAAATTGAAGCCTCTTGAGTGGAAGGACAACCTTGATTTTTGCCACTACCGACACACGTGCTCACTCTCCACTACAATGGATTGCTTCATCACTATATGAGAATTGGGAGATGAGGTTGACCGGCCTTAAATGTGATCTCACTGGTCTACACAATCTTCATAGGCTAAGATATATGATGAGATATGACATGGAGGATGAGGATGAGGAGGAGGATGTCAAGGATTCAATGGCTGCTATGACTACAGGGTCTCTCCCACATCATGTTCCACAATGTCAAGGGATACAATATTAGTCTAAGAGGTATACCATTGAATAACACAACCAATGGGGGGAAACTTTTTCAATGGGAGACATGCATTTTATACTCATGTCCATTCTTAAAGGGTAGTAGTGGCATCATGAAACTTTGGCACATGTCTTCTTTAACCTGTACCATATTATTGACAACCAAAAGTTGATTTTTCAACACCAAGAATCCATGCTTCAAAATGATCAGTTGATCCTTTATAATCAAGAGCAATATCATCATGACATATGCAGATGGTGTAGTTTTCCAAGCCTTTCTTTGACCACCAATGGGGTCAACGACACCGACATGTATCCATCACCACCATCAACTACATTTGACGAGAAAAAATTCATTGAGATCTACATGCCACCATATGAGAATGCAGTGTTCGTTACAACCCTACATTAGCCCAAGTAAGATTTCTTTTCTCCACCACCACAGCCATCTGAATGGTCATTGTTACCCACTTTCAATCCACGTCTAAGTCTTTTTGCAAACAAATGCCTAGAGACAGGCTAGGTTTTGGAATGTTTAACTTTATCTTGAACTACTCACCGATATAATTTTCTAAGGTATTGTACTTTTTATTTTTTAGAGTCATTCATTAAGTATACCTACTATAATTTCTTTCTTTTCAAATTTAAATGAAAAAAAAATATCTAAACAAAAGGTGTAAAAATCTACCTTATCATGTGTCTAACTCAATCAATTCCTACAATTTCATATCTTCTTAGTTATATTGATTGTTTGAGAGCATGATAATTCAAAAATTGATTTGAACTTGTCAACTTTAAGACACTACATATGAATCTTGACATCCTGACTCACTTTTTTGCCTTGTGGAAAGATATGGGGGTTTGATTCCTTTTGATCATATGTAGTGTTGGTCCATCTTGGACATTTTAGGGAGAGTTTTTGAAATCACCATGTTTAATGAGTCAACTTTAAGAGGGTTTTATCATAGTCGGGTGGATGATGTTTCTTAGTCACAATAATATTCATCCAGCCCCATCCATCATTTTCACCAAAATTGATTAATAAATTAACTCAAAGCTTCACATATAGCATTGCATGATAGGGAAGATTATTTTATCTAGCACAAAAATAATAAAAAACTAGTTTGCAATTAGAATGGCATCTTTGGATTGCACTGTTTCATTTTTGCATTGGGTGTGAACTCCTTCCTACACACTTAACACAAAATTGGAAAACATCCCATTCTCCATCTCTTGTCCAATAAATCCTTAGCAAAGAAAAGTCATCTTTCTTTTGAAGGGATTATATGATATTCATATAGAAGGAAAAAAGGAGAATTGAAAAAATGACAAAAAGGAGGAGTGTTATCTTTATGATATTTGATTTTCCCCTTAAACACATAAATGAAAAGAGTGTATATTAAATATCTATAATAAACACTGCCATTCCGCTCTTATCATTAGGATGAACCATACTTTGCATACATCATCAACCAGTATTGTTGTGTAGTCATTAGGGTGCATGTCATTCATCAAATAGGAGCATCATATTCCATTGAATGAGATCTCTGAATTGGTCTACAAAATTAATCCTAACCAGATAATCCATCACCCGTTGACCTTATTGATAGGACACAACCATGATTGTATGCAAGGAGAGGGACCTAAGAGGGGATCCAATCATCAATAATTTGAGGAATAAACCCATCTAATCCAAACACACTAACATGTATTATGGAATATATGTATTTTTTATATCTCAAATGAATGGTATACAAGAATAGAAGATGAATAAAATACCATGACTATATTCATTTTACAAGATTACATAATAATATCCCACTTGGGGCTTATATGAAAGTAATAACTTGAAGATCTAAAAGAGGGATATGCAAGCTATTTCAAGTCTATTTCCCAAGAGTCAGTTCCATTAAGCGAAGTCCAGGTCATCTTGTCATATACCCCATGTCCTTCACCTAAGGGGTTGGAAGCATACCCCATAAGAAAGACAAAGTGGAAGTTTCCAACATAAATTTCCGTATGAGCATATACTGGAGCTTGAGAAATATAAGTCAAAAAGACATCAAAAATAGTGAAGGATTCCCAAGTAAAGAGGGAAATAGAAGAACCAAATAGATATAAGAGAGAACATTTTATGAAGATAATAATTAAAGGGTTTCTAGCCTTACCAATATGTCAACAAAATATCATAATCGCAGACAGTGCATGCTAATCAATCAAACTAATATTATTTAAGTAGGGTTGAGACTCATAAAATCTCAAGCTCAAGTCGGGCATAAAGGCGCACCCTGAGTGGAAAGGTGTTCCCAATATATGCAATACAAGTGGAAAGGTGCTCCCAATAATATTATGGTGGTACAGAGGTACCACTACTCCAAATAATTTTAGGTTATTGTTCATGCCCAAATGTAGAGGCAAGAAATAAGTTTAGTCAAGCTTCAAATAAGGGTATGAAAAATATGTGCAAGGTATCAGTGTGTTTTAAATGTGACAATACTCGAACAATATAAACATGTTGGTAGGAAATAACACATCTACCATGAATATGGGGTGAGAAAGATAATATACATGGCTACTCTAAGTAGGACATGATACACATCTATGGTAATAATATCACTTACAATAATTATCACATATATGTTACTAAGTGTGGGTATTTAGATGTCCTCACAAAAATTCACATATGTCACATTATACTCGTAGTCATGAAATGATGTGCAACAAGAGAATTCTCAATATAATTTCAAAATATGAGGTGTGAGAACATCTAAACAATATTAAGTTGGGTTAGAGGACCCATATAAGAAGATCCAATAGTTTCAATGATGAAAGAGAATTAATCAAAATGTATCATTCTAGAATAAAAAGAGATATATGTGGAAAACAAATTAGGGTTGAGATTCTTCAAGTATATTGATAGAGAGATATATATTTTACTCAATTTAGAACTAAGGTGATGCAATGTACCTTAGATTGACTCTAAATATGTCCAAAGTAAACCATAGTTCACAATAAAGGTCACAAGTCACCGATTACATGCATATATGAAGTTATGGTTAAGTGCAATAACCATATAACTCCTAAAAATAGTATTAATATTATTATTTAAATAGGTTATAAAAACAAACCATATTGTAGAATATGTTTTCATGAATCCATAGAAAATTCTACTTTATTTTTGTAATTTGTAAATATGAATTATAGAAATCTTAAACATTTAAAAGAATTTCTAAAATTCTCATATTATTACACTAGAATTAGGTCATACAACTAATATCATCTCATGGAGAAAACTATCACAATTATGAAACATAATTTCTTTTATTTTTTTGAGATATAAGTAATTTACTATCAATTTTAGAAATTGTGACCAATCAGAAAATCCAAAAAATCCATGTATGTCGAGAAATCCATAATAGCTGGATGAGACATACTGAGGTGGCCCTATTAAATTCATCCAATGTCCTAGAAAGTTGAGCGCAATAGCTAGCAAAAATATGATATTACCATTACATGCATGACAACAATATGATTAGAACAAGAGTATCCTCAGGAATTTAGTCCTCTAATTGATCTTGGTTGTGGATCGCAAAGAGAAAACCAAAACAACAATGAAGCTCTGAGTAAAAACTCATGAGAATCATTCAAAAATAAAAACCTAATAAGTGCATCCTCTCCTCTATTCATGACAAACTCATCAAGGTTAGAGTCAAAGATAAAAAAAAATTAGAACAACAAGCAGAACAATAGACTTGTCTTCCAGAATAGCAGATGTGTAAAAGAACGAGTAGAAGAGAGATGTGGAGACATTAAATAATTTAGAGAAAACTAATAGGTGGGACATCTTTGGAAGAAGATTCCAAGTCCACCTACTCAGTGAGTCCAACACATCCATCTGAGGTGGCTTTGGTGAGAAGCAGTAAACATAGTTGGGGAAATCGACAGACCGAACCCCAAAAGAAAAAGAGGCATGGGGTGGGTAAGTTATGATGCAAAAAGGTTTTGAGAAAGTGTAATTGAGTTGAAGTGGAACGAGAAGCACCCAAGGGGAGGAGAGGGATAATAAATGTATATTCATCATATTTCTTATTTGCAAAAAAGAATTAGTTTTGTATATGTTGTTTAAATTTTACTCAAAATTTTACTTGTTTTATGATTTTAGTGGTTCATGTAATTTGTTTGGTATTTAATTTGTTTTATATTTGTATTGTATGTTGATGCAAGAAGATTAGAGGTAATAAAATCTCTATTAAATTTCTAATAAAAGAATCCACAACGTTGATGCAAGGAGATGAAGAAAAGTCTCAAACACTCTATGCATTTTCCTTAAATAAGCCAAAATATTAAATCCTCACTCCCTAACTCCATCAATTGGATAGAGGATCATTGAAGTGTACCCAATTAGTAAACTAGATACATATTTCACATCTGGTATCAAAATCTAGAGTTCTAAAATCCACTAGATGTCAAATAAAAATATGTACAAAATGAATATATTTAATAACTACTTTCAGCCAAAGGACGAACCCATAAGTTGTTCATTTTTTGAATTCAAAAATCTACATCAAACTGGTCACAACCATTAGATTGTGTTAGATCAACTTGAAAGCTTGGGGCATGCTTTTGAAAGACATATCATTCCATACAACATCCATCCACATCCTTAGTTGTCACCATGGAAAGACAGAGAAGAAAGTTGTGGAGACGCGCTCCATAAGAGGACATGGTGATTATAAGTATTCTATGGAGGGTGATTTCTTACACCGTAGAGATTATCTTTGACATAACTACCTTCTCCATGATCTTCTTCTTATCTCTTGTTATCTTGTATCTTTCATATGTGTAGAGAGTAGTTCATCTTACTAGGGAATGAAGGGAATGAGGAATAGCCCACTTCCTATATGTGTAACTTACACTGTGAACCACCAATTACTTGAACTATTACCTTTTTATTATAAGTTTAATGCATGTTCTATGAATTAGCTACCCATATTGCATGTTGATTAAAATCATAGGCGTAGAGACATTGGGACCTAGGATTCTAATACTAGTTAATCATAGTTGAATCTCAAATATGATCATGGATGGGTGCTCTCTTGGGTGACGTATTTGAGATCTGTAGGTTACAAGACTGATCCTATGGGATATATGTCCTTGAGAGATTCTATAATCCAAAAGGATACAAAATATCCTGATTTCAATCTAATAATATTGAGAGTGAGTGATGCAATGTAAGAAATTAGATACACTGACAGAGGCGATGAAACCCATTGCCTCGATAATTTTATCACTATTAAAAGTCATTTGTTTCATGGTTTAATTTATCGCTCTTGCTTCATTATAGCTAATTAAACAAATCTTCAATCAATCATCTTTGTTATTTTTTTAATAATTAGGCAATTAATTAATTTTTTTTCTTAATAAAGTTGTCCTTTGGGTTTGATCCTAATGATATACTACAATAAGATCCATCCTCTTGCAGGTGGTTGTTATTGCATGTCAGTTTAGGTAAACACTTAGGACTCTTACCTAGGTGAGTTTGTTAGTGCAATAATTTCCACATTAAGGGTTAGAGGCACACAATGATAGTGACACTGAGCACCAAGGGTCAAATTTCTGGAGAAGAAATGAAAAATGAGAGTGGGTGGTGGTTTGTGGGTGCTAATATAGGGTTCGAGACATTCCAAGAGACTCTGTGAAGTTGGGGTCAATGAGGTGGAAGATATCGATTTGTGTATTTCATGAATTGAGGAGTCAGGGTTTAAGTCTTGAATGGTTAGATTTGGAAACAAGAAAAGGAAACTATCTGAGAAGAACTCGTGCAAAAATATGGGAAGATGAAGGAGAAAGAGAGGTGAGAAGATTGGAGGAACCATGGAGTAGAAAAGAAGGAAAGAGGGGGAGGAAAAAGGCAGTACTATCACATCCGAACGATCATGTCTCTAGTGAAAGGATCACACGACCAACCAAGTTTGTTACATTAGTCAACCAACACAGAAAGGTGGAAATAAAATTGTGTGATAATTATCAAAAGTAGAAACATTAGGAAATTAGATCAATTAAATAAATAAAGTTTTGGTTATTTATCAACTCTATTACCTAGTTAAAATCAGGATGGTAATTAATGCCCAATTATATTGAAAATTCACATATGAGATAACTATGACATATATAATCTGAATATGTGATTGTTCCTTTCTTTGAAGTCATTCAATATATTATATAGCATGCTAAAGTTAATATTATATTTTTATTTCCCAAATGAAATTGAAGGTGTTAACATTGTCCAATTAATCTCAAACTTGGCATCCAAGTTAATTTAGACCCAAGGAATATAATTTTGAGATTAAATTTCACTTTTTTAGAGAAGTTAGGAAGCAATTTGTTCATCTTTCCCTCCTCTTACAAATAAACTCATTTGGTTATTATAGTTGCATCTACTGGATTCAAAATTATAAAATGTGGTACTATTACTACTAATACATTGGAGGTCTAAGTTACACTAATTTAAGATAACATTAGGGGGTCTAACATAATGACTTGAATTCAAGGTTTTGCTGATGATATTATTTGTAGTGGTGTCTACAAGTTTGTTACCTTTGTGGGCAACATAGTTGATAGAGTAGTATTCAAACTCTTTTCATGCGGTTTGAATTTTGTTGATCCACCCCACTATAGTAGGGGAGTTACTCCATTTGTCTTGTATCATTGTTATAACATGCATATTATCAAATTCAGTGATAGCCATGTAGTCCTTGTTTTTGGAAAGTAGCCAAAGTGGGGCAATGCTAGCGAGCTCAGCTTCTAGCACTGACTGTACTTTGATCTTTCCTTCTCCTATGATCCACTCTCCATTGTGATTCCTTGCATTACAACTATTATAGCTTTCTCTTTTTGACAACATCATTAGTATTGAATTTTAACAATGTCGGTGGTGTCCTCTTCCATTGCATCTCCTCTCTTGATGCATTCATGTTGTGTTCTCTGCTCCATGCTTTTTGCATAGCAACTATTTTATTGGAAATGTACAAATCTACATGTGTGCTAGTTTTTTTAACTCCTTCAAAGGGTTTTTTTTTTCTTGCACTGCCAAATGTACCATCTAGTAGTCATACCCATGTGACTTTATTGATATCAGATCTGAGGTTGTTTTGTAATGATGTTTGTAGGTTTGTAGTGAAGATTCCATTTAATGTGTTAGTGTTGAGGATTTATGTCTAGACTTATTTGGCATATGGGAAATCATAGAAAGTGTGCAAGAAGCTTTCATATTTGTTGTTACATCTAGGGAAAGCACCTTTTGGGCCATCTTCTCACAATAAAATGATGATTTGTCAACAAAGCTTCACGACAGACTAACTAGGTGAAGATCTTGATCTACTCTGGTACTTTAGGTCTCCAAACATGCCGCCATGGACCCTCCCTTCTAATCTCCTTATCGTGCCTTATACATATGTATGTTGTCTTAGTTGAGAAAGTACCTTTAATGGTATAATCCCAAGTTACCATGTCTGGTTTCTTCAAATTGTTGGGGAGATGTATGTTGCAACTCTATTTAACAGAGTTTGAGAAAATATGTGTCCCAAGTTCCTTCAAGGTTGATAAGGTTTCTCACCCTTAGATCTTCTAGTTCTTGCAGAATTGGTTTGATAATAACCTTTGAGAGTCTAGGCTCTCCTCTAAGACATTTTTTCTTCCATACATTGTTGTTATTGCCACTTAAGATAGTAATGTGTGAGTTTGTGTGGATAATATCTCGCTTGTCCAGTAGGGATTTCCAAATCTTATAATTGCACAAATAGGTTGACCATTATAAGTTCCATACTTGTTCTTCATACCTGAATCCAAGTAATGTTCCTTCTTGTAACATGTTCCAGTTGCTTTTCAAAACAAGCAATGTGTTCTAATCTCTCATTGTCTAATGCCAAGACCTCCATTTTGCTTATTATAAGTAATTGTGTTACAGGAAAAGAAGGATAGGGGATGATCTTTATGATTTCCTCCACATAAATTTCCTTACATATCCATAAACTTTGTTGGATAACCCCAGAGGTAGGACTATTGTCTGCATGATGTAAGGTAGAATAGTCATAAGCACAATATTTGCAAGGCATGTTCTTCCAGTAAGAGACAATAAAATTGTTGACCAGACATTTATTCTTTAAATAACTTTCTCTAGCACTTTAGAATGAGTTTCTTTAGTAATATTCTTATGTATAATTGACACTCCTAGGTATTTCCCTAGGTCTTTTGTGTCTTCTATATGGCTTATCATGTACATCCTCCTACGGTTCTTAGAGAAGAAGATGTGTGGCTTGGAAGTAGATATAGCTTACACTAACATCATTATTAAATTTCAACCATGTTGGTGGTAGACTCTTCCATTGCACCTCCTCTATTGGTGCATCTGTGTTGTGTTCTCTACTCCATGCTTTCTACATTGTATCTATTTCTTAGGAATTATACATATTGTGACCTAAAAGTATTTCTTTTTTCATAAACTTTATTTTTTTAGTTTTTTCTAGTATTGGTTTTAATCACCTCTTTGACCTAAACTAGTTGATGATGCATGACTTAAAATTCAGCTAGATCCGATACACTGAACATCATATGTGTTTGTACTCAATGTAATTTATTTCAACTTATAATGTCAGGATAACTATGTTAAATAAAATATTATTTGTGAGAATGGGCATAAAGTATCTAAGTAGATAATAGTTGAATGTTTTCATATTTTAAATAACCATAGATGCATTTATAAAAGTAACATTAGATGTGTAACATCCCTGACCTGGGTTATGTGTTAACCCTAGATGTTTTGCCTAATAAGGATGAGTAAATGCTTAATATTATTTTGGGAAAAGTAATTAGGGCTCATGAGAAACTTATGTTTCAATTTTGGTCCTATTTGAACAATGTTGAAGCAATGTTTGCATATTTTGGACTAAAGTGCAAATTACCCAAGTTGAGGGGTTAACTTGCAAATTGCACATGATTAAATGTTCCTATAATTTTGAGACATCATAAGAATGAATATGATGTAGTAGTATGGTTTTCACAAGCTTGGGCACCAAGATTAAGCTTGTGAAGCAATCCTTGTGCATTAAAACCTAGTTTTGGTGTAATGTGCAATTTACCCAAAACCTAGAGTTAAATATGCAAATTACCACTTCAACATAGTCCCTAATATTTCTTGGCATCATGTATAGCAAAGAAAATGAGAAGGGCACCTCATTTGAATTTAATTGGAGGAGAGAGAATCTTGATATTAAAACAATCAAGATTTAATCCTAAGTGAAACCCTAATTTAATTTAGGGCAAAAATGTATGTATTAATTAAAGGGCCTTCAACCAAAGTTAAAATGGTTGGATTTATATGTGTGTGGATGAGCTTAAATACTTGAAAAGGCACTAGCATATCCTAAGGAGGTGAAATTCCACTCACCATTATTATAAGAAAAAGAATTTCCACTCAAATATGGATATTCTTATTATATGGGTTAAGGTGCTTAATTTCTTTTCCCTTAATTCATGGATAATGGAAGGGATCTCAGTGGGTATAGAGATTTCCTTGCATTCAAGAAACCAAGGGGGAAGTGGTGGCAATAATTTTGGAATAAATAGACTTTTATAAGAGATTTTCTCTCTCCTCAATTTTCTTATAAAAGTACCTTTTCCAAGCCAAAACAAAGGCTTTTTCGGATTCCTTTCTTTACCCTTGCTTAGAAATCGACCAAGGAGCTGTGTAGGAGCAGGAGGACGACCCCCAACCTGTTGGTAAGGTTCTTGACCTCCTTTCACCTTGAATCCATGGTAAAAATCGAAAAACAATGCATGAATTCATCATATCTCGATCCCCTCTTCAATTCTAACCAATTCTTGTCACTCAAAGCTTGAGGACGACCCTTGGAATAGTGAAAAGAGTTGCATCCACCATTTTTTCCGTGATCTTGAAGCTTTGGAGCTCAATTGGAGGCGGGTTTTATAACTTGAACCCTTAATTTTATTATTGCAATCAATTCCTTATCACTTGGTGATCATTTCTACATTTCCGAAATTAAGTTTGGTTGATTGATGCAATATCCATGGAAATCACAGTAGATTTCGTGAGTTTGGAGCTTGATGATGATGAAATCATCATAAGCACACACCTCCCCAAATATCTAGACCAAACGGTTTCAACATGTTTGCCCATTCGGTTTCACCAAACCGTTTGAGAGCAAACGGTTTGAGACCGTTTGAGAGCAAACGGTTTCAAAACCATTTTAAAGAGTTGACCATGGGTTGAACGTTTGAGAATCCTGTTCCTAATTATGTTGGTTGATAACCCACCAAATTTGATGGATTAATTACAAAGGAATCATGAGTTGAAGGCTAATCAATTAGGCAAACCCTAATTGGATTAAGTGCTGATTTTCAACTTGATTGATTTGACTTTTTGGGTTAATTGACCCAAACGATTTCAAAACCATTTGGGGATCACCCAAACGGTCTCAAGAACCTTTGGAGGTCACCCAAGACCGTTTGGAGGTCTAGGTGGATATGGTTAAGTGTTTGAAGGACAAAAGATATCGTGTTAACCCTAATCGGCTAAGTGTTGATTTTGCATTGGAATGAGTTGATGTTTTGGGTTGATTGACCCAAACGGTTTCAAAACCGTTTGGGAATCACCCAAACGGTCTCAAGAACGTTTTGGGGTCACCCAAGACCGTTTGGAGGTCTAGGGTTAAGCATGGTTGACCAATTGAAGGTCTAAAGGTACCAAATCACTTTGCAATTAAGTGTTGATTTGATGATCAACTCAATAGCTCAAACCCTAATGATTTTTCACTAGAATCCAAGGGTTGGATGAGCCAAACGGTCTCAAGACTGTTTGGAGCTCATCCAAATGGTCTTAAGACCGTTTGGAGGTCACCCAAGACCGTTTGGAGGTCTAGGGATGAGTATGGTTAAGCAATTGAAGATCCAAAGGTACTAAGTTGAAGTGCAATCAAATGCTGATTTGGCGATCAATCTAATGATCCAAACTTTGATTGATTGACTTGGATTTTGATGTTGACATGGGCAAACAGTCTCAAGACCATTTGGAGGTCATCCAAACGACCTCAAGACCGTTTGGGGTCAGGTCATGCCCAATTTGGATGATGGTCCAATGGTTTTAAAGTAACTAGTTTCACATTAGTTAATGTTGAAAGATCATCGATTTCAAAACCTAATTCAATTGATTCAAACCCTAATTGATGATAAATTGAGGATCAATTTAGGGTCAAATAAGTTGAAGGTTGACCTATTTAACTCAATTGAAGTATGGTGATAGGTCCAATTGATGATTGGATACATGAACTCAATGATTGAAGGAACCAACATTGGAAACCCTATTTTAATTTGATTGGTTGAGACCATATTTGGTCCATGCAGTTTTGAGGAGGTTTGGACCAAACGGTCTCAAGACCGTTTGAGTCCAAATGGTCTCAAGACCATTTGGGACCAAACGGTCTCAAGACTATTTGGGACCAAACGATCTCAAACCGTTTGGTGACCCAAAGTGCAAACGGTTTCAACATCTATTTTGTTCAATTGGTTTCAAGTACAACTTGTTCAAATGGTTTTCAACCAATTGATGTATGAGAACCAAGATCATTGAGGGTCTAAGTAAATTAACTTTGTGAAGATCAATATGGTTAATCCATTCGAATACCTCATGTAATTGAAGGTCCAATATGGTGAACCTATTTAGATATTTAATGCATTTGAAGATTTCAATGGTTAACCCAATTGATCACTTTGTGGAAATGAAAGTTTAATTGGTCAATCCTTTTGAATTCTTTTTATAATTGATGGTTTAATTGATTAGACCATTTGGACATCTAATATGACCAAAGGTCAATCAGCTATGTGATTATTAATGATGTAGACCCATAATGATTGTGAAGGTTAACCCTAGCTATGTGTACTCAAGTAAAGAGTTGACCTCGATTAATCTTGGTGTAGTTAACATCCTAAAGAGGATGAGAGAGGGAATGAGAGAGATGAATGCTTATATAATTAAGCACTAATTCTCTCATTATGAGTAAACTATGTGATAAGGGTTGATCTATAATAATGAGATCATGAAACCCTAATCAATGAGCCTTAACCCTAATTAGAGCAATGCTATGTGTGAAACCCTAATTAGAGTAAAGCTATGTGTGAAACCCTAATTTAGGACAACACTGAGTGTCTTTGTAAATCCAGGGTGATGATGTAACGCTAACTTAGTGTAACAATGAAGGAAACTCTAATTTGGGTACGAGAAAAGAGAAACCCCACCTGGATGTGAATGGTAAACCCTAATCCCTAAATTGGGATAAAGATATATGAAACCCTAATATAGGGTAGTGCCACTAATCCTATGTGAAGACCTAGCACTGGGTGATGTGTTGTGAAATTCTAATTTCACATAATACTAGGTGAAACCCTGATATAAAAGGATGATTATATAAAACTCTATTGAAGAGTAATACTATGTGAAATCCACAAATATATGGAATATGCTATGTGAATCCTCAAACTATAAGTAAGGAGAATGCTATTCCTAATAGTGGAATAGTGATTAATGTTATGACATATGTAACACTTAGAGAGGTTGATATTGGGTATCCTTATACTAATAGTCCCTGATTAAAAGGGTGAGTCTATATCATTGGCAATGGTTTCATATCCTAAGTGAGTGACTAATGACTAATACTTTACATGATAAATGTGATGAACTGGTGCATAAAATATTAGGATGGGGAATATCCTAATACAAGCTAAGTGTATAAACCCAAGAAAGATAATGGTGTTGAGGGAAGTGATACATTAAGATATGATAGATATCACATCCAACACCCCAATACTGGTATACCTTGATGTGTTATAAGTCCAGTATAATTGGATGAATGACACATGAGATGTGTCATGTCAATGGTTACATTGAGATGTAATGCACTCTGTGAATGTAGGCTAACATGCCTTACAAAAAGGTTAATCCAAACCTATAAACTATGATGTAATCATATTCTGATAAAGATGAGAGAGAAACTCATACTTTGTGTTGATAATACATTCAATGATGAATGATGAGTATAAATAGGTATGATTGAATACTTATGTTATTCATATTGATTCCTTGCTATGTGAATCCCTAATACAGGGTAATGCTATGTGAAACCCTAGTACAAAGTGATGCTATGTGAAGTTCTAACACAGAGTAATCCTATGTGAATCTCAATACAGACTAATGGGTTATGAATGTAATAAGATAACCCTTAGTTGCATAGTGCTGATATGTAATGGTATCATGATTACTAATCATGTAGATATGTTGAGATGATGAGCATAGCTAGGTATGAGCTATGATGTTCTGTATACTGAAAATGTTCTATAGGCCTTATATGCCTTCATATGCTTTGTTGCTTAGTGAGAGGTAACCTACAATTAATAAGTCATGTGTGTCACATGGTGTGTTAATTATCTTAGATTGTTTATGAGCTTTGTGAACTATGTGCAATGCTTTGTGTAGAAAGAATTATAATGTCCCTAGGTCAGATGATATGAAGGTATGAAGTTACCTGATAGCGGAAATAAGTGTTCTATGGTGAGTTATGGGTTTAAATACCCAGATTCTATAATCATGATAATGAACTTGTTAAGAAGTGGAAATGTACTTGATGAGATGAGGGACTAAGATCCCAACACTTTGTGAAAAGAGTATGGCTACAGGCCATGACTCCCCAATGACAATGCTAGGCATTAGATATATGATCTAAGCCTGAAGAGAGTTAATGTTGTGGTAATGATTCTATAGTGAATAAATGATATACATGTTCTTCATATTCTTTAAAGGATAAGTGACATGTTGTTCTATCAAACTATAGCTATAATGATTTTGATAAGAATAATGTTCTAATCTGTTAGACATGAAAATATATGCTACCAAACAAATATGATTCCTATGTGCATATTTATCTTCTTAAGCTGCAATAATAATGTTTCTGGCGGAGAGTTATATCTCTCGCTAAGGCAATTTACAATTGTCTCACCCCCAAGGGAATCACATTTTTAGGTGGACGTAGACGAGGAGGCCGGAATCCTTCAGTAGGAGAAGGACAGCAACAACATCAGCAGGAACAGTAGTAAAGTCTCAGGTGGAGACACTGGCTGTTATGCCTTGTATAGATGTAGATAGAGTCCTATGTGTCATCTCTATACCCTTAGGTCCTCAGAGTAGTAGTTAGTGCTTTCGAGATTTTGGCTCAGTGCCTCGAGATTTTCATACTGCCTGTGTTTAGTTTAACAGGGCAGCGGATACTTGTAATTCACAAAAAGAGATGATACAAGTTATGTACTTTTGAAAAACAGAATGTAAATGTGTTACTTTTGTTCTATGTGAGAAAGTTTTCACTTGATTGATATTTTGATTAAAAGGTTTTAAATTTTAGTGATTTTTGGTAATCCGCTGCTTAGTGAACGCTTCCGCATTAGTTAATTATGTTTTCATGAGTTATATGCCACAAGATGAAACTACATTTGGAATATAAGTAGTAGTATGAAAAGTACTAATTTATACATATGTGAATGTAATTTGAATATAAACCCTAACATGCCATGAGGTGACTGACATTAGGATAAGAAAAATATATACAACTATACTAGGTGTGGGTAAACATGTTAGCTTTTCTTTGACTAACACATTGAATGTGTTTCTAGGAAGAAACCTTGACCTTGTGGATCAAATTACATTTTAGAGTTAGTTGTTCAACATGTAAGGTATGTGCAATCCCCTATTATATTTGGGCACTAAAACGAATATGAACATGTATTTCAATAATGAGGCATTTTCTTGTTTAAACTCCTTTGTGAATCATTTTGATATTTTATCATTCTTATTGATTTGGATTTATAAATACCCTGGCATGTTATCACTCAATATGTTACAATGCTCTTGGAATGTGATATCAAATACAGATTACTGTATTGCCACTCTATTATGCATGCATGATGTGTTAGACTAGTTTATCTATTGTAAATGCTTTTGCATAGCCTTTAGGATGCATCTTCTCCATCCAGGGTGCACCTTTTCCACCCTTATTATATATATTGGGTGCACCTTCTCCACCCTGGGTGCGTCTACTTTGCCCACTTTTTGGCCAAAGATCTAGTGGTTTCTTGGCCTTGTATAGGTGGATTTAGTCTATAATAAATATTCATGACTTGTTTCATTTTATGAATTTGAATTGTTTAATGGAAAAATTTTATTTATCTCAGTTGGAACTCATGTCATTATGACTCATTCTTTTTTGAACAATTCTCTTAAACTTACCTAAATTCAACTAGAGCCCTCTTGTGGGAACACTCTCTTTTGTGATTAATCTTCTTAAAATTTCCAAATGTTTTATATTGTGTGTATATACCAGTTCTTACTGACGCATACCATTTTATTTATTTTTTGGGTGTTGTTCCCAAAACCACCTAGGTATATATGCTTTTAATGACATAGACATATGAAGATAGTATACGTGAAGTTGGCCTGAGGATAGCTTGGAATGGCTAGTTTTCCCTCTACAACTGTCGTATGCATAATTAGTTGTAGCCATTTCATTTATAATATCCCCTTTAGGGTGAAGAACAATGTATAGGTAATATCTTGTGACAATCTGAATAGTTATATTTTTCCACTATTTTATTAACACTTGATATTTTTTTCATACCATGTGAAAAATGAAAATGAAAATGAAAATACTTATTTCCCCACATACATATTTGTATGTTAGGAATTGTACCGTTTTATGTCCTGAATATAGTGAGGAGTTGACCCTCTCGGATCCCACTCCTTACACATATCTTGATATGTGCTAGTCTTGATAACTCCTTCAAAGGTGTATTTGTTCCTGCATTACCAAATACACCACCAATAGTCATAAACCCGCAATTTTATTGATATGATATGTGAGGTTGTTGTGTAACCATGTGTGTAGGTTTCCAGTGAAGAGTCTATCTGATGTGGTAGTATTGAGGACTTGTGTCTAGACTTTTTGGCATATGGGCAGTCACGCAAAGCATGTAAGAAGCTTTTGTAGCCGTTGTTACATCTTGGGCAAGTGATTTTGTCAGTCATCTTCCTCAGAATACAATGATGATTTGTCAAAAAAGCTTCATGACAAACTAACCATGTGAAGATCTTGACCTGTTATGGTACTTTGCTTCTCCAAACATGCCACAACAGACCCATCCTTCTTATCTCCTTATCCTACCTTATACATTTTTGTCTTGTCTTATCTGAGAAAGTACCTTTAATGGTATGATCCCAAGTTACCATGTATGGGTTCTTTGAATCTCTATAGAGACGTATGTTGCAAATCTATTTCATAACCTATTCTTAAATGTAGAGTTTGAGAAAATCTATGTCTTATTTTCCTTCAAGGTTGATAAGGCTGCTCGCCCTTAGATTTTTCAGTTCTTGTGGAATGGGTTATATAATAGCCTCTTAGAGTCTAGGATTTTCTCTAATCCATTTGTTCTTCCATACATTGATTCTTTTACCACTTAACAAAGTAATGTGTGAGTTCTATGGATGAGAATCTTGATTGTCCAATAGGGATTTTCCAATGATAGCATGTCCAGGCTGACCATTATCAGTTCCATACTTGTTCTTCCCTAACTCCAATTAATATTCATTACTATAACATATTCCCAGCTACTTCTCATAACGAGCGATGAGTTCCAATCCCTCATTGATCTAATGTCAAGACCTTCATTTTTCTTACCAAATGTAACTGTGTTAGAGGAAACTAAGGATAGGGTACGATATTTATTAGTTTTCTCCCTATATAAATTTCCTTATAGATCCATCAATTTTTTCAGATAGCACCAGAGGTAGGATTTTCATATGTATGATGTAAGGCGGAATAGTCATATGCACAATTTTTTGTAAGGTATATTCTTATAGAAAGAGACAAAAATTTAGCCAACCAGACATTTTTTTCTTGAATGAACTTTCTCCATAACTTATGAATAAGTTTCTTTAGTAATATTCTTTTGTATTACTGGTGCTCCTAGGTATTTCCCTAGATCTTCTATTTCTTGTATGTGGCTTACCTTGCATATCCTCCTGTGGGTTCAGTTGGAGACTTCTTTTGAGAAGAAGATGCACAACTTGGAAGTAGATTTCATTTTCACTTTTCTTTTTGAGTTCTACTACAACTAGGGTTTAGGCTCATTTTAATTATATTTGTAATAGTATTACATCGTGATCGTTAACTTTCATTAGTTAGAGTCTTATTATATACACATGGCTATAGATAGGGTAACATTATATTACTATGCACAAGTTAGGTTATTTTACTCAATTACTCATTGATATCATCATTAACTTATATTATTCCACAATATTCCAATCCATTCACATCAAATCTCCAATGATTATTCCATTTCATATATTAAGCATATTATACTTCTCACTAATCATTTTTAGTTATTATGACAAAGAAGAAAATATACCCTAATAAAGGGATTACTTACATATTAAGCATCATATAGTTTATTAGGTCTATTTATGTTTATTGTGATATTTTAAGTTATTATGGAACATAATGATGCTAATGCATCACATGACATACCAAACCTAGGTCGGTTAGATTAGCCAACTACAAACTAAGGTTTAGGTTCCATATAAATTTCATAATCATATGAGAGTTCATAGGTACAAGGAAAGATTAGGGTTACATGTAACCTTAGCTAGGGTTTACACTATACCTTCTCTTCATATGTGCATTAATGTTCATTATGGTACTAACAAGTATATTAGGATTTATATGAATCCTTGTTTGGACAAAACTAAGGGTATAATCATACAAGCATCAAATCCAATGGATTAGGGTTTCTAGAGTAAAGATACTATAGGTTTTAGTATGTTACCTTACCCCTCATTTCTTCTCATCACCAAACAACTTCAATTGTAGACTTCTATATTAATAAGGGAAATGTAGTATAGGGGGATAGCAACATGCACTCATTTTATATGAGTTTCACTATGATATTTCACCTGCTTTAAGAGGCTTGTGGAATTTGTTAATGTCTTTTCCATTATCCTTGTGATTTTCATGTTTGGATGCTTTTGAATAATTACATGGCAATGGTCATATGGATTTGGAACTATTTGGTGGAGAGTTGCTATGCATTTTTTTTGTAAATATTTTTCTTCTTTCTAACTGATTCAAATAAATCTAAGAGTAGTCATTATTTGAGGACATGTAATAGTTTGAGATTGGTAGGTTGTGATGAACACACAATTTGTATATAATATTCCACTAGTTTAGTGTCATTTAATTTCCAAAATGACCATTATTTCATACACTTCTATTCATAATTTTTTTATAAATAAGTTATCAATTGTTAAGATAAAATACTAATAATTGCTTATATGCATTCCATGGTACTAATGGAAGTGTGTTGGATTCTAGGTTTTATTGAAAAATATGACGAAGAGTCGACACGTTGACCACATCATCCACGCCATTGACTTGGAGCCAAACTGAGGTAGACTTCATCTACATGTGCTAGTGCATCTAGAGATACGTATATGTCATGAACTAATATAATATATGCAAGAATTTGTCCCATATATGTGGTGTAGTGCAATTATATGAAATTTTAGCTCTCTTGAACATAAGATTGATATGTATTATTGGAAAATACACTACTTAAGATCTAGACTTGTGGGTATATTATTCTATATGATTCTAGACATTCAGACATGGCTTAGAAAAATAAGGAGGAGCGAACATAGATATTGGTCACCCATCTACACCCAGAGGTGAATCTATGTGACATAAACCATAAAGAATTGCTTTGTGGCTTGTTGTTGGTGGCTCCAATAGGTTTCCTTTAGTTATTATCATCTTTTGTTCTCCTTCCTTTTATATGGATATTATGTTGATCACAAGGAACTAATCCTCTTTTTCTTAGGATCTGTGAGTAGCTCGACATGAATATTGTTGTTGACTTTTGGGATTCATTAATATATTTGTGGTTTTTAGATTATATGGATGTATGTTTATTCCTTGCGTCAGTGATGACCAATATCCATAGTTTATGTATTAGATAAGTTTTGTGGTCCAAAAACACCTCACTTATCATATTTGGTTCATATATGTGGGTTCTGAAGCATGTATGTCACTTTGGTTTTGCAAAGTTTTATCATTGTGGAAATGAATTATTGGTTTATTTAAGATAAAATACAATGGAAGTACAGTTTTAGCTTGGTTAAAAATGATGATGTGATATGAAAGGAAGAATCACTTTATACACGTGTATAACTTTTCAAATACTATTTTCCAATAGTTTGATTTAGTTAACAATAGTTTATTGACTTGGTGAAATATGACATCATAGGAATTTTAAATTCTTACTTAAAACAACTCTAACTCACTTGTAATTTAAATGATTTTAGTTAATTAATCAACATCCTAATAAAAAATTAATTTAGGCTATGTTTATCAGAACTAGCTAGTAACAGTTTCTAGTGGCCCAAGTCCCTGAGGTTCAATATCTAGGGCTCAATTGCATTTATTAGTTAGCGAATATGCACCTTCATTTACATGAAAGACTAGTTCATGGACATGATTCCTATCACTTTCTATTCTTAACTTTCATTGTTTCTCAAGAAACATCTTACATGGTAGTTGCATGACGGTAGAAGTTGTATTGGGGGATAAGCCTCCATAGAAGGTGATCAGTTGTGTCCACTCCAATAAGTTCTGATGTGGACATTGCTGGACTCATCTTTGTACCTCTCACATGCAGCAACTAGTGTTTCTCTTGGTTCTTTCTAAAATATAGAGTTTTTCTTGAGAATCTCACTAGTTTTGCTAGGAGAAAAGAACTTCTACAAGAAAGTTGTTAATAAGGCACTCTAGGTCTAGATAGACCCTTTCTTCAAGTTTTCCATTGTTTGACTTGAGCTTGAAGTGTATATGGGAAGAGGAATAGACACAAAGAATCATTCCTCATCCCATTGATCTCCATTGTGTCATGAAGCTCAACGTGGTTCTCAACATGAATATTTGGATCTTCATTTGCCAAGCCTACAAATTTATTCTATTGCATAATATGGATGAAATTTATGTTTAGTCTAAAGTAGTTGGCATTTAAAGATGGTCAGACAATTTCTAACTAGACACCTCATTAGGATAATAGAAGATGTAGTCAAGAAATTCTCTCTTATGCCATATCTTTGTGGATATGGATATTGCTTTAGATTTGTTTTGCTCCTTTCTTCTTGCCCGCATTCACCTAGTGGTTAATACAACCTCGTTTGTTGAGGATCTTTATATAAGATTCCCAATTAGAATGGGTGTGAACCATGCATGGAACCTACTATAAAGAAAAATAGTTTAGTGCTCAAAGATTTTTCATATAATGCAAGAATTAAAAAAAGTGTAAGGTGTTCATCCTACAAAATCCTATGCTCAACTGAAATAGGTTAGTTTTGAATTCACATTAAAAGAAATTTGGCTATGCAATAAGCACACCAGAAATTGATGTTGCCTCACAAGGGTTGTGCATTCAGTGAATAACAAAATAACCAAAATATACATTTCAGGCCCATAATAGGATGGGTCAACGGTATCATAGTTAAAGGTTGTGTCTACAGGAAGCTAATGGTGTTCAAACATACAACCAATTTAGTTAGACATGCAATTCACAAATGCATTTGATTTTATTAAAATCTAAATTGACTAAAAGTTTCCATTATATCTCTTTTAAACCATCATTTTAAATAAAAATGCATTTGGTGCCAAGACACCTATTAGTTACATGATGAATATTCATACAAAATAGACTTAAATTGACAACCCAAAAAATTGGCGAATAAAAAAGTCGACTTAAATTTTCAATATCTCAAACTACATTATGGTTAGTGACTCCCTACTATTGTCACCTAGGTGACTAGATCATTTTCTCATGACAAATAATTTATATTAAGATAAAACGCTCTCCTAAATCCCTTTAGTTAGAATTCTATACCTACCGTTATTACATTACTAGCCAATTTTGGGGCAGCTTTGTGATAATGGAACCGACCAGCAAAAAGCATTAATGCTACATCCACTAAATATGTATCCCTCCTGATTATGTCGAATTTGGAGGTGTTGTGAACTATGGCATTTGATTCCCATGAACATTTAGAGAAATAAGCAGAAAATGTGTATAATTATAAACATATGCTCATGACATGACTATTAGGTTCCAAAGAGTCACTAGATAAGGGAAAATTACTCCATATTTAATGGTGATTCAGAGACAAGGTTTTAACCCATGAAATTTTCATGGAATGGAAGAAAAAAATATAGTATAAAGAGAATAGAAACGTGATACAACACTAGTACAGAATGGATCATCTACAAAGGAGCTATATAATAAGCTTCTCAAGCTTGGGAAGAAGGAAATCTTCAGCCTTATCCTTCTTAATATTCCTATCATCATCTTCTTTGGTAGAATTGCCCTCTAGGTCTCCTCCCTCTAATTTACTAAAGTCTAAATGGATACAAATGAGATATATACCATCAAAATCTCGCTTCCAAGCTTTATATTATCTGAATTATGTGAGGTGACATGATATTCCTAGAATGAGGCAAGTTGTGTTTGCCAATAAATGCTAAGAGTTGGGCTCCATAACCATTCGGCATCTCATGTTGAGGGATCAACATGATATGCTATTGAATTTGTCAAATGTTTTCTGATAAGATTGTATGTCGTGGCAATGGTCTTGTGAATGTGTTTGGTTGACTTGGAAACTATTAGTTATGTGAATCACATTGTGCTTTAGAGGAGATCATTACTCTTGTCAGATTCAGGGATGGTTGTGATCATTAAGATCATGACATTTAGCTGGTAAGGTACATTGTGTCCTATGAAACTCAAGTGGGTACATAGAAGCAGACATAATGTATGCATATTGGTGTATGGTGTGTCCCTCTACGGAAAGACTAAATTGGACTTCTGGAGTCTTATTGGTCGGTGATAAATGTAGCATTGCTTCCAGATGAACCAAGTCTTCTGATTTATGTATTAAAATACCTTCAATTAGTATATATGTTAAATAACTAATTAGACTAATTATGTAATTACAAGTCTAAAATGTAATGAAGGTGTAGAATTTGGATTGATCAATAAGAATAACAAATTAGGGAACAAATATAGTATAAAGTACCTCCATGATGACCCTAAATGTCACTATAGAGTGTCAGATACAAATGCCCAAGGTTCAAAGTGGAGATGTACTTTTCCTTAGATGTGAACATAGATGGTAACACTCGTTATTGGGTGGTTTCTCATACCACAAAGATTCTTCTCCATGTTTCTAATTCATACATGATCATCTCCTTATTTTTTTCTATCCCTATGCCATAATCATGAGGAGCAAGTAGTTATTCTACTAGGGTAAGGGGAGTAGCCCCACTACCCTCTTGTTTCTATTTTTTTCTAAATCCAAAAAATGTATGAACTATATATTATGTATGGAACTATCATCCATATTATTTTTACTAAATAATCACCATATAATGAATTAGTTAGGTAAATCAACAATACAAACATGTGAGATTGGCTAATGAAATTGATAGTATCATGTTTTTTGGGTTTAGTGTTAGCCCTAAATAATTGGAACCTTGGGGAATGGGTGTGTGATCCATCGAGCATCATAATTGTGCCTTGTGATGATATGTTATTAGTTATATTTAATTCGGCCAAGAATATAAATGCATTAATTTCTCCACATAACTCAATTGATGCTTATTATGGTTGTTAAGGGATACAGATGGGGATAGGTATTGTGAGGTGAAATCTCCTTATTAATTCCTTTATTAATTTTGTAACTCAATTCTTAATTCTTGTTTTTATCCATCACAACCCATTTATATTCCAACAAACAATAAACCCATATTTTATAATTATGTAGTTCTTAACTTAGTTAATCAATCCATGAAATTTTGAATAACTTTTCTAATGGGATTAAACCCTTGATTGTAACATTACAACAATTTTTATTTGTGGATAATTTTTCATATCTATTGTTGTGTTTCATAACTAAGTTTATTATCTGAGTGAATATGGGATACATAAAACTCATGTCATTTCTCATTCAGAATTCTTGAAACACTTCAATATGATTTACATAATTTGTTTGGGCAAAGGAACAACATGATTTCTTTATATAGATACCCACATGGGGCACGTCATGCTCAGAACACCCATCATAACTAGGAAATCCCACAATAATCACAAAGGGTCCCTCATTGCAAGAAGCATATGATGAATTATCTAAATTATCTATTCTCTTAATTTTAACATTATTATTATATTAACATCAATGTAAATTTTACTCTTTCAATAGTTACACCAAAGTGCACATCATGTTTGTAAAATAAATTATGTGATCATTTTGTACCCCCCAAAATTTACTAATATATGAAATCCTAGT
The DNA here is from genome assembly GCA_963693085.1 of Alisma plantago-aquatica. NCBI lineage: Eukaryota > Viridiplantae > Streptophyta > Magnoliopsida > Alismatales > Alismataceae > Alisma > Alisma plantago-aquatica. The sequence continues at coordinate 602,992,901 of OY856414.1, read as the reverse complement.
TTTGCCAAAAATAATAGCACGAAAAACACCACCAACAAGCGGACAACTCTTATCTGTAGTATAGTTAATGATTAAAATAAATAAATTTTTAAGAATGAATTAGAATCTTAGTTTATTAAAAAAAAAGTACTTAACAAGGATAGTTTGTGTGAACGGTTTTTATTAGAGAAATTAACAACACAAGATACGTCAAACTATGGAAGAAATTATATTTAATGATAATCAAATCCCAGGGTGATGGGTTTCACCACCATTGATACATATCCTTTCTCTCTCATACGACATCATTGACTCAAAATATCACTAGATTGGGTCTAAGGAAATTCCATATCCTTCTAGGGTATGGAATTCCCCATTGACAGATTTCCCTATAACCTCAAGATCTTGTTACCTATGGATTATCAATCCATCACCCTAGAGAATAGATAATGTGATCTCATATGGGTTTCAAAAAATATTTATTAATATTCTTATTCTAAGTTTCAAGATCCTTACACATAGGATTGTAATAGACATATAATATGGATAGTTAATCCATATAACATCCATTAAAAGGTTAACTGGAATCCAATGGTTCAAGCAAGTAGTAATTCACAATAAGATTACCATATGATTAGCATGGCTAATGCACATGCCCACTAAGGAATCTACTCTCTACTCATGTCAGTGATATAGGTAAAATAGATAATAAGAGAAACTCATGGATAATATAGCATCATGGAGGTGAAGCTTAGTGGTAATGTCACCACACTCAAACAATATATGTAATCCTTAATCATGTCCTTCGATAGAGCGCAACTCCACCTCAAGATGTCACTCTCTATGATTCTCTTTATTGGAGGCTGGGGCTGTGGATGGGAGAAAATTGATTATGATCTAGCACCCAAAATCTGCCATGTACTTTTATATCTTCCCCCAAATATCAAATCTATCAGATTTAATAGAATGGCTATCAGCTGTTTGCTACAACTTTTGGAACCAAAAAATTATGGACTGTAGGACTAGTAAATAATTGAAATGTGCATCTGATGGCTTATAAAGTACCCAATTACAACTAGTTAAGAAGATATGGGGCATGAGGGGGAAAGTGGCAACGGCGACCCAAGTGATCAGCGGGATATGAGGAAAACCCTAGAGGATGACAGGGGTACGTGAATCCATGTAAACGCAGAACGAGCACGGGCAAGAACAACATGTTCAGCAATGCAGATCAACATACAACAGGTGGGATTGAATCTAACATACAAAGGGATGAGGGGTACATCCCCGGCGGAGGACAATGGTGGTGCTAATACAACGGATATTGATTCCAATCTTCTGAGTCAAGAGATGTTCTATGTTGAAGACGGTAATCCTTTCTTGACAGAGGAACAAATGGTGACACAGACGAAAACCTTTAAGCAAGCCATGACAAGGGGATACAGAGGCGGAATATCAAATCCAATGTTTATTGATGACGAGCCAGAGGAGTTGATAAACCTTGAAGATATTGAATTAATCTATGACAAAGGTATCTCAAAAATCTATATGGCGAAAGAAGAAGAGATAATGAGTGAACCTTTCAAGTATGTTGTTATAGTCAAGCTGATCGACAAACATGTTAGTTTCCTCATGATGGCGGACAGGCTGAAACTTCTGTGGAAACCTTCTGGGAGATTTGAACTCTATGAGTTAATAGAACAATATTATGTAGCATATTTCTACAGCCGCACAGACCAGGAGGATGTCTTGAAAAAAGGACCTTCATCCCTATTTGGAATTTGCCTAATGGTGTGGCCATGGAATGGCTATTTTGAACCTCGCAAGGGCCTACCTAATCGAATAGTAACATGGATCAGAGTAATTGGCCTCCCTATCCACTACTATAACAAGGAGATGTTTCATCGCATAGGGTAGGTTGTGTGTCACTTAGTCCGTGCTGACAATCACTCGATCAACAGTACAAGAAGCAGGTTATCTCACCTTGCTATTGAGATTGACACCTCCAAGTCGGTGCATCCGACCATCATTATCAATGGTAGGGAATACAAAATTGAGTACGAATCCCTACCAAATATGTGCTTGAAATGTGGGAAACTGGGACATGACCAGGAAGACTATAAAGGACCCGACAGTATGCCGGCGGCGCATGAACCTGAACCTATAGCCGACGATGAGGGAGTGTGGTGGGTAGAAGAAGAAGAGAAGTGGCAGGTATACTATGGGAAAAATATCTTCACTCGGAGGCCGCAAAAAAACAAAGAGGGAACCAAGAAGATCTCACCCTCTGGGAACCAACCAAATAAGTTTCAGCTGCTGGAGAGGGAAGAGATCGACGAGGCCAGTGAAGTTCGGGCCATGGCGGTACAGGAACAAACACTACTGCTAAATAAGGATGACCCCAGGGGGCTGAAAGTGTGGAGGATAAAGAAAAGAAGAAATGAGGACTCAGATGTATCTGTGAGCAAGGAACCAACTATATCGAACATGCAGACCGATACACCAGAGAAGGAGGCCACCGAGAAGATGACTAAAGGAAAGTCTCACACTGCTGTCACGCTAGTGGGAGATGAGGTAATACAAGATAGACCAGTGGCTTTACAAACTATTCAGCAGGGGACACCGAAAACTACTACACCAGGCATGGTAGAAGGAGATCAGGCCAGCGACAGTAATAAGGAAACTGTTGTTGGCTCCAAGAGGAAGTCCAAAGAAAAGAAGGGGTTACAGGGCGTCCGTAGCCCTCATAGAACCCAAACTCATATCACTAGAAGTAAAAGAAAATGAGTAAGTAAAGTCGAGGAGGGGTTTGCGAACTCTTCACTCAATTAATCTACTTCTGTTATGATCAATTCTTTAGCCTAGAATATTAGAGGAGCCAGCAAAAAGAATGCTCACCTCTCGTTAAAGTATCTCGTTGCACATAATAAAATCAAGATTGTATCTATATCTGAACCTCACATATCAGGGGAGCAGGCCCAAGCTATTATACGAGACCTCGGCTTCTCCATCTCTCACCACGTGGAGGCGCGGAGCTTCTCCGGAGGTATATGGGTCTTATGGAACGAGGTTGACTGTAATGTCCAGATCTTGCTAAGCCATAAATACTTTATTTATTGTTTCATAAATGAGGAGGTCTATTATACCTTCATCTACGCCTCACCAAATCTAGGTATCAAACTGATTCTCTGGAACCATCTTATACAACTCAGTCAAACAATCGATAAACCTTGGATCACGATGGGGGACTTCAACTGTATGCTCAATCCTTTAGAGAAAATAGGTAGTAACAGATTCAGTATGTCTGAAGCCACCCGTTTTAACAATGCATTAGTACAAGCATGTTTTACGGATATAGGCTGCTCTGGTTTCAACTTTACATACAGAAAGAATATGTTCCATGAACAACTGGATAGTAAAGTTGCTAACTGAGACTGGCTTAGACTGTATCCCAACTTCAGATGTGTCACCCTCCCAAGGGTGGGCTCAGATCACAACCCTATCATTATCATCAATAGCCGAACGGGAACTCATACGAGTCACTTCAAGACAAAGGCCTCTTGGCAAACATACAAGGATTTCCCTAGATTGTTGGAAACTCTATGGGACAGTTTGTCAGATTTCCCAAATGTGTTGGAACGGATAAAGCAACCCATCCTAAAGTGGGATGCTTGTTGCATGAAAAAACTTAACAAGAAAAAGGACCACCTGCTCAAATGAATCGGAATTCTACAGAAAGATTTAGAAGAGTGCTATGATACGAACAAAGACAGACAAAGCAGCCAGAAGGAACTTGAGTTGGAAGCTATCTTGATCAAAGAGGAATGTGACTAGAAGCAACACAGTCATATCCACTGGATCCATGAATGAGACAATAACACAAAGTTATATCATGCTTTTGTTAGTAACAGAAGGCGAACTAACAAGCTCACCACCCTACAAGACAAAGGGGGCACATGGGAGTCCAATCAAATGACGCTGAAATCACTTGTATCCATCCATTTTAAAAAGTTGTTCACTGCGAGCTCATTGCCAAATATGACAGCCATGGCAATAGTACATGTGAGGTTTAAGACTCTAAAAGTACAACAACTATGTGGGTTAGCTGCCTCACCCACTGAGTATGAAATTTGGAAGATTATCAAAAACTCATCCCCTTTTAAAACTGTGGGTCCTGATGGTACAAATATGCATTTTATCAAGAATAACTGGAAGACAATCCGCATGCCCGTCCTCAAATATATTAGGAGCATGATCAATGGAGACCTTATTCATGGGTCAATAGGGGATTCTAATATTGTCCTAATTCCTAAGACAAAGCACCCTGTGATCTACAACCAGATAAGACCTATCACTGTCAATAATACATGTATGAAACTGGCATCCAAGGTGGTGGTTGAGCAAGTAAAGAGATACATTCCACAGTGGGTATCACCTGTTCAGATGAGTTTTGTGCTGGGAAGGTGCATATCGGATAACGTTATTATCGTCTAAGAAATCATTCATAACATGAGAATGAGATCCTGTGCTCCACAGATGGCTATCAAAGTTGATCTCTCCAAAGCATATGATCACATTTTGTGGGAATTCATTGAAGATACTCTGAACAAAATGTCCTGGCCTCCTAATATAAATAATTACATCATGAACTCATTGCATGTAGGGAATACAAATATCATCTTTAATGGGGAGGCTTTACCTCCTTTCAAAGCATCCCGAGGCTTGAGACAAGGGTATCCCCTATCCCCCTACTTATGTGTTCTGTGTATGGAATGCCTTACTCAGCTTATTAACCAAACTGTGGAGGACAAGAAGTAGAAACCGATCAAAGTGTCCCAGCAAGGACCAAGAATTTCTCACATATCATTTGCTGATGACACAGTTATATTTGCAAAAGCTTCCTTGAATCAAATCAAAATCATCAACGGTTGTTTCACACTCTTTGAACAAGCATCTAGACAAAAGATCTCACTGGATAAGTCAAAAATCTTCTTCTATAACTCTATTACTCGGCAAACAAGGGAAGAAATATATTCAATTAGTAAAATTCCAGAGACTAACGATCTGGGGAAATATTTAGGAATACCTATCCTACATAAAAAGGTGAACAAAGATACATATTCTTTCATTGCTGCTAGCATGGAGGCTAGGATCGATGGTTGGGCAGCAAAAAGCATGTCCCTTGCTGGCTGAATATGTTTAACTAAGTCAATTATTACAGCTCTACCGACATATGTGATGCAGACATCAAAGATCCCTAGTGGGGTATGTGCAAAGTTGGACAAGATTGTAAGAAATTTCATCTTGGGCGGAGGTCACAAGCTAAGACCTATCTCTCTTGTCTCCTGGAAAAAGGTTTGTGCCAGCACGGAGGAGGGAGGTCTGGGTATACGCTCAATGGCCGAATGGAATAAGACACTGCTATGGAAAAATTTGTGGAAATACCTAAATAATACGACTGATCTATGGAGGGACAGCCTGCAGAATAAGTATAAGGGGTATAACACAATGGGAACCAAGAACGCGACTCCTTTCTGGAGACAACTACATATGAGGCTATCCTTTATCAAAACTCATTGCACCAAGACTGTTAATGATGGATAAATGACCATGGTATGGCACGACCCCTGGGTATCGGGGTTTGAGAATCTGGAAGAGCATATGATACGACTTGTTGAAGAGGAAATCACTAATCTTCAGGTTTCCAGTTTAGTGGACCTTGAAGGGAAGTGGAACAAGGAGTTTCTGTGCTACTACCTACAACAAGTAGTTGTAGATAGGATCCTTTGCTTACCTGAGCTGAACCCGTCGAAAGGGGTAGACCACTGGAGTTGGAAGTAAGATGGCAAAGGCACCTATAATACCAGTTCTGCATACAATATCATCCACAACGGTGACGACACACATGCTAATGATCTACGGAACCAGATCTAGACCCTACCGGTATCGAGCAAGATCAAATTTTTCCTGTGGCTGGCAGCGCATGAAGCTACAATGACAAACATTCACAGGAATATGAGAACTTTTAATGATAATGAGATATGCTCGCGCTGTGAAATAGCGAAGAGACAGTCATGCATGCACTTTTCCATTGCCCCTATGCAATGGAAATCTGGCAAAGAACTTCGCACACTACTGTTACCAATGCAGATCAAGACGAGGATATCCGTAGCTGGATTCTAAGAAACATGAAATGCGCGTAGGCCATCGAAACATCCTTCTCCATTGTTAGTTGGACCATCTGGAAAGCTCGTAACTCTTGGGTGTTTGAAAATGTTCCTACTGGACCAGAGAGACAACTGTAGTGCATCACCCACCTCCAATGCTTAATTGAAGAAGGGAGACAGACTAAGGCCAGGTCTAATAGTTACCTTAGACATGATCTGCTTAAATAAATCACTATATCGTTTGAAGGCAAAATTATTATGGTGGATGCGGCCGTAAAGGAGAAAAATGCTGGCATTGCTCCTATCCACCTTGATGGAAATGGAAGATGGATTTTTGGAAAAGCTGCCACGATCTGGGTGAAATCTACGGCTGAAGCATAAGTAAGTGCCATTTCACTAGCCTTACTGTGCTCTAGTAATGACTACATCAAGCCTCTAATTATCCTTACAGACTATTCTACCACTGTAGAAGCGATTGAAGATATGGCTGGGAAGTTTCCAAGCTTACATGTCTGGACCAAGACCATTAAAGACCGCCTGAAACTCTATGATACTGTAAAGATCCTGAAGACTCCGAGAGAAAACATCAGCCCCGCAAAAATAAAGTGAATGAAGGTATGGAAGAAAGAATGCTATTCCTTGCTACTTGAGATAGTATTATATCATATAAATACATATATTGCACTTTTTGTGCACATTGACATCTTTTATTTTTTGGAGATACACCTCTAATACATAGAGAGGGGTATGGAAGAAGTAATTATAGAAAGAAGGATGTTATGCCACCCCGAGCTTATATTTTGGCACATCTAAGTCAATTTTTCTTTTTTCATTTTAGTGGATGGAAGGTAATAATTGAATAAGAAGAGGGTTTGGATCATGTGTAAAACTTCTTTTTATGATATAATACATCAAGTTATATGTTTATTTCACTACACACCAAATAATGACATGATAAAGGGATTCATGGCAATCCCAATGATATGATTTCCTAATCAGTAGTAGGAATGTTGTATTTATACTTATGGGTTCCTCTAACACATGCCATCATTTCTAGGGAACATGATGCTTATATCCATTTGTTGATAAGGGTGATTTCTAAACATTGACATGATCTTAGAAAGATAGTTAAAATCACTTCAAGTAAGGGGGGTTTCATGCCAAATTCTATATGCAATCCAAAAGATGAATGTAAACTAAGCCGACTAGATAATGGCTTCAAGTAACATTGCAAGAACTAAAAACTGAAACAAGAATAGCTTTAGGTGTATACAATAGAAGTAGTCCAAATGCAAATGAAACCTGCAAAGATAACATAATAAAATGAAACAAATGTAAACATATATAGGTGTGGGCAAAAAGAAGTACATACCACCAAAGCTCCACCCCAAGTTTTGAAAATTTTCTCATTCCCGAGAAAATACAAAACCCAAGAGGAAGGGGAGGAAACCATTTATGCTCATCTAGGTGATCCTGGAAACTTGAAGAAGGCCCATCTAAAAGGAATATGAACAAGGGTTGGGCCCTTGAAAATGGGGGATCCATGGTGCAAAATAAGATCAGGTGGCTATGATAGCTCAAAGGTGATGTCCATATTGTTGAAGTAATATTAAATTTCACTATACAATGCATCCACTATGATTTGTTAATACTACTCCATCAATGGAGATAGTGAAGTAGATATGTGTGAATCTGGAAGAAGTGGTGCAAAGTAGGAGTGTTGTCTCTTTAGTGGCCTCAGGATCTTCTCATATGTGAAGATTGGAGGAGGGGACTACCTTCTTCTATGTCTGCAGTAGTATAAAATAAATGCATAACTATTGCTACCAACTTTTGCTAAACTAGGTGATGCATCTAGCTATGTCTTCTTGCCATCACCTAGATTTGCATATAGAAGATGTGGTGTTGGTGTTATAGGAACTATATCATCTATAAAATAAGCATGGAAATATTATAATGCAATTGTGCATCCCTATTGGTCTACCATAAAATTAGCATCGACATCAATGGTAGTGGGGTCAAATTCACAATTCTAACATGTGGCTCTTGATGTCCTTCATGAAACACTCCCAGATAATCTAAGGGTTTGATAGGGACAAGCATAGGAGAAGAGATAGAAAAATGAAGAGGAAGGTGGTATGTATATGTAATATATCAATTTTGGTAAAATTGAATTATATAAATATAAAGGCAAGAATTGATAAGTAATTTCCCTAATGGTGATTTTGATGTCAGGGGTGCAACCAATGGACCAAGTGAGCCTCATGAGACTATTTTATTTGCAAATAGGTCCTTCGGGCACAAGACAAAGAAATAAGAGTTTTGTGCATAAATAAATAGTAATTGCTTTATGAAATGATAAATAATAGAAATATGAGATAATGGGTAAGTTTCAAAAAAGAAAATTAGATATATGGTGTTTTGGATAATTGATCGAGTAATTATCTAACCCAGTGTGGTAACACATGTTTTGAAACATCAATTACTATTATTTTGAACTTACTATTTGTATACTTAGAGTTAGAAATAATAAAAAAGGAAGCAAATTCTAGAAACTAGAAGAAAAAGGATGTTTCATGAAATAATGGTATTTTCTATAATGAAATATTCAAAAGAGAAAGTTTTGTATGTATAAGACATCCTAATAAATCCCAAAAACTAAAGATGAATTCGGAAAAGCATTACTAAGTTTCCATGATATATGGATAACTAATTTTAGGAAAATATCAAAGATAGAGATAATTATCCAGTGTGTGCCATGTGGTTAAATGTTTTCTTTAATGAATTTTTTTTACCAAATCCTAGTTTTAATAAGAAGGTGGTGGTTTCTTTTTGTGACTTTTGGGTTATAGATTCACAACTAAGAGTTTTTATATATAAAGGAAAGAGAATTTACTTAATTACTTCCTACAAAGTGATTCCTTGCCATTTGTGTACAACCAGGGAAAATAGTTGATTCACACACCTAGGACCATATATATATATATATATATATATATATATATATATATATATATATATATATATATATATATATATATATATATATATATATATATATATATAGGGCCCATCTTTATTGCCCGCGCGGGTAGCTACCCGCCCACCCTTCCGATCACTTTTTTTCAAAAAAAAAGTTCGAAATTATAGAGGACTATTTTGTCTAGCTCTCCAAAAATTTTGAGCCAAAAATAATATCATTTGCCCCTCCAAAATCAAAAAACACATCCTTATATCCTTATATATATATGTTGTATATTTTGTACAGAGTTACTTTTTTGGCCAGCAGAGTTACTTTTTTGACACCATAGTTATTTTTTTTACAGCAGAGTTACTTTCTTAGCTAGAAGAGTTACTTTTTTGACTGCAGGATAGCGAAAATCTATGCTACCCGTGCGGCCAATGAATGAAAACCCATATATATATATATATATATATATATATATATATATATATATATATATATATATATATATATATATATATATATATATATATATATATATATAGGGCCCATCTTTATTGCCCGCGCGGGTAGCTACCCGCCCACCCTTCCGATCACTTTTTTTCAAAAAAAAATTTCGAAATTGTAGAGGACTATTTTGTCTAGCTCTCCAAAAAATAATATCATTTGCCCCTCCAAAATAAAAAAACCCGTCCTTATATATATCTGCTGTATATTTTGTACAGAGTTACTTTTTTGGTCAGCAGAGTTACTTTTTTGACACCATAGTTACTTTTTTTACAACAGAGTTACTTTCTTAACTAGGAGAGTTACTTTTTTGGCTGCAGGGTAGCGAAAATCAATGCTACCCGCGCGGGCAATGAATGAACACCCATATATATATATATATATATATATATATATATATATATATATATATATATATATATATATATATATATATATATATATATATATATATATATATATATATATATATGTGTGTGTGTGTGTGTGTGTGTGTGTGTGTGTGTGTGTGTCTATACATACAAACACACACACACACACACACACACACACACACACACACACACACATATATATATATATATATATATATATGGGCCCATCTTTATTGCCCACGCGGGTAGCTACCCGCCCACCCTTCCGATCACTTTTTTTCAAAAAAAAAATTCGCAATTGTAGAGGACTATTTTGTCTAGCTCTCTAAAAAATTTTAGCCAAAAATAATATCATTTGCCCCTCCAAAATAAAAAAACCCGTCCTTATATATATCTGCTGTATATTTTGTACATAGTTACTCTTTTATTCGTGTAGTTACTTTCTCTTCACCATAGTTACTTTTTTGACAGCAGAGTTACTTTTTTAGCCCGGAGAGTTAATTTTTTGGCTGTCGGGTAGCAAAAATCTAGGCTACCCGTGCGGGCAACGAATGAATGTCCTATATATATATATATATATATATATACACATACATATATATATATAGAGAGAGAGAGAGAGAGTCAGGCCAGAATACACTCAAGTGTACAGATCACGCCGTACACCCCAATGGTTTTTGCCTATCTAGACCATGTTTTTCCAAAATCTAATCCATTGATCTTCATGGTTACAATAATAATAGGCCACATACAAAATTTGAACTCATTTGGATGAGTGTAAGTCACTCATCCAAGGACAATAAAATCGACGCACAAAACTAATTTGAAATATATGATTTTTGCCTTCTTTAGATGCATGACCTATAAGTGTCTAAATGAGCTAAAATTTATTATATAGTACGTTCTTATGATAATTAAGAAGATCAACGGTTTATATTTTTAAAAAATTTATTGCATCTTAAAAAATGAATGAGGTGTACGGTGCCTCCGGTACACTCGAGTGTACACTCTATAGCCTGACACTTATAGCTCATTTAGACACTTATAGGCTAGTGTACACTCGAGTGTACCGGAGGCACCGTACACCTCAATCATTTTTGAAGATGTAATAAATTTTTGAAAAATCTAAACCGTTGATCTTCTTAACTATCATAAGAACATACTACATACTAAATTTTAGCTCATTTGGACACCTATAGGTCGTGCATCTAAAGGGGGCAAAAACCATGTATTTCAAATTAGTTTTGTGCGTTGATTTTTTTGTCCTTGGATGAGTGACTTACACTCATCCAAATGAGTTCAAAATTTTTATCTGACCTATTATTATTGTAACCATGAAGATCAATGGATTAGATTTTGGAATACATGGTCTAGATAGGCAAACACCATTGGGATGTATGACGTGATCTGTACACTCGAGTGTATTCTAGCCTGGCTCTCTCTCTCTCTCTCTCTCTCTCTATATATATATATATATATATATATATATATATATATATATTCCCATCTTTATTGCCCACGCGGGTAGCTACCCGCCCACCCTTCCGACCACTTTTTTTCAATATATATATATATATATATATATATAGAGAGAGAGAGAGAGAGAGAGTCAGGCTAGAATACACTCGAGTGTATCCGGAGCGGAATATACTCAAGTAGTTTTTGATGATGCAATATTTTTTTTGAAAATCTAATCCCAGAGGAGAATTAAGCAGGGATGGTTATATATATATATATATATATATATATATATATATATATATATATATATATATATATATATATATATATATATATATATATATATATATATATATATATATATATATATATATATATATATATATATATATATATATATATATTGTTGGTATACATGCCCAGAGAGTCAATCATATGATGGTTATAATGGACTACTGTAATGATTTGATTATTAATAAAAGTCAAGCTTCTAATTTATTCTGTTTTCTTCATTGGACAAACCTAGAGTTCGGCAGCCACGATTGGGGAGGGGGAAACGATGATAACGGGCAAGGGGGTGGCGGAGCATTAAGCAGGGATCCCAACAAGAAGCACGGGGTTCATATCAGCGTCGATGAAGTTGGCCTTAACCTTGTTTACGGTGGCATGAGAGGTGGGCAAGACCCTTAAGAAGAGGAGGAAATAAGGCGGCGTTCCAGATCTAATTCTAGGGAGCGCCGATCTACGTCCAAACAGACAGAATCTTATGTGCTGGGCGGATTAGAAGGTAACAGCACTTTGGATAAATCAGGAGAGCAACCGAGTACAGGAGCAGAGACACGGAAGTCGCTGCGGGATGTTCTTTTTGGTGAAGTGAGCACGTCATCGGCTAACAAGTTTATCTTAGACGAGGACATCGACAAAGAAATTGATCCAGTGGATATTGAACTAATATATGACAGAGGCGTTCCGGGAATTTTCCTCGCACCTGAAGCCAACCAAATTCTCGAACAACCATTCCAATATGCTGTCATCATCAAGTTGGTGGGAAGAGATCTAGGATACTTAACTATGCGGGATAGGTTGAAACTTCTCTGGAGACCAATTGGTCGTGTACAGGTGTATGAACTGTGTATGAATTACTATACTATTCTAATGTCATGCAAGGAGGACTACGAGAAAGCTCTTACGGGACGCCCCTGGACATTGTTTGGATGTCCTTTAATGGCCTGGAAATGGTCACCCACGTTTCAACCCACTACAGGTATGCCGCCTGAGATAGTAACATGGGTGCGCGTGCTGAACTTGCCAATTCATTTATACATTGTTCAAATCTTTGAAGTCATAGGAACAGCAATAGGGAGACTTATGAAAGTAGATTAGTAGATGAATACACCCTGAACAAATCCCGAAGCAAATTTGCCAGAATAGCTGTTGAGTTGGATACGAGTAAGCCAATTCAGCCAGCGATTCTCATTAATTGTTATGAATATAAGTTGGAGTATGAAACCTTGCCAGATATCTGTCTATCATGCGCTAAACTCGGACATTCTGCGTCCATATGTCAACAAGCAGAAAAACACAAACAGGAAGAGGAGTTACGGGAGGTGGAAGACAATGCAGGTGTACATTGGGTGGAGGATGAAAAAAAAAGGCCAAAAAACCTAAATGGCACATTTGTCATATTTTATTCCCTAAATGGCACGTTTTTGAACTTATTGTCCAAAATGACACATTTGCAGAGTAATGCGTCACCTTCTGGGACACATTGCTCTCCCATGAGACAATGCGTCCCGGTTCGAGACGCATTGGTCCCACAGGAGGGCAATGTGTCGCCGTTCGGGACGTATTGGCCCCACAAGAGGGCAATGCGTCCCAAACCAAGACGCATTACCCTGTTGTGGGGTCAATGCGTCACGCGCGGAGACGCCCAACGGTTAAATTTTGCCATGCGGGTAATGCTTCCGGGACGGGGACGCATTGCTCCCACCCAGCACCTGGATCGGCGCAACCCAACGACTATTTTGCCGTTGGGCCGCGACGTGGTGCCACGTGGGAGCAATGTGTCCCCAACCGGGATGCATTGCTCTCCTATAAATATTGGGCGAAATCAGCCCCCCAAACTCACACCATTCTTCATTTCCTTACTCCTGCTCTCCACTCCCATTGCTCAGGAGTTTTTGCTCGGATTTCTACTGCTTGGAGGCGATTTCTAGCTTATTTTGGGAGATCTTGGAGCTGCTATCTTCTTCATTTCTTGTACTGCTTAGAAGCGATTCTACTGCTGATCTTCTTTCTCTTCTCGTATTCTTTGATTGATAAGGGAGAACTCTCCATTTGAGGTATTTTTTCTACCAAAATTTTAATGTCCAAAACTTGAACTTAACATTAGTATGCAATATTACTACTGCAATAATTGTATTGCTACTCCTTAATTCTACATTAGTGAAATAATGGTCAAAAATGACAATTGAAGGTTAATTAATACCTGAAAAATTATTATTCTGAATTGCAAAATTGTTGTTCTGAAATGTTAATGTTACTGAAAAAATAGCAAAATTGTTGTTGAATAGAAATGTTAATGTTATTAAAAAATAGTAAAATTGTTGTTCTAAAAAGTTAATGTTATAGAAAAAATAGTAAAATAAATTTAATTCCAAATTCAAAACTATTGTTCTAAAATCTTAACTACTCTTTTAAAAATGATGTCACTGTTCTAAAATATTAATTCATGTTAATATAATGTTCTAAAATATGAATTATTATTTTACAATGATAGGAACATGGCATCTAGTTCAAATTCACGAATTGTCAAGATGTGATATGATGGTCAATTTCTCTCTGATGGGTCTTATTCTAGTCGATCTTTTAGACCCATAAACATTTCACTTATCTGAACTAAAATCATATATCTATACAACACTTGGCATCAATCCCAACCACTTCTCTATCAAAATATCCTATCTTTTCCCAGGAGAAAATCATATGCTCGTACAAGTTGATGATGATGATGCATATAGAACCTTGTTATCACTTTCAGCTGATGCCTATATTGATGTGTTTCTTGAAAAAACATCTATCCACCAACAACCTTGTTTCATGGGTCTATTGAATCAATTTCAATCTCAATTCCCTCACAATCATTTATGGAGTCAACCACCTCAATTCTCTCAAAGTCATTTAAATGTTGAATGGAGTCAACCACCTCAATTGTCTCAAAGTTATTTAACTATTGAATGGAGTCAACCACCTCAATTCTCTCAAAATCCTACTACTGAGAATGTTGGTGTTGAGGTTGACGAGGGAGATAATGATAGTGATCTTGAAGGTGATAATGATAGTGATCACGAAGGTGATAACAATAGTGATATTGAAGGTGGTAATAATAGTGAACTACCTAAGGAGGAGTCATTGACTGAAACCGATGATGAGCGCACACATTCATTCCCTGACTCTATTGCAGCATTGAGTTCGATTCCATCCATATTTGACAACCAATGCCCCCAACATGAACACATTGATTCCAACTATGAAGCTTTTAAAGATGATTGGGTGGAAGATTTTCTTCATGAATTCAGTCTCAATTGTAATCCTTCCAGCACTGTTATATATGAGGGTGCTTTATTTGGATCCAAAGTTGTACTGGTTGAGACGCTCCAAAAATGGTCGATACAAAAGAATGTGCAGTACCATACATTATGATCAAATAATCGTCATCTTAAACTTGTGTGTATCCACGATCAACGATGTCCTTGGAGAATGACTACTTTCCAGTCCAAAAGAGCAGGTGGCATGTTGAAGATAAAATGTTGTAAAGAAGGCCACATTTGTGAATTAATTATTATGAATCATGATCATCACCAAGTCACAACATCTTATATTACTCGAATGATAATGTCAATCCTAGTATCATGATTGTATATGTTTCCACGAGAAATTTGTGACAAGGTGAATGTTGAACTAAGGCTCCAGATATCTTACAAGAAGGCATATCTAGTGAGGAAGAAGGCTCTCTGTAAAATATTTGGAGACTGGGAATCATCATATCATAGTTTGTTGTCGTTCTTGATATCTCTGACACAATATATTCCAAGAACTATATATGCCCACCTTATTGATGATTATACCCTTCAAACTGAAGGCACTCGTAGATTCAAGCGGGTGTTTTGGGCATTTGGTCCAGCTGTGAGGGGTTGGGCCTATTGCAGGCCTGTTCTTACTATTGATGGCACATTTTTAACAGGAAAATATATTGGCATACTTCTCATTTCATGTGGCATATATGCTGATAATGGTCTATTTCCACTTGCTTTTTCTGTTATCGAGAAAGAAAATAAGGACTCCTGGGAGTGGTTCTTTGGTTGTCTACAAACTTGTATTCCAATCATTCCACGGCGTACAAACTTGTGTATTATTTCTGATCGAATGATTGGGATTTTTCCAACACTTGAATCAAAATTTGATTGGGCTCAACATCGTAATTGTCTTTGACATCTTCGGGAGAACTTCCATAAGCAGTTCAAGTCCCAGGAGTTGAGGGAGCTTTTGTGGAAGGTGGGATCCACAACTGATACATATGAATTTGATCGTCATATGACTGTTATAGAAACCATAGAACCAACAACGAAGGCGTATTTATTAGGCCAAAATCCAGTACTTTGGTCTCTCGCATATGACAGAGGTTGCAGGTATGGGTCATTGACTAGCAATCATGTTGAAGGGTGTAATGGAGTCTTAAAAGGTGTTAGAGGTTTGCCAATACCGGCGTTAATTGTTGCCACATACTATCACTCCGTGACAATGTGGCTGGAGAGGCGTAATCTCGCAAATAAACATGCACAAGATGGACTGAAATGACCCTTGAGGGTTCATGATAAGCTTTATAATTTTTGAGAGGATGCAAAAAAACTGACAATACACATCCATGTGAACAATGATGAATGGCTTGTTGGTGACCTGGATGGACATAGATTTCAAGTAATAGTACGTCCAAATGGTGGCAGTCAATGCAGTTGTGGTTTTCCACAACAATGGCATTATCCATGTTCTCATGTTTGGGTAGCTGCAGACTCTATCAATTGGGATCTTGATGTACTTGTGAGCGCATATTATACAAATAATGAGGCTTATCTAAACGCATACAGAACTGAATTTCGTGGTATTCCTGACAAGAGGTATTGGCCTCAATTTGATGAAAGTAGAGGTATTTATCCCTTATTACCCCCTAGGAAATGAAGTCAAGCTGGAAGACCAAAGAAAAAGAGAAGGCCTTCAACTATGGATGTTGATCCAAATCAGTATACATATCACTGTCATAAGTTTGGCAGAAGGAGCCATAATAGACACACTTGTCCTAATGTAATATGATGTCTGGTCATGTAATGTTTGCTATTTCAATTTACTCAATGCATGTAATGTTTGCAATTTTAGTTTGTTCAAGTCATGTAATGTTTGCAATTTCAATTTAATAACGTAATGTAATGTTTGCAATTTCAATTTACTCAAGTCATGTAATGTTTACAATTTAATCATGTAATGTAATGTTTGCAATTTCACTAAAAGAATGAATTTGTAATGGGTTTTTTTATAGATGCTCATCGAAGGACATGGAAATTTCACATGTCGGTAGAGTTAATCCAAATAATAGCTACAAAGTACCTACAGGGAAAAATGGCTCATTAAACTCTATTGGATGATGAAAGGAATGACGTACCAGATTTGTTGTACAACAAGTTAGGATTTATAGTGACAAAAGAACAAGCAAAATTTCATTGACAATTTTTAAAGCAAATGTTTTACCTGTATGAAGAACTTCTTGAGCTACCTGGTTGGTATTGGGATCACACTAAACAGAAAGCAATGACAATCTATGAACAAGTTAAATACCAGTTAGCTGTATCACATCCAGAGATACATCGAGTTGTACATCAAATGTAAGGACCCTGACCTCCGTTTTGGGCTTATCCTATTTGCTTTGCCTAACCCTGGTGTTTAGTTGCTTACTAATCACCACCAGTGGTGATGAGGGTTTGTTTGTGCTTTGTTGAGGGTTGGAGGTGCTACTTGCAAATAACCCAAATCTAGGGTTGATGAGCAAGTTTATCACCTTGAGAGGAGTTCCTCTCCCTCCTTGCTTCCTCTAGTGTTGAGAGGAAGGGTTGGGCTCATTGCTTGAGTTGCCTTGGGCTTGGTTGAGCCTTGTTGGGCCTTGTTATGCCTTGTTTGAGCCTTGTCTTGCCTTGTTGGACCTTGTATCAGGCAGGAGAGCCTTGTGTCAGTCATAGGTGTGCCGGCCATGGGTATGTCGCCTAGGTGGGTGTGTCGCCCATGTGACCTAGCTTTGGTTGTGTCACCTTACCTTGGGCAAGTGGCTATCCTTTGTGGATGGGTGGCATGGCATGTGCATGTGGCTTGCAAGGTGGTAAGACGTTGGACAAGTGTCCCTAGGTGGGTGACACATTTCCATGTTTTTCCTTGTTTTCTCCTGCATCCACTTCTATATATGCCTCTTCCTTCTCTTGCTTAGGATCCCTTTAGTTCCTTGTTGCCTCCTCTCTTCCTTGGTGCACGATACACCTTCCCTTGGTGCTTGGTGGTTGAACCCTTGGAGGAGCTAAGCTTGGTGGCCGATCCTCCTCCTTATCCTTGGAGTCTTCTTCTTCCTCCAGTGGTGGCTGAACCCTAGAGTGCCTTGTTCTTCTTCTTTTGGTGGTTCTTGAGCTTGGGAGCTTGGTGCTAGGATCTTGGAGCTTGTTTAAGGCGGGTTACATAACTTCTAACCCTAACTATACTGCCTTCTTTTATGTTGCATGCTTATATATGATCATGATCGGCCATGCATGTTTTTAGATATATTTCGTGCTCTAGCTTGTACCTTTAATCTTGTGGATATATCTATGTTGTTGTTCTGGTTGATAATGTATACCTTTAGACCTAGTTGACTGAACCCATAGATTAGGGTTTCCTTTGGGGCAACACCCCTTTCTCTCCTTTGGTCTTGAGAAGTGAGTTCGGCTCTAGTGATATAGACAACACCCCTCTCTCTTGGTTGTTTAGAGGTGAGTATATACTCTAGTTGTTTGGACAACACACTTCTCTCACCATGGATTTGAGAGGTGATCCTTTGGATGAGAGATGACCTAGGTTGGGGTAATCCATCATGTTGCCCGATTGGTGATGGAGGTTATGCAAAATGCCTCTCTCTTAGTTGTTGAGAGGTGAGCCGATTCTCTTGATCTTTTAGGGTTTGATGATGGTGAGCTTGAGTTTGAAGATGACCTTATCGGGATGGGCTTGGTGCCTTGCACGATGCACCCTTGATGAGATGTTGCCCAACACCCCTCACCCCTGGGTTTAGTCTTGGCCGTTATGGTCATCTTGAGTGTTGTTGGCTTGATGCCCGATAGGGTCCTCTTGATCTTGTTGGTGAGCTTGGGAAATATGCCTTGACCGAGATGACCTCTTTACCATGTTGGTGTCATCCCTTGGACGATAAGGTTCCTTGGATGACATGAAGTCTTAGGCGTTATAGTATGCTGGTTGGACAATAGGGCGTCTTGGTCACCATGCTTCTAGTCGACATGCCTCCTGTTGGGAAGGTTGGCCGATAGAACCCTAACCCTAGTACACAATAGTGTCCCTGGCCGATAGGCTTCCTGGTCATTATGGGTGTCTCTTGTGCGCGAAACATCTTTAGCTCAAGATACATGATGCAGCGTTGCCCGCCTATGGACATGAGCATCACAGGTTGCTTGTTGCCTAGCATGGCATTACCCAACGAAGTGTTGCGCTATTGCACGTTGGGGAATTGCAGATGTTGGTGGTTGACCGATATTCCCTGGCCTTGGATCGTCCATTGTGTGGTTAAGTGCTCGGCTGATAGGCCTCTAGTGAAGGATGTTACCCTTCCCGGTACCACCTATAGTGAGGGATGCATTGCCTATCACACTTCTAGTGAGGGTAGAGGGCATCTTTGGTGAGGGTTATGACCAACCTGGGAAAAACTTAGCTAGTGGTTCTTTATTATGTTTGTGCACCTTTGATGTTTAAAGGTTATGGATGGTGGTTGTAAACCAATGCTATGTTTTATACGATAATGTAAGGCCCTTGAACTTACTTAATGAGTTTAATGAGCTTAATTACCATAATTGAATGCCTAGAACCCTAATATAATCTCTTGATATGTTTTTAAATCATAAGACAAGCTTAAGTTTCCAATTTGGTCCAATTTGGACACTGTTTGAGCAAGTTATGCAATTTTCTGTACATTTTGGACTTTTCTGCAATTTACCTAATTGAGGGGTTTTCTTTGCAATTTGTCACATAAATTATGTTCCTTAGTTGTTATATTATCATTCTTGAGATTTTTGAGCCATGGGGCTCCTAGTTGAGCCATGGTTTGAAGGTGTTTTTATCAAGGGTATTTTAGGGTTTTTCCCTTCATGGATGAGCTACCTTTAGTAGCTATCAACTAAGGAATTATGTGATTGGCTGGGAATTTCACCAAAGGAAAGCCAAGAAGGTCTAGAGGGACGGTGGGAGATCTGCTTGTGTGTGTGCTTATGTATTTTTTTAATAATTTAAAGCCATGGACACTTGGACAAATACTAGAATTGCAACTTTTTCTTTTTCTTAATATTAAAGTGTCATATACTTATCCAAAAGCCCCCAAACGATCCATTATCTCTCTCCTTCTCCCATCTTCGTACTCCCTCTGTTCAGCTGCGATTTTTTCTGCCCAAGGAAGAAGAAAGTGGGGATTCTCTTGGAAAACAATTCTAGGGTTGAAATTGATTCTCTTTTTGGGTGTATGAAGCTTCCCCCTAGTGATATTGACCTAAAAGTGTAAGTTTTTCCTTATTTCCTCCGTATAATTCTTGGTTCCTCTTCCTCCTACATCTATCCAGGTCGGAACCATGGTTTTCCATGGTGAAAGTTCCTCTAGAACTCAAAACTCCTTCCTTCTTGTTTCTTTTCTAGGGTTTTGCTTGTTTGTGGAGAGAATTGCATAGTTGGCCAAGTTCAGATCTGAATCCAAGGTTTCCTTACGCTATTTGCTCGAGATTTTTGCTGTTGGATATCTGACCTACTCTATAGAGGTGAGTTATATAACATTATTCACTTATATTGCTTACTAGAAGCTTGTTGGTTCATGATTATGCTTGAATGTGATGATCTAAGCATAGAGAAATTATGCTTGTTTAGAATTACGAATTTTGTGGTGTTTCCTGTTTTATTCCAGTTCTATATGAACCTATAAACATGTGTACATCCTTTATAAGGTGTAACATGATCTGTGACAGGTTGATAGCAACAACCTATGGTGCTATGTACAAAACAAATGATGGTTCAAATTAGGGTTTTCAAGCTATTTCCTTCCCTATCACATAACTGATTGTCATACAATTCAACAACCAATAATGTTGCTATTTTGGCAACTGATGTTCGTGATCAAGGTGTCCAATTTATGGTGACAACCTATGGTCACCACCTTAATTCAGGTTTTGACTCAATTAGACATTTAATTGTCATCCACTAAGTATTCTAATGATGTTATCAATCGATGATGAAATTGGCTTATTATTTGATGATGTTAACTGAATGTATTACTGATCTAGCAACCAATGGTGACCTAATGATCACAATTAATGGTGTATCAGGTCATCATCATATATGATGAATTAGTAATGTAATTGTAGATTTGACTATACCTTGAACCAATGATTCATTGGTTCAATTGATCTAATGGTTAGACCTATACTTCAATTGATAACCTTGAACAATGAACCTGATCCAATGAATATTATTGGATGCTTTAACATCCAATGGATTAGAATAAATCACATGTTATTATATGTGGGTCCTATTGAAGATAACTCAATGGTTCAGTACCATTAATTTGTAGTCTTACCTTTGCCATTATATAGTTATATTTAATAAATCACTATAATAAGTGGATGTGTAACTCCAATGTGATCTAGCTTGTTATACTTAACCTTAATGTAATTATATGATTTTGATTGGTTATAATCAGACCTCTTGAATTATTAATGTGATAATGAATTACACTCTTCTTATGTTGAAACCACAATGCAGTATTATTTGAATATCATAGTTCCTTGCCATGTTAAAATCTATGAACATACATGTGCTAATGATCTTTTGAGCCTTGTTTAAGTCATGGAATGATGATGATAACCTTACTATGAATAATGTGATGGTATTAAAGACCTTTGGGCATGTTTGAAGCCATGATTGAGGTGAAATCCTCTTCATGTTCCAATAAGGGTTAAAACCCTGGAACTTGTGATAAGATATTGGTATCTTGCAATAGTATGATGATAAGTGTGGTCTGTTAATTTGCAATGAATGATAGATGTGGTAATGTGATTAAGATTTATATCTCAAATGTTTTATATATTTTGAAGTTGTTATACATATACTCTTGTTAGAAAAGAATTAGGGTTTGAATGTCCACTTGTATGATAACGCCTTAATGCATTCAATTGACAGTAATTAATCAAGTGTAACCTTAATCATGTAGAGCCCTATGCCGTAGAGCCATCTTCAGTGTCAGAAGTTACTGGATGGTGAAACAAGTATTCCCAAAGGAAACTCGGAGCGCATACTGTTGAGTATGCGGGGGTGGCAAGTTGAGGATATATACTTGTCATCCACAATTGCAGGTTATGGAGGATGGCTATGGTCATGCCTCAGATATTTGATGTGGTTGAGGACAGATACAGTTGTACCTCGGATTTGAAGGTTTTGTATACCCTGTTTTCTAGTGTCGTAACTTGTACCAAGTACGGACTAGTTGTTATCAGTTGACTATATGTCACTGTTGGCAGTTTGACTGGTATGTCACTACAGTTTACTCGTACTGACCGAGGGGAAAAGATCTTAGGATATCGGCACTCCTAGATCTTATACGGAACTGAATAGCACTTCACAGTGGTTAGTTGGACTTTGAGTTGTACGACTCAAACTCCCCAGGGCAGAATAATAAAAGATATAATACCATCTGTGTAGTATAATTGCTAGGGTTTAATACGTATCACATTGGTTGATTAACCCTTATCTTGTCTTTACATTACATAGTTCTTACATGATGCAGACTTATGACAATTGTACAATTCTACTTGATGTTACAACTTATTTTCTTAACTGCTTAGTATGCTTAAACTGTTCAATCTGTTCATATTGTTTATTCAATATCCTAACTGCTCAATGTATTTACTGTTAATTAATTTTATAATCAATATATGTTGGAGAGAGTTATATCTCTCGCTGGGACTGGGTCTCACCCGTGGGTCACCACATTTTTTTAGGTGGTCGCGGGCAATGAGGTCGAGGTCGTGTTGTGGAAGAGGACCAACCTGGTGATCAATAGATTCAGAAGGTTGGTTAGTTGTAGATGTTAGTTATAGATGTTAGTAGTAGAGTCCTAGTGTCGTCCCTGTACTCTCAGGTCCTGGTATGGGATGTGTTTTCTAGATGATATATTTGTATCGACGCGAGATTTTGGTATTATGCCAATGTTTGTAAATATATGGCACGGACATGTGTAATATCTTTTGTATGCAGGATGTGATTGAGGTCTTTGGACCCATATGAAAATGCTTGTTAAAGTATATGAGAATGGAATGATGGACCTTTTGTAAATGTTCTAGAGTTTATTTACATTTTTGGAATCAGTTTTAATTGTTTCACATTTTTTACTATGTGATTAATTAGTAGTTGATCGTGTTTTGTGTTTTGAGTAATCTCGTTTAGCGTGACGAGGTGTCACAGATAAGATGCTACTTGTAAATGGATGCCCATAACTTGATAGATGTGATGTAACTAATATGGTGTATGCCTCATACGATTGTGATCATGACTGGTGATTTTAAGTTATCTCTTTCATGCAGGTGTATCTGATGAATTCATAGCCAGGTAAGAGATATGAGGTATATGTATTTGAATAACACTGCATCATGAGATAGCATGCATCACCAGTATGATGTGATAGGTATGGGGATCTGATAAAGGCTAAGTGCCTAGTTGAGGTGTTATCCTCTGATGATGAGATCAAGGATTGTTATCCCAAGTGATGATGTAAGATGATGAGAATGCCTTGAGAGGCATGGTTTCTTGTGATGAGGGATTGAGATCCCAAGATAATGTGATAGTGACAGTAATAGTGTAATTTAAGTATATGTATGTGTTACAACTTGGTTGCCTCAAAAATCCACTTAAAATATACTAATTAATTACAGTGGAACATATCATGTAGTTTTCCCTGGCCATAGATCCATCATCGTCAGTAGATGGTGATGGTGAAATAGGTTTATCCTACAGGATTACCTGGAGCGCATATTTTTGAATATGTGGGGTTTTAACTAGCTGAAAATAGGAGGATTGGAGTGCAACTTTCGGTTGTAGAATCAATATGTGGGAGCATGGTGAACAGGCCCATGGCTCATGATGTGTGATAAGAGAGCATGAATGCATTCATGGCTCGGGAGCACGGTGAACAGGCCCATGGCTCAAGGTTTACTAGTGTCGAGGCCTGTACCAAGGCGGGCTAGAGATATGGGTAGCTTGCGGAGATGACCATGTGGCTGAGGCCACTCAAGCATGAGACTGCGGTCCTGCTTTGGTTCTCGTGTACTGACCACAAGGAGGTGAGGTCATGGAGTCTGACTCTCCAATTGACCTTGTATGGCACCGACTTTGGGCTTCGCAGTCGATGGTTGGATTTGAGCGGTACGGCTCACTTCCTTAGGGCATAATATGTAATCCAACTGAGTAGTATTTATTGATTAAGGAAAAACACAGAACATTGGTTGAGGCCTTGTCTGTGTAGTTGATCCTACGTACCTTACAGTTTCTTATATGTTCTTTATGTTATCTGGTAAGATCGTATAAATCTCATCTTGTCAATCATGTTCCATAAAGGAAATCATGTTGTATGCCTCCCAGATATCTTGGTAAGTTGGATTATACCGTAATACCTGCTCAGTATGCTGCTCATATTATTTTCTTATGACAGTTATCTATTTTAGTGCTACTTTAATCTTCCAAGGTTTTATAGCTTCAACGGGGAGTTATGTTTCTCGTTGGGACTGTGTGTCTCACCCTACTGGTTTACACCCATTTTAGGTGATCGCGCTAGACGTGGTGGTGGTCGTGAGGTTGTGGCCGAGTAGCAAGAAGAGCAGTAGAAGGCAAGATATGGATACGCTGTTGTTTTGGTTATTTTGTAGAGTCCTAGATTCATCCCTGTACTCTCAGGTTGTCAGAGGTGTTTTGACGATGTTTTACGATGTAGTCGATAAAGCTTTGTATATCCTGCTACTGCCTGTTGTGGCCCGCTATATATGTACAAATAGGTGATGAACTCATATGTTTGACATGACAACTGATCTTATAAGTTGTGCACACGTAACAAGGCTTGTATAATGCTTTTATAACATGTTTTCATGCAGGATGAGGATCTGGATGTAATAATTTCTTGGTTTATCTGCGTTTCGAAATCATTTTTAATTAACCCATGTTTTTGGTAATATGTGATTTATGGTGTTTTCTGCACGTTTTCGTGTGGCATCTCATTGTCTGTGTGATAGTGGGATGTGGCACGACAAGCTTGGTATCAGAGCCCTAGGTTCGCTGAGTCTACAGGGATCTAGGACTAGGTTTGCGTATGTTCTTGTGAGTTTTCCAGATTTTCTTACAATCACCTTCTACCCTCAGCAGAAGATAAAGCTTAAAGATGTCTGGAAACCATGAAGAACATGCTGATGAGAGAAGCAAGGCTACATCATTTGATGGAGCTAGAGTGCAGGCACATGAAGATCTGGTGTCTGAGGTCCCCCAACTTGACCCAGCCATTCTGGAAAATCCTACCTACCAGCAGCTTATGGGGCAGTTGATGGCTATGATGAATCTCATGGTAGAGAGATTGCCACTGCCTCCGTCGAGAGCACAGGCTCCCCATGGTGAAACATCGAGTATTGGGAAGACAATTGAGCAGCTTCACCGAGTCGGAGCTTCGGATTATGCTAGAATGGTTGATCCAGCGGATGTAGATCTGTGGTTGACAGGTCTTGAGAAGGCCTTCCGGATCATCGACACCCCTGAAGCAGATAAAGTCAAGTACGCTTTCTACCTTATGAAAGGTAGTGTTGGCCACTGGTGGGCCATCGAGGAGGAGAAGCGACCCGGTGAGGTGATCTTTTGGGAGGTTTTCCGGCGAGAGTTCGTCAGTAGATACTTTCCAAAAATGTATCTGGACGAGAAAATCAACCAGTTTGAGTGCATGCACCAAGGAACGATGAGAATCACCGAGTATGAAGCCAAGTTCATGTACCTACTGAGATTTTTTCCTCACATGGCAGCGACAGATGATGAGCGGATCAGACGTCTTGAGAAAGGTCTGAGTGCTGAGCTGACAACACCTGCTACTGGGTTGGAGAGCCGGGAGCAGTTTGCCACATTTGTGGAGTATGTTTGAAGGATTGAATGGGCATTCAAGGAGAAGAGAGAGACCATGTCTAAGAAGAGGCCTACTCAGTTCCAAAGATAGGGGTTTGATGGCTTCAAGAAGCCAAGGTTTTCAACACCTTCTGGGTTAAGAGGTTCCAGTGCAACGTCACAGTGGTCCCCAAATAAGGGAAGAGGATATGGTTCTTAACCATCGAAGGAACATAGTACAACTTCAGTGGTAGTGACAGGGCCATCTAGGATGTAGTTTGATAATAGGACATGTTATATCTGTGGACAGACATGCCATTTCAAGTTAAATTGCCCAAGGAGAGATGTTGAAGTGACACAACATCTGAGACACAATCAACAAGGGTCAGATAGACAGCAGCCCAGTAGTAGCAGAGGGCGAGGACATAGTCAAGCATCACAAGAGGGATCGTCTTCTCAAGGAAGAAGAGGACGAGGACGACAACAAGCAATGGCGTGATTCTATGCTATGAGTTAGCCGGAGGCGATAGTCAACCCACGAGTGGGAACAGGTCATGTAACATCCCTGACCTGGGTTATGCTTTAACCCTAGGTGTTTTTCTTAATAAAGTTTATTAGATGCTTTCTCTTATCTTTTAAAAAGTAATTAAGGCTCAAGAGGAACTTATATTTCAATTTTAGTCCTTTTTGAATGATGTTGAAACAATGTTTTGTTTGTTTTGGACTAAAGTGCAAATTACCCAAGTTGAGTGGTTAAATTGCAAATTGTGCATGATAATATTTTCCTCATGTGTTGAAGCATCATGAGAATGAAGACGATGCAGAGGTATGGCTTGTGGTGGCCTGAGTACCAAGAAAGAACTGATAAAGCAATCTTTGTGCATTAAAACCTACTTTTGGTGTAATGTGCAATTTACCCAAAACCTAGGGTTCAATATGCAAAATACCACTTCTAGATGGTCCCTCATGTTTCTTGTCATATTGAAAATAAAATGAGAGGGGCGCCTCATTTGAATTACTTTGAAGGAGAGAGAATCTTGATATTAAAATAATCAAGATTTAAGCATAATTGAAACTTTATTTCAATTTAATGTAAAATAAATAAAATAATTGAAGAGCCTTCAACCAAAAACGAGATGGTTGAATTTTCTCAAGTGTGAAAACCCTTGTGCCTTTGCTAGGCCACGAAATATCTCAAAGCAAGTGGATAACTCACTCACATAAAATAAAGAAAAGTAATATCCACTAACTTATGGATATTAATATTATAAGGGTTAAGGTGCTTAATTTGATTTTCTTTAATTTGTAGATAATGGAAAGTAATAAGAGGCAAGGATGATAGCCTAGTTCCTAAGGAAGGAGAGGAGGCAAGTGGAAAGGAATTGGAGGGGATAATTCCTACTTTCTCTCTCCTAATTGAATTTTTATTAAAAATTGCTTAAAAGCTCATTTATCCATAGAGTAAAAAGGGAATTTCGAACCCACTTCTTTTCTTTGCTTGAAAAACGACCAAGAAAGATTTAGGGGATCAGGAGGACGACCCCCAACCTGTTGGTAAGCTTCTTGACCTTCGTTCACCTTGGTTTCATGGTGGAAATCACAAAACATTGCATGATTTCTTCTTATCTCGATCCCATCTTCAATTCTAACCATTCATTTTCACTCAAAGCTTGAGGATGAGCCTTGGAATAGTGAAGGAATTTGCATCCACCATTGTTGACGTGAGCTTGGAGTTTTGAAGCTCAGTTGGAGGCGGGTTATATAACTTGAACCCCTTTACATTGTTATTCAACTATTAATCTTGCAATTTCGTCGAGTCCCTCATCTTCTTGATTAATTGTTGGTTGAAATTGGTAATTCCATGAAATAAAAAGTAATAAGATCTATAGGGACGAAGGTAGATGATGATTACATCATATTGGACTCATTTCCAAAAGAAATTGTATTTCATTCGGTTTCAACAAACTTGCTCATTCGGTTCCAACCAAACCGTTTGAAAGCAAACAGTTTCATCAAACCGTTTGAAACTAAACGGTTTCAACCATTTGGGAGAGTTGACCAGGGTTGACCGTTTGGTAAAGTTGATGCTAATGTTTATGGTTGATGACCCATCAAATTTGATTGATTAATTCCAAAGGGATCATTAGTTGAAGGTTAATCAATTAAACAAACCCTAATCGGGTTAAGTGCTGATTTTCAATTTGGTTAATTCAGATTTTTGGGTTGACTAACCCAAACGGTCTCAAGACCATTTGGAGGTCACCCAAATGGTCTCAAGACCGTTTGGAGGTCACCCAAGACCGTTTGGAGGTCTAGGGTTAAGTATGGTAGAGTAATTGAAGGTCCAAAGATACAAAATTGAAATGCAATTAAGTGCTGATTTGATGATCAATCCAATGATCTAAACCCTAATGAAATTTCACAAAATCCAAGTATAGGATGGGGCAAACGGTCTCAATACCGTTTGTATATCATCCAAATGACCTCAAGACCATTTGGGGTCAGGTCA
Organism: Alisma plantago-aquatica; assembly: GCA_963693085.1. Classification (NCBI taxonomy): domain Eukaryota; kingdom Viridiplantae; phylum Streptophyta; class Magnoliopsida; order Alismatales; family Alismataceae; genus Alisma; species Alisma plantago-aquatica. The sequence goes on along the minus strand of OY856414.1, from coordinate 602,964,482 downwards.
TATCAAAAGTTTGATGATGGTTCATTGGTTTCAATTGAAACAATTTCATAATGTTGAACATTGATGGCTATTCGATTCAAAGACCTAATTGAATGTTTCTTGAGTTGAAATCCTAGATCAATTGGGTTCAAAACCCTAATTGATGGTCTAATTGAAGGTTGATTCATTAGTTCAAGTGATAAAGAAATCAAGGACTCAATTGATAATTGGTTCATCCATTAAAATCATGAATCATGTAAGTGTTGAAAGGACTTTTTGGTCCATTAGGTTTTGAGATGGTTTGGACCAAATGGTCTCAAGACCGTTTGGGTCCAAACGGTGTCTCAAACTGTTTGGAGACCCAAAGTTCAAACGGTTTCAACACCTTTCTTGTCAAATCGATTTCAAGGGTATTTTGTTTAAGTGGTTTTCAACCAATTGAAATCTGAGAACTAGGATCGTTAGGGCCTAAGTAATCCAATCTTTTTGAGGTCCAATATGGTTAAACCAGTTGAATACCTTAAGAAATTGAAGATCCACTATGGAAAATCCAAGTGGATACCTAATGCAATTGAAGATTCAATTAATAAATCCAATTGATCACCTAGTGTGATTGAAGGTCCGATTGGTCAATTCCTTTGGATTTCTCATGTAATTGAAGATGCAATTGATTAAACCATTAGGAGACCTGAGATATTTAGATGATGTATCCCCTTAGTGGGATTAATTATTGATGCATAATGATGTAATAATTCAATACATCATGCTAACCATAAATGCATGTATTTGAATAAAACGTAGGCTCAATTTGATCAAGAATTGAGTAGTGGACATCCTGAGTAGGATGAGACAGAAAGATTCATACATGAATGATAATCATGTAGCAATTAAGTTTAAAATAATCACAATGATGTGATATACAATTAGGGTATGATTCTTGATAAAGAAATCATAAAACCCTAATTGAGTTGATTAATGAACTCAAACCCTAATTTAGGGCAAGTTTGAGTGAAACCCTAAACTAGGAGGATGATGTGATATGAATGTAAGGTAATGACATGAGTAACCCTAATTCAGGGTATCCTAATGATAAACCCTAATTAGGATGAATAGTAAACCCTAATTATGGGTAATGGAATATGAAACTCTAATTGGGATGAATAGTAAACCCTAATTGTGGGTTATTGAATATAAACCCTAATCTGGGGTGATGTGATGTGAATAGTAAACTCTAAACTCTAAATAGAGTGAAGATGTGTGAAACCCTAATTCTGGTTTATACTATATAGCATGAAACCCTAATCTTGGACAATGCAATGATGAAACATTAGTCCTAATTGAACAAAGGGAATGTGTAACCCTGATTGACATGAAATGGGAAACCCTAACCCTGGTAAGGGAATAGTGGTGTTACCCTTGAAAATTATGGAACTAAAATATGATTGATATATCTATTATCATGTGTGCTAACCATGCAGGTATCCTGAGATGATCAACATAGCCAGGTATGAGCTATGATGCTTTATTCATTGAAAATTATTCATTGGGCCTTGTGTGCCATAATATACCTTGTTGCTTAGTAAATGGTAACAAGAGAATTAATGAGCCTCAAGTGCCATAAGAGATACTTGTGTAGCAGGTATCATGTTTACCTTGGTCAAATGGCTTGAAGGTGATATTTACCTGAAAAAGTGGTAACTGGGATCAGTGATGAGCTAAGTGTTTGAATATCCACGTAACATCCCTGACCTGGGTTATGAACTAACCCTAGATGTTTTGCTTAAAATATGATTAGAGGCTTGTGATTACCCCTTGATATGTCATTAAGCTTTAGAAGAATCTATAATTTCAATTCTGTCCTTTTAAAACAATGTTGTTGTAACATCCCTGACCTGGGTTATGAACTAACCCTAGGTGTTTTGCTTAATTATGTAATTAGATACTTGTGATTATCTTTTGGTATGTAATTAAATCTCCTAAGGAACATACATTTCCATTTCTGTCCCTTTTGAACAATGTTGTAATATTGTTTTGTAATACAGGGACCTATGTGCAAATTACCCAATTAAAAGGGGTTAACTTACAAATTGCACATGTTAAGATGTTCCTTTGGTGTTTAGACATCATAAGAATGAATATGATAAAGTATGATGGATTCTCCAAGCTTGGGCACCAAGATGCAGCTTGTGGAGCAATCCTTGTACTTAAAACTCTAGTTTTGGTGTAAAGTGCAATTTACCCAAAATATGGGGTGAAACTTGTAAAATACACCTTCTAGAGTATCTTTTATGACTCTTGGCATCATTAAGAGTAAGAATGATGAAGAGGTCACTTCAATTGAATAATTAAATAAGAATGATAACCCTTATAAATTAAATGATCAAGTTATAAGTCTAATAACCCTTCTATATGTGCAACTTAGTAAGAAGTTGGCTTTCTTCACCTTTAGACCTTGGGTTTAAGATGAGTTTTGCTTAAGTATGGAAGGGAGAAACGTGTTTTATAATAAGGGAAGGACCTAGAGGAGAAATGGAGAAACAAGTTGTCCTTATGTTGAAATTTCACCTAAAGTATATATACACCTTTTCTCACTTAGCAAGGATCGTTTCCTTCACTTCCTTTCTTATCCCGTTGCTTAGACCGACTTAGGACAGAGCTCTGGGGAAGAGGAGAACGTCCAAGCAGTTCTAGGTAAGCTTTGATCATCATCTTGCTCGAATTCATGGAGGAATTCATGGTGCAAGGTTGGTTTTATGGTCTTCCTTACTTGTTTCTTCTTTCTAGCCATCTTTTCCCAACCTTTCCTTGGAGAAACACCCTTGGCCGACCTGTGGAGCTCAAGACACCATTAAAGACTGGAATCTTGGAAGCTTGGAGATCAAGGAATGACCTTAAGACGGGTTTTATAACTCTAAACCTTTTGCTTTCTTATGCATATCTTTGTACTTGCAAAAGTAGCTTGTTCTTCTTTCCCCCATCCTTCCTTGCTTTCTTGCATCTAAAACCATGAGGAACAGACCTGGATCTGGAGTTAGAATAAGGGGGGCGTGAATACCTATGTCACTTTAGCAAACGGTCTTGCACCCTTGGCCAAACGGTTTGCAAAACCGTTTGGGGGTTTTGCAAAACCGTTTGAGGGGCAAACGGTTTCACATGGTCGGTTGAAGAAAACGGTCTCCAATACCGTTTTAGGGCGTTGACCAAGCGTGGACCGTTTGGGATTGCTGTTCATAATTATGTAGGCTAATGACCCACCAAATTTGAGGGGTTAACTCCAAAGGAATCGTAGGTTAAAGGCCAATCAATTAGGCCAATCAAATTGAATTAAGTGCTGTTTTTCCAATCTGTTTAACTTGAACTTCTTGGGTAAACGGTCTCAAACCATTTGAGTGCGTTGACCAAGCGTGGACCGTTTGGGATTACTGTTCCTAATGATGTGGTCTAATAACCCACCAAATTTTATAGGTTAACTCCCAAGGAATCATGAGTTAAAGGCTAAACAATTAGGTAACCTAATTGGATTAAGTGCTGATTTTCCAATCTGATTAACTTGAACTTTTTGGGAAAATGGTTTCAAACCGTTTGAATGAGTTGCCAAGCATTTACCGTTTGGGATTCCTGTTCATAATCATGTTGGTTAATGACCCTCCAAATTTGAGGGATTAACTCCAAAGGAATCGTGAGTTGAAGGCTAATTAATTATGTAAACCCTAATTGGATTAAGTGCTGACTTTCAACTTGATTGATTTGACTTTTTGGGTTTTCTTGCCCAAACGGTCTCAAGACCGTTTGGGGGTCACCCAAGACCGTTTTAAGGTCTAGGGTCAAGTATGGATAGGTGTTTGAAGATCCAAAGATGTGGTGTGAAACCTAATCGGCTAAGTGTTGGATTTGCATTGAATTGAGTTGATTGTTTTGGGTTGATTGACCCAAATGGTCTCAAGACCGTTTGGGGATCACCCAAACGGTCTCAAGACCGTTTGGAGGTCACCCAATACCGTTTGGAGGTCTGGGGTCAAGTATAGTTGACCAATTGAAGGTCCAAAAGTACACAATTACAAAGCAATCAATTGCTGATTTGATGATCAACTCAATAGCTCAAACCCTAATGATTTTTCACTAGAATCCAAGGGTTGGGTGAGCCAAACGGTCTCAAGACCGTTTGGAACTCATCCAAACGGTCTCAAGACCGTTTGGAGGTCACCCAAGACCGTTTGGAGGTCTAGGGGTGAGTATGGTTAAGCAATTGATGATACAATGATACTAAGTTGGAATGTAATCAATTGTTGTTTTGGTGATCAATCCAATGATCCAAACCTTAATTGGTTGACTTAGATTTTGATGATATGATGGGAAAACGGTCTCAAGACCGTTTGGAGGTCATCCAAACGACCTCAAGACCGTTTGGGGTCAGGTCATGTACCAATGTAATGATGGTTCAATAGGTTCAAATCAATTAGTCTCAGATTGAAATATGTTGAATGGTTATTGATTCCAATCCCTAATTCATTTGAGTTAAACCCTAATTGATGGTCAATTGAGGGTCAAGTGAGGGACAAATAAGTTGAAGGTTGACCTATTAAACTCAATTAAGGTATGAGTATAGGTCCAATTGATGATTGGTTCCATGAATTCAAAGATTGAAGGAATCAACATTGGAAACCCTAATTCAATTGGATACCTTATGAAGTGGAGGTCCAATGTGATTGAATCTTTGAGAATTAAGATGATGAATGTTCTATTCATCCAATAATGATTAGTAATGATAATGAATGAAGGTGTGAAGGTTGAAACCCTAATAATACCTAAGTGATTAAGAACCAATTAAAGGGAGAATTCTTAATTGTTTATAGGATTAATAGCTTGATACACTATGTTAACCATGGTAGTATGCACTTGATTGAAGGGTCGATGTGACCTTATCAATTTGAAAGAATGAGAAATTAGAATACATATATATATAGATAGATAGAAATATGAATCATGTAATAATCTGTTGTAGCACGACCGTGCAAGGGAGCACGACCGTGGTAGACTTAGCTTGCAGGACCGTGCAAGGGAGCACGGCCGTGGTAGCCTTACTTTGCACGACCGTGCAAGGTGGCACGGCCGTGGTGTCCTATATAGAAATTGAGAAGTTTTGGTATTGTGCTGACATTGTTATATATGCATGTCCTTATTTGTATAAGTCATACAGGTTGATATTATGAGGTAATCATAGCCAGGTATGAGTTATGATGTCATATTCCTTGAAAACAATTATAAGCTTTTAGAGTAATGATATGTGAAAAGTATATACATTGCTTCAATCAAGGTCATGCTAATAGATGACTTGATGCTGATATGGCACTTGATAGCAAGTGTTATGATGATATAAGGGTGTGAGCACCCATGTTCTTGAATCATAGTGATAAGATGATTAAGAATTGATATCCAGTTGATAACTGATATGAGTTATACTTGTACATTTAGTATTCTTCTGTTATAGCCATGTTTAGTACTTGAATGTTTGGAAACATGTATGATGCTAAAATAATACTGATATGTACCTAATAATCAAGTATAATCATACCATGTAGAGTCCTGATCATAGATCCATCATTGTCAGAATTTAAAAAATAGTGAAACAGGTTTTACAAAGGGAACTCCTGGATCACATACTTTAGAGTATGTGGGAGTATATGGAATAACTGATAAAAGTTAAGCTTGACATGTTTCAGATAGAGGTGATCAGATCCAGGTAAGATTTATAATGCTAATTGCATTAAGAACACTTGTTACCTATAATTCAAGAGTATAACTAAATGTCATGTTATCTGGTAAGTGATAACATATGAGCTTGATAGGTTGAATGAGCCACGAGTAATATGATTTGTTGATCTTCAAAGGTCATATTATTTAGATAACCAGATAAAATGAGATGTTACTTGGTAACAAATGCTATGATTAGTCCAGGGGTTTGAACTCCCACATTTCGGATTTCATATTAATAAGATGGTTAGGGATTGATATCCCAATATTAAAAATATGAGGTATGACCTAAACCAAAGTGTTTCTATGTGAAATTCTATTACGGAATAATCCTATGAAAAGCTTAACTACAGAATAATGGGTTATGAATGTAAATAACCCCTGTATTACATAAGTAATGTTAAGTCTGATATCATATGTACAAGTTATGCAGATATGTTGTGGAGTTGGAATCCTAACACTTTGGGAGAAGGAGTATAGCTACAGGCCATCCTTTCCCAAATAATAATGCCAGGCAATGGATATATGATCCAAGTCTGAAGGGAGTTAGTGATGTGATAAGTGACATGTGATTTTATCAATTTATAGTTGCATTGCTTTTAGTAGAAAGAACAGTTTAATCTGTTAAACATTGTTTTAACTACTCTCAAATATACATAACTTCTTTGTGTACATTTATTCTCTTATGCTGCAATATTTATGCTTCTGGAGAAGAGTTATATCTCTCGCTGGGACGATTTTTATAATTGTCTCACCCCGTAGATTTCAACCTTTAGGTGGACGTGGGCGAGGAGGCAGAAATCCTTCAATAGGTGAAGGGCAGCATCAACAGTACCAAGGACAACAGTGAAGCTTCAGGTGGAGGCATTGGCTGCTATGTCATGTGTAGATAGTGTTAGAGTCCTATATGTCGTATCTGTACTCTCAGGTCCTCGGAGTAATAGTTAGTGCTTTCGAGTTTTTGGTCCAGTCCTTAGAGACTTTTGTATATTGCCTTACAGAGTTTTACTGATGGATCAGTTGTAAACAACTTATCATGTTGCTTTATGAGAAAGTTTTACCTTTAAAGGATCTCTTTGTAAAAAGTTTAAAATTTTTAGTGATTTCTGGTAATCCGATGCTTAGTGAACGCTTCTGCATTAGTTAATCTTCTTTTCTCGAAATAGACATTTCAATTAGTGGTATCAGAGCTCTAGGTTCGCTGAGTCTACAGAGACATAGGACTAAGATTGTAGAGTCTGTTCTAAGTGTTTTCCAGATTATCTGATAGTATCTTCTGCTCACATAGGAGGAGAAGAACTTGAAGATGTTTGGACCACGTGAAGAGCATGCCGATGAGGGCAGTTCTGCTGCACCAGGAGGAGGTGGAGGAGACCAGAATAGGGAAGGGACTGTACCTGAACCGCCCCAGTTTGACCCAGCTGAGATAGAAAATCCAGCTACTTATGCTTTATTTGATAAGTTTCTGGAAGCCATAACGCACATAGAAGATAGGGTGCCACCATCTGCATCTAGGGCACCAGCCCATTAGGAAGGTTATGGAACCAGCAAGACTTTCGAGAGACTTCACTGGGTGGGAGCCATAGACTATGCTGGTACATCTGATCCAGCAGATGCTGATCTATGGTTGACAGAGCTAGAAAAGGCTTTCAGGATCCTTGATATTCCTGAAGCTGAAAAGGTTAAGCATGCGATATACCTCCTAAAAGGAAGTGCTGGTAATTGGTGGATGATAGAGGAAGATAAGAGACCAGGTGGAGAAATAGGATGGGAGGTTTTCCGACGAGAATTCGTCAATAGATACTTCCCTAAGACGTATCTAGATGAGAAGATCTCTCAATTTGAGAAGATCACACAAGGACTGATGAACGTTAGCGAATATGAAGCTAAGTTCATGGAGTTACTACGGTTTTGTCCACAGATGGCAGTTAGTGATGAAGAAATAATTCGACGTTTTGAGAAAGGATTGAATGTTGAACTAGCCACTCTTGTGTCTACCTTGGAGAACAGAGAAAGGTTTGCCACCTTTGTGGAGTCAGTAAGAAGGATAGAGAGGTCGGAAACCGTGAAACAACAGACAAGTAGTAAGAAGATGTACACCCAGCCTCAAGAACAAAAGCCTGAAAGTTTTAAGAAGCCAAGATTTTCTACACCAACGGCAATATCAGAATTCCCTACCCAGACACAATGGGTGTCAAGTGGAAATAGGGACCATAGTAGTATTCCAAGAAGACCCTCCGACATAGCCTCAGCATCGGTAACTGGATCGTATAGACACCTTGCACCCAGGATCTGTTACTTATGTAGACAACCGGGACATCTGGCAAGGGATTGTCCAGACAGGAATGCAATAATGACTCGACCTCAAGGACAAAGTCTGCAAAGCCCACAAGGGAGGCAATATAATAATAGAGGACGTGGAAAAACATCCCATACAGGTCAGATGAAATAAGTATTGTTTTATTATTACATATTAGGATTCTATGTGTAAAAAATATGGAAGTTAGCTGCTTTTGAATTTCTTGACTAAGTCCTAGAAGGACACAAGAAAGATAAGAATTCATATCTTACTCAATATTCTTTAAAACAATTTATAATCTCCCTTAACTGTGTATTAAAAGGATGAGATATAGATGTGATACCTGAAGAATAACCTAGAGTGATAAATTATGCGTGTATAATGATATGAAAAGCAAAGAATAGGATGATAAGTAAAATACATACTACCTAATCTCAATACTTATATACCCTGGCCAGGTATATGGTTATTTTAGATAAGGCAAGTATGAAACTCTTAGATTGTTATCTTTTGATTACTCTGATCAGGTAATTATTTTGAAACAATCTAAGGAGTATAAGAAAAATTAAATGAGAGGATCTTAGTGAATACTTAGTGAACATACTTTGTAAACATACTTAGTGAATATACTTAGTGAACTTCCTCAGTGAATACTTAGTGATCATACTCAGTGAATATACTCAGTGAATACTCAGTGAACATACTTAGTGAATATACTCAGTGAATATACTCAGTGAATACTTAGTGAACATACTTAGTGAATATACTCAGTGAATATACTCAGTGAATACTCAGTGAACATACTCAGTGAATATACTCAGTGAATACTCAGTGAACATACTTAGTGAACATACTCAGTGAATATACTCAGTGAATACTCAGTGAACATACTTAGTGAATATACTCAGTGAATATACTCAGTGAATACTCAGTGAACATACTTAGTGAATATACTCAGTGAATACTCAGTGAACATACTTAGTGAATATACTCAGTAAACTTACTCAGTGAATACTTAGTGAGCAAACTTAGTGAATATACTTAGTGAATATACTTAACGAACTCTTTTAGTAAAAGCCTTTGAAACAATACACTTAGTAAATTTACTTAGTGAAATCCTCCAAGACAAATTTCTTAGTGAACCTTCTCAGTGAATGTTTCCAAATTAATTGATTAGCAAGATACGATACTTAAATAATATCTGCTTCCTTTTATCTGAGATTTCGAGGACGAAATCCTTGTTAGGGGGATATAATTTGTAACATCCCTGACCTGGGTTATGAACTAACCCTAGATGTTTTGCTTAAAATATGATTAGAGGCTTGTGATTACCCCTTGATATGTCATTAAGCTTTAGAAGAATCTATAATTTCATTTCTGTCCTTTTAAAACAATGTTGTTGTAACATCCCTGACCTGGGTTATGAACTAACCCTAGGTGTTTTGCTTAATTATGTAATTAGATACTTGTGATTATCTTTTGGTATGTAATTAAATCTCCTAAGGAACATACATTTCCATTTCTGTCCCTTTTGAACAATGTTGTAATATTGTTTTGTAATACAGGGACCTATGTGTAAATTACCCAATTAAAAGGGGTTAACTTACAAATTGCACATGTTAAGATGTTCCTTTGGTGTTGAGACATCATAAGAATGAATATTATAAAGTATGATGGATTCTCCAAGCTTGGGCACCAAGATGCAGCTTGTGGAGCAATCCTTGTACTTAAAACTCTAGTTTTGGTGTAAAGTGCAATTTACCCAAAATATGGGGTGCAACTTGTAAAATACACCTTCTAGAGTATCTTTTATGACACTTGGCATCATTAAGAGTAATAATGATGAAGAGGTCACTTCAATTGAATAATTAAATAAGAATGATAACCCTTATAAATTAAATGATCAAGTTATAAGTCTAATAACCCTTCTATATGTGCAACTTAGTAAGAAGTTGGCTTTCTTCACCTTTAGACCTTGGGTTTAAGATGAGTTTTGCTTAAGTATGTAAGGGAGAAATGTGGTTTATAATAAGGGAATGACCTAGAGGAGAAATGGAGAAACAAGTTGTCCTTATGTTGAAATTTCACCTAAAGTATATATACACCTTTTCTCACTTAGCAAGGATCATTTACTTCACTTCCTTTCTTATCCCCTTGCTTAGAACGACTTAGGACAGAGCACTGGGGAAGAGGAGAACGTCCAAGAAGTTCTAGGTAAGCTTTGATCATCATCTTGCTCGAATTCATGGAGGAATTCATGGTGCAAGGTTGGTTTTATGGTCTTCCTTACTTGTTTCTTCTTTCTAGCCATCTTTTCCCAACCTTTCCTTGGAGAAACACCCTTGGCCGAGCTTTGGAGCTCAAGACACCATTAAAGACTGGAAGCTTGGAAGCTTGGAGCTCAAGGAACGACCTTAAGGTGGGTTTTATAACTCTAAACCTTTTGCTTTCTTATGCATATCTTTGTACTTGCAAAAGTAGCTTGTTCTTCTTTCCCCCATCCTTCCTTGCTTTCTTGCATCTAAAACCATGAGGAACAGACCTGGATATGGAGGTAGAAGAAGGGGGGCGTGAATACCTATGTCACTTTAGCAAACGGTCTTGCACCCTTGGCCAAACGGTTTGCAAAACCGTTTGAGGGGCAAACGGTTTCACATGGTCGGTTGGAGCAAACGGTCTCCAAGACCATTTGAGGGCATTTACCAAGCGTGGACCGTTTAGGATTTCTGTTCCTAATTATGTAGGCTAATGACTCACCAAATGTGAGGGGTTAACTCCAAAGGAATCGTAGGTTAAAGGCCAATCAATTAGGCAAATCAAATTGAATTAAGTGCTGTTTTTCCAATCTATTTAACTTGAACTTCTTGGGTAAACGGTCTCAAACCGTTTGCGTGCGTTGACCAAGCGTGGACCGTTTGGGATTACTGTTCCTAATGATGTGGTCTAATAACCCACCACATTTTATAGGTTAACTCCCAAGGAATCATGAGTTAAAGGCTAAACAATTAGGTAACCTAATTGGATTAAGTGCTGCTTTTCCAATCTGATTAACTTGAACTTTTTGGGAAAACGGTTTCAAACCGTTTAAGTGAGTTGACCAAGCGTTGACCGTTTGGGATTCCTGTTCATAATCATGTTGGTTAATGACCCTCCAAATTTGAGGGATTAACTCCAAAGGAATCGTGAGTTGAAGGCTAATTAATTATGTAAACCCTAATTGGATTAAGTGCTGACTTTCAACTTGATTGATTTGACTTTTTGGGTTTTCTTGCCCAAACGGTCTCAAGACCATTTGGGGGATCATCCAAACGGTCTCAAGACCGTTTGGGGGTCACCCAAGACCGGTTGAAGGTCTAGGGTCAAGTATGGATAGGTGTTTGAAGATCCAAAGATGTGGTGTGAAACCTAATCGGCTAAGTGTTGGATTTGCATTGAATTGAGTTGATTGTTTTGGGTTGATTGACCCAAACGGTCTCAAGACCGTTTGGGGATCACCCAAACGGTCTCAAGACCGTTTGGAGGTCACCCAAGACCGTTTGGAGGTCTGGGGTCAAGTATAGTTGACCAATTGAAGGTCCAAAAGTACACAATTACAAAGCAATCAATTGCTGATTTGATGATCAACTCAATAGCTCAAACCCTAATGATTTTTCACTAGAATCCAAGGGTTGGGTGAGCCAAACGGTCTCAAGACCGTTTGGAGGTCACCCAAGACCGTTTGGAGGTCTAGGGGTGAGTATGGTTAAGCAATTGATGATACAATGATACTAAGTTGGAATGTAATCAATTGTTGTTTTGGTGATCAATCCAATGATCCAAACCTTAATTGGTTGACTTAGATTTTGATGATATGATGGGCAAACGGTCTCAAGACCGTTTGGAGGTCATCCAAACGACCTCAAGACCGTTTGGGGTCAGGTCATGTCCCAATGTAATGATGGTTCAATAGGTTCAAATCAATTAGTCCCACATTGAAATATGTTGAAGGGTTATTGATTCCAATCCCTAATTCATTTGAGTTAAACCCTAATTGATGGTCAATTGAGGGTGAAGTGAGGGACAAATCAGTTGAAGGTTGACCTATTAAACTCAATTAAGGTATGAGTATAGGTCCAATTGATGATTGGTTCCATGAATTCAAAGATTGAAGGAATCAACATTGGAAACCCTAATTCAATTGGATACCTTATGAAGTGGAGGTCCAATGTGATTGAATCTTTGAGAATTAAGATGATGAATGTTCTATTGATCCAATAATGATTAGTAATCATAATCAATGAAGGTGTGAAGGTTGAAACCCTAATAATACCTAAGTGATTAAGAACCAATTAAAGGGAGAATTCTTAATTGTTTATAGGATTAATAGCTTGATACACTATGTTAACCATGGTAGTATGCACTTGATTGAAGGGTCGATGTGACCTTATCAATTTGAAAGAATGAGAAATTAGAATACATATATATAGATAGATAGAAATATGAATCATGTAATAATCTGCTGTAGCACGACCGTGCAAGGGAGCACGGCCGTGGTAGCCTTAGCTTGCACGACCATGCAAGGGAGCACGGTCGTGGTAGCCTTACTTTGCACGACCGTGCAAGGTGGCACGGCCGTGGTGTCCTATATAGAAATTGAGAAGTTTTGGTATTGTGCTAATATTGTTATATATGCATGTCCTTATTTGTATAAGTCATACAGGTTGATATTATGAGGTAATCATAGCCAGGTATGAGTTATGATGTCATATTCCTTGAAAACAATTATAAGCTTTTAGAGTAATGATATGTGAAAAGTATATACATTGCTTCAATCAAGGTCATGCTAATAGATGACTTGATGCTGATATGGCACTTGATAGCAAGTGTTATGATGATATAAGGGTGTGAGCACCCATGTTCTTGAATCATAGTGATAAGATGATTAAGAATTGATATCCAGTTGATAACTGATATGAGTTATACTTGTACATTTAGTATTCTTCTGTTATAGCCATGTTTAGTACTTGAATGTTTGGAAACATGTATGATGCTAAAAGAATACTGATATGTACCTAATAATCAAGTATAATCATACCATGTAGAGCCCTGATCATAGATCCATCATTGTCAGAATTTAAATAATAGTGAAATAGGTTTTACAAAGGGAACTCCTGGATTACATACTTTAGAGTATGAGGGAGTATATGGAATAACTGATAAAAGTTAAGCTTGATAGGTTTCATATAGAGGTGATCAGATCCATGTAAGATTTATAATGCTAATTGCATTAAGAACACTTGTTACCTATAATTCAAGAGTATAACTAAATGTCATGTTATCTGGTAAGTGATAACATATGAGCCTGATAGGTTGAATGAGCCACGAGTAATATGATTTGTTGATCTTCAAAGGTCATATTATTTAGATAACCAGATAAAATGAGATGTTACTTGGTAACAAATGCTATGATTAGTCCAGGGGTTTGAACTCCCACATTTCGGATTTCATATTAATAAGATGGTTAGGGATTGATATCCCAATATTAAAAATATGAGGTATGACCTAAACCAAAGTGTTTCTATGTGAAATTCTATTACGGAATAATCCTATGAAAAGCTTAACTACAGAATAATGGGTTATGAATGTAAATAACCCTTGTATTACATAAGTAATGTTAAGTCTGATATCATATGTACAAGTTATGAAGATATGTTGTGGAGTTGGAATCCTAACACTTTGGGAGAAGGAGTATAGCTACAGGCCATCCTTTCCCAAATAATAATGCCAGGCAATGGATATATGATCCAAGTCTGAAGGGAGTTACTGATGTGATAAGTGACATGTTATTTTATCAATTTATAGTTGCATTGCTTTTAGTAGAAAGAACAGTTTAATCTGTTAAACATTGTTTTAACTACTCTCAAATATACATAACTTCTTTGTGTACATTTATTCTTTTATGCTGCAATAATTATGCTTCTGGCGAAGAGTTATATCTCTCACTGGGACGATTTTTATAATTGTCTCACCCCGTAGATTTCAACCTTTAGGTGGACGTGGGCGAGGAGGCAGAAATCCTTCAATAGGTGAAGGGCAGCATCAACAGTACCAAGGACAGCAGTGAAGCTTCAGGTGGAGGCATTGGCTGCTATGTCATGTGTAGATAGTGTTAGAGTCCTATATGTCGTCTTTGTACTCTCAGGTCCTCAGAGTAATAGTTAGTTCTTTCGAGTTTTTGGTCCAGTCCTTAGAGACTTTTGTATATTGCCTTACAGAGTTTTACTGATGGATCAGTTGTAAACAACTTATCATGTTGCTTTATGAGAAAGCTTTACCTTTAAAGGATCTCTTTGTAAAAAGTTTAAAATTTTTAGTGATTTCTGGTAATCCGATGCTAAAAAAAACGCTTCCGCATTAGTTAATCTTGTTTTCTCGAAATAGACGTTTCAACCCAGATCCATATAATTATGGTATTGAGATTGTGAAGGGATGATAATTCCCAGTATTGAAACAAGGGACTGAGATCCCAATGTCTTATAAAGATTGAGAAGTAACTAATGAAAATAGTACATGTTTCTTTGTAGCACTTATCTTAATAAGTTATGTTTGAAAACTTGACTGATGCTACAAGAATATGATAATGTACTTAACTAATCAAATGATACCATAGAATGTAGTTACCCTGACAACAGATCCATCAGCGTCAGAATTAGCTGAATGGTGAAACGAGTTTTACTCTGAATGCGTATTTTTGAATATGTGGGGGTAATTGGGCAAATATATCCTTATACCCCATAGGAATGGCTACGGACTATGTCCTATGTACGGGATTGGTTTCGGACCATACCTCAATATGAGTATGGCTATGGGTCATGACTCCTCAATATATATATATATATATATATATATATATATATATATATATATATATATATATATATATATATATATACCAGGCATTGGCTACGGGCCATAACCCTGAAAAGAGTATATGCTACGGGCTATAACTCTATAGCGAGGATGCCAATATACCCTGGCAAGCTAATTGCAGTCTGACACATGATGTCTCTACTAAAGTAGTCTCATACTGACTGAGACAGATGAGGTCATGGAATCCGGCTCTCCCATTGACCTTGTGTGGTACCGATGCTTTATGTAATCGTGGTCGGTAGGAGTATGAGCGGTATATCTCATCTCTTCAGGGAATAATCTTAAGAATGTTTGTAAAATGTAATCATCCATGTAGCATATTTGTATAAGATTGAAATACGAGAATCACTGGTTGATGTTATTCTACATAGCATGTTCTAGATACATAAATGTTATATGTGTTCTTCAACTCCTTATTAAATTAGAGACATGCTGCTTTATCAAGTTTTAGCTTAAATGGTTGAATGGAAATGTTTCTCTAATCTGCATAGATATTGAACTATCTACTGTTGAATATATGATTCCATTGTTCAGTTTATTTCTATTAAACTGCAATAACAATGTTTTCGGCGAAGAGTTATATCTCTCGCTGGGGCAATTTTATAATTGTCTCACCCCTGTGGAATCCAACATTTTTAGGTGGACGCGGACGAGGTAGAGGTAGAAACCCCATAACAAGAGAAGAACAGCAGCAGCAGCAACTAGGACAGCAGTGAATTCCTCAGGTGGAGATACTGGCTGTCGAGTCCTGTATATATGTAAATGGAGTCCTATGTGTCGTATCTGTACTCTCAGGTCCTAGAAGTATGTGATAGCATTTTTATAATCGATCTGAGATTTTGGCATGATGCCTTGAGGATTTTGTTACTTGAGCTTGTGATAAAGCAAATGATGTATATATATATATATATTCCTTGAGAAGAAATGGTACAGAAAATGTACTATGTGAACCAGGATGTGAGTGTAATATTATGGTTCTTGTTGAAAGAGTTTTCCGGAGAATGGATCTCCTTGCAAAAAGTTTTAATTTTTAGTAAGTTTCAGTAATTCTGCTGCTAACGATCGCTTATGGATGTTTTATTATTATTGATGACACTTGTTATCTTAATTGATGGCGTTTGTCATCACAATTTAGTTGTATCAGAGCTCTAGATTCGCTGAGTCTAGAGAGACATAGGATTAAGGTCGTTGAGTCTGTTCTAATGTTTTCCAGTTTATATAATAGTGTCTTCTTCTCATATAGGAGAAGAAGAACCTGAAGACGTCTGGATCACATGACGAACATGCTGTCGAGAGTAGTATTGCTGCACCAGGAGGAGGTGCAAGAGATCAAGATAGGGAGGAGCTTGTACCTGAACAACCCCAGTCCAATCAAGCTGATATGGGGAACCCAGCCTTCCAAGCCATGTTTGGATAGTTTATGGCAGCCATGACTCATATGAAAGATAGGATGCCATTACCTACACCTAGGGCACCTACCCACCATGAAGGACAAGATGCCAGCAAGATGTCTGAATGACTTCATCGGGTGGGAGCCATAGATTATGCTGGTACAACTGATCTAGCTGATGCAGACTTATGGTTGACTGAGCTGGAGAAAGCCTTTAGGATCCTTAATATCTCTGAGGATGAGAAGGTGAGGCATGCAGTATACCTGTTAAAAGGTAGTGCTGGTCACTGGTGGAACATTAAGGAAGGCAAGAGGCCAGGTGTGGAAATTGGATGGGAAGAGTTTCGACGAGAATTCGTCAGTAGATACTTTCCCAAGACTTTTATGGATCAGAAAATTACTCAGTTTGAACGGATTAGGCAGGGACAAATGAACATTAGTGAGTATGAGGCTAAGTTCATGGAACTTTTGTGGTTTTGTCCGCATATGGCATCTACTGATGATGAGAGAATTCAGCGTTTCGAGAATGGGTTGAACGCTGAATTGACCACTCTAGTGTCTACTTTAAAGAACCGGGAGAGGTTTGCCACCTTCATGGAGTCCATAAGACGGATAGAGAGGTCTGTGATCGAAAAGCGACAGACCATTAATAAGAAAGTGTATCCTCAGTTTCATGGACAAAGGTATAAGGGTTTCAAGAAACCAAGATTTTCCGCACCAGCAGCACCATAGAGGTTCAATACCCAAACGCAGTGGACGTCAAGTAAGGGTAGAGGGCGTAGTTTTCCTCCGAGTAGAGCCCCTAGCACAGCATCAACATCAGTAATTGGACCCTCTAGACCACATCAAGAAAATAGAACTTGTCATCGATGTGGACTAGTAGGACATCTGGCAAGGGATTGCCCAATGGGAAATGTAGTGGTGAATCAACCCCCGAGACAGAGTCAACAAGGTTCTCAGAGAAATCTATTTTCTAGTGGTACCCGAGGATGTGGACAAGTGTCCCAGGTAGGATCTTCTGCACCCAATAATCGGGCACCGAATCAGCTGCAGGAAACAGTGAGATTCTATGCAATGAATCAGCCCGAGGCAGTGGTTAATCCACAAGTTGTAACAGGTCAGATGGAACTATTTCATTCTGATATGTCTTCATCCTGTTTTATATCTGTGTTAATTGATCCGGGTGCTACACATTCCTTTATCACTCGAGAAGTGATTCATGACTGCAACATGATTGTCAGTCATAGAGTAGATAGCTTGTTGTTAAAAAGCACCCTTATTGGGATCTGCAATGTTGCGGGAGGTGTGTTCTCCCTGCACTCTTATCTTTTTTAAACATCACATTCAAGTGGATCTTATACCACTTGAGACGCACAGTTTTGATATAATTCTTGGGATGGACACCCTAGAAAAGTACAAGGTTGTCTTGGATTGTGAATCCAAGCAAGATGTGTTCATAGATGATAGTGACACATGGATCTTTCAGGGAGATAGAAAGATTCTTCCAACCTGTCTTGTATCAGCTATGATAGCTGAGAAGCTGATGAGGCAAGGATGTTTTGCATTCTTGGCTCATGTGGTAGATACCACCATGGAGAGCCCCCATCATTCTGAAGTTCCAATAGTCAGGGAATTTGAGGATGTATTCCCTGAGAAACTTCCAGGTGTACCTCCACCCCAAGAGATTGATTTTGAAGTTAATCTGATTCCGGGCACGCAACCTATAGCACAAACACCGTATAGAATGACACCTGTTGAAATGGGAGAGCTCAAGAAACAACTAAATGAGCTGCTTGAGAAGGGTTTTATCTGACTGAGGACTTCAGCATGGGGTGCTCTGGTCCTCTTTGTTAAGAAGAAAGATGGGTCCATGCGATTATGCATTGACTATAGGTAGTTGAATAAAGTAACCATAAAGAACAAGTATCCTTTACTAAGGATTGATGACTTATTTGATCAGTTGTGTGGTGCAACTGTCTTTTCTAAGATAGATCTGAGGTCAGGATACCATCAGTTGCGTATTAAGGAGGGTGACATACCTAAGTCTACCTTTAGGACAAGGTATGGTCACTATGAGTTCATAGTTATGTCATTTGGACTAACTAATGCTCCAACTACATTCATGGAACTCATGAATAGAATCTTTCGACCTTTTCTTGATTAGTGTGGTGTCATCTTTATAGATGACATCTTGATCTACAATAGAGATGCTCAACAGCATGAGAAGCACCTCCGTCAGGCTTTGACTTTGCTAAGAGAGCATAAGTTGTATGCTAAGTTTAGCAAATGTGAGTTCTGGTTACCATAAGTCTCTTTTCTTGGACACGTAATATCTGCCTCAGGTATTCATGTTGATCCTAAGAAGGTGGAATATGTCTGGCAATGGGAACATCCAAAGACACTGACGGAGATTCGTAGTTTTCTTGGACTAGCAGGCTATTACAGGAGGTTCATTAAGAATTTCAGTTCTATAGCTTTACCCCTAACCAAGTTGACCAGGAAAGAGGTTCCTTTTTTCTGGAATGACAAGTGCCAACAATCTTTTCAGCTGCTGAAGGAAAGGTTAACAAGTGCACATGTGTTAGTATTACCTGAGCAAGGGAAGGGGTACATAGTGTTCTGTGATGCATCCAAGAACGGTCTAGGATGTGTGTTGATGCAGGATAAGCAAGTGATTTCTTTTGCTTCTCGGCAGCTTAAGAAACATGAGGAGAATTATCTGACACATGATCTAGAGTTAGTTGTTGTAGTCCATGCCTTGAAAATCTGGAGACATTATCTCTATGGAGAAACATTCCAGATTTTCACAGACCATAAGAACTTAAAGTATATCTTTTCTCAACGAGATGAACATGAGGCAACGCCGTTGGATGGAGTCAATCAAGGACTATGATTGTACAATTGATTATCATCCGGGGAAGGCCAATGTGGTTGTTGATGCTTTAAGCAGAAAATTAGCAACACCAACTTTAGATAAAGCACAGTTAAACTCCTTAGTGTGCTCTAAGAGAGATATGCTTATCTCTTTAAGGCAAGATAATGTACAGCTTAAGGTATCATTGTTATCTGGGTTGTTAGCTGAGATGCAAGTGAAACCTACTCTGAGACAGTAGATTAAAGAAGCACAGCAGGCTGATGTTGTGATTCAACAGATCAGGTCAGAGTATGGTAGCGAGAAACGAGGTGGTTACCATGATTCAGATGATCAGGTAGCCTGTTATCATGGTAGGATGATAGTACCTGATGTCGATAATTTAAGAAAGTTAGTTCTGGAAGAAGCTCGTTCTTCGATGTATGCTATGCATCTAGGGAGCACCAAGATGTATCATAACTTAAAAGATATGTATTGGTGGCCCAGATTGAAGAAAGATGTAGTTGAGTTTGTTATGCGGTGTCTGATGTGTCAGTAGGTTAAAGTTGAACACCAAAAGCCCGTAGGAACAATGCAACCTTTGCCTATACCATAGTGGAAATTGGATCATATAACCATGGACTTTGTGGTTGGTTTACCTAGAACAACCAAAGGTCATGATTCCATTTGGGTGATAGTTGATAGCTTGACAAAGACAACACATTTCTTACCAATCAAAACAACCTACACTGCTGATAAGCTAGCATAGTTATATGTAGATGAGATAGTGCGGTTGCATGGGGTTCTAGCTACTATCGTTTCTGATAGAGGTCCCCAGTTCACGAGTTGTTTTTGGGAATGATTGCATAAAGCTTTGGGTATGCAATTAAGGTTTAGTACAACCTTTCACCCACACACAGATGGACAATCTGAAAGGACTATACAAACCTTGGAGGACTTGCTTAGGCCATGCGTCCTTCAATTTGTAGGAAGTGGGATCTACACCTGAGCTTAATAGAATTTGATTACAATAATAGCTATCAGCATAGTATTGACATGGCACCATATGAAGCTTTATATGTTAGATGTTGTAGATCTCCTTTATGTTGGTATGAAACAGGAGAAAATCAACTTTTGGGTTTTGAACTTGTACAGCAGACAACTGAGAAGATTAAAGTAATACTACAACAGTTAAAAACTGCACAGGATAGACAGAAATCATACGCTGACAAACGGTGAAGACCTTTAGAATTCCAAGTTGGAGACAGGGTATATCTCAAGGTCTCACCTTAGAAAGGAGTTCTTAGATTTGGAAGAAAGGGGAAGTTAGCTCCTACATTTATGGGGCCTTATCCGATCATTGAGAGGATGGGAAAGGTAGCCTATAAGATGGAGTTACCACCTAAGTTGCATAGATTGCACTCAGTGTTTCACATCTCCATGTTGAGAAGGTGTCATCCTGACACAGAGTTAGTTCTGCAACCTGTGGAGGTAGAACTAAATGATGATATATCTTATGTTGAAGGACCTGTGTTGATTCTTGATAGGAGAATCAAAAAGCTGAAAAAGAAAGACATTTATCTTGTAAAAGTCCTCTGGAACCATCGTGGCATTGAAGAAGCTACATGGTAACTAGAGGAAGAGATGAGGAGGAAATACCCTACTCTTTTCTCTTAATGTTTTCGTTGATGATTTCGGGGACGAAATCCTTGTAAGGGGTGGATAATTTGTAACATCCCTGACCTGGGTTATGCTTTAACCCTAGGTGTTTTTCTTAATAAAGTTGATTAGATTCTTTCTCTTATCTTTTAAAAAGTAATGAAGGCTCAAGAGGAACTTATATTTCAATTTTAGTCCTTTTTGAATGATGTTGAAACAATGTTTTGTTAGTTTTGGACTAAAGTGCAAATTACCCAAGTTGAGGGGTTAAATTGCAAATTGTGCATGATAATATGTTCCTCATGTGTTGAAGCATCATGAGAATGAAGATGATGTAGAGGTATGGATTGTGGTGGCCTATGTACCAAGAAAGAGCTGATAAAGCAATCTTTGTGCATTAAAACCTAGTTTTGGTGTAATGTGCAATTTACCCAAAACCTAGGGTTCAATATGCAAAATACCACTTCTAGAGGGTCCCTCATGTTTCTTGGCATCTTGAAAAGAAAATGAGAAGGGCGCCTCATTTGAATTACTTTGAAGGAGAGAGAATCTTGATATTAAAATAATAAAGATTTAAGCATAATTGAAACTTTATTTCAATTTAATGTAAAAATAAATAAAATAATTGAAGGGCCTTCAACAAAAAACGAGATGGTTGAATTTTCTCAAGTGTGAACACCCTTGTTCCTTTGCTAGGCCACGAAATATCTCAAAGCAAGTGGATAACTCACTCACATAAAATAAAGAAAAGTAATATCCACTAACTTATGGATATTAATATTATAAGGGTTAAGGAGCTTAATTTGCTTTTCTTTAATTTGTGGATAATTGAGAGTAATAAGAGGCATGGATGATAGCCTCGTTCCTAAGGAAGGAGAGGAGGCAAGTGGCAAGGAATTGGAGGGGAAAATTCCTACTTTCTCTCTCCTAATTGAATTTTTAATAAAAATTGCATAAAAGCTCATTTATCCATAGAGTAAAAAGGGAATTTTGAACCCACTTCTTCTCTTTGCTTGCAAAACGACCAAGGAGGCTTTGGAGGATCAGGATGACTGATGAATGCATATTAATCTCTTATTTTTGCTTAATTTAGAATAATTAATTTGGACTTTTTTGTTAATTTTAGCTAATTCAAAAATAAATAGCACTTTCATCTTCTTGAAATACTTTTCCTGAATTCTTATGATATTTTTTTAATTTTTAGGAATTATCTAAGTAATTAAATCGAGAAAATAAAAGATGAAGATATGAGGCTTTTCAAATATTCTCGCAGTGCCTGAGATACTCGTCACCAAAATAGCCATATCTTTTGCGCCTAAAGGCTAAATTTCAATATAAAGTATGGAATGAAAAGAGAATTTTATTGGCTACAAAAAAGATATATTTTGCGGCAATTTTAGTGTTTATTTGGCTGCACAATTAACCAGTGAAAGTAGCCTCACGTTTTCCCACAGAGTCTGATTTCAGTATATACCTTTCACCAAAATTGGTATAACTCTCACATCCCAAGGCAGAATTTATTGTGCAAGTATGCGTTGGAAATATAACTAAATTACTACAGGAAAAATATATTTTCGGACCGCTTCCGAATTTTTGACTGGCCCAAAAATACGCTCAAAATCACTGTCGCGGGAAATTACTGTAAAAGGAATGCAAAGCAATCAATTGTTTCCTCTATTGACTAGATCTAGAAAGTTAGCAACCGCCGGTGGCCATTTATTTTGCCCTAAACCTAATGTATACCCCCCTCCTTCTCCTATAAAAGGAGGAGCACTTCTTCCTCCTTGGGCATCTCGGGTTTTCTTGTATTAGTGCTTTGAAGCAATTTTCCTTGTATTCTTCTTCTAGATCTGAATAAAGTGGTTTTGCATCTTTGTTACATGTTATTCCGTTATTTTGTTGTGTTTAAATCTAGTACTTGCTTTTCTCCTCCTCCCCTCTCTTGAGCAATCGAGCAAGGTAGGAAGAGACAACCATCTTCATTGTCTCTAATTGAGGATCAGTAGTCGTAAGACTCGAAGATGTCTACATCACTTCCTTCCTTTGTCTCTCCTTGCTCCTTTTCCATGAGCGAGTAGTTCTTTATCGAGGCAAGGGGAATAATCTCTTAGCCATGGCTTTATCGACTTTTCCTTAAAAACGATTCTAGATGGCTTTTGGGTTTGATAACTAATTGATCTATCAAAGTAATTATATAATTGATTTGTTCAAAAGTTAATCTGGATGGATATGACCGTGGAAGTTCAGATTTAGAACAACAAACCCAATCGCATGGGAGTTTTGAAACGGCCATGGATCTTATTCTTTTAGGATGATGAACTAAGAAGCATGAGCACCAGGACCAATGGGCTCATGTGGAGTTCATATTTAGTGGATTTTTATTAATTCACTTGCCTTCATCGAATTCGTCATTTTAAAGGATTAGTTTGTTTTGTCTAGTTTAAGGTGGTGAAAACCCCTAAAGCCTCGATTCCCATCTCTTTATTTAATCACCACTTGCTTTTTATTTCTTTAAATTCCTTGTCTTTTCATTCATAATAGTTTTTCTTGTGCTAACAACAATCTTAATTTTCCTTGTGATTAGGCAAATTTATATTCTTGTTAAGTGCATTTTCATTCTTGTATTTCTTTCCTTAGTGTTAATCACCAACCCCCAAAACTTGACTTTTACTTTCTGTTCCAAATCTTAAAAAAAATACCAAAAACAAATAACAAGTTCTTCAAATAATTGGGATTAGAGATAACAATCTTAATAAGTTGTCATGTGGGATCGACTCTTTCTATGTTAGCCTTAATCAAAAGTAGAAAAAGGATTAAACTCTAGGATAAACATCTGAGTGATTGTAAGTGCTAAGCGACGCATTAACAATTTGGCGCCGTTGCCGGGGACAACTGATTGTTTTCTCAAACCCCCAAAAATCTTTTGAAAAACTTTTTTTTTATTTTTTTATGCCTTCTGAGTAACATTCCGGAAGTGCTACTCCTCTTTCTGCCGAGTTTCCATTCTGGCAGTCCATTTTTTCTACACATGATTAACTGCTCATTTGTGCATGCGACGCCCGAACATCTATTTTCAACCGTTTGACCCGGAAATATAAAGGACTTTCCATCGTTCAAACCGTCAAAATATAGCAAGAATGAATGAAGAGGAAGTTGCCCGTAGGATCGACCAAGCTCTTGCAGCTCAAAGAGAGCTTATCCAAGACGAACAAGCGGAAAGTGAAGCCACTTTGCAAGCAGCCTTTAGGGCTGAACAAGAAACCATAGAAGTCGATAGGAGGGAAGCCAAAAGGCAAAAACAAATACAGGACTTTTCTATTCCCAAAACTACCTATGTGCAACATCCGGTCATACCCCCTGACATTATTGCTCCAAAATTTGAGATCCAAACACAATGGATCACCATGATGCAAGCCAACCCCTTCTCAGGCAACAATGGGAAAAGTTGCCAAGATCATCTTCAAAGGTTCATTGACCTTTGCTCTTTGAACAAACTTCCAGGTGTCTCTAAAGATGCCATTCGTCTTAGGTTGTTCAAGTATTCCCTCTACGGCCAAGCTAGTAGCTGGTACAACACTATGGAGAGTGAAGAACATGTCACAACTTGGGAAGTTCTACAAAGCAAGTTTCTTGAGAAATTTTACCCCCTTCTCTCACCTACGAACTTAGGGGCCAAATTACTCACTTTTCTATGTCCCCGGGAGAGTCTTTAGGAGAAGCCTGGAAGAGGTTCAAAGACTTACTTAGGAAGTGCTCCCACCATGAAATCTCTCAAGCCCAACTCATAGAGATCTTCTACCATGGTGTTGATGATGATACCAAATTCTTTCTCGATTCCTCATCTGGAGGAAATTTCATGCATCAAAGTTTGACTAGCGCATGGGAAGTAGTCAAACGGGCTTCCGAAACACGAGCTAGAAGAGGAATTGGTGGAATCCTTAAGGTAGTCAAGGCAGAAGTTAATAATGATATCCAAAGCATAGCAGAAAGCCTCAAATTAATTGCCTTAAAACAAGATCAGTCAGAGTCATCCTTGGTCACCCTTAGAGAGTCATCCCAACAACTAAAAGTCGTGGATTCTCTTTGTGGTATTTGCCAAGGATACGACCATACCACCCTCCACTGTCAATATCTCTATGACATGCCCATGCAACCTGAAATAGGACAACAACCAGAAGACCTCAATTCAATCCATACCATACCAGGACAAGGTTACTACAATCCCAACCAAACTAGAAACCACCCTGGTTTTCAATATGGGAACCCTTCAGGTGCCGAGAACTCTAGCCAACTCCAAACCCAACAAAGGCCTCCCTACCCTTAAGGTAACAATTGACCTCCACTTGGATTCTCGTACAACAAATAAAGGAACTTTGGAAACCAAGGAAATTACCGAGGAAATCATCTAACCCGACCACCATATCAAGGACAACAATTTCAAAATTTAAACATTCCCCCTCAAAACCTCAATCAACCACCTCCTCAACCAAATGTCCCTACCACCACCCCTACATCTGATGAAAGGATAGATTCCTTGGAGCAAATCATTGTTGCTCAACAAGCTCATCAAAAGGTGACAGACGCCCAACTAGCTCGTCTGTTTTCCCAAAAAAAACCTCATGTCGAGACTTTTACAGGGCAGCGTGAAAACAACCCCAAACATCCTGAACAACTCAAGGTTGTCTCTACTCGTTCGGGAAAAGTGCACGCCCTTCCCCCTCCAGAAAAATCTTCAGACCCACCTCTAGAATTCGAGGATGAGGACGTGGTAGTTGTCGAACCTGAAGCTACACCCAAACCATCCATCCTCAAAACCCCTTAAGTAGAAGATGAAGAACCAATCTACAAACCTCAACCTCCCTATCAAGCCCGCCTCAAACAAACAAGACTTGATGCCCGCTTCATGAAATTTAGGGATGCTATGAAAAAAATACATGTCGACATTCCCTTCCTTGATGCTTTGGCAGAGATGCCCGCCTGGTCCAAGTACATGAAATCTCTCTTGACTAGGAAGTATGTTACTAAAGAATACGAGACTGTTAAACTTGCTAGGACCACATCAGAAATTATCCTAAGTAAGATGCTTAAAAATAGAAGGATCCAGGTTCTTTTGGAATAGGATGCTACTTGGGTGACAATGCTTGTAGAAAAGGCCTAGCAGATTTAGGAGCCAGTATATCCATCATGCCATATAGTCTTTGCAAAAGACTAGGATTCAATGACATGTTACTCACAACCATGACCATCCAATTGGCAGACTCATCCACAACTAAACCCATGGGAATCATAGAAGACATTCTGGTTAAAGTTGGAAATGATGCATACGTCCCTTGTGATTTTGTGATCATGGATATCAAGGAAGATTTATGCTACCCTTTCATTTTCGGATGTCCCTTCTTAGCCACAGCTCGTGCCTTAATTGATGTTGAGGCTGGTACCATTTTTTTAAGGCTAGGGAAGCAAACCCTAGAGTTCACGGTGTTTGAAAGCATGAGGGGACCTAGTCTTGAGGAAGAAGTTTACCTCCTAGATTGCATTGATGAATTATCCCAACTAAGGCAAGAATGGGAATTAGTTGATGACCCCCTACGCACCGCCCTCACTATCCCCGCCGAATATGATTTTGATAATGAACCATCAAATCAACTCAAGATTCATTTGGATAACTTTGAGGAAATCTCATCTGCTGAGATTGAGGACCTTAAAATGATCTCCACCATAGAAAAAACTAAACCACAAAAGGCCCCAGAATTGAAGAATCTCCCCATAGGTATGAAATCTGTTTTTCTTGATGAGATAGAGCTATGCCTTGTCATCATAAACTCTTCCCTTCCCCTCGAACAAGAAACCAAACTTATGGGTGAACTTAGGAAAAAAAGAGCTGCCTTGGGGTACAAAATGACAGACTTAGTTGGAATAGATCAATCCATCTGCATCCACAAAATCCCTATGATAGAAGACCACAAACCTTCTCGTGATCCACAATGAAAACTCAACCCAAATATGAAGGAAGTAGTCCGTCTAGAGGTGATCAAACTTTTGACTGTAGGAATCATCTATCCCATCTCTGACTCTCCATGGGTCAGCCCAGTTCAAGTTGTTCCCAAAAAGGGAGGGACTACTATCATTCGTAATGAGAAGAATGAACTCATTCCCACTCACACAGTCACAGGATGGAGAATGTGCATTGACTACAGGAAGCTCAACAAAGCAACTAGGAAAGATCACTTCCCCCTTCCCTTCCTAGATCAAGTTCTTGAACGTTTATCCCGTCAACAATACTTTTGTTATCTAGATGGCTACTCAGGTTTTTATCAGATTCCCATTCATCCTGAAGATCAAGAGAAAACCACTTTCATATGCCCCTTTGGTACATATGCCTTTAGACGAATGCCCTTTGGTCTGTGCAATGCACCAGCCACCTTTCAAAGATGTATGTCTACAATTTTTTCAGGGTTAACTAAGAAAATGTCATGGAAGTGTTCATGGACGATTTCTCCGTCTATGGAGATAGTTTTTATTCCAGCCTTCAAAACCTCTCCCTTATCCTTGATAGATGTATTGAATCACACTTAGTCCTTAATTGGGAGAAGTGTCACTTCATGGTCAAGGAGGGTATTGTTCTAGGCCATAAGGTGAGCAACCAGGGCATTGAAGTAGACCAAGCTAAGATTGAGGTCATCACCAAGCTGCCTCCCCCAACCTCAGTCAAAGACATCCGAGCCTTCTTAGGACATGTCGGTTTCTATCGGCGATTCATTTGTGATTTTTCCAAAATCACAAAACCTCCCACCAATCTTCTTCAAAAGGAGGTGCCTTTCCATTTTGATACGGCATGCATGGAGAGCTTTCTATGTTTGAAAAATGCTCTCACCACCACTCCTATCATCCGTGCTCCTGACTGGGCCTTACCCTTTGAAATCATCTGCGATGCTAGTGATTTTGTTGTAGGTGCCATTTTAGGACAGAGAATTGACAAAAAACACCATATCATTTATTATGCATCCAAGACCTTAGATGAAGCTCATCGAAATTACACAGTCACCGAAAAAGAAATGCTAGCCATTGTCTATGCATTTGATAAATTTCACTCATATCTTGTTGGTTTAAAGGTTGTTGTTTACACTGATCATGCAGCTATTCGCTACCTCATGACCAAAAAAGATGCCAAGCCTAGACTCATAAGATGGATTTTGTTATTGCAAGAATTTGATCTAGAAATCCTAGACAAAAAGGGATCTGAAAATGTCGTGGCTAACCACCTCAGTAGACTTAGATATAGCCCCATTGATGAAAATCCCATAAATGAATTCTTACCCAATGACCAATTGCTCAAGGTAGACTCCCAATTCCCTTGGTTTGCTAATTTTGCAAAACTATTTAGCTACAGGTGTATTGCACCCCGAGTATACGGGACACTCTAAAGCTAAATTTTTACATGATGTCAAAAATTATTATTGGGACGAACCTTATCTGTTTCAACTTTGTACCGATGGTTTATATCGTCGTTGTGTATCCCATGAAGAAAGCATCGCCATTTTGGAACAATGTCACTCTGGCCCCTATGGTGGTCACATGAGTTCCCAAAAATGGCTAGAAAAGTCCTACAATGCGGATTCTTTTGGCCCACCATCTTCAAAGACTCATATGATTATGTGCTCTCATGTGACCAATGTCAAAGGACGGGTAATATCTCCTAGCGTGACCAAATGCCTCTCACCTCTTGGAAGGAATTAGAGATTTTTGATGTCTGGGGAATCGACTATATGGGCCCATTTCCTTCTTCTTATGGGTTTGCTTACATTTTAGTCACAGTCGATTACGTGTCAAAGTGGGTTGAAGCCATACCTACTAAAATATGTGACTCTAAACCTGTTAAGAAACTCTTTAAAGATGTCATTTTTCCTAGATTTGGAGTCCCTCGCACCGTCATTTCTGACGGGGGATCCCATTTTTTGGAGAAACATTTTGAGGCTCTTTTGAAAAAATATGGGGTTTATCACAAAGTCTCCACTCCTTACCATCCTCAGACCAGTGGGCAGGAAGAAGTATCCAACAGACAAATCAAATCCATTTTAGAAAAAACTGTTGGACGGACTAGGAAAGATTGGGCGTTAAAAATCAATGACGCTCTATGGGCATGTATCGTACTGCCTACAAAACACCCATTGGTACCACCCCCTTCAGATTGATCTACGGTAAGTCATGTCACTTACCAATAGAACTAGAGCACAAAGCCAGTTGGGCCATCAAAAGTTTGAATTTTGACCTTTCCATGGCTGGAGAGAAACGTTTTCTCCAAATGAATGAGCTTGATGAACTTAGGATGAGTGCCTACAAAAATGCAAGAATCTACAAGGACCGAACCAAAATGTGGCATGATGGTCACATCAACCGCAAAGACATTAGAGAAGGGGATCAAGTTTTAGTTTTTAATTCAAGATTATGACTTTTCCCTGGAAAACTCAAGTCGAGATGGTATGGCCCCTACATTGTCAAGTGTTCTTATCCACATGGCGCTTTTCTTCTCTGGGATAAAGTTTTGGGTGAGTTTAAGGTTAATGGGTATCGACTTAAAAGATACATCACCACTGAAGACCTTGTCGCTTCAGATTCAAACAATTGTTCATCTTTGAAAGACCTGAACCTATCCGACCCCACAACTTCCCCAGAATCCCAATAGACTGATCCATCTCTTGTCAGGCCATGACGTAAAACTTGGTGCTTTTTGGGAGGCGACCCAAATAATTTTTGCATTTTTTTCCCTTCTTTTCTAATATCATCACCCTTGTTTTTTTGTGTGTTCTTCTCTTTTGGGGAGTTGTTTTCATCGTCCTTCATCCTCCACCACAACAATTCTTTTCCCCATCTCGGATTTTGATTTTGCTCGGGACGAGCAAAGTCTTAAGTTCGGGGTGAGTATGGGTGGTACGTTTCCACCCCTTTTTCTTTCCCTTTTAGTATCTTTTCTTTGTTTTACATATTGCATGTAGTTATTTTTTTTTCTTTCTTTTCATAGTACAATTGGCCCATATCTAGTCAGCCTTGATATGATCATTTGTCAAAATACTCCCCTTAATGATGTAACTACCTTGCAACTAAAATTTTGAAACTTTCATGACTAGAAATCCTCGTGTCACTTAGGACCTCAAATAATAATCACTCCTTGGAAAAGATGGCAAGCCATAGAGGACTGATAGGATTCAAGAGTGATGCTTTCTTATCATGTACAACTTGTATAAATTTTCTTAATTTTTTACATGATTCGGTAATAGTTGAACCAATGCATGGTAATCTAAAAAAAAGATGAAAAAAAAAGTTGCACAAGAACAACCTCTTGTACTCTTCTTCCACCACTTCCAAATCTTTCCATTCGTAAAAAAAAAGCCAATAGTGCCCAAAATGCTAAGTTTGGGGTGGCACCCCTTCTCCCTCTTCCACTTCTTCCATACCCACACAAGTGGGTGTATCACCAAAAATCAAAGAAAAAAATGTGTAATGTAACTGCATGTCCACTAAATAAAAAGGTCTCGAGTCGAATAGAGGAGAGACTGTCCTTCTTCCATACCTCCTTCACTCCAATTTTCTACCCAGGGGAAAATTACAAAAACCCCAACCATCCAAAATCAGCCCTGTTCTTGTGTAAAACTTTAAAAATAAAATTGGAGTACCAAATGCAAAGGTGAAATGAAAATCTATTTTATCGCAGGTCTTGAATAAATGTAAGTTTGTGAAGTAGGAAATATAAAAGTCACTTTTCGTGAATTCAGGAAGTCAGGGTCGCTTAGCCATATTTTGGTGGAAGGAATCAAGTGGTTGTTAGGAGAGTGAGGATGATAGGTTGAGAGTATGTCTTGAAAGTATTTCTTGATTTTAATGTTGATCGGGATGAGCAAAGTTTAAGTTTGGGGTATTTTGATAAATGCATAGTCATCTCTTATATTTGCTTCATTTGGAATAATTAATTAGGACTTTTTTGTTAATTTTAGCTAATTCAAAAATAAATAACACATTCATCTTCTTGATATACTTTTCTTGAATTCTTATTATACTTTTTCTTAATTTTCAGGAATTATCTAAGTAATTAAATTGAGAAAATAAAATATGAAGATATGAGGTTTTTCAAATATTCTCGTAGTGCCTGAGATACTCGTTACCAAAATAGCCATATCTTTTGCGTCTAAAGGTGAAATTTCAAGATAAAGTATGGAATGAAAATATAATTTTATTGGATACAAAAAAGATATATTTTGCGGCAATTTTGGTGTTTATTTGGCTGCACAATTAACCAGTAAAAGTAGCCTCACGTTTCCCACAGAGTCTGATTTCAGTATATACCTTTCACAAATATTGGTATAACTCTCACATCCCAAGGCGTAATTTATTGTGCAAGTATGCGTTGGAAAGATAATTAAATTATATACAGGAAAATATATTTTCATACCGCTTCCGAATTTGTCATTGGCCCAAAAATACACTCGAAATCGCTGTTGGTGGAAATTACTGCAAAAGGAATGCAAAGCAATCAATTGTTTCCTCTATTGACTAGATCTAGAAAGTTAGCAGCCGCCGGCGGCCATTTATTTTATCCTAAACCTAATGTATACCCCCCTGATTCTCCTATAAAAGGAGGGGCACTTCCTCCTCCTTGGGCATCTCAGGTTTTCTTGTATTAGTGCTCTGAAGTAATTTTCCTTGTATTCTTCTTCTAGATCTGAATAAAGTGGCTTTGTATCTTTGTTACATGTTATTCGGTTATTTAGTTGTGTTTAAATCTAGTACTTGCTTTTCTCCTCCTCCCCTCTCTTGATCAATCGAGCAAGGTAGGAAGAGACAACCATCTTCATTGTCTCTAATTGAGGATCAGTAGTCGTAAGACTCGAAGATGGCTAGATCACTTCCTTCCTCTGTCTTTCCTTACTCCTTCTCCATGAGCGAGTAGTTCTTTATCGAGGCAAGGGGAATAACCCCTTAGCCATGGCTTTATCGACTTTTCCTTAAAAACAATTCTAAATGGCTTTTGGGTTTGTTAACTAATTGATCTATCAAAGTAATTAATTGATTTGATCAAAAGTTAATCAGGATGGATATGACTGTGGAATTTCAGATTTAGAAAAACAAACCCAATCACATGGGATTTTTCAAATGACCGTGGATCTTCTTCTAGATCTGAATAAAGTGGCTTTGTATCTTTGTTACATGTTATTCGGTTATTTAGTTGTGTTTAAATCTAGTACTTGCTTTTCTCCTCCTCCCCTCTCTTGAGCAATCGAGCAAGGTAGGAAGAGACAACCATCTTCATTGTCTCTAATTGAGGATCAGTAGTCGTAAGACTCGAAGATGGCTAGATCACTTCCTTCCTCTGTCTTTCCTTACTCCTTCTCCATGAGCGAGTAGTTCTTTATCGAGGCAAGGGGAATAACCCCTTAGCCATGGCTTTATCGACTTTTCCTTAAAAACAATTCTAAATGGCTTTTGGGTTTGTTAACTAATTGATCTATCAAAGTAATTAATTGATTTGATCAAAAGTTAATCAGGATGGATATGACTGTGGAAGTTCAGATTTAGAAAAACAAACCCAATCACATGGGATTTTTCAAATGACCGTGGATCTTCTTCTTTTAGGTTGATGAACTAAGAAGCATGTGCACCAGGACCAATGGGCTCATGTGGAGTCCATCTTTAGTGGATTTTTATTAATTCACTTTCCTTTATCGAATTCGTCATTTTAAAGGATTAGTTTATTTTGTCTAGGCTAAGGTGGTGAAAACCCCTAAAGCCTCGATTCCCATCTCTTGATTTAATCACCGCTTGCTTTTGCTTTCTTTAAATTCCTTGTCTTTTCATTCATAATAGTTTTTCTTGTGCTAACAAAAATCTTAATTTTCCATGTGACAGGGCAAATTTATATTCTTGTTTAGTACATTTTCATTCTTGTATTTCTTTCGTTAGTGTTAATCACCAACCCCCAAAGCTTGACTTTTACATTCTGTTCCAAATCTTTAAAAAAATATACCAAAAACAAATAACAAGTTCTTGAAATTATTGGGATTAGAGATAACAATCTTAATAAGTTATCATGTGGGATAGACCCTTTCTATACTGGCCTTAATTGGAAGTAGAAAAAGGATTAAACTCTAGGATAAACATCTTAGTGATTGTAAGTGCTAAGTGATGCATTAACAAGGATGAGCCCCAACCTTTTGGTAAGCTTTTTGACCTTCGTTCACCTTGGTTTCATGGTGGAAATCACAAAACAATGCATGATGTCTTCCTATCTCGATCCCATCTTCAATTCTAACCATTGCTTTTCACTCAAAGCTTGAGGAAGAGCCTTGGAATAGTGAAGGAAGTTTCATCCACCATTGTTGACGTGATATTGGAGTTTTGAAGCTCAATTGGAGGCGGGTTATGTAACTTGAACCCCTTTACATTGTTATTCAACTATTAATCTTGCAATTTTGTTGCGTCCTTCATCTTCTTGATTAATTATTGGTTGAAATTGGTAATTCCATGAAATCATAAGTACTAAGATCTACAGGGAATAAGGTAGATGATTATGACATCATATTGGACTCATTTCTAAAAGAAATTGTATTTCATTTGGTTTCAACAAACTTGCTCATTCAGTTTCCACCAAACCGTTTGAAAGCAAACAGTTTCATCAAACCGTTTGAAACTAAATGGTTTCAAACCATTTGGGAGAGTTAAACAGGGTTGACCATTTGGTAAAGTTGATGCTAATGTTGATTGTTGATGACCCATCAAATTTTATTGATTAATTCCAAAGGGATCATTAGTTGAATGTTAATCCATTAAGCAAACCCTAATCAGGTTAAGTGCTGATTTTCAATTTGGTTAATTCAAATTTTTGGGTTGACTAACCTAAACGGTCTCAAGACCGTTTGGATGTCACCCAAACAGTCTCAAGACCGTTTGGAGGTTACCCAAGACCGTTTGGAGGTCTAGCGTTAAGTATGGTAGAGTAATTGAAGGTTCAGATACCAAATTGAAATGCAATTAAGTGTTGATTTGATAATCAATCCAATGATCTAAACCCTAATGAAATTTCACAAAATCCAAGGATAGGATGGGGAAAATGGTATCAAGACCATTTGGAGATCATCCAAATGACCTCATGACCGTTTGGGGTCAGGTCATATCAAAAGTTTGATGATGGTTCATTGGTTTCAATTGAAACAATTTCATAATGTTGAACATTGATGGCTATTCGATTCAAAGACCTAATTGAAGGTTTCTTGAGTTGAAATACTAGATCAATTGGGTTCAAAACTCTAATTGATGGTCTAATTGAAGGTTTATTCATTAGTTCAAGTGATAAAGAAATCAAGGACTCAATTGATAATTGGTTCATCCATTGAAATCATGAATCGTGTAAGTGTTGAAAGGACTTTTTGGTCCATTCAGTTTTGAGATGGTTTGGACCAAACAGTCTCAAGACCATTTGAGCCCAAACGGTCTCAAGACCATTTGGGTCCAAACATTCTCAAACTGTTTGGAGACCCAAAGTTCAAACGGTTTCAACACCTTTCTTGTCAAATCGATTTCAAGGGTATTTTGTTTAAGTGGTTTTCAACCACTTGAAATCTGAGAACTAGGATCGTTAGGGCCTAAGTAATCCAATCTTTTTGAGGTCCAATATGGTTAAACCTATTGAATACCTTAAGAAATTGAAGATACACTATGGACAATCCAAGTGGATACCTAATTCAATTGATAAATCCAATTGATCACCTAGTGTGATTTAAGGTCCAATTGGTCAATTCCTTTGGATTTCTCAAGTAATTGAAGATGCAATTGATTAAACCATTAGCAGACCTAAGATATTTAGATGATGTATCCCCTTAGTGGGATTAATTATTGATGCATAATGATGTAATAATTTTATACATCATGCTAACCATAAATGCATGTATTTGAATAAAGAGTAGGCTCAATTTGATCAAGAATTGAGTAGTGGACATCCTGAGGAGGATGAGAGAAAAAGATGCATACATGAATGATAATCATGTAGAAATTAAGTTTAAAATAATCAAAATGATGTGATATACAATTAGGGTATAATCCTTGATAAAGAAATCATAAAACCCTAATTGAGTTGATTAATGAACTCAAACCCTAATTTAGGGCAAGTTTGAGTGAAACCCTAAACTAGGAGGATGATGTGATATGAATGTAAGGTAATGATGTGAGTAACCCTAATTCAGGGTATCCTGATGATAAACCCTAATTAGGATGAATAGTAACCCCTAATTATGGGTAATGGAATATGAAACCCGAATTGGGATGAATAGTAAACCCTAATTGTGGGTTATTGAATATAAACCCTAATCTGGGGTGATGTGATGTGAATAGTAAACTATAAACTCTAAATAGAGTGAAGATGTGTGAAACCCTAATTCTGGGTTATACTATATAGCATGAAACCCTAATCTTCGACAATGCAATGATGAAACATTAGTCCTAATTGAACAAAGGGAATGTGTAACCCTGATTGACATGAAGTGGGAAACCCTATCCCTGGTAAGGGAATAGTGGTGTTACCCTTGAATATTATGGAACTGAAATATGATTGATATATCTGTTATAATGTGTGCTAACCATGCAGGTATCCTGAGATGATGAACATATCCAGGTATGAGCTATGATGCTTTATTCATTGAAAATTATTCATTGGGTCTTGTGTGCCATAATATACCTTGTTGCTTAGTAAACGGTAACAAGAGAATTAATGAGCCTCAAGTGCCATAAGAGATGCTTGTGTAGCAAGTATCATGTTTACCTTGGTCAAATGACTTGAAGGTGATATTTACCTAAAAAAGTGGTAACTGGGCTCAGTGATAAGCTAAGGGTGTGAATACCCAGATCCATATAATTATGGTATTGAGATTGTGAAGGGATGATAATTCCCAGTATTGAAACAAGGGACTGAGATCCCAATGTCTTATAAAGATTGAGAAGTAACTAATGAAAATAGTACATGTTTCTTTGTAGCACTTATCTTAATAAGTTATGTTTGAAAACTTGACTGATGCTAAAAGAATATGATAATGTACTTTAACTAATCAAATGATACCATAGAATGTAGTTACCCTGACCACAGATCCATCAACGTCAGAATTAGCTGAATGGTGAAACGAGTTTTACTCAGAATGCATATTTTTGAATATGTGGGGGTAATTGGGCAAATATATCCTTATGCCCCATAAGAATGGCTACGGGCTATGTCCTATGTACGGGATTGGTTTCGAACCATACCCCAATATGAGTATGGCTACGGGCCATGACTCCTCAATATATATATATATATATATATATACCAGGCATTGGCTACGGGCCATAACCCTGAAAAGAGTATATGCTACGGGCTATAATTCTATAGCGAGGATGCCAATATACCCTAGCAAGCTAATTGCAATCTGACACATGATGTCTCTACCAAAGTAGTCTGGTACTGACCGAGACAGATGAGGTCATGGAAGTCGGCTCTCCCATTGACCTTGTGTGGTACCAATACTTTACGTATTCGTGGTCGGTTGGAGTATGAGCGATATATCTCATCTCCTCAGGGAATAATCTTAAGAATGTTTGCAAAATGTAATCATCCATGTAGCATATTTGCATAAGATTGAAATATGAGAATCACTGGTTGATGTTATTCTACATAGCATGTTCTAGATACATAAATGTTATATGTGTTCTTCAACTCCTTATTAAATTAGAGACATGTTGTTTTATCAAGTTTTAGCTTAAATGCTTGAATGGAAATGTTGCTCTAATTTGCATAGATATTGAACTATATGCTATTGAATATATGATTCCACTGTTCAATTTATTTAAACTATAATAATAATGTTTTTGGAGAAGAGTTATATCTCTCGCTGGGGCAATTTTATAATTGTCTCACCCCCGTGGAATCCAACATTTTTAGGTGGAAGCGGATGAGGTAGAGGCAGAAACCCCATAACAAGAGAAGAATAGCAGCAGCAGCAACAGCAACTAGGACAGCAGTGAATTCCTCAGGTGGAGATACTGGCTGTCGAGTCCTATATATATGTAAATGGAGTCCTATGTGTTGTCTATGTACTCTCAGGTCCTAGAAATCAGTGATAGTGTTTTTATAATCAATCTGAGATTTTGGCATGATGCCTTGAGGATTTTGTTACTTGAGCTTTTTATAAAGCAAATGATGTATATATATATATATATTCCTTGAGAAGAAATGGTACAGAGAATGTACTATGTGGACCAGGATGTTAATGTAATATTGTGGTTCTTGTTGAAAGAGTTTTCCGGAGAATGGATCTCCTTGCAAAAAGTTTTAATTTTTAGTGAGTTTTAGTAATTCCTCTATTAACAATCGCTTCCGCATGTTTTATGATTGTTGATGACACTTGTTATCTTAATTGATGGTGTTTGTCATCACAGGTCAGATGGAGTTGTTTCATTTTGATTTGTCTTCTTCTTGCTTTATATCTACTCTTGGTGACCCGGGTGCTACGCACTCTTTTATCGCTCAAACCATGCTTGAAAACTGTCTTTTACCTATTAGTTGTAAGAAAGATAGCCTATTGTTAGAAACCCCTCTT
Source organism: Alisma plantago-aquatica (assembly GCA_963693085.1). Lineage (NCBI taxonomy): Eukaryota > Viridiplantae > Streptophyta > Magnoliopsida > Alismatales > Alismataceae > Alisma > Alisma plantago-aquatica. Next base: position 602,927,034 of record OY856414.1, on the reverse strand, counting down.
ATTAGTTCCTCGATGCTTCGAGAAGAGTGTCCATCTTGTGTCTTATCTTTTTTGGGACACAGTATACAAGTGGATCTTATACCACTTGAGATGCATGGATTCGATGTGATCCTTGGGATTGATACCTTAGAGAATTATAAGGTTGTGTTGGACTGTGGTTCCAGGTAGGTAGTGTTTGATGAAGGTGGAGAGAAGTGGATCTTCCAAGGAGATAGGAAGATTCTTCCGACATGTTTGGTGTCAGCTATGGTGGCAGAAATGATGTTGCGGCAAGGTTGTAAGGCGTTCTTATCTCACGTTGTGGATACCAAAGCGAAAGGTCCTAGCCTTGAGGAGGTGACAGTTGTCTGAGAGTTTGCAGATGTGTTTCCTGATGAGTTCCCTGGTGTTCCCCCACCCTGAGAGATTGATTTTGAGATCAATCTGGTACCAAGAACACAACTAGTTGCACAGACGTCGTATAGGATGGCTCCAACAGAGATGGTAGAGTTGAAGAAGCAGTTACATGAGTTGTTGGAGAAAGGTTTCATCCAATCGAGCATGTCGCCTTAGGGTGCTCCAGTGTTATTTGTTAAGAAGAAGGACGGATCGATGCGGTTGTGTATAGATTACCGATAGCTGAACAAGGTCATGATGAAGAATAAGTACCTATTACCTAGGATAGATGATCTGTTTGATCAGTTGCATGGTGCTACAGTTTTCTCAAAGATAGACCTACGGTCTGAATACCATCAGTTAAGAAGCAAAGATGATGACATACCTAAGTCAGCATTTAGGATGAGGTATGGTCACTTTGAGTTTGTGGTTATGTCATTTGGGCTAACCAATGCTCCTGTTGCTTTCATGGATCTGATGAACCAAGTGTTCCGTCCATTCCTAGATTAGTTTGTTGTAGTCTTTATAGACGACATCTTGATCTATAGTCGAGATAGTTAAGAGCATGAACATCATCTTTGACAGGCATTGACTTTTCTTCTCCAGCATCAGTTGTATGCCAAGTTTAGTAAATGTGAGTTCTGGTTGAAGGAAGTGACATTCTTGGGACACGTGATATTTGTTGAAGGAGTCAGAGTGGATCCCAAGAAGGTAGAATTAGTGGCAAATTGGGAACAACCAAAGACGCCAACGGAAGTCTGTAGTTTTTTAGGTTTGGTAGGATACTACCAGAGGTTTATAAAGGACTTCAGTGTGATCGCGTTGCCAATGACAAAGTTGACCAGAAAGGATGTACCTTTTGTCTGGGATGATCGTTGTCAGCAAGCTTTCCAAAGCTTGAAGGAGAAGCTGACTACTGCTCTAGTGTTAGTGCTGCCAGAGCCTGGGAAAGGCTATGTTGTTTTCTGTGATGCTTCCAAGAAAGGCCTAGGGTGTGTGTTGATGTAGGAAGATCATGTGGTTTCTTTTGCTTCACAACAGCTTAAGAAACACGAGGAGAACTATCCAACACATGATTTGGAGCTGGCTGCGATGGTTCATGAATTAAAGATTTGGAGACACTATCTTTATGGGGAAGTGTGCCAGATCTTTACAGATCATAAGAACTTGAAGTATATCTTCTCGCAGAGTGATCTGAACATGCGACAACGTCACCGGATGGAGTTGATCAATGATTATGATTGCACCATTGAATATCATCCTAGTAAGGAGATTGTGGTAGTTGATGTGCTTAGCTGAAAGTCTTCTTCTCTTCATATGAAGAAGGCACAGTTGAGTTCTTTGGTATGCCATAGACGGTATATGTTTGTCTCCTTGCGACAGATGAATGTGCAGATGGAAGTTTCCTTGTTGGCAGGATTATTGGCACAAATGCAAGTAAATCCTACATTGAGACAGCAGATCAAGGATGCACAACAGATAGATGCTTTAGTACAGTCGATCAAATCAGAGTTCGGTAGTGAAAAACTTGATGGGTTCCATGAGTCTGAGGATGGACTAGTTTGTTATTATAATAGGATGGTGGTCCCAAATGTTGATGATCTAAGAAAGATAGTGCTTGAGGAAGCACATACATCGATGTATGTTATGCATCCAGGAGTCTCCAAGATGTATCATAACCTGAAGGATCTGTATTGGTGGCCTGGCTTGAAGAGAGACATAGCTAAGTTTGTGGCTAGGTGTGTGGTATGCCAGCAAGTCAAGGGTGAGCACCAGAAGCCGACAGGTACATTGCAACCCCTGCCGATACCGTAGTGGAAATGGGATCATATAACTATGGATTTCATAGTTGGTCTACCAAGGACATCTAGGAATCATGATTCCATTTGGGTGATAGTGGACAGATTGACGAAGTCTGCCCATTTCATACCTTTAAAAATGACATATACAACAGATAAGCTTGCTCAGGTGTATGTAGATGAGATAGTGCATTTACATAGTGTACCAAAAATGATAGTTTCTGACAGAGGCCCTCAATTCATTAATCGTTTCTGGAAATAGTTGCACAAAGCGTTGGGAATGCAGTTGAGGTTCAACACCGCCTTCCACCCATACACGGATGGACAGTCTGAAAGGACTATTCAGACTTTGGAGGATCTTCTCCGAGCTTGTGTTTTATAGTTCCTAGGTAGTTGGGACATGCATCTCAGATTGATATAGTTTGCATACAACAATAGTTATCAGTAGAGCATTAACATGGCTCCTTATGAGGCTTTATATGGAAGGAAGTGCATATCTCCTTTATGTTGGTATGAGTCTGGCGAGTATCAGCTTTTGGGTCCTGAGTTAGTACAGCAGACAATAGAAAAGATCAAGGTGATACAGCAACAGTTGAAAGTGGCACAGGATAGACAGAAGTCGTACGCAGATAATCGCCGACGGCCTTTGGAGTTCCAGGTAGGAGATAAAGTGTAACTCAAGGTCTCACCCTGGAAAGGTGTGTTGAGGTTTGGACAGAAAGGCAAGTTGGCACCGAGGTATATGGGGCCATACCCAGTAATAGCGCGTGTTGGCAAGGTAGCTTACAACTTAGAGCTGCCGCCAGAGTTGCATAGGTTACACCCGGTGTTCCATGTCAGCATGTTGAAGAAAAGTCATCCAGACACAGGGATTGTGATACAGCCAGTTGAGGTTGAGCTTGATGAAGATGTGACCTACGAGGAAGGTCCAATGATAATCCTTGACAAAAGAGTGAAGAAGTTGAAGAGGAAAGACATGGTTCTTGTGAAGGTTCTTTGGCATCATCGTGGCATTGAGGAAGCCACGTGGGAGCTTGAGGAAGAGATGAGGAGGAAGTATCCCTCACTTTTCTCTTCAGATTTCGAGGGAGAAATCTCTTTGTAGAGGTTTATGGCATGTAAGGACCCTGACCTAAGTTTTGGGCTTATCCTGTTTGCTTTTCCTAACCCTGGTGTTTAGTTGCTTGCTAATCACCACTAGTGGTGATTAGGGTTTGTTTGTGCTTTATTGAGGGTTGGAGGTGCTACTTGCAAATAACCCAAATCTAGGGTTGATGAGCAAGTTTGTCACCTTGAGAGGAGTTCCTCTCCCTCCTTGCTTCCTCTAGTGTTGAGAGGAAGGGTTGGGCTCATTGCTTGAGTTGCCTTGGTCTTGGTTGAGCCTTATTGGGCCTTCTTATGCCTTGTTTGAGCCTTGGCTTGCCTTGTTGGACCTTGTGTCGAGTAGGAGAGCCTTGTGTCATCCATAGGTGTGTCGGCCATGGGTGTGTCGCCCAGGTGGGTGTGTTGCCCATGTGACCTAGCTTTGGTTGTGTCACCTTACCTTGGGCAAGTGGATATCCTTTGTGGATGGGTGGCATGGCATGTACATGTGGCTTGCAAGGTGGTAAGATGTTGGACAAGTGTCCCTAGGTGGGCGACACATTGCCTTGTTTTGCCTTGTTTTCTCCTCCATCCTCTTCTATATATGCCTCTTCCTTCTCCTGCTTAGGATCTCTTTAGTTCCTTGTTGCCTCCTCTCTTCCTTGGTGCACGATACATCTTCCCTTGGTGCTTGGTGGCTCATCCCTTAGAGGAGCTAAGCTTGGTGGCTGATCCTCCTCCTTCTCCTTGGAGTCTTCTTCTTCCTCCAGTGGTGGCCGAACCCTAGAGTGCCTTGTTCTTTTTCTTTTGGTGGTGCTTGAGCTTGGGAGCTTGGTGCTAGGATCTTGGAGCTTGCTTAAGGTGGGTTACATAACTTCTAACCCTAACTATACTACCTTATTTTATGTTGCATGCTTATATATGATCATGATCGGCCATGCATGTTGTTGAGATGGGCAACACCCCTTTCTCTCCTTTGGTCTTGAGAAGTGAGTTCGGCTCTAGTGATATTGGCAACACCTCTCTCTCTCTTGGTTGTTGAGATGTGAGCCTTTGGATGAGAGATGACCTAGGTTGGGGTAATCCATCATGTTGCCCGATTGGTGATGGAGGTTGTGCGAAACCCCTCTCTCTTGGTTGTTGAGAGGTGAGCCTATTCTCTTGATCTTTTAGGGTTTGATGAGGGTGAGCTTGAGTTTGAAGATGACCTTTTCAGGATGGGCTTGGTGCCTTGCAGGATGCACCCTTGATGAGATGTTTCCCGACACCCCTCACCCTTGGGTTTAGTCTTGGCTGTTATGGTCATCTTGAGTGTTGTTGGCTTGATGCCTGATAGGGTCCTCTTGATCTTGTTGGTGAGCTTGGGCGATATGCCTTGACCGTGATGACCCCTTTACCATGTTGGTGTCATCCCTTAGACGATAAGGTGCCTTGGACGACATGAAGTCATGGGCGTTATAGTATGCTGGTTGGATGATAGGGCATCTTGGGCACCATGCTTCTGGTCGATACGCCTCCTGTAGGGAAGGTTGACCGATAGAACCCTAACCCTAGTACACGATAACGTCTCTGGCCGATAGGCTTCTTCATTTTTATGGGTGTCTCTTGTGTGCGAAACATCTTTAGCTCAAGATACACGATGCAGCGTTGCCCGCCTATGGACGTTGAGCATCACGAGTTGCTCGTTGCCCGACATGGCGTTACCCGACGCAGCATTGCAGATGTTGGTGGTTGCCTGATATGCCTTGCCCTTAGATCGTCCATTGTGTGGTTAAGTGCTCGGCTGATAGGCCTCTAGTGAATGATCTTACCCTGCCTGGTACCACCTATAGTGAGGGATGCGCTGCTCATCACACTTCTAGTGAGGATAGTGGGCACCTTTGGTGAAGGTTATGACCAACCCGGGAAAAACTTAGCTAGTGGTTATTTATTATGTTTTTGCACCTTTGATGTTTAAAGGTTATGGATGGTGGTTGTAAACCAATGCTATGTTTTATACGATAAGATGCTACTTGTAAATGGATGCCCATAACTTGATAGCTGTGATGTAACTAATACGGTGTATGCCTCATATGATTGTGATCATGATTGGTGATTTTAAGTTCTCTTTTTACGTGCATACTAACCATGTAGGTGTATCAGATGAATTCATAGCCAGGTAAGAGCTATGAGATATATGTGTTTGAATAACACTGCATCATGAGATAACATGCATCACCAGTATGATGTGATAGGTCTGGGGATCTGATGTAACCTAAGTGCCTAGTTGAGGTGTTATCCTCTGATGATGAGATCAGGGATTGCTATCCCAAGTGATGATGTAAGATGATGAGAATGCCTTGAGAGGCATGGTTTCCTGTGATGAGGGATTGAGATCCCAGGATAACGTGATAGTGACAGTAATAATGTAATTAAGGATATGTATGTGTTACAACTTGGTTGCCTCAACAATTCACTTAAAATATACTATTCAATTACAGTGGAACATATCATGTAGTTTGCCCTGGCCATAGATCCATCATCGTCAGTAGCTGGTGATGGTGAAACAGGTTTATCCTGCGGGATTACGTGGAGCGCATATTGTTGAATATGTGGGGTTTCTCCTAGCCAAAAATAGGAGGATTAGAGTGCAACTGCAGTTGTAGACTCAATATGTTGGAGCATGGTGAACAGGACCATGGCTCAGGATGTGTGATAAGAGAGCATGAATGCGTTCATGGCTCGGAAGCACGGTGAACAGGCATGTGGCTCAAGGTTTACTAGCACTGAGACCTGTACCAAGGCGAACTAGAGATATAGGTAGCTTGCGGAGATGACCCTGTGGCTGAGGCCACTCAATCATGAGACTACGGTCCAACTTTGGTTCCCATGCACTGACCAAAAGGAGGTGAGGTCATGGAGTCCAGCTCTCTCATTGACCTTGTATGGCACCGGCTTTGGGCTTCGCAGCCGATGGTTGGATTCGAGCGGTATGACTCACTTTCTCAGGGCATAATAATACGTAATACAGCCGAGTAGTATTTATTGCTTAAGGTAAAACACAGAACATTGGTTGAGGCCTTGTCTGTGTAGTTGATCCTGTGTACCTTACAGTTACTTATATGTTCTTTATGTTATCCGGTAAGATCTTATAAATCTCATCTTGTCAATCATGTTCCATAAAGGAAATTAGGTTGTATGCCTCCCGGATATCTTAGTAAGTTGGATTATACCGTAAGACCTTCTTAGTATGTTGCTCATATTATTTGCTTATGACAGTTATCTATTTTAGTTGCTTTAATCTTCCGAGGTTTATAGCTTCAGCGGGGAGTTATGTTTCTCACTGGGACTGTGTGTCTCACCCCGTTGGTTTACACCCTTTTTAGGTGATCACACTAGATGTGGTGGTGGTCGTGAGGTTGCGGTCGAGCAGCAAGAAGAGCAGTAGAAGGCAAGAAATGGATACGTTGCTATTTTGGTTGTTTTGTAGAGTCCTAGAGTCATCCTTGTACTCTCAGGTCCTCGGAGGTGTTTTGACGATGTTTTACGATGTAGACAATAAAGCTTTGTATATCCTACTACTGGCTTGTTGTGGCCCGCTATGTATATATAAACAGGTGATGAACTCATATGTTTGACAGGACAGCTGATCTTATAAGTTGTGGACACGTATCAAGGCTTGTATAATGCTTTTATAACATGTTTTCATGCAGGATGAGGATCTAGATGTAATAATTTCTTGGTTTATCCGCTTTCTGAAATCGGTTTTAATTAACCAGTGTTTTTGGTAATATGTGATTTATGGTGTTTTTCGCACGTTTTAGTGTGGCATCTTTTTCTCTATGTGATAGAGGGATGTGGTGCGACATCAAATGTGGCCATTTTATGAACCTCTAGATGAGATATTGAATCAAATGCAATAACTAATTATTGTAATATTTCTCTTTTAGTAGTTCATGTTGTATTTTAATATTGTTTGGTAGTTCATGTATTTGAATTAATTTCATCTTATGTAATGAAGAATCTTGACAAACTTATATGTTGTACAATATTTGCACTTTTCATTTTATTTAATATTTGTATTTTTCATAGATATGGCTCCTAGACAAGCAACCTTCTGACTCTCCCAGCACCACATTATGTTGGCACAATGGCCTATTACTGACCCAGATGTTTTAGAAAATATTTCCATGGTTGGTTTTGGGCTTGTTCATAGGCTACCCTCTATCCACCTTGACCCCACTTTAATCACTGCATTAGTTAACTGGTGGGACAATACTAGCAATACTTTTAGATTTCCCTCGTTTGAGATGACTGTAACACTTTAGGATGTTGCAGTGCTTCTAGGTCTTAGGATTGATGGCCCACCTGTTATAGCTTCTTATCCTATAGGTGTAAATGAGGGGCAGTTTTCTTCTTGGTCTCACCTTTGTGAGAATTTCTTAGGAGATGCACCAGATGGGATGTCTAAGGAGCATATCTCCTTGATTTGGCTGTGTGAGAACTTCATGCATATGGATCTGACCATGGGTGATGAAGAGCAACAACTAGAACTGAGGACAAGGTACACCAGGACATATCTCCTATACTTCTTAGGTAGTTACCTTATCCCAGATAGTATCGGGGATAGAGTGCATGTTAGGTACCTCCCTCTTGTGTCTAATTTTATACGTTGTAGCACTCTATCTTGGGGTGTTGCAACTCTAGCTTACTTATATAGGGAGTTGTATAAGGCTACCACCCGGTCCAGGAGAACTACCCATCTGTCAGGTTGTGTCTGTCTATTACAGCTGTGGTGTTGGGAGAGGTTGGGAATTGGACGCCCAGGTTCAATTGTTATGCAATAGGGGGAGTGGCCAGAAGATGTTCCCTTGGGTTACAGGTAAAGATCTACACAATTAATTTTTATATTTGTCCAAACATTATGTAATGTTTATCTAAATATAATTTGTCAATTTAATAGGTGGCCTACCTTTGTCCAAAGGAGTGACACTATCAGGGGAACGGTCCAGTTTTATGATTCATCATTTGACCAGATTTTGCCCTGGCAGGTATAACTTACTTACCTCTACTAACATGTTGTATGGTATATGTTTTATTTATTTGCAATTTACTCCGTTTTATATGATACATGTTGTCTATATAAATAATAGATAAATTTGACTCGTTACACTGCTGATGTTCTTGAGAGATTGCCTGCCATTTGTAGAGAGGGTAGTGAAGTTTGGTTGATACGAGTGCCTTTGCTGTGCTACACAATAGTGGAGTGGCACTTCCCCGACAGAGTACTTGGACATTTCGGCTATGTTCAAGTACAACCTACTCTTGAGTTGTCGCGGCTTAGCTGGATTGATGGGAGGGGTCATGTGGCTGAGGATTGACTGCTTCATTATAGGCGGGAGGTGCAGTTATGGAACAATAGACGTGAGAGCTTAGTTCCCGCTCCACCAGCTGATACAATCTTCAGTCCTCAGGTTCACTATGCATGGTATCATCCCCAGTACATCGTACCCCCTCCTGCTATGCCTCCGGCCACATACTACCCGCAAAGTTATCACCAGCAAGAATTTGTGAGTATCATTATTATTTCTTTTACAAACTATTATTTTTATCATTGTTATTTGTAATATATGTAATTGGTCTTTATTATGTGTACATATTTTGTTTTATAGGTGCAAACACATGTGGCTATCTGAGCGGCTTTAGAGAACGCCCCTACATAGATCAGAGACAACATCTATAGCATCCAGGGAGCTTACTTTGACAGTCTTCCAGACTATGCTCGGCCGTGGGATCCCATACCCACTCATACCACAGCCCTTGAGCCCACTCCTACTCCTACTCCTAATCCTACTCCTACTCCTGTACTTACTGCTCTCGAGCTCACTCTCACTTCTCAGTTCATGGGATGGGGACATACAAACCCATACTTTGGAGGAGCTGGTTCTTATTCTTCATTCATCACCCCACCTCAACCAGCATCCTACCATGGAGCAAGTTCTTCTTTTGTTCCATACACTCCATTCCCACCACCAGTTATTCATGAGAGCGGACCACCACCTTATGCCACATATTTACCTACTTCGTTTGATTTCTCAGGATGCACCCCACCTGATGCATCATGTCCTGGTTTTAAGAGACCCCTCACCCCCACCTCCACCTTTTCATTTCTACCCTGATGCTCTCCAGCATCCTCCTACGCAGTTGTCCCCAGTTCAGGCATCTCCATATGACATCGGTACAGAGGATCCAGATGTAGAGGGAGGTGGGCGAGGACGTCGTGGGTGAGGAGGACGTCTTAGTTTTTTATATATTGTACTGTGTTGTATGTATGCCTTTGTGAAGACATCTATTGTATGTGGATCTATCATATTATGATATCACATTGGTTCATTTTGGATCTATCATATTGTTCTGTTGTGTGTTGTGTATTATTTTCTCATCATGTTGGTTCATGTTTTAACCTTATTTTTAATTGTTATCTCATTTTTTTTGGATTAAGTTCTTATTATTTAATCAATCAGGAACCAACTGATGTTGGTTGCAATACCACTTATATATTCCATATGCATGTTACGAGCTATTAAAATTGACAAATTTATAATAATTGGGTATATTATAGACATCCAAATATAAGTGAACGATTTGTAAATGTATAAATATAATCAATATTGTTAATATACATATCAATAACCATGAAAGAATATCAGTGACTGCAAAAATATTCAAAAAAAAACAATGTGTCCTGCATGGGGACGTATTACTGCAATGCGTCTTGCATGGGGACACATTGGTGCAATGTGTCATGCATGGGGACGTATTGCTACAATGCGTCCCCGGCTGGGACTCATTGGTGCAATACGTCCCAGCAGCAGACACATAGGTCCCACATGAGGGCAATGCATCCCGGTTTGGGATGCATTGTCCTCTTGTGGGACCAATGTGTCTGCTGCTAGGATGTATTGGCTCGCGAGACAGCAATGCGTCCAAAAAAAGGGACGCATTGCTCCGCAAATGTGCCATTTTGGGCAATAAGTTCAAGAACATGCCATTTAGGGAATAAAATATGGCAAATGTGCCATTTAGGTTTTTTGGCCGAAGAAAAATGGCAAACGTATTACGGTAAGAACATTCACACAAGGAGGAATAGGGAACGTAGAGAACAGTTTTTAAAGAAACAACAACAGAAATCGACACCAAACTGATTCGAAGTCTTAGACGATGAGGAAGAGACAAACGGAGAGAACCCCGACGTAGGGGAATTGAATGAAAAAGAAACAACAAGAAAGGCGGAAGAACAACCAGAACAAACCGCACAGAAAAGCCACAAACGAGGAAGAAAGAAGAAGGTTGTCCCAGCAGAAAAGAATGCAAAGAAGGTGCCACTTGAAGACATAACCAAGTAAGTAGAGGAGGATACAAACAATGCGACAAGTAAGGACTATGCAAGAAGCAAGGGAAAGCAAGCGGAGGAGAACCATACAGTGCAGGACCCATGTGGAGACGAGGTGGTACAAGGGCGTTCAGAGGGGGAGATACCAGTCTCAAGACAAAATGCAGAATCTTCAAACACCACTGGCAAGGAGGATGCTAGATTCGGTGATAGTATATTGAACAGAATGTACCTCTAGATATACACAAAGGAGGCTACAGAGGAAAAGAGAAAGCACACACTGCAACAGTAAGGATGATAAGACTATGCAGTGATACCAGAAAGGAAGCAGAAGAAGGTAATCATTGATCATTCACACTTGATTATCATGTCTTAATGATTAGTATCATAAGCTAGAATGTAAGGGGTATCGGTAATGACCGTACCCGAAATAGACTCAAAAATTTGATCAAAATCCATAGACCGGACATAGTTGTTGTACTAGAACCCATAATTTCTGGAGTACAGGCAGACAACACAGTGAGAAGGTTGGGTTTCTCTAACTCACACAGAGAAGAGGCCCACATATCTTCTGGAGGGATCTGGATCTTGTGGGGATCGGACTGTAAGGTCGAAGATTTATTGAACCATCGTCAGTTACTACTAGAAAACACTTCATCTATTACGTTCAAGTGTGTCACCTTTATCCTAATAGATGACGTGATTGATTGGCATGTACCTAATACATGTCATCTTTTATGTGTAAGCTTTGTACTATGTAGGCTCTTCTAAAGCATGTCATCGAAAGCCAATTACAGGTTTGCTGGAAACTATCAATAGATGACATCAAACACTATCATCGTCGCAAGTAAAAGCAATATCTATTGTTGTCACCTATGTAATAATTGATGATGACACTTGTTGTCACCTAATCGATATAATGTGTGTTGATGATCACATAAATTCTGGTTCAGAGTGGGTGTTTGATGATTAGGAAGATCATGGTGTTGTACGTCCAGAACGTATCAACATTTTCATATATTGGTTGCATTTACTAATCATGATAGAATATATAGATATCATATTCTCACGGTAGAAAGAACCAAAGGAGCCAAAAAGAAAGGACTAAATAAATATATTATTAAAAATCAATGTATACATGACTCATACACATTCAACGTTTGTTCCATGTTTCACGTCTCAAATGTACAACTATAATACCAGTTCTGTCCACACTCCACACAATCAGACTAGGCAGAACTCCCACCAAACAAATTGATAAATGGCCTGACGGGGACCAATGTGTGTATCTTGAAACATTACAAGTTGATGTATCATGAGATGGAACGGTCTAGGATGAATGAGTTAAATTGGTTGGAGTTGAAAAGGCTGCAAAGTCCATGCTCTTTTTAGCTTCTGTAAAATCCTGCTTCAGGCACGACACTGTTGGGGAGGGCAATGGCATCCCTACGCGGGATCCATTCTTAAAGCTGCAGTGTGTAGATGTTCCCCATGTCACATCTCATCTTCACTTCGATAGGAAACACTCATCTTTGTGAACCTGAAACACCTCCCAAACATAGTGAAAATAAGTAGCCCGAGTGCTACTTCTAGGGGCTGCTTTTCGGTCACCATTATCATTTGAAGAACCTGAATCAAGTAGAGGTACACGGCAATATCAATTCAATTATAAAAAGTAAGAAATAAAACCCTAGATTACTACAATGAAAACTCTACAATAAGATATGCTACTTAATTTACCTTGGGTGTGGCATTATGAAGTCCTCTATAGCCGCCATAGCCGTAAAGGTTGGTGAGGATCCTGCCCGAGCAGACAAACAATATCGACTGATGGAGTGCATCAGTGAGGCAGTTGAACCAAACCCATTCGTGTGTATAAGGACAGGTTAAACTTGTGCAGCAGTGAGGCAGTCGAACCAAACAATATCGTCTTATTTCTGCCAACTTAGCCAACTCTTGCACAATTATAGAATAGATGGGTGAGGTGAACGGGGCCGCATATTCCATTTCTTTCCCCAATAATCCTTAGTCAGATAAATGCTTCTTTGTCACTACGGCTGTTCAGAAACAAAGGGACAAGTTAAACATATGTGTTGTTCCAAAATTTCATAGTTAAAGATGTTGTTGTGTCTCAAGTGTTTCCTAGGATGAATCCAAAAGGTCCACTGTTTCATCATATAAAATTGGTGCAACATGCTTATTTGGTATATGGAAGCAAACATCAATGTCATTTTCATACCTGCCTGAACACAGAAACACAGTAGCAAAAATGAATAGATCTGGTTCCATTGACAAGCACCAACTCATAAAAGTCATGATGCAGAACGCATCGAGGAAAAAGAGACCAGGAAGATAAATGAAATATATATTTCTTAAACCATATTCAACTGTCAGGAACAAGCCCCCATGGCTGCTATTTATAACATATAGGACTTGAAACACTAGACCTGAGGCAATTGCATAAATTTCCTGACAAAATATAAAATCAAAATAAAACAATTAAATTTGTAATTAAAAGCACGTAACTAGACACACTTAAGTCCCTTATAAGAAAACATGAAGTAAAACAATTAGAGTAATGTTGCATGTGTCCTGCGTCAAGACATTTTCCAAAATACAAAAAAGGTTTGGTTTGAAGTCTGTAAAGAGGGCTAAGGTTCCCAAACCAAATATTCACAAAGAGGTGACTGATAATGGGATCTGCATCATCAGGCAAGAATCACTTTCAGTCATTGTCAACTAGTCTAGAAAAAGTTAATTGTAGAAAATTATAAAAAAGAATAATGGAAATCCTCACAAAGACACTAAACAAATGCACTATTGTGAAAAGCATGCAAAACAGGAGGATGCCTCATTATAGATTAACCATACTTGCGGAGAATGAAAATCGAAAAGTGTTGGCACTGTAGGGAACACATTATAAAGCGTGAAACTATATATCACACATGAAACATAGGAAAAGTCAGAAGTGTAGTTTATTTAAAAAGAGACCTAGATTACAGATAAAAGGAATCAACCAGCATATTGACCTTAGCCCGCAACTAAAATCTACTGACATGCCAACTGAAGAGCAATCTACTGACAAAAACTGAAGGATGAATGTTGCAAAATATGGAAAACCTTGTCACTGGTCCATTAGTGGAAGCAACTTCTGAAAGCTCTTTATCTAAATAGATGGCAAACAACTACATAGAATAGAAGAAGCCAACACTATATGGGTCAAGCCGCCTTGCACCTTGAGCAAGTGAGCCGTGAAACTCCTAGACAAAGATGTATCACTTGTCAGAGAAAAGTTGATTCGTGGATTGGAGCCTTCCGTAAGTGGATAAAGGAGCAGAGAAGTCCTCCCTGCAATCGATATTGCCTCAAATAGTATTTGGAGGCATGGATCAAGCTTGTAGAGAAAATCTAATAGGGAGAAGATAAGCTATAGTTGTTGGCATCTCTTGCACAGTCATAAATAATTTCATTTGCTCTTCGATTATGGGACAGTATCTATTTTTTTTATAATTGAGGGAGCCTCCCCTAGGCAGAGCCACTTTGCTACCCACTCCAACAGTATAAAAGCCTCAGGCCCCAAGCACCCCACCCACACGGGAACCATTTAAAGTGTGCAGCCAGCCGACCTACATTACGGATAAACAATTCCGAGATGTCTCTGACTGGGAATCGAACATGAGACCCTTCATTGGGGTTTACCAAGCTGTATAACCCAAGCTACTCCTCGATGGGAATAATGAGACAACAATTTTAACTAATTCTAAATCTGAGAATGAAAAAAGTATAATATATGTAATATCAACATTTCGCATATGAATGGGAGTAAGTGTGCAAACATTTCAAATAGGTATGAATAATGCAGAATTGTTGACAGGTATTGAAACAATTGGACTTGAAGAGGCTTGTAGAGAGGTAGGAGTAAATTACAATATACTTATATATGCATGAAATTCTAAATTTTTTGATATACAGGATAATTAAATACCCTATTAGAATTCAAAATAAAGGAAGACATTTGGAAACTTTTAGATACAAGAACCAAAAGTATAAAAAAATAAAAGCATACCCCTTGGAAGAAGCCAACTGAGGCTCCATAGTACACTAATAAAACCTGGCCGGTGCGCTCATATATGTGTGCCAGTGGCAAGTAAGATATGTAACTACCAAAATGAGTACAGAAAAAGTTGGTACCAAAAAAGAAATCATAAAGAAAAGATGGTAGAATTTTTGGAAAAATCACATACATATCAGAGGGGTAGAACTTGATCTGATGAGTGGAGCCAACAACACTTGCAATGAAGTTTGCATGAGTAAGTATAACACCCTGTCAATCAAAATACTAGTCTCTCTCAGTTGCATGAAAAAAATAAGTCCAGAAGACATTTGAGTACCAATTATCCTTTTCATGAGTAACAATAGATACTAAATAGAGTAATAAACATTTTTATTTGCATGCTTGAAATTCAAAAATTTGGCTTCCTAGCGCTAGAACATGTCTGAGGAGTTTTATAAAGCATCCGAGCCTTTTTATCCTACAACCACTATACAGGACAGTTGGCATCTGAGTAATACAGACATTCAAAGTTCGTAGCTGGAACATCCTTAATATTAAATGCCACCATGGAGTTCCATTGTTTATTTTATGTGTAGAGGCAGCAAGGTGGCTTGAACCTAAATTAACTAGGAGAGAACTGATACGAAGAGATCTATATTCATTACATGTGAAAGAAAACATAGCCTAAGCAAGATAAATAGGAAGGATCCATAGCCAACCCAGCACGTTTAAGATTGGGGCTTAGATGATAATAAGTAGCAGCAGGGTAGCATAATGCCATATCTAGTTATGCCAATTGTGTGATTGTCACCTGGAATGATTGAATTTAATAAGTTACCCTCCTTCTAAGAATGAAATTTAAGTTACCGTCCCCTATATTAAGCATATACATATCATGCCTACAAAAAAGTGCGGAGAAAGTGCAAAAACTTGTGCATTATTTTACTAGCATATAATAAAGTAGGAATGTGATTTCTATTCAGGCTCAGGATGACATGCAAATGTGTCATAACAACATTTACAAGACTATTTGGTGGTTGTATACAGCATAAGTATGTATAGTAATAGTGAAACCAATGCAAAACTTGATTTAAAAATTATAGCGGCCACAGACCGAATTCTATGGCTCCAACCATTATTACCTTTGGAGTTCCAGTTGTTCCGCTAGTGTAGCAAATGGTGGCAACATCTTCTTGTTTGGGAGGTATAAAATCTCGGGGATGGGTCAAGCCCTAAATCAATGAGCATTTAGCAATGAGACATTGGAAAATGATACCAAAACAGATCCAAATGAACATCACTGATATAGAAGATAATGTGGACTAGCTTCATTTTAGCTTAAAAGAAGAATCCCATTAAGCACCAACAGATAGACACATAGAGACATAAGTAATGTTTATGTAAAACAATTAATGTTTATGTAAAACAAAAATTTAAAAACAAAAACACATATAAGAACCAATTAATGTTTATGTAAAACAAAAAAAATTTAAAAACCTCCAACATAATATGAACTAAATCTGATTTAGGAAAATCATGTCAAATTTGGGCAATTATGTATTGCAAGTACATGGGTATAGGTGCATTTTTTAACTACTTGGAGCATTGTTACACTGCATTTAATACAAAATTTGCAGCTTTATCTGAAATATATAATCAAAGTTCTTAGACGAAATAAAATGCATGGAAGAGATGACCACACAAATGTATCTAGTTCGTGAATTTCAGAAGACTGTTATTAGCCTGAGCAGTTGAATATATGTAATCAATAAGTGAAGTCAACCACGTATCGAATTGCAAAATTGCAACTTATGAGCAGGGAACTCTTATGTTGCGCCCAATACTGAAGGCAATCATAACCACTTTTATCACTCATGTTGTAACTAACATTAATATGAGATTATGAAATGTTCAAGAGATGTGTCGTGTCCCAAGGATAAGGGTTGTCATGTTTATTAAAAGAAAGCAATACGTTTAGAATGCCCTTCGAGCTACATCCCTAAATGTTGCAAGTGACTCAGCAAAGACAAAAGATAGGGAGACTGAAATGTCTATCAACTTCAATCCTTAAGTAGGTGAGTATATGTTCCTTTTAAATGCTAAATAATATTCTAAATGCATTTTTAGATTCACTTAGAAAATGATCCCAAATTTTATGTAACTAATGTATATGCTCATTTTATACTTAATCAATCTCTTGTCAATTAGGGTCTTATAATTTTATTATTAGAGTGGGAGCAACAAAATTTTAACATGAGATGCATTTTGATTCCCATTGTTTTTATTAGAAGCCATAATTACTAAGTAAATGAAAATTAAATTTAGTTGCATTCAAGTCAACCACATATATGGGTGTGAGTCCACCTTTTAATTGGGTCTCCAAGAGGATACACAACCTCCCACAAATAGGAATTCTCCTCCTTATCACAAGTTTGTTCACATGGTTTAAGAGACTATTAGTAACACCTTGTGCGTTGTCTTGTAATTTGAGTAGAACAGTCTTGGCTACTACAGTTCACATGATTTCAACAAAATATATCATAGAAAGAAAAAAAGGAACAAATATGAATGCAAAATCAAGTTGTAATGTATCAATTGTAATATATTTTGTTCAATTCACTTTATATTATGATTATTAAAAAATATAACATTGTAGTTCTTAAAATATGATACAGGAACTTAATCATGTGTACATCTTTATAATGTCTATAATACATATTCCCCTCATTGGGGATTGGGACCATAATGATGATTAAAATTTGTTTATACTATCTCCAATACTATCTTCTTTTTCACCTGCCCTCAAACATGTTCTTTTTAGGGTAGTATTTATATAAGAATTACATCGGATTAGGTCATGTAATCTAAATTCAAGTTTAAATTAGGACAAATCATGTCAAAATTGGGCAAATAGGATTGTTTTGGGTAAACAAACCTAATTATTACAACAACAAAATTTGGTAAAGTTGAAGGAACAATTATATTTCATTTATGTCAATAAAGTAAAAGTTTGGAGAACTTAGGTCTGATTAGTAGGTCATATTATATAAAATCAAGTAACCCACATCGCCCTAGGGTCTTCCTACATCAAGGAGAGAAGCAACCAAATCAATAACTAAATCTAATCTGAGGAAAATAATTTTGATTAGAAACAACACCTTTTAGGTGTCAGCAAATCTCAACATGTCATGCTTACTTGACCTCCTCAATACCTAGGACATTTTGTGCTCTAGATTAAGCCATCTATTTACACATTGAGGCCACATGTGAAAAATTCATGGTGCTCCAGTTTAAGCCATCTACTACAGTTCACACGAGTTCAACAAAATATATCATAGAAAAAAAAATATGAATGACAAATCAAGATAGCACCATGCTAGTGTGGTAGGAAAAATGATTACTTCCCTTAGAATTTCCAAACACATGAAGTCAATCTGAAAAATTCCCATGTGTTCTACACATCCAAAACATAATTTCTATCTTATGGCTTAGAGAACCACTAACCACTACGTATGTGATCATGACAACACATCCCAAAAATGATTAAAAGGAGTCATTATTCCAAAACTATGTCAACAACCAGTGAGGAACTGACCTCCATCCTAGGTTTCTAAGAACCAATGTCACAAGTTCTCAGTCTGACTATCACAAACAATAAACCATTGCTCGTGTCAGAGAGACCAACATGGTCCAAAACTATTGGAAAACTATAGTCTGGAATACGTAGAGAACTGATCTTATTTTCTCCCTCATAGGTGACCACCTATCCTATGAGGAATTTTGGGTAAAATGGGAACTTTGGTCCTACCTCCACCAACGATACATATTGGGGATATTGTTTATATGAATATTGGAGAACAATATGGGAAAACATGACCACCTTGAATGATGCATCTCATACTCCTTAGTGACCTTGACCTAGTAGATATGCTTCTACAGTCAACATCACCCAACAATTCCAACAATGTTGAAGATCATGCAACACAACAACTTGATTTCTTGGCATGTCTTCTCTTCACCTTTAATAAATCTCATCCAAAATGGTGTTATCCACCATATGATGTTCTAATTACGAAGGAACACCACTAGATAAAAATGTATACATGCAACACCTCAATATATGAAGCATGATGAGGTTTTCTTACCACTCCATCACTAGAGTGTGGAAACATGATTATCCATCCCACTATCACCCACTGCCAACAAACATCTTGGTCCATTTAACCAACTAGCCACCATGGCAGTCATTATTGAGCAGGGTTAACCAACTCCAATGATAATGGAGGAATCATGGTAGACAAGCATTATAGCTGTGTCCCTCCCCATGTCTAACACAATTTCTACACAAATGAGGTGCATTTTAGCCAGATTTACAGAGGATGAATAACTCCACCTTTGATGTTCTCACTAAGTTTGGTTCTTGTCAGTCATTGGTTCAACTCTGGTACAGCTAGATGAACAATGCTCACACCTAGGTTACAACTTTCAGTGTAGGAATTTCATTCATATACACATGTTCCTCGAGCATGTAGAATCATGAATGTTTAAAAAATATAATTAAGAATGCCATCAACTATTCCTAGATCAAGGCAGTCACTGGGACACTTGTACTTCTTGAAGGAGTCCCATAACCACCATTTATACATCAATTCACTAAGTAAGGTCACATGAACGAGTTTTTCCACACCCACTGACGTAGTTAGAAGATGCAATAGAGAATCTGGGTGCACTACTGTTACCTGGATCATGAAATAGGAGTCATAAAATATATGCCATCTCCTCTAGCATCAGAATCATATATGTCTAACCAAACCTAAAGACATAAACCTCTAGATCCTAGAATTCCTTGTGATGCTTAACATCTCACTCTCCATTAGAATACATGATAGGTCAAGCAATCCCTACACCTAGATTATGTCTAAGTGCCCCTTATACTCTTCTATCAGATCCTGCTTCAATACTACCACATCCACACCTCCAACAGATAATGATAGAGATGTCTGACATTGGTGATGTACTAGGAACCACCCATAGTATTATAAAAAGCCTATAGATGGAGTAAAATACCATATAAAAATCTATAATAGTGACAATGATAATTATCCCCATCTCTACCCTGGTGCTTCTACACTTGGGGCGTGGGCTAGGTAAGCACCCCACAGGGATCAGACTTCTTGGCCAGGTCAGCAAGCCGGTCACATTAGTTAATGATTTAGTTAATATCCAAGGTTGCTCATCGGCTGGTCCATGGGAGTATGTCTGACAGGCCATAATGAAGTGATCATATGCTACTAGAATCATTCCTAACACCTACTTCCAATGCAACACCAGAAAGAACTGTGTGTTCCTTATCTTTACAGAGATGATTTCTCTTGTAAGAATTTTGTCGAATGGTTCATGGGCATCCGGTTCAAAAGGGGAGGGACAGGAAAGGAACCGGTTCAAAAGGGGAGGGAGAAGACAGGGAACAGTTGAAGATCAGCGGCTTACCTGGATGATGAAGTTCCAAACGCCGAAGGCAATAATGATTGTCACCACCGCCGATCCCTTGTGGAGCTACCCCAGGATCTGATCTTCCTCACTGTCGATCTCCATTCTAGGTTTGTCTCTGCCGGTCCCTTGTGGAGCTACCCCGGGATTCCTTGCCCGCCTAGTATCCAGTGTTTGTCTCCGTCGGTCCACTTTGCAGCTCGCCCAGGTTCGGATGTCTGTCGCCTTGGAACTGTCACTATCTGGAGCCTGAGGCACCTTAGATTTAAGGAGCAACGAGACTCCTCGATGCCGTGGCCTGCTTGAAATCGGAATAGAGGGACGAATTTAGGGCTTTGGTAGCGACCGCTGATCGCCAAGAGGTATGAAGTGAGCGGTAGGCGTGGGAGTGTGGTTTGGGTATTTTGCGCAAACCGATCTTGGCTTCGCGGGTGTTTTAGCGGGTGTTTAGGCTGCGTTTGTTATGTGGTGAATCATGGTGATAGGGAATGATGGTGAAACAAAAATGTTGTTTGTTTGTCATGGTGATAGGGAATCATGGTGAATCCATGGTGAATCCGTGGGGAATTTTGATCTATTTTTGTCCCCATGAAAAAACATGGTGAATCGTGGTGAATCATGGTGAAAGAAGTTTCCAGTCAAGACTCCACTACTTATTTAGACAAATGTGCAAAAAAACATTCTAATAAATATGATTCTTACTTGTGTAGGGTGTTTTTTATAAAAAAAAATTCCCCTCCCCATCACTATAACCATGTAACAAACAACAATTTTTAAGTTTTTCACCATCACCATCCCAATCACCATACACATGTTACCAAACAACATATTTTAATAATTTCCCTATCACCATCACCGTCCCTATCACCATCACCGTCACCGTAACCATCACCATTAATTTTATCACCACGTACCAAACACAGCCTTAAGGAAGCGGCAGATTAAGCGAAGGGAAAGATGGTTATAGGTTAAATGCTAACAATGAGGGTGTTATAATATTTTCCTATTTAACTTAGTGATAACTAACGAACTATATATGTACAAGACTGTATACTTGATCCTATAGGATTGTACATGTAGTCCTACAAGATTGTACTCATGTTTACAAGACTGTACATATGTGTACAAGATTGTACACATGGTCCTACAAGACCGTACATATGTGTACAAGACCATACATATGTGTACAAGATTGTACACATGGTCATATAAGACTGTACACATGTGTGTAATACTGTACATATGTGTACAAGACTGTACACATGGCCCTACAAAATAGTTAGACTTGTCAAATGGGTGGGTGGGTGGGTTGGGTTTGGGTTGGGTCGTTGTGGGTTTGGGTCTCGCGGTTGCGGGTCAAAAAGATGTAGTTCTAAACGGGTGGAACAAAAACAAATCCAAACCCGACCCAGCGGGTTGCGGGTTGCCCGCGGGTGCCCACTTAAATTTTAAAAAATATATTGCTAGTGTTTGTTTATATAAGATATGGCACAAAACAATCACGTTGTATACTATTTATTTATATATCCAAAAATGTGTTACAAGAAGAGTATCAAAATGCAATGCACCCATGAACAGGGCTGCAACATGTCTATTAAAGAAGAGCCCAACTGGATGAATTAAGTCTCTGAATCACATAAATACTGGAACATCAGTGTACTACAGACTTTAGACGTTCATACATTAATCTTAAATAATGATCACCTACAGCAAACAACAACAAAAAATATAAAAATATCTAGTATAAATTGTGGCATCCAAATGAGACGAAGAATTGATTTTGGAAACTAAAACAAAGACTGAAATTTAAGTCAGTTCTAGTCAGACTGAAACTTAAGTCTAGCAATCGCTACTAGACTTAGGTTCCCACTTGGTTTGCTTTTGTTTCACGATCCGATTTTGGAGTCTATGTTATTGTGCTTTGTTAACTTGAATTGTAATATGCAATTGTGATATGAGTATAGGACTGGTTTAATGTTTGCCCATTGCTACTAAGCCGCATAGATGCAAACAATTAGTGTAATTAAGCGGGTCACATGCGGGTGCCCACGGATTATGCATGAAACCCGCTAAGTAAACAGGTGGGTACAGGTTTGGGTTTTTTCCGGCGGGTGGTAAATTTTGTGACCCAAATCCAACTTAAACGGGTCGACCCATGGGTGCCCGCAGATTTTGACCCAATTTGACAGGTCTAAAGACAGTACACATGTATACAAGTCTGTATATATGTGTACAAGACTGTACACATAGTCCTACAAGATTGTACACATATGTATAAGATTGTGCACATGGTCCTACAAGACTGTGCACATGGTCCTACAAGACTGTACATGTTATGACCCGTATCAAAGTTAATGTGTAAGTATCATGATTAGTACATAATTAAGAAGATTAAGTTAAGTTAAGTGATCACAGATGCAATTAGAGTTTTGATCCAGTGAAACGGTCTAATTAGCATGTTTACATGCTTTGAGAAGGTAGTGGATTTTGTACTTGAGAATTTGCAAAAAAGAATCAATTGATTTGGACTCTCGAGGTAAAAGTTATAACACTTTTATTTTCTTTGGACCTTGGTTGCAATTTCTCCAAATATAGCCTTTTTATTCCCCTTTCCTTTATTTCCCTTTCTCACTTATCCGTCTTCTTCTTCTCGCGAGTAATAGAACAGTAGCCGACTTGAGCGGCGCCTAATTCAGCCGACAGAACAACAACGCCTGATGGACCTGCGAGAAGAAGGGGTGGCGTGACCTAGGGCTAGAGAGAGAGAGAGCTCCGACCTCCTTCCTCCTTCCTCGCCCAAAACAACCTCAACCAGCAGGAAAAGTGACGCCTAGCCCTGCTTGAGCGACACCCAGGTCGCCCGATTGGCTTGCAGCGGAGGAGAAACGGCGGCCGGTTTTGGACCCTTTAGCTTCGGTTCACCAGCGCCCAACATTCCCCAACCTTCTCTTATTCTTCATCCATTTTCTCCTCTTCTCCACCTCGTCAGCGTCCCACTTGGTTGGGCGGCGCCCTAAACTACACCTGCTACTGCGCCCGATTTACAGCAGCAAGGGAACCGTGGGCGGAGAGATTTGGGGTCCCAAAGGTTGGTTGAGTAGGTCGACCACCTCCCCTTCCTTCTTCCTCTTTTCTACCACCCCACCCACACCCTCCTGGCAGCCCAGCCACCATGCAACCTTGGCTTACGGCCAGCATGCAGCAGCAAGCTGCTGCATACGGCAGCATCCAGGGAGGTTTTTGGGGTGCACAACAGTAGCGGTTTGCTATTTGGAGCTCGAATTGGAAGCTTAGTCAGATTCGCAGCAAGTTCAGCCATCAATTGGGCTCATTTCCATCAACCTGTGCTTGAACGGGAGTTGCTGTGTGCAACAGAACAGTAAACGAGTAAATTCAAGGAAGAAGACAATAGAAATCCACCCGGAATCAGACCCTGAACGCATCCCCGGATGAATTCGGGCATCCCGAATCACTGTGAGTAGGAGTTCATTTAGTTATCATCATTTAACTCCTTAGTTGGAACTTTTCGGTAAACTGTGCATTTTTTGCTGATACTTGACTTTTGGACAGTATTTGGCGTTACTCAAATTTTATTTCATAAACTGCTTCCTTATGCCGTTATATGATTTAGTTTAGCATCTGATCAGTGTGGATTGAATTAATGAATTTATATGGTTCATTGGAACTTGAAATACGTAATATGATTGATGAAAATGATAGAATTTCCTGTATTACAACTCCAATGTATACGTTGAGCATAAAATGGATGTTTAGCATCGAAACTGAATAAGTTAATACTGAGTCATGTTTATAGATGACAAATGATATATATATGTGTTTTCAAGTGATGTTCAGAATGTGAAATAAGTGAATAGTTGTTGCACTATATATAGAAATGTTATGAAAGTTGAATTTCTAGTTTCAGCTAGTGAATTGCATAATTACAGTATATTCCAGTAGTCGAATATGTGAGAGAGAGACACAATGTTATAAGAGTTTTCTTGTTATAATAAAATGTGTTAGACTTAGATGCCCTGACACCGTAGATCCCCTTTGAGAGGTATGTGCCTTAGGGGTGAAACGACCTACCTAGCGTGTGTCTATATGGTCGGTGGCTTGTGTTCAACAATAATCCGTGCGTGTGTCACGGTGGCACGAGGACAGAGAGGCAGTGTTCAACAATAATCCGTGCGTGTGTCACGGTGGCACTGGAGTAAATAGGGGTTATTCAACAATAATCTGTGTGTGTGTGTCACAGTGGTAACCCAGACTCTCCGCCTGTGTGCTCAGGTTAGAGGAGGAGTCTAGAGTACACTCTTTGAGAGTGCAGTGAGGCCGTGTGAGCCTGAGAGTCCTGACGCAGACCAGGACGGCAGTCAGACTTAGCATTTCCCGGGTGTGTCGCTAAGTCTTGTACGGTGGGTTCGTAGTTCGCTACGAGACTTTATATGCAGAGTACACTGCATATAATCAGGGCATAAGTTAAAAGATGATTACTTAGAATTAAGGTGGATTAATATGAAACTTGTGTATGTTCAGATCTAGAATTTATAATACTTGTTCTTTAAATGATCAGTATACTTTTCTGCGATAATTGCACTGTTTAATTTGAACTGCTCAGTTTGTTATTTTATCCACATATTCCTATTAAATGTAAAATATGGAGTTATCTGATGATGGCTAAGTGAAATATTATTCACTGGGCGAGTAGGCTCATTCCTCTACTCAAACATTTTCAGGTCAGTGACAATTCCAGGAATCAGAAGGATCTTTTCATCCTAACGCTTAATCTGTAGAAGGTATATGTAGTTAGTTTAGTTAGATAGTGGTCTCTTATTCCTTTCCCCTCGGTCCTTGGGACATGGCGTGGGTGAGAGAGAGTGTGTATGTGGAATGTGTATAAAGATGTAAATTAACTGTTATGTTTACTTTCTGTTAAACAATGTTACATGTTGTAAACTCTGTTTATGTTCTCTAGCCAGTTTAATTGAAATGCTTCCGCAATAGTTTATTATGTTTTAGTTTACAGCAATATCCGGATATCATTACGAGGTGTTAAAAAGAAAAAGTTCTCAGTGATTTGTTTATGTAATAATCCCTCTGTCGCGCCCTAATCTCATGATTAATGGTTAGTGTGAGATCGGGGTGTGACATCTTGGTATCAGAGCTTAGGTTGAGTACATAGTTACTCAGAGTTCAAGTCAGGGGATGATAAGAGACCAATAGGATTAAGGTTTAGGTGTCTTTCTTCTATCTGTAGTTTTCTAACAGGAAATATTCTGTTATATCATTGCAGATGGCAGAAAGAGGTTTTGATCGTGATGATCAGGCCGAGAGCCATGTTGGTCCTGATCCACTGTACTTGGGTCCAGGTGGTGGTGACCACGTGGATGAAGCATCCCGGATGTACAGGATGTTTCTGGAGACCAGAGAGAGGTACAAGGCTGATAGGCGAGCTTCTACTTCTACCAGCAGTAAGGAAATATGCGATCTTATGAGCTTGTGAAGAAGCTTGGTGGCACAGAGTTTAGTGGAACTACAGATCCCGCTGAGGCTGATGAGTGGTTGAGACATATAGAGAAGGTCTTTCGCCTGATGGAGCTTCCAGAAGAGAAGAAGATTAATCATGTTATTTACCTTCTGAAGGGCGATGCAGAGTTGTGGTGGCACGGTGTGGAGGATAAAAGGAGAGGTTCAGAGCTTACTTGGCAGGATTTCTCTGAAGAGTTTCATCTTAAATTTTATCCACCTACTTTCATTAATGAGAAAACCAGGCAGTTACAAAACATTAAGCAAGGAAGCATGTTAGTTACAGAATATGAAGCGCTTTTCACCAGGTTGGCGAATTTCTGTCCTCATCTTGTACCTAATAATATAGAGAGATGTAGAAGGTTTCAGGAAGGGCTGAGGTTAGAGATTCGGCATACAATTTCTACTACTAGTAGGAGGAACAGAGAGAACTTTGGTGAGTTTATTGAGGCTGCTAGACAGGTTGAAGAATCTGTGAATGCTGACAAGATATCTGAGACCAAGAAGAGGTCTGCAGACTTTAGTGGAAGACAGTCCAGTAGTGGGTACAGAGGTGGAGGTAGAGGTTTCTTCTCCAATCTGGGACGCAGTGTTGGTTGTTTCAGCAGACCAAGATCTGGTGAGGTGACATCTTCTTCTTATGGGCGGACATCTGGATCATCTACCTCTGTGACTGGTCCACTGAGGCAGGAAATGCGAGTATGTAATACTTGTGGAAGATCACACTTTGGTCAGTGTCAGGGTTCGGAATTTCGAGGTTGTTATCATTGTGGTCAGATGGGACATAAAAAGAAGTTTTGCCCTCAGCTTCAACCAGCAGCATCACCAGTTTTTCAGCCCCAGTTTCATGATGTCCAGAGACAACCTCCAGTGGAAGGATCGAGTTCTTCTGTGGCTTCCGGTTCTAGAGGTGGTGGTGTGCCCAGTGGCAGAAGTGGTCAGAGAGGACAGCATCGCAGAGGGAGAGCGTCAGCGCGTTTCTTCTCTTTGACACCTCAGGAAGGTATAATCTCTTCACAAGTCGTTACAGGAGAGATGCTTTTGTTTAATAGTATACCAGTTTCAGTTTTGATAGATCCGGGTGCTACTCACTCTTTCATACAACATTCTTTAGTTGGTGAACTTAATTTGTTAACTCAAGAGTTGGTAGATGAGTTAGTGTTGAGGGTTCCACTAGGTGGACCAACAGTTCTGATTGAGTTCTGTCCCGGATGTTTGTTATCTTTTGGAGGTTACACCTTTGCTGCTAATCTCATACCCTTGGATGTAAATACTTTTCAAGTCATCTTGGGTATGGATTGTCTTGAGATATATCGAGTGCAACTC
Organism: Alisma plantago-aquatica; assembly: GCA_963693085.1. Lineage (NCBI taxonomy): Eukaryota > Viridiplantae > Streptophyta > Magnoliopsida > Alismatales > Alismataceae > Alisma > Alisma plantago-aquatica. Next base: position 602,900,006 of record OY856414.1, on the reverse strand, counting down.
GATTGTTGGAAGAAGGAAGCTACCTTTCAACAAGGTGAATTTTCTTGTGTCTTTACTGGAGACAGGAAAGTTCTGCCTACGTGCATAGTATCAGCTGATGTAGCTGATAAGATGCTACAGAAAGGATGTGAAGCTTTCCTTGCTCATGTGGTTGACACTAGAGCAGAGAAGAGCATCACCAGTGTTTATGATATGCCGGTAGTTAGTGAGTTTTCTGATGTTTTTCCAGAAGAGTTGCCAGGCTTACCTCCTGTCAGAGACATTGATTTTGAGATTCAGGTATATCCAGGTAGTCATCCAGTAGCACTGCCAGCTTATAGAATGGCACATGCAGAGTTGAAGGAACTCAAGGTGCAGCTGCAGGAGTTGCTGGATAAGGGTTTCATCAGACCCAGTTCTTCGTCGTGGGGTGCTCCAGTCCTGTTTGTTAAGAAAAAGGATGGTACCATGCGTCTCTGTATAGATTACAGGCAACTGAACAAGATCACTATTAAGAACAAGTATCCTTTTCCGAGAATAGACGATCTGTTTGATCAGTTGCGTGGAGCGACGATCTTCTCTAAAATAGATTTGAGATCAAGATATCATCAGCTCAGAATAAAGGCCTCTGATATTCCCAAGACAGCTTTCAGAACCAGGTATGGGCATTATGAGTTTCTGGTCATGTCGTTTGGGCTGACCAATGCCCCAGCAGCCTTTATGGATATGATGAATCGGATTTTCAAACCGTTCCTAGATCAGTTTATTGTAGTCTTTATAGATGATATTCTGATCTACTCCAGAGATGATGTACAACATGAGCAACACCTGAGAGTAGCGTTGCAGTTGTTGAGGCAACATCAGCTGTATGCTAAGTTTAGCAAGTGTGAGTTCTGGTTGGCCGAGGTAGCATTTCTTGGACATGTTATCTCGAGAGATGGAGTTAGTGTTGACCCTAAGAAAGTTGATTCTGTGCTTCAGTGGGAACAGCCTAAGACTCCTACTGAGATTAGAAGTTTCTTGGGTTTAGCAGGCTATTACAGAAGGTTTATACAAAACTTCAGTGTGCTAGCATCACCCTTGACACGTTTGACGAGGAAGAATGCACCGTTTGTTTGGTCTGATAACTGTGAGAAGAGTTTTCAGATCTTGAAGAGGAAGTTGACCACAGTGCCAGTGTTGGTTTTGCCAGAGGCAGATAAAGGTTATACAGTGTTCTGCGACGCTTCCAGGAGAGGTTTGGGCTGTGTGCTGATGCAGGAAGGCAAAGTTGTGGCTTACGCATCTAGACAGCTTAAGAAGAACGAAGAGAACTATCCTACTCATGATCTGGAGTTAGCTGCTATAGTTCATGCTCTTAAGACATGGCGTCACTACCTGTACGGTGAGACATGTCAGGTATTTATGGACCATAAGAGCCTGAAGTATATCTTCACTCAGAAGGATTTGAATCTGAGACAGTGCAGATGGCTTGAGCTGATTAAAGATTATGAGGTGACAATCGATTATCATCCTGGTAAAGCGAATGTTGTGGCAGATGCCTTGAGTAGAAAATCGAGTTCAACAGCAGATGCATTTTCTATGGCATGTTTCAAGAGAGACTTGCTTGTAGATATGTGAAGGTTGAACTTAGACTTGGATGTGACTGGACAAAGTGGGTTGATTGCTCAGATGCAGGTCAAACCTACTTTCTATCATCAGATTAAGGAGTTGCAGTAGAATGATGATGAGTTGCGACAGGTTATGCAGGATATGTCGGAAGGTAAGAGGTCATAATTCAGGTTTTCTGATGATGGTGTGTTGTATCTTCATGACAGGTTGTGTATACCTGGGAACAGTGAGCTGAAAGAGCAAATTCTTGAAGAAGCACATGCTTCTATGTATGCTATGCATCCAGGTAACATGAAAATGTACATGAATCTCAAAGAGATGTACTGGTGGTCTGGTATGAAGAGAGATGTGGCTGAGTACGTGACTAGATGTGGAGTGTGTCAGCAGGTTAAAGCTGAGCATTAGAAACCTGCTGGTACCTTGCAGTCGCTTCCTATACCTGAATGGAAATGGGAACACATCACGATGGATTTTGTGGTAGGGTTACCCAGGATGCCTAGAGGTTCGGACTCGATATGGGTGATTGTGGATAGACTAACTAAGTCTGCTCACTTTCTTCCTGTCAAGTCAACCTTTGATGTTCCGAAGCTGGCCAAGATATATGTGGACGAGGTAATCAGATTGCACGGTATTCCAGTTTCCATTATTTCTGACAGAGACCCTAAGTTCACATCCAGGTTTTGGGATCAGTTACATCGTGCATTGGGCACAAGGTTGAGGTTCAGTATAGCGTTTCACCCGCAGACGGATGGTCAGTCTGAGAGGACCATTCAGACTCTTGAAGACATGCTGAGAGCATGCGTTCTGCAGTTCAGAGGTAATTGGGAAGAACACTTAAGCCTGATGGAGTTTGCATATAACAACAGCTACCATTCTAGTCTTGGAATGGCCCCATATGAAGCTCTACATGGCAGGAAGTGTAGATCACCAGTTTGTTGGTACGAGGTTGGCGAGAAAGAAATTCTTGGACCTGAGATAGTCGATATAACTACAGAGAAGATATCTCTGATCAGGGAGCAGTTGAAAGCTGCTCAAGACAGACAGAAAAGTTATGCAGAGAGACGACGTCGACCTCTTGAGTTTGAGGCTGGTGACGAGGTTTATCTAAAGGTTTCACCGTGGAAGGGAGTGCTAAGGTTTAGAAAGAGAGGTAAGTTGACCCCTAGGTATATGGGCCCATATCCTATTGTTGAGAGGATTGGACCTGTAGCCTACAGGTTGGATTTTCCGTCTGAGTTGGAAAATCTTCATGATGTGTTTCATGTGTCTATGCTGAAGAAGTGTCATCCCAGTACAGAAAAGATTTTAGATCCGGTACCGGCGCAGCTTAAGACAGACGTGTCCTACGTGGAAGGACTAGTGCAGATAGTTGATCACCGAATCAAGAAGCTTAAGAACCGTGAGATACCGTTGGTGAAGGTTCTGTGGAGGAATCATAACCTTGAAGAAGCTACGTGGAAGCTTGAATCTGAGATGCGTAACAAGTTTCCTTTTCTCTTTTAGGAATTTTGGGATGAAATTCTTATAAGGGGGGGGGGAGATTGTTATGACCCGTATCAAAGTTAATGTGTAAGTATCATGATTAGTACATAATTAAGACGATTAAGTTAAGTTAAGTGATCGCAGATGCAATTAGAGTTTTGATCCAGTGAAACAGTCTAATTAGCATGTTTACATGCTTTGAGAAGGTAGTGGATTTTCTACTTGAGAATTTGCAAAAAAGAATCAATTGATTTGGACTCTCGAGGTGAAAGTTATAACACTTTTATTTTCTTTGGACCTTGGTTGCAATTTCTCCAAATATAGCCTTTTTATTCCCCTTTCCTTTATTTCCCTTTCTCACTTATCCGTCTTCTTCTTCTCGCGAGTAATAGAACAGTAGCCGACTTGAGCGGCGCCTAATTCAGCCGACAGAACAGCAGTGCCTGATGGACCTGCGAGAAGAAGGGGTGGCGTGACCTAGGGCTAGAGAGAGAGAGAGCTCCGACCTTCTTCCTCCTTCCTCGCCCAAAACAACCTCAACCAGCAGGAAAAGCGACGCCCAGCCCTGCTTGAGCGACACCCAGGTCGCCCGATTGGCTTGCAGCGGAGGAGAAACGGCGGCCGGTTTTGGACCCTTTAGCTTCGGTTCACCAGCGCCCAACATTCCCCGACCTTCTCTTCTTCTTCATCCATTTTCTCCTCTTCTCCACCTCGTCAGCGTCCCACTTGGTTGGGCGGCGCCCTAAACTACACCTGCTCCTGCGCCTGATTTACAGCAGCAAGGGAACCGTGGGCAGAGAGATTTGGGGTCCCAAAGGTTGGTTGAGTAGGTCGACCACCTCCCCTTCCTTCTTCCTCTTTTCTACCACCCCAGCCACACCCGCCTGGCAGCCCAACCACCATGCAACCTTAGCTTACGGCCAGCTTGCAGCAGCAAGCTGCTGCATACGGCAGCATCCAGGGAGGTTTTTGGGGCGCAAAACAATAGTGGTTTGCTATTTGGAGCTCGGATTGGAAGCTTAGTCATATTTGCAGCAAGTTCAGCCATCAATTGGGCTCATTTTCGTCAACCTGTGCTTGAACGGGAGTTGCTGTGTGCAACAGAACAGTAAACGAGTAAATTCAAGGAAGAAGACAATAGAAATCCACCCGGAATCAGACCCTGAACGCATCCCCGGACGAATTCAGGCATCCCGAATCACTGTGAGTAGGAGTTCATTTAGTTATCATCATTTAACTCCTTAGTTGGAACTTTTCGGTAAACTGTGCATTTTTCGCTGATACTTGGCTTTTGGACAGTATTTGGCGTTACTCGAATTTTATTTCATAAACTGCTTCCTTATGCCGTTATATGATTTAGTTTAGCATCTGATCAGTGTGGATTGAATTAATGAATTTATATGGTTCATTGGAACTTGAAATACGTAATATGATTGATGAAAATGATAGAATTTCCTATATTACAACTGCAATGTATACGTTGAGCATAAAATGGATGTTTAGCATCGAAACTGAATAAGTTAATACTAAGTCATGTTTATAGATGACAAATGATATATATATGTGTTTTCAAGTGATGTTCAAAATGTGAAATAAGTGAATAGTTGTTGCACTATATATAGAAATGTTATGAAAGTTGAATTTCTAGTTTTAGCTAGTGAATTGCAGAATTACAGTATATTCCAGTACTCGAATATGTGAGAGAGAGACACAATGTTATAAGAGTTTTCTTGTTATAATAAAATGTGTTAGACTTAGATGCCCTGACACCGTAGATCCCCTTTGAGAGGTATGTGCCTTAGGGGTGAAACGACCTACCTAGCGTGTGTCTAGATGGTCGGTGGCTCGTGTTCAACAATAATCCATGCGTGTGTCACGGTGGCACGAGGACAGAGAGGCAGTGTTCAACAATAATCCGTGCGTGTGTCACAGTGGCACTGGAGTAAATAGGGGTTATTCAACAATAATCTGTGTGTGTGTCACAGTGGTAACCCAGACTCTCCGCCTGTGTGCTCAGGTTAGAGGAGGAGTCTAGAGTACACTCTTTGAGAGTGCAGTGAGGCCGTGTGAGCCTGAGAGTCCTGACGCAGACCAGGACGGCAGTCAGACTTAGCATTTCCCGGGTGTGTCGCTAAGTCTTGTACGGTGGGTTCATAGTTCGCTACGAGACTTTATATGCAGAGTACACTGCATATAATCAGGGCATAAGTTAAAAGATGATTACTTAGAATTAAGGTGGATTAATATGAAACTTGTGTATGTTCAGATCTAGAATTTATAATACTTGTTCTTTAAATGTTCAGTATACTTTTCTGCGATAATTGCACTGTTTAATTTGAACTGCTCAGTTTGTTATTTTATCCACATATTCCTGTTAAATGTAAAATATGGAGTTATCCGATGATGGCTAAGTGAAACATTATTCACTGAGCGAGTAGGCTCATTCCTCTACTCAAACATTTTCAGGTCAGCAACAATTCCAGGAATCAGAAGGATCTTTTCATCCTAATGCTTAATCTGTAGAAGGTATATGTAGTTAGTTTAGTTAGATAGTGGTCTCTTAGTCCTTTCCCCTCGGTCCTTGGGACATGGCGTGGGTGAGAGAGAGTGTGTATGTGGAATGTGTATAAAGATGTAAATTAAGTGTTATGTTTACTTTCTGTTAAACAATATTACATGTTGTAAACTCTGTTTATGTTCTCTAGCCAGTTTAATTGAAATGCTTCCGCAATAGTTTATTATGTTTTAGTTTACAGCAATATCCGGATATCATTACAAGGTGTTAAAAAGAAAAAGTTCTCAGTGATTTGTTTATGTGATAATCCCTCTGTCGTGCCCTAATCTCGTGATTAGTGGTTAGTGTGAGATCGGGGTGTGACAGTACACATGTGTACAAGATTGTACACATGGTCCTACAAGACTGTTCATGTGGTCCTACAAAACTGTACACGTATTTATAAGACTGTACAGATGGTCTTACAAGACTGTACATATTATTGTATGTGTACTGTTACACATGTGTATTGCATGTATATTATTGTATGTGTAGTGATGTGGGAAGACTGGCAGCAAGCATTGAAGATAAAATCCAATTTGGCAAGATTTTCCAAAATCTGCGTCCGACGTCGAAAAAAACTCCATAATACCTTTTCAGAAAGGGAAACGGGCCAATAAACACAAGTCACTGCATCGTTGTGAGGTATATCCTCAAAACGGGATTTAAGGCAGCCATCGCCCATTTGAAGTAATTTATGTTGAGGATGGGTGGTCTATGCAAGCCGCTGACAAGTTAGAATGACTCTTAGAATGATTTAGAATGTCCTTTCACAATAAGTTCGTGAAATATTCTTTGATCTGAAAAAAAAATATAAAGCATGATGTCCTATTAACAATTCATAAAAGAGATGTGTGTGTTGGGGGATAATCGTAGTATGGTTGGTCTGGTGCTTGTAGCTACCACCGCATGTTTGCAGTAATTTTTGCTAAGTTGTGTGGTCTATACAAGCCAATGCCAAGTAGCAATTTTCCTCACAAGACAAATGGACATTAGCCTTAAATGATCACAAAAGAGAAGTGTTTGAGCTTGGGACAATGATCATGATAATATCCCTTTATGAGTGACTCTCAGAATAACTTAGAATGACTCTTAGCAACAATTTCTCTCACATATCTATTTATGAATTATAAAATAATGTATTGATATATCCCCAAGAAAATATATTTGGGAGGATCCATGGCCCATATCATGACAATGTCCTCTCATGAAAAGTCCCTTGAAATGTATTTGTGGGGAATTGGGGCCCATTTCATGATAGTGTCCTCTCATACAAAGTCCCTAAAATGCATTTGTAGGAGCCGGGGTCCATATCATGATAATGTCCTCTCACAACAAATCCCCCAAAATGTATTTGTGAGGAGCCAAGGCCCATATCATGACAACATCCTCTCACAACAAGTTCATGAAAAGTTGATCGTTTCACTTGTTTACTTCTATTGTTGCCATATTTTCTTATAATGTTCTCTCACAACAAATCCCCCAAAATGCATTTGTGTGGAGTCAGAACCCATATCATGACAAGGCCCTCTCACGTCAAGTCCACAAAAGTGCTTCTGTGAGGATCTAGACACCATATCATGAAAGTTTCCTCTAGCAAGTCCCTAGAAATTCTTTGATTATAGACATGGATATATATATATATATATATATATATATATATATTGTACTCTTAATTGATCACAAAAGGAGACATGTATGAGTTTGGGGACAACTGGAAAATAGTCGATCGGATGCTTACGAATGTTACGGCCCGTTTGCAACAATTGTTGTTAGCGTTGGGTGGTCTACGCAAGCTACTGCCAAAGAGTATTTTTCCTCACAAAATAGAGGCTCATTACCCTTAGAATGACTCTCAGGATGACTTACAATGACTCTCAGCAACATTTTCTGCCACCCACCTCATTTATGTATTGTTAATTAAATATATTAATATCCCCACAAAAATGTATTTGAAGAACCCATGGCCTATGCCATGATAGTGTCCTCTCACAAAAAGTCCCTCAAAATGCATTTGTGAGGAGTTGGGGCCCATATCACGACAACGTCCTTTCACAACATGTGCATGAAAATATACTTGTGAGTAGTCGGGATCCATATCATGGCAGTGTCATCTCACAAGAAGTCCATGAAAATGTTTTGGGAGGAGTTAGAGCCCATATCATGACATTTCCCTCTCACAACAAGTCTGTAAAAATACTTGTGGGAGGAACTAGATACCATATCATGACAATGTCCTCTGACAAAAATTGTTAAAAATATTATGATCAAGCAAGAGTATATATGTATTTTCCTCTTACATATTCATAAAGGAGACATGTATGAGCTTTGAGATGATTGGAGTATGTATCGTCGGGTTCTTACTGTAATCACTTTCTGTTTGCATCAATGTTTGTTGGGAGTGGGTGGCATACACAAGTTGTTTCCAAGGAGTACTTTGACTTACAAGACAAAGGCCCATTAACATCAGAATGATCACAAAAGAGACATGTATGAGTTTGGGTATGATCTTCATGTCAATATCCTTTATGAATGACTCTTTGAATGGCACATAATGACTCACATTCAATCCCCATGTGTAACAACATATCCAAACATCACCTTTAAGGCAACCATTATTCACGGTCACATTGGATGGTGTCAAAATACATTGAACAACATGTGAGGAGTGTAGTGACTTTAGGTCTAAGATGGTGTCAAAATACATTGAACAACAATTTTTCTTACACTTCTCCCTTATAAATTTCAAATAAATGTATTGATATACCCGCACAAAAATGTATTTTGGAGGAGCAATATCCCATACCATGATGTGTCCTCTCACAACATGTCCCTTGAAATGTATTTTTGAGGATCTAGGGCCCATTTCATGATAATGTCCTCTCCTAACATGTCCCTAAAAGTGCATTTATGAGGAGTTGGGGCCCATATAATTAGAATGTCATATCATATAAAGTCCCTTAAAATACATTTGCAAGATTATAGGGCCCATATCATGACAAATGTTATCTCACATCAAGTCCCTAAGAATGCATTTGGGAGGAGCCACAACCCATATCATGACAATGTCCTCTCATGACAAGTCCCTTAAAATGTATCTAGGAGGTGTCAGGGCCCATATCATGACAAATGCCCTCTCACATCAAGTCCCTAAAAATGCATTTATGATCTTCCAAGGCCCATATCATGACAAGTATCCTCTTATAAAAAGTCTCTAAAATGTATTTCGGAGGTGCCAGGTCCCATATCATGATAGTTTCCTCTCATAACAAGTCCCTATGGATACATTTAGGAGGTGTCAAGGCCTATATCATGACAAATGACATCTCACATCAAGTGCATAAAAATGTATTCGGGAGGAGCCCTGACCCATATCATTATAGTGTCCACTCATGAGAAGTTCCTAAAAATGCATTACGGATGTGCCAGGGCCCATATATTGAAAATATCCCCTCACATAAAGTCCCTAGAAGTGCATTTGAGTAGATTTTAGGCCTGTATCATGACGTTGTCTTCTCACACAAAGTCCTTGAAAATACATTTGGGAGGTTCTAGGGTACATATTATACAAATGTCATCTCAAAATAAGTCCTTAAAAATGCAATTAGAAGGAGCCAAGTCCCATATCATCACTGTGTCCTCTAACTGCAATTCCTTGGAAATGTATTAGGGAGGATCTAGGGCCCCATCTCTTGACATTGTCTCCAGAACAAGTATCTAAAAATGCATTTGGGAGGTGCCATCGCACATATGATGACAATGTCATCTCACAATAAATCCTTAAAAATGTATTTGGGTGGTGTCAGGTCCAATTTCATGACAACTTCCTCTCATAACAAGTCCATCAAAATACATTTAGGAGGTGTTAGGGCCCATATCATGACAAATACCGCGACCAATATTGTGATAGTCGTTTCACAACATGGCCCTTCAAATGCATTTTAGTGAAGTTTGGGCCCATATCATGACAACCTTCTCTCATACATGTCCATCAAAATGCATTTGGGAGGTGTCAGGGCCCATACCATGACAAATGTTATCACACATCAAGTCCCTAAAAATTGTTTTGGGAGGTGCCACGAACAATATTGTGATAGTGTCCTTTCACAACATGTTTCAAGTGTCCTTGCACCAAGTCCCTAGAAATGTATTTGTGTGGTGTCATTCCCTTATCATGATAGTGTCCTCTCACATTAACTCACAAAAATTGCATTTGGGATGAATATTGTGACAATTTCCTCTCACAACAAGTTTCAAGTGAAAATGGGAGGTACCATGGTACATATGATGACAATGTCCTCTCAAGTTTGGGCCTATATCATGACAATGTCCTCTCACGCCAAGTCCTTGAAAATACATTTCAGAGGTGCCATGGCACATATGATGATAATGTCATCTCACAGTAAGTTCTTAAAAATGCATTTGAGAGGTGTCAGGTCCCATATCATGACAATGTCCTATCACAATAAGTCCATGAAAATGCATTTGGGAGGTGTCAGGGCCCATATCATAACAAATGTTATCTCACATCAAGTCCCTAAATATGCATTTGGGAGGTTCCACGACCCATATCATGATAGTGTCCTTCATAACATGTCCCTTCAAATGCATTATGGAGGATACATGGCCCATTTCATGATAGTGTCCTTCATAACATGACCCTTCAAATAAATAGAATCAGGGCCCATAATCCATTTTTATGGACCTTGTTCTCAAAAATATATCTGGAAGAGCCAAGCCCCCTATCATGACAGTCTTTTCTCACTACAAGTCCCTTGAAATTCATTTGTGAGGATCCAGGGATCATATCATGATAGTGTCCTCTCACAACAAGTCCCCAATAATTCATTTGAGTGTATTTAAGGCCCATATAATTACAAATGTCATCTCACAGTAAGTCCCAAAAAATGCATTTGGGAGGAGCCACGACCCATATCATGATAATGTCCTCTCATAAAAGGTCCATAGAAATGGATTATGGAGGATCCAAGGCCCATATCATGGCATTGTACTCTCACATAAAGTCTCTATAAATGCATTTGGGAGGAGACATGCCACATATCATGACAATGTCCTCTCATAGAAAGTCCCTAGAAATGTATTAGGGAGGACCCACGACCCATATCATGACAATGTCTGCTCACAGCAAGCGTCTCTAAGAATGAATTTGTGAGGAGTCACAACCAATATCATGATGTTTTCCTCTCACATCATGTCCCCAAAAATGCTTTTAGGAAGAACTATGGCTCATCTCATGAAAGTGTCCTCTCATAACAAGTCTCTGAAAATGTATTTGGGAGGTACGTGTGCCCATATCATGACAAATGCCATCTCATAGCAAGTCTTTAACAATTCATTTAGGAGGATCCACAACCTATATCATGGCATTGAGCTCTTACAACAACTCCTTAAAAATACATTAAGGAGGATCTAGTGCCCATATCTTGACAATGTCATTTCATAACAAATCTTTACAAATGCATTTGGCTAGATTTGGGGCCCATATCACCACAATGTCCTCTCACAACAAGTCCCTAAAAATGCATTTGGAAGTGTAGCCAAACATCATTGTAAATCACCAAAACATGGGTCGTCACCAACCACAATACGCTCTAGACAATGACGAAGACCGTGATAAAAAATATCCAACACATGTGTGATAGAAGAAGGAGGTGTTGTACGAAGATCAAACAATAGTTTGGGCATCCCAACATAAGACCTAAGAAGAAGAATCTCACACTGTGGGTCCTGGAGTGAGGACATGTGATCCATCATATCAAGGGTCTTCATCACACATTTCTGGAGAAGTTCCTTCATAAAGGATGCATCTGTAGAAAATTGGGCCACCTAGAATCTTCACTCCACGCTCTGGATGAGAGATGTCAGTTGGAAATAAGCCCACATTCGAGCCTCATCTAGGGTCATCAGATAGCCACAAAATTTGTCTTCTTAGTATTGAGATGAAGACCATACATCGGGCCTCGATCTTGAATGAGGGATAGAGCCTTCGAAACAACCTCTGTTTCCCCAATGAGGGTACCATCATCAAGGTAGAAAGAAAGGAGGTCAAGTTTACATGCATCCTTTTCCTGTAAAATAAGAGGGTGGAGTCCCAGGGAAAAAAGTAGGGGGCCTAATGGGTCACCTTGTTGTACCCCGATAGAAGAAAAAAGAGGCTCGCCATGATCCATATAGATAGGATATGGAGAGCTATAGAAAAACTCAACCCATCGTACAATAGAAGGGCAATGAAGACGAACCTCTCGGAATATGGTAGATCTATCAACCATGTTGAAGGCATTGTTGAAGTCAATAAGAGACATGGTGACTGTAGTGTAGTGTTGTTGTTCATAGACAAGTCGAGTGACAACATGTAGAAGGGCCTCAACACCACCAGAAATACCAATACCATACTGATGATCCATAAGATAAGGGACGACATCAGAACTTACACCCTTTGCTGCAACTTTGGATACAAGGAGCTGCCAAATAGTACCCATAGAAATAGGCCGAATGCCATTGTCTGGTTTGAGAAAAGGAGTCAATGGAGCACTGGTAATGTAGGGATCTAGGGAATCTGGACAACGACCAGCGAGCCAAAGATTCACCACAGTTGAAACTGCATTAAAAAATCATCTTTCACTGCAGTGGAAGCCCCACACATATAATCAATAAGATGTTGTGATCGTAGGCCATCACGTGCGCAAGCGGTCCCTTTCTTGAATGATAAAATGGCTTCTTCAATCATAGAGTAAGAAGCAACAAATGGAGAGCTAGAAATTTCAAACTGAGGTTGTACCAATGACAGTGGAGGTTGAGGGTGTTTAGCTTTAAGATAAGAATAATTAACAGCTTTTGTGGGGGTAACACCACTAGAGGATAGAACACGGATGGAAGTAGAAAATTGGCTATCTTTGATCTTAGACTTGGCACGTGAAATTCAAGCTTCAGAAGAATGATCTCACCCGGTAGGACAACAATGAGCCAAAATCTGAGCTAGGAGTTGTTGAATGCCATCAGGTCCTGAATTCTAAGTCTCCAAAGCCTTAAGGATCATAAGTTGTTGTAGAGAGATGTGTTTTCGAGAAGACTATTCTTGAGCAGACTTAGGGGAGAAGTGATACAGAACACATGTTGGAAGCAACAAAAGACGAATCCATGCATCAATAGAGCGTGGGAAAGAAGCCACCTAGAGTAAGCAAGCACGAAGAGTGTCAACAAAGGGCAAACGACAAAGAAAAGGGATGCTCTTTACGGTAGGGACACCCGTGCGAAAGACAGAATCTAGAAGATCTGTGTCAAGCTATAGTCGGTCAACAGGCAGAGGCGGTGGCTCAATACGCTGACGAGCTGACAGGGTGCAAGGAATAGAATCTGGAAAGCCAGAATTGATGGGAGTAGGCAAACCAACTATCACATCGAGTGATGTCTCACCAGGCTATCGAGGTAGAATGGTAGTAACATCAAATCCATCATAATCTTGATGAGGACATGCTTTAGACCATGGCACAATGCCAAGGCAGACACCACACATCCAATGCTTGGAAGAACAAAGAGCAAACACCAAGTCCTCCCAAACATCTGCATACTCCAACGCCTTACATATTCCATCAACACGACTTAGTGAGGATAAATGAACAACCCAAAGATGATTATCAAAACTGTTAGCTGCTAACGGTTTGCTGCGACATGTATGGAGGCTCCTAAAAGGACATGAAACTTGTGTAGCAGGTCCAACCATGCAAGATGTAGGCCCCGCACGCTAAAGGACCACAAGAACAACCTCACGACTTTTCACTTGTGACGCAGTAAGATGGTCATAATGTGTCATTGCCGATGTGGGAAAACTAAATTTTGCCATTAAAGAGAGCAGAACTGAGACCTGGAGGGAACCCTCTCGTGTATGGCGGCCAGCAGGGCAGTCCTTCCTGTTGGGTTGACCAGTGCCAAGCCTACTTAACACACGACTGTAGGGAACCGTGTATGGGCTGCCGCCTCCGGGGATCGATGTTGGACTCTATCGTATCAATCCTCGATGTGTTGAGACCTGGACAGCTAGGCACCAGGGATGCTTCGAGCGCGTTCTTGCCCTAATCCCTTACTGCTATGGGCGTGGTTGCCGAAAAAAGGGCAGCCACTACCGGTATGGCCAAGTCTAACAAAAGTTGATAAGTTGAATCAGACTTGAAGTTATCGCCGAACCATTCTGGTCGCCTTCCGTCTGCATTCTGAAGACACTATGGTAAGTCAGATCTAGATACTATGGTTTGGGGGAACAAGACGAGCAGAGAACCCCTGCCATCAGTGACATTGGGGTAGGTGCAATAATTAATCAGAGGTAGGTGGGAGCCAAACAGAATTTTCGTCGGTGCCCATGTCACATGCAGCGGCTCGGCGCCCTTGCATCACATCATCGTCCAACGCACGGTGACCAAATAAGTGTTGATATATTCCAACAAAATACACTCAGGAGGAGCCATGACACATTTCTTCTCATAAAAAGTCTCTTTCAATGCATTTCTTAGGAACGGGGGCCCATATAGTGTCAATGTCACTCATAACAATTCTCTAAAAATGTATATGTGAGGGTTGGGGCCCATATCACGAGAATTTCCTCTAACAGCAGGTCCCCCGTAATGCATTTGTGAGAATTCAAGGCCCATATCAAGACAATGTCCTCTAATAGTAATTCTGTAAAAATTCTAAGGTTAGGTGACATGAATTTATGTCATCTATAGCTTTGGTGACACACATACATGTCACCTAAATGTTATGTCTCCTTGTATATTACACTTGACTCATATACATGTGTAAACCCCCATTAAAACATAGGTGATTCAAATGTATGTCACCTATAGTGTGTCACCCTTTCAAGTATGATAAAATGTTTGTCACCTATGTTGCACAGACTACACGTGACATACATGCATGCCACCTAAAGTATGTCACCCTTTCAAATATACAAAAATGTATGTCATCTATTTTACGTAGGCGTACACAGATTATAAGTCATGTACAAACATGTCACCTAAAGTGCGTAACTTTTTACATGATTGTCATCTATACTATGTTTTTTGGTAGAATTCACTGTCAGGTTAACAATAATGTTTTTGTAACTTTTGTTTATGGGAGTCCCAACCCTACTACAAGGAAGCTGCTGTGGAACCACATTCTAAATATCGGGCAAACAATGCAAGGTACACAGCTGGATAGTCCTGGGTGATTTTAACGCCATGCTCACTCCTGAAGAAAAAAAAGGTAGTAATTATTTCAACTTCAGAGAAGCGGGTGAGTTTAATGACACTCTAATTGCATCTGGCATAACGGATATAGGATTCTCAGGACCACGGTTCACTTACAAGAGTGGTAAACTCTTTGAAAGACTCGATAGAGCTGTCGCCAATGATGTATGGATTAGGGAGAATCCGAGCTGGACATTGACACACCTTATGCGCATAAGGTCAGATCACAATCCTTTGCTAGTTAAAGCACAGAATAGAAGGAAGAAGAACTTTGTGTTTCACACCAAGGCAAGCTGGAATACCAACGATGACTTTAAAAACCTGCTGACCCAAGAGTGGAAATAGAGTTCTGGACTTTAACGAAGCTATATCCCCACTGTACAGCAAAATACGCAAATGGGATGATCAGATGCACTCCACGAGACATGCGACCAAAACTAAGTTAATAAGAGAATAAACAAGCTGCAACTAGATATGGAAGACCGGTATACAGAAGAGAGAGACAAACTTTGTGTCGAGAAGCAGTCCATTCTAGAGGAGATTTTGGACAAAGAGGAGATTGATTTACATCAGAAAGCTCATGTTGAGTGGTTGAAGAATGGAGACTGTAACACAAAGTATTACCATGCCGCTGTACAGAACAGAAGGCGAAAGAATCTAATAAGCAAGCTCAAAAATGACGGACACTGGATCAGTAACAAGGACGAGCTAAGGAATCTAATCCGCCACCATTTTCGAATGCAGTTCATATAAAACTTGTTAAAGCCGAAGGCTAAATTCCTGACCAGTACCTCTGAATCCCTGACCAATATGAGGTGGTCAAGGCTAATCCCTGACCAACGTACCTTGAGTAAAAGCTTGGTGACCAATACTGGTTGCTCAAGCCCTATCCCTGACCAATGGAGGTATAAGCCTTGAGCAATCAATATCCATCATCAACACCTAGTATCTAAGTCTATCATTGACATTGCTCTAAAATAACTAAATGTTAATTAATGTTACTAAATATAAAGAACACATATAACTACTTACTTACAAAATCAACATCAACAGACTTGTGCAAAAATGATGTGACTAATATTGATTTTTTATTCATAATCATATTTGAATACATGGGGAGGACGTTTTTGCCTTGCCCCTTATACAAATAATGAAATTCATAATCAATGTACATCATTTGGCCCCTATAGCTACACTTTCTATAAACAATATGTTGCGTGCATCACACACAAATCTTCACAAAATATTATTCACTCCTCCAAAAGTGCATGCTTGAAAACTATTATGATAGCCATAGGAAAACATCCTTCCATGGATCACACAATTACATGTATCTGTAAATTACATAAAATATGTAAATGTCAATAGTTATAATATAAGATACAAGATATAAGTGATGCTTAAGTTACTAAATTTCACACTAGCATCAACTATATTATAAAATTGTGCTTCATATGTAAAGTTGCTATAAGATTAAATAATAAAAGGATTATGTAATGCATAAATAATACCTTGGTGAATGATGATGTATAAGACACATTGTTCTTTGTATTTGTACGTGGGAGAAGGCAAAGGAAGTGAAGGGATGAGTCAGACCACACGAAGTGACTGAGGGACATAGAAAAATCTGCATAAACATTAAATAAAAGAAGACTAATCAATAGATAATCTTGGTTTGTTCTAAACAGTTATGAAAATAAAATAGAACCAATAAATATTTAAAACAAAGTAATGTAAGTACAAATATAATTACGACAAAACAAAATAGAAAATAATAGACAAAAGAACTATATTTTTTAGTGGAAGGGCAATTTGAACATAAGTACAACATACGCTGCATTGTGTTGTTTGTTCAAGATATACAATATACTAACTGAAAAAACTACTCATCGGATCATTATAACTTTATTTCAATGGCAGAGTAAATACCTTTGGAAGAAGAACTGACCAACTTCCAATCAATTAACAATAGATTTCACGGTAATTGTATATGTTTAGTTGTTGTCCGAGGAAGCCACAATGCTCTCAAAATTGTCGTCTTTAATCGGTGTTGTGCGATTTCTGAGAGAACGAAGGATGTACTTCTTTTCTACATGTATAAATTCCTAGAGAAGAACAACATTTGTCAAAATAAAAGTCAATACTAGGACAGATGTATGTATAAATTCCTAGAGAAGAACAACATTTTTCAAAATAAAAGTCTTTCCTACTACAAGTTAAAGAATGAAGAGTTTCAAAAGAAATCTAAACCTGAAAGTATTGAATATACAGAGCCAAAATACATGTAGGAAAAAAATCAACAAGAATATTACGGGAGGAAGAATATATTGTCAAAATGCCCAAACAACAGAAGGCTACTTGCACCCTCCTATCAACCGCGTCGAAGTTTATACAAAACTTCTAGACTACTGAACAAACATATAAAGTTACAATTATAACACTCTGAGATACCAGTAAAATATTCTTCATTTTTATTTTTTCTTATCTGGGCACTAGGTGGTATCTAGAATAAGATCTTCTGAAATGACTTGATTAATTCGTAGCACCTAAAGAGTATATGAGAACAGACCCTTCAATTCTCTGCTATTCTGATACCTGACAAACTAATTACTAAAGAAACCATCCAAATTGATGCAGAAGATTTTACTTTTCGAATTAGCCTCGCATGTGGTAATGTACAATAGTAATAAGGGTAACTATAACATATAATAGACCACCTCTGACAAAGAAATGAAAAGGAAAGGTAGTAGATGTGTGAAGCAATACTGACCAGAGATACCAACAACTTCCATGTCGGGGAAATCAGACTGCAAGAACTGCAAAACATTTTGGACTCCCTTAGATACCATATTCATCCCCATTGCATCTCCAGTTTTGCAGCAAAACCTGATGTACAAGTTTTTCCCAGCAATGGCACACTGGATACTTTGCAGCCTAGCAAACCTACTCGATCTGGAATTTATTTTAGAAGGGGAACAGAAAATATCAGTTCCAAATAGGTTCGCTGTCTAAAGTTGCAAGACATTAACAATATAGTATGTGGAGCTGAAATTTGATAATAGACATAAGTTTTATATGCAGATAACTTTGGCAAGTATCTCAGAGACAACAATTTTTAAGCCATTTAATGGAAAAGATGTCACGATAAGTAGCAATTTCAGGCCATGTGTCATGTTCTTAGGTCAAATCATTAACAGCTTGGAGGAATTCCTGATTAGCAAAGCTCTGGACATCACGCTCAAACAAAACAAACATATAGCTGGCAGCTTCACAATGCTGCTTTCGGTCAAACAAGGCCAACCAAAATTTAAAACCGAATCTTCGCGAAAATAGTATAATCTTGCAATAATACAATAATAAAATTTAAAGGCATACCTAAATCTGTTTACAAGTCACGAAGCGTAGAACAGTTGGTAAATGGATGATTGAAGACCTGATGGTGGATGTTAGGGAAAATAAGGTAGAGAGAATGAGGCGTGGCAAGAGGAGGATGGGAGGAGAAAAGGGGGAAGAACTGAAGAAATGTGGGCCGATCGCGGGAACCTGGAAGGCAGAGCGGCCGGAAGGTAGAGACTTGAAAACCGGGTGGGCACAGCGGCCGACAAGCAGAGCAACGGGTGCCTAGCACACAGAGTATCCGGTAGCACGCGCACAGAGCACCGATCGTCAAGCGCAGAACGCCCCGCGGTCGTCGGGCACACAGAACTCCCGGCCTGGGGAAGGCAGAACGACAAACGTTGAGCCATAGAGAGGTAGGCGTCGGAGAGGAGTGAGGTGGCTAGAATAGAAGTCGGGCGGCAGAATATGAGCCCCCGGGGGATAAGAAAGTGGCTAGGGTTTTTGGGAGCCAATTATATATGAGAAACGGTTTGGTCAGGGATCTGTAATTTTTTAATCAGGGATATTCCTTAGGGAGAAACAAAATATGGTCAGGGGTTTTATCCCTGACTATTTAGCCTTGAGCTATATCAAATTTTCTAGTAGTATAGGTGATTTTCAACCAAGCAAAGAGGATATGGACGTTATGCCTTGCTTCTTCTCCGCTATGAATGAGGTTCAGTACTACAACATCGCCTCTATTCCTAGGGAGGAAGAAATTAAGCACACTCTGAAACAGATGAAACCCCATAAAGCGGGGGGGGACCTGATGGCATAGACGCTGGTTTTATTCAGCAACATTGGGAAATTATCAAATAATCAGTGACTTCTACTGTGAGGAAAGCTCTAAGTGGCTTTCCTCTTCCTAATGGCATGTGCGACTCCCTAGTGGCACTAATTCCAAAAGTGCAGCAGCCCCTCGACTGCAAGCAACTTCGCCCTATCACCATGAGCAATACGATCCTTAAACTAACTTCAAAGATACTTGTTGAAAGGTTGAAAAAGATTATGCCCGTCTGGATTTCTGACACTCAAAGCAGCTTCGTGTCAGGTCATTGAATATTCGAAAATATCTTTACAGTCCAAGAGATCGTCCATAACATGGAGAGAGCAGGCTCGGCTAATATCATGGCAATAAAGATAGATCTTTCTAAAGCGTATGATAGGATGGCCGCCACATATTGTTAGATATGTGATGAACTCCATTACTGGAGGAATCATGAGAATCTTGTGGGAAGGGGAACAACTTAAGCCTTTTAAAGCTAGTAGGGGATTGTGCCAGGGTTTCCCCTTGAGCCCCTATCTATTTGTCATGTGCCTGGAGAGGCTGTCACAACTTATTGAAACTAGCGTGAAAAGGAAGAGTTGGACACCTATTAAGATGTCTGGTAAGGGACCCCATATCTTACACATGGCCTTTGCAGACGACATCATTGGTTTTGCTAAGGCAGTTCCAGAACAGATGGAGGAAATCATTAGATGTTTCAAAACTTTTGAGAAAACTTCTGGGCAGACGTTGTCTATTGATAAAATGTGCATCTTCTTCTCTAAGGGTGTCCCATCTCCTCTGAGAAGGCAGATTAGCCAGATGGTCAGAATTGAACAAACTACTAACCTTAGGAGGTACCTGGGAGTTCCAATTCTGCATGGACGAGTTAACAAAGACACTTATGCATGCATCTTAACCAAGATCGAGCAACGTATAACGGGATGGGCTGCAAAAACTCTAAGCAAAGCAGGACGAGTGTGTTTGATAAAATATGTATTAGCTACCATCCTGACTTACACGATGCAGACATGCCTTCTATCGATGCACATTTGTGACAAAATTGATAGAACCGTTCGTAGGTTCTTGCGGGGAGGCAATGAACAACCTGCATTGTCTCTTATCAGTCACTACTGAAAAATGGGGCATAGGTGACATTTAAGTATGTAATCTTATATTGAAAAGGTGACATGATTAACAATTATCTAAAAAAAGAATGTCACCTATTTAGAGTGGGCTTTGTGCAATGTCACCTATTTAAATAAACGTCATCTATTAGTGGTTTTCACATTCCAAAATACAGCAATACATGACATCATAGTATATCACCTACATTAGAAAAATCACACTGATTGATGTCACCTGTTTCATCAGAAGTGAAGGCACATTATCAAAAAGTTAATACGTCACAGGCATGTATGTAAAAACATGCATGTACGTATATGTGTGTGTACTGCTCAACAATAGAGAGCAATTTCATATTCCATTAATCAATCTCATGCAGAATTTTTTTGCAGAAAATTCCAAGCAATTTTATCACAATGTTATGAAAAAATTTTCATCACATGGACATCGCAAATTGATAATGAATGATTTCATTTCTCATAACAAGTATTATGTTACATACTCATCATGTTTAATTTGTTTACATTCATACACATGACCCAAATACAGCCCGACAATCATGAACTGAATCCAAAGTTTAAAAAATCCACAAGTTGATCCTAGATGGGGCCGTGGATCATTAGCATGGAAGAAAATAGGATCGTCAGTGTGCCACCAAGGTTGTGCCTCGTGACAAGAAACTGTGTGTCGGGGACACTTGTCCTTCACGACTCCTGCTATTGGTTTTCTCTGTGTTTCAGTTTTGACTTCCTCTACTCTTCAAAGCAGAGCCATTATGGTGCTGATAAGCTCTCTGTACAGGCTCTCAACTTTGCTCTCTACTTCAGCTGCCCTCTCTTCCAAACCCGCGCACTTGACTTGCAATTTAGCAAGTAACCGCGCAGATGACTCCTCTGTACAACCTGGCGTCTTACTATTCTTCTTCTTGCCCTTCATTAATCTGTTTGCCGCACCTCTTGAGACCTGTTACAGACAATACTTCAGTGGATGAATCGCTTTGAAAAGCTGTAGCACAGTTGGGCAACGTACAAACAAGTAATAATAAAAGATAAAAAGGAAACGGTAGTAGAAAGCATCAATGATAGATAGGGGAATAAAAACCAACAATAAAATGAAGGGAGATCATGGATAATATATAAAAAGAACTGAATCAGAGCATAATTCAGTTTGCAGTCATATGACCAAATGTTTAGAATTCAGAACAAAGTAGAAGTAAAGTAACATGCATATAAACATTGGGAGTGTATTTAACCACAAATAAAGTTTCAATATAATTAAGAATTTTGTTCTTTAAACAAAATTGAACAGCAACAACAGATGTGCAAAGACATCTGCTCAAAAAATGTTACTGCATAGCTGCAAACCTATATGGCTTCTACAACATAATTGTGGTCTTGGTACATGTCCAAAGATGTCACATGTGTAAGCATAGTTTCTAGCATCACAAAAATTTAATTCTTACTAATGAAAACTAATTTCTAAGTTTATACAGACATTTCCATGAAAATTGAAACAAATATGTCAACGAAGCAAGTTCTAGATAGATTTGTATAGGCAGCTTCGTAACATTAAAAATATATATTCTATTGTTTCACATTACATAGAGGCAAGGCAAAGGCAAAGTGTGAGCTGCTATCGGCTGTAAGCTAGCAGCAGCCACCATATATAAGAGCCCGTGACAGTCAAGCGTAGTTGGTAATCAGAGTTAATGAGTAAATAGAGTGACCAGAGTTTTTCATATAAAACATCGTCTAATGTAATTAAATTTGACTACGTACATTGCTTTTTCTCCAAAGATATGGAAATTGTACGAGTTGAAAGTAGAATCAACAAACAAGAAGAGTAGAAATTTATGAACCCTTACAATGCACGAGGTTAAGAGAATTATATTACTTTAGAATATATTTTTTAATATATATGGGTTGGATAGTCATACCACGTTACAATGGCAGATATTATCGGTCTTTTAAAGTATTATTTTGTTTATTTTTATGTTTTAGCTGTGGTATGTCATCATCCTTCAATAAAGTATCTTTACTTTTAAATGTGAATTTATTTTTCCAGATCTGTTTATATTTGTAAAATATTCTTGGTTGCTTTAGTTCATATTGTTCAAACTTCAGCTTATTGCTAAGAACTAGGCTGATAAATCTCCAGTGTTTTAAGTTCGTTAATGTTATATTTGTTCATATTTTTTTTATCATGTATAATATGTTTATGTTTTTTTATCATGTTTTATCGATGCCTTGAGGCCGAATAAAAAAATGTTAAACTCGCATCTGACCTATAGGCCTGATAAAAAACATTATAACAACATTGAATATCAAAACATTATTATACTGAATTACATGTATTTCATAATGTTGTTATGATTGTGATGATGAAGACATGTTAATTGTGATGACGAGAACACATCATACATCTCCTTAATCCTTATTAATAGCCAGCAAATGATATAGAGAAAAGGAACTGCAATAAGATACCTTGTTGGAGCTTGGAACTAATTCTTGCAATGCCCTCATCCTCTCAGAAATTCTCTCTCTGCGAAGCTGCAAATGACCAAAATAATAGTATGAATTATAAAACAAATATGAATTTAATGCATATACTGACCTTACATTTTCAGTGACCTTACAGTCAATTATATTTAAATGATTGGTTTTTTATATCTTGACAAAACTAAACACCTAAAGAGTATAATGGTAGGTTTCTCAAACCCATATGCAAGTTATTTATTTCACAGAACTAAACAGACTTCTTGAATACTCTACAAAAAGTCACACCTAAGGGGCCAAGTGCTCCTTGCTTCCCATAAAATTACTAATTCATTTTATACTATATTATGGCATTTAGGTCCATGACCTTTCGAGAGTCTGATGTGGTGCCACCACCATGGTTGACATTGAGACGACGTCATTTTTAAAAAAAAACTTATAGCTGGATCATGGACCTAGGAGGTCTTACAACTCTTGAGCACTTTATGGCAATCATCACTATCAAACACTCGATGACATTGAAGTAAGTGCCTTCCATAGCTTTATCAAATCATGATCTCACACTTCATATAACTCTTCCACAAGATGGTAGACGGACTTCCTAAGAGCCTAATAGAAAGATACTTCTCTAGATTGATAGAAAAAGTGGCAAATGTCTATATAATATAGATCACTTGTTGCTACCATACATTTTATTCAGTAGTGCCCACCATCAAGATGGATTTTAGAATTTATATTTAAGCAAACAATGCCCATGATGCACATCCTATGGTAATCTTGGCTCTTTGGCCATCTCCTCCATGAGATTTTGATTTACAACAGTGAGTTGAGTAAAGAATAACCTTATCATGTCATCCAATCAAGCCTTGGTATTCTATGCCCAAATGAGTTAGATGAGATCAGAAGTTCATGACCATATAACTGCAATTTTTCTTTCCTGTCTTAATATCCAAACGATGGCATGTGCTACAGTCGCGCCTATGGTCTAAGCCAATTAAATTATGTCAAATTGTTTTGATGAAGTTAAAATCATGTAGTGCAAGCCATGTTCTAAGACAATCAAATGATGACAAGTCCCAATTAATTGTTTTTGGCAATACCATTAAAATCAGGTAGTGCTAGCACAAAAAGAGCACAACAGACCACATGGCGCCCACACCATGTGTGGCTTCAACTAATAAAAGTACATTTCTCCCTGTATTAAAAACCCTATATTTATCCAAACTTATGCATCGGTTGCTAATGGATCCAAGCAACATTAGCAATTATTTTTTGTAACATATTATAGTTCATACCACATCTTTTCATGCCCTATCTAAATCTACAGACATATAAACAGATATATAATGAAAGAAATACAAATGTAGGACATACAATGACACGAGCTTTATGGTATAATATACATGTCTCACTGTAATTTGAACATGTGCATAGGAATATGATCTAGCATATCTTTTTTGTGGTCATTTATTCCAGATAGTTCAAAGCACTTAGGTTGATACTTATGAATAACCAACTCAATCTAAATGGCCCCATATGTAGCATTGCGCCCACACCATGTGTGGCTTCAACTAATAAAAGTACATTTCTCCCTGTATTAAAAACCCTATAGAGATGGCAAGATATTACATATGCAAGCATGTGCTTGGACAAAGGGGAGCCCTACATGCACGCATGTGACCTCACGCAACATATGGTCTTGGAGATCTTTAGTGTGTATCTGAGAGGCAACAAAAGCAAATTTACTGACATCATAAGAGACTTGATCCCCAATCCCCCTAGATGCATAGGAAGTGTAGCCAAACACCATTGTAAATCACCAAAACATGGGTCGTCACCAACCACAATACGCTCCAGACAACGACGAAGACCGTGATAAAAAATATGCAACACAGGTGTGATAGAAGAAGGAGGTGTTGTATGAAGATCAAACAACAATTTGGGCATCCCAACACAAGACCTAAGAAGAAGAAGCTCACATTGTGGGTCCTGGAGTGAGGACATGTGATCCATCATATCAAGGGTCTCCATCACACGTTTTTGGAGAAGTTCCTTCGCAACGGATGCATCTGTAGAAAATTGGGCCACCTAGAATCTTCACTCCACGCTCTGGATGAGAGATGTCAGTTGGAAATAAGCCCACATTCGAGCCTCATCTAGGGTCATTAGATGGTCAAAAAATCTATCTTCTTAGTATTGAGATGAAGACCATACATCGGTCCTCGCTCCTGAATGAGGGATAGAGCCTTCGAAACAACCTCTGTGTCCCCAATGAGGGTACCATCATCAAGGTAGAAAGAAAGGAGGTCAAGTTGACATGCATCCTTTGCCTATAAAATAAGAGGGTGGAGTCCCAGGAAAAAAAGTAGGGGGCCTAATGGGTCACCTTGTTGTACCCCACCAGAAGAAAAAAGAGGCTTACCATGATCCATATAGAGAGGAGATGGAGATCTATAGAAAAACTCAACCCATCGTGCAATAGAAGGGCAATGAAGACGAACCTCTTGGAATATGGTAGATCTATCAACCATGTTGAAGGCATTGTTAAAGTCAATAAGAGCCATGGTGACTATAGTGTGGTGTTGTTGTTCATAGACAAGTCAAGTGACAACATGTAGAAGGGCCTCAACACCACCAGAAATACCAACACCATACTGATGATACATAAGATAAGGGACGACATCAGAACTTACACCCTTTGTCGCAACTTTGGATATAAGGCACGACCAAATAGTACCCATAGCAATAGGATGAATGCCATTGTCTGGTTTGAGAAAAGGAGTCAATGGAGAACCAGAAATGTAGGGAGCTAGGGAATTTGGACAACGACCAGTGAGCCAAAGATTCACTATAGTTGAAACTGCATTTAAAAAATCATCTTTCACTGCAGTGGAAGCCCCACGCATATAATCAATAAGATGTTGTGATCATAGGCCATCACGTGCGCAAGCGGTCCCTTTCTTGAATGATAAAATGGCTTCTTCAATCATAGAGCCAGAAGCAACAAATGGAGAGCTAGAAATTTCAGACTGAGGTTGTA
This sequence comes from Alisma plantago-aquatica, assembly GCA_963693085.1. Classification (NCBI taxonomy): domain Eukaryota; kingdom Viridiplantae; phylum Streptophyta; class Magnoliopsida; order Alismatales; family Alismataceae; genus Alisma; species Alisma plantago-aquatica. The sequence goes on along the minus strand of OY856414.1, from coordinate 602,874,334 downwards.
CCAATGGCAGTGGAGGTTGAGGGTATTTAGCTTCAAGATAAGAATAATTAGCAGCTTTTGTGGGGGTAACACCACTAGAGGATAGAACACGGATGGCAGTAGAAAATTGGCTATCTTTGATCTTAGACTTTACACGTGAAATACAAGCTTCAGAAGAATGTTCTCACTCGGTAGGACAACAATGAGCCAAAATATGAGCCAGGAGTTATTGAATGCCATCAGGTCCTAAATTCCAAGTCTCCAAAGCCTTAAGGATCATAAGTTGTTGTAGAGAGATGCATTTTTTAGAAGACTGTTCTTGAGCAGACATAGGGGAGAAGAGATACAGAACACATGCTGGAAGCAACAAAAGACGAATCCATGCATCAATAGAGTGTGGGCAAGAAGCCACCTAAAGTAAGCAAGCACGAAGAGTGTCAGCAAAGGGCAAACGACAAAGAAGAGGGATGCTCTTTACGGTAGGGACACCCATGCGGAAGACATAATCTAGAAGATCTCTGTCGATCTATAGTCGGTCAACAGGCAGAGGCGGTGGCTCAATACGCTGACGAGCTGACAGGGTGCAAGGAACAGAATCTGCAAATCCAAAATTGATGGGAGCAGGCAAACCATCACATCAAGTGATGTCTCACCGGGCTATCGAGGTAGAGTGGTAGTAACATCAGAGCCATCAGAAGCTTGATGAGGACATGCTTTAGACCATGGCACGATGCCAAGGCATACACCACACATCCAATGCTTGGAAGAACAAAGAGCAAACACCAAGCCCTCCCAAACATCCGCATACTCCAACGCCTTACGGATTCCATCAACACGACTCAGTGAAGATAAATGAAAAACCCGAAGATGATTACCAAAACGGTTAGATACTAACGGTTTGTCGTGACATGTATGGAGGCTCCTAAAAGGACATAAAACTTGTGCAGCAGGTCCAACCATGCAGGATGTAAGCCCCGCGTGGTAAAGGACCACAGGAACAACCTCACGGCTTTTCACTTGTGACGCAGCAAGACGGTCATAATGTGTCATTGTCGATGTGGGAAAACTGAATTTTTCCATTAAAGAGAGCGGAACTGAGACATGGAAGGAACACTCTCGTGTATGGCAGTCAGCAAGGCAGTCCTTCCTGCTGGGTTGACCAGTGCCAAGCCTGCTAAACACACGACTGTAGGGAATCGTGTATGGGCTGCCGCCTCGGGGGATCGATGCTGGACTCTATCGTATTGATCCTCGACGTGTTGAGACCTGGATGGCTAGGCACCAGGGATGCTCCGAGTGTGTTCTTGCCCTAATCCCTTGCTACTATGGGTGTGGTTGCCGAAAAAAGGGCAGCCACCACCGGTATGGCCAAGTCCAACAAAAGTTGATAAGTTGAATCTGACTTGAAGTTATCACCGAACTTTTCTGGTCGCCTTCTATCCGCATTCGGGAGACACTATGGTAATTCGGATCTGGATACTATGGTGTGGGGGAACAAGACGAGCAGAGAACCCCTGCCATCAGTGACACTGGGGTAGGTACAATAATTAATCAGAGGTAGGTGGGAGCCAAACAGAATCGTCGTCGGTGCCCATGTCACGTGCAACGGCTCAGCACCCTCGCATTGCATCATCGTCCAGCACACGGTGACCAAATAAGTGTTGATATATTCCAACAAAAATACACTCAGGAGAAGCCATGACACATTTCTTCTCATAAAAAGTCTCTTTCAATGCATTTCTTAGGGACTGGGGCCCATATAGTGACAATGTCCACTCACAACAATTATCTTAAAATGCATATGTGAGGGCTGGGGCCCATATCATGAGAATTTCCTCTAACAGCAGGTCCCCCGTAATGCATTTGTGAGAATTCAAGTCCCATATCAAGACAATGTCCTCTCATAGTAATTTTGTAAAATTTCTAAGGTTAAGTGACATGAATTTATGTCATCTATAACTTTGGTGACACACAAACATGTCACCTAAATGTTATGTCTCCTTGTATATTACACTTGACTCATATACATGTGTAAACCCCCATTACAACATAGGTGATTCAAATGTATGTCACCTATACTGTGTCACCTTTCAAGTTTGATAAAATGTATGTCACCTATGTTGCACAGACTACACGTGACATACATGCATGTCACCTAAAGTATGTCACCCTTTCAAATATACAAAAATGTATGTCATCTATTTTACGTAGGCCTACACAAATTATAAGTCATGTACAAATATGTCACCTAAAGTGCGTTATTTTTTACCTGAATGTCACCTATACTATGTTTTTTGGTAGTGAGTTGGGAGACAGTTACCAAGCCAATGTTGGAGGGCAGTCTTGGAATAAAAAACATGCGGGATTTGAACAAAGCGCTACTTATGAAAAGTACATGGGAAATAAAAACTAAACGTAATGTGAACTGAGTCGCAGGAGTTTCTTGCAAATACAAAGGATTTGGGAACTCCAGAAAGGGAAGAACTGCAAACTTTTGGAGAGGAGTCGCTTCAACTCAAGAGTTCATAGAAGCTAATACTGCTAAAGCTATTATAAATGGAAATAGTACTAGATCCTAGTTTGACAGATGGAGTCCTACAAAGGAAATTTTACACGGAGTCATCATCAAGGACATTCCTTCGGACCTATTAGACATGAATGTAGCCTGTTGGGTTGATATCCAGGGGAACTGGAATGAGGAATTCCTAACACAGTATCTCCCTGCTTATGTTGTACGATCTATTATGTCCCTACCTCCTCCTTCTAGGTCAGAGGATGAAGACAGGTGGTTCTGGACCGATTCTGAGGACGGAACCTTTAGCACCAGTTCGGCTTATCGACTGACTACTAGAGAGAACGGGAGGACCAGGAATGGACCTTGGAGAAATATATGGACGTTACGGAAACCAAGCAAAGTGCAGATCTTTTTATGGTTGGCGGCACATCAATCGATTATGACCAACTTTAGAAAGAAACACAGAAGACTCACTGAAGATTCAGTCTACCCCAGGTGCAAAAAACATGATGAGATAGCCCTCCACACACTCAAAGAATGCCATACAGCAAAAGAAATCTGGAAGGGAGTATAGAATGAAACCAGTGTGAATCTGGAACAGTGGCTAGGAAATGGAATCCATCATTCCAATCCTAGGAGAGTTACCTTCGCTCTAGCCTGCTGGAAGATATGGAAAAGTAGGAACAACCTTGTTTTCAATTCAAAGGTGGACACAAAGGCAATCAGATCAACATGCAAGATCATCAATATGGAAGCTATGGTAATGAAGGCTCGACAAGCACTGCAGGAAAACATCGAATAGGAGTGGGGCACACCCTTCACGAAAAACACTTATAAGACCAGTAAACCCCTCACAACTCCAGGGCCCGTCACCCAAAATTTATCATCTAAAAGCTCGTCGCCTTTATCATTTAAGAGGGATATACCCCTCACATCCTGATACTGCTCAGTCAGAATATAAAACTAAAATTTTACTATAAGTGACCGTGGAGACCCACACATCTCTGTAATTGTTTATAAATTACATCAGGACCAGCGTGTGAATTCATTCTTCAGCATGCTTTACATAAGTTCACTTGCTTCTGACGTCAACAATTTGCAGAACGCAATCTATTTATTTTCAAGAATGGAACATTTGATTATTTATACTGGAACTAGATAGAATCAATACATGAAACAAACAATCATCAAGAGACAATGAATTCCAATCCAAAGTCATACTTTTATTATTTCAAGAAAGAAATACATATGCAGGTTTGTCATTTGTTTCAAACATAGCTTTCATACTAAGCATACAAGCTCATTGATTCTTATGCGAATAAAAAAAACATCTAAGTCATATGTTAGAACAAAACATACAAATACTAATCCGGAAGATTGGCCTTCAAACGAGTTCAACAAAATTCAAGATTGAAGGTGCAGCCAAACACTCACATCCTAATGCGAGAGTATTCAACTTTTGACTGCCATTCATATCCAAGCTTCCTAGTACCTGCAACATTATACAACTAAAAGTTACTGATATCATCAACACAGTTTAAAAATAAACTAACACCATTTCTTGTTGAAAAGAAAATATATTCCTGACCAAATTATAATAGAGAAAACATGGAAAATAAGAAGACAAAAGTTGGGTAGGAAACATAGACTGCATTTATATTATGCTTCAATGCACAACCCACTCACCAAGATAAAGGACATTTCTCAAAGCATTTCACATGGATGACCACATTTGGAATGATGGAAGGGTCGTTCGGATGAGATTCCATTTAAAATTCAGGTAGTTACATACAAACAGTTGCCCAGATTAATTGGTAATTTGTTAATCTGTACTTCGTGTGGTAGTTATGCTGAATAAAAATGTAGTACTTGGGAGTCACACCTATTTTGGTGGTGTTGTGAAGTCACGCCTCCAGCCAGCAGCCGCATATCCCACTTGTACAAATGCTGCACTAGTCTATAGATATAGTTCAGTGAACAGCCAGTAACTCCTAAAATTAGGTAGAATCATCGTACATGACTACGAGATTCTAAATCAAGGCGTCCAAACAACTCCTATTTGTCTTTGTTAAACGTATGTAGCCATGTAGTCCTTAGGGCATGTATGGATTATAGGAATGTATTACAATAGGTTGTTTCAAAGGTTATAAGATAATAGTACATGCCTATGATGCTTATTTTCCTATAGTGTGTTAGGATGTACATAGGAAACAACTTCTTTTGACTTTTGTTCCTTGGTCCACTTTATTTCTATCGTCAAGGCTGAAGTGTGTCCAAAACATGATTCAGTACGAGCATTCAGACCAGCCATTGTACAATTGTCACAAATTCTGTATAAGCATAAAACCAACTAGATTCCATGAGAAAATGGGCCTTTCTGAGCCTACATGCAGGTGGCAAAGTTTATTTGTTATCTAGTGTTGTTGCAATCAATCATTTTTATCATAGAAGGTATTTGATTGGTGTTTGATTTGTAAATGAGGCAGAAGGCTAGTGGTCCCTGTACTGATAAAGTTTTTAGTTATCTGACGAGGTATCCATGAACATGGATGAGAAGCAGGATGTATAACCAGTGTGAGAGACTACAGGTGGCCGGTGATTATGGATGGATGACATAAAATTGGAAGGTCTAGTAGAAACTTGCCATGAATAGGGGGAAAGGTAGAATGATTTAGGGATGTCATGAGCTGAGGGTGTTGGGGCATTTGGGTAGACAAGATCTGTATCTATCCCACTTAATACCTTAGTGGGGCACGGGTTGGAAAAGTTCCAATAGATTAGGATTACTTTTCGTCGGTTTAGAAATCCTAAGCTGCAAAAGATGCAACAAATTTGGGATGACAGAATGAAGCAGATTTCAAGTCATATCCTACACCTTATATTACATACCAAACATGTCCTTGACAGTGTATAGATATCAGTTCAGGATCAATGGAATCACTTCTTTTGATCTTGACATTGTTAGTTTCGACTAGCGACATAAAATCACTAATTCCTAATGGATAATAATCCATTTGAAACAGTATACAAAGACAAACATGGATGTATGTCTCAATAGCTCATGTATTTTTCCAAAAGGATGGGTGAAGAAGATTATGTGCACCTACTATGTTCAAATCTTATAAAGAACCATTGATAACCATTCAATTTCACCAGGTCAACTAAGACAAGAACGGTTTACCATATAATTAACAAGAGTAGCTACAAGAAAAAATACAACGAATGAGACTCCTTTTCCAACCATATCCACATGAACAATTTTGTCACAAGGTAAAAAATATATAAAACACTAAATCCAGCAAGAAGACTCAAAAAGTTAGCTAGCCCCCTGGATAAAGCAAGAATCTTGTTCCTGCCATCCAACTAACATGTAATAAGCGTTACATAAACATGTGGGGTCACAAGATAAGCTACAAACAAATTTTTGATGTATTATTAACTTAGCATTACAAACTAGGACTGGATATTATCAAAATAACAAGGCATAGAAAAAAAACCAAACAACTTGGTATTGACCATCTATTATTTTCCTATTTTAGTTAGGAAAAAGGAAATTGGTTTACCATGATACTCATGAGATAGAAAAGCAAACAAAAAGTTCCATTTTCATATTCAAAATATGTGGAAGAGCTAGGATTTGTACACATTGATATGACCTTCAACATTAATGGAAATGGATAGAGCAAGCCGAACCTGTCATCCAACAAATTGAGGATGACATCTTATAAGGATTCAATATTGCAATGAAAAATTGAGGGTTTACAAACAGATCATGTTAGACACAACAGAAGGTAACCCATGAATTCCTAAGTTCATAAGACAATTTTATTAATTTACAATGTTTTTTCACAGGTACATATGAACTCATTATGTTCTACTGGCTACTAGGCACCTGGAAACTCTAAGAAAGGTGAAGAAATTGGATTGTTTTGGGTCAGACACCTGGAAAAAAAATACAAATCATACATATGATAGGACACACTTGTTCATTTCCATGTTTATATGCTTAACACACTTGTCTATTTCCATATTAATATGTTCTTAAGGCATACTTGTTTTAATTGAGTATGTTTTTTCTTAAGGAAATATGAATTCGGTCTACTCTAGAGGCTGCTAGGTACATGAAAACTCTCGGTGAAATAAATGGACTGTTTTTGGTCTGATGGTTGGGAGAGATAAACAAACCATACATAAGACATGCTATCCTTTCTCATTACACAAAAAATGTGGGATATGTCACACAAAAACTATTTTAGGATATGAAAGGGATGACCTTCTCACCCATGCCAACATGATACACCCACCCACCTTTCACACACTCAAGTATACTACACAAGACATACCCCACACCTTTATGTCTTTACATGTCAAGGCACTGCCTTTAGATGCATATTAGTTACTTTTGGTGCATTTTATCATTGGTGTAACAACATCATCTAGGATAGGTTACATGTCTATGGATGAGGCTAGCCAAATGCCTTGGACATTAAATCGTACCTTAGATTTTCAGCATCAGGGTCTAGGCATGGACTATCTCGACACTCCGCTAAACATAACCCACCTTTTTGTGTTTACATATCAAGGCACTACCTTTAGATGCATATTAGTTCCCTTTGGGGCATTTTATCATTGGTGTGACAACATCAATCTAGGATAGGTTACATGTCTATGGATGAGGCTAGCCAAATGCCTTGGACATTAAATCGACCTTAGATTTTCAGCATTAGGGTCTACGCATGGTCTATCTCGACACTCCGCTAGACATACCCCACCTTTGTGTGTTTAAATGTCAAGGCACTGCCTTTAGATGCATATTAGTTCTTTTTGGCGCATTTTATCATTAGTGTGACAACATCAATCTAGGATAGGTTACATGTCTATGGATGAGGCTAGCCAAATGCCTTGGACATTAAATTACACCTTAGGTTTTCAGCATCAGGGTCTACGCATGGACTATCTCGACACTCTGCTAGTGGTTGAGGGCCTAAAGGCATCACATTTTCCCAATGTGGTAAATCGGGTGCAGTCCAACAATGCAGGTTGGAAGTTGAGGTTGCTCTTGTTTTCTCGATCTCCTTTATACAACTCATCATGGCTTCAACCCCGCTTTATTCCATTACAGCGCTACTGGTCCCATCTTCAGTTATCAAGCAGATGGATAGAGTGATGTCCAAGTTCTTATGGGGGCGAGAGATGGGTTAAAGAGGAGGGCTTGGGTGGCTTGATCTTATCTGAGTAAGTATAAGGGACATGATGTGCTTGGCCTATTTTTCTTGTTGGAGGCTATGCTTACACGATCAGAGGATATTGGTAGGTTATTTCTATGGAAGGACATTATGGAGGTCGTTTGGGGAGTTAGGTGTTTAAGAGGGACTTGGATAGTAGGTCAGAAAATGGTCTTGCTGGGTTTGGTGTTCAGGAACATCGCTGCCTGCTTAAGGAAGTGAGGCTTTTGTGAAGGAGATGCCTTAATCTAAATAGCTTGAAGTTTAAATTTGATTGTTGGGGCATTAATGGTGGATGGAGGAGACAAGAGAAGGCAGATGGTTGGGTTGGTGAGATATATACAAGGTAACAAGTTTTAGGTGATGAGATCGTGGCTTACCGTTGCATTCCATTTGGAGGCGGGAGGTTAGGCCATTGTGGTGGTGCTAAAGGTGCGGGATAATGTGAATATGATGATTTTTTATATTGAGGCAGATGACCCTTTCTTGGTGGAGCTCATTTGGTGAAAGGTGGACCTATTGTGGAGTATAGATCATGCATATAGGGAGGTCAATAGCATTTTGGATGATTGGAGCATCCTGCGTTTTCTTTCCCACATGGAGGTTAACTAGGCCTCCAGAAGCTTGGTCAGTGGGATATGTTCTTGATGAGTTGGTCGTGTTCCAGAACCCAATGCATTTCTAGATGAGCTTGAGATTTGATAGCTTTTGACAGGAGACATACCTTCTATCACACATAAATGGCTATCAGTGTAGCCTGAGTTGGATGTTCGGGCATTTTTGCAAGTCAGAAGGAGTATGTGTTGTAGATCCCATCATGTAACACATGACAATCATATTGCCATGGACGACCAAGCAGTATGTGAGAAGTTGTCATAGTGAGAACATCACAAAGGACAATACCGTTGTAAACACCATGAAATGAGAAAGGAACTCTTTTGGTGGAGCACTTTTGGTGAAAGGTGGACCTACTCTGGAGTATAGCTCATGCATATAGGGAGGTCAAGAGCATTTTGGATGATTGGAGCATCCTGCGTTTTCTTTCCCACGTGGAGGTTAACTAGGCCTCCAGAAGCTTGTTCGGTGGGATATGTTCTTGATGAGTTGGTCGTGTTCCAGAACCCAATGCATTTCTAGATGAGTTTGAGATTTGATAGCTTTAGACATGAGACATACCTTCTATCACATATAAATGGCTATCAGTGTAGCCTGAGTTGGATGTTCAGGCATTTTTGCAAGTCAGAAGGAGTATGTGTTGTAGAACCCATCATGTCACACATGACAATCATATTGCCATGGATGACCAAGCAGTATGTGAGAAGTTGTCATAGTGAGCACATCACAAAGGACAATATCGTAGTAAGCACCATGAAATGAAAAAGGAACTCTGTAGTAGTGGGTCACAGTCAGAGAAGTGTCATCAACCCATCGTAAGCGATACGACTTGGGATGGGGCTCCAGTTGCAATCCCAACTCCTGAATAACAGAAGAAGATACTATATTGGTTGAAGATCCTCCATCAACTGTGAGTATGCATGTGCAACCTTGAACCTCCACAACTGAATAAAACAATGATGTGCGACACCAGTCATCAGGAGGTGGACTTTATATAGCATGAGGACCTGATTTTGCAGAGCAGGGTCACCTGTTTCTTCTTCCTCTTCTTCCTCGTCACTAGGTTGTGAAGCCAGAAAGACATTTTCATATTCTATGTCATGATCGTCTTTTGTTGTCGTTGTAGTCATCACACGACGTAGACACTGGTTGAAACAATGACCATATGCATGACAGGTAAAGCATTGGATAGGCTTGGTAACAACTAGTTTAGAGGATTCACCTTCAGTAGTCGGTGTTGTTGTAGTAGTTGCCCCTTGATGTGGTTTCCACCCAAGTGACCACATTTGAGGGCAACGTCTGATCTCCTCTCCAATTCTTTCAACACTTTGAATAGCATCATCTAGAGGAGTGAAATGCATGACTGCTAGACGATCAGCTACCTCATCGCGAAGTCCTCTACAAAAATTTGTGATAGCTACGGTGGCATCCATCTAAACCTCAGATCGGTTGTACAATAGATTCTTGAGATTTACTGGTGTACGTGGCGATAGTGTTGTCACCCTGGTTGAGATCTTGATATGCCAAGTAGGCATTCTACTTGTAATTCTGAGGTAAGAATCGATGCATAATCAAAGGATGCAATTTCCCCCCATGTGCCAATGGGGTTGTCTCGCGGTTGGTTCCACCATGCTAAAGCGGCTCCCCAAAACTTAGAGGTGGCGATCAGGACTTTGGTTGCCTCACCAAAGGTTCTGTATAATTGGAAATACTTGTAGGCGCAGTGCAACCAGTCAATCACAATCTAAAAGTTTGCCATGGAACTTCGATAGCTTCATTTTAACATTGTGCTCTGCTTGTATGGGTTGAGGGGTTGGTTGTCATACATTGTTGTTGCGGTTGACCTCTAGTGTATTCATGCATTTTTTGGAAGTTGTAACACGATAGAGAAGTTTAAAAGAGTCATCGTATTGGGCTTGATGTTGAATTATTTCCTCTTGTCGTTGAACTAGATCCGCTTGTTGATTCATCATGTTGTCCAATTGTTGTTAAATAGCCTATAAGGTGGTAGCACTTATGGACATGAATCCATCTAGTTTGTCGTTGACTTGTTCAACAGTCACCATGCTTCTTAGGAGGTGAAAGCTTCCTTGAAGTCGATGTAGAAAGAGGTGCCTCAGAAGGAAGGTTGCACTAGTGTGCCTGGACCCCAAAAAAATTTTTAGGCTGCTTACTAGCAGTCTAGGGGAGCTGATTGATGCAATGGAACCTGTTACAAAAAGCCAGGGGCACGGTTGATGCAAAGAAACATTGCGGACGGAACCTGATTATGGGCAAGGATGGCCGTAATAGGGCGGATTAGCAGTTGTTTGATGGATGACTTCATGGTTACAGGAAACTGGGAAGTAGACTGCAAAATCGATTTTTGGTCAGCGGTGCAGGCCTTGCGATTTGTCGATGGTGCACTGGCCTTCAAAGGCTAGGATGATGGACGGATGTGAGTGGCGCGATGGTGTCTTGGGATGAAGTCGCGAGTGTGTGAAGTGGGGAACTTATGAGCGTTGACGCCAATTGGGGTCGTTGGCATAGTGAGATGGGACCACGGGATCTGTACAGGAACACGAGCTAGCAAATCTCCAGTAGGTGGGTAGGGACGGCTTGGTGTGGGAGGCGGGGAAGAGGATTAGTAAAGGAAGGGATGGGCGGATGGTATTGTAGATCCGGAGAGGGGAAGAGAAGGGATGATAGCGACTAGTTGATAGGTGTGAGTGGGAGAAGGGGGAAAGGGGTGCGAATGGGATCAGGGGGAGGAAGAGTGGGGTGTCTTGTGGGAGATGGGGAGCATGAGCACTTCCCTACAGCTATTTTGGTCGTATTGGACACGTGTCTGACACAAACATGCCATTGACACACATTGGGCATGGCTTGTCCAGTTATCTTTTACATTTGTAGGGATAGAAATAGGCAGAACACAACCTAGACACAAGTGACCCAGGCCATTACATAACCCTAAAAAAAGAAGAAAAAAAACTCATTCATGCACTATCATGATCCCTCATCAAACTTCTAATCCTGATACCCTAGCCCCCTTCTCCAATTGCATCTCCAAGGAAGCAAAGGAGAAACCCGCTACAAGAGAACTCACTTATTGGAAGGTCTCATCGTATGCCCTCTGCTAGCTACAACAATAGTGAAACCCAACTAGAAGCAACAACAAGCAACCTAGCCACTTGTTGCCACCTCCATGTGACAAACCCACTTGTCATATCATATTTGTGCCAGCCGACACATAAAGCACCTTCTCTTGCAGTGCATTCAAATGACATTTTGTAAACAAATTTCACTTAATCGATATATGAATGTGCATAGTTGTAGTCCTAGCACAAATACATCTTTTTTACAAAAGCATAATATGTTCGCTTAAGACTGATATCAAGATAATAGTTCTAAATGTTTCACCTAGAATCATTTATGAACACCAAGACATGTTGAGATAGCTCAAAAGAGTTGCCTTGCATCATTATCCAAATAAGTAAACTAACTATTAAGACACCTAGAACCATTTCCCAATATTCATTGTGTGACTACTACAACATCTACACACATTCATTTCTACCCATGATGGAAAGAAAATGCCCAATAAATATTTTTGAATCATAAATATAACATAGAACGAAAATCTAATGCTATATACAGCAAAAAGGTTTAACAACGTGCAAAGAGTGGTTAGTCATTACTACACATTCTCTTCGATAGTAGAAGTGGTGTAGCATGTTTCATAGTTAGGAAAGGCCTTACTTTAATGGCCCCACATTCAATGATGTGAGTAGGTCAACGGTTGGCAGAGTGTAGTGACTTAGGTCTTAAGTTATACAAATAAACAACAATCACTAGATTATATCAAGACAAGAACTGGTCTTAGGATCATATATCGACTGAGCTTTTACTTGGCATGCATATTGCTATTGTAATATCGATTGAGCTTTTACTTAGCATGTCATATTGCTAATATAATTTTGTATCACAACATCTACACTATGGAACTTTCTCGTATTTCATCTATCAATTGTGTGATAGTTTTCAAGCTCGCCTGCTCTAGATTTTAGTGATAATCATTATCAAATTTATCACAGAATTACAATTTTCTTGTCGTGCCAGTATGATGATGAAAATTGATATCTAAAAATTTGCCACAGACCCAAACTATTTCAATTGATATATGCATATTTTTGGTTGGTATGTCATCCTTCTTAAAATAGATAAATAAATAAATATTTACTGACTAAGATCTTAACCATTATCTATTTCCAAATCTTAATATTATGAAAACAGTGTGTTAAAACTTTTAAGCCACGAGGTCTTTCAAAGGTAAATAAAACTTTAAAATATGATTATTAAGTAGATCATGCAGGTGATGTAGTTAATCAGCGCTGAGGTTAGGTGTATATGACATAAAATTATCGAAAAGCAAAATTAGTAAAATAAAGAATCTTCAATATGACTAAATATCAATACCCACCCACTACGAAGTCACTGCCTCAAACATAATCATATAGTAAGTGCATAAGTAGTTCATGATTAATCATACATTAAGTGTAATAGTTAAACAGAATACATATCTTACCCATATTCCTGAACCCCCAGTGCCCAATGATGTACCCAACAATATATCTTGTGTCCATTTGCATCTAGTGTGTCAGGAACTTCATCATCCTGTCTGCAGTCTTTGCAAGTAAACAGCAAGGCCGATCTACTCGTGTAGGCGTTCTTGTCTCAAAATCTACGCACATGAAGCCAAATGGTGAGAGTGCACTCTTACCAAATTTCTAAAAGGGGATGGATGTCATTGGGCAGAAAATATAAAATAAGGATAAGTTGCCTTCAGTACTGATTTTTTTACCATTTTTGAAACTGGATAAGTACTATGAAATCTAATGCTAACCTGATGCTGGATTGAAATGTTACTGTGATTGCGTCGTCAACTAAGAAACAAGGATCCGGAAAAGGGATAAAATACCACCAGACAGCCATCTCGACAAAGAAGATCAGCCAAAGAACAGAAGCGCAATGCTAGGCAGAGAGTGTCAGAGCCGCTGAGGAGAGGAGCATCAGCACATGTGAGGAGAGGAGTTTCACCGTTAGAGAGTATCAGTGCCGGTGAGGAGATGATTTTATCCGCCAGATAGAAGACAAGCGGTTAGCATGGGGTGAGAAGAGCGTCATGCCGCAGCCGATGGAGAAAACAATGACCTCTATTCTGCCAATGCCAATTAGGAAAGACAAGAAGAGAGATGTGGGTTATACCCCTTTGCCCTAGTAATCTCAGTCATTCATTTGTATCAAACAAAATAAACGGCTCTGGTATTTCTCGGGCATTTCTTTTTTTTCTTCTCGGTCCTTTCGACTCACTCTGTTTCAGTTCAACCCGTCATAAACGCTGTATTAGGATGATGCCCGTAACTTATTACGAACTGCCACCTGTCACGCAATGTGCATTTTCTAGTAGTGAGAGACAATGATACCATCGCAAAGTGCTTTATAGATGACCAGAAAGGTGTGACAAACTCCCCAAGAGAATTGGATCGTTCTGAACACGTACGTCGCATGGAGTACAAGCAAGGCATCTTTGGCGGTGGTGGCGAGGGATGATAGAGGACAATGGCGAGGAGGGTGGTGCAGCACTAGAAAGTCACATACTGTTCTTATAGGGGAGTTGGAGGCTATAGAACTAGCTTTGAAGGATGCTCATGAATCCGGTTGGAACCAGGTGATCATTGAGACAGATAGTAGCAATGTCGTGCGACTCATCAATGAAAATGCAGAAGGAAGCCCTCGTCTGGCGCCCTGGGTAATGAGGATTAGAAATCTGTGCCACATGGACAGGTTAATATGCATTGGGCATATCAGTAGGGAGGCTAACACTCTGGCGGATGGGTTAGCCAAACTGCAACAAAAAAACCTCATTTTTGGTACTTTTTTGAACAACCCCCTGGGGTTCTAAAAAACATAGCTCAAATAGATAAATGTAAGGGTGGTAGTACCACCTTATTTCCTTTCCTTAGTTATAATGTTGTATTTAACACTTTTGAGGATTTAGCCCACACGAGGTGAGTGGGATGAATAAAAGTGTCTCTTGACTTTCCCTAAAAAAAGAAGTAACATAATAAATGTCTAGAAGATGATATTACTCGATGACATATGTCTTAAGTACGTGACTTGAAGAATTAGATCATATAGATGTTAAGAGTATACATTCTCATTATGTCCTTAGTTGGATGTTGTTGTGGAAGGTTGATAGACAATAATAACACATAAGACTAGAGTGTGTGTTGGTTGATGATTGAATCTCATTAGTCATGATATGGTGATATCAAACTGAGAACATAGATACGTGTTAGAGAACAGTTTATCATAGAGACCCACCATGAGAGTGACACATGGAAACCATTGTTATGGTTGTCATAGTTAGCTCTCATAGTGATAGTGGTGATTGTGATTCTTAGACCTAAAGTCACTACACTCATCACATCTTGTTTTATATGCTTTGTATCATCAAACGCAGTTCTGAATAAGGATTATCATAAAGGTGATGATTGGGTGACCATGACACATGGGGACTGACTGTGAGTGATGTAGATGGGATTTTTCCCTCACATGGGAGTATGATATCCTAGGCCACTTGAGTTAGCGAGACTGAGAAATGCATGGCCATGTACATGTGAGTCAATATATGATATTGAGATTATACATATCTCATGTAGTCTGCTATAGCAAGAAACATAGATTAAGTGTTAAAGAGGATGACAGATCCATGCCTCAAGTTCAATCTGGATATCAGAGACAAAGGAATTATACAAATACTGCAACACCAAACACATATTGTAGGTTGAAGTTGTTCCCCAACTTTCTGTTTACTTGGGTAGCAATGATGTGTAACTAGGCGGCGCTCTTTGCTTGTGAAGCTATAATTGGATATGGACAATCACTGTCAACGTCATCTGGGACCTATAGGGTCACACACATAGGATATGACCCAGAAGAGGAGTTTGATCTTGAATGATGATTGGATTGATTATTAAATAGTTTAGGTATTTAATTCAAGAAACAAATCAACTGACTAAACTCCCAACCGATCGGCTCATGTGATGAAATGATAGGTTGGAGTGTCATGTTGATTGCATATTGTATTGGTTGAGTTTTGCACAAACTGGGCGCCAACCGTCTGGTTCACTAGGTGAGTCAATCGGCTGGTGGTCGTGAGACAACCGACTCACTCCATGAGACGGCCGATTCGAGATGTAATTCGATTATATCAAGGATTAGTGTTGACATCATGTCAAACATTTATTGGAATACAATTGCCAAATACATATGTGATTGGGAAACATGCAAAATGATCAGTTCGTCAAGCTAACTGACCATGTCACGTGTGAACTGATCATTTCAGTTACCAACCGACCAGTTTGGGACTCACGGGTTGCAAAAATTCATGATCTTATGGTCCTTTCCACTCCTGTACAGACTGGGAACCCTGACCCAAACCCCTCCTATAAATAGAGGGGTATTGGGGGCTTCACAACACATACAATTGAGAATCATTTGCTCTGATAATTATTGTCCTCTCTAGTTGTGGTAACCAAGAGAGCCCAAGCAAGTCCTACCTGACTAGGCAGGGATAGCGAAGGAGAGGATAACTGAGAAACATTGTAGGAGAGCAGGTTGGTGACTAGTACACCAATAGGAGGGACAACTCATTCATGTTCATTCTAGTAAGATGACATGAGTTCTAGGTGGTCCCTATGGATTTTTCTAGAGGTGAGGTGGCCTTTCCCCGTCACTAAGGAGGACAATGTCAGGCAGTAATTTGTAGAGAGAGGAACTATTACCAACGACAATGTTCGAGTTTTCTATCTGTGAAGGAGCCAAAGACGAGTCACAGTGCAAGAAGACAGTTGCGCATCTCCAACAATGAGGATTATGTCATTGGACTTGCTCCAGGACCAGGTATATCTTTGAAACCATCCTTTCCATTATATAGCTGTTGACGCGATCTGCTAGTTTATGGGGAATATGGCAATAAATTTTTTATTTTTGATTGCCTTTATTTTCACCCTATTTCCATATATATATATATATATATATATATATATATATGTGTGTGTGTGTGTGTGTGTGTGTGTGTAAGTATATGTATGTATATGTATGTAGATGTATGTATATATCTAAGGGATAAAGAGAGGGGGACTACCATGATACCCTCTATCCTGGATGTGCCTCCTTCCACCATGGTTTGGTAGCAAACTTATCTTCCCTCATCTTGGCTATGTCCTTTCTGGGTAAGTCTAGGCTTTCTATGGCATAATGCCTATCGACTCAACAACCTTGAGGGGACGGGGAGTAGGCTGCTTCACCCTTGCCACTGCGACCTTTGATCGAAGTAGTTGGGACAACCTACAAATTGGACCAGTGATGCCCTATCCTAGAATTAGATGACGTCCCCACCTTGGTACAGAATGCGATGGACGTGGTTGAGTAGCCCATGGGTGGTGTGTCAAGGAAACGTTGGTGAAGCCTGGAATTGGTGCATGTTCATGGAAGGTTGTTGTGGTAAATCCCTCATTGTAGAGGTGGAAGTGGGGAGTCTGTTAAAGAGGAGTCGAAGATAGAGCATGTTCTATGAGCAAGGGAATAAGAGAGAGGGAGAGACATATTATTATGTCTTGCTACTGGTGAAGGTTAGGGAAAAAGAACTGGAGCTTTTGACTGCATATGAGACGCTGAGAGAGAGAACAATAGAGAGAGAGAGGTCTAGAGGTCATCCTTGGTCTCTATGGAAGCAAAGGGAAAGGACCCTAGAAGTGGCGTCTTGGCCACCGTAGGGTGGGCTCCGGAACCTAGCTTCCCAAACTGGCAGCGTGCGTACAGTCGCATGCGATGTGTGGAAAGGGAAGACTAGTCGGTCCAGTGCCAACCAACAATCGACAGTCCAATCGAATAAACTAGCTAATGGTTGGTACAAAAAAGAACCAAAGATTTAAATTATACCCAACTTAACCAGGTGGTGTTGGCGCTATCCCATGAAAAATTTCCATGTGGCATAATATAAAGGTATAAGTGTAGATTTTTCATAATTCATAGAAAATGTTAGGATTGTCAAAAAATAGAAAAATTATATATCAAAATGATTGGTAAAATGAGAGGAACACATAAAATGTAATTGAATCCTAATTCTTATCCCAATTATAAAAGTACCTTGGGTACATGTTTATTAAGTGATTAGTACATAACAACCCTAGATTTGAGTATGAAGGTGTTGACTATATTAAAATGCTCGCAGTTTATGATGTATTCTGCTATTGTTGAATATAATGACACTCCAAGGGGATCATGATCATAATGATGGTAATTAGGGTATTTAAAGTGAACAGTCATACATATGAAGAATTAGGGTTAAAGGTCATAACTTGATATGCCATTAAGGATCATAATTGAATCTAGTGATCTTAATGAAAGGATATGATGGGTATAATAATTAAAGTTCACCTAATATTTAATATGTGTGGAATTAGGGCTTGTACCCTTATTCCTCCAAACCTGAAGATGACCCTAAACCCTAGATTAGGACTCAAGTAGGGTTTAATCTGAATAATGTAATGGTGACACTTTAGGATTTACATACATGTAGATTTAATGTTGATTTCTTAGATTCACCTTTACCTGTTTGATTGGATGATATGCTTAAAGTATAACTGCATATCTACATGGTTCTATAAAAGGTGTGTGGTTACGGTTATGACTGCCTGCAATACTGATTGCTGAGATTTGTCGAGTGTTTCTCAAAGATTGTTCAAATAAATTGTTGGTTGTTTATTTACATTTTGTTCAATGACAACACCACTATGAGTATCACATAAATAAAGATATCATATTTTGAACCCTAGGATGACGTGTATCGAGGAGTGATACATACAAGCCCTGTAGGAACAATGGTCACCCCCAAGATAGTGTAAGGAGTAGAACCTGAGAGGGGATACACTCCCTACTAAAATTTGAGAATAAACTCATCTATCCAAACATACTTACAAGAATTCTAAAGTAGATATTTTTTTCTCAAATGATGATATATAAAAAGAGACCAAATTATAGCAGCATAGTAAATTCCATGACTTTATTCAATTTTATTTAAGTACATCATTATCTCCCATAAAGGGCTTACATGAAAGTTACAACGTATGGATCTAAGTAGAGGGATATGCATCTATCTTAACTATATCTCCCCAAAAGCTCCACCAGAAGTTCCATGTCACCATGTCCAGTCTTCCAAATCCTACACCTGGGGTTGGAAGCATACCCCCAAAAAAGGAGAAAAAGTAGAAGAAATCAACATAAAGGTTGGTATGTGCATAATAAACATAGATTGAGCAATATAAGGAATAAAGGTTGTCAAATATACAAGGCTTCCCATACAAAAGATAAGGACTACCCAACTGGGAATAAAAGAATATGAATTTCAAAAACTGATAACATAGAGAATACTTCCCATTAAACCAACATAAATGTGGTGCCACTCAAGCGCATACAAATTTTTGGGCACAAAACTCATCACAAGAATATAAACCTGCATGCATGTGAGATAAACATAGCACTAGAACAATATAAATAACAATGGCGGACAAGGCTCACAACCTTGAAACTTAATAGAGTATGGCAAATAACCATCTCTCCAGTATATATAAAAGTGGGCACAAAACCTGTGTGTGGGGCATACAACCTCCATCCCAAAATTATAACATGGACACACAACCCAAAAAACCATTGTAATTATACTACTCTAGGGCTACTGAATAGCATGACATGCATAATGTGGAGGCAAGTATAAGGTTTAGTGTTTTATAGAATAATTAAAGTTGTCATCACAAAAATGGACAAATTAAAAATCAACCACATAAGTGGGCAAAAGAAATTCCAACAAAATAGAATGATCATAAGGTCGAATCAAGTAGAATATTTCACATTGAATACATTCTCAAAAGAGAGATTATGTAGGATAATATGTCAAGCGTGAGAGAAAATAAGTTTATTTCTCAACAAGAATAATAGAGGATGCAAACATACATTAAGAGAGGATAAAATTAAGTCAATTGCTCAATATAGATGTAAGGGGGTGCATCCTACCTCAAGAAGTCTACATGTGTCCAACGCCAAAACCCTAATTCCATCTTGGTCCGCAAACAACCTATTAAAGGCATATATGAGATTAGGGATATGTTTACATTAATTGTATAAACCCTAAAAATTGTCTTATTATTATTAATTGATTGGGTTATCAAAATTACACCATCTGGTAGATTATGTTTTTATGAGTTCATTGCATATTTTACTTTATTTTCTGACTTATATATGAATTACTAGTTATGAATTTGAGAAAATTGTATCAATTAACTAAATTCTTAAAAATATATATTCATTACATTATGATTATGTGATGAAAACTACACCATTAGATAGAGAATAAAACATTGATTTCAAAACATATTTTGTTATATTTTTCTGACCTATAAGTAAATTACTATGAATTTTAGAAATTTTGGCCATTCGGAAAATAGGGTAATTACACATGTTCAAGAATATCTAAAACAGATAAGTCCATCAGTAAGCGCCACGTGGAATGGACCTGTACAAAGTCAGGCGAACAACAGGACCAAAGAACACCGCGTGCTGAGAAGAAAAGCAAGGCTGCAATGACTCTAATACCCCTCTAGGCCAACGGATCAGAAACCCAAAAAAGGGGTATACTTGTTCATCAAACCCACATCGTTCTTCCTCCAGAACGGGAAGCACGGCCAACTCGGATAACCAGATTGAGACTCAATCTCGAACACTAGCGATCAACACCTCAAACCATTGTAGCCTGCATCTTCCTTGAGGTACCCTGAAGTTGGAGACTTCAAGAAAATGTATCACCCGGCGAGGGGACCCCAGTTCTGTGTCTGCCTCTATGGAAGGGTAAACGCGGACATCAAAACGCCAAACCAGAAGAATCCCACGAAAAAACTAGGCATGAGCGACAGTGTTGGAAAGAAACAACCTGCAACTCAGATACCCAAAGTCTTCACGAGCTAAGGTGGTAAAATTTCCAAGTCAAGAAGACCTGCAACACCTGGCCTTTACTCCCCAGGTTTTCATGTAGCAGAGCAATGACAAAGGGATTGGAAACGGTAAAATAGTAGGGAATTGATCAAGTTAACAACATGAGCGGCTCTGGCCAAGCAAGATGAAGGTATTCAAGATCATACTTTGGTCAGGGAGCAACTGCGTAAGCCCAGCGAGGAAGGTTGCAGTGGCAGACAGGTGAGTCCGAAGGGGAGATAACCTGATGAGAGGCAAGGTTATCTGGGCACAAGAAAACGCGGATTAGAATGTGAGATTACTTTATGCAGATTCAATTCCTTTGAGGTGGTCGGAGAAGCGTGAGCAAGATGTAGATGACTGAAGATACACCTTGGGTTTATGACGGCAACACTAGTTGTATAGGGCTCAATTGAAGGTGAAGGGTACACGATGCAAGTGCCTCGAAGGTTTTTTGGTGAATAAATAGTGGTTCAGTAGGTCATAGGAGACTGCAGGATCATAACGGTGAGGTTGGTTCTGCCAATTTAGGTGATTCTTGATTATGGACAGATAGGAGTTAAACTAGGGTTCGGGGAAAGCAGAAACTCGCCAAAGAAAACGGCCTCCTGCTGCGCCAACTAGCTGCAGTGCTAGATGTCAGCAGCAATTAAAATAATAAATGATGAAGGAAGTACATAACTTTCAATCCGGAATATATTTTTGGATGAAATAAATTGCATTAGAATCCTTATAAAAAATGTTTTCCAATGAGACTAGTGCTGACATATTTTGAAATAATGATAATATGGGAGAAAAATAGTACCATATATTAGGATATCATACAGATGTTCTGGGTACAGACGTACAGTACTCGTGAGTACTGTACTTTTGAATGAAGGAGGATCAACAGTACTCATGAGTACTGTTCTTATGGATGCATCTTATAGATGATCTCTTAAGATGACGTGAATTGTACTTTTGAGATCATTAACAAGTAGATGTTCAACTTATGTCTGCATTTTGAAATAAATATTTGTCTACATGACCAATGTTGCTATGAGATTTTGTAGGTACCGTGCTTATGCTTCTAGACTAGTTATACAATTATGCTTAATTTTGTAATTTATTAGATATTGTACTTATGTTTGAGTAAATGAGTTGAAATTAACAAGTGGGTACAATACTTGTGGTTGCATTTTATAGCTGATTTTTGGTCTGATGTGCATTGTACTTTTAAGATCATTAACAAGTGGGTACTCAACTTATGTCTGCATTTTGTAAAAAAATATTGTCCAGATGACAAATGTTACTATGGTAATTCGTAGGTACTGTACTTATACTTCTAGACCAGTTATACAATTATGCTTGATTTATAATTTGTTAGGTACTGTACTTATGCGTCAGTAACTGAGTTGAAATTAACATGTGGGTACAATACTTATGGTTGCATTTTATAGGTGATTTTTGACCTGATGTGCATTGTACTTTTGAGATCATTAACAAGTAGGTACTCAACTTATGTCTTCATTATGTAAAAGAAATTGTCCAGATGACTAATGTTTCTATGTGATTCTAAAGGTAATGTACTTATACTTCTACATCAGTTATACGATTATGCTTGGTTTTGTAACTTGGTAAGTATTGTACTTATGTTTGAGTATTAACAAGTGGTTGTAGTACTTATGGATTCATAAGTACAGTACTCACGAGTATTGTTAATCCTCTTTCATTCAAAAGTATAGTACTCATGAGTATTGTACGTCTGTACCCAGAACATGTGTATGGTATCCTAATATATGGTACTATGTTTCTCGCGTAATATTATTATTTCAAAATATGTCAACACTAGTCTCGTTGGAAAGTATTTTCTACAAAGATTTTAATGCAATTTATTTCGTTGAAAAATACATTTCGGATTGAAAGTTATGGACAAAATCATTTTCTCTCTCTTCTACTTCCCTCATCCTTTATTGCATTAATTATTGTTAAATGCTATTATAGGTAGTGGGGCGCAGCAGGTGCATAGTTCCGCGAACCGGGTATACCAGCGGGTGGCTGGCCGATTGTGTGTAGCGTAGCTTGAAAACATAGGCAAAGAAATCTCAGAGGATGACGGACCAAGGAGGGAGAAAATGAGATCGGAGAATTCAGGATGTTCACACAAAAGGGTCGCCGAAAATAGAAGGTAGAAGGTGACTTTTTCGTCGTCTGATCAAAGCAACTCAAGATGAACCAATCATAGTCGTCCATCAAATAATTAAATTCGAAAGGAAAAACTATGTGACATGCATTAAGCCTGAAACTTTATGGAAAACAATTATATCCACTAAATACTTTGAACATGAACTATTTAAAATTGTTTTTTCTTTCCTATTTTATTTGAGAGTTCAACATTGTTCAATTAAAACTAAATTTGACACATACTAATTAAAACATGTGGAATCCGATTTTGACATCAGTTTTTACTTTTGGAAACATCTAGTATTTTATTTAATTCTTTTAGATTTTATCATATATTTTCTTTCTTTAATAAATTTGAGGCATCTAGAAACACTTGAAAGATGTGAAACGTGGCCTACAAGCAAACTTAAACATGGCAAATACAATTCGTTTTCCCTTTTAGGGTTGTTTAGTGCATCATTTTATATTATGGTCTCTTGAAAACCCGTAGAAAAACTTTTTGGTTGTGTGAACCAAAAGGAATGATGACTTTGAGTTGTACCAAGTCTGAAACCGAGTGGATTTATTTTTTGTCCCATATTTTTATGTTATGTTCTCTTTCCATCCATATGTTATTTTTAAGTGTTATTCTAAATCTGTGGTTTATATAAAAATAATATACTTTCTCTCTCCTAAAAACACTAGAATGTTTATGATTGTCCAAATTAGATGAAAATTCACACATGGGCTATTTTTCGGTATGTGAATTTCGAATTTGGGGTTAATTTCCACTTTTGAAGACTTTAAGCAATTTATCTAACACTTTTGGCTTTTCTATTTTCTTTTCTAAATAGAATTAAGATAATTTTTATCATGTAAATAATGTGAAACTTGGCTCCCAAGGGAATTGGGACCCAAGGAACACAATTTTCACATTAAATTTGGATTTTGAGGTTTATTTTTATGAGCTAGGATAGCATTATAAATTTTGGCTTATATATACATATAGATATGTATGTATGGGATTAAGAGAGAAAGATTTCTCTCCCCCTCTCCCACGCCTGTGGCGGAGGCCGAACGCCCGAGCTAGATATGTATGTATGTATGTATGTATGTATGTATGTATCATCAACACTCACATAATGGAGTCCTATTAATTCACTTTCTTATAAAAAGAGTTATGTATTATTATTATTATTATTATTATTATTATTATTATTATTATTATTATTATTATGATGCACAAAAATTCACTTTTTACTCAATGAAATATTTAATCCTTTAATTCCTCTTATTTTACCATCATGTGAGTATATGAATCTATTTACTTTTGGCACTTGATTAAATTATTATATAAATTTGTTTGAAATTTTTATCCTTGTTTGGTCAAGTCTAGGCAAACCAACTCACTAGATTTCAAATTATGGAATAGGGTAGAATTCTAGGTTCTGGTTCTTTACATATATCATATCAAGTATGGGTTGGAATATGCAAAGAAAATGCCAGTTCTTATGTGCAAGTAATTGATTCAATATATGGTGTTATGTACTTCCACACTTTTGCATGCACCCTACATACACAATATATTTTGATATGTTGATTCATGCTTTGTTTCATGCCATCTTAGGTCAATGCAATATATGAAGATGTGTAGATATCATGAATCAGATGAAATTTACTTGAAGGCATTAAAGTAAGTGAAGGAGGATTAGATAGATACTCGTTTTCATATGTACAGATCTGATGATAGAAATTCATGTAACTCCTTAGAGGAGAATCTTGTAAACAATATTTGGATTAATAGAAATTATTTACTATTATTTGTTATTTGGTAAAATCTAGATCCTTGGAGTTTTAGGTAATAGATCTCAACTCTTTGGATCTTTCCTTAATTGGGGGATGCTAAAAAGTGAGGTCATTATAGTATACCTCATAGTTGTGTTTTACCACATCATTAAAACAATTGGATATGCAATAGAAATTTGTGGTTCACATTCAGTAATATACTCAACCAAGATTCATACAGGAAAGGGTGGCTGAGCCTCAACCTACTGGAATTTTATTGTCATTGAGCCACCCACCCTCCACCCTTCCATGCATACTCTCCTGGTAAATTAACATCCTCTAAAAGGCATCCAACCTCCCACTCTAAGACAAACATTGTTGATTGTTTCCCCCACATAGACTTTGCTTGTGCTATCTAGGTTTCCTCAGGAGCAGTACTTGTAATCTCACTAAGAAAATTGTCTATTTGTGCATTAATAGCCTAATCCACCCTACTTTAAATCTTTACCTAATCTATTTTATATGGTTACCTAAAAAATAGAGATATTAAGTATCAGGCCTAGAACAAAATTGTACCAATGAATGAAGATATATGATTGATTCTTTTTAATTGGAAACAAGAAGTTATCAAAATCTAAGAGAGAATAAAAAATAAGAAGACTTAAACAAATTATCAAACCAAACTAAAAATTATCAAAATAAACTAAGGTATAAAAAATTAAACTAAGGAGTTAAATGAAACTAAAAATTACAAAAATATACTAAAATTGGAAAAAATAATCAAAATACTATACCAAACTAAGAAATCCAAAAAAGAAAGAAAGATTTTTAAATTTATTTAAATAGACTAAGATCCAAAATTATCATTATTTATTGTTGATATAGTGCCAAAATCTGATGTGGTATTTTTGTATCCCTCATATATACTAAGATATAAAATCTTTGTGTTTACCGAAACAATAGCACAAAAAACACCACCGACAAGCAGACAAGTCTTATCGTATAATCGTAAAGGATCGAACTAAAAGGACAACCTTTTAAGAACACATTAGGTCTTTTTTGTTTGATTAAATAAATAAATGAAGCAAGAAATTAATCAAACTATGAAAGAAATGGTTTCTAATAATAGTGAAATCACCGAGGTGGCGGGTGTTACTACCATGTCAATGTATCTACTCTCTTACATTGCATCATTCACTAGCAAGATAATTAGATTGGGGCCAAGGAAATTCCATATTTTTCATAGCATGGAATTCATAAGGATAGATTTCCCCTTAGGCTCAAGGTCTTGTTACCTAAAGATATTGAATCATTCCCATTGGAGAACCCTTTCAATGATCTCATCTAGGGTTCAACAAAGATTAATTATATTCTAATCCAATATTTCAAGGTCTCTATTCTTAGGATTATAGTAGACACATAATATGGGTAGCTAATTCATAGAACATGCATTATATAGTTAATGAAATAATTCAAGCAAGTAGTAATTCACATGTAAGATTATAGCATGGAAAGCAAGGCTAATACATATGTTCCAACAAGGAATATAGTCTCTTCTCATGTTAGTGATATAAGAGAAGAGGGAGAATAAGAGAAATCTCATAGAAGATAGAATCCTAGAGGAGAAGCTCAGTGGTCCCATCACCACTCATGAATGATGGTTGCAATCTCCATTCACGTCCTTTGGCGGAGAACATCCCCATCTAGGTCTCCTTATAGGCATCTATGGTTGTAAATGGAAGAGAATAGGACATGAACTCTAGTCCTAGATGTTACCAAAGTTCTTTTATATATGACCAACAAATTATCAAATCCATCCAGATTCAATCCAACATTGTTGGTCATTTGCTACAATTTTTTGTTCTAGAGAAATGATCGACCAGAAGACTAGTCCATAGGATAGAAGTAGGCATCAATTATATTTTTTGTGTACATAATTGAATTAGTCTTCCAACCCAACTTGAACCTCTCAATTCTGGCATTATATGTGGAATCTAGATTTGTTTTAGTGTCACGTATATTTTCAAGCACGCAAGTGATAATTCATCAAAGCTTCAGATTTTAGTATGAAAAAAATTCTCCAATCAGTTGATCAACATCACTTGTTGAGAATTTAATTACAATTTGAATGAATGTTGTCTTGTATTGTAGAGTCCTTTATCTTTCTTGGTTTTCTCTAGTTTGCTTGAATTGATCCTAGAAAATTGGGATTTTAACCCCTTGTTATCTAAACCCTTGCTAGCATTGAGTGTTGGTTGGTCATGGCTATTGTTAGGAAAGAGAATATTAGTTTGTGTAATGATGGGCCTAGTCTGTGCCATAATTTTGCATGTGATCTTATTGATAGACATATACTAGTTGTGGCGTCCAACTTATAAAACCAGATTAACTAATGCGGAAGCGATCATTAGCAACGGATTACTGAACATCACTAAAAATTAAAACCATTTTCAAAGAGGTCCATTCTCAGGAAAAACTCTTTAAACAAGAACCACAGTATTACATTTACATACTGGTCCACATTGTACATTCCATGCATCATCTCTTCTCGAGACGTATATATACATCACATTGCCTTAATAAAAGCACAAGTAACAAAATCCTCGAGGCTTAAATCCAAAATCTCAGATCGATTATAAAACACTATCTACTGACTCCTAGGACCTGAGAGTACAGAGATGACACATAGGACTCTATTGACATAGCTTGACAGTCAGTATTGCCACCTGTAGGATTACTGTTGTCCCTGTTGATGCTGCTACTGCTCCTCCCCTGCTACAAAGGTTCTTCCTCTTTGTCTGCGACTACCTAAAAATGTTGGATCCCACGGGGGTGAGATAATTGTAAAATTGCCCCAGCGAGAGATATAACTCACTGTAGAAAACATTATTATTGCAGTTTAATAGAAATAAACTGAGCAGTGGAATCATATATTTCAGTAGCAGATAAATTAATATCTATGCAGGTTTGAGAAACAATCCTATTCAAGTATTTCAGCTATAACTTGACAAGTCAGCATGTCTCTTATTCAATACAAAATTAAAGAACATAAGTAGAATTTATGTATCAAGGACATGCTAAGCAGGATAATCATCAACCAATGGTACTCGTATTTCAATCTTATGAAAATATGCTACACGGTTGATTACATTTTTCAAACATATTTAAGCTCTGAGGAGATGAGGTATACCGCTCATACCCCAACTGACCATTGCGAAATTGAAATCAGTACCATACAAAGTCAGTGGAAGAGCCAGCTTCCACGACTTCCCACATCTCGATCAGTGCGAGATCACATGTAGGACATCTTGTGTCTCCACTACAATTCTTGCCATGGTATAGTGGCATCTTTGCTATAGAGCTACAACGGCGGCTGCACTCTCTTCACAATCGAGAGATTTTATGTTTACCTCCATCGATTCAGAGTTAACATCATCGGGAGATTAGTGATACATCCATCCCGGAACATACAATGGAGGATTGAGAGGTTTAATGTTTACCTTCCATCAATTCCCTCACGAGGACGTAAGGATATTTTTGCCCATTGACCCCCGCATATTCAAAATATGTGAACTCCAAGAGATCCCATAGGAAAACCTGTTTCACCATCACCAACTACTGATGATGATGGATCTATGGTCAGAGCACTACATGAATAGCTTCCACTTGATTAATTAAGTACTTTATAATATTCTTTTAGCATCAGTCAAGTTTTCAAACATAACTTATTAGGACAAATGCTATAAATAAACATGTATTGTTTTCATTAGTTATTTCTTAGTCTTTAAAAGACATTGGGGTTTCAGTCCCTCATTTCAAACTCAATGCCATAAACATATGGTTCTGGGTATTCAAGCCCTTAGCTCATCACTAAGCACTGTTACCACATTTTCAGGTAACCATCACCTTCAGGTCATCTGACCAAGGTACACATGACACTTACTACACAAGCATCTCGTCTGGCCCTTGAGGCCCATTAACTTTCTTGTTACTTCTTACTAATCAACAAGGCATATTATGGCACACAAGGCCCAATAAATAATTTCAATAAATAAAACATCATAGCTCATACCTGGATATGTTCATCATCTCATGATACCTGCATGGTTAGTACAGATGATAACAGATATATCACTCATATTTCAGTTCCATGCTATTCAAGGGTAACACCACTATTCCCTTACCAGGGTTAGCACTACTACAGAACCTACCTTTAGTGTCGATTATTTAAGGCCTTTAGTGTCGGTTTCCGAGCGACGCCTATGTGGGCGACACTAAAAGGTCACCCATTACGCGTCGGTTCCAGAACCGACACCCAAACTCTTCACGCACGACTAAAAACGCGCCATCAGGGGACTATAGGCGTCGGTTATTAGATAAGAAACTGACACCCAAACCCTTCGCGCCACAGAAAGGGCATCATCTTGGGCGCTATAAGTCGCGGTTATAAGCCAACAACTGACGAAATATGTCTTCGCGCCAAAAGAATATGTGTCGGTTACATTTAAATAACCGACACTGTAATGTTATGTGTCGGTTGTTTACAATTACCGACGCCTGTTATTGGCGCCAGCTTGGGCACTATCAGTGTCGGTTTGTAGTAAGAAACCGACACCATATATGTTCGCACCACAGGAAATAGGCGCCGGTTATATCTAAATAACCGACGCCTATTGTTTTTTTTTTACAGACCTGCAGACCTGCTGTGGCTGGTCGCAGGATGAGAAACCTGCAGTTCAGTTAACTGAACTGCAGGTTTTATGACATCCATTGATATCAGCCAACAACAGGCCACAAACCTGCAAATTTAACAACAAAAATATTCACACATGCATTTAGCAATACAACCTGCAGTTCCATTTTATTTTCACACATTTAGAAACATTCATGTAGCTAGCAATCTGTAGTTCCATTCATTCACATTCACACATGTAGAAACATTCATATAGTAACTAACACTTTCATTCATTTTCACTCAGACACATGTAGAAACATCTAGACATGTAGAAACATTCACACATATTATAATTCAGAAATTCATTTAAAAAATCCCCACTATTTGTATGGTTGTTTCCAATTCTTCTCTTACTTCATTTAATTCTCCCATCGTATAGGGAGCATGTACATCTGGTAAGTCTGTTCCTGTAGTGGGGTCAGCTTTAAACACCTGTAAAGAGAATGATGTATATATATATAATTAATGAGCTATAAATAAGATTGATATATTTCATATTATCTAATGAGACTATATAATACCTGAGCAATACAATCGATGTCCATACAACATGACAGACTAACACATATATAGTACATAACAAGAGCAGCGTCGAATTTACATACAACACTAGCTTAGTACATATATAGTGGGACTTATAAGGTGACGATCCCACCTGGTAAAACAGGTTACCGACAACTACATGTTACGACTAGGAGGTCGTGATTCAGCAACAGTATGCATTAGCAGGAGGACAAACAGATCACCATATGTTTGTCCTCATATGGGGATCTGTTTGTCCTCCTGCTAATGCATACGTTGCTGAATCACGACCTCCCAGTCGTAACATGTAGTCGGTAACCTGTTTTAGCAGGTGGTATCGTCACCTTAGTCCACTATATATGTACTAAGTTAGTGTTGTATGTAAATTCAGAGCTGCTGTTGTTATGCACTATATATGTGTTAGTCTGTCATGTTGTTATATGAATCTGAACCACTTGTGTGTGCTGCACTTTATGTATTGTATCTGTATCCTGCTTCTCTTCATTGGGGCTTCTTCCTGCATATCCTGCATAGCTATGTCATGTCCGTCCTGCATAGCCTTCTTCCTATATTTATTTTTCAAAGAGAATACAAACAAAAATTATTAGTGTAGAGTTAGTGAAATACTGATCAATGTCTAGAATTAGAATAGATCAAGAACCTACTCTCAGCATCGCGTATGTAATCTCGGGTGAGATTGGTCCTATAGTTCTTTAGCACCCTCCCACAATGTTTAGCATTTGTATTAACTAGAAGATAATGAAACATCAAATCAGAAAATGATATTGATATTAAAAAAGTAAACATTTAGCTTCAATAAAAAAATATAAACATGCATGCCTCTAAAATTGTGATCTTTTATCAATTAACAATCCTTCATTGTGATCTCCGCGCACATATAAGTCATCATTAGCTTCAATATTTTCTGGAGTTGGCAACCCAACTGAGAATGGACTGGAGTCATCATATTTATCATAGTACTCTTCTTCATCTATAGGATCTTCAATGAACTGTCTTTTACCATGAAGAACAACCGACCATTTATCATTTGCAGGATCATCGATATAAAATACTTGTTTCTCCTGTGATGCCAATATGAATGGTTCAGCCTTCTCGCCAATCTTTTCAAAGTTCACTAAAGTGAAACCCAATTCATCCACTATAACTCCTTTGGTGTTATCAACCCAATTACATTTGAAGAGCGGAATTCTAAAATCTATGTAGTCAAATTCCCATATCTCCTCAATGACACCGTAATATGACATTTTAGCTTCACGTGGACTCTTATCCTTTGCACTTGCAAAAAACATAGTCGATGCTTGAAGGGTGACCCCACTGTTTTGGACGACACTCTTATCATCTTAGCGCTTTGTGTAATATGTGAATCCATTAATGTCATACCCTTCATAAGACATAACAGTCAACTTTGGTTTAAAGGCGAGGCATTTGATAGTTTTAGTAATATCATCTAGTGTTTGAGATAGTTGATGTAAGACTTTATCTTCAAACCACTTAATAAAAGTCTTGTTATGCTCTCTAGCAAGCCACATTGTATTGGCTAGAGGATATTGTCTTTTGATGAAATTGGTATGTTCCTCGATATAAACGTTCACTTCATCCATGTTGTGTAAAATATACAAATGACCTTGTTCCAACTGCT
This sequence comes from Alisma plantago-aquatica, assembly GCA_963693085.1. Lineage (NCBI taxonomy): Eukaryota > Viridiplantae > Streptophyta > Magnoliopsida > Alismatales > Alismataceae > Alisma > Alisma plantago-aquatica. Next base: position 602,843,087 of record OY856414.1, on the reverse strand, counting down.
CACGGCTGATTACTTTCACACGTGATCCCAAAATTCCTTTGCCAAATAGCTCGTCAATATTCTTGTCATTATCAGGAGTGTCATTACCACTGAGAAAGTCATTGCAGAAATCCATAACCTCTCTCACCACATAACCTTCAATAATACTCCCTTCAAGCCGATAACGCTTTCGAACATCACCTTTAAAAACACTCATGTATCGTTCAAAGGGATACATCCAATGCAAGAAAACCGGGCCCAAGATTTTCACTTCCCTAGTCAAGTGGACAACAAGATGTACCATGATATCAAAGAACGAAGGAGGGAAATACATCTCAAGCTGACATAGGGTAACAACCACTTCTCTTTGCAAATTATCGAGAGTCTCAGGGTCAATAACTTTGCTGCAGAGACTGTTGAAAAAGAAACAAAGTCTGGTGATTGCAAACCTTACATGCTTCGGCAATATAGATCGAATTGCCATGGGCAATATTTGTTGCATTAGAGTGTGACAATCATGAGATTTAAGTCCTATCAACTTCAGATCTTTCATTGATACCAATCTACAGATGTTGGATGAGTAACCATTTGGCACCTTAACATTTATCAAGCATTCACAAAAAGCTTTCTTCTCTTTTCTAGACAACGTGTAACATGCGGGAGGTAAGTATGTTCTTTTACTACCCATTTCACGTATTTCTGTTAATTTTGACCTTATTCCCATTTCACGTAGGTCCAGTCTGGATTTTATCCCATCTTTAGTCTTACCTGGTATATTTAACAGAGTACCAATGATGCTATCACAGACATTTTTCTCAACGTGCATTACATCGATACAATGTCTGACTGTCAAAGAACTCCAATAAGGAAGATCCCAAAATATTGACTTCTTCTTGAATGAAGAATTGTCACTCCGTGTAGTACCTTGTGATCTCTTACCAAATTCATTGACAAAGTCTTTTATTCTTTCATAAACAACCTCCCCTGGTATAGGTTTAGGTGCACTGCGTTCCTCATTCAATCCATTGAATGCTTTGCGCTTCCTACGATACAGATGGAATTTTGGAAGAAACCTTCAATGACCGAGATATACATTCTTACCGCCATGTTTTAGTCTTGTTGAATCAGTGTTCTCTTCACATATAGGAAACGTTTTAGCTCCTTTGACACTATATCCAGACAAATTCCCATATGCTGGAAAGTCATTAATAGTGCAAAACAACATAGCATGCAAACGAAATGTCTCTCTTTGTGAAGCATCATAGGTCATCACACCTTCACCCCAGAGTTTCTTTAAGTCATCAATCATAGGTTCAAGATAAACATCGATTTCATTTCCAGGTTGGTTAGGGCCCGATATCAACAACGACAACATTACGTACTTATTTTTCATACACAGCCAGGGAGGAAGATTGTATATAACAAGCATGATTGGCCAAGTGCTATGTTGTCTGCTCAATGTCCCGTACGGATTCATCCCGTCTGTACAAAGCCCAAGTCTTAGATTCCTGACTTCTTCACCAAATTCAGGGTACAATACATCAATCTTCTTCCACTGTGGGGAATCAGACGCATGTCGTAGGATCCCATCATTAATTTTCTTAACATCTGCATGCCACCTCAAATTCTTCGCATCTATCGGATTGGCAAACAAGCGTTGAAACCGTGATATTATAGGTAGATACCACATCACCTTGGCAGGAGAACCAGTTTTGGACTCCCCCGAAGTCGTCAATTTATACCGTGACGCACCACATTTTGGACAATCTTTCAAATCTGCATAGTCCTTTTGAAATAATACACAATCATTAGGGCATGCGTGTATCTTCTTGGCATCCATTCCCATTAGGCACAACAATTTCTTTACCCGGTATGTTGAGATTGGCAGCTCGTTTCCTTCAGGAAGCATTTCTTTCAACAAAGACAGCAATGACGTGAAGCTTTTGTCGCTCCATCTATTGTTAGCTTTCAACTTAGACAATCTCAACACAGCGTTAAGCTTTGTAAACTTAGTACAACCTGTGTATAATGGCATCTCAGCATCATGCACAATGTTTATAAAAATGGGAGGTGGATCGGTGTGCTCTACCCCACAACTATCCAGCATCGCATCAACGATGTCTACTGGAACTGGTTCATTCACATCTACGTCAGTGTAGGCAATTTCTTCTTCCATACAAGCACTGCTATCGACATCCACTGGTTTCGGGTTTGAAATCTCTCCATGCCAGTGCCATTTTGTATAGCCTTGTATAATCCCGTTGCACATGACATGAGTCATGATTTCGTCACCAGTGTTGACTTTCAAGTTGTTACCGCAATGTCTACATGGACAGTAGAACCTATCTCCAGGTTGTTTCCTATGTTCCTCGACAAATTTAATGAACTGGTGAAGACCAGAAATAAACTCGGGGGTGCAGCGATTGCGAATGGACATCCATGATCTATCCATTCTATGATCAAAGAGAAAACAAGTATATATTAGGACAAGATTAGGGTCTAGGGTTAACAAATACATGTTATGTCATTATTATATATAATAAATGTGTACCACCTATCCATTCTTGAACACCTAAACTCACTAGTAAGTGTATAATGTGTATTGGGTTTTCAAGAAAATTTCGGCAGCATTTCCCCACTGTTTTCCAAGTACATATGTACTTAGAGAACAAACGGGGAAATGCTGCCAAAATTTTCTTGAAAACCCAATACACATTATACACTTACATCCTAAGCGAGATTAGGTGTTCAAGAACAGTCCCAAACCGGGGACTATCCAAGATTTACTCCTAATGAGTAAATCTTGGACGGGTTTCTAGGCCAACAAATAATGTATTGTCATTCTTATACCTAAAATCCTAGTTCTTCAATTTAGGGTGATTATTGATGTCTTTAAAAGCATGATTGGCAATTTAGGGAAAAGTTCATCATTTACATTCCAAGCATGTCACATGTGTGCATTATAGTTCATCATTAAGCAAGATATAAGCAAGTATGTCATATTAAAATAGACTAAACAATATGAGAAAATAGTAGTGTAATCATGCAAATGGGAACATTCATGGGAACACACACTTCAGTTATAAGCATTCATGTAGTAACTTTCAGTTCCATTCATGGGAACACACACTTCAGTTATAACAATAACTAAACAAAGGGGTTGGTGTACCCATAAACATGCGCATAATTAAAAAAACTATTAATACAGACAAGTCTAGATAGATAGACAACTAAATACTACACCAACATGGTCCCGCATGCATCAGTAACTTCTTTTTGATGATGAAGCTGTGTCACGAAGCTCCTCACTATATTTAGACGAATCTGAACTGACAGGGGCCTCAGATTCAGATTCCTCATAGATGATATCCGACGTCGTGCGCTCATACCGCAGAAGATGATCGGGGGTCTCGCAGTTGCTGTTGGTTATCCAAACTTTGATGGAATTATGGCCAACTGGACGGAGAAAAAGCCTGTTCCAACAGACCACATGCAGCTCTCCAATCCAATCACGCCAACCGGATTTTGATACAAGATTTCCTGCCAAATCATACTCAACCTCGATAACATGTGAATAATTACCAAATGTTAGGGTCACTTTACCAGGCATGTAGTGTCTTCCTTTTAGAAAACGCCAATGTTTGGGTATGACCAATTGGTTTAAGGAACAATCATCTAGGATGATGTCCAATTTTTCTTCAATAGGGAACGTTAACATTGACATAGAGGCCCAGTTCATAGTGACTGTTATGGGTGGACAGAGACTGCACAATATTAGTATTAACAAAGTGTAAGTACATATAACGATGTTATATATTTTCAGAAAAAGTTGTATAACATCAGTTAACCTTTTATTGCTTGTCATAACCAACTTTATTGTGGTAGACATGATAGCTTGAAAAGAAGTCTACAAATGTACTTAGAGAACAAACGAGGAAATGCTCCTAATGAGTAAATCTTGGACGGGTTTCTAGGTGCTTACTAAAATAGAACCATTATATGGAACTAATCCTACATTATACACATACTTTTCCTGAGTAAGATAATGTGCACTTCATGGAATTATTAAGATTTGAATATATATAAGTTGTTTCTACCTACTTTGATGGGATTTTATAGCATTCGAGTCTTCCATTTATAACATTAAGATCTAAATATATATAAGAATCCCATTTGATACACACGATTGAGAATCTTTCACGATACTAGGAAAATACACTAACTAGATATTCATTTAGGTGTTAGACATCAATATGTGTATGAGCCCTAATTAAAACTGATTCTCATAAGAAGTAAATAAATTTAAAAAAAATGCCCAGCAGCAGGGCGACACCTTGAGGGAAGACGAGCAGAGGAAGAAGAAGAAGGCAGGGCGGGCACCTTGAGGGAAGAGGAGCAGCGGCTGAGGCAAAGTCCTAGCAGCTTCCGGCGGCGAAGAGAGGAGCGGCAGAGAGGGCGGCGAGGCTAGGAGACCTAGCTACTACCGGCGACGGCGGAGAAGAGGCCGGAGGGCGGAGAAGAGGCCGACGGGCGGAGAAGAGGCTGACGGCGGAGGAGAGGCCGGCAGGCGGAGAGGGAGGTCGGTGAGCAGGCGGAGAGGGAGGCCGACTACTTCTCGCTCGACGGCGACGAGCGGAGAGCACGGAGGAAGGAGCGGCGGCGGCGGCAGGGAGCAAGGGAAATCGCCGGAGCTAGGGAAATCGGGAACGAAATAGGGAAATGGGAAGAATCGTTCGGGCAGGGTGAGCTATTAAGTTGAAAATACGTGTCGGTTATTTAAAAAACTGACAACTAAACCAACAGTGTTCGTTCTTTGCCACAAACCGACAACTATACTAGATTATAGTCGTCAGTTTTTGATTAAACGACAACCGACAACTATTCCTATCTCACGAATACCCTTTAGTCGTCGGTTATTTAGTTACGAACTGACGCAATATATAAAATATTGGAGCCAATTTTTTTGCTGGAATTTTGGGTTTGGCGGTTGATTTTAGGTGTCGGTTTTTTATTAATTAACCGACACTTAATAAAAGCGGTACCCATGTCTGGTCGACCTTCACGGATTGGATGTCGGTTTCTGTTCAAAACCGACACAGTAGGGTTTATGTGTCGGTTTTTGTATACAACCGACACCTTGAAAAGTGACTTTATAAGCCATTTTTGTAGTAGTGTAGGGTTTCCCATTTTATTTTAACCAGGGTTATACATCCCCTTGTACAATTAGGACCGATGATTCATCATTTCATTGTCCAAGATTAGGGTTTCTTGCTATATAGTATAATCCAGAATTAGGGTTTCACACACCTTCACCCTATTTAGGATTAGGGTTTACTATTCACATCACATCACCCTAGATTAGGGTTTATATTCAATAACCCACCATTAGGGTTTACTATTCATCCCAATTAGGGTTTATCATTAAAATACCCTGAATTAGGGTTACTCATATCATTACCCTAAATTCATATCACATTATCTTCCTAAATTAGGGTTTCACTCAGAATTGCCCTAAATTAGGGTTTGAGTTCATCAATTCACTCAATTAGGGTTTTATGATCTCTTCCTCAACGATCATACCCTAATTGTATACCTCACTCATTTTGAATGTGTTAGGCTTGATTGCTACATGATTATTTTTTTTAATGTATGAATCTCTCTCTCATCCTCCTCTAGGATGTCTAGAAGATTGATCAATTGAACCTTCAATCACATGAGGTATCCAATTGAATTGACCAATTAAATCTTCAATTACATTAGATATCCAAATGTATTAACCATGTTGAACCTCAAATGGTTTTGGTTACTTAAACCCTAAACGGTCTTGGTCTTTCAAAAATTCAAACAGTTTGAAACCGCTTGGGCACATTGCCCTTGAAACAGTTTAAGCAAGAAAGTATTGAAACCGAATGGGCTTGGGTCTCCAAACGGTTTGGGACCGTTTGGACCCAAACGGTCTTGAGACCGTTTGGACTCAAACGGCCTTAAGTCTGTTAGGTCCAAACCCTCTCAAAACCAAATGGACCAAAAGGGTCTCTCAACACTTAACCAATTCAAGGTTTCCATCAAAGAACTGCCTATCAATTGATTCCTTGATTTATTTATCAATTGAACTATTGAATCATTCTTCAATTGGACCATCAATTAGGGTTTTGAACCCAATTGAACTAGGATTTATAATCAAGAACCCATAATTTAGGGTTTTGAATTCGAGGAACTTTCAAGGATTAACATTGTGGAACAAATCCAATTGAAATCAATAACTCATCATCAAGTTATGATATGACCTGACCTCAAACGATCTTGAGGTGGTTTGGATGACCTCCAAACAGTCTTGAGGTCGTTTAGATGACCTCTAAATGGTCTTGAGACCGTTTGCCTCATCATTCATTAAAATTTGTGAAATCCAATTATGGTTTGCATCATTGGATTGATCATCAATTTAACTATTGATTGCACTTTGATTTGATATCTCTAACTCTTCAATTACTCAACCATACTCAACCCTAGACCTCCAAACGGTCTTGGTTGACCTCCAAACGGTCTTGAGACCATTTGGGGTGACCTCTAAATGGTCTTGAGACCGTTTGGGCAAATCAACCCAAACTTTTAAATTAAACAATTGTAATTTCAGCACTTAACCGATTAGGGTTTCTAATTCGAGGATTGTCCATATATTGAATTAATCAATTGGATCAAATGGATCATCGTCCAACATGTTCTAGGGACCTATTCTCAAATTTTCAACCCATCCAAACGGTCAACTCTTCTAAACGGTTTGGGATCCAAACCTCCAAATGGTTTGTAAACCGTTTGGTCTCCAAACGGTTTGGTGAAACTGTTTGAACCAAACTCTTAAAACCGTTTGCAATACAAACTTGTTGGAATGTGTGCCTAAGATTATGTTATCATCATCAAGCCTTAGTCCATCGAAAACTACAGCCATTATCATGACAATTGCATCAATTAATCAAAGGAATTGCAAGAAGAGCAATTGAACATAATTGATTGAGAAATTCAATAACAATGAATAGGGGTTCAAGTTATATAACCTGCCTCCAATTGAGCTTCAAAGCTTGAAATTCACATCAAAAATGGTGGAAGGAGCTTTTCCACACCACAAGTTTCGTTCCTCAAGTTTTTGAGTGAAAAGGAATGGTTAGAATTGAAGATGGGATCGAGATAAGAAGAAATCATGCATTGATTTGTGATTTCCTCCATGAAATCAAGATGAACAAAGGTCAAGAAGCTTACCAACAGGTTGGGGGTCGTATTCCTGCTTTCCCTAGCTTCCTTGATCGTTTTTGCAAGCAAAGATAATAATTGGATTCGAAAAAGTCCTTGCTTTGAGTTGTAAATGGTGTTTTTATAAGAAAATCAATTAGAGAGAAAATGCCTCATGTAAATCCTTAAATTCCGAAATTGTTGCCACCTATTACCCCTTGGTTCCTTGCATGAAAAGGCATATTTATCACCACCTAACTCCCTTCCATTATCCATGAATTAGGGAAAAGAAATTAAGAACCTTAACCTTTATAATATTAATATCCATAAGTGAGTGGATAATTATTTTTAGTTTCTTAATGTGAGTGGGTTCTCCACTCATGTTGATCTTTCCTTTGCCTTTGCAAGGCACAAGGACGTCCATTATTGTGGATTTCAACCAAAAAAATTTGGTTAAAGAGCAGTCTATTTATTATAATTATTTTTACATTATTTCAATTATGCTTTAAATCTTGATTATTTTAATATCAAGATTCTCTTTCCTTCAAAGTAGTTCAAATGAGATGCCCCTCTCATTTTATTGTCTCTACAAGATTCCAATAATATTAAGGACCTTATTGAAGTGGTAAATTGCATATTGAACCCAAGGTTTTGGGTAAATTGCACATTACACTAAAACTAGGTTTTAATGCATAAACATTGCTTTATCAGCTCTTTCTTGGTACTCAGGCTTTCACTAGCCATACCTATACATAATCTTCATTCCCATGATGCTTCAACACATGAGGAACATATTATCATGCACAATTTGCAATTTAACCCCTTACCTTGGGTAATTTGCACTTTAGTCCAAACAAGTAAAACATTACTTTCCACATTATTTAAAATGGACTAAAATTGAAATATAAGTTCCTCTTGAGCCTTTATTACTTTTAAAAAGATAATATTAAGCATATAATTATCTTTTCTAAAACAAAACACCTAGGGTTAAAGCATAACCCAGGTCAGGGATGTTACAAGTTATCCACCCCTTACAAGGATTTCGTCCCTGAAATCATCAACAAAAACATTAAGAGAAAAGAGTAGGGTATTTCCTCCTCATCTCTTCCTCTAGCTCCCACGTTGCTTCTTCAATGCCATAGTGATGCCAGAGAACATTTACAAGACAAATGTCTTTCTTTTTCAGATTTTTAATTCTTCTGTCAAGAACCAACACAGGTCCTTCAACATATGATATATCATCATTTCGTTCTACCTCCACAGGTTGCAGAACTACCTCAGTGTCAGGACGACACTTCCTCAGCATAGAGATATGGAATATTGGGTGTAGTCTATGCAACTCAGGTGGTAACTCCAGCTTATAGGCTACCTTTCCCATCCTTTCAATGATCGGATAAGGCCCCATAAATCTAGGAGCTAACTTCCCCTTCTTTCCAAATCTCAGGATACCTTTCCAAGGTGAGACCTTGAGGTATACTCTGTCTCCAACTTGGAATTCTAAGGGTCGACGATGCTTATCAGCGTAAGATTTCTATCTATCCTGGGTAGCTTTTAACTGTTGTTGTATTACTTTAATCTTCTCAGTTGTTTGATGTACTAACTTAGGACCCAAAAGTTGATATTGTCATGTTCCATACCAATATAAGGGAGATCTACAACGTCTACCATATAATACTTCATATGGTGCCATATCAATATTGTGCTGATAGCTACTATTATAAGAAAAATTTATCAAGCTCATGTTTAGATCCCAACTTCCTACAAATTGAAGGACACATGCCCTAAGCAAGTCCTCCAAAGTTTGTATGGTTCTTTCAGATTGTCCGTCTGTCTGTGGGTGAAAGGCTATACTAAACCTTAACTGTGTACCTAAAGCTTTATGAAGTTTCTCCCAAAAATGACTCGTAAACTGGGGACCTCTATCAGAAACAATTGTAGCTAAAACTCCATGTAAACGCATCTCATCTATGTATATTTGTGCAAGTTTCTCAGCTGTGTAGGTCATTTTGATAGGTAAGAAATGTGCTGTCTTAGTCAACCTATCAACTATCACCCATATGGAATCATGACTTTTGGCTGTTCTAGGCAAACCAACCACAAAGTCCATGGTCACATGATCCCATTTCCACTTTGGTATAGGAAGAGGTTGCATTGTTCCTGCGGGCTTTTGATGTTCAGCTTTAACTTGCTGACACACTGGACACCTCATAACAAACTCAGCTCCATCTTTCTTCAATCTAGGGTACCAATACATATCTTTTAAGTTATGATACATCTTGGTGCTCCCTGGATGCATAGTATACATTGAAGAATGAGCTTCTTCTAGGACTAACTTTCTTAAGTTATCAACATCAGGTACTACCATCCTACCATGGTAACAGACTACCTGATCATCTAAATCATGGAAACCATCTTGTTTCTCACTACCATACTCTGACCGGATCTGTTGAATCACAACATCAGCATGTTGTTCTTATTTAATCTGTTATCTCAGAGTAGGTTTCACTTGCATCTCAGCTAACAACTCGGATAACAATGATACCTTAAGTTGTACATTATCTTGCCTTAAAGAGATAAGCATATCTTTCTTAGAGCACACTAAGGAGTTCAACTGTGCTTTATCTAGAGCTGGTGAGAATGATTTTCTACTTAGTGCATCAGCCACTACATTAGACTTCCCTAGATGATAATCAATTATACAATCGTAGTCCTTGATTAACTCCATCCAGCGGCATTGTCTCATTTTCAGCTCATGCTGTGAGAAGATATACTTTAGGTTCTTATGGTCTGTGAAAAACTGGAATGTTTCTCCATAGAGATAATGTCTCCAGATCTTCAAAGCATGGACCACGGAAGCTAGCTCTAGATCGTGTGTCAGATAATTCTCCTCGTGTTTCTTAAGCTATCGAGAGGCAAAAGAAATCACTTGTTTATCCTGCATCAACACACATCCTACACCGTTCTTGGATGCATCATAGAAAACTATGTACCCCTTTCCTTACTCAGGTAACACCAACACAGGTGCACTAGTTAACCTTTTTTTCAACAACTGGAAAGAATGTTGACACTTGTCATTCCAGACAAAAGGAACCTCCTTCTTGGTCAACTTGGTTAGGGGTAAAGCTATAGAGCTGAAGTTCTTAATGAACCTCCTGTAATAGCCTTCCAACCCTAGAAAACTATGAATCTCTGTCGGTGTCTTTGGTTGTTCCCATTGCAAGACAGATTCTACCTTCTTAGGACCAACACGAATACCTGAAGCAGATATAATGTGTCCTAGAAAAGGAACTTCTGGTAACCAGAACTCACATTTGCTAAACGTAGCATATAGTCTATGCTCTCTTAGCAAGGTCAAAGCTTGACGGAGGTGTTGCTCATGTCGTTGAGCATCTCTACTATATATTAGAATGGCATCTATAAAGACGACTACACACTATTCAAGAAAAGGTCGAAAGATTCTATTCATGAGTTCCATGAATGCATCTGGTGCATTATTTAGTCCAAACGACATAAATATGAACTCATAGTGACCATACCTTGTCCTAAAGGCAGACTTAGGTATGTCACCCTCCTTGATTCGCAACTGATGGTATCCCGACCTCAGATCCATCTTAGAAAAGATAGTTGCACCACACAACTGATCAAATAAACCATCGATCCTTGGCAGGGATACTTGTTCTTTATAGTTACTTTATTTAACTGTCTGTAGTCAATGCATAACCACATCGACCCATCTTTTTTCTTAACAAAGAGAATCAGAGCACCCCATGGTGAAGTACTCGGTCGGATAAAACCCTTTTCAAGTAACTCCTACAGTTGTTTCTTGAGCTCTGCCATTTCAACATGTGCCATTCTATACGGTGTTTGTGCTATGGGTTGCATACCTGGGATTAGATTAATCTCGAAATCAATCTCTCAGGACGGAGGAACACCTGGAAGTTCTTCAGGGAAAACATCTTCAAATTCCGTAAAAATCAGAACTTTAGAAGGATGAGGGCTCTCCATTGTGGTATCTACTACATGTGCCAAGAATGCAAAGCATCCCTGTCTCATCAACTTCTCAGCTACCATAGATGACACTAGACAAGTTGGAAGAATCTTTCTATCTCCCTGAAAGATCCATGTGCCACCCTTGTTTGTGAATACAACCTGCTTGGAACCACAATCCAAGACAACCTTATACTTCTCTAAGGTGTCCATTCCTAGGATTATATCAAAACCCTGCATCTCAAGTGGTATAAGATCCACTTGAATGTGGTGATCAAAAAAAGAAAGAGTGCAAGGAGAACACACCTCCCGCAACACTATAGATCCCAGCAAAGGGGTTTCTAGCATCAAGCTATCTGCTCTATGATTGACAATTATGTTGTAGTCATGAATCACTTCTCGAGTGATAAAGGAATGTGTAGCACACGGATCTATTAACACAGATATGAAGCAAGATAAAGACATATCAGAATAAAACAGTTCCATCTAACCTGTCACAACCCAAGGGTTGACTACTGCTTCAGGCTGATTCATGGCATAGAATCTAGTCATTGCTTGATGATGACCATGTACTTGGTTGTTGGGTGTCGACGATCTAGCTTGGGATGCTTGTCCACGTCCTCTAGAATTATTACTGAACTGTCACCTCTATGATCCTTACTAACTCTGTCTCTTAGGTTGAGTCACAGTTCTGACTTTCTCAGGACAATCTCTCTTCAAGTGTCCTGACCTCCCACACTGGTAGCAGTTGTAACTTCCCAAACTCTATTTGGGTGGTCCTGTCACTGATGCTGACGCTGAACTGGGGGCTCTACTTGGAGGAAAACTACATCCCCTACCCCTACTTGACGTCCACTGCATCGGGGTATTAAACCTTGGTGGCGGTGGTGGTGCAGAGAATCTCGGCATTTTGAAACTCTCGGACCCTTGTCCATGAAATTGAGGATACACTTTCTTGTTACTGGTCTATCGCTTCTCAATCACAGACCTCTCAATCCTCCTAACAGACTCCACAAAAGTGGCAAATCGTTCCCTGTTTTCTAGAGCAGACACAGGAGTGGTCAATTCAGCATTCAACCCCTTCTTGAAATGCTGAATCCTCTCCTCATCCTTAGCCGCCATATGCAGACAGAACTGCAAAAGCTCCATGAACCTAGCTTCATATTCGCTAATGTTCATCTGTCCTTGCCTCAGCCTCTCAAATTGAGAGATCTTCTCATCTAGATACGTCTTAGGAAAGTATCTAGCGACAAATTCACGCCGGAATTCATCCCATCTGACTACAATTCCTGGTCTTTTGCCTTCTTCAATGGTCCACCAATGACCAACACTACCTTTCAACAGGTATACAGCATGCCTCACCTTCTCAGCTTCTGGGATGTTGAGGATTCTAAAAGCTTTCTCCAGCTCCGTCAACCATAAATCTACATCAGCTGGGTCATCTATTCTAGCATACTCTATGGCTCCCACCCGACGAAGCCTTTCAAAGGTCTTGCCAGCTCCTTGTTCTTCATGGTGGGTAGGTTCCCTAGGTGCAGGTAGTGGCATCCTATCAGTCATATGAGTCATGGCTACCATAAACTATCCAAACATGTTCCTATTTATCTTGGTTCCCCATATCTACTTGATTAAACTGGGGTAGGTGCCCTAGGTGCAGGTAGTGGAAGGTTGGGTTCCCCATATCTACTTGATTAAACTGGGGTAGTTCAGGTACAAGCTCCTATCTATCTTGGTCTCTTGCACCTCCTCCTGGTGCAGCAATGCTGCTCTCAGCAGCATGTTCGTCATGTGATCCAGACATCTTCAAGTTCTTCTTCTCCTATATGAGCAGAAGACACTATCAGATAAACTGGAAAACACTTAGAACAGACTCAACAACCTTAATCCTATGTCTCTGTAGACTCAGCGAACCTAGAGCTCTGATACCACTAAACTTGTGGCGTCCAACTTATAAAACCAGATTAACTAATGCGGAAGCGATCGTTAGCAACGGATTACTGAATATCACTAAAAATTAAAACCATTTTCAAAGAGGTCCATTCTCAGGAAAATTTCTTTAAACAAGAACCACAATATTACATTTACATACTGGTCCACATTGTACATTTCATGCATCATCTCTTCTCAAGACATATATATACATCACTTTGCCTTGATAAAAGCACAAGTAACAAAATCCTCAAGGCTTAAAGCCAAAATCTCAGATCGATTATAAAACACTATCTACTGACTCCTAGGACCTGAGAGTACAAAGATGACACATAGGACTCTATTGACATAGCTTGATAGCCAGTATTGCCACTTGTAGGATTATTGTTGTCCCTATTGATGCTACTGCTCCTCCCCTGCTACAGAGGTTCTGCCTCTTTGTCTGCGTCTACCTAAAAATGTTAGATCCCACGGGGGTGAGACAATTGTAAAATTGCCCCAGTGAGAGATATAACTCTCTGTCGAAAACATTATTATTTCAGCTTAATAGAAATAAACTGAGCAATGGAATCATATATTTCAGTAGCAGATAAATTAATATCTATGCAGGTTAGAGCAACAATCCTATTCAAGTATTTCAGCTATAACTTGACAAGTCAGCATGTCTCTTATTCAATACAAAATTAAATAACATAAGTAGCATTTATGTATCAAGGACATGCTAAGCAGGATAATCATCAACCAATGGTGCTCGTATTTCAATCTTATGAAAATATGCTACACGGATGATTACATTTTTCAAACATATTTAAGCTCTGAGGAGATGAGGTATACCGCTCATACCCCAACCAACCATTGGGAAAACAAAATCGGTACCATACAAAGTCAGTGGAAGAGTCGGCTTCCATGACTTCCCACATCTCGATCAGTGTGAGATCACATGTAGGACATCTTGTGTCTCCGCTACATAGCTTGCCAGGGTATAGTGGCATCTTCTCTATAGAGCTACAGCGGCGGCTGCACTCTCTTCGCAATCGAGAGATTTTATGTTTACCTCCATCGATATGGCATTAACATCATCGAGAGATTAGTGATACATCCATCCCGGAACATACAATGGAGGATTGAGAGGTTTAATGTTTACCTTCCATCAATTCCCTCAAGAGGACGTAAGGATATTTTCGCCCATTGACCCCCGCATATTCAAAATATGTGAACTCCAAGAGATCCCATAGGAACACCTGTTTCACCATCACCAACTACTGATGATGATGGATCTATGGTCAGAGCACTACATGAATAGCTTCCACTTGATTAATTAAGTACTTTATAATATTCTTTTAGCATCAGTCAAGTTTTCAAACATAACTTATTAGGACAAATGCTATAAAGAAACATGTAATGTTTTCATCAGTTATTTCTCAGTCTTTAAAAGACATTGGGATTTCAGTCCCTCATTTCAAACTCAATGCCATAAACATATGGTTCTGGATATTCAAACCCTTAGCTCATCACTAAGCATTGTTACCACTTTTTTAGGTAACCATCACCTTTAGGTCATCTGACCAAGGTACACATGACACTTGATACACAAGCATCTCGTCTGGCACTTGAGGCCCATTAACTTTCTTGTTACTTCTTACTAAGCAACAAGGCAGATTATGGCACACAAGGCCCAATAAATAATTTCAATAAATAAAACATCATAGCTCATACCTAGCTATGTTCATCATGTAATGATACATGTATGGTTAGTACAGATGATAATAGATATATCACTCATATTTCAGTTCCATGCTATTCAAGGGTAACACCACTATTCCCTTACCAGGGTTAGGGTTTCCCATTTTATTTCAAATAGGGTTATACACCCCCTTGTACAATTAGGACCAATTATTCATCATTTCATTGTCCAAGATTAGGGTTTCTTGCTATATAGTATAATCCAGAATTAGGGTTTCACACACCTTCACCCTATTTAGGATTAGGGTTTACTATTCACATCACATCACCCTAGATTAGGGTTTATATTCAAAAACCCACCATTAGGGTTTACTATTCATCCCAATTAGGGTTTATCATTAAAATACCCTGAATTAGGGTTACTCATATCATTACCCTAAATTCATATCGCATTATCTTCCTAAATTAGGGTTTCACTCAGAATTGCCCTAAATTAGGGTTTGAGTTCATCAATTCACTCAATTAGGGTTTTATGATCTCTTCCTCAAGGATCATACCCTAATTGTATACCTCACTCATTTTGAATGTGTTAGGCTTGATTGCTACATGATTATTATTTTTTATGTATGAATCTCTCTCTCATCCTCCTCCAGGATGTCCAGAAGATTGATCAATTGAACCTTCAATTACATGAGGTATCCAATTGAATTGACCAATTAAACCTTCAATTAAATTATATATCCAAATGGATTAACCATGTTGAACCTCAAATGGTTTTGGTTACTTAAATCCTAAACGTTCTTGGTCTTTCAAAAATTCAAACGGTTTGAAACCATTTGGGCACATTACCCTTGAAACCGTTTAAGCAAGAAAGTATTGAAACTGAATGGGCTTGGGTCTCCAAACGGTTTGGGACCGTTTGGACCCAAACGGTCTTAAGACCGTTTGGTCCAAACCCTCTCAAAACCGAATGGACCAAAAGGGTCTCTCAAGACTTAACCAATTCAAGGTTTCCATCAAAGAACTGCCTATCAATTGATTCCTTGATTTATTTATCAATTGAACTATTGAATCATCCTTCAATTGGACCATCAATTAGGGTTTTGAACCCAATTGAACTAGGATTTATAATAAAAAACCCATCAATTAGGGTTTTGAATTTGAGGAACCTTCAAGGATTAACATTGTGGAACAAATCCAATTGAAATCAATAACTCATCATCAAGTTATGATATGACCTGACCTCAAACGGTCTTTAGGTCATTTGGATGACCTCCAAACAGTCTTGAGGTCGTTTAGATGACCTCTAAATGGTCTTGAGACTGTTTGCCTCATCATTCATTAAAATTTTTGAAATCCAATTAAGGTTTGCATCATTGTATTGATCATCAATTTAACTATTGATTGCACTTTGATTTGATATCTCTAACTCTTCAATTACTCAACCATACTCAACCCTAGACCTCCAAACGGTCTTGGTTGACCTCCAAACGGTCTTGAGATCGTTTGGGGTGACCTCCAAATGGTCTTGAGACCGTTTGGGCAAATCAACCCAAACTTTTAAATTAAACAATTGTAATTTCAGCACTTAACTGATTAGGGTTTCTAATTCAAGGATTGTCCATATATTGAATTAATCAATTCGATCAAATGGATCATCATCCAACATGTTCTAGGGACCTTAACTCAAATGGTCAACCCATCCAAATGGTCAACTCTTCTAAATTGTTTGGGATCCAAACCTCCAAACGGTTTGGTGAAACCGGTTGGACCAAACTCTTGAAACCGTTTGCAATACAAACTTGTTGGAATGTGTGCCTAAGATGATTTTATCATCATCAAGCCTTAGTCCATCGAAAACTACTACCATTATCATGAAAATTGCATCAATTAATCAAAGGAATTGCAATAAGAGCAATTGAACATAATTGATTGAGAAATTGAATTCAATAACAATGAATAGGGGTTCAAGTTATATAACCCACCTCCAATTGAGATTCAAAGCTTTAGCTTCACGTCAACAATTGTGGAAGGAGCTTTTCCACACCACAAGGTTCGTTCCTCAAGCTTTTGAGTGAAAAGGAATGGTTAGAATTGAAGATGGGATCGAGATAAGAAGAAATCATGCATTGATTTGTGATTTCCACCATGAAATCAAGATGAACGAAGGTCAAGAAGCTTACCCACAGGTTGGGAGTCGTCTTCCTACTGTCCCTAGCTTCCTTGATCATTTTTGCAAGCAAAGAGAAGAAGTGGATTCGAAAAAGCCCTTGGTTTGAGTTGTAAAGGTTGTTTTTATAAGAAAATCAATGAGAGAGAAAATGCCTCATGTAAATCCTTAAATTCCAAAATTGTTGCCACCTCTTCCCCCTTGGTTCCTTGCATGCAAAGGCATATTTATAACCACCGAACTCCCTTCAATTATCCATGAATTAAGGGAAAAGAAATTAAGCACCTTAACCTTTATAATATTAATATCCATAAGTGAGTGGATAATTCTTTTTAGTTTCTTAATGTAAGTGGGTTCTCCACTCACGTTGATATTTCCTTTGCCTTTGCAAGGCACAAGGACGTCCATTATTGTGGATTTCAACCAACACAATTTTGGTTAAAGAGCAATCTATTTATTATAATTATTTTTACATTATTTTAATTATGCTTTAAATCTTGATTATTTTAATATCAAGATTCTCTTTCCTTCAAAGTAGCTCAAATGAGATGCCCCTCTCATTTAATTGCCTCTACAAGATTCCAATAATATTAAGGACCTTATTGAAGTGGTAAATTGCATATTGAACCCTGGGTTTTGGGTAAATTGCACATTACACCAAAACTAGGTTTTAATGCATAAACATTGCTTTAACAGCTCTTTCTTGGTACTCAGGCTTTCACTAGCCATACCTCTGCATCATCTTCATTCCCATGATGCTTAAACACATGAGGAACATATTATCATGCACAATTTGCAATTTAACCCCTTACCTTGGGTAATTTGCACTTTAGTCCAAACAAGTAAAACATTATTTTCAACATTATTTAAAATGGACTAAAATTGAAATATAAGTTCCTCTTGAGCCTTTATTACTTTTCAAAAGATAATATTAAGCATATAATTATCTTTTCTAAAACAAAACACCTAGGGTTAAAGCATAACCCAGGTCAGGGATGTTACACTAATGGGTCAACAACTCTCCCAACAACTGGAGAGTCTCTCGGTTGGCAACCAACAAGAAGTGGCTTTGTCAGGATGATGAAAAGTCGATCTTTGGTGCATTCCTCTAGAGGTGCACACACTAATCAATTGTATTTGACTAGATGCGCCCTACGAGATCAGAACACATGGGTATCTTTCAAAACTTATAATGGACCTACACCAACATACTCATATAAACTGAAACATTACACCCGAAAGAGCACGAGGTCATGTCATAGTATAGAAGGGTGGCAAGTATAGGGTCAATACATAGGGAGAAAAGGGGCACTAGAGCTAGGTTAGTTTTAGGCTAGGTTCCTACCGTGAAATCTAGGGTTGAAGGTTATCAAGATTGATTTGTTGATTACACTAATGTTTAACAAGCAAGCAATCAAATGAGACAAAACAAGATCAAAACCTAAGTTAACCCTAGACAATTAATTCTAATGAGAAAGAAAAGACAAGGCAAGCAAGGAAAAGAGCAAGCTATGCTAACGCAAGCAAGAAGAAGTCTGCACTACACTAAACTAAAAAATAGGGCAAAAGAGAAATTAAAGACCTAAACTAGCAAGATCAAAGAAAGGACAAGGCAAGAAGCTAACTAACCAAGTAAAGAGCTAACTAAGCTAACACTAGATAAGCAAGAAAGAAATTAGGATTTTAATGCAACAATGGGAAATGTGGGTTGTTTGGGGGATGCACTTATCAATTAGGTTGAGGGTGATGACATGTGAACATTATGCTTTCATGTAGATTACCAATCCAAACAACTAGCTAGAGGCTAATGAATTGTCCTAAACTACTAACTGGCCATGGATAGGATAGGTTGTGCATTGGGCAACTAGTCCCTAACACCTCCTACTACCCTTACGAGGATCAATTGGGTTAGGGTTTAGGTGTAATTCAATTAGAGTCTAAACAAGCCTAGGTTTCTAGGTTAGGGGATCTTAGAGTGATTAGGGGCTAAAGGTAGTAATGGGAGTGGAAGTGAGGTTTTAGGCCTCACATCACCCACATTCTAGCGTTGAGAAAGCTCCAAGCTAATCACACTAAATTCATCTAAACTATCTACTTGGATATCTCACCTAGGGTTAGGAGAATTTATTGGCATGTAGGAAGATAGCTAGCTAGCTAGGGATCCATGAATTGGACCTAGGAGCAAATCCCAAAATTCACACATATAATCAATTTCCCTAATTCCTACGTGATTTCAAGCACAAACCATAAAGCAATTCATGAAGAGTGAGATATAAATATAACATAATCACTAGCAAAAGAAATTACAATGTTTACATATCATTTCCCCCAACATGGTATCAAAGTAACATTTTTGTCCCCAAACAGCCCACCTATGCGGCTTAGCTACTCATGGAAATGCAAAATATAAAAAGAAGGAGAAAGAGGGAGAAGTATCCATGGAGCTCAGTGTAGATGGAGTGATCCTCCTCATCAGCTGCCGCAAATATGGCTGCCTTCCTCCATCATGATGCAAGGGCATGGGATGAAGGTAGAAAGTGGCTAACACACCAAGAAACTTGGGTTTTGATGGTGGAAATGGTGAAATGGAGTGAAATAGGGGTGGAAATGAAGTGGAATGGATGGAATGCAAAAATGGGGAGCTAGGAGGGGTTAGAAGGTATCTAACATTGTGCCCCATCTGCCACCTATGTATATATAGGTGGTGGGTAAGCACTAGGTCAAGTGGGGGGGGTAAAATTGGAAATGTAGTGGAAGAATTGTATGTAGCACGGACGTGTTGGGCAGTACGGCCATGGTGGGTAGGGGTGAGAATCTTCATGATGTGGAGGAACGATCGTGGTGAAAAATGGAAAATATGATCAGGGAAAGTGGTGGTTTTTAACTAAAGGTGCCATGGTCGTGGTGGTCACCATGGTTGTGGTGGTGCATGGGTGGCACTGCCATGGTGATTACCATGATCGTGGTGGCTGGGAGAATGCTAGTCATTCTAGGCACCATGACCGTTATGTTCTGACTACCACATGGCTTTACAAAGTGGCACAGCCGTTCTAGGTGAATGTTGCATAGCCATTCTTTGTGGCACAACCATTCTACTGAGTTTGTTCTTCAAGCTTGACTCTATTGGTTTTGAGTGAGCTAGCACTGCCATTCTATTGAACCACAGTCGTGATGGTCTTTGTATCATCTCTTTGAGCTTGTACTTGGTTCATTCTTGGACATCTTTCCTTCGATTGATCTTTGGCCACTAGGGGTGGGTTGAGGGAGTCATGCACTTCACTTTGGGCCTCTCTAGGGGTAGAAAAACCCTAGGATCATTCTTTCTCTCTCTCTTCTATCCTATCATGGTCCAAGTACCAAAAAAACATGCAAATAATGTTTTTGGTCGGCTAAAATCTTGTTGCTATATTGAAACCAAAAATGTTGGGCACTGTACAAAGGACCCCTAAAACTAAAACTACAAATGGAAAGCAAGCTCACGCGGGAGCTGCTCCATTCCCAGTAAGAAGCAAAAGCCTTGAAAACCAACATGCTTGTGAATAAGGGACAATAGAAAACTAAAGACCTATGACTAAGTAAATAAAAGACACGAACCCTAAACAACTCAAGCTAAAGGTACATAGACTGATGCAAGGCCAAGCGCTCAATAGCACAATGACCACCCACAAAGTATGAGCACAAAAGCAATGCAGGAAGGCCACGCCCCATCAGGAAGAGATCTCCAAAGCTCCAGTTTCTACACTCAAAAGGAAGAGATCCAGGACTTAGACATAGTCCAAGTCGACAGAAAAAGGAAGAACGAGGCTCGACCAGTAGAGCAATAGAACCAAAACACTGAAGCAAACAAAGACTAGGGGAATCAGAGGCTAGAGACCATTGAGGCCTCTCTTCACTAGCATTTAGAACACCCACAAATTGTAAGGAGAGGAGACAGGGATCAAACAGCATCTTCATCCCCTACTCCTAGATCGGCTGTAGCACAAAGTCCTAATAGGTGCACTAGAAGACTACTGTTTGCACAGACGCAAACCAAAAAACACCTGAAGGGTGTTCCATCCCATAGAAACAGAGCGAATAAAGGAGGAGAAAGGAACAATCTACCCCCCTTGGACCCAAGACTAGGCGTGCACTCAATGAACATGCAAATAATGTTCATAAGTGCATTTTACACAAACATGCATATTAGGGGAAATAACATGTAATCTAACATGTATAGATGTGTTTCGAATGCAATATGACACAATATGGAGCACTAAAATAGGGCTGCATCACCACCCCAAACTTAAAACATACTTGTCCTCAAGTATGTTTCAACTCGTTCTCTCTACAATATTTCCACAATCAAGAAGTGAAAAATGTAATGCAATAGATGAATATTGACTAAATGGGCTCAAAGATGACTAGGTACATGCATTCCACCTCTCTCCTCTCCTATTTCACAAACCAATCATGATTAGAGCACTTGTGGCATCCAACTTATAAAACCCGATTAACTAATGCGGAAGCGATCGTTAGCAATGGATTACTGAACATCACTAAAAATTAAAACCATTTTCAAAGAGGTCCATTCTTAGGAAAAACTCTTTAAACAAGAACCACAGTATTACATTTACATACTAGTCCACATTGTACATTCCATGCATCATCTCTTCTCGAGACATATATATACATCACTTTGCCTTGATAAAAGCGCAAGTAACAAAATCCTCGAGGCTTAAAGCCAAAATCTCAGATCGATTATAAAACACTATCTACGGACTCCTAGGACCTGAGAGTACATAGATGACACATAGGACTCTATTGACATAGCTTGATAGACAGTATTGCCACATGTAGGATTACTGTTGTCCCGGTTGATGTTGTTGCTGCTCCTCCCCTGCTACAAATGTTCTGCCTCTTTATCTGCGTCTACCTAAAAACATTAGATCCCATGGGGGTGAGACAATTGTAAAATTGCCCCAGCGAGAGATATAACTCTCTGCCGAAAACATTATTATTGTAGTTTAATAGAAATAAACTGAGCAGTGGAATCATATATTTCAGTAGAAGATAAATTAATATCTATGCAGGTTAGAGCAACAATCCTATTCAAGTATTTCAGCTATAACTTGACAAGTCAGCATGTCTCTTATTCAATACAGAATTAAAGAACATAAGCAACATTTATGTATCAAGGACATGCTAAGCAGGATAATCATCAACCAATGGTGCTCGTATTTCAATCTTATGCAAATATTCTACACGGCTGATTACATTTTTCAAATATATTTAAGCTCTGAAGAGATTAGGTATACAGCTCATACTCCAACCGATCATTGCAAAATCGAAATTGGTACCATACAAAGTCAGTGGAAGAGCCGGATTCCATGACTTCCCACATCTCGGTTAGTGCGAGATCACATCCAGGACATCTTGTGTCTCCACTACATAGCTTGCCAGGGTATAGTGGCATCTTCGCTATAGAGCTACAGCGGTGGCTACACTCTCTTCACAATCAAGAGATTTTATGTTTACCTCCATCGATCCGACATTAACATCATCGGGAGATTAGTCTTGCATCCATCCTAAAACATACAATTGAGGATTGAGAGGTTTTATGTTTACCTTCCATCAACCCCCTCAAGAGTACGTAAGGATATTTTTGCCCATTGACCCCCGCATATTCAAAATATGCAAACTCCAAAAGATCCCATAGGAAAACCTATTTCACCATCACCAAATACTGACGATGATGGATCTATGATCAGAGCACTACATGAATAGCTTTCACTTGATTAATTAAGTACTTTATCATATTCTTTTAGCATCAGTCAAGTTTTTAAACATAACTTATTAGGACAAATGCTATAAAGAAACATGTATTGTTTTCATCAGTTATTTCCCAGTCTTTAAAAGACATTGGGATTGCAGTCCCTCATTTCAAACTCAATGCCATAAACATATGGTTCTAGGTATTCAAACCCTTAGCTCATCACTGAGCATTGTTACCACTTTTTTAGGTAACCATCACCTTCAGTTCATCTGACCAAGGTACACATGACACTTGCTACACAACCATCTCGTCTGGCACTTGAGGCCCATTAACTTTCTTGTTACTTCTTACTAAGCAACAAGGCAGATTATGGCACACAAGGCCCAATAAATAAAACATCATAGCTCATACCTGGCTATGTTCATCGTCTCATGATACCTACATGGTTAGTACAAATGATAACAGATATATCACTCATATTTCAGTTCCATGCTATTCAAGGGTAACACCACTATTCCATTACCAGGGTTAGGGTTTCCCATTTTATTTCAACCAGGGTTATACATCCCCTTGTACAATTAGGACCAATGATTCATCATTTCATTGTCCAATATTAGGGTTTCTTGCTATATAGTATAATCTAGAATTAGGGTTTCACACACCTTCACCATATTTAGGGTTTACTATTCACATCACATCACCCTAGATTAGGGTTTATATTCAATAACCCACCATTATGGTTTACTATTCATCCCAATTAGGGTTTATCATTAAAATACCCTGAATTAGGGTTACTCATATCATTACCCTAAATTCATATCACATTATCTTCCTAAATTAGGGTTTCACTCAGAATTTCCCTAAATTAGGGTTTGAGTTCATCAATTCACCCAATTAGGGTTTTATGATCTCTTCCTTAAGGATCATACCCTAATTGTATACCTCACTCATTTTGAATGTGTTAGGCTTGATTGCTACATTATTATTTTTTATGTATGAATCTCTCTCTCTCATCCTCCTCTAGGATGTCTAGAAGATTGATCAATTGAACCTTCAATTACATGAGGTATCCCATTGAATTGACCAATTAAATCTTCAATTACATTAAATATCCAAATGGATTAACCATGTTGAACCTAAAATGGTTTTGGTTACTTAAACCCTAAACGGTCTTGGTCTTTCAAAAATTCAAACGGTTTGAAACCGTTTGGGCACATTGCCCTTGAAACCGTTTAAGCAAGAAAGTATTGAAACTGAATGGGATTGGGTCTCCAAATGGTTTGGGACCATTTGGACCCAAATGGTCTTGAGACTATTTGGACTAAAACGGTCTTAAGACCGTTTGGTCCAAACCCTCTCAAAACCAAATGGACCAAAAGGGTCTCTCAACACTTAACCAATTCAAGGTTTCCATCAAAGAACTGCCTATCAATTGATTCCTTGATTTATTTATCGATTGAACTATTGAATCATCCTTTAATTGGACCATCAATTAGGGTTTTGAACCCAATTGAACTAGGATTTATAATCAAGATCCCATCAATTAGGGTTTTGAATTTGAGGAACCTTCAAGGATTAACATCGTGGAACAAATCCAATTGAAATCAATAACTCATCATCAAGTTATGATATGACCTGACCTCAAACGGTCTTAAGGTCGTTTGGATGACCTCCAAATGGTCTTGAGGTCGTTTAGATGACCTCTAAATGGTCTTGAGACCGTTTGCCTCACCATTCATTAAAATTTGTGAAATCCAATTAAGGTTTGCATCATTGGATTGATCATCAGTTTAACTATCGATTGCACTTTGATTTGATATCTCTAACTCTTCAATTACTCAACCATACTCAACCCTAGACCTCCAAACGGTCTTGGTTGACCTCCAAACAGTCTTGAGACCATTTGGGGTGACCTCCAAACAGTCTTGAGACCGTTTGGGCAAATCAACCCAAACTTTTAAATTAAACAATTGTAATTTCAGCACTTAACCGATTAGGGTTTCTAATTGGAGGATTGTCCATATATTGAATTAATCAATTAGATCAAATGGATCATCATCCAAAATGTTCTAGGGACCTGACCTCAAATGGCCAACCCATCCAAACGGTCAACTCTTCTAAACGGTTTGGGATCCAAACCTCCAAACGGTTTGCAAATCGTTTGGTCTCCAAACGATTTGGTGAAATCGTTTGGACCAAACTCTTGAAACCGTTTGCAATACAAACTTGTTGGAATGTGTGCCTAAGATGATGTTATCATCATTAAGCCTTAATCCATCGAAAACTACTACCATTATCATGACAATTGCATCAATTAATCAAAGGAATTGCAAGAAGAGCAATTGAACATAATTGATTGAGAAATTGAATTCAATAACAATGAATAGGGGTTCAAGTTATATAACCCGTCTCCAATTGAGCTTCAAAGATTGAGCTTCATGTAAAAAATATTGGAAGGAGCTTTTCCACACCACAAGGTCCGTTCCTCAAGCTTTTGAGTGAAAAGGAATGGTTAGAATTGAAGATGGGATCGAGATAAGAAGAAATCATGCATTGATTTGTGATTTCCACCATGAAATCAAGATGAACGAAGGTCAAGAAGCTTACCAACAGGTTGGGGGTCATCTTCCTGCTGTGCCTAGATTCCTTTATCATTTTTTCATGCAAAGAGAAGAAGTGGATTTGAAAAAGTCCTTGGTTTGAGTTGTAAAAGTTGTTTTTATAAGAAAATCGATGAGAGAGAAAATGCCTCATGTAAATCCTTAAATTATAAAATTGTTGCCACCTCTTCCCCCTTGGTTCCTTGCATGCAAAGGCATATTTATCACCACCGAACTCCCTTCCATTATCCATGAATTAAGGGAAAAGAAATTAAGCACCTTAACCTTTATAATATTAATATCCATAAGTGAGTGGATAATTCTTTTTAGTTTCTTAATGTGAGTGGGTTCTCCACTCACGTTGATATTTCCTTTTCCTTTTCAAGGCACAAGGACGTCCATTATTGTGGATTTCAACCAACACAATTTTGGTTAAAGAGCAATCTATTTATTATAATTATTTTTACATTATTTCAATTATGCTTTAAATCTTGATTATTTTGATATCAAGATTCTCTTTCCTTCAAAGTAGCTCAAATGAGATGCCCCTATCATTTTCTTGCCTCTATAAGATGCCAATATTATTAAGGATCTTATTGAAGTCGTAAATTTCATATTGAACCCTGGGTTTTAGGTAAATTGCACATTACACCAAAACTAGGTTTTAATGCATAAACATTGCTTTATCAGCTCTTTCTTGGTACTCAGGCTTTCACTAGTCATACCTCTGCATCATCTTCATTCCCATGATTCTTCAACACATGAGGAACATATTATCATGCACAATTTGCAATTTAACCCCTCAACTTGGATAAATTGCATTTTAGTCTAAACAAACAAAACATTGTTTTCAATATTGTTCAAAAAGGACTAAAATTGAAATATAAGTTCCTCTTGAGCCTTTATTACTTTTCAAAAGATAATATTAAGCATATAATTATCTTTTATAAAACAAAACACCTAGGGTTAAAGCATAACCCAGGTCAGGGATGTTACAGCACTGATCCTGCAAACTTAAAATACAGAGCATAGAAAACACAATCAATCTGTATGGCTATTATATCACTCCGGGTAAATAGTTTCATGGTAACACAGGTCAAAAATTACTAATTTTTCTGTTTTACATTCATGCATTCAATCTCATATGTCCATCCACACTAAGTAACCCACGTGGCTGTGAAAAAAGGGAAAAATGAGCTAGGTTGATATTTCCTAGCTCCATGGGCATGCAAAAGGAAGAAAGAGTTGCGATAAGGGTTTGGAGTACTTTTACACACTCATCTTTTCTTTATTTAGATGCTCTTAAATAGGAGTATATTTTATTTTCTTTCTGCATTTTTTTATTTTTCTTTGTTCTTAGTGTAGCTAGGGAACATGGTGGTGAAAGTGAAGCATGGGTGTATAGATATAGACACCCCAAACTTTTGGAGGTGGCCAAGGCTAATTGTGTGCACTTTGACATCCTTTCATGAGGCGGAGCGGTAAGAAGATGGTAGAATAAAAGTGAGTCAAAGAGGGGCTACTACTATGGACATCAACATGAGATCTACTGCATGAAATTTACTTCAACAATTTCATCAAGCAATGACACACCACATGAATGAGCTATATTAAAACCACATTTCTATTATGAGATTCTACAAAACTCTAAGCATTTGTGGCTTTCTTCAATCACAATTCAACCAAACAGTTCACAAGCATGAGAGAGGTGGTTCACATGTAAAATTAAAGATTGAGGCTTCTTAGCAATAAAGCATGATAATTCACTTGAATTTGTCAAAGGTCATTATTTACAATCCAAAAAGTAGAGATTGGGTCAAAACACACTTTTTAGGCAAGAAGTTCTAAACTTGGGAAAAATTGGCCAAAACGGTGCCAAATTTCCTTCAATCACATCTAGACCTACATTATGGAACATAAAGCAGTAAACAAGAAAATCCTAGCACAAACATGCAAAAATTACAAAAATCTACATGATATGCAATTCATGACCAAGAAGAGCAAAATTTTTGAAAATTATGCAAAAGTTGCAAGAAAGCAAACTACATGATATGCAAGCATGAAAAGTAGGTAAAATCTACTCTATATAGCATAAGCAATCAAAAAAAGTAAATGGTAGGTGAAATGCAAAAAGTGTGAAATGAGAAAGAGGGCATACTGCCCTACCATCCCAAACTTTTAAATCATGTTGTCCTCAGCATGACAATAAAGTCCAAGAGTGATAGGGTAAATGATCACTGTGGTGGCTCCGGTGGTGTTCCTACTTGTAGTGGAGGATGCTGGTAGTAGCTACCCATAGTCTGCCTATGGAGGTGGGTAAGTCTCCTGGTAATCAAAAAGTGAACCCCACCAATCTCCCCCCCCATCAAGGGTTACTCTGG
Source organism: Alisma plantago-aquatica (assembly GCA_963693085.1). NCBI lineage: Eukaryota > Viridiplantae > Streptophyta > Magnoliopsida > Alismatales > Alismataceae > Alisma > Alisma plantago-aquatica. The sequence continues at coordinate 602,815,382 of OY856414.1, read as the reverse complement.
GTCTGGGCATGCTAAAAATGATACATATGGTTGATCTAATAGTGCATCTATTGATGATCCAACCACAATGCAACCTGTGTGCGTTGAAATCCCTAATGTGCCCTCAAAATCCTATCTTGTGTGCTTTAAATACCCTCCAACTATACATGTATGGTAAACATGTCGTATGCATTCACTGAGGGCTGATGTGGCTATTTTTTCGCTTGTGCCTCTCATCACCTCACCATGTGTGCCTATCTCGCTCTTAAGTTGTCCTCCTCCTCTCAATGGTTGCCTAAGGCTCTCCTAGTCCCTTGATTAGATCTCTGGGGTGCTATTGCCATGTGTCCCTAGGATGCTCCTCTTCACACCTCCTCATGGTATCCATAAAGTCTAGAGATGGACCACACCCCTCTAGAAGAGGTGTAGCATGGTAGGGGAGCTCTAGTGAAACTCCTACATAAGAATGGTTGACCATGTGAAATATCTTCTGGTCAATCACTAAAATCATGGATGAGTGAATCAGGCAGTATAGGTCCACAAGCTTCCCTCCTTTTGCCTTGGTGTAACCAGACACATCATGATCCAGGGCCAAAGAAATTGAAGTCACAATGCCTCCCATGATAAAGGGGTTCTTGCTCTTAAATGAGATTGTGTTCATATGATCAATGATGAGTGATCCCAAATTTACAAGCTTGCCTTGCACCATCCATCCCAACACAAAGAGGTCTTTCTTTGTACAACTCACTTGATTCTCATATCGGGAAAAGATGGTGTTTGCAAGACCTTTTGAATGTATCTCAACACAGGATTATGAATTAGACTTATCTTTGATTTTCCTGCTACAAAGTTGCTTTGCCCTATAATCCTCTTCCACATGGATGTGTATCTCACATTGGTATCTCTATATGTGCTCCCTTGATCAAGTAGGGTTTCGACCTTAGGGTTAGGAGAAAAAATGCTATTGAGAAAGGATGAAGTGATAAGGTAAGTTCCATTTCCCAATATGACATTGATGGTGTCTTGTGAAACTTTATCTAAAGTTGCAAAGAACTGTTGTGTAAGATCAATACAAGTCTCATGGGTTGTGGTCAACACCTCAAATAACCCAATGGGTTTCAAGATATCATGAAAAAAAATCAAAGATGCCCAAAGTATCCATCACTCTTGGCAAGCGTAGCAAGTGCCAATCACTCAACTAGTTAGGCACTCTGGGTGTTTTGGATTCTTCACATTCTTGCTACTCACTTTAGGCATTTTTGTTGCTGCTTATGAGGTGCATTCTCTTATGGAACATCCTACATAACTTCATCCTCATCATCTAGTAGTTTCCATCATGCTCAAGGCTAAGGTTATGGTTGCGGTTCATGGATGTGAAAGGATGTGCTGCTAAAACTGATGGCCGAGCTGAGGAAATTGAGGGTCGAGATGACGAGGGTGGTGGTGGTGCTATGGAGGACACAGAATGTGAGGCTGCTATCCCATCTCCACTGGGTAATCTAGAGTACTCCTCCATCATGGGATCCACCGACGATGCCATATGGGATGATTCTCCATGTGAATCGAAGGCTACCGGTGGCGGTGGAAGAGCTTGAGACGACGTCGAAATTGAAAAAGAGTTGTTCTTGGGTCGACGGCCATAGGAGATCACATCCTTGGTCTTAGACACCACTTTCTTGGTGAGCTTCTTCATTTGGAGTGGATTTTGGTGGAGAAATCAGATTTTAGGTTTTCTACTAAGAATTGGATTGTTGGGCGGATTGGGGAAATGGGGAGGAATTGATGGTGGAAAATGGGTGGAAATGATGAATGGAGGTAGGGAAAAGATTAGGGAACTGATTCGGGGCAGATTGGAGGTGGTTTGGTGGAGAATAGTAGGTTGGAAAAGGAGCTAGAGTGATAGAAAGTTGCCTAGACATGAAGCACATGGCCTTTCTATTCACAAAATAAATTGAGCAAGTGAAAAACACGTTGCTGGAACGGCTGACTTAACTCACTAGATCGGGCCGCATCACAATCATTCTTCGTGGCACAGCCATGTTGGCTCGAATGTTGCACGGTCATTCTTCTCCACATGAACCATTCTGATATGATAGCTTCATGGACGTACTGCCTAGCACGGCCATGTTGAGTATGTTCTTCATTTCTTTAATTCTCTTGATTTCCCTATTGATTTGAGTGTAACACCATGGCCATTCCCTGATACAATGGTTGTGGTGAGTACTGTGGTAGGTGTTCCACACTTGAATCTCATCAAAACATCACATCTTTGATCAAAAATGATTTTTCATGAATCCTTTTCTAAAGATCACCTAATTTTCCTCCTTTCACCCTATTTTCACCTGCACATCGTAAAACTAAACAAAGAACTATTAAAATCAAATGTGTGTGTGCTTGTTTTCTTGGAAAAGTGTAAAAATAACCAAAAAGTATAAAAAATGAGAGGTTAGGTGACAAATCCTCAAACCTAGGTGGGTTTCCTCCCACAAGCACTGCGTTTTATGCCTTTAGCTGGGCTTCTTAGAGATTCTTCAATCATTCATCCATTTGGCATTCTCATGTGTCCATTCTTGAAATAAATGCATCTCTCATTTGCACTCAACCTATGTTTCTCATCCCTTTGATCACTAAAGCTATGCTCAAGTCTTTCATCTAGATTTCCTTCTCTCAAATGACCAATCAGACTCTTGAAGTGACCATGTCCAATATCCCCATCTTGAACTCGACAGGTTGAGGTCTTGTATATGTTTATCTTTATCTTCATGTCCATGAAAGAGACTGTCATTATGCCACTACAAACATGTATCTCAGCATCAGTTGTAGATAAAAAGTGTCTTCCCAAGATGATCAGAATCTTCGTATCATCTGGATCCATGTCAAGAACAATGAAATTTGCCAAGAACATTGTGCCTCTTTCCTTTTCTATCATCACAAAAACATCATCCACTCTTCCTCTTGGCACTTTGATGGAACGGTCTGCCAATTGGAGAGTGCAATGTGTCGGTTTCAACTTGCCTAAGCCCAGCTCAACATAGACACTATATGGCATCAAATTTACACTAGATGCCAAATCAAGTAGGGACTTGTCTATGTGATGTCCCCCAATGTATCTAGGTATGAGTGGGGCTCCTAGGTATTGTCTCTTCACAGGAAGTGAGTGATGGAGGATAGGTCTCCCTTGTTCAGTCAATTTGACTCTCTTTGGTATTCATACTGTTGACCTTCTCTTTATAGTACATAGGTTCTTGAGGAACTTGGCATATGATAGGATCTGCTTGACAACATCCAACAATGGAATGTTCACCTTCACTTGGAGAAACGCCTCAAGAATATCAACATTGTGCTTCCATTTCCTTTTCACTTATGATGGCTCATCCAATGCTTCATAGAATGGTGGCTCACTTGCTTTGGCCTTACTTGCATCAACATTATTCTCTTGTGTCATGCCATGAAGTGGAACTCTAGTGATGGTAGTACTTGTACCTAGAGTGTGAGGTGGAGCACATGGTATCACAAACTCAACATGTAGTGTCACGGGATCATCTTCAGCAATATCAATCACAATATCACCATTTGGTTGCCTTTGATTTTCTTTGTCAACCTTTATTTTTGATGTGTAGGCCGCTCAAGATATTTTCCACTCCTTAGAACTGTCACAACACTACCTTTCTCATGGCGTAGGGGGAGCATGTTGTGGTTGTGGAGGAGGTGGAGGTGGTACATGGTATTGAAATTTAGGTGGAGGGGGAAATTGAGGTTGGAAGGTGAATTGATTGGAAAGTTGTGGTGATGGAGGGGGGAGGTGTGTAAGGCTTTGGATGGCCTTATAAGTGGTATATGGGCTGCACTTGCATGGGAGGTGGACTATAGAAAACTTGTGAGGAAGACATTGGTCCACTTGCTTCATTGAAACTTAACATGGGTTTTGAAGACAATTTTTCTTCTTGGAGAGAAAGTATGGAAGATAGCTGATCTATCCTCTCCTCAAGCCTTGTAACATTCTTCCGGACATCATCAAAACTTTTCAACCTGGAGAGAACTTCTTCCTTAAACCTTGAGCTATATATTGGATTTTGTGGTTCTTGGTAGCTATAGGAGTGAGGTGTCTTCATTTCTTCACCAAAGGACTCAACATAACTCATAGAATGGAAAGGAACATTTGTCACTTGGTTCTTCATGAAGCTCACCATGTCACCAAGAATCTTCATCACTTGTGGGCTTGAATCACCATAAACTGGAGATGTCACACCAAAGGCACGGTCACCATCATTCATCATGCTAGAAGCTCAAATTCTTGAACCTTCTACCAGCTACTCAAACAATGGTCATATTTCCTCAGGTGTCCTAGCCATAAAAATGCCTCCACAAGACAAATATATTGTATCTTGACCCATTGGAGATAGACTGGAGTAAAAGGACTGAACTAGATGCCGCAAAGGGATCTCATGGTGCGGGCATTATCTCAACATCTTCTTAAATCTCTCCCAAACATTGTGAAACTGGTCATTGCCCATTTGACTGAAACTCACTATGGCACACTGCATCTATGTCAACCTTCCTATAGAGTAGAATTGCCTTAAGAATGCATTCTTCATCTCTTCCCAGCTCATGATGTATGTTCTTGAATCATACCAATCTTTGGCTTTGCCATTGAAGGAGAAAGCGAACAAGGTCAATCAGTTTGCATCATCACTTTCTTTTGGCATCCTAAAGGTGGAGCATACTTCAAGAAATGAGTCCAAGTGCTTGTAGGGGTTCTCATTCTCTGAGCCATAGAAGGTAGGCAGCAACCCAAGAAAACCTGTAGGGATGGAGAATTGCTCCCCTATCATTTGATCAACTCTACTAGAAATTGGTTATTTGTAGTTGCTAGGCATGAGGTACTCTTGAAGTGGCTTGTGAGGTGCATTTTGGCCTTCCATATTGTATTCCCCGAGTGTCTTGTCACATACACAACACACAACCAAACAAAAGAGAACAAGTTAGCAAACTAATATTTATAAAAATAAATAATAGATAATAGAAATAATTAGGGCAGTAGGAAAAGATCAAAGAAAAACTAACTATCTAGATCACACGGGTGACCCGTGTTCAATCCTTAGCAATATTGCCAGAAAACTTGGTGCATCCCACCAGAGGTGCACACACTAATCAATTGGATTTGACTAGATGCACCCCACGAGATCGGAACACATGGGGTATGTTTCAAATTTTATAATGGACCTACACCAACACACTCACATAAATTGAAATACTACACCTGCAAGCGCACGGGGTCTTATCATAGTATAGGATGGTGAAAAGTATAGGTTCGATCCACAGGGAGAAAAAATGGCACTAGAGATAGATTAGTTTTGGTCTAGGTTCTAGAGACATATTAGTTTTGGGCTAGGTTCCTACTACAGAGTCTAGGGTTGAAGGGTTTGAAGATTGATTTTTTTATTACACAAATGTTGAACAAGTAAACAACTAAATGTGAGCAAACAAGATAAAAACCTAAGTTAACCCTAGACAGTTAATTCTAATGAGCAAGAAAAGACAAGGCAAGAAAGGAAAATAGCAAGCTATGCTAAGTCAAGCAAGAAGAAGTCTACACTACACTAAGCTAGCAAACAACACAAAAGAGCAATTAAATACCTCAACTAGCAAGAGAAAAGCAAGGACAAGGAAAGAAACTAACTAAGAAAGTAAAGAGCTAACTAAGCTAATACTAGCTAAGCAAGAAGGCAATTAGGATTTTAATACAATAAAGGGAAATGTGGGTTGTTTGGGGGATGCACTTATCAATTAGGTTGAGGGTGATGACATGTGAACTTATGATTTCATTTAGATTACCAAACAAAACAACTAGCTAGAGGCTAATGAATTGTCCTAAAGTACTAACTGGCCATGGATAGGATAGGTTGTGTATAGGGGAACTAGTCCCTAACACCTCCTACAACCCTTACGAGGCTCAATTGGGTTAGGGTTTAGGTGTAATTCAATCAGAGTCTAAACAAACCTAGGTTTCTAGGTTAGAGGATCTTAGAGTGATTAGGGGTTGAGGGTAGTAATGGGAGTGAAATGAGGTTTTAGGCCTCACATCACCCACATTCTAGCCTTGAGAAAGCCCCAAGCTAATCACACTAAATTCATCTAAACGAGCTGCTTAAATCTCTCTCCTAGGGTTAGGAGAATTGATTGTCATGTAGAAAAATGGTTAGCTAGATAGGGATCTATGAATTGGACCTAGGAGAGAATCCTTAAATTCACACATATAATCAATTTCCCTAGGTTCTGGTGATTTTGAGCATAAAACAATATAGAAATTCATGATGAGTGACATTGAAATACAACATAATCATTAGCAAATGAAATTACAATGTTTATCATTTTCCAATAATATGGTATCAAAGTAACATTTTTGGCCCCAAATAGCCCACCTAAGGGGCTTAGCTACTCATGGAAATGCAAAATACAAAAAGAAAGGAGAAAGAGGGAGAAGTAGCCATGGAGCTCAGTGTAGATGGATTGATGTGATGCCTCGACCTCCGTGCCATCTCTAATGACCCCAAAGACTGGGGAGTCACCCTTGGTAAACCACTCTTAACTTTTTCTTTTCTTTATCACTTAGATTAACTTAAATGAAAACCATAAAACTTGAATAGCATCGAATTTTAATAAAACTGCGAAAGCGACTTTCCATTAACCTTATTAAGAATAAAAACAAGTTTACATGACATATTACATTTTTCATGCAGACTATAAAACACAACAGATAATTGAAAACTATCTACATATTTCACCACATTCTCTCTCTAACCCACCACATGCCCAAGGACCGAGGGGAAAGGACGAAGAGACCTCTAACTAACTACTAACTACCTTCTATGTACTCGGGTGATACGATCCTTCAGCCTCCTCTTGTTGACGTTGACCTGAAAAATGTTTCAGTAGGTTGGTGAGCTACTGGCTCAATGAATAGAATTTCACCCAACCATCACAGATAACTCATTTATGTTTATTATTTGGAATAATATGTAAGAAATACTACACTAATAAGGTCTAAGAAAATTAATTTAAACAACAGAAGATGTCAACATTTCATTATAATAACAATTGATGCAAAGTTGTAGATACAATTATTTAACAGAAAATACTTAAGAAGTTGTGAAGCTAACTCATATCTTTCTTAACTCTTAAACTTATAAAAACTCTGTGAATCTATATGAACATATTTTATCTTATACCCTGATCATATGCAGTGTACTCTCACATATAAAGACTCGTAGAGAACTACAATCTCACCGTATAAGACTTAGCTGACACCCCAGGATAGCTAAGTTTGGCTGTTGTCCTGGTCTGCTACAGGAACTCTAGCTCTCTGGCCTCGGCATCCTATGGTGTCATAAATTGGACTCCTCCTCTAGCTAAGTACACAGGCATAGGGTCTGAGATTCTGTATGGGCCTCAACTTGGTACGCTCTATGGGTACCTCTGGGTTACCACCGGGACGTTCGGTTTATGTTGGGTAACATATTTTCTCTTAGTAGACTTCCTCAAGGGCTTCGTCGCCCCCACGCTCTTTGGGTGTGTTCTGACCCCCATATACTGGATGCACCGCCAGGTTAGGTCGTTTCACCCCTAAGGTACATACCTCTCAAAGGGGTTCTACGGTGTCAGGACCCTTAATCTAATATTTTATTACTATAGAAAAGCTCTTACTACATTGCATCTCTTTCTTACTTGTTCTGGACTTTGGTATCTCTATGGTACCTCATCAATTTTCTTACATTTCAAATCACAATACGATATCATTCCAGAACTGATAGAGCATTATACTCAAATTCATTGTAAATACTGAGTAATCATTATATCATGCATGCAGATAGATTTAAAATTCATAAATAATCCAAACCCATATCAATTTGGCACATACATACTAAATTCATGGAATTTAACATCTTATTGCACTGATAAGAGTAATTTACTTCACATATGAGAAATCATCCGTAACATTTAACAATTATCCAAAATTTCTCGAAGAACGTGCACATTAGCCCTAATCCTGGTTTTTGCATCACATAACTCAATTAAGAGTTACTTACGTATCATAACACAAATTATTAACAATACTTGAGAATTTCTAGTAATATCTCAGAGAAATGTGTTAATTCATGTAAATGTTAATTCACACACATTAACATAAGAGGAAGCATGCAACTAGGGTTTATTGTTATGTTATCATATTTTTTTTGAAATCATGCATCTGAAAATTTACAAAATCTGTATTGCCTGGATTTATACCCAAATTGTACCATTATCGGTCGTGTATTACTAATTTCAACATTCACACTGAGAAATTTAGATTCTGATGAACCATGTAAATTCACTGGTCCAATCCACACTGATCAGAAGCTAAACTAGATCATATAAAAGATTAAAGAAGTGATTTATGAAAGAAAAAGTCAGGCGACGCCAAATACTACCCAACACCTGATAAATTCTATTATCAGCAAAAAATGGACAGTTTACCAAAAATTTTGATTTGCAAAGTTAAATCTTAGATAGTGAGTGAAATCCTACTCATAATGGTTCAGGATGTCTAGATTCGTCCGGAAATGCGTCCAGAGCCTATTTCTGGGCAAATTTTGGTTGTCTTCAACCTTGGGTATTCCATTTTAGAACCTGTTGCAACTGCCTAGCAGCTTTGGTTGACAGAAGAACTTGATTGGCAGCTGAATCGCAGATACGAGCTATGGAACCTTTCCTAGATCTTTGATTCAAAATCAAGAGTAACTATCGTTGCCGTAAAACACACCCAAATTGGCCCCCTCTTGGCCGTGCACAGCTGCTGCTGCTTGCCATCGGCCAAAGCTTCTAGGTGGCTGGCTAGGGCAGTATTTAAGGCAAGGAAGGAGGAAACAGTGGAGGAAGAAGAAGAAGAAGAAGTAGTAGGTGCCATGGATCCGAGCTAGAAAGCCAAGAAGTCTCACCCTAAATCGCCTTGCGATCGCCCCTTTCGCTGCTCTCAGTCGGGCGTGCTACAGTACACCGACTAAGGAAATCGATCGCTCAAAGAGGATTAAGGAAACAGGATAGGAAAAAGGTTTATAAACCAAAAACTTGGAAAAATTGCAAATTCGACCCTGGAAATTGAAATCGTGGTATATTTTGCCTCGTAGGTCCAAATCACGTGTTTTCTTTTGCAACTTTTCAAGGGAGAGATCCTCTACAACCCCAAGACATAAAATTATGCTATTTCACTTGTTTCAGCCAACCAAAACAATAATCGCATCTTAAGCACTTTATTTAACTTAATTAACTTGATGATGCACTAATCACCACATGAGCACTTAACTTATCTCAATTAACTTAATAATGTTGTTATCATGATACTTAATAGTTAACTTTGAAACGGGTCATAACAAGTGACCTCCTCTCGAGCTGTTGTGAAGACGTCCTCCTTCCTCCACCAAGATGCAAGCGCATGGGATGAAGGTGGAAAGTGGCTAAAACACCAAAAACTAGGGTTTTGGTGGTGGAAATGGTGAAATGGAGTGAAATGGAGGTGGGAATGAAGTGGAATGGATTGAATGCAAAAATGGAGATCTAGGGGGG